>OW052231.1:30235829-31625662 GCA_932527175.1 Operophtera brumata
TGTTCGGGTAATAAATAATAGGTATAAATAAATAAATAATGCTGGACAGTTCACACAACATTATCTAGCCCAAGCTAAGCAGAGCTTGTGTTATGGGTAGATAACTGATATACATAATACAATAACATAGTTTTTTTATTTTTATTATACATAGAAAATACCCAGAACACCCTGAACAAATATCTGCAGATCGCACAAATATTTGTTCTGAGGCGGGAATCGAACCTGCAACCTCCTGGGTCGCAGGCAAACCGTCGCCCGCCACGCCACAGAGGTCGTCGAATTTTTGTCCAAATTTTTGACATCAAAAATCGTTGATTTTTGTTCTATGAGAAGTTAAACTTGCCGACACAAGATTGCCTATGACTGTCTTTGAAGAAGGAAATTGAAAACTCCGTTTTTAGCTGTCGGATATTTACCTGAACACAACCATTCCTATCCAGACGTTGTCCTTTAGGGCAGACAAGGGGCGTGATGAACAGCGACTTAGTAGTGATCCGTCGCGGTGGTGAATTCTGGTTGCGATTTTCTGGACTCTGGAGCCAAGTCTTCCACGCTAGCTCCGGGGACTTCCTATCGAGGGTCTGTGGCGGCGCACGGGTGGTGACTACCGACAAGGCCTCAGGGGCCTGGGTAGTCGTGGTCTCTTCTGCAGATACCAGTGCGCAACACACCAGCAACAACGTCGTCCACTTGTGCCACATTGCAAACACCTGTTGACAATAGAGAGGGGTGTTAGAAATATGCAACGAAGAGTTTCTAAGACAACCAGAATTAAGTAGGTAAGTACTCGATTGTTGGTTTACGCTTCGTGATTGTGGCGAACGAGCGAGAGTCAATAAAACTGTGCACAAGACCTGAAAAGATGTGAAGTCAACTGGATCAAGGTTCGGCCTCATCCATTAGTTCAATAGCTCAGACATGACCGTATTCACGTGGAATCTATTGATTGATATCCATCGAAGTATCAGTTCTACATTACCATTGGCCGGCTACAACGGGTTTAACGAAAACAGGTGTGTGATTTGCCATACGAAAGATGAACCAAATACCTGCCGTCCGACCTTGAGGCCCTTTGTCACTCGAGAAAGTGAAAGCCTCAATCATAGGCACATGCCACCATTTCTTGAACTTTAATTTTTGCTCTTATAAATCTACACGTAAGCACATGATAATACTCTAATCCTATTATTGACTGTTTGATTGATATTGTATCAAAAACGATGTCGTAAGATTCAGAAAGTACCTACCTACAACTTTCGGTTAATTTGATTTCGTTTTGTTTATAATGAGAAAGTGCCAGAAATTACATGTTACATTTGGTTCTAAGATCAACATTCGACAAAATGGAATGTATCTTTTGCACAAACAAACGCCTCTTGAATTTCTAAACAAATAGCGTTGCTGATTGGCGCCGCATAAGTTTCAATTGAGAGATTGTTTAGACATCATAAATGTTCATACCTACGTACTATTATGGCGATTATATAGGTAAACTAAGAGTTACTTGGAAATTGCGAACATGGCAAAAAGTATAAAATAGGTCCTCATATCGTCCCTTGCGGAACGAGTTTCGTGTGTATAGTTTAGTATCTACTTATTAATTTTATGCAGGTTCTTATAGCACCGTTTCCCTACAAAATACCAGTTTGTCGGTGGCCAAGGATTTCTTAATATTCCTTTCACTAGATAGAGTGCCTGCCTATGCCTTCGCAGGCTACTTGTATCTTTGAATATTTGAAAACTATTTCAGCATATTCCATGTCAAATGGAAAATTGCATAAAATCATAACTTAATAATGATTTTGATCTTCAATCCCGGAGTCAGATGTGAATCATTTAATTTAATATTATTGATACTTACTCGAAATAAAATGTACCTACCTATAATGGACACAACATGTGCGCTACGCATTATGATTGATAATTTATTTGCGAAGTGACGCGTGACCCGAGATCTGTCTCTTATCTGCTTCAACGCATTAGTATTGCCATTCAGCGTGGCAATGCAGCCAGCATCTTAGGGACGCTTCCGTCTCGTAGTGATTTGGATCAGTTGAGCTACCTTTAGATCGTTATCAGCGGTCTTCAGGTAGCACAACTGTATCAAATGTTTTTTTTACGTTCCTACTTGTATTAGATGTTTTACTCTTTCTGTTTGTATAAAATAATTTGCTTGTATTGTATTGTATTGTATTGTAGATCAAACCTATCTGTTTGATTTTCGTGAACGGGATTGGTGTGATAATGGAGTTTAATCAAAAACTGACAGTTTTTCGACTTTCCAAAGCATTAAAATCATAATCAAGATGGACAGACAACTTCCGGACAATCAGGAAGCTTTGTTTTTTACTCATCTAAGTTAATAGCACGATATTTTAGTGAACAAACTTTGACTTGACACTCATTACGTAGCCTACTAGCTATGTGGTTTGATTACTAGAAACACCAGTTTCTAGTTGGCGAAATCAAAGGCTTCTTCTATAATATACATAGAACATTTATAACATGCTCTAAGATATTTAAGCTATTCACTCTCATTGTGAACCATTACAATCTAATATTCATTAGATAAGTCACCAATTACATCATTGCATAGGACCGGCGGGCGTAACGACAAGTTATTGTCGACTGGGAGTGTTAATTCCCTTGACCTCAGCGAGTACACGTTTATGGGCGTCATAGGTACGAATATATAATTTAGTGCGCAAAACAAGGGCAATGGCTGTTGACCCCGTCGCGCGCGATCTATCGGCATCTGGCAATGATCTCTCGGCGGCGCGCACACGCATGCGGAAGCGACAAGGGAATTGACCGTGTTTCAATGGGTGCTTGATTGAACCGCTTCACACTCACACTATCTGTGAAAAGGATTAGAAAGCGGCGTAATCTCGCGGTATTACTCAATATTTTCACCCTTGACAGCATTGACGAGCGAGACAGCGTCTGGCCTAATGATGCTGTTTACATAAAGCAGACACACCTCGGGTATTCCGTCGGTTGTATTATTATCCGCGCTCTGAATCCTCGAATATTGAACCCTACCTTGACATGTATGCGTGAGCGAGAAGACGTTGCGGAACAGAGGTGCGTCGGCGCAGGGTTGCACACAAATAGCTTTCCAGTCGGAGTCGAGTGCTTCTCGGAATACTTGGTGCGATCGGTGTGGGAGTACAGAGTACTTACTAAGTTATTGAGCAGAGATTAAAACTACCATTAATAACTTAAACGTTTGGTACTCTCGATTGACAAGCGATCTCACTCGGGCACTTGGATCTCACTGCATTGATCTATGCGTCGAAACATCATCATTGTCTATGCTCGACGTATTCCCATAGCTTTAAGCAGGGGCAGCCCACTTCCTTTCATATTTTCGTGTACTTTAATTAAGACTGAGCTCCAGCCAGGCAGAAATCTTCATAAAAAAAAAACGCCACGCGCCGCTCGAAAAAGCGGTTTTTGCTGAATATTTCGTGAAATATAGATAATTTTAAAAAACCCCGTGGTTGAACCCTCCGTTTTATTGTATTGATTTTATATATCCAATTTTTGATCCAATAATCTGTACCATATTGACAAACAATCGAATCTAGCCTAAAGTTAGAGGTAACTTTGTGAATTTTTTAAATTGATAAATTTTTGTCCTGTCTTGTTTCTGTATGGGTGATCCCACGGTATTATAATGTAGTGTCCATGCATATTTTTAATTTGAATATTGTAGTTGATTTAGTCAGGTAAAAATCTAATCTAAGATTGGTAATTTTGCGTTATACCCCACCTTAACGTCATTGGGCAAGGGGAGCCGGGTTCCTTACTTTCTACAGTTTCTACCGTCACGCTTCGTGAACCACCTTCGAGGATTGGCAGGTGCATAACATTATCATTGTTTGACAACGAACTTTTAGGCAGATAACGTTTTTTATGTCGTCGTTTTAAATTTTGTACGTTTGCATCTGCTTTGGTTACGGTCGGCCTATATTTTTTTAATCGTCTGTTTCTAAATCGAGTTTAATCAAGTTTCTATTAATGTTTATGTTCGTTTGTTATTGTATCGCATTGAAAGTCCATAATTTTCTTAGTCATTCTTCCCTTCTAAGATTTCTGATCCTGTTGCCGTCGAAACCTGCTTTCGGGCGATGTCCCTTTCACTTGGTTCACTCTCTTGCGGATTTTACATAATTGCAATCTTTTTTTATTTCTGTTTATTTTGTTGAGTAACATACCTACTTACCTAATACGGATCTTCCACTTTGCACTTAAATATATTTTTGCTCCTTTACGTAAGTATATCTTTTTGTCATCATCGTCACTGCAAATTCTTGCAACCATTTAAGGATCCGCGTGGCCCTTCTCCAAAGTTTCTTCCAGACGCTATGTTAAAATTGAGTCGTTGCGTTACATGCTCACTCAGTATATGTTACAAACTTGATGCCAATACAGTAATTACTTGCGGATGTAATCTAAATAAATCATAGACTAGAAACACGATTGGCAAAACTTTTCTCGATAGCTTTATTTTTTTAAATTGGTCCTCCTAAAAGCCAGGTAGGGACCTTCAACTAGAGAAAATATTAAGCGTAATTTTGTATACCTAATATTCAGTAGGTAATCACATTACTTAGATTAATTATATATAATTTATTTGTATATTTGCTACTTTAGAAGCAAAACGAAGTTTTATCATTTGTCGCTTACCTACGTCAGTTACTTCCGAGCGGCAGAAATCTATACCTCATCTCTTCAAGTGAGTAATAACGCTGTCAGTGTCTTGCAGCTATTGTTTTCTTGATAGCCTCGGCCCATTCGATATTTAAACACACTCCGTATACATCGCCGCACGTCTGATTCGCCTCTTTTCGTAGGTAGTTATTTATTAAATAATATCTCGAGTGGTTCTGTGCTCGACAATCTCGAGCAACCATAACATTGAACTTCTCGATAGTGTTGACAAGGATCGTGTCACCGATAGCCAATACAACCATTGTGTGGTAATGACTACTGCAGGTAGAAAGTGTCTGCTAACTGGACAACCACGATTGCGGCCAAATTTGCATATTAGGTAACTGCCGATTTATGCTTAAACCTTGACTTGAACAGGATTCGTGACTTGAGCCAGGACAAACGGTGGATGATATTATTGAAAACTACTATTGAACCCATAAGTACCTACAGATGTCTTAGAAAATGTGCTGCTAATACCTATACCTACAGATTTATTATTTTTACGCTAAAATCTTCGAGGGATCTATGGAACTTGAAGTTTTAACTTTATTAACTGCTTGAATGACGGAACAAGCAGATGGTCCACCTGATGCTACATCATCAGGTCACGTCTACCTAGGACGCGCCCTACGTGGCATTGCACTGCGCCCGCCACCGTGAAACAAAGATGAAAGTCTCATGTGCCTGTAATTTCACCTCAGTAACAACTAACTACCTATCCTGTGTGTTATTTTCCTGCCCTCGGGATATTCCGATTTCCGATACGAACTAATGTTTCTCATGCTTAGCACTCTTTACATGTCTGATAAACATCTCTGCGAGTGTAATCTTAACTTAACCCAAGTTTTCCGATAATTCCAGGCTAATACACGAGACAAGGTGAAGGTAGGTACATTACTTAACACGTGCTTAGTAGAACTTTATATTTGCTTCCCAAATCCTGAATTTCAGAAAATAAGACACGTGTAGGGTTAAGAATGCGCCAACCCCAGGCTAAAATCTTAATACAAAAAAAACGCCACGCGCCGCGTGAAAGAGCGGTTTTTATTGAATATCTCGTGAAATATGGATAATTTAAAAAAAACCCTAGGGTGATCCCTCCGTTTTATTGTAATGATCTTATATTTTATCCAATTTATGACCCAATAATCTGTACCATATTGACAAACAATCGAATCTAGGCAAAAGTTAGAGGTAACTTTGTGTTTTTTTATCGAGAAAATTTGTCCTATCGTGTTTCTGTCTAGGTGATCACTCGGTATTATAATGTAGTATCCATGCATATTTTTAATTTGAATATTGTACTTGATTAAGTCTGTTAAAAATCTAATCTAAGATTGGTAATTTTGCGTTATACACCTTAATACAGTGATAACTACTACTTTCAACCGAAGTTTTAAATAATCTGGGTAAACCTACACAAATCACAACAAGACACATAAACAAAACCAGATTGCTTTATAGCTTTTAAATGAAGACGTAAAACTACTAACAGGGTCACAATATGCTATAAATGGCCATAATACGAAAGTGGTGCAACAACTACGTATTTTATCTTTCGATTTGACTGATCTTTATTATTCAGAACCTTTTATTATTTCCCGTATTCCAGAACTGTGAAGCAAGAATACACATTTGGTGTCAGTTTTTCTTTGAAATCTACGCTTATAAATATCATTAGAGGTACCTACAAATTGTTTTTGAGTTCGTTTGGATGTAGGGGGTGATATCCGGAATTACCGAGCTGATTCCAAAATTATTTCACAGGAAGCTAGTTTATTCCTGAGTGCTAGAAGCTAAGTTTTATTAGTTTCCGCCGGCGGCTACGCTCGTGTTATGTGATCGTTGACTTGGATTTACAATAGAATATAATATTATTTTCAACATACCTACTCGTAAAGTAGCCCTCATTGCAGTGTTTTAGGGTCAGAATGCAGCATATTACACAATAGTGCTTTTTACTTTACACTATCACACTATTGCAGTACCTAAAGTACCTAAAACAACATCAAGTGGAAGTTAAGTATTTGAAGTATGTTGATAGTCTTGCCCCGACGCCGGCGATAGTCTTACCCCACCTCACTTTACCGCATAATTTATGTGATTTAACATTTTATTTATTGTAAAGATTTGTAAAGGCTGAATGTTCGTGACTCTCTTTGCCAATTTTCTTATAGTTAAAAAGTCCTTCATAACTTCTTTAGCAGTTCATTTTTCCAGTCCAATAAAAAAGTTTACTTCCAAGGAGTTTTATAAAATGAGAATACAATGATGTCGACTTTATTCGAAGAAAAATGAACCTTGAGATAGGTATTAGGCGGGATATTATTTACCTTTTTCCAAATGTAGTGATTACCTGCTCAGTGCTTGTTCCTTGCAAGTGTGTTGAAAAACGTCGTAGGAAACGCGTGAGCTGGCTGTGAATTGGTCATTACAGCTCTCGGCTCCATTACGCCTCGACTGTATTTTTATTTTTCTATTTTCATTGAAATCACAATGGTCATTTTGAATCGTCTTAAAAATAAATTTACATTTACTCCTGTTCCAACACAACCAGACCAAGAAGAATCAGGCAACAAACACGGTCTGTTTTTTTTTGATGATCCTTCTTACTACTAGGTGGGGAGCGCCTGTGTGGTGCCTCGAGAACAAGTGGAAGCTGATTCAAAGAAAAAAGGAAAACCAACTTAAAAACCTTAGGTAGGCAGTCAAAAGTAAGATGCTAGAGAGAATCAGCAAAAGTTCATGAAACAGGACACTCTAATGACCAACTTAGCTCACTAGTATCATAATGTACTATTATTGCACAAAAACAAACAATGTACGTACATAGGCGAACTTAATGCTGGGAAGCATTCTCTAACACCTAACCTTTGTGTATCGTGGATAAAATTATGTGGGTGTTGTAGAATACGTATACGAAGAAGAATTGGTACTTTACGTAGGTTTTGCCTGAACATTGGTAAAAAAATGGGGGTTTTCTAGGCTAACACTTCCTTTGTTCCCAAAATGATAGCTCAAATCACCGTTACGGCTACAGTGGTCGTGTTCGCTGCCACTTGTCACGACTCTACTACATACTAATACTAATGAGAGTGTTGCTTCCTGGCTTAATGACCGTGTCAAGAGTAAACAAAGGCACTTGGATACCGCACAGGGTGGAGATAACAGCTGGGTTCCTTACGTATCCGGGACATAAGACCCGGCAACTGGCTTGGCAACAAAATTAATTTTAGAACATCAACATGTGGATATGTTTGTACCAATATCGTGTAGTTGAACAATGTTCAAATTATTGAATTTATCTTAAGACTCTATTTATTAAGTGGAAACTCACGGTGTTCCAACATCGTCTATTTTTTTTTAATGTCTAGTGGAAACTCACCTTTTACCAAAATCGTCTAGTTTTTTTTAACGACTAGTGGAAACTCACTGTTTTCCAACATCGTCTAGTTTTTTTTAATGACTAAAGGAAACTCACGGTTTACCAACATCGTCTAGTTTTTTTTAATGACTAAAGGAAACTCACGGTTTACCAACATCGTCTAGTTTTTTTTAATGTTTAGTGGAAACTCACGGTTTACCAACATCGTCTAGTTTTTTTTAATGTTTAGTGGAAACTCACGGTTTACCAACATCGTCTAGTTTTTTTTAATGTTTAGTGGAAACTCACGGTTTACCAACATCGTCTAGTTTTTTTTAATGTTTAGTGGAAACTCACGGTTTACCAACATAGTCTAGTTTTTTTTAATGTTTAGTGGAAACTCACGGTTTACCAACATCGTCTAGTTTTTTTTAATGTTTAGTGGAAACTCACGGTTTACCAACATCGTCTAGTTTTTTTTAATGTTTAGTGGAAACTCACGGTTTACCAACATCGTCTAGTTTTTTTTAATGTTTTGTGGAAACTCACGGTTTACCAACATCGTCTAGTTTTTTTAATGACTAGTGGAAACACACGGTTTACCAACATCGTCTGGTTTTTTTTAATGACTAGCGGAAACTCACGGTGTGGGCGATCAAAACAAATAACCATAGGATTGGGTTAGCTCATTAAAATCAAATAGCACTCTTCTCCTTTCTCGCTGATCGATTAACTTTATGAATGACGGAACAAGCAGATGGCCCACCTGATGTTAAGCGGTAACCTCTGCCTTTAACAATGCATTACCTCATAGGTCACGTCCATCTAGGACGCACCCTATGTGGCATTGTACTGCGCCCGCCACCCTGACACATAAAGTTGAAAGTCTCATGTGCCTGGAATTTCACCGGCACCCATACCCTTCAAACCGAAACACAGCAAAGCGAGCACTACTGCTTTGCGGCAGAAATAGGTATGGTCGTAGTACTTCCCCGGACGAACTTGTTAATATTAACTTTCTGTTTCACATCTGTGTAAAATTTATTTTTTATTGAATACTTAGTTGGTGTTATGGTAGCACGACACAGGGAATCCTATAGTGTGGAATCCTATAGCGTGGGATCAGGACTTATGTATGTGACTGTCGGGTGTTATGTTATGTATGTAAGGGGATGTGCAGCATCATCCACCTGAGTACTCAACACCAATACTGCGATCACCAATCCGCCTGCCAAGCGTGGTGATTATTGCATCGTTCACAAAAAAGCTCTACTACTGCTACGATGTAGATATTAATGGTATTCTAGCTAGACTGCTATTCAGCTGCTATTCTTGCTGTTTATGGATCGAATGAACCAGCGGTTTGTGGCTTCGGGCATGCTCACGGTTTGTAAGGATAATGGGTGATGCTCCTATTAGTGGAGGACAATGTCCTTTAACGATAATGTAACATTGTTCTAGCTGGAACTTTATGTTTTGGGTTGCTCAATTAATTTAATTTTAAAGTTAAGTTAAAATAAGTTAAGTTCCACCTGAGTTAGCTCCTTGAAAAGTAGTAGTGAGAACATTGAACATTAAATTATTTGTATACTAGTGTCGTCCCACGGAATCAGTCACGTTTTACCGATGTAAAAATTAGCCTAGGTATAGGTAGCTCAATCCAGGTCACAATCTATATGTGTACCAAACTTCATCGAAATCGGTTATGCCAATTCGGCGTGAGTGAGTGAACTTACAAACATCTTGTAAACATCCAAATATTGTAACTTTGACACATGATATTAGTGGGATGCCATTTAGAATCATATTTAAGTACCTCAAAGAAGTACCTACCTCAATATTATGAATCATATGACATTTAACTATGTATCATATGATGTCATAAGATGATTCTCTCTGTTTTTTGTAGAGAGATATGTATTCATAGGTAATTATAGTTATATTTTGTATTAGAGATCCACCAACTTATCTGTAGAATGAAATGTATGTAGATGATAGAAAAATGCAGGTAAATGGTTCTACAGATAAGTTGGTGGATCTATAGTTATATTGCATGGTGTGAAACGGATTATGGTGCACTTTTACTTTAATTGTAATTTCATGAGCCAGTAATTTCACCCGCACCCTTATTGAAATAAATAAATAATTCTGGACAGTTCACAGAACACTATCTAGCCCCAAGCTAAGCAGAGCTTGTGTTATGGGTACTAAATAACTAATATACTTAATAAAATACATTAAATAGACAGATATTTTTTATTATGCATAGAAAATACCCAGAACACCCAGAACAAATATCTGCGATTACACAAATATTTGTTCCGAGGCGGGAGTGGAACCCGCAACCTCCTGCGTCGCAGGCCAACCTTCGCCCGCCGCGCCACAAGAGGTTAATACAATGTGCGAAATTTTCATCGTGAGTCACTCGTGCCACGAAACGGTTGCATAGACTGCTACGTAGGTAGTAGTTTTACAAGGTTGAGGAGATTCGAAAAAATATCGCCGAAATAGCTCTCAGAATTAGCAAGTTGAAATGGCAATGGGCAGGCCATATAGCTCGCAGCCGTATAACCGTTGGGGAAGAAAGGTTCTCGAGGCGACCACAATCGGAAGACCCAAACAGGAAGGCCTCTCGATGACCCAAACAGATCAAAAAGTCGGCTGATGAATGCGTCTCAAGGTCGTTTGTCATGCCATTTTATGGGGAGGGCTTTGTCCAGCATATGATGATGATGATTTATGGTTAAACCACAGAAAATGGGGAAATAAACTTGTACAATAGTACTTTTCACTAGAAACGGGATAATATTTACCATGATTGAATATCGGGAACATTCAAAACTCAAAAATCATGGTAAATATCCCGTTTCTAGTGAAAAGTATGTACATAACCATGATAGTTTCAAAAGTTGTACAATAGTAGTGTGTAGTGTATTCGAAAGCATAGGTTCTCTAATAAATAAATAATGCTGGACAGTTTACTCAACACTATATAGCCCCAAGCTAAGCAGAGGTTGTGTTATGGGTACTAACAGATAACTGATATATTTAATACAATACATTACATAGACACACGCCTTTTTCCCCGAAGGGGTAGGCAGAGCCTCAATGGGCCTCTTTTCACAATGATAGATAGATAGATATAAAATTCTTTATTGAACATAAAACAAAGAAGTACAAAGGCGAACTTAATGCTAGAAAGAATTCTCTTCCAGATAACCTTGGTGTATTGCGGAAAAAATATGTATCTATGTAATGGGTTGCACCATCGCTCATGGAATATAGACGTGGTGAGCTTATCGCCGCCATTGCTTTCCACAACTGACTCTACTAACGCTTTCTTCCAGTAATAACACATTCCATAATAAGCTAGCAGCCAAGACAAATCGTATACCAACAAATCCTATCAACAAGTCCGGGTAATCCCTTATTCAGCTTTTACGACATCCACAGGAGGAGACGGAGGGGTCTATTCTTAGGCTGGACACAGTAGATAGATATTTTTTACTAAACATAGAATATACCCAGAACACCCTGAACAAATATCTGCAGATCGTACAAATTGTACCAATGCTTTATTGTCGTAAAATTGCTTACCATAAGCTTTTCACAAAGCAGATTTATATTTAATGAAGACGTAAATAGTAATTTTATATAGTTTTTCACAATTCCAAGCAGTTCTGTCACTCTTGTGGGCAAGTGTGTCAATGGCTGACGACCCAGACTGACTCGTTTGCCACGGGCGTGACATTTCACTATCTACCGGCATCTCGTTTAGTTTCGGATACTTATAAATGCATAAACCTGATATGAGCCATCGATCACACGCATCTGCGTTCGTTGGGTGTTTCCATGGTTCACGATTTGACGCCTATCAGTTTTAGTGCAGACGTTATCTTTGCTAATTCGACCTTTTATTACAAGCTTATAACTCCTGTCCATAATTCACAATTCTATGGCAACTCCTTCACCGTTCAAGGTGTTAGATTTTGGAATGCCTTGCCTTTCTCAATAAGATCTTCTAAATCTCTTCCTATATTAAAAACCAAGGTATACAATCAATACCTGTCCTTTTCGTGAACTGCTAGGTCATTGTTACGTACATACGTCATTGTTATTTATTTATAGTAGTAATGTAGTTTATGTATGTTTAAAATTTGTTATATATTTTTTGGTTATTATTAGGTATAAGTAGGTATATTAGTTAGTTGTAGTTTAGTTATTAGTATATAACTATAGTTAGGTCTAGGTATATATTTATGTAGGTATGTTTTACAAGTGCACCGCCGTCTTTTGATTTTGTATTATCATGTCCATCCAAAGGTTGTCTGGGAGAGATCGTTTGTACAATACTGTTATTGTTTTTGTTTTTTTATCTTTTTATTTTTCTAGTTGGTGTGCAATAAAGTGTTTATCTACCTATCTATCTTATATTAACTTGCAATGTAGTTATGTCCGGGTGGAATATGTTTGTCCGGATGGAATCTTGCAACTGAATTTTATAGCAGTTATACTCAACCGATTGAGCTGAAATTTGGCATACCTCTCAAGTTCCGATGACAATACAATATGATGGTGGCAGCGAGCTGATCTGATGATCGAGATGGAAGGTGGACAACGGAACTCATCGATGAATAATAGTAGACTGACCGTGTTTAGGCTCATTTTGATCAGCACACGGTTACGATCACTAATTTTATAAAAGCTTGTATTGAAAAATATATTTTTCACAAAAATCTTATTATGAGCCTTTTGTTACTAGTCAGATTTGTGATTTTGACGACCTCTGTGGCGCGGCAGGCTATGGTTCGCCTGCAACGCAGGAGGTTGCGGGTTCGATTCCCGCCTCGGAACAAATATTTGTGCGATCTGCAGATATTTGTTCAGGGTGTTCTGGGTATGTTCTATGCATAATAAAAAATATCTATCTATTTAATGTACCTATTGTATTACGTATATCAGTTATCTAGTACCCATAACACAAGCTCTGCTTAGCTTGGGGCTAGATAATGTCGTGTGACCTGTCCAGCGTTATTTATTTATTATTTATTTATCTTGACGTACAGTCTTGCTACTTTAAACTTGTATTTGTAGGCATTAAACGCTTTATGAGTTCGAATATGAACCGATAACTTTAACTTTCGTTTGTCAAGAAAGAAAGAAAGAAAACGAAAGAAATAATTGTTTATTTACAGCATCAACAAAATAGGTTACATATAAACTAAAAACTATTACATTTATTAACAATAGTTACAAAAAAACCGGCTAGCTTATTACGTATCTTGCAATAGCAATGCGATAGCAATAATTGCGCGATTATCGCATCCAAAACGCAAATTCGTATTACGTATTAGCGATCCGTAATACGAATTTGCAATTTGGATGCGATGATCGCGCAATTCTCGCGCAATTCTTGCTATCGCATTGCTATTGCAAGATACGTAATAAGCTATCGGATAATGCTAATGCGGACTGCTTATTTTAAATTTAAGTATTATCGACGACCCTCACACTAGGCTGAGCCTGTATCGTGAGGACCAAAAGAGTCAAGAGATCTTTCATATGTCAGCAATCTTTTTTTTTGTGCCAGGTGCGTGTCGTCTTGTGACTCTCTATCCTGCCTGATGCGTAGATCCGTGGCCTCCACTGGGCGTAAGGTGTTGAGTTTATTTTTAAAAGCCCATTTCATTCATCTTCGGCTCTTCATTTTTAGAGTAGTTTCTATGCTATACATTGATGTCTATATTACAAGTTTAACTCATATGATGCTGCATAAATAAGCTATACGGTTGTCTGTATTCTTGAAAGTAATGGATGTACCTTCTCGTCTTTTAAATTATTATGAACTCTGTTGGTTTGGACGCATGATTTGATTTACAACAAAGATTCGTCTTGGAACAATCAATTCATTATACCTAGTTATTCAAATAAATCCCTCTCCTATTGAATTTTTATTGACGACCTCTGTAGCGCTTCAGACGAGTAGTTGGCTGAGACGCGAAAGGTTGCGGGTTCGATTCCCGTTGCGGGACAAATGTTTGTATGATCTGCAAATATTCGTTCCGGGTCTGGGTGTAATGGTACCATGGTACTCGTAGTTCCTGATACCCATGACACAGGGAATCCTGGTGTGGGATCTGGACTATGTCTGTGACTGTTGGGTGTTATGTTATGTTATGTTATGTATTTATACATGTAAACATGCCTTTTTCTCCGAAGGGGTAGGCAGGGCCTCTTTACCAATTCTATATCAGTTATTCTTAAGTTGGAGCTACCTTTAAATCGCTAGCAGCAGTCTTCAGGTAACACAACTGTTTCATATGTATTTTGTACATACCTTGTATTATTATTTCTGTAAATAAATGTATTAAATACTAATGTTAATTGTTTTTTTTAATAACTAATGTTATTTGAATAACTAAAGTTTGTTGAAACAACCTTTGTGATATTTAAATAAACGAATCGTATAATGCAAAGTGTGTCAAATAATATGCAAAATATTATGATTTTCACTAGATTATATTTAGTAACGCAAGCGTCTGTCGTTTAGAACTGGTTGATGGACTCGTATACATAATAGTATAATAGGTACAATGTAAGTCGTTTAGTTTGCTACTGATTTCAACACTCTTTATAGATTGTGTTGGTACTTGGTACTTACAGCTAGGTTCGATCGTCAATCATCGAAGCTCTAAATTAAACTAACAGCTGGTTATTCTGTGTCTTTTTGACTAAAGGCCAATGTTATTTTTTATGTTTTAATTGGAGACGAAAAGTCTCGCATGGTCGTGGTTTTTCGTCACGGAATTCAGAACTTTATTTCTTTCCATGTTACTGTCGTTTTCGATAATGAGCGTGTTCCGAGACCGAGACGAGACGGTGTGTGGGGAATAATCTTGTATTTTTGGAAGGGAAATGTTTGACGGAAGCGGCCGGCGAGAGATTTCGATGTGAATAACAATAAATCAGTCGAATTCACGGTCGGCGCTCGCGTCTCGGTGCAACCGCGCCGAAAACCGCTTGCAGAGAGCAGAAGCCCATTTTATAACCACACTGAAAGTTGACCTAATCGAGACTGTATTGTGAATTGATTGAAACATTTATATTCTGCTCCATCTTATAAACAATATAATCTACTAGTGCAACAAGGATCATTTGGCACGTGGCGCTTTTGAGGAACTAAATCTAGAATTTTTTATACAACTTGGTATGATGGATCAAGCAGATGGCTCAACTGATAATAAGCAGTACCCTCTGCCTATGAACAGTGCATTATCACATAGGTCACGTCCACATAGTACGCGCCCTATGTGGCATTGCACTGCGCCCGCTACCCTGAGACAAAGATGAAGAGTCTCATGTGCCTGTAATTTCACTGGCACCCATACCCTTCAAACCTGAACACAGCAATGCGAGCACTACTGCTTTGCGGCAGAAATAAGTATGGTGGTAGTACTTCCCCGGAAGAACTCGTTCACAAAAAAGCTGTTCTACCTACTACTACTGCTGCTACTATAACATGCAAGTTACAGTCACATTTCGATATAATCACATTCCGCGTTGTATTCACAGGTGAACAGAATACCATTTTTGACGTTGACGTCGACACTAGATCGCAACAGAATTGGGCTACCGATAAAGGAAAAAAATCGCCAAAAAAAAGAAGAAGAAGAAGAAGGAAACGAATTCAAATGGTAGTTTGATTAGAGCTTGACGCATACGTCTACGTAATCGGCCTGCTGCCGATTAAAATACTTGAAGCTTCAAAGCGTTGATAAAAAAAACTCTTCGATGTAGTAATTGGGGGCATGCCAAATGCGTCACAATCGGAGGGAAACCACGAATGTTGCTGGCGCCATATAAACTACCCGTATATCGTAGCCAGTTTTCTTTACAACGTAGATAGACCTTTGTTTGACCACGATCTCACCTGTTAATAAGTGACGATGTGGCCGAAGAAGGCACCTATTCACTCTAGCCTTAAAGAGACTCAGATTATAGTTTTCAGGAAAGACAGACGACGGTAGTTTATTCCATTCCTTAGCAGTTCGCATTATAAAGGTAGAACTGAAACGTTTAGTACCACGAATAGAGGGTAATATACTAATAGTCTAATAAGGTAAGGATGGTACCGAGCCGGGCGTCTGCTCTTCCTATGATGAAAAGGAGATGGTCGTCGTTTCGTATGAGGTAGTGCTGGGCCTCTGGTGTCAGAGTTTGTCAAGCCGCCCGAGGGCCTCTGACATGGCTTATCGACTGCTATTAATCAATAACAGCCGGGACCGACAGCTTAACGTGCCCTACGAAGCACAGAGCGATGGAAATCCACACATAACTTAGAAAAGTCATTGGTGCGGAGCCTAGGATCGAACCCGGTATCGTTGGATTCTGAGTTGCACTATTGAACCGTTAGGCTACCATCGCTCTATAAGTGGAGATGGTGGAAACAGATCATGAAGTTCCTGGGAGCATTCCCCGAAATGTAACCTATAGAAGATCGAAAGGCATGCGACCTTACGGCGATGCTTAAAGGTCCATCTGAAGAGTGATCCAGCCTGTTCTTTTTAAGCTGTAGCATATGCAGATGGTGTTTTAAAGGTTATCCAAAAGCGTTGGCATACGATCCGTTCAATGCTTTATTTGAAGTCCCGCTGATATTAATAACAGCAATTTAAATAACTCAAGGCTGCGCCAAACCCAGGCAGAAATCTTTAAAAAAAAAACGGCTCTCGCCTCTCTAAAAAGGTATTTTTATTGAATATTTCGTAAAATATCGATAACTTTACAAAACCCCTACTCGTAAACTTTCGGCTTTGATTTTTGATTTTATTTTTCAATTTTTTTCCCAATGATATTTATTTTTAGTAGTAGTAGAGCTTTTTTGTGAAAGAGCTCGTCCGGGGAAGTACTACCACCATACCTTTTTCTGCCGCAAAGCAGTAGTGCTCGCATTGCTGTGTTCCGGTTTGAAGGGTAAGGGTGCTGGTGAAATTACAGGCACATGAGACTTTTCATCTTTATGTCTCAGGGTAGCGGGCGCAGTGCAATGCCACATAGGGTGCGTCCTAGGTGGACGTGACCTTTGAGGTAATGCACTGTTCATAGGCAGAGGTTACCGCTTAACATCAGGTGGGCCTCTTGCTTGTTCCGTCATCCAAGTAGTATAAAAAAAAAAAACATAATAATAAACAATCGAATCTAGCCAAAAGTTATAGGGAACTTTGGATTTTTTTTCTATCGAGAAAATATTAGTCCTATCGTGTTTCTGGTACAGTGACCCCTCGGAATTATAATGTAGCATCCATGTATATTTTTAATTTGAATATTGTACTTGTACAATAGTTAAATTACCCCATACCTCACCTTAACAAAATAAGTAAAAAATCAAGGATAATGAGGAATATAAATTCCTATACGGATAAACCTTTGATTGCGGTCAGAAATCAAAGTTCAACGAACCCCAGGAGCAATGTGATTGACCTGATGATAATGATGACATAACCAGAATTGTGATGCATGAGAATGAGCCTAAAGACACACAATCAACAATTCATTGAATTTTCATCCCATCTATTCGAAAAGGACGACTGGGTTCGCCTTTAAGTGCACCCAACGGTGGTGTTTTCTATAAGAAACTTTTAGCGGGCAGTAATGAGGTTTGCGGCGCACTTATTAAGTTCCTAATTCAAAAAGTGCGCGGCAAAGATAATTGCGGCGCACTTATTGAATTTGGACCCAGCGCCAAATAATTCGAACGCAAATATTGTTTGAATAAATACTGGCTGGTACGACGGCCCAAAACCCAAAACAAAAAAACACAAAACACAAAAAACACAAAAAAAACACAAAACACAAAAAACACAAAAAAACACAAAACACAAAAAAAACACAAAAAACACAAAAAACACAAAACACAAAAAAAACACAAAAACACAAAAAAAAACACAAAAAATACATAACACACAAAAAACACAAAACACAAAAAAAAACACAAAAAGCACAAAAAAACACAAAACACAAAAAAAAACACAAAAACACAAAAAAAACACAAAAAATACAAAACACCCAAAAAACACAAAACACAAAAAAAAACACAAAAAACCAAAAAAAAACCCAAAAAACATAAAAAACAAAAAAAACACAAAAAAAACATAACACACAAAAAACACAAAACACACAAAAAACACAAAACACAAAAAAAACACAAAAAAAACACAAAAAACACAAAACACAAAAAACATAAAAAACACAAAACACAAAAAAACACCCAAAAAAAACACAAAAAAACAACCATTTGTTTTATTAAATAATAATATTACAATAACATATGAGGCGCCTTTTATTTTCTCATAGTGGGTGATGAAAAGCAGAGTGTATCACACGGGCGCAACATATATTTTTGGCTCGGGCGACGTACTTTGAATCCCTCGCTACGTTCAGGATTCTACTAAAGAATCCCTCGCTACGCTCGGGATTCTACTCTAGAATCCCTCACTTCGCTCTGGATTCAAAAAAGCGCCCTCGCCGTAAAAATATTATGTTGCTCCCTTATGATACAATCTACTATTTATCGACTTTGGTGTACAAAGTGATGTCTCGACTCTTTGCCGAAATACAGTTGCAGGTATGTTAAGAATTTTAAATAGAAGGGTTCTAATATCGACTGCGTTTATGAAGGCTGAATACTGTATCGCAAAATATTAATAAATTAGGTAATTAACACTAAATAAACTAGTAGTTCTGAGAACAGTAGACCTCGCGAGCACAAACTGGTATAAAATCAAGTCATGAAATATTATGTCGATCTGTAATGATCAAACAAAGAACACAAAAAGTAAATGTTTGGATCCTCTATAATCTGGGTCTCTTCAAGGCTAGAGTGAATAGATGCCTTCTAGATCATTGTGCTTCATCTTCGGCCACATCGTCACATACCAACAGGTGAGATCGTGGTCAAACAAAGGTCTATAAGTGTTGAAATAAAAAGAAGCTTTTTTTTATATTACTTGAATGACGGAACAAGCAGATGGCCCACCTGATGTTAAGCAGTGCGGTAAACTCTGCCTATGAACAGTGCATTAACTCATAGGTCACGTCCACCTAGGACGCACCCTATGTCGCATTGCACTGCGCCCGCCACCCTGAGACATAAAGAAAAAAAGTATCATGTGCCTTTCATTTCACTGGCACCTACAACGATGCATATGGTTTTCTTGCATGCAATACTGCCGTCATGACACACACTTGCTAGATTATTTTAAGATGATAACTGACTTCACAAAAAGAGGTTATCAATTAATTCATCAGCTACAGTTAGGTACCTACTAATTAGGTATGTTTACGCCCCGTTGGTAAGTAATATTTAAAGGTTCTTTCGAAGATATTTGTGTAGGAATTACCTCGAGGTAGACCCGTAAAGTTTTGATATCAGTAAATGTTTTTAGAAATCGGTTAGAAAGGTAAAATAATTTAGGTAACCTACCTACATCGCGTGTATTCGTGAGGGGGCGAACCAATAAGTTTTTACTTCAGCTGGGCAATGTAATCAATAGTAAATGATAAAAAAAAAAGTGAAACAGTGAAACGAAACACACGTAAAATAGTGGTACCTAATTAGCCGTGACGATAGTTTCAAATCCATATTCACGTAAGTGCTTACCAAAAACTGATAAAAACGGAGTCCGCGAGATTCGAATAAAAAACAGAGATTTTACTATTGTTACAGATTTTAGGCCCTAGTTTATGGGCATTCTATTTATAAGAATGTTAGATAGGCTCTTATAAATAACATAGGTACATATAAATAACATAGGTACATAGATGCATACCTACCATATTAAATATGATTGAAAAACTTAATAAATTTAAAATAATCACTGCGGCTGACATTTCAATATATTGCATTACCTCATGATGTCGTCATTGAGTTGAGACTTGGCTCGGTAATTACATTTATTTACAGAAATAATAATACAAGTAATACAAACCGTTTTCCACCCCGAAGGGAAGAAAACGATTATTTTAGGTCAAGCCGAGGCTAGACCTCTAGGAGATATCTATCTTACCTTCGTTTGCCCATGTCCATACAATTAACAGTTCTAGCCATGTCTTCGAGTGTGATTCGGTAGCGGGGAGGTGCGGGGAGTAGTTACCTCACCTCCCCGCGCGCAGGTGCCGGCGGGGGTCACGCGCGTCGCTAGGAAGCAGCGCGCCTTTCTTTAGTACCTTCCGATAAGCCGGCTAGGCCTTACCGAGGTCTAGCCTCGGCTTGACCTAAAATAATCGTTTTCTTCCCTTCGGGGTGGAAAACGGTTTGTATTTGAGGTCGCCGAGGCTAGACCTCTAGGAGAAATGTTTGTTTTCTGCCGGCACTATAGTGTACTGTGACAGAATAGAGATATACTCGTACCTGATGATGGATGAATACAGAATAAAAACTTGGGGTTGACCGGTTTTTAAAAATTAATCAGTCAGTAATTAACAATTATATATAGTAGGCTCATAATCATCATCCTCCTTAGCCTTAAAATTCACAAAAGTAAGCAATTGTAGGTAGAATCTACCTTTTCAGATAGGGTGAAAACCCGTTAAACACATTAGAATTAGGGCCTCGTGGTTTTTCCACGAACTTACAGCAAAGCTTAAATAAATTCTCTGCCTCCACTACAGTTCCCTCGCTGAGGATCTGATTCAACGGAACATTATTTTGGAAGTAGTTTGGTGCAACTGCTGATCGTGCTCCGCAAAAGGTGCTTTTAGCCAACCTGTAATTACTATTCTTGGTGCAGCTTCCACTTCCCCTCGCGTAGTTATAAATATATTGTGCAAATTATTATTATTTTCTTTGCCGAAATTTGGATCAATTGCTACAACCATATTACCAAGCTCAAGGCAGGGTCCTCTAAACAGTCCAAATGCCACCCTGATTGCCAATGTGTAGCACTATCGGTTTTTGAGCCAAATGTCTGCCAAATCGTGACCGACTTCTCTGTTATGTGACAGTGTTGCGCGTCGATGCAGAGAATAGTCATATCGTGAATACGCCTACAGCAGAGGCTAAAAGAAGAAGCAAAGCCACGTGGCGGGATACTTCAAAAATTATATGATAGGAGAGTATGTTAGCTCTTAACCACTCTAACATAAATCTTCAATATTCCAAAATAAGGTCCTTTGCACCATGTTTAAAGATCTTTGAATAGCTATTACCTTGAGCATCTTTGTGACCAATGGATGGGAAGACAGACTTCGTTCTTGGATTGGATCAGATAAGGAGACTATCAACGATTTATGTACTAAAACCGTGGAATATGCTAACTTTTTTATCCGTGATAAAAAGCCTATATATGAAGCTAACTGTTGTGGTCGAGGATTACCAGGATTTGCCCCATTTTGTCTACACCACTCGACCCACGGCTTCCAAGCCGAACTATAAGTGAGCCATGTCGAATCTCGCCAGGCTGCTTGAAGAAGTTCGACATCATTCGGATCTAAGTTCATAGTTAGTTTACTCCACCCCGTGTCCTCCAAACCTCTAACAAAAACCTCGCACATTCGGTGGGGGCCGTTTGGTTGAGAGGTTGACTAAGTGATGCCTGAGATGAAATATTTGAAACGGTGCCTCTTAAGGCTCTCCGTTTTAGGTCGGCTCTCGAAAATAGCTTCTCCCAACGAGGGACTACCATTAAATAGAATAGAGTTGAAGTACTGCAGCATTTGGGAATCAGAGGAGGTGGGGAAAGCCCCCCGCCAAATGAAAATGCCAGGGTCGGCTGAAGAAGTTTATGAATAGCGCTCCCACTTCCTCAAACTCTAATGACACGTAACCTACCGGCCTAGCCAAACGGCATTCGCTACCAAACGATTATATTTCTACATTCGTAATACAGAACACAGTTCAGTCAGATACAGTACAGCAGAACACATGACATGTCGATACCTTACGTCAATCTCATACATTGTTGGCTTTTCTACTAGCATCATCGCTAATAGCCTCTAATTTGTATAAGGCCTCTGGGGCTACATTTGAATAAGTCGTGGCAAACAGATCGACTTGAGGAATTCCGAATCTTCCCGAAGATTCGACTGGTTATTTCCTTTTTCGAATGCCAGTCTGGAAGGAGATTTCCTCTTAACAGACTGTCTGCAATCGCGTTGTAACGACCCGGAATATAAAAGGGATGAAGCGCTACTTCTAAGCTTTCCGCCAATACTAAAAATTCCTTTGTCGTCTCCAAAAGACCAACAATCCTCGTTCCGCTTGATTCCGGATGTACGATACCACAGTTTTGTTGTCCGTCTGCATGTACCACTAATTATTTCCCTACTTTGTGTGAGAGCTGTCAATACTACAAAGAGTTCTTTGCGGTGTTTTTGCATTATATCCTGTTTGATCTACTGTCCACATGCTTAGATGACGATCGCCTAGATGAAACCCCCCAACCTTCGTCTGACGCACCCGTTGTCAAGAACATTGTGCAGTTCTGAGGGATAATTCTGCCTGGGTTCGTTACATTTTTCAACCACTGACAGCACTCCGCTAGAGCCTGTGCAGGAACCTTGACTTTTTGAAGACAGCAATCTTATCTCAGTTTTCGGCTCGGTCTCCGTATATTTCTCGCGTCCTAGAGGACCGTCAAGTGACGCGAAACCCAGCCTGCCTATTAGCAACATACCTGTCCGCCGAGACCATAGATACTCTCTTTGAAGTTCTTTTAAGTAGTTCACTAAGCGGCTTATTTTTTGAATTCGGTAACCTCCTTTCGTTCTAATCTGTATCCCACATAATTCTAAAGAACTCTATCCGTGTTTTGGCCCTGAGGATTGTTCTGCATTTATCGACCAACTTAAGCTTTGAAGTAAATCTATCAAGTAAGATACCCGCACCTCCAGGATCATAGGGTCCATAAGCAAACAGAAAATTGTCTACTAGATAAACGAGCAACTATAACCAGTTCTCTATCAGAACTCTCGCTACCCAATTGCTGACACGTGGGACACTGGACAGCCCGGAAGGGAATGAAGTCAGTTTATACAGTTTCCCTTTGAAAGCAAAAGCTAAAGTGACTTATCTTTATCGGAATATGGAAAAAAAGCCTGACTGATATCCAGTTTCACCATATAGTCACCCTCCTGTAGAAAGGTCTACGGAGCTGGTTGATTAACCGGAACTTCTGTGGTTTTAGACAAAAATTGAGGCGGCGAAGGTCGAAAATTTGTTGCATCTTTCCGTTTGACTTTGAAATCAAAAACATTTGCGACAGAAACCGGAACGTTCTACTACATCTGACTTTAAGCAAGGAAGCTTTTTTTTTTTTTTTTTTTCTTTACTTTTTTTTTTTTTTTTTCTCTTCTGTCGTCGCCCAAGGGAACAGAAGGTGGTTTTACTACCAACAGTATTGAATATCCTGAGATTATCTTCAGAATTGGAGCTGATGCGCTCAATTTGTATGCCACTGTATCAGGTAATCCTTCAGTTGTCCCCCTCGAAAAAACGTCTAAAACACCTGGATTTTATGAAGCTGACGTTGCTCCGTCTCACGATCGGACTTATGGTCTTTCTTGGACTTGGACTCCGCATTTGACGCACCCATGGAACGCTCTGCTTGGGTTGCTGCCCTTGTCTCTTCTTCTTCTGTGGTGTCGATGGTTCTCTGTCAAATTATTTTAGACCAGTACTCTGCCACGGCTATGGCATTATGAGTGGCTTCGTAAACGTATTTCAGGGTGCAGGTGTGAGGACACTGCGTTCGCGAAAGTAGGTGCACCATCGAGAACACTAAGTCGGTTGCTTGGATTTGGATTAAATTGCCGGCTTCCGAAATAAATTACCTTTTGCTCCTTTACCGGCTCTCTTATCTGGAAACCTCCCGGCTCGAGAAGGAAGTATGGCTGATATGCCACCATGGTCTTTTATAAAGGATGGCAGGATTTTTCCGTCAAATAGAGTGAGTCTTTGATGGTGGGATTTGCTGCAAGGCAGCCTTGAAAGCAGCCATCAAAGCATCATTCTTTGTTTTGAAGGATTTTTTATGAAATTCGATAGATTTGGCTCGATGGCCACATGCAAACTGAAGCAAGGTGTCGGATGCAGTATTAATGTTTGAACCCACTGCGAAGACATTCACCAAGCCTTGAGCCGCCTCAGGATATTTAGCTGCCACGCCTTTGAGTTGTTCCGCCAAGGACTTCCTTTCTATCAGCAGCCTATACACAAAAAACACCATGCACGCTCCATCGATTGTGCTTCCAGATGATGACCCTCATGCTGCCTCTAGTGTAGGCAAATTTTGCCAATCGCAAACCAATTTAGATGGCTACCACGACCTTGGTGGGGGCTAACATGGGTGAGGAGTCCCTGGAAGGGGTATACTCACTCTCCTCTTTTGAATCCAACTCAAAGGATGTCACGCCATTTCTCGCCCACTTTTGCGCTATCGAAGGCTATTTCGGCTGTAGAGATGTGAGAGCAGCAAGGGTTTTAACGAAACCACTGTCTTATTGAAAATTTAAGTCTGGGTGGCTGAATCCCTGATCTTATTTGCTATCGCTGGAGGCCCCATGATGAGCGCCCTTGCAAACGCCCAGCCCAGCAGCTTAATTTTAATCTTCCGAAACATCTTCTCTGAAACATATGCCGCATCCGGGAAGAAAGCTTAAATCAACTCTATTGTAGGTAGGGTGAAACTCGTTCGGCATTTGAGGATCAATCTCCTCTCCAAATAATTCCTCCTTAGCCATATGTACGACCCTCCAACACGTAGGTACATCTATCCGGCAGATGCTTCTGGGCCAGGAGCTTTACCCGTTCTAACAGCGCGTTTTCCTCATGTGACTTTATTTCCTCCTGTTGCCTCTTCGTGATACGATCACCACTCAGTGCCATGTATCACAAACATTCAAATTCACCAGCAGGAGGTACTTGCTCTCTCTGCAGGGTGGAGGTGAGAGAATATAAAACAACGCGATTGCCGAGCCAAGAAGTTTAATTTAGATAGGACGGCTGCGGCTGCGGCTCGCGAGGCTTCCTTCGAGTAGTCGCGCCGCTCGATTTAGACGGCAAGGGCTGCGGCTGCGGCTCGCGAGCCTTCCGTCGAGCCGTCGCGCCGCTCGATTTAGGCGGAGACAGCTGCGGCTGCGGCTCGTGGGCCATCGCTCACCTGCGACGGCTGCTGCTGCGGCTCGCGAGCCTTCCGTTGAGCCGTCGCGCCGCTCGATTTAGACGGAGACAGCTGCGGCTGCGGCTCGTGGGCCATCGCTCACCTGCGACGGCTGCTGCTGCGGCTCGCGAGCCTTCCGTTGAGCCGTCGCGCCGCTCGATTTAGACGGAGACAGCTGCGGCTGCGGCTCGCGAGCCGTCGCTCACCTGCGACGGCTGCCGCTGCGGCTCCTGAGCCGTCGCTGTGGCTGAGCCATCTGGCGCGTTGTCTCACGACAATTTGCTTACAACAGTTGTTGTGAACGAACTGTGTAGCCTTACTAGGGAGCTGTACAGCTACGCCTAGGTAAAGTGGAGTGCATGAATGGAAGCTCCAAACGCGGTAGGTGAACACAAGAAACAGAAGAACTTCGTGCTCCTCACCTTTATTAGCTACGTAAAATAAGCGCTTAATAACACAGGAATTCTGAAGTAAATAGATAACTTCGTGGTACGTAAAATAAGCGCTTAATAACACAGGAATTCTGAAGTAAATTGATAACTTCGTGGTACGTAAAATAAGCGCCGAATAACACAGGAATACCTGAAGTCAATAGATAGGTACCTCGTTCCTAGTAGGTGTTAAATCGAACACAAAGTTCTACACACTCAATTTATGAAGACACGACTGAAACAAAACATATTAAATATCACTTACCGATTATCCGGTACGTGAACGAACACTACAACAGTGTTAATCAAACACAAAACCAGTGAAAAGCGTTAACATTTAAAACACTTTTATCATGGACATGCGCACACACTCGGTAAAAATAGCGTACTAAAGAAAGGCGCGCTGCTTCCTAGCGACGCGCGTGACCCCCGCCGGCACCTGCGCGCGGGGAGGTGAGGTAACTACTCCCCGCACCTCCCCGCTACCGAATCACACTCGAAGACATGGCTAGAACTGTTAATTGTATGGACATGGGCAAACGAAGGTAAGATAGATATCTCCTAGAGGTCTAGCCTCGGCGACCTCAAATACAAGGTATGTACATAATACATATGAAACAGTTGTGCTACCTGAAGATCGCTGCTAGCGATCTAAAGGTAGCTCAACTGATACAAATCACTGCCAGACGGAAGCGTCCCTAAGATGCTTGCTGCATTGCCACGCTGAATGGCAATACTAATGCGTTGAGCCAGATAAGAGCCAGCTCTCGGGTCAAGCAAGTAATTGTTGTAATTGTTATTGTTCCGTGGTATCATACTTATTATGCATAAAATAAATCCCCAAATGTAGATATTCTCTAGCAATAAGGCTTAGCAATATACAAGAAGAATAATTTTCAATTTCACCGTCATCATCAGCACCCTTAGACGTCTGTAAACCATTACGGTTTACACATTTTGTATCGGCTAACAGCTACTGTGCAATCTCGCATCCTCACTTTCTTCGGGCACGTATCGCGACGCGAAGAGGTATCCATTGAGCGCCTTGTTGTACAGAGTAGAGTTGACGGCACACGAGCACGGGGCAGATCGCCCATGAGATGGACTGACCAAATCAAGGCAGCTTTGGACGGTCCACTGCATGAATGCACCAGGAAAGCTGCGGTGCGAGATGAGTGGCGAAGGATTGTGAAGCGAGCCACAGACCCTGAAGTGACCACCACCACCACTGCCAAGAGTGTAACGACTAAGACGATGGAGAACCATATGAGACTTACAATCCGGGTACTCATGCGAGTTGCTCGTGAACTTTGCAGAACACTACCATTTTTTCAAAATAGCATCGGAGCGGGTCACTCACCTCCCGCACCCAGAAAGGGAGCTAGCTTCAACCCCAGCTAGGGGCGTTAGAGAAGCTAACTACCATATCTCGAGAATGGTACCGGAGCTGTAAAGCGCGCTCACTTCTCGACACACGTACATGTGCCTCCTAGGTACTGCAGCTGTGTGGCCGGATTCATGCCAGCTCCTAACTCTACTTACTATCCAGGTAAGTACTTTACAACGCACCGTAAGGATTGTTGCTTAAAGTATCACTCACTGACCCCGCTGGTGCCCACCTTACAGCCCATTGCCTTAGGCCTGTGAAGACACCAGCTAGTTGCGCGCGGGGGCGGACGCCGGTAACCACCAATGTACCGGGAAGACAACATGTCTACCCCTGCAACTAACCACATCTGCACCACGCAACCGAACCCAAGTCAGACCTACCAATTTTACCCTGTAGGTGGCTTCTGACGCTTGTGGTACCCTTGTCCAAACAGCGGAACCCGTAGTTTCAGCTGCGAACCCTATCTACTCGGGTCGTGTAGATAGGGACCGACAGATAGTCAAGTGCACTCGCCAGGAGAGTGGAGCTTACCTTGGGGAGAGCGCGGCTTGCGCCGGTCACATTATAACGGGCGCCAGAGCTCGCCCACCCTAAATCTGCAACAAAAACAAACACAGCTTAGGTTATACGTTCCGTCAAGCGCGAATCGGACACAGGGTTTCCTTACAATTACACTTTCTGTGCGCATCACGTTTTTGTATATTTTCCGTAAACACGTTGGATTTTATATTCGTTCTTTACAATTACCTCATAATCATAAAAAATAAAAATAAACACTTTTTACATAAAAATAAGTACCAAAGGCCATATAAAAATATCTTTAATTTAATTACAGTTTGAGCTATAATAAAATTAAAGACATGTGTACTGTGGCCTGGTGTACACGGGTAGAGTAAATTGTATAGTATCACAGTAGAGTACTAACTGCTATACTACTAACTAAGTAATAACATTTTTATTATACTGGTTGTATAATCAAAAAGGTGAAAATTTGACACGAAAGAAGAATAAGTACTAACTAGAAATCATTGGTAGAGTACTAACACTTGAAAGACTAGCCCCGTGGGCAAACTACCACTTGCCTTCTCCCACCCCGGTGCTGGCACTGTACTCTACAGCACAATTTAACCCCTACTCTACCCATTTTTCGTATAAATGGGATATACGAAAAATATGTCGAGTAGGTGGCAAAGGGTCTAAGAAACACTAATTAGGTAGGTACTCTACTAAAATTGGTAGAGTATAATAGTACGCGTCATTTGCCCGTTCTTTTTACATAACGCGCATTATACTTGGGATTGGTAGAGTAGTAGGCTAGTTGACTCTACTGTTTGCTCTACCCGTGTACACCAGGCTTAATTGTGTGTAGTTGTGCAATTTTTATTTCGATACCTACTCACTTATTTCTTGGCCACTAGAAGATTGTTACAAACTGATGCACGAACGGGCGGACAGATAGACAGACAACTTTGCAAGAGCAATAGGGACCCGTTGCACACTTGGTGTACGGAACCCATAAACATGGTGTTTTTTTATCTATGTCGACCCACAATTGACTACGATCTCACCTGTTGCATGTTAAGAATGAATACTTATTCCTGAATGAAATTATCCGTAAATATTGTTGAATGATTACTTATTCCTGATTCTTCGTAATCCTTTTGAGTATTGGTAAGTAATCATAATCATAATAATCATAATATTTATTTTCAAAAATAGGACATACATACATACATGACAAAATAAAAGTGACATAACAATAACAAAAAGAGAATAATCACGTTAGTTTACCACATTTAAATATAACTTATAATCTTGACTAATTTTGAAATTGAAAATTAGCTAAATGAAAGTAATTTTTTTTGTTTTTGGCGTCGCACAAAAGTACATTTAATTTATATTAAATTTTTTTTTTTTTTTTTTATGTGTGTTTAAAAACCTTGTGTCGCAGGTTCAGCGTAACCTTCGGTTGTCACAACAATTTAGTGTTAAGCAGTGTCTATTGGGTAACAAGGTACCTATACACTTCATTCATATATATGTAATTTTGCTTACTAATTTTGAAAATAACTGTAAATTAATAATGTAACTTCGTGCAAGCTTGCGATTGCGTGAAAAAAAAAAATGAGGGTGGGATGAGTGTGTATGTGTATGAGTGCGTAAGAGTATTGTTTTGTTTTACTTTTTAAAAGCTTGCAATGTATGTGTGTCCGTCAAATCTTGCAACTGAATTTTGAACCAGTTAGCCTCGTTCGATTGAGCTGAAATGCATACCTGTCAAGTTCTAATGACAATACAATATTATGATGACAGCGAGCTGATGATGGAGACGGAAGATGGACAACGGAACTCCTCGATAGTTAGGAGTACACTAGCCGTGTTTGAGCTCATTTTAATCAGCTCACGGTTTTGCTTACTAATTTCACCATCGTGATCATCAGTCAGATGTACATTTTATAAAAGCTTTTATTGAAAAATATTTTGTTTACAAAAATCTTATTGACATTATAATATCTATTTAACAGAGTTTTAGCTTCTAAATGCTTGTTTTTCGTATTTCTAACACTACATAATTATTTTTAAAGTTCAGGGTGTCAGTTATTACCTACGCCAAATAAATAGGTATCTAGGTAGGTAATTGTTAAATATTCGCCAGTCAAATATGAAAGCTATGGAAGTAAATCTAATTGCCTTTGTATGGATAATTTTAATCTAATCAAGGCGCTTCACACTGTTCCTAGTAAATTGTAATTGCGAGATACTACCAGCAACTAAGTGGTAATTTTCTCTCTATACGTACAATTATTTATTCTGTGTCTATAGATATAAAGTTCCCGACGTCCCAGACGAATCATGTCTGTGGGACGCTTTCTAGCAATATCTGTGTAGTGTCAGAGAATAAGTAGTAGGTTATACGGAGATGTGTGTGAGCTCCAATGTTGCCGCGCGACTTTGTGAACGCCGGCACACAACTGCAAGAAAGTGGACCAACCAGGCTCAATCCGAGCCCGACATCTTGTTATTGAAGGTGCTTGCTTTTCCATACTAATGTATTTTACCAAATGTGGGCGAACAGAGTATAATTTTACACTGAAATGACTGTTGTTGACTTTTATATTGGTTAATATTTGCGGTAAATCATATTTGGTTGAAGAAAACACTGGATTAATAGCGAAAATTACATCGAAATTTTAGTTCATACAAGTCATTTCGATGTCATTTTTTTCTTCAACCAAATATGATTTTCCGCTTATAATGTCCAATATAAAGCCAACAACAGCCATTTCAGTGTAAAATTATACCCAGTTCTGCCATATTTTGTAAAATACATTAGTGTGGAAAAACTGCCACCGCCGGAAATGTCTATTTTTCCGCGTAATATAATATTACACATTATGTTGACCTTTATTATCTCAAAATCTCATAAGAAGCTTACCAAACATACTCTACCCACATTAAAGGGGAATTACAAATTTAATACGGTAATAATGTAGCTTTACGAATTAATGAATATTTGTTGGTTGTATTTACGGTTGAAGGAAGAACGAGTGCTTCGGAAAACCTTTCGTAGAAGACTGAACAAATTTGGCTAAAAGTGTATGAATATAGGTACTTAATCTTTACGAACTACAAAATTTTATAAGCTTTGTGCCACTTTCAAGTATAATTAATAATTATTATAATTATTTTCAATATAATTTGCAACGTTACAATCCTTCCAAGTCGGCAAAGTCACAGTCAAGTCATGTTTTAGTAAAACGGTGGCCGTTTTATAAAAACTTTAGTAGACAATTTCCACCAATTTGAAAAGTCATGCTTCCATTTAATTTCACTGCACTAATGTGCTCTTTGTAGATGAGCTACATTGGTTAAAATGCCAAAATGAAACAAAATCCCTAAAAAAAAAAATTAGGAAATGAAATAAAATAAAAGGTAGACGACGTCTCTTTTCGTAAATGGCGGAAAGAGTCTGTTATAAGCTTGTTGAACGAAATCTTGGATTTTGAAGGTAGAGCTTTTAATAAACTGTAGGTATATAATATTTATTAGAGGTAATAATATGGGAGGAGAAATCAAAGAGGCACTAACAAAAGAGTATGCCTTACAAAGAGATTAGCCGGCGGTGAGTGGACAAAGAATGTCAATATTGGTTTGTATGGCGGCAAACAACGTCTCGGGGAACAGACTCCCAGGAATCCGCCCGAGTTCCACCGCTTATTATGGACTCTCGATTGTTTCAGGAACAAAGAGTGTCGAGGCTTTCATGGAATGTCTATGCGGACCTATTTGGTTACCCTGGTACCTAGTACTATTTATATTCAGTGCCCTAGCCTGCAATACCTTTCAATGAATAGACTTTCGAGAGATAGGTATGCGGTCTTTGCACGTAGGTTAATCGAAAAATATCCGGAGCTTTTCTCTAATTCTACGATTCGGTCATAAGCACACAGTGAGTAATTAATTTTAGAAACTAAAGTTGAACGTCTTCGTAGTAAGCCTTGTCAAATAAAGACTGGTAAATTCGAGTGTATACCTAATAAGTAGGTACCTACCGTACCTACATAAAAAAGGTCCATATTCCAGTAGAGGGAGCTACGCGGTGTAGACCTGAAACACCCAAAGACCATGACCATGAGCCCCTGACACGTGACATTCAAATCACCAATCTGTTTTTCTGGGAGCTCAAAGTAGATTCAAAAATAAGGTCTGATTTTAAACGATTCACTTTTAATTCTGGATGTTTTTAACCCCTGTCTGAGGGATGAGAGAGGTGGTATAAGTTTGAGGCCATAGTGTGCGTCTGGTGGCATGTCTGCCTGTATGTCTGTACGCATGTTTCTTTGTTGCCTCCGGAGACCGCATTGCTCTAAGGTTGCCACGTAGCGGAACGAGTGCTCTGATTTCAATTAAAATGGTACTTAGCATGTTTGTTGGAAATTGGTGCAGCCGTTTCGAGGCTCACCGCTTCGCAGATGCACCGATGTGCTTCCATGGGTATTCCGTTTTACAATTAGAAAATAGACGAGGGCTTTTTAAATTTGTATAAAATTTACTTGTGATTTTCTAGTTTTTGCCGCGAGGTTTTAAACAACCTCCTGTCAAAACCGGGGCCACTCACTTTTTTGAACCTTACTTTAAGACAGCTTGTCTTCACTACCAAATTGTTGTAATGCTAATTTTGCCACGCCTGTAAAAACGATTACCTACTTAGATTATTAAACCAATTTATGGAAAAAAGAAATACGACTTTAAATTATTGGAAAATCACCGCTCCTGCCCCAAACAGAACTTTTGACTTTGGTTTGCTGTTTACTTATAAAAATGTTGCCACTTCCGGTACCGTAACTACGCTACAGCCAGCGATACGGCGCATTGCTTTAGTGGACAGTTGCCTTACCTCTCAGCCATGAGGCGTGAAAGCAAAACAGCTATTCAGCCGTTTGCTTCTGAACATTGTGTGCAAATTTCTGCTGATAAAATAATAAGCGTGTGCAAGAAACAATGTATAAATGCATTCTGAGATGTTGTTTATGGTATTCCCACCTGGCATCCAGCAATCCGGAGAGAGCATGAATTGGAAGTACCCACTCAATCGATGATTTAGTACTTCCAGTGTTTGCAGAGTTTGTTTTCTTTAGAAAAACATCGTCAGCCAATGGAGACGGAAGGTGGACAACAGAACTCATCACCATCAACCGGAAGACTAATTTAACAGCAGCTTGTTTTGAAAAATACAATGTTTTTTTCAACAAAAACTTGTTTAGTTTCTTAGTGTCTGTAAGGTATTATTATATCTTTATATTTTAATAGCTTTTTTCTATTTAAATCTACCGTACAGGAGGGTAATATGGGATGCCTAATTTTGTACGGGAGAAACTTATCAGAAAGAGTGCGTCTAAACTTCGAATAAGGAAAACAAATAAGGAATCACGTTTTTTGAGTTTCCCAAAATTACCTTTACAGGGAAACACAAAATTACAATTACCTTTTCCAAAACTACGGGGTGTCAAAATTTTTAGAGGATACACTACACACAGAAACAAAACAACTTTTGTGTTTGTGTACAAACACAGGAATCTATTAGGAATTTGTAAGTGGCCTAAAAATTGAATAGTTCTATTAACAAGATCAAAGTCCACAGGATCATACTCGCAGCCAAGGGATTTATTAGAAATTACTCACAAACACGCGTGGTCTGACAGGTCTAAATACGTATTAGGCTGTTCCAAAACTAATCCTTGCGCCGGGTGCATGCATAATCGAGAATACGAAATGAACGTACACGTAGTTGGGGGTCTATTGTATTAATATAATAGACTGAAGTTCGATTTCGATGTCCAGTTTGCTATTCATTGCGCTGCGTGTTTTAAATATTTCTGCTCTTTAAAAAAAACTAAAACACGCAGCGCAATGAACGAAAAACAGGTAATCGACATCGATTAGATAATATGACAACGGTCCGCGCGCTGGTACATTATATTATTAACGTAGCGAGAGAATTGTAAAGTGTTACTGCTGATTGTACCCAGAACCAAATACAGAACGAGAAGGAATGAGCTCGGCTTATAAAGCAAGATTATGCGAAGAATAGCTGTACAATTACTCATGTTTGTTTACGATATAACACATTTTGCACCACGCTCCGTTAGGTATATGTAATCAAAACACGTGCGGGAGAAACAAAATAAATGATAACAGTTTGGTGGAGTATTTACTGTGTGTTTGGCCGATAAAATCACTTTCCTTACGAATTGGGTAAAAATAACCTAATAAATAGCCACACATCATCTTGTCAAAAAACCCACTGGTGTTTGGTTTTTAGGAATGATCCAATGAAAGCTGCGTTTATTTGAAAAGTGCGTGTCAAATAACATTTTTTAACGCGTATTTTTTCCTTTTCTAAAATGTGTACTTAGTTTAGTGCTAAATACACAATTTGTTATAAAAAACGTACACAAAATCCCAATAATATCATAAATGTCAAAGTTTGGATGTTAGTTACCGTAATCATGCCAAAACGGCTGAATCGAATTCGATGAAATTTGGTTCATAAATAGATTATGACCTGGATTGTGCTATACGTTACTTTTTTCCTGGTATAACGTAAGCGAAGCTGTGGGTGGACACTAGTTATGAATAATTTAGTTTCTACTTCAATCTATAAACACACCGGGTATCAAATTAGCTTTGCTTTTGTACATGGGAGTAATTCAGTTTCTTCTATGATGCTCTGTCTCTAGACTTCCGATTGGCACTATTTAATGGAACACCTTGCACCTGTATCTAAAATTATAAATTATAGATAGCATTGCTTACTATTTGAGCAAGACTAGGGTTTGTAGAGTCGTGTTTTGTTTTATTTCCCGGTATCAATATTATTTAAAAGTTATCGTAAATCAAACAATTGACTGCGTTTTGCAGATCGGAAATAAGAGTTTACATTCAATAAGAATTTTATTTAAAAATAGGTATCTTTTAAAAACAAGTTTTTTGAAATTAGTGATCAGATTAAGAACCGAGTGTTGATCAAAATGAGCCCAAATACGGTTATCCATCACCAAACGGTTATCTAAGACCAAAATAAAAATTATCGAAGAGTAACGTTGTTCACGTTCCGTCTCCATCATCAGATCAGGTCGCTGTCACCATAATATTGTATTGTCGCCAGAGCTAAAGGTGTATGCAATATTTTATCAAAATCGGTTGGGAGCATCGACGTAAATAAAATGAATGGACGGGCCTTAGGGAACGATAGTTTTGAAGCTTCTAAACAGACCTAGCTAGTATACTTCGCTTCAGTCAGTCTTTGTCACGGCAACGAGTGACAGCTATGCTGAAAAATACCAAAATTAGATACCTTGGTAATACAATGCCTTCCTGTGCTTTTCTGCAAGTGCAAACAACACAAGAAATACAAATAAAGCTTCAGGCATCGCATTTAATTCGTAAGTAAAGGTTTTGTAATATAATTTTCATCAATTGATAAAAACTTATAAATCGTCGTGTGGTAGGAAAACTACATAACTAACACATTTTGCGAAATCGACTTTATTGCATGGTTATGATGGCCCATACATGTCGATGGACACGTCTTGCTCTAGAGAACGAGCGACAAGGAGGACTACGCCCCGGGACATTATCTCAATGTTCCCCACTCTGAATGAAAGTTAACAGACACAAGTTTATACTCGTAGATAGTTTTAATTTTAGTCGACATACCTTTTTCTTTTTGATACTTAGAATTATTGAGTTCCACATTTTTTTTTAATTTTGTTGATTTTATAAGCATTAGTCGTATGATAAGTTTGTTATGTCACTTACTTTGAATTTATTAGTCTGCTAAAATAATGTAGCTGTTTCAGTAGTTTTCTAATATTCAGTCTTGATAAAAATAAATGATTATAAGTTGGTTTTATTTTAAAATGTATTTTAATATTATATAAATCTATACCCATGGATAGGATTGTCATATTCAAATAAGTAAATAATAGATCATTTCAATTATTCAAAACTTTGGCGAGGGAAAAATACATAGTCGTTTTTTTTATTTTTTTCTCTTAATCAAAAGAACTAAAATGTATTATCATTAAATTCGAAAATAGATACAGTACCAATCTATAACATATCAAAACACGGACTGAAAAATTTGTTACGATAAAAAAGTTATTGCCATTTTTGACGCAATAAAACAGTAAATCGCGTTTTTCTCGCGATGTTGGTTTTGTTGTTTTTATTACTTATTTAGTTTTCCAACTACAGCGACGAAATATTTGACAAGACTTCACGCATGACGGATGGTCCGGTACAGACTGCAAAAAAATCTGATGCCTAAGGGGTATCGTATTGATTTAGAATTGTAATTTGCATTATTTACGTCAAAACATTGCTAAGCACGTCGCTTTAGGTAATTGCATATAATATGTAATGGCATGTTAATTAACCTTATAGCTTTCCAAAAAAAATCTAAGGTAAACAAAAATGGATAGAAGTCATAAGACGAGCAAGAACAGACGACTTTTGGAAGTGGAATACATTTTCCCGTATTTGCTCTGATCATTTTCTACACAATGAATTCTATACGCCAAAAAACGGTTAGTAGTAGTAGAGCTTTTTTGTGAAAGAGTTCGTCCGGAGAAGTACTACCACCATACCTGTTTCTGCCGCAAAGCAGTAGTGCTCGCATTGCTGTGTTCCGGTTTGAAGGGTAAGGGTGCCGATGAAATTACGGCCACATGGGACTTTTCATCTTTATGTTTCAGGGTGGCGGGCGCAGTGGAATGCCACATAGGGCGCGTCCTAGGTGGACGTGACCTGAGGTAATGCACTGTTCATAGGCAGAGGGTACCACTTAACATCAGGTGGGCCATCTTCTTGATCTGTCATTCCAAGTAGTATAAATAAACTCATTGTGCAAAATTCTTAAAACTGCACTCTGCAGTTTCTTAAATACTGGAATTTTTATACATTTATGTTTCCGTACGATTTTTATGATATTTTCTTAGGTTATTGAGTGATGAAAAATATATTTTTCACAAATTGATTGAGGTGGACTTGCTTTTCTATTGATTTATATTGTGTATGTTTGAGAGCTGAAAAATAGATACGTAACTACATAAAACACAAGGGAACCATGTATTTTTGTAAAAGTTTCATTCAATAATTTAATTTTTTTCAGCGATTTTTTGTTCTATAAACCTACTGAAATAACTTTAGAAAACACATTGCATCTGTTAAAGTATTAAGTATTAAAAAAATACAGTTTTTAAGAAGTTCAATAATTTAATTTCACCTAGTTTATTTACAAGACCGCCAGGAGTGGCGCTATAGAGAAGAGGCCTTTACTCAGCAGTGGCTGGATAGATAGATAGATAGATAGATAGATAGTTTATTTGTTGACCGTACCCTAAATCCGAATTGTCTTATTTTTCACGGACGTTTTGTATGGGTAAGGCCAGTCTATTTATTTTACTTTGGTCGAAGGTTGGGAGTATATGGTTCAAAATTCAGTTGCAAGATTTGTACGAAACATACTAACAGGTGAATTAAAATAAAAGCTTGTGAAAATAAAAACAAATGCCTTTAGTTCGTACGTATCTATAGGTATTAAACAGCGACGATACGAATATAACTTGACCACCCTGGAGTTAGAAACACTAGAAAATAAAATAAAAAAAAAGTGGTATCAAATGGCCGCCGTAAAGTCGCATGCCTTTCGATCTTTTATAGTTGCATTTCGGGGAATGCTCCCAGGAACTTCACGATCTGATCCCACCATCTCCTTTTATCATAGGACGAGAAGACGCACGGCTCGGCACCATCCTCACCTCATTAGTATATCCTCTATTCGTACTAAACGTTTCAGTTCTACCTTTATAATGCGAACTGCTAAGGAGTGGAATACACTACCGTCGTCTGTCTTTCCTGAAAACTATAATCTGGGTCTCTTCATGGCTAGAGTGAATAGGTGCTTTCTAGACCGTTGTGCTACATCTTCGGCCATATCGTCACTTACCAACATGTGAGATCGTGGTCAAACAAAGGTCTATCAATGATAAAAAAAATGGCGCTCACATGCCCCAAGCACAAGGGAGTCAGGGCTGTCTAGAGTGCCTAGTTTATATTGGCACCTGACCGTCGGTCAACTCAAATGTCGTAAAGATCCTACATGATAACGGATACAAGTACCTAATTAGTTTATCAAAGAGGCCACTTGATAGTTTCAAGATTAAATGCCAATTCAAATAAAATGACCAATCGTTGATAGCCGCAGAATTATAAATAAACTTTTCACTAAGAGGCTAGTCACATGATGAAAAGAGTTTAGGGAAAATAAATAGACATAACAATTTAATAAAATTTAGATGATATCACATCACATCTCAATTTGATTAAAAAATTATTGTGCTTTTTGCTAATTACAGCTCATCAACACATCTTGAGATAGCGAAACCTGATTTTGCGGAATCTAGGAGACCATGCATATTTTTATTGAAAGTGAATTTGATGCTTTTTTGATGTTCAAAATATCATGTGATCATTTTTAATTTTCATAATTTTGAGATGAAATAAAGGAAAGTTCTTGTGCAAACATAAGTAACAAAAGTGAAGTTGTTAAATTCAAAGTGCAAGTTAAAAAAATAACAGCTCCACAGATTTACAATGTTTTCTCTTAAAGTGTAAATTTATTGTTTGCATAATGAATTTCCGGTCGTTGGTAAACAATTTAATTAAAGTAAAAATATAGTACTCATGTACTTCATAAAACTTTATTTGATTGTTCAAAACGACAGGCAGGGTTGGGATTTATGGAGAGGACAAATTTATCGTTAAAATACATTTAATTATTTTAATGGCACCCGTTTTAACTATGTCGAATTTAAGATTACGGTTATGTACTTTAATGTCATCTTTGTTTTAAGTGTTAACTTTTTATTTTACAGCAAATTGTATTTTTTATGTTTGTAATGTGCGCCGCACGGCTTGTGCATTTGCCATTTTCAAGTTATTTTTCATTTTAATTAGTGTATTTTCAATATAATTTGCAAGGTTACCCTTCTTCCAAGTCGTCAAAATCAAAGTCGAGTCATGTTTTAAAGTAAAACGGCAACCGTTTTACTAAAACTTTGGTTTGGGTTGACAATTTCTACCAATTTGAAAAGTCACGCAATTCACTTCTATTTCATTTCACTACACTTGTGCTCTTTAAACGCTACATTGTGTTACATTTGTGCTACATTGGTTAAAATGGTTCCAAAATAACACAAAATAACTCAACAAAACACTAGGAAAAGATATAAAATAGAAGAAAACGGCGTCTCGCTTCAAAATCGCGGGAATGACATTCGATTCAAAAGTATCTTCAGTTCTGAATATCTTATTTATAAGATATTATAAGAGTTTGTAAGGTTGTCGATAAAGTCAACAAAAATATGCAGAAGCTCACGAACGTACACTTTTTCATCCAATAGTTACTTATAGATCCCTTGGATCATGTGAACGTAAAGGCAATCCAGTTTCTCGATAACATGGACATAGTGAGAAGAATGAAAAGAACGAAACCTTATGAGTTAGTGTGTAAATAATAGTAGAATGTAGTGAAAATTAGTGCTAACTAACATGAACACAAGAACAAAGTGTCCCCTTTAATACAGACAAAAATAAAAGTTTTAATCCTCCCCTTACTTAAACAGTGACATTAAGAAAAGTGTTAAGGGACACATTCTTAGGTATAGTTTATATTATAAATCTAGGTCAATGTTGAATTACTAATTAGCCTTACTATGAAGGTTGGCTGGATTGTAATGTAAGTAGAGAACATGACTATTACTCGTATGTAGAAGAATGGAGTTAGAAGAAGAACTGGTACGTATTACTAGCACTCTGATTTTATTTTATTACTAGTGTCCACACGTGGCTTCGATCGTGTTATACGAGGATAAAAAGTAGCCTTTAGTTCAATCCAGGGCATAATCTATCGGTGAACTGGTAATCGGTTTTGCCGCCTTAGTGTGATTGATTAACCAACATACAAACATCCAAAGTTTCGCTATTGCTGCCGCTAGGCACATGCTGGCTTAGATAATTTATAACTGGCGACAAGTTGCTGAAAATACAAAATCTGTCATTTAGCGGGTTAGTCCACCTTAGAACATTTATCTCAGGAGATAAATAGATGTTACTTAGAAGGTACTATAATGCTTAGCATTGTCCCTGTCTAGCACTCGTGATTAGACATGTATTTGAAAGTGACAGAGATAATGCGAAGTATTACGTGCAAGTAAGATCTATTTCAACTTGGCATACTCTTGGCATAAGTTCTACACTTCTACGAAACATTCTCTTTCCGCAGAGGCTACCACTGACCTGAGTCACACATAAACAAACATAAAACTAGGAATTCAATTTGTCGGCAGTATCGTCGCATGCACGTGTTTACCTCTATTATCTTAATGATTTTCTTATCTAACTTTAATAGAGGAAAACTATATAATTTCTGCAATCGGGGATAGTGAAAATCTCGAATAGCTAACGATATCGGTCTGGGAGTGATTGTCGCCCGACACTCCTGTAATTGCCCCAAACTACTGGGTGTTTGCTAAAGACTTGGGATGGAATTACTTGGCTCTGTTTTCTTGGGAAAATTAGGTAAAGGCGTGTATTGAGCACTGCTACCTTTGCAGTTGTCAGTTTTCACTCGCTACGTAATCATGTGTTCCTTTATACCAAATAAATACTCTTGTCTTTTTTTGAGAAGCTGTCGGTAGAATTTTAGACGCCACACTGGCCTGGTAACTTAAATTAAGTTAAGTGGTAGTTTTTTGAATAAAATAATAGTAGGTACATGTCATAAGTGTATAGAAACAGCTCAATACACTTAGAACTCGTCTGTCTTCGCGATAGCACAGATAGAATAATACTATACTAGTAGCGATAGCACGTCGGATGTTACGAGAAAAATGCCTAACTGAGCCGTGAACTGAACAAATATTTGAAATCAGCTAGCCGTGCGAACTAGAGAAATAGATAGATTAGATAGATAGATAGATAGATCAACACTTTATTGTACACAAAAAAAAACACAAAAAAGGATTATAGTACAATGGGCGGCCTTATCGCTCAAAGCGATTTCTTCCAAGCAGGAGAAATAGAGCTGGCCTTACGAGTTAAAGGAGGTATAGGAGGGCTTAGGTCTCTCTTTACGAATTTGGTGATTTACGTCAAGTGTTTCTAGTCTATTTTCCTCGAATGGTAGAGCGGCAAGACGACCTGTGTGAAGCGAGCTCCACCCAGCTAAATCCTACTACGCATAGATACACTATATATTTTAAAAGTAAAACAATAAATCTTCAGGCAGAGCCGCACTTAGCGACTGATATGCTGAGCAGTCGCTAACAGAGGCAATCTTCGCTCATGAATCAAGCATCACATGTATTATTCTTAAAGGTAAGCAGAATCGCGTCGCCTGGTCGGACCTAATGTTTACATTGCAAAGCTAAATCCTAGTGTACCTGAACTAGACAGTTAAGGAGGGGTATGCCGCTAAATTCCTAATCTTAGATTTTATTTTTAACTAACTAAAACAACTACAATATTCAAATAAAAACTATGCATGGATACTACATTATATTACGAGGGATAACTTTACTAGAAACATGATAGGACAATATTTTCATGATAAAAAACAAAAAACAGAGTAACAAAACTCAAATATTATGGTAAATATCCCGTTTCTAGTGAAAATTAACCAAAATAACGTCTATTTTTTGCCTAGATTCGATTGTTTATTAAAAAAGTGCATATGATTGGGTAAAAAATTAGATAAATAAAATCAATACAACAAAGCCAAGGGTTTACTGTAAGGGTTTTGGAAAATTATCTATATTTTACAAGATATACAATAAAAACTGCTTTTTCGTGCGGCGCGAGGCTTTTTTTTGTTTACCATTTTCTGCCTGGTGTTGGCGCAGCCTTAACTATTCATGAAAGTTGCTCCCGACAAGAATGTCAGTTGGCGCCAGCCGTTTTGTACCTACAAGGTAGTATCATACAACACAGTGCTAAGCAAAAGTGCAAAGTCCATAAAACTCTTGTTTGTCGTGAAATGCCCTTACAGTGTTCGTATAGGCGTAAAGAGTCGCGTGATAGCCCGTTTATTGAGGCCTCACCTATCACGTACCCGCCGGTTTTAAAACAACCTTCACTTTTTGCTTTATAGTGGATACTCGATCGCCCACGAAAATAGGGCAGTAGATGTCCAAGAGGTTTTTTTTACAACCTTTAAGGCTTCTTCTGACTTTCATTCATAAAACACTGGCTAATCTAACATATTTATTACACTAGACACTTTAATTATAATCACTTTGAGTTTGTAAGAATAATAAATATTGTTTTTTTCCACAATTAACAATTTTCAGGCTGACTGTAAAAAAAAAAGATGAGGTTTTAATTTTCTTCCAATTTCTCCTAATATTTCCTAAGAACAAACCTCTCTAACTACAATAGAAAACTTGCCCTGAGAGTCCCATTATCTTGCTACACCCTGTATATACCTTGAATATTATGTAACTTTTATGGCGATGAAATTCCGACTTTATAAGGTAAAACACATACTAATTCACCCGTTTATGGTGTAAATTTGAAAGTATGACATTTTGAAAATCAGACCAACTGAAAAAAAAAGGAAAAAATACAATCACAGTATCACTCTAATCCCAATGATATCTAAATGTCAAGGATGTTTGGATGTTTGTAACTCAATCATGCCAAAACAGGTTTACCAATTTCGGTGAAATTTGGTATAAACATAGATTATGACCTGGATTGAGCTATAGGCTACTTTTTATCCCGGTAAACGAACACACATAAATCCACATAAATTCAAATATTTTATCTAGGCATGTAATGAAAAATAATGACCATAAAATATGCGTACATTCATCTTAATAATGTGTGTGGCAGACTGAATAGCGATGAAACAAAAACTCATTGAGCTTTTGAATAATAATTACAATACACTCCACCGGATGGTAATACAAAATAACTGTTGTTTTCACTGTTATCTTGATTATTTCGTTTTTGATGGAACTGTTCGCATCTGCATGTATATCTAAAACATCTAGTCATTGTAAGAGTGCTACAAATGCAATGGTAATTATTTCACACCTCAATTCCTCAGTCAAACCACGGCTTCGTTCCTTTGTTCAATCGAAGTAGGCAAATGGGTGTCTAAATTAAAACAGTCTGGCTGTCATATGAGCTTTTATTCAGTAGACAAGCGGCTGCTGTTACTTGTGCTCAATGCGAGACCTAAATCGCTATGGATCGCAAAGTCATTTAGTAACTACTTAGTCTTAGGACGTAGGTTTTTTTTATTTTTTTTTATACTACTGGAATGGCGGTGCAAGCATATGGCCCACCTGATGTTAAGCGGTAACCTCTGCCTATGAACAGTGCATTACCTCATAGGTCACGTCCACCTAGGACGCGCCCTATGTGGCATTGCACTGCGCCCGCCACCCTGAGACATAAAGATGAAAAGTCTCATGTGCCTGTAATTTCACCGGCACCCTTACCCTTCAAACCGGAACACAGCAATGCGAGCACTACCGCTTTGCGGCAGAAATATGTATGGTGGTAGTACTTCCCCGGACGAACTCTTTCACAAAAAAGTAGTACTAAGTAGGTAGCGCCACATAGGAAATGCTCTATCAGGTTGATGCAGAGAAGAAGAAGAAGACGATCATCTACTTTGTTTCGTATTTGGTCGTGTTTACGGTATTTAAAATAACATCATCCTTTTTGTCGACATTGTCTAAAAAAAACATAAAATACTGGCTAAATGTTTGTCGGACCACGCAGTCAACCTTTAGTTTTTATAGTATAGGTAGTATAGGTGCAACGGTTCGCTTGTGGCGCGAAATAAAAAAATTATTGCCTTTTTGCTCAACCGCTCGTCGACACATCTTGAGATAGCGAAACCTGATTTTGCGGAAACTTTCTCATAAATATCATTATATTAGCTACGAATATCATTCAATGATTTTTTACAGTGATTTTTGGTCATTGACATTCGCTAAACTAATAATATTTATGAGAAACTTTCAATCAAAATATGCGTGTTAGTCTCTTAGTTTTCGCAAAATCAGGTTTCGCTATCTCAAAATGTGTTGATGAGCTGTGATTAGCAAAAAACTACAATACAATTTGGATTTCGCGCCTCAAGCAAAACGTTCCACTTTAAGCCATCCCAGCTTTGGGTTGTGAGTAACGTTAACCACGGGGCTTTGTACGAGAATTTAATAGTATTTGAAATATATGAAGTTTCGTTTCCTTCAATACATTAACTGACAGCGTCCTTAGTTTTCACCTCGTTTTCGCTAGGGGCGCTGCAAGTAAATGTATGGAAGGAAACGAAACTTCATATAGTTTCGTATACTATCAAATTCTCGTACTCAGCCCCCAGACAGCGTCCTTAGTTTTTTCCTCGTTTCCGCTAAAGGCGCTGCAAGTAAATGTATGGAAGGAGACGAAACTTCATATAGTTTCGAATAGGTACTATCAAATTCTCGTACTAAGCCCCCAGACAGCGTCCTTAGTTTTTTCCTCGTTTCCGCTAGAGGCGCTGCAAGTAAATGTATGAAAGGAAACGAAACTTCATATAGTTTCGAATAGGTACTATCACATTCTCGTACTAAGCCCCCAGACAGCGTCCTTAGTTTTTTCCTCGTTTCCGCTAGAGGCGCTGCAAGTAAATGTATGGAAGGAGACGAAACTTCATATAGTTTCGAATAGGTACTATCAAATTCTCGTACTAAGCCCCCAGAGAGCGTCCTTAGTTTTTTCCTCGTTTCCGCTAGAGGCGCTGCAAGTAAATGTATGGAAGGAGACGAAACTTCATATAGTTTCGAATAGGTACTATCAAATTCTCGTACTAAGCCCCCAGAGAGCGTCCTTAGTTTTTTCCTCGTTTCCGCTAGAGGCGCTGCAAGTAAATGTATGAAAGGAAACGAAACTTCATATAGTTTCAAAATCTATCAAAATTCGTACTAAGCCCCTAGAGAGCGTCCTTAGTTTTTTCCTCGTTTCCGCTAGAGGCGCTGCAAGTAAATGTATGAAAGGAAACGAAACTTCATATAGTTTCAAAATCTATCAAAATTCGTACTAAGCCCCTAGAGAGCGTCCTTAGTTTTTTCCTCGTTTCCGTTAAAGGCGCTGCAAGTAAATGTATGAAAGGAAACGAAACTTCATATAGTTTCAAAATCTATCAAAATTCGTACTAAGCCCCTAGAGAGCGTCCTTAGTTTTTTCCTCGTTTCCGCTAGAGGCGCTGCAAGTAAATGTATGAAAGGAAACGAAACTTCATATAGTTTCAAAATCTATCAAAATTCGTACTAAGCCCCTAGAGAGCGTCCTTAGTTTTTTCCTCGTTTCCGCTAGAGGCGCTGCAAGTAAATGTATGAAAGGAAACGAAACTTCATATAGTTTCAAAATCTATCAAAATTCGTACTAAGCCCCTAGAGAGCGTCCTTAGTTTTTTCCTCGTTTCCGCTAGAGGCGCTGCAAGTAAATGTATGAAAGGAAACGAAACTTCATATAGTTTCAAAATCTATCAAAATTCGTACTAAGCCCCCTGTCTGTCTATCACCAACATGCTATTGAATCATTTTGATCCAAAAGGGGCGGCTCGATTATGTCACATCCGATCACAATGCTCACTTTTACTCGTTGCCACACAATACTTATTATGTCATGAAACTTGTTCATCGCTAATCTGGTTCATTGATCTTTGTTTCTGAGACTGTTTTCGTTGACCTTTTTTGAAGATGATATTCATTCACATTTGTCTATTGAGTAATTATCTATCTAGTGCTCAGATATGTGTCTACTGTACTATGCGTATTTAGGCTAGAAAGATACTAAGAATTCTTTGAATTAAGGTGGATGGTCCATAACAGTTTCCTATACAAACTTTGAGGAACCAACGCCGGTGACACAATACCTACATATAATTTTAACATTATGTGTTTTTTTTAATGTAAAAACTTATAAAAAAAAACATTTAAGCACCCAGTCTTCAACAAAAAATACATTTTATTACTATGAGTGTTCAAATGTATGTATGTATGAAAAAATACATTAGAATTTTCGATAATAACTGAGTAATTGCCACTTTGTTATTAGTTTTTATTTAAAATAAAAGATTAAAGATTAAATTATATCTATTCTATCACCGACATTAGTTTCTCAAAGTTTTCATGGGAAATGGTTTTTGACTATAATGAAGAAAAGACAATATCTTTTTGCTTGTTGAAATTTCTGTAACGTTTTCTTAAATATAAAACTACCGATGAACCTATCTTCCGGTAATCTATTATTTTCATCAAGCATTAACTACTTTTCTGGCAACAAATTATCGTTCACAATGTAAAATAAACAGTAGCTGTTTTCACTTTTGTAGCGCTGACAAATGAGGTGATTAAGTATTCCGCCCGCGGCTGGACGTCACGCAGCTTCCGCGTCCCGTCCCTTGATGAATGAAGCGATGACAGTATGCACATGGCAGTATGCAAACGCGCAAGCGGAGCGTTTTACGACGAGATAAGGCAGTACACTGTTATGCGTGAATTACACAGAAAAGGCGTAAGGCACACGCGAGGCACAGACGCGGTGCAGGCACGGTGCCGCTTCAAAACTTATTCATACTATATATATGAAAGCGACGCGTCGTGAATTAAGCTAATTTCAGACTACGCTATACTATTGGTGACCTGTAATACAGGTTTCACAAACCTATCTCAGGCACCAGTCTCTCACAAAACAGTTCTACAGTCTGTCTACCCTACAGAGTTATTATTTATTGTTTAAGACCTTTTTGTTGGAGAAAATAAATGTTTTATTTTTTATTTTATTTTATTTTTTATTGTGCTATATAGTATAGCAAAGAAGGACCTAATTTTATACTATATAGCATGGCGTTTACATTACGCGATGTTATCGCAAGCATTTGAAGTATATATCATGCAGTTGACCGCGATCTTTGCGGCACGGCCGAAGGTGCGGAAGGAGGAAAAAGGGGGGCGCGTGATATACAAAGACTTTTATTAAAACTGACCTCAGTTTATAGCACCAATTTATAGCGTATAGTAAGCCAATAATATATAGTACATGTGAACGTGTCCATAACAATGTATGGTGCGCGATATTGTTGTGCTATGAGCTAATATTATAGCGTAGTCTGAAATTAGCTTAATACACAAGCGGCGCAAGCACAATACTTCGCCGCGCCAGCCGTATCGTCGCCTCTTCTGTATAATTTAATGTCACGTCCGTGCCTTATCCGTTCTACGCCTGCACCTTACGCCTTTTCTGTGTATTTTACGCTTTAGGCTGAGAGCACGAACAGGCGGAGCGACAAGAGGCGCGTAGAGCAGCGTAGCATTCCGTAGGCAGGCGTAGCCGGGCTTTCGTACAAATGGTTTCTATATAGGTTAATGGTTGCTAGATAAAATACGGTTTAATTTGCTAGCAGTGTATACAGGATTGAACCTTGGTTGGAGTAATAACAATGTTCCAGCTGTTTGGATTCGCGATGTCTATCTGATATAATTTGCAGTAGTTTTACCCCGCAAGTGCGACGCATTCGACTATCACAATCGTCAGTAATTTAATATGGAAAAAGTTTCCATGCTTGGAAACTTTTTCCAACCAATTCTGCATTATTACGTAAATTCAGTAATTAAAATAAATAAATAAAATTAATAATGTTGGACAGTTCGCACAACATTATCTAGCCCCAAGCTAAGCAGAGCTTGTGTTATGGGTACTAGATAACTGATATACTTAATACAATACATTACATATATAGATATTTTTTACTATATATAGAAAATACCCAGAACAACCTGAACAAATATCTGCGATCGCACAAATATTTGTTCCGAGGCGGGAATCGAACCCGCAACCTAATGCGTCGCAGGCCAACCTTCGCCCGCCGCGCCACAGAGGTCGTCATATAATATAAATACAAAATATAAGTAAAAATCGCAATGAACTCTGAATTTCCTCCTCTTTCATTTGACATCCCAATCGATAATAAGCAAATAAACATTCAGAGGCTGTTTTTGGGTTGTAACATTCGTAATATGGATTTTGTACTTACAAAAGGTAGCCTATGTTACCCGGATCATAATAACGAATCGATTGATAGCTTATTCATCGAAATCGGATGAGCAGTTTTGGCGCTACCGTAGAACATACGTAAATACCAACATAACACATCCTTCTCATCAAGGGATAGACGGAGAGCTGCTGTATGTCGACCTCAAGCCTTTCGTACAAGCTTCTCCAATAACTTCTTTTGCTTCCTCGGCCCCTACTTATACAATAAATTTAACAATTGTCTACATTTCTACCCACTTCATAAATCAAACTGCAAGAAGGCAGTATGTAAATGGCTTAAAACTTTAAGCTATGAAGAAACGGAAATCTTGTTAAGCCCTTCTAAATGACAATTGGTTACCTACGTTCTACTAGGTTCCTACGTTCTACTACTTCCGCATTTTCATATCCTATAGCCTAAACCCCAATTTGTACTGCTCACTCCTACATACTCTCTTCCAATCAAGCACATTATCTTTATTGACTTACCCGTTCTTTCACACTACACACTTCCAATGTCAAATAAACTCGCTCACTCTCTCATAAACCAAACATGTCCATCATATAAGTCAAATGCAACGTTTTTGTTTTTGTCGCAGATAGTATTTTGTACATATTATGTAGTTTTATCTAAATTAAGATTAGTTTAATTTAATTTATAATTCTGTTTCCAAATATGTCTGCTTGTTAAAATTTGTAATGACGTTCCTTGTATAATCCGCGGAGTGGGGCACTGGTGACCTGTAATACAGGTTTTTTCTAAAACCTATCTCAGGCACCAGGCTCTCGCAAAACAGGTTTTCTTGGTTCATCACGCTTTCCTACAATGTAATATTATACACAAGTTATGTTACTTGGATGACAATGAAACCTTTTGTGAAGAGCTAAATAAACTTTATACTTTACTTTATACTTTACTTTTACTTCTCATATTCGTCTGACGTAGTCGGATAAAAATACATTTAGAGTCCGCGCCACGACTGAAGTCCGGTGACTGGGGCACTAGTTTCTATGCGCAAAAGTGCAAAAGTGAAAATCTACCTCTGTTATCCGTTAGTTCCTCAAAAGGCCGTCGGACTTCAGTCGTAGCGCGGACTCTAATTGTAAGTAAGGATTCTTGGTTTTATAAGCTCGCTACGCTCGTAGCATCGCTATACGCTCTACTTGTGCAAGGATAAGGCCTCACTACACTTTCTATTGGTTTCTGCACTCGATAATAATCATTGCATCGGCGGTGACAGTATATTAATAATTTCTGCTTATTATACATTTAGATTTATCAAATTGCGTATTATCCACGTGGGCGGTGTACCTGAGTACTTTCACTGATTGAGTTTCGTAATATCGCTCACTGTTGTCAAATATGTTGGACCGCTCGGTTCGATATAAATGCCTACTTTTGTTTTATGTCTATTGTTTTATCGGATATACCACATTGCTCATCAATATTCTATGAAAGCGATCAGAGCTTAACTTCCTTCCGTAGTACATAGAGGATGTGTTAGGTATTTGTTGAATTGACGCGTAGGTAATTGTTTTTTTAAGATAATCCGTATAACATAGGCAGGAAGCAGTTTGCTGCGTAGAGTTATTATGGCCGACTTTTATTGCTTTTATCTCTTGTTTCTATTAGATTTTTCTGTACGATTCAGTGTCTCAGTTATATACTCTTTCTTGTACCTTGCAGCTGTTTAACGGTAGATATGTTTGGCAAAATATTGAATTCATCATCATCATCATCCTCATCAGCCTATAGAAGTTCACTTCTACTTGTTTCAAATCAAATCAAATCAAATTGTTTATTTGCTACAAATAGTGTTACAAAGATGTTATAATTTTTTTTTAAAGTACCAACTATTTCTACCACTACAGGCATGCAAAAATAACATTTTAAAATATATTATTAAATTCCCAATACATTACTTATTTAGTTATTTTACGAATTATTACTAAAATCTAAAGACAATATATTAACAAATTAATTAGTATACAAATATTATTAAACAATATGTCAAATGGATAATACAAGTCAAAATAAACTTACGCCTAATTAAAATTATCTGTCAAATATTCAGCTACGGAGTAGTACGGTTTAGTAGTAGTAGAGCTTTTCTGTGAAAGAGCTCGTCCAGAGAAGTACTACGACTATACCTATTTCTGCTGAAAAGCAGTAGGGCTTGCATTGCTGTATTTTTTATGGTATATGGCCTGCCCATTGCCACATTGGTGATCTTGGTTCTTCTACGGATTTCCTTATTTCGTATTCTATCACCTAGTGAAACTCCTAGCATAGTCCTGTCCATAGCTCGCTGTACGACTTTGAGCTTTTGAATGAGGCCAATAGCGGCCACGTCTCAGTGCGATAAGTCATCACTGGCAACACAACCTGATACTATAGTCTTGAGACTCTGTTACAAAATATTGAATTACTAGACTGAAAATTACTGACTACTTTTTAATGCCACTTGCTATCTAATTAGTAGCTGGAAATACCAATAGTTTGTATAGCAGAATTAATGTTCGCAAAAAGCGGTTGACGGCCGTTCTTTTAATGAGTGTTTGCTTGCGGTTCGTTAGCCGCATTAAGACTGTGCCAACCCTAGGCAGAAATCTACATACAAAAAAAAAACCTCGCGCCGCTTGAAAAAGCGTTTTTTATTTATTATCTCGTTTAATATAAATAATTTTACAAAACCCCGACAGTAAACCCTCGTCTTTGTTGTATTGATTTTATATATCTCATTTTTACTCAATAATACGTACTATTTGATAAACAATCGAATCTAGGCAAAAAAATTACGTAACTTTGTTTTTTTTCTATCGAGAAAATACTGCCCTATCATGTTGCTGGTACAATGATCCCTCGGAATTATAATGTAAGGTATCCATGCATATTTTTTATTTTAAAATTGTACTTGATTTATTCAGACATCAAATCTAAGATTGGTAATTTTGCGTTATACCCCACCTTAAATCTCGTTGAAGGAGACCGGATGCTGCAGGCGTGCAGATCTGGCGGTCTGGGGCGGCCTGTCCGTCAACATGAGTACCGGCACGAGCAATCCTATTTTACGATTCCAAGTTTATGTTGCCTACGATTTTATTGAAGCTTTGAACATCTTTAGAGTGAATTGTGATTTTCGCGGTAACGGTACATACATACGTCTTTTTCCCCGAAAGGGTAGGCAGAGCCTCAAATGGACCACTTTTCATTGTAGTAACGGTGTGGATACTTTATACGTTAGCACAGAATATATACAACGTTAGTAAGTAGATATAACTACTTTTATTTATTCTGTGGCATACTTGTATGTTTTTTTTTTATACTACTTGAATGACGTAACAAGCAGATGGCCCACCTGATGTTAAGCGGTAACCTCTGCCTATGAACAGTGCATTCTCACATAGGTTACGTCCACCTAGGACGCGCCCTATGTGGCATTGCACTGCGCCCGCCACCCTGAGACATAAAGATAGAAAGTCTCATGTGCCTGTAATTTCACCGGCACCCATACCCTTCAAACCGGAACACAGCAATGCAAGCACTACTGCTTTGCGGCAGAAATAGGCATGGTGGTAGTACTTCCCCGGACGAACTCTTTCAGAAAAAAGCTCTAGTACTACAAATTCCCCCTCTAAATAGTCCAAAAGGGGCTTTTAACGTTAAACAAAAAATGTCTGTAGGTATTTCGGAAACTGATGGTAGTAGGCACTTTAAATTTAATATACCAAGCAGCGTTATCTGAAAATGTCCTGAAAAAACAAACACGGGACCGTTTTTGCTAGCGGAAGAATATTATCGCGAAATACACTGAAATCTAGCTAAAACATAGAATGGGTTTAGCTTGACTTCAGTGTATTTCGAAAAAAAGAAAGGCGTAAAAAATCCTTGAAGGCACTGTACCAACTTTTTATTTCAATGTGCATTCCTGAATATAACCTTCTAAGCTCATATTTAACTTTAATGCACTCTTTAGTAGGGCACTATGGTAGTTAAATATGTTAACCTCCATTTAAAAGTGTAGGTGCCTAAATAAAAATATTAAAATAGGCCGCCACTTTTTCCTTTCTGACTATAAACGATCACACGATGGCCAAACTTGACTCATTAGGTACGTAGAATAGTATCAACGACCGGTTCTCTGACCGCAGGTGTGTAAAAACTAATTTTGTAAATTAGATCATATCAATAAACAATACTATCGAGCTACAATAAATGTTTTGGAAATCAAAGTCCTAACTGACTCACTGACTGACTGGTTTCAGTGTATTTCGAGATGGTAAAAGTTAGTTTCACTTTGTGGTAATGACTGACTTTATCAAAGTCAAAGTCAAAGTCAGCTACCACCAGGACACGATCTGCGGTTGCCCTTGTGAAAGTCGCTTAGACTCCGGACTCAAGTTGGCCGCTGCAGACTCAACTTGTGCAAATGGGGGTTCAGGGAGCCGAGTCTTACCCAATGCGACTGCGGTGCTCCGATACAGACCATGCCACACTTGTTGATGTGTCCCTCGTGCCCAAACACCTGTATGAGGGAAGACATAACGCGGTCACAGATAATGCGATTAAGGTGGCCACTCTAAAATTATTTGAAATAAAGAATCGGAAATATAGCATCGCCACGAAGAAGCTTATGAAGAAGAATTGTGTAGTTGTTGCCTTCGACCAAAGTAAAGGTTGTTACGAATAAAATAATTTTATTACAAAGGTGAGGTCAAAATGCGAGCCCTCAAATTGAAAAAGTTGTGTGTTGTGTCGTTATTTTTGTGTTGTCTTGCAACTTCTCTACGGCTTGGTGCGTCAGTACCAGTGAGGTACAGTGGTTGAACAGCTTGTTCACCACGAATTATTGTGCACCAGGGTTGCCGGCAGGATTTCCAGCCACGCTAGCCTCAATTACATCATCACCGGGTCTTTACCAGCGTCATAGTTCCAGCCGTTCTAGAGCCGAATTTTATATTATGTGAAGATGGTAAGTGGCCTGACGGCATGACTCTTATTCCGTAGGCCTTTGGTGTGGTATGATATCTTGCACTGTCTCATCTGTTCGGGACAGTTAGGGTAATTCAGCTTAGGATCTCAAAAAGCGAAAATATGCAAGTCCCGACAGAGTTTACGTCTTTGACCCGTAACCTTAGAGCATTGCAGGCCTCCGCGAGCAACACGGAACGCATTGGTAATGCACTTGCGCTTGGAAATCTTCGTAAAAAAAAAACCTCGCGTCGCAAGCAGTTTTTATTGAAAATATCGTAAAATATACATCATTTTACATAACCCTTACAGTAAACCCTCTGCTTTATTGTATTGATTTAAATTGAAATTACCCAATAATATGCTCCGTTTTAATAAACAATCAAATCCAGCCTAAGTTTAGACGTAACTTTGTTTTTTTATCTATCCAGGAAATATTGTCCTATCGTGTTTCTGGTACAGGGATCCCTTGGAATTATAATGTAGTATCCATACATATTTATAAATTAAATATTATACTTGATTTAATCAGTTAAAAATCAAATCTAAGAATGGTAATTTTGCGTTAAAACCCACCATACCACCAAAGTTGTAAAGTAATAGACCGATTATGACGATATGTTGAATAAACTGCGCTAATAAATGGATATGTTGAATAAACTGCGCTAATAAATGGATATGTTGAATAAACTGCGCTAGTTATAATATTTACTTGTGAACAGTGCAGTTGTTACAAATATGTAGGGCACAAGTGATTATACTAATAGCCGTCTTGTCCAACCACAGGTTAAGCTATAATAACACAGCACAGATAATTTGAAGCCCTAAATGAATAGGATAAATAGTTTAGATAAAGTGGCGCCATGACTCAAGCCACACACATTACCTTCTACTTATAACTACTAACGTTTGCATATGTATGTAGTGTCTGAGATTTCTGGGATGAATAGGATAAGTAAAGGTTCAGGAGTTACCTTCGTACTAACCCAGGTAAGCACCTCGACAGCACCGAGCAATAGCCTATTGCAGCCAAATTGTGCAGCTATGAATATACATAGACACACGCCTTTTTCCCCGAAGAGGTAGGCAGAGCCTCAATGGGCCTCTTTTCACATTGGCACCGTCGTGGAATATAGACATGACAAGTGGTGAACTCATCGCTGCCATTGCTTCCTACGACACTTGCCTCCAGTAATAACACATTCCATAATAAGCTAGCTGAGTAACAAATAAAATAAAATAAATACTGTTAGCCTGAATCATACAATTGTTGAGCAAAGGCCTCCCCCCATATCCTCCAGTCACTACGATCCTGTGCTATTGTTTGCCAATCTGTGTTAAAGGCATCTATTTCATCGCGCCATCTCCTGCGTGGTCTGCCGCGACGCCGCGCGCCGTCTCGCTGTGTCAGGGCTCCATATAGTGGTTATTTTGGCCCACAGCTCATCAGGCATACGACAGACATGTCCAACCCAGTTTAAATAGTGGCAGAAAAACCGAGTTTTTACAGGGAAAAATCCACCACTTCGAAAACACACGCAATACACTTACATTTCACTACATCACACATGTGCTATTTACCCAAGTTACACCGATTAAAATGCCACCAAAATTACACGAAATAACTCGAAAAAACACATTAAAACGTAATTAAATAAAAATTAAGACGTTTCTTTCAAAAATGCCAGATTGATCATCACCCGTGGATCACCCTCATATGTAGTGTTTTTTCAACGCATTGTATTTATAGAAGTTTGACGCAACTAATGACAAAAGTTTGACGTAAGTAACGTAAATACAAAAGTTTTGTACATTTGCCTATTTTTTCTTCTGTTTTGGGCCATTGCCAATATTGCCAAAGCGCCGCATTAAATGCTCTTGTATTTTCTTGGTCTTATCCTAAACAGTAATGCCTTCTGAAACTGCCCCTCGAGACACTATTTCGGGGGAAGGTGAATAATTCATGCACCACGGTGGTCAATAGCATAGCTTTTGTCAGGCCTTGGGATAATTAGGTATAAATAGTTTCATTGATAAGACCGCCTATTGTAACATCTATGTATAGATAATGTAATTATTTTTTCAACACATCTGCCCGAAAATTGGCCTTTATTGCAGCATTTTTAGGGTCTTGGCATAACTCATAATGCGGCAAATAAAACACGCTTTCTTTTTAATTTTCATTAGTGCGGTAAATTATTTTAGTATGTAGTCTTAGGTATTATTTTTTGTTATAAATACATTTGTTGTAAATGCCATCTCAGGCTGTTTATAAACAATTGAATTTGCTTTGTGACCGTCCTCGCAAGTGTGTTGAAAAACGTCGTATGGAAGCTTCCTGATAAGAACGTCTAATTTTTAAGTTGCCTAAGAAGTAAAATGCCTAAATGTCATGTCTAAAAAGCAAAATGCTTAAGATTCACGATACCTAAAGCGGTAGTATGCCTGAAATGAAAATTGTATAAAATGTGACACTTCCTAAGAAGCAAATAGTCTAAAATGCAATACAACTACAAAGAAAAATGAATAAACCATGCGTAAAAAAAATGTAGGCGTTAATATACTTCTGTAATAGAGAGAGCTTTGACAGTTTAGGCAATTTGCTTTCTAGGTAGGTATAGTAAGTTTGGCAAAAATATTTTTAGGTATACTCCTTAGGTCTTTTGCAGTTATGGCATCACATATTTTAGACCTTTTATATTTTAGGCACAATGGAACTTTAGTCATTTTTCTGTTTAGGTTTTCTGCAAAATAATCATTTACATTTTAGGCATTTTACTTCCTAGGCATTTTGGAAATTAGACTTTCTGATCAGGATGCGTATGGAACGCGTGAGCATTGACCACTACAGAGGGCTTATTACAGGTTTGTCTAAGTTTTGCATTCGGTATCCCGACTATCGATTTGCGAGTATTTTTTGTATATTTTTTATTATACTACTTGGAATGGCGGATCAAGCACATGGTCCACCTGATGCGGTACCCTCTGCTTATAAACAGTGCATTATCACATAGGTCACGTCCGCCTAGGACGCAACCTATGTGACATTGCACTGCCCCCGCCACCCTGAGACATAAAGATGAAAAGTCTCATGTGCCTGTAATTTCACCGGCTACCTTACCCTTCAAACCGGAACACAGCACAACTGGTTTGTGGCAGAAATAGGTATGGTGGTAGTACTTCCCCGGACGAACTCTTTCACAAAAAAGCTCTACTACTACTAAACTACTACTACTACTACTTTTGTGTATGGTTCTCAACAAGTCCGCTAGGGGAGCTCATCATTTTCTGCATAATATGATAACATCATTTCGATTCGCAGTTCGGTTTTCTTTATTCAGGGTGGTTCCAAATTACAAACCTTACAAGCCTGACACATTACAAGCCTTCAGCTCTCGGCTCGGGCTGCAATCCCGCGACTGTAATGACCAACTTAGCTCACTAGTATTATAATGTACTTCGTATTACATTGTGTTGCAATAAAGAACTTTGAATCTGTCAAGTTGAACAATGCTTAAGGTATTAAAATAGCTTACAATGATGATGAAATTGAACATCGACGATGACATAAAATTGTAGGTGGATCTTAAATTTAAATAGCTTTTATGAGTAAGAGATTATTTTTTGTAGAGATTTCAAGATAATTAATCTTTGAATGATTGACAGCTGTTTATGAGACAGAGTAGACGGATCGAAAGATACTTCAGAAATGGAAATTGATTTTAAGATTTATACCACGTTATCATAGAATTAACAGTTAACTACTACTCGTAATACAACTATAAGTAGGTAAATTGAAAATTAGAAAATACAAAATTAGACTGTTGAGCTATTTGAAGACCGTTACAAACGATCGGCGAAGCGGCGAAGGTTGGCCTGCGACGCAGGAGGTTGCGGGTTCGATTCCCGCCTCGGAACAAATATTTGTGCGATCGCAGATATTCGTTCAGAGTGTTCTGGGTATTTTCTATGGATAATAAAAAATATCTATCTATGTTTTTTTTTTATTTTATTTATTTCATACACATTATATTTAATGGAATGTATTGTATTAAGTATATCAAATATCTAGTACCCATAACACAAGCTCTGCTTAGCTTGGGGCTAGATAATGTTGTGTGAACTGTCCAGCATTATTTATTATTTATTTTATTATTTATTATCTAAAGGTAGCTCAACTGATCCAAATCACTCCAGACGGAAGCATCCCTAAGATGCTGGCTGCATTGCCACGTCCGTCATCAGCATTATTAAGACACTGCTGGACGAGGCCTCCCCCATAGAATGTCATGGGAATTTACCATTACCACCACGCTGGTAGGCGTAATGGTGATCGCAGTATTGGTTGAGTCAAATACTTCTATCCATTATAATAAAAGTCTTTGGGTTGAGTGCACAGATGGATGCTATTTTATTTTTATTTTATTTTATTTTATTGAGTTAAATCAACAGCGTTACAATATATATAGTCTAAATAACAAAATACACAGCAATAAGGGCAAAGAAGGGTTACACAAATATTACAAAAAATTATGGATACTAACAAAAATGCTTATGCTAATTTAAAGAAAGGAAAAATATGACTAACTAAGTGAAAGAAAATAATAAAAATATAAGAATATAAATTTCGCTTGCATTGCTTTGATGAGGTTAATAAGTGGGTGTGCGGGTGTGTGGGTGAGTGAGTGAGTGAGCGGGCACTCCTGCTACCACCAGTCTCTTAAGAGTCTATATCTGACCCATTCGCTGGTGTAACCTCTTAGTCGGCTTTTACGACATCCGTGGGAGGAGACGAAGGGGTATATTCGCGGACACACTACGGCGAATACTTAGAATCGCCATAAATTTGAAAAATAATCTCCAAATCTGCCGGAAGCGCGCTATTACGAAATTCATTCAAATACTAACAAAAGGGAAAGCAAAGCATCAAAGCGTTTAAACGACTAAGCATTGTTTGTAGGAACTTTTACCAGAAAAACACGCCTCGTATTATAAAGTTGTCCGATTTGCTCATTCCTCGGACAATAGTTCCGATTGTTGGTAGAACAATTAGTAGAAATTGATCACGACTTCTAATGGGAATATTTCGTAACAGTTCTATGGGAACCATGATCACAAAGCGCTGAAATGTTACCAGTGAGTTAGGTTCCGTGGTGTGTCTAGCCCAAGAATAGACCCCTCAGTCTCCTCCCGTGGATGTCGTAACACCCGACTAAAGCTAATTCCAAACCAACGCGTTCAGCCCGCGTCCGCGGTGGCGTGCACAGTGGCGATCCATTGTCTTACCATTGATCGCCCCCGTGCACGCCACTGAGGACGCGGGCTGAACGCTTTGGTTTGGCCTTAGCATAGTGATTACCCGGACTTGTTCGTAAGATTTGTTCTTATAAGATTTGTCCTGATTGCTAGCTTATTTAGGAAATGTGTTATTACTGAAAGAAAGCGTTAGCAGAGTCAGTCGTCAGAAGCAATGGCGGCGATGAGCTCACCACTTGTCACGTCTATATTCCACGACGGTGCAACCTACGGTGAAAAGAGGCCTATTTGAGACCCTGCCTACCCTTTCGGGAAAAAAGGCGTGTGTCTATGTATGTATGAGCATAGACTAACTAAACACAATAGACTGCCAATCTCATACAAGAAAAAGTGCATCGATAAATGATTGCCTACAATGACGCTAGATGTCGCCGAGTGTTTTGAATGTACTATAAACGATTGTAATGCTTTAAATTCGAATAGATCGACCATAGTTCCATAATTACAAAATAAAATATAAATTTAAATGTTTATTTTTAAGGAATTAAAAGAGATTAGGTAATTAGTTTAAAATACTGGTTGAATGATTCCCAGGCTGTTTGCCAGCGCCATCTAGAAATAGCCTGGAACTTGTAATTTTTTTAGTCACGTTTTCTTGTATGGGATTTGCAGTCTATTGTGTTAAGTTAGTCTATGGTATGAGTAAGTAAACTCTACGTATCCGCACAGTATGAAGAAACAAACTTCCAAGGTAACATCTCGTGTGCTACTGCGCTACGTCAATTATTGACAAATCCATCAGCGGAAAAGCGGCCTATAGAATATTCATTTGATTGACAGACGTGAGTTGACGAGGGTTCCTTTTCATGACAGACAATGGCGACGCTTGATTTTTAATACAGTAACGTAAGTGCTGTACCTTGAACCTATATCACCTTTGCGGGAAAGCTTTTAAACTGTGATGAAGTTGTTTGTCGGATTTACAACATAATATGTTACTAACTACTAAAAAAAGAAATGGTCTCAGTGTGTCCTAGGCCTAGTTTTTCGTTATAAACGTCATTTCTTACGTCATTCCCTTGCATCCGTTGCGTCAAAAATGTTGGCCTGACTACCCGAGACGAACGTCAATAAGTTAATTTTGTAAATAAAATAGCACATAATGTGAAATGCAGTTAAAGTGTATTGCGTGTCTTTTCGAAATGGTGGTTTTATCCTGCAAAAACTCGGGTTTTCTGGCATCATTTAAACTGGGTTATTACTTGACGGAGACTCTTGACGTCTTAACTATAAAAAAAATAATTATATCACTTGACACTGGCGAAATTTTTTAGAGCACTCCTCAGAAGCCATTATACCCATGAAGAAGTAGAAGACTATTTTCAGTGTTCTAACACCAGTTTTCATACAAAAAATGCGCTAAAACGCATTTTAACGAGCGAAAAACGCCTATTGCAGCGCCCCCTACACCCTACCTGAATCACTAACCCTTATAGAAAACCGTATCTTAATCGTTTGAACAGTTTTGGAGATAAATGGTAACATTCGTTAGCACACACAAAGAACCTGTCACCATAAACGCATACTATTTTTCCGTTCCATCGTGGGTAACAAGTATACATTCTTACAAATAAACAACAGACTTCAAAGCAAAACAAATAAAATTTGAAGTGTTCCCTCGATTTCCCCAGGGTCCCATCATCACATCCTGACCTGATGACCAAAAATTTATTTTCTAATTCGGTCCAGGCGTCTTCAAGTAATCGGGAAACATACATAAAAGTTAAAAAACTACGAATTGAGAACCTCTTACTTTTTTGAAGTCTGTTAAAAAGAAGCTTAAACTAGTAAGAAGTTGAAATGAGCCACCGCAGCTTCCATGCTCCGACTATAACCAGGACAATTGACCTCTTAATAAGATGGTCGACACTTGAAACTGCTGAAACTATGACGCTTGCGTGAATGAATTAGCGGTGTATTGGAATTGTGTCGTTATCTCTGTAAATAATAATGTTCCGTAGAGTTCTTTTATAAAAATGTCGTTGTCTTTTTGTAATGTTCAACTTAAATCCCACTAATATCAAAAATTTCTAAGTTACGATGTTTGGATTAGGGATACATAATTTTGCCGATACGATAACGATACCGATTATTGTAGTAAATATCGGCGATACCGATACCGATATCGGTGGCTTAGCAGAAATATAAAAAAAAAAAAAAATAAGTTTGTTTATTATGCATAAAAGTTACCAATATTTATCAGAGTCTGAACCTAGAGAAGGTTGAAAATCAAAATGTCAAATCAAAATGCAAAGAAAACATTTATTTATATGAAATTATCAAGAATATTATCAAGCAATCAAAGCGCTATTTAAGAAAGTAATTATAACTACACAAAGTGGTAATGTAAACCGATACAAAAGATACAGTCAGTATTTAAAGTTAACTTTTCGTAGATTTTTGTTAAGAAAACATATTTTGTTCAAATTATTAATCTGTTACGCAAATAGGTTGTATATAATCGGCGATGCCGATATATCGGCCTGCCGATTATATCGGTATCGGTATCGGAATCGTTACATCCCTAGTTTGGATGTTTGCATGTTTGTTACTCAATCACGCCGAAACGGCTCAATGATTGGATGACCTGGATTGAGCTATATAGGCTTTAGCGGACACTAGTATAGAATATGCCTTCGCATGTTCACGTGAAAGAAAGTCGCGTGCGTAATATTATGTACAGCTTTGTATAGTCCTATCGTGCTGCTATAAAACGAATAGAGGAGTATATACACATGGAATAGCTAAACAGTTTTTTGTCTTCTGCATTGACAAGCAGTTTCAAACTCGATCGAATGAGACAAAAGACGGTAACTACATATTTTAAGGATGTTCAGCGCTTATTCGCAGCACGGCTATGTGTAAATGTTCTACTGTCTCTATAACTCACTTGTGAATAATAGCAATGAAAAAGTCACAGTTTGATTACCAGATGTAAAACAAAAATACACACTGTGTAAATGTTCAACTGTCTCTATAACTCACTAGTGAATAATAGCAATTAAAAAGACATAGTTTGATTACAGGTGTCGTGCCTAATTGCGGTGAAATTAGAGCCACTTTATGAGCAAGTGTGTTGAAAATACTATAATTTCTTCTGTGGTGCAATTTTAGTGATCGCCATCATTAATCCATCTCCAAATGGGAACATAGCTTTTGTACTATTTTAGTCAGTTATTTTTAATAAAAGACAGTTGTATGCCGTCCTGAAACCACCAAATTGGGTCAGTAGGAATTAATTAGGCCAACTCTATGCACGGTCAGGTATTCTGTGAATTTCAGCTACGAAGGCATTGAAATTGAAACAGCTAGGTCTGTTTGAATGGTTATACATTCTGCACGCCAATTCTGCAAAGCTGTGGTGTGTCTGACCTAAGAATAGATTAACATTATGTACATTAAAAGTATTTTCTTTGAGAAAGAAAATGTAGCAGTACTATTATGAGGGCAAGACGCAAGAAAATGGAAAGAAAAAACAAGGTCTCGGTATCTGAAGAGCATAAAACTTTGTTTTGGCGTTATCTGCGATGGCGGTGTTATCCGCGAAGATGGTGGTGCTACCCGCGAAGATGGCATTATCCGCGAAGATGGCGGTGCTATCCGCAAATATGGTATTGCTATCCGCGCAGAGTTTTTAATATCTGAAAAAACCATAGAACTGAAAATCACGGCTTATCTTCTCACGAGTGGTATTTACTTATAAGGATTTTAATCAAAAATTATTCCTAGGTGTTTTAAGATTCCTTCATTATTCACCGTTACGGCCGGATAGCGCCACTTATCCAAAGTTTTATGTATGGAAGATGGATCGTTCTATTTGGAAAGACTAAGCAATTATGTTCCTTGCTGCCTAGATGGGCCCTTATGAGTGCCCTTACAACAAACGTGTGAACTTGTGTATGCTCGAAGAATGAAATACGATTCCCTGTTTATTTGCTATTCATTGGCAATCTATGGCATTGCCGCGCATTGACCACCGGATGTTTGCGATTCGTATTGAACTATCGTAATTGGCTTTTTGAAGTGTTTTCAATACTTTGAGCAGCATTTTATGATGTGTTGTAATTATTATGTCAAACGAAAAGGCTAGCGTTTAGTAATCATTTTAAAAAGTGGATTTGTGGTTTCCTAAACACGTGTTCTGCTACGCAATTAAATCGAATACGTATTACGTAGTACGTAGTCGTACTAAAGTCATATATAAGTTTTGGTATATATTACTAGCGTAAGGAAGGACAGGGCGGGTGACGTGAAAAATAACTGCCAATTTGTCAAAATCGAATGCGAGACACCAACGACTAGTCTATTATAGGCTTCGACCAAAGTAAAATAAATGGACTGGCCTTACACATACAAAACGTCCGTGAAAAATAAGACAATTCGGATTTAGGGTACGGTCAACAAATAAACTATATATCTATCTATCTATCTATCCAGCCACTGCTGAGTAAAGGCCTCTTCTCTATAGCGCCACTCCTGGCGGTCTTGTAAATAAACTAGGTGAAATTAAATTATTGAACTTCTTAAAAACTGTATTTTTGTAATTCTTAATACTTTAACAGATGCAATGTGTTTTCTAAAGTTATTTCAGTAGGTTTATAGTACAAAAAATCGCCGAAAAAAATGCAATTATTGAATGAAACTTTTACAAAAATACATGGTTCCCTTCTGTTTTATGTAGTTACGTATCTATTTTTCAGCTCTCTATCTTACACAATATAAATCAATAGAAAAGCAAGTCGACCTAAGGTCTTCAGCTCAATCAATTTGTGAAAAATATATTTTTCATCACTCAATAAACTAAGAAAATATCATAAAACTCGTACGGAAACATCAATGTATAAAAATTCCAGTATAAGAAACTGCAGAGTACAGTTTTAAGACTTTTGCACAATGAGTTTTTTTATACTACTTGGAATGACAGATCAAGAAGATGGCCCACCTGATGTTAAGTGGTACCCTCTGCCTATGAACAGTGCATTACCTCAGGTCACGTCCACCAAGGACGCGCTCTATGTGGCATTCCACTGCGCCCGCCACCCTGAAACATAAAGATGAAAAGTCCCATGTGGCCGTAATTTCATCGGCACCCTTACCCTTCAAACCGGAACACAGCAATGCGAGCACTACTGCTTTGCGGCAGAAACAGGTATGGTGGTAGTACTTCCCCGGACGAACTCTTTCACAAAAAAGCTCTACTACTACTAACCGTTTTTTGGCGTATAAAATTCATTGTGTAGAAAATTATTAGAGCAAATACGGGAAAATGTATTCCACTTCCAAAAGTCGTCTGTTCTTGCTCGTCTTATGACTTCTATCCATTTTTGTTTACCTTAGATTTCTTTTGGAAAGCTATAAGGTTAATTAACATGCCATTACATATTATATGCAATTACCTAAAGCGACGTGCTTAGCAATGTTTTGACGTAAATAATGCAAATTACAATTCTAAATCAATACGATACCCCTTAGGCATCAGATTTTTTTGCAGTCTGTACCGGACCATCCGTCATGCGTGAAGTATTGTCAAATATTTCGTCGCTGTTGTTGGAAAACTAAATAAGTAATAACAACAACAAAACCAAAATCGCGAGAAAAACGCGATTTACTGTTTTATTGCGTCAAAAATGGCAATAACTTTTTTATCGTAACTAATTTTGAATTTAATGATAATACATTTTAGTTCTTTTGATTAAGAGAAAAAAATAAAAAAACGACTAAGTATTTTTCCCTCGCCCAAGTTTTGAATAATTGATGCAGTTATTTATTTTTGCATGTCGATTGTTTAGTTTTCCTTCGTCAATGATCTCCACTGAGGTTCAAAAAGCTAATGATAAGTGCCATTATTTAATTTTCCCATAATAGTGAAATCATGAAATGATCTATTATTTACTTATTTGAATATGACAATCCTATCCATGGGTATAGATTTAAATAATATTAAAATACATTTTAAAATAAAACCAACTTATAATAAATAAATAAATAAATAAATATTTCTGGACAGTTCACACAACATTATCTAGCCCCAAGCTAAGCAGAGCTTGTGTTATGGGTACTAGACAACTGATACACTTAATACAATATTAACATAGATAGATATTTTTTATTATACATAGAAAATACCCAGAACACCCTGAACAAATATCTGCGGATCGCACAAGTATTTGTTCCGAGGCGGGAATCGAACCCGCAACCTCCTGCGTCGCAGGCGAACGTTCGCCCGCCGCGCCACAGAGGTCGTCTTCATAATCATTTCTTTTTATCAAGACTGAATATTAGAAAACTACTGAAACACCTACATTATTTTAGCAGAGTTATAAATTCAAAGTAAGTGACATAACAAACTTATCATACGACTAATGCTTATAAAATCAACAAAATGAAATCAATTTGTGGAACACAATAATTCTAAGTATCAAAAAGAAAAAGGTATGTCGACTAAAATTAAAACTATCTACGAGTATAAACTTGTGTCTGTTAACTTTCATTCAGAGTGGGGAACATTGAGATAATGTCCTGGGGCGTAGTCCTCCTTGTCGCTCGTCCTCTAGAGCAAGACGTGTCCATCGACATGTATGGGCCATCATAACCATGCAATAAAGTCGATTTCGCAAAATGTGTTACTTATGTAGTTTTCCTACTACACGACGATTTATAAGTTTTTTATCAATTGATGAAAATTATATTACAAAACCTTTACTTACGAATGAAATGCGATACCTGAAGCTTTATTTGTATTTCTTGTGTTGTTTGCACTTGCAGAAAAGCACAGGAAGGCATTGTATCACAAAGGTATCTAATTTTGGTATTTTTCAGCATAGCTATCACTCGTTGCCGTGACAAAGACTGACTGAAGCGAAGTGTACTAGCTAGGTCTGTTTAGAAGCTTCAAAACTATCGTTCCCTAAGGCCCGTCCATTCATTTTATTTACGTCGATGATTATAGGTATGAGTTTGTTCGCACGCGAGGTGGTATTAGGTGTTACGACTAAATTCTGTAGATCGATCGCATCTTGATTTTTAAATCTATGGTAAACCGTGGCTTGAAATCTTTTCACGTTTGTGACGGTATAACGGCGACCGTTTTACTAAAACATGATTTGACTTTGACGACTTGGAAGGAGTGTAACGTCGCAAATTATATTGAAAATACACTAATAAAAATGAAAAATAGCTTAAAAATGGGAAACAAAAGCCGTGCGGCGCCAATTATAAAGAAAAATAAATTAAAAAAAACACGATAAGGCTAGCGGTACACTAAGTAAACAAACTTAAAATAAAGAAAACGCCGGTTGTACCAGGTACTAGGTATATTATCTATTCTATGTTACAGCCAAAGTGGAGATTTATTATAATAGCCAGATTCAGTACTTTGGCTGCACATACTAGTTATTGATATTTTACTAATATACTTTTTACTTTCGCTAGACATTTTAGTTAGTAGGTATACACAAAGACTAGATTAATTACTTTGGTAGTGACATATCTACCAACCGTCTGTTTTTATAGGAATGTTTCTTTGCAGTCGTTACAGTGTATTCACCTCGGATGCTCTTCACTCGTCTCGTCTGCCCATTACCTCTCAGGGGGAACTTAGAGGTAAGGGGGAACTGAGCTATGTTCCCCAAGGGAGCATGCACAGCACACCTTGGACAAGGTTGTCTTTCCGATGGGGAAGTTGGAGAACCCATTTGTTTGTATGGGGAATAAGAGTGTTTATGAAGAAACATGATCAAAATTGAATGCATGAGTAAGTTTGTCTGGTTGGTACCTACCAGTGCAATTTAGTGCAGGTTTTGTGGCCTGTTAATTTTGGCCACCCCTAATACACAAATGGGGTACAAGGAGAAAATTAGAAGTCAGAGTAAAACAGAGTTTATGGTGAAGTTAAGTTTTGGTATAGACCGCGGCTTCTCATGCATTGTAAAAATGTTTGCGCTGTAGTGTTATCTAGCTAGTGGCAAGTTACGGAAAAGTGGATAGCACCTCTGTGGCGCGGCGGGCGAAATTTCACCCACGACGCAGGAGGTTGCGGGTTCAATTCCCGCCTCGGAACAAATATTTGTACGATCTACTCAGATATCTGTTCAGGGTGTTCTGGGTATTTCCTATGCATAATAAAAAATATCTATCTATGTAATGTATTGTATGAAGTATATTAGTTATCGTAGGTACCTATAACACAAGCTCTGCTCAGCTTGGGGCTAGATAATGTTGTGTGAACTGTCCAGCATTATTTATTTATTTATGACTGACTTGGGTAACGCTTTCTTCTAGTTCTTAATCTACGATATGTAATTTTGGTTTCCTTTTGAAATGCGTAAAGGGAAACACATTTTCATGTACATAAACACACATAAAGAGTTTATAGGGGATAGTCGTATGTGTATCTGAGAGGGTGACCGGAGAATCATTGAATTTTTTATAACTTTGCGTAGCCATGGGAGGTAACAAGAATTTTACCTTCGTTTTATTGTAACGCATAAAATAAAATAAGATATAAAGCTGCCATGTTAATGTAATTGTTATTATTTATCTACTTATTTTTGTATCTAAAGGAACACATAAATTTTTGGGGTACCGTCTACCACAATATTGTATTATCTTTCATGTTCCAAACAGTGCCAACGGAACCCCATAATTAAAACTACGCCGGCCGTTCGTCCGTTCATCCGTTCGTCCATCCGTCCGTCCGTCCGTTCGTCCGCCCGTCCGTTTGTCTGTCCGTTCAGCCGCATAAACAGAGGTATATCACGGTAGCCGTAAGAGTTAACCACCTTAAACTTTAAGAGATTTTTGTTGGCTGCACCAATAACAAAGATATCCTGTGTAGAACATTTGCATACAAACTTTAACAGATTTTTGTTGGCTGCACCAATAACAAAGATATCCTGTGTAGAACATTTGCATACAAACTTTAACAGATTTTTGTTGGCTGCACCAATAACAAAGATATCCTGTGTAGACCATTTGCATACAAACTTTAACAGATTTTTGTTGGCTGCACCAATAACAAAGATATCCTGTGTAGAACATTTGCATACAAACTTTAACAGATTTTTGTTGGCTGCACCAATAACAAAGATATCCTGTGTAGAACATTTGCATACAAACTTTAACAGATTTTTGTTGGCTGCACCAATAACAAAGATATCCTGTGTAGAACATTTGCATACAAACTTTTCGGTCGCAGTAAGAATTGCTGTTGTATTTGGAAAAATATAACCATCTATCATCATCTATGTTGATCTAGATCACCTTTTGTATATGAAATACGGCCATAGAGTTTCTATCAATTTCATATAATGGATTTGACAAATACGTCCTATTTTGTCGGACTACTTTTTCACTAAAAGTATCTCGCTTCGGCGAGGAAGGTTAATGAACTTAGCATATATGTTTGTATGTATTACTAAACTAGTGTCAGCCCGGGGCTTCGCTCGCGTTTTTATAGAATAAAAAGTAGCCTATAGCTCAATCCAGGTACTTCTATCTGTGTACCAAATTTTATCGAAATTGGCTCAGCCGTTTCGACGTGATTGAGTCACAAACATACATCAATACGAACTAGGATGTTCGGATATATGTAGTATGTTTGTTAATAAATATCAAAAAATAAATGTAATGTGTATGTGTAATAAATTTAAAAATTCCGATGTTAGGATTCATCATTTATGATATCAGCGGGATCTATAGAAAACCACTGAACCGATTTTACAAGCTTTTATTTAACTTGCAATGTATGTCCGGGTTGAATCTTGAAACTGAATTTTAAAGCAGTTATCCTCAACCGATTAAGCTGAAATTTGGCATACCTGTCAAGTTTCGATGACAATACAATATGATGGTGACAGCGAGCTGATCTGACTATGGAGACGGAAGGTGGACAACGGAACTCCTCGATGGATAAAGACCGGCCGTGTTTAGGCACATTTTGATCAGCACACGGTTACGATCACTAATTCTATAAAAGGTTGTATTGAAAAACAAATTTTTCACAAAAAACTTATTTACAATTGAGGTTTCGATCGATTCGTCTTTTCTTGTTCTTGGATATAAATAAATATTTAAAAAAATGGCGTCCGTGACGTTATTGTATGAAATCCAGTATGATGTGGCCTTCCCTCCCATATTTGCTAAACGCACTGTGAGCTCTGCCATGAAATTGCATTAGCTATGTTTAAAATGAGTTTAGTCACCGGAGGTCTAAATCTAGATAAATTATGGACGGCTCAGAGAAACTGCACATAATTATTAAGCCCAAAAGGGTTCCTTATGCCATTAAACTAAACTAGAATGGGTGGGACATCGTTATAATATTAAATTTAATATTTACGGCCTATCGTATTAGCCCTGAGTTAAGATTTCCGCGATAAGTTATGTTTAGATGGTTTATTTAACAAGTATGTCTACGTACATACTCGTTAAATTAATATGAATGGTATGAATCCGGAATAATAATTATTACTTATAAGTCGTGGGATGAATTTCTGGGATCAATACGGAAGCTCATCCACACATCATAGATCCCTGGGTTCCTCGTACGACTCGTTTCTTGAGATAAATTCTTCTCCATACCTATAAACTATGGAATGAGCTTCCATCTGAGGTTTTCCCGCTTGGTTACGACATATGTCGCTTCAAGAAAAATGTTCATAAATTCCTTCAGGGTAGGCAGCGCATCGACAATACCCCCGGTGTTGCCTGTGGGCGGTGTCTATAAGCGACGGTGACCACTTTATATCAGATGGGCCGTAAGCTAGTTTGCCTATTAGTTTAATTTAAAAAAAAAACCGCCAGCTAGCCCTGTTACTTGTACTATTATTTATTCTGTGGCCCTGTCCTTTCAGACAAATGAATATCAATAAAGACATAAGTGCCAGTAAGTCGCACCCTCTGGTTACCGTTTCTTGCTCATTATACCGGAATATTTTGTAGCTTTTTTTCATACAAACTTCACCTTCCAATTTTAGGTGTAAAAAAGATAACATTCCTTAATTTTAGTATTTTATCCGTAGACATAATATCATACTAGATAAATCTATACTTTTCTTTATTTGTGTCTAAAGTATCCTTACGTCGAGTTACTGGACTCTGTCTGATACGCTTATACTTTTTAATGAAACTTTAGTTTGTTCCATAAATACGTCTTTTTGCCCTTTTGTATCTATCTCTATTAATATCGTAGTACCTGGGTGAGACAGAGCGTCGCTCGGTGTTTTCTTTTTTAAATCGTGTTTAAGTGTCTCGCTACCCTTATCGTGTTTAGTCTACGCTTACAATCTCTAATGTCCGTCTTGCAAGTAGGTATTGCCATTTGAATTTTCGAAATTAGAATTCGTTCGCTCCGCCGAAGAATAAGCTAACTATTTTGTGACTGACACCTTCGACCAAATTTTATTTACGTCGATGACTGACACAGATTAGCGAATAATCCTAAAATTCTTTTTGGTGGGAAAAGATTTTTCCGAGAGATTATAAACTAGATCGTTTTTTCAACCCCAAAAACCCCCATATATAGCAAATTTAATTGAAAACGTTAGAACCGTTTTCGAGAACGTGGTTATAAACATAATTTACAAATATTGTTTTTTAATTGTACAGCATATACTTATTATCATTAGCCATTTTTTTTTGGTTCGTAGTTGTACAATGTGCTTGCTATTATTTTCCTATACAGATCTAAAAGATGTTTGACACCTAACCTAGGCTAGGTACGCTAGCTGCCTGTGCCTAGCAACAGGTTCCTGGGTGAGGCCACTTTTGGCGCACCAACCTGCCTGCGTACCTCAGAACAGACTTACTTTCTATAAAAGGAAATCGAAATTATCTCAATACATGGAGCATTCCATTTCTCTTTCGGTAGTTTTGATAATTGAGACCCCACTCGCTCGACTCACTTTTATCGTGCACTTGTAGAGATAGAAAAAAACCGGCCAAGTGGGAGTCGGACTCGCGCACCGAAACAAACCTGTAGGTATATAAGGAAAAGTTATGGTATTTTTATTGCTATAAAATCATCATAAGGAAAGGGAGTTTTAAGTAAGTTTACTACTAGTAAGTTTAAAATTATTAAAAATATTTTTATAACATGATGTAACTAAAAATTTATACTTTTCGCAATTTTCCCTTTATCTTTGCTATAGACGTTGCTTTTTGTACCAAATTTCAAGATTCTGAGTTCACGGGAAACCCTGTAGGTTTTGATTCCCTTGCGAGTGTCGAAAATTTGCAGCATAAACGGCTGTATCTTTTGATTGCGTTGGCAAGTAGCGTAGTTAGTAGTTGCGTAGTTTGATTTTTTCACAGCTTCTAGGGACAGTAGACTTGAGTATTTGATATCAATTTCAGTTTGATACCTCCACGCGTTCCTGAGAAAAAAGGTCTTGACAGACAGACAGCCGGACAACAAATTCCGTTTTTCCTTTTGAGGTATGGAACCCTAAAAACGTCGCTATCAAAATTCTTTTCTTTTTACATGCTCCGAATTCCAGTTCGTTATGGCTTCTTACATAATTAGATTTTGTCGAATGTAGGAAGCTTTGTTCGTTTCTGTGATTTTTCTCGAATCGATCCCATTCCTTCTAGCACATCGGGAGTAACATCCGATTGTATTAGGGACACCCTCAATTGAGCTCCACACGCTTCTGGGACTCGATCATTGCTCGTAGGTACCTAGTAGCTGCCCCATTTACTTCGTTTTGCGTCTGACCTGGTAGGTACTGGCTTATATTGAGTTGGTTGGGTACTGTCGGCCGTAGCCACGAAATTCGTTTTCCTGTTTCTTTAGTCAAGTAGGATTTGATAGTTTTGTCTTCCCCATGCACATAAAAGGGAGAGAAATTGTTACAGTAAACTTTGACCGCAAATACACTTAAGCCTACAAATCTGGTGGCATTGTTTGCTCAACAAAGAGCCTTTAAAAGGTTCATTGACCTCGTGTGTACCTTTAAGAAGTGGCTGGTGTTACACCGATGAGGATATCCCACTAATATTATAAATTCAAAAGTTTGGATGTATTGACGTTTGTTACTCAATCAAGCAGTAACGGCTGAACTGATTTCGATGGAATTTCCTAGACAGATAGATTATGACCTGGATTTATCTATATGATATTTTTCATCTAGAAAATCAGTCCTAAAAAAGGTGAAATGGGGGTGAACGCTATCCGGAATTAATTATTTAGGTATCTGAAATGTATCCAATATACCAGGCAAGCAGCAGGGCGTAGGAGTTTTTTTTCAGTCGTGCTTTACGCTTATACCACGGACCAAGTTTTGGTGGATAGGTTCTAGGACACAAATACCTAGATCAACACCGGCATTAAACATAAAAACCCTTAGTTAGGAGAATAACGCGGGTAAAACCGTGGGCCACAGCTAGTTGGTAATAAACAGGACAATCAGCTATCGTTTTCAGACAAACATAACATGCATGCCTCATGCCTACAGTCGCATGCCTTTCCATCTTCTATAGGTTACATTTCGGGGAATGCTCCCAGGAACTTCACGATCTGATCCCACCATCTCTTTTTCATCATAGGACGAGCAGACGCACGGCTCGGTACCATACTGACCTCATTAGTATACCCTCTATTTGTACTAAACGTTTCAGTAATACCTTTATACTTAATGCGAACTGGAAAATGCCAAAAATGGAATACACTGCCTTCGTCTGTCTTTCCTGAAAACTATAATCTGGGTATCTTCAAGCCTAGGTGTCAATAGGTGAGTGGTAAATAGGTGTGAATAGGTGTATTCTGGACCTTTGTGCTCCATCTTCGGCCACATCGTCACTTACCAACAGGTGAGATCGTGGTCTAACAAAGGCATATAAACGTTATAAAAAAAAACAACCAACAGTCACATACATAGCTGATCCCACACTAGGATCATAATAAAATAATAAAAATAAATAAATAATGCTGGACAGTTTACACAACATTATCTAGCCCTAAGCTAAGCAGAGCTTGTGTTATGGGTACTAGATAACTAATATATTTAATACAATACAATAACATCTATATATATCAAACAAAGTCGTGTTAGTTACACCACTTATAACTCAAGAACGGGTGAACCGATTTGGCTGAAAATTCGTGGGGTAGCTTAGAACCAGGAGATTGACATAGGGGGGAGGGGTAGGAGGGGGGGTTCACCGGGGGCTACCCGTGCGAAGCCGGGGCGAGTCGCTAGTACTTAATACAATATATTACACAGATAGATATTTTTTATTATACATAGAAAATACCCAGAACACCCTGAACAAATATCTGCATATCGCACAAATATTTGTTACGAGGCGGGAATCGAACCCGCAACCTCCGGCGTCGCAGGCGAACGTTCGCCCGCCCCGCGACAGAGGTCGTCAAAAAAAAACTATCGTAACATCATATCATAGGTTCATCAGGAACTACGAGCACCATTGGTGCACAACACCCAGACCTAGAACAATTACTTGCAGATCATACAACCATTTGTACCGCAAAACACAAAGAAATTGAACAATATATAGGTATGTCTCAATGCACTGTACATGTGTTTAATTGCAGAGCTTAATCTATTTTGCCGTAGATGGAGGCAGATCTTCGCCGGAGCGATATAAATAGCGAGGCGGACCCGCCACATATAGCAGACACCAGTTTAGGAGTGCTCGTATCTATTTCGAACAAGTGTAAATAAATCAAGCGAGGCACTTTCGTAGTTCTAGGTACTAGGCTGTCACTTTCATTGGTCGCCGTCTGTCGGCTGACCGGGCCTGTCCGCAGGCTTACCTATGTCTCACCCGAGGTGATAGGAGCTAAGCCCGAACACGAATAAATTATCGTCTCGTATTTATAGAAACAGCTCTTTGCCTTTGAAGGTGCCATACCCCAGAAGACCCTTCTAGAAGTTTATTTTGCTGTCCGTCTGCCTATCTTATAAGAACCAAGGAACGACTGAATTTGTCACGAGCTTATCGCCCAGAGTATGAGGAAAGGTCTACAATTGAGGAATATTGTCTTTGCTACTCCTAAAATGGAACAGGAAGTCTGTAAGTAAAAAAAAACAATTTGACGTCGTTGTCGTCGTTGAGAATGTTAGTTAAAATAACGGTAAGAAAGCAACAACGGGCGAAATCAAGTCCTTTTCGCACTGCTTGAGTGCTTCTCCTTAATTTTTATTGTTTGTTTGTGTTTTTTTTCATTGTTTCATTTGCATTCTATCGGGGAGCCTTGTCCAGCAGTGGACGTCTAAAGTCTGCTGAGAATTATGAGGATGTTGTGAATGTTATGTTTGTGGTCATTTAAAAGATAGAAAAAGTCGGTGGATGGAAGGGCTCAAGACCGTTTGTCGTGGCATTATATGGGGGAGGCCTATGTCCAGCTAATGAACTTCTACAGACTGATGATGATGACGTTGATGATGATGTTTGTGAAACCATACGTAAGATCCATTAAATAATAGGGGATCCTGATTGTGGCCATCGATTTGTGCTACATCTTCCGGAGTTGCGTCTTCGGAACCCATGCATGAGTATGATTTTAGATTTTACGCCGTATGTTATGTTGGTACTTTCAACTCATTTGATAGCGTACACTGCGTACGTATAAATTGATAATAAACTAGTAAGTGATAACCTTCGGCAATAATTAATTGATGAACTTGACTTGCGGTGTGATCTCAATTGTTGTCCGTTTGAAATTAATCACAATTGTGCAAATATGGCCTTCATAAATCACGCAGTTTGATTCTCTCATTAATGAGATGACATTATCCAATACTAGCGACTCGTCCCGGCTTCGCACGGGTAGTTTCAGGATGAAAAACAGCCCCCCCCTTTCCTATCCCCTCCCCTGGTAGCCTATGTCACTCAGGGTGAATGTAGCTTTCCAATGGTGAAAGAATTTTTTAAATCGGCCCAGTACTTTTTGAGCCTATTCATTATAAACATACAAACATACAAAAATAGGTACAAATCTTTCCTCTTTATAATATTAGTGTAGATTGCGACTTGCCATGCGATAGGTCATAATCATAATAAGCCACAACTATCGCGATTTGCCTTGCAATAGGTATATAAGTTGGAAGCCACAAATGCAATACGTAAACGCCACGCAATATAAGCAGATGCAATAATAAGCTGCAAAACCCACAATCATACGAACTCAAACCCAACAATTTCAACACTTCACTCAGGTACGAATAACAAAGAAACAATTGAAAAAAGAACAAGATAGATACGAAAATGCCATAATAAATAACTAAGAAGACAGGGGAATCCTTAAAAATGACCGAGTATGCACAAAAGGGAATAAGAGGAAAACTGTTATTGCAAAATCAAACAGTACATCGGTAGAGATATGTATAATAAATAATAATATCTCTGGGTGCACGTGTCAGCACCCAGGTCACATTTCACTTGTCAGTGAATTCCTCACGCATTGCAAGAATCCTTCCCACGGCCTTGAATTATTCGCAAACTTGGTCACCTCTCAAATACCCAGTGAAATGAAAGAGCTCTAGAAAGACACAATTAATCTGACCATTAACTATGAACGTTTAGGAGGTCAAGCGAAAACAGTGGAAAGATGCAAAGCGTAGTTAGCACAGTTAATGTGAAATACATTGTGAAATTCAAAAGTGAAATATTTAAATTCATAAGGTTGGTAAACGTTTGCATCAGACGAAGTAACGACTGGTGATATAATAGGGACGTACGTACATACTCGACTTCAGTGAACACAGCAAGCTCTTCGTGCTCGGTAGTAAACTAAACAAGAACCAAAACAAATGGACAAGACACCGTTACAACTTCGCAGAATAAAAAAAATGTGCGGGCAACGGTAATCTTTGTTCGTAAGGTCGAAACCCCGTCGTCACGGTAAGGCACCGCAAATGCTCAAGATATAGCATTGCGATAGCTCTATAATTAAAATCAAAGCGAGCAACAAGCGCAATTTATCTTCACAACACAGATGTTCAATTCTTAGTCGGCTTTTTAATGGTGAAGTATTAATGCCAAGAGTCTGAAAAAACTCAAGTGCCACCGTATGTTTTAAAAGAGCACTACTCGATTTAAGTTTGTTTTGTTGTCACCTATGTCGGATCCAGATGTGGTCACTCGTAAACGTTCTCTATATGAAAATTAAATATCAAACGTTCGGCGGTGCCTGCGCTGAAGTTAAGCTATTTATACTGGTTACTGCTGCAGTTCCACAAAGATACTTAATTGAGGTATTTCAGATAACTAAAATGGGTTCATGATATGAGTATACGTAGCTAATTGAAAAGTCTTACCAATGAATCATCAATTTAGCTTTGCACTTGAATAGGCTATAACATTACTATGCTCCAAATACAAATTGGATCAGGTCGGCGCCTGTTCCAAAGGACTACAATCGATTACAACAAAAACAAAAATACGCGGAAGCGTTATCGATTCTCGACTTGAGAAAAAGACATGTTTCACTTCCAGGAATTATTGGTGCACGATCATTAATGTAAACAAGAGAGCTGGTACAAAAACGGATCACTAGTTATGAGTTGCTATTGTCCGTGAGGTGTAGACGGAAGGTGAGCCGTGGGAGTCAGTGCACCGACGGGAAAATGTACCTCTATGGGCACCGTTCACATGCCCACGGAAAAAGCACCTCTCGATCGAAATCCAGAAAACAACTAGGTTCACAGACATTAATTAATTCAGCTATCGAAGCAATGCGGATCTCAGTTTATGGAGACTTTAAACTAATGGTGTCGTCTATTGGACTCCATGTGCAGTGGATTAATTGAAGGATTTTAATATGAGGCGACAGCTTTACGAATGCGTTCATGTTGTAATGTTTACGGCCCTCAAAAACGTTGTTGGGAGAAGTTATATTATAGCTTTTCAGCACGTTATATTTTCAGGGTTCCGTACCCAAAGTGTAAAATGGGACCCTATTACTAAGGCTCGGCTGTCCGTCTGTCTGTCTGTCTGTATGTCTGTCTGTCTTTCTGCCTGTCACCAGGCTGTATCTAATGAATCGTGATAGTAAGACAGTTGAAATTTTCACAGATAATGTATTTATGTTGCCGCTTTAACAACAAATACTAAAAACAGAATAAAATAAAAATTTCAAAGGGCTCCCATACAACAAACGTATTTTTTTTGCCGTTTTTGTAGATAATGGCACGGAAACCTTCGTGCGCGAGTCCGACTCGCACTTAGCCGGTTTTATTTAGTTTCATTAAATGTTACTTAAAGTTACATTTAATTAGCAATACGGCCGCCATTCCGTGTTGCTCTATGGTTGGAACCAACTTTCTAAAGGTATATTCAGTATATTCTTGCAAAAAAAAAAAAAAAAAAAAATGGCTTCGGATGGTTGCGTACAATTGCAAAAATAACAGAAAAGTATATAAATAAGTAGGATGTAATCGACTCAGCTATCGAACGAAGAAGAAGTAAGCAGAATCGAATGACCTCATGAATGGATAATAATTTACTTCTCCAAAGCTTTTCTAATTTTGTTCACGTCCTTATTAGTAAAGTAGTTTCACTCTGTATAATTGCTATCAAGTGATGATAATTCATCAGTTGGTTGGTTTTCGGTGGACAGGTGTGCGGTGATTTCGCTACTGGTTCGGAACGCCTCGGGCAGTACCTACCAACTGCCAATGCCAGAGACATGACTTGACCTTGCTAGGCTCAGTTTTCTTGCTTTGGTACTTCGCGTTAACCTGACACAGCATTTTCATACCCAATTAGTCTAGTTTGGAAGATTTTAATAAACTTTATCTTTTGAATCTATCATGGTTTATGAATATACTTTTCTCTAGAAACGGGATATTTACCATGATTTTTGAGTTTTAATTGTTCCCGATATTTCGGCACAGTTGCAGTTCTCCCGTGATCGTGGCGCATCGCGCTAGCTGCGCCCCGCGGTGTTACCCGCATAAGTCTTGAACCCGTAGGGATATCGGGATAAAAATAACCTATGTTTTATGCCAGGAGTACAGTTATCTCTAGTCCAAATTTCATCTAAATCTTTCCAGCCGTTTCAGCGTGAAGGAGTAACAAACACACTCACAAACTGTCGCATTTATAATATTAGTGGGATTAAAACAATTCTTACAGAGTGTATACTTTTCACTAGAAACGGGATATTTACCATGATTTTTGATTTTTGATGATTTTTGATGACCATGGCACATGAGACTTTTCATCTTTATGTCACACACAGGGCGCAGTGCAATGCCACATAGGGTGCGTCCTAGGTGGACGTGACCTATGAGGTAATGCATTGTTAAAGGCAGAGGTTACCGCTTCACATCAGGTGGGCCATCACCTTGTAGGTACCGTCATTCAAACAGTTACAATAAAAATATGTAGTCGGCTATAGATATTATTACAAGCTATTATTTAACTTGCAATGTATGTATGTTTGTCCGGATGTAATCTTGCAACTGAATTTTAAAGCAGTTTCCTTAACCGATTGAGATGATATTTTGCATACCTGTCAAGTTCCGATGACAATGCAATATTATGATGACAGCGAGCTGATCTGATGATGGTACGGAAGTTAGACAACGGAACTCCTCGAGGGATAATAGTAGACTGGCCGTGTTTAGGCTCATTTTGATCAGCACACGGTTACGATCACTAATTTTATAAAAGCTTGTATTGAACAAGTAGGTAACCGATTTTGATCAAACATAGCTAAGAACAATCACGACTAATTCGCCTATAAAAAACAAAAGAGAATCGTTTCTTCCGTTCGGGAGCTACGGTGCCACAGACAGACACACACACAGACACACACACCTAGACACACACACACAAAGACACACACACACACATAGACACACACACACACAGAAACCCACAAAGCACGTCAAACTTGTAACAGCCTGTCGTTTTTGCGTCGGTGGTTAAAAATATACATACATACATACATACATACATACATACATACATAGACACACGCCTTTTTCCCCGAAAGGGTAGACAGAGCCTCAATGGGCCTCTTTTCACATAGTGGGTTGCACCATCGTGGAATATAGACGTGACAAGTGGTGAGCTAATCGCCGCCATTGCTTCCCACGACTGACTAGGCTAACGCTTTCTTCCAGTAATAACACATTGTATAACAAGCTAGCAGCCAGGACAAATCTTATACCAACGAATCTTATCAACAAGTCCGGGTAATCCCTTAGTCGGCTTTTACGACATCCAAGGGAGGAGACGGAGGGGTCTATTCTTAGGCCGGCCGGACACACCACAGCAGCAAAAATATATTTTTCACAAAAATCTTATTTTAGTAGGTATAACTTTTATATCGAGAATGTTCGATCGTCTGTTTATTAAAGTGTCTGACAAATGCAATGTTGTAGTATCAATCCTGTGAATGTTGATAGGTATTCAACATTGCCAGCGCTCGACGGAAACTGAACAAAATTGTTAATCTACTTGGAATATTGTTTATGTACGTCACGAGTTTCTGGTTTAGCTCTAGTCTCCACTGATATAACTATACGTATCAGGTAGAAATATAATATGTTAGAAACAAACACTTAGATAGATACATAGATCAACTCTTTATTGTACATAACAGAAATACGTGGTAGCTCAACTGATCCAAATCACTACCAGACGGAAGCGTCACTAAGATGCTGGCTGCACTGCCACGCTGAATAGCAATACTAATGCGTTGAGCCAGATAAGAGCCAGCTCTCGGGTCACGCTACCTTTAAATAGTTAGCAGCGGCCTACAGGTAGCACAACTGTTTAATGTTTTTTTTTAATTTGGACACACCTTCTTTTATTGTTTGTATTATTTTTCTGCAAATAAACGTATATTCTTTTTAAAACTTAACTAAAAAAAAAATAACGGAAATGTACATTGGGTGGTCTTAACGCTTATAGCAATTTCTTCCAGTCAATCTTAGGATCTATATATCACCTTGACAAATACACATATCGTTAAACATGTACATACATATTATCTACATATAATAAATATATAATAATATTTAATACATAGGTACCTACCGTACACTACTCATAAATCAAACTAATTAGTTAAGTTATGTAACTATGTAATATTGTTTCGAAGGTTGTAACTCAAAGGTTCTTTTGAAAATGAGGTAATATTGGATAGTTGGTCACCTAAATAAATATTATGTTCATTGGTGGAGTTACCTATTTTAATAATTAATGTATAATGTAGTCATATAGTTTGAGGAGTATTGAAATACTACTCTTAGATCTTAGGAACAGATCCTACTAGTTTTGTCAAAAAACAGTGTGGTGAAAGGACATGTCACATTTCTTCGATTTTATTGTGCCTACTATGTATGACATGCCGGTTTCCTAACGATGTTTTTCTTCACCGTTTGTAAGGACGTAATATTGCGTAAGTACATATATTTTTTGACTGGAAACGTATATCGGTGCACGACAGGGATTTGAATCCACGACCTTAGATGTGTAGAATTGTAGATATTGAACACAGGGTTCATAGTAAGCTTAGGGTTGCCATCTCTAAAATTTGTCAACCAGGGCAAGACGCGTGAAAACCCCGGATTTTGGAGCCCAGAATCCGGACATATCAACAATTTATTTAAACTTTGTCAGTATAGTAACAAAACAGTTCAAAACTTCATAAACCAATTTTATTTTATTTTTCAAAGACATACTCGGCGCGCGTGTCGCGCTGCCGATGCCGTCGCGTCTCCCGTTGGCGGCCCAAGACTTGAAATGTTTAAACCCGGACTATAGATGCAAAATCCGCCCGGACGCTCCCGGACGCCCTCTAAACTATGACAAATCTGGGAAAACCCGGACGGATGGCAACCCTGAGCAAGCTAGTAAGTGAAGTAGCCGACGAACAATGATCACATTCTCATTTAGCTGGCCGGTGTCTGTAATCTAATCCACGATAATAAGGCGGAGACATGTTTGTTTCATTGTATCAGGACCGAACCACAATACTGAACGTTTACAAACAACGCAAAAATTTGTTGACAAATTCGCGATCTTGGAATTAATAATGGCGGTTGATGTTTCGTACGTGCGCCGATGTAAATAAATACCTTCTGATAAACTATTCCTATTAAAATCGGTTTTTACCCGTAGTCCACTACTTTAACCTACTGGTGGGTCCACGGGTAATTTTTTCCCCGAAGTACGACCTACACTAGAGATTGTTTTTTCGCACTGATCATGGAATCACTACGTTTTAATCAGCAGCTCAACTCGACAAAGATTTCGTACAAGACCGCGCGAGGTGGAAAAAAAAATCCTAATCTTAGATTAGATTTTTAACTGACTAAATCAATTACAATATTTAAATAAAAAATGTGCATCAATACTAAATTATAATTCCGAGGGATCGGTGTACCAGAAACACGATAGAACAATATTTTCTCTATAGGAAAAAAAAACAAAGTTACCTCTATCTTTTGGCTACATTGGATTGTTTATTAAAATGGTACATATTATTGGGTAAAAAATTAGATGAGTAAAATCAATACAATAAAGCCGAGGGTTAACTGTAGGAGTTTTGTAAAATGATCTATATTTGGCGAGATATTCAATAAAAACGGCTTTTTCGAGAGGCGCGTTGTGTTTTTTTTGTATGAAGATTTCTGCCCAGTTGGCTCAGTTTTAAAACAGATTAAAGAACATTAAAAGCTTATAACGAAAGATCTTTCTGGCACTGGCATAATAACTGGTTCCTGAGTTCTTGAAACATTGATTTGTGGTCGTATCATGCCGGACGCGATGTAATCTTTATAATTGCAGAAAAAATGTACTACAGGCAGTTGTGGATAAAGGAGATGTGGGCTAAGATCAGCTAGCTTTTCACTGATGTACTTCACGTATCAGGATGATACACTAGGCATCCGAGATGATGGTGTGTGGTCACCAGCAGGGGTTTAAATCGAAAACCCGGTTGCATGTGTTAAATAAATCCTGGTTTCTATAAAAAAAACGATCTTTGGCTGGAAATAAAACTCAGTAAATTATAACTACGTTTTATAATGATTTATTGCAATATTATTTGTATAATTAGTACTTATATAGGTATACAACCGTCCATTAAGAAACGCTTTCCAAAAATCTTTTTTTGTGGAAATTTCATTGTATAATTTTTCACATGTCCGATGTTTGATATTATATTGTGTGAGTAGTATTGCTCTTATTGAATCGACAGACAATCTGTTCCTCTCCTTCGTCCACTGTGAAGTCATAAGTGAAAAAACCCTATTATTTATTGACATGTCTAAAAATCCGGTCTCGAATGTAATCTGGGCGGAGTCCGGTCTAGACCCTTAAAATCCGGTCTAAGATGGTAACCCTAGGTGTAGACGAAACCGAATATAAAGGAACACTCTCCTCTCCATGATGTGCCGCAGCATCAGCCGGGATTATAACTGAGGGCCTAGTACAGGTTTGTCTATGTTTGGCATTTGGTATCCCGACTATCGAATTGCAAGTCGATATTTGTTTTCTGTACAGTTTTAATGAGTTTCTCACCAAGTCCGCTAGCATTTCCTGCGAACAAAAAAGACATTTCGACTCGCAATTCGGTTTTCGTTATTTCGAGTGGTTCCAAATTACAAGCATGTAACAAGCCCTTATATCCTGGTCCTTATATCTTTCCAGTTTTTAAAGTATTCATATTCGTGATTCTTTACGTGTCTCTAGTGTTTTCTACTCTGCACTCATTCACGTTGTAATGAGTCTTTTGTTCTGTATATTACTGTGAAATGATTTTTCGCAATGTCCACTCTAGCATGTTTTAATACCAGCATTAATGTATCCTTTGCATTTATGTTGCACTCGTGGAATATACATGTGACATGTGGTGAGCTCATCGCCGCCATTGCTTCTGCTAACGCTTTCTTCTAGTAATAATACATTCCATAATAAGCTAGAAACCAGGACAAATATTATCAACAAGTCGGGTAATCTTAAGGGGTCTATTCTTGGGCCGGACACATCACGACTGGTTTTAGTAGCACGCATTTAAAAAATATGCCTACATTTGCAGCACGAGAATTAATTAATTTGACACAATTTCTATTGTTGTAACTAGTGATGTTCACGCTCCAGTGACATTGTTATCTAATACGTAAGTAATTGTAACTTTTGACATGTGTGAATAACGGTGACAAGTTTATACCTACGTGTCAGACATGTCTGATTAGATGTTTGCTTTGGACAGGTGCAAAAAATAGGTCGCGTGTTTAAGATTTTTACGACACTTATTACATACTTATTTTAAACCTAGTTATAATATTTAAAAGGTGTTATGCTATCAAAATCTTACGAAAATTAAACCGAGGCAACCATGAAAGAACCGATACCAAGAAGTATTAGTAGCCCACGAATGTAACGTTTTTTTTAAATCATTACTTTAATTACTATTATTGATTCTGTGCCATTCCACACAGTTATCTTTATTTATTTATTTATTTAATTTTATTAATCTAGGATTCACAGTTATCTTATAGTTAGTAATAAGCTATACACTATATGCTATTCTGAAACCAATTTTAATCCACATTTTATAAGTTTATATATCGAATATCTAATTCTGGAAAGAGTATCTTGCATATTTTATAGAGTATTTATGGTACAAAGTCAAAAGTCAAAGTCATGAAGTCAAAAGTATTGTATTCATTGAAATTACAAGGACCATTTTGAATCGTCTTATAAAAAATAATTTACTCGTGTTCCAACACGAGACGACACTATGTAGAAAAAATACGCAGAAAATACATAATATACATATGGAAAGATAATGAAAACACACGGCGGCGGCGTGACCCTCATAACACTACGTGTGTATCTATTTATTTACTACGTCAACATAGGTTATATGTAGTCGTCGTAGAATTACATAATCCTAATAATATTACCCTTGAAAGGGATTTTCCACACGTAAATACAAGTTAAAAGTAAAATAAACTAATTTGATATTTATTCGTATTAAATAATAACAAAAATATGTTCACTAAAAATCTATTTATTAAATAAAAGGCCAACTTCAAACACTTGACCTTTGTGAAAGCACCATCAATAAATGAACTGATAACAAAAACTACCTAATTATAAAACAAGAAGGATATTAAAACCACTTTAGGAATCAACCTGACTTAATATGCTCTGTAGGTATTGCAACACAGATAAGACTATCGAACAATATTTGTTTTGATTAATTGAAGTCCATCCAATGTTTACAAAGCATCGAATATCAGTGGAAATAATTTATTAAACAGATGTGTAGGCTTATGTTATTTATTCGACGTTTATAGGCATCACGTGTGTCAAATTATCGTGTGTACTACATAGGTATTTTTTTTATGTAATTTCATATATTTGAGATAGTAGGCATAACAAATATCTTGATAGGTATATTCATACATTTGAATTAGGCGATGAGTGGTTTTATTACCAAAAAATATTCCCTATCCTACTCCCGTATACTACTAGAATACAAAAAATTATCCTATATATACTTACCTGTGTTTACAGGTTATAGGTTTTTGGTAGGTAATTTAATAAATGAAAATAACTATCCTACCGAGACGATGGGTTTTACGTAATTACATAAAGGGAAAACCCGTTATGTAATTTGAGAAAAATATACTTAGGATAAAGACAAAGCTATGAGTAAGCTATTCAAGGATTATTAATAATCCAGTGAAGGTTAACGGTTTCTTTCATCGATATACTTATAAAAGTGTATTTTCAACAATGGGCTGACATGCACATTATTTTCAAAAACCACAAAATAAAGAAAAAAAAACATGTTGGTTTTCCTCACAAAAGATCTCAACGCGCGGTTATTGTCGAAATCAAGGTGCATTTTTTTAATAAACCTGTTCTAAGGTTTGTTTCGTAATATTTGGACGGGTTTTATAATAGTCTGCGTAATTGAATCGATTTTAAATCGATTAGTAAGCAGGAAGGAATATTCGATTCTAGTCTACCTACCTTGATATTATCTGTTATCTACTTTTAGCCAGAACCTGTGATTGCTTTTGCTATTTCAATAATTTATGCTCATTAATGAACTGTAAGGTTTACTAAGTAAATTACATTTAGATTTATTTAATTAAGTAAGTAGGTAAGTGGCGTATTTGTAATGCCACTTGCTTAATGCTTGTGTAACTAATGAATTCGAATCGTTATTATAATAATGAACTAACGACGGCGAATCTTACAATGCAGGTAAACAAAGGACCGATAAGTGAACTACTTTGACCTAATACTAGTTCTGACTTAGAAACGGTTTCGATTGCACACTGACGACCTTCGTGCGATCAAATGCAGTTCACGGCGCGATCTCTTTGTAGCATAAATCAGCTGGACGGTACATAAATAAATTAAAACTCAACGCGTACTCACCGTAAACAGTCGGCAGTATCGAAAATATACCGATCACCTCCAATATGAAGTCACAAAAACAAAACAAAACAACACAAAACCAAAACAGTCTGTCGCGAAGAAAGCTTTCGCGGTATTCGGCGGGGATGAGTCAAAAACACCACTTCATTCACTTTATGTCGTACTGTGACAGAGCGTGTAAAGTTTCGCTATCGAGAGCGAACGCGGCACGCGTGCTATACGCTCGGCGGTCGCGCATCGAATGGCACAGAGAACTTTAAACAACGCGCGGTGATTGAGCGCCAAGCGAGCGGAGCGCAGCGAACCTCATCAGACGGAACGAGACAGGCCGTTTCCGTACAGCGATCTGCGACGCATCGAAAAAGAAAACTGAGTGCTAATCGAACATCTCCCGACATCCGGTGAATCCTGCGCGGTTGGCTGATACTTCATATTAGCATTTTGAATGACATTTGTCGCCTCCTCGGTGACTAAAGTTAACGCTTGATTTGTTACAGCGGGGGAGCTTTTACCTGTTTGTTTTTGATCATCTATGAATCGAAGTAAACCAAAGAGCTAAATTAAGATTTAAGGCGATATTTTAAAATACCGAATGCGCGGAGTCCAACAAGAAAACAATAGCTGCAAGAAAGTGAGAGCGCTATTAAACTTGAACCCGGAAAGAGATGAGGTTCCCGATGATGAGATTTCTTAAGCTCGGAAGTAAATGACGTAAGCGACAAATGATACAACTTCATTTTGCTTCTAAAGTAGTAAACATTAAAAAGAAATTCTCTTATATTAATCTAAGTAATGTAATCTCAAAAGACGCAAATATGCAAGTCTCGACAGAGCATACTTATTTGAGCCTTTCGGGGTCGAGACTCTGGGCCCGTGGGGTACCGGGGCCCTTCGCGTTTTAAAAATTCTTTCAGGGCATCTGGTCGAAGCGGAGCGTGACCCGAGAGCTGGCTCTTATCTGGCTCAACGCATTAGTGTCGCCATTCAGCGTGGCAATGCAGCCAGCATCTTAGGGACGCTTCCGTCTGGTAGTGATTTGGATCAGTTGAGCTACCTTTAGATCGCTAGCAGCGGTCTTCAGGTAGCACAAATGTTTCATATGTATTTTGTACATACCTTGTATTAGTTGTATTATTCTTTCTGTAAATTAATGTATATTATCTTATAATAATGTGATTACCTACAGAATAGTATCAAAATTTGCTCTTAATATTTTCTCTAATCGAAGGAGGGACCTAAAACGGGTTGTAGGAGGGCCAAGCTATCGAGAAAAGTTTCACCAATCGTGTTTTTGTCTATGATTTATTTAGATTACATCCTCAAGCACCCTTTACTATTACAAAGTGAGCATGTATGAAACGCAACGACTCCAAAACTTTAACTATTACAGAGTGAGCATGTATGTAACGCAACGACTCCAAAACTTTAACTATTACAGAGTGAGCATGTATGTAACGCAACGACTCCAAAACTTTAACTATTACAGAGTGAGCATGTATGTAACGCAACGACTCCAAAACTTTACTATTACAGAGTGAGCATGTATGTAACGCAACGACTCCAAAACTTTAACATATTGTCATTTCAGTCTCAGAATGCTAACTTATTATGCAAAAAGTGGGTATTTGTTCTAAATGACACCTAGTAGGATATTCTCTTTGATTGGAGTTTGAGAATACCTCATAGGTATTATTGTCCTGCCTATGAATCTTGGTGTATTCTAGTGATACATTATGATAATATAATATTACACATAAATAGTTCTGATCACACACTAGGAATCCGTGTCGTGGGAATCAGGAACTACAACACCCAGACCCGGATCAAATATTTAATCAGGTGGGAATCGAACCCGCATCTCTTGCTCCTCAGCCGGCTGCTCGCCCGCCACACCACGGAGGATACACATCATCATATTGCTAACCCAGAACAAATTTTCTTAACTTAATTTGGTTGGTAGGGCTAGTTAACAAAGTGATGTAAATATTAAGTGAAATAAAATTTTAAAATTTAAAATTTGAATTACAAATTTGAATTTGAATCTTCCAGAAGTTTACCTCTTACGTCTAACAAAACTAACAACACCGTCATTACACTGGTCTATTCCTGTTGCCCACGTTGAGCTTGTCCTATATTTCTGGTACACCGGTGCTCGAACATTATACCTGAACTTCTAAGAATGCCTGAAATCTTTAGATAATAACAAGAAGAATCTAATTCTCCATTTATCTATCCCAAATTAAATTAATCTTTACAAAGGAAGTATTTATATCAGGAGCCAGATACAACATAAAATATGAGAAGGCTCCAGATCAGATTACAACGGTTTTATATAGCCGGGGGCCACGCAAAACAACCTACAATCGAATTAATTTTAAACACAATAAAGCCACATTTTCTGGACAATACGGTTTGAGAGTCACTCAGCGGCTAAAAGGTCCTTTATCTTTTAATTTATAAACAGAGAACACTTCCTTAAGCGTTTTTATAACCACCGAACAGGCCCTTGGAGTTCTCTTGATTACTTTGGGGAGACATAAAAATATAGCCTTGCGCGTGAGGTCAATCCTGACACCCCACTCCAAACAAGACCTACATTTATTTAGGACACGGATGCCAAACAGGAAATAAAGGATTACATCGTGTAATTGCATCCTTGAACTTCGGTTATTTATTCTCAAAATGTTTTCGACCAGTCGTATTAGTTTCGCAATGATATACGCAGAAAACATCGTCATTGGACTTTTACGCCGAAACAAGATGATTCAATTAAAGAAATATTACATCAATGTTCATGTCATACCATCAATAAAATAAAGATGAAAACATGTATCGAAATGTTGTAGAAGGAGAGCAAATCCACAATTCTATAGTAAAGGCCTTTAGTCAGAGGCTTTTGTTAATACAAATCATGGATTTGGCGCATTTTATATAAAAGATCGTAGAATCACAATATCACAGCTCATTTCGCGCATTTCGCAGTAGAGCCGACAGATTGTCAAGTTGAGAGCCATTGCACTATGTTTATATTCACAATCTTAGTGAAATTATAATATTTTCCTTTCATTATCGCGGTTTTTCTATGGAAAGCATCGGATTCCGGTCAAAAATAACGGTGTTCACCAAACAGTATTATGATCAGATTAGCGTGTGTGTTATGTTATGTTGGTGCCGCATGGAGCGAATCGGACAGTTTTTGCGACGTGTTCACGCTAAACTGATACTATCACTTATCGTGATGGAAATGGATATGTGTCAATAAAATCACAAAACATAGCTCTTGCAGGAAGTAGCCTATGTAGTTGGCCACACTTAGCAGTTCTTGCCAATTTCGAAAGGATACATCTGTCGTTTTCTTCAAAAACAAGAAAATTCTATTGTTTTTTGAGCGAAATCGTGTAATTTTGATGGTACTAAAACCAACGTAGCTTATGTAATTAAAAGCAGAAGTCTAGTAAAATGAAATAGAAGTGTACTGCGTGACTTTTAAAATGAGAGTTGTCCAACAAAGTTTTAGTAAACTGCGCTGGAAATCCAGAGAACCTCCGGAGATTAGCGATCGAATGAATCATTTTATTTCTCGGGTTTATTTACTATTCTAATTTGATGTAGGAGTAATGTGGAGAAGTAATGAGGCACTCACGAAATAATATATAAATCATTTATTAATTCAGACATTACAGGTCCATTATATGTTAGTACATATTCTTAAAATCTATGTTATAAATACATCAGTTATAGAATCCCGACCAAACAGACTCTAGCGAGCCTACTTACCTGATCAGGACCTGGATACAAGCCTTCATTACTGGCAGGTCATAGCGATCAGGAATGAGCTGCAGGATTCCGTTAGAACTGCTCCGCACTCTGCTGAGCATTGAGGCAGTTTTCTTATGAATGATGGCGTGAAAACCATCAACCCAAGCCTCCGCAAACATCGTTCATGCACTGCAGAAGCGAGGAAGTCCCTCCCATCAGCATCCTAAAACCATTATTATATTGGACACGCAGGGCACTAAGTGACTTCTGAGTATAGCTGAATCACAGGCTGCTCGTGTATAAAGATTGGCAGTAGCCTTTGAAAAGAGTTTGAACGAGCCAATCTGCGTGCCTGCATACGAGTATTACATCTGACTGCCAATACCTTACGCTCCCTCTCAATGTCCTAAAACGGACGACACAGAACCACACAACTCAATGGACTGACGAAGTTGTATCGGGGGAAGTCGGTGAATCTAGGCGGCTCAAGATCGTTCATCGTGAAATCTATGGAGGGCTATGTCCAGTAGAAGATGACCCATACACATAAGTGTTGTATAAGGCTATGTACTGACGGGTCTAATGTCCAAGGATGTGGGGCGATTTTGATGAACGAGGTGTCAAATGATTCGTCATGTGCTTGTCAGTGACCTGGTTTCTTTATTTCCCCTTAGTGCACCCAAACTAGGCGTCTGAGAACGATAATACTCATATCTGTGTTGTACAACATCGTGTCAGACCGCAGATGCACCCAACTAGCGGGTATTAATCGCCCGTTCTTAGCAAGCACCTGCTAATTTCTCCAGAAAGCACATTATCTATCTACCGCAAAGTCCGTGCGAGCTCTAGGTACGTTATTGTTTATTCAGCTTATTCTGTATCTAGTTATTTAAGTACTGGGGTGTTAGTACGAGTTTTGATAGTTTTCGAAACTATATGAAGTTTCGTTTCCTTCCGTAAACTTAAAAGCAGCGCCCCTAGCGGAAACGAGGAGAAAACTAAGGACGCTGTCAGTAAATGTTGAAACAAACGAAACTTCATATAGTTTCGACTACAATCGAATTCTCGTACTAAGCCCCCTGATTTGCTTGAATTGACCTGAAACTGTAATTGATCGAGCGAGCTTAGCGAGTGATGTCTCTGCTGCAAGTTGCTGCTTCAAACTAAACACGGAAGTACAATAGGCGGTCTTATCGCTATAAGCGATCTCTACCATACAACCTTGGGATGGACTGGAGTTATTTGCACGACATAGTAAGGTGGCTTAAAATCTGATTATAAAACCTCTCAATTTAAAACAAATAAATATAACAAATTGAAGTCTAATTGTCGTTGTCAGAATTAAAAAAGTTTTTTGTTGTTTTTTTTTTCAAAGCAAGTTTTATTAAATTAGTGGTCGGAACTGTGAGCTGGTTCAAATGAGCCCAGTGAACTATAATCCATAGAGGAGTTACGTTATCTACCTTCCCTCCATCATCAGATCAACTGGCTGTCACCATAAAATTGAAAAGTCATCAGAATTAAAGGGTAAGTATGCAATATTTCAGCTAAATCGGTTGTGAGGAAATGGTTTAAAATTCAGTTTTGCAAGATTTGTTCTAAGCATAGTATTAAAATAATAGCTTGTAAAAAAAAAGCGGCCAAGTGCGAGTCGCACTCGCCCATGAAGGGTTCCGTAGCAGCAAGTAACATAATATAAAAGTACTTGGAAGGATTACGATTTATGACGTATTAAAAAAAAAATACGATAATAGATCTCGATTTAACGGTACGTGAAAATTTCCCGTTTTTATAATATAATTAATAATAGATCTCGTTCAAACCAATTTTCGTTGGTACTCAATTTTTTTTTTTTAGTTTTATCATTCTATTATTTTAGAAGTTATGGGGGGGGGGGGGGGGGGGCATACTTTTTACCACTTTGGAAGTGTATCTCGCGCAAACTATTCAGTTTAGAAAAAAAATATAGTAGAAACCTCAATATCATTTTTGAAGACCTATCCATAGATACCCCAAACGTATGGGTTTGATGTTTTTTTTTGGGTTTCAGTTCTAATTATGGGGAACCCCAAACATAAAAAAACTACTTACTAGATCTCGTTCAAACCAATTTTCAGTGGAAGTTTACATTCACATATTTTTTTTAGTTTTATCATTCTCTTATTTTACAAGTTATGGGGGGACACACACACTTTTTACCACTTTGGAAGCGTCCCTCACGCAAACAATTCAGTTTAGAAAAAAATGATATTAGAAATCTCAATATCATTTTTGAAAATCTTATTGCGGTTCACAGAATACATCTACTTACCCAGTTTCAACTGCATAGCTCTTAAGAGTTTCGGAAAAAAGTGGCTGTGACATACACGGACAGACAGACTGACAGACAGACAGACATGACGAATCCATAAGGGTTCTGTAATTTTTGTTACGGAACCCTAAAAAGAGTGGATGCATAGTTTAGTCTAAAAGTTAGACAATGACCTTAAGGCGTCGATGGACGCCAAATGCTGTCACTAACTAACTCATTAAAGATCAGGTAAGTTATAAAGTGACAGGATAACACCCGTGAAACGAAAAGTGAGCGAAAATCATACATACATACACCTTTTTCCGCGAAGGCCTTTTTCCCTGAGCCTCAATGGGCCTCTTTTCACAGTGGGTGAAGTGAAACGTCACGTTTTTTTAAATATAAAAATCAATAGGAAAGTAATTTAAAAAAAACAAGTTCCTCTCGGCATTGTTTTTTTTAATATACCTACTCGTCGTTTCGTATGAGGTAGTGCTGGGCCTCTGGTGTCAGAGTTTGTCAAGCCGCCCGAGGGCCTCTGACATGGCTTATCGACTGCTATTAATCAATAACAGCCGGGACCGACAGCTTAACGTGCCCTCCGAAGCACAGAGCGATGGAAATCCACACATAACTTAGAAAAGTCATTGGTGCGGAGCCTAGGATCGACCCCGGTATCGTTGGATTCTGAGTTGCACTATTGAACCGTTAGGCTACCATCGCTCAATATACCTACTGAAGGCAATAAAATCATCTTGTGATTGATAGTTTACGAGAAAAATTGTTGTAACTATGAAAACAGAATTTGCAATTTATTTGTTACTTTGCAAATTTATTTGTTACTTTTAAAGTTATTTATTAATAAATTTGAGAACAAGAGGTCATGCATGTTTTATATGATGTGGATTACAATTATTTTTTTGTAGATTTTTCTATAAAGATCGTGGAGAAAAAAGGTTTTAATGCACCACATTACACATTAGTGTATCCACGCCTTAAGTACTTACCTTACGAGAACCTTAGGTCCATACGAAAACCGCCTGTAAAACTTTACTTTATTATTTCGTCCTTTCTCGTGTACTTAACATTTTGTTCCAATTTATTTTGTATATACTTGTTTTCAGCGAATTGTGTTCACCTAATTGGGTATCAATGACGATGTTCGGACGTAAGCGCGGGAAATATTCCATTGATATCAATTTCAATAAACAAGCAATAATTCTTCATTGTCTTGTATTATTTAAAGTAACACAAATTAGGGTAATGTAACGGAGGGACATAAACCATCACTTTTTGTAATGTTTTTGTAAACCAATGGAACCAGAGGTTTAGAGGTTGACCTAAAGCAACATGCGCTTCCAGAGATGAGATATGGGTTTTTCGAAATGTCATATACCTGGCAGCGGTAGGATATTAACTAACTTAGGATAGTTGAGAATAATACATTTATTTACAGTAAGAATAATACAACTAATACAAGGTATGAACAAAATACATATGAAACAGTTTTGCTACCTGAAGACCGCTGCTAGCTATCTAAAGGTAGCAACTGATATAGAATTGGTAAAGAGACCCTTTAAGGCTCTGCCTACCTCTTTGGAGAAAAAGGCATGTGTATATGTATAAATACATAACATAACACTCAACAGTTACACACATAGTCCAGATCCCACACAAGGATTCCCTGTGTCGTGGGTATCAGGAACTACGAGTAGCTCCTGTAGTATCTAAATGTAGCTCAACTGATCCAAATCGCTACCAGATGAAAGCATCCCTAAGATGCTGGCTGCATTGCCACGCTGAATGACAATACTAATTCGTTGAGCCAAATAAGAGCCAAATAAGAGCCAAATAAGAGCCAACGCTTGGGTCAAGCGTCGCTTCGACCAGATGAAAGAAAGAATTTTGTAAACGAGAAAGCCCCGGTAACCCACGGACCCAGAATCTCGACCCCGAAAGGCTCAAATAAGTAAGCTCTATCAAGACTTGCACGTGACTTGACTTATTTGCGTCATTTGAGGTCCTCAGCGGAATCTGCCGCCGCACCGGCCCTAACTGATGTCCCGGACAGATAAGATGGCGCAAGGGTATCAACACATGTAGCGTCCCACACCAAAGGCCTTCCCTTCTCCCACGGAACAAGAGTCATACCGTCAGGCCGCTTACCATCGTCACGTAGAAGACCATTCGGTTCTAGAATGGCTGGAATGTTAATGCTGGCAAGGGTGAATGCTAGCGTGGCGGGAAATCCTAGCGGCAGCCCTGGTGGACGATAATGAGAGAATACATTACTCGCAAAATAGATGTCGTAAAGTTAGGACATGTCTTAGTTCATCTATGCAACATCCTAGTTTGGTGCAACGCATTTTTCATCGTAAAGTGCTTCCTAGAGAGACAAGCATCAACTTAGGAGCTGTCAAGCTTAGTGCAGACGGGCATAAGGTCCAGAGCCTCGAGCATCACCGTAAAGTCGCATGCCTTTCGATCTTCTATAGGTTGCATTTCGGGGAATGCTCCCAGGAACTTCACAATCTGATCCCACCATCTCCTTTTCATCATACTACGAGCAGATGCACGGCTCGGTACCATCCTTACTTCATTAGTATACCCTCTATTCGTATTAAACGTTTCGGATCGACCTCTAAAATGCGAACTGCTAAGGAGAGGAACTCACTACCGTCGTCTGTCTTTCCTGAAAACTATAATCTGGGTCTCTTCATGGCTAGAGTGACCTTCTAGACCTTTCTGCTCCATCGTCGGCCAAATCATCGCTTACCAACAGAAGAGAACACGGTCAAACAAAGGTCTATGTTAAAAAAAAAAAACTCGCTACCTACTTGGTTGCTCGGTAGGCATAAATTGTACCTGGCATATCTACTCAATAACTACAGTCGTATTGTGCAATAATAGGTATCACTTACCTTCAATCATTGTAGAAAGGCTCGGTTTCTCTGATTAATCCACGACGAAGATGTCACGACTCCACTTTCCTCCATCACGCATCATTCAAATATTCGTTTACATTGTTTCCATCGTAAGTGATTTTAGATCTCCCTGCTGAGGTTTTCCCAAGTAACTACAGTATGGGGTTCTTCAAAAGGGGTGTTTGGAATTTTTTAAAGGGTCGGCAACACGCGTGTGATGCCTCTGCCTGGTATTGGAGGCGTCCGTAGGCTACGATAACCGCTTACCAACAGGTGGGACGTATGTTTGTTTGCTACCTTGGTAGTATAAAAAAAAAAAACACATACAGAGGTGCGATTTTTGAAGGTCATCGGTGATCTGTAATCATTAAAGACATTTTTTTTGCAATAAATCATATTTTTTAATATATTTTATGAAAATAGTGATCAGATCCGTGTGCTGATCAAAATGAGTTTAAATACGGCCAGTCAACTATTATCCATCGAGGAATCACATCACAAAAGTCCAGTCGCGGGCGGAAACCATACTCGTAGTAAAACAATTAATTAACTAGTAACAAGTAGAAAATTATTATAAGAGTTTATGAAAAAAATATTTATCAATACAAGCTTTTATAAAAATAGTGACAGTAATTGACACACATTTGACAGTGTGCTGATCAAAATGAGCCTAAACACGGCTACTCTACTGTTATCTATCGAGGAGTTCCGTTGTCCACCATCATCAGATCAGCTTTCTGTCACCATAATATTGTATTGTCATCGGAATTTGACAAGTGTGGAAATTTTATCTCAATCGGTTGAGGATAACTGCTGTAAAATAGCTTGCTAAACTCAGTTGCAAGATTTGACCTGAAATTACATACGAACATAAAAGCTTGTAAGAAAAATCATTGATTACTTTGAAATTATTGATTTGGATCAGTTGAGCTACCTTAAGATCGTTTGCAACGGTCTTCAGATAGCTCAATGTTTAATATGTATTTGAAAAAATGTTTAGATATTACTTAGTTATAATATAAACAACTGGTGAACATGTATCATTAGAGCGCTTTACTGACAAGACAAATACTTAGTTATAATATAAACAACTGGTGAACATGTATCATTAGAGCGCTTTACTGACAAGGCAAATACTTAGTTATAATATAAACAACTGGTGAACATGTATCATTAGAGCGCTTTACTGACAAGACAAATACTTAGTTATAATATAAACAACTGGTGAACATGTATCATTAGAGCGCTTTACTGACAAGACAAATACTTAGTTATAATATACATTTTCTCAAATACAAATTAAACATTGGTATACTTAGGTACCTACTTTTATGAGTTGAAATGATTACTAAAACTAGCATTTTAAAAGTCATTAAAAACTTTGTCATTGTCATTCACAAGTTTCACCTCAGGGAGTTACCAGATTATTAACGAAAATTGAACACTGCATTAAAAAATATGAGTATCGCTGATGGCCGCCACACAAGCTTTGCACCAGTATTATTCGGAAGAACGCTAAATATTTTTTCCCTGTATTTACTTACCTAAATTTTTTGTCATGGTTAACGTTTGTTTATATTATAAGATATTACTTAACTAAGTATTTGTCTTGTCAGTAAAGCGCTCTAATGATACATGTTCACCAGTTGTTTATATTATAACTAAGTATTTGTCTTGTCAGTAAAGCGCTCTAATGATACATGTTCACCAGTTGTTTATATTATAACTAAGTATTTGCCTTGTCAGTAAAGCGCTCTAATGATACATGTTCACCAGTTGTTTATATTATAACTAAGTATTTGCCTTGTCAGTAAAGCGCTCTAATGGTACATGTTCACCAGTTGTTTATATTATAACTAAGTATTTGTCTTGTCAGTAAAGCGCTCTAATGATACATGTTCACCAGTTGTTTATATTATAACTAAGTATTTGTCTTGTCAGTAAAGCGCTCTAATGATACATGTTCACCAGTTGTTTATATTATAACTAAGTATTTGTCTTGTCAGTAAAGCGCTCTAATGGTACATGTTCACCAGTTGTTTATACTATAACTAAGTATTTGTCTTGTCAGTAAAGCGCTCTAATGATACACGTTCACCAGTTGTTTATATTATAACTAAGTATTTGTCTTGTCAGTAAAGCGCTCTAATGATACATGTTCACCAGTTGTTTATACTATAACTAAGTATTTGTCTTGTCAGTAAAGCGCTCTAATGGTACATGTTCACCAGTTGTTTATATTATAACTAAGTATTTGTCTTGTCAGTAAAGCGCTCTAATGGTACATGTTCACCAGTTGTTTATACTATAACTAAGTATTTGTCTTGTCAGTAAAGCGCTCTAATGATACACGTTCACCAGTTGTTTATATTATAACTAAGTATTTGTCTTGTCAGTAAAGCGCTCTAATGATACATGTTCACGAGTTGTTTATATTATAACTAAGTATTTGTCTTGTCAGTAAAGCGCTCTAATGGTACATGTTCACCAGTTGTTTATACTATAACTAAGTATTTGTCTTGTCAGTAAAGCGCTCTAATGGTACATGTTCACCAGTTGTTTATACTATAACTAAGTATTTGTCTTGTCAGTAAAGCGCTCTAATGATACATGTTCACCAGTTGTTTATATTATAACTAAGTATTTGTCTTGTCAGTAAAGCGCTCTAATGATACATGTTCACCAGTTGTTTCTGTGTATGATACCGTTCGCCCTTGGCATTAAGCTGCTCTTTATTAACAGGCTCTGGGTAAGGCTCAAGTAACAACATCTTTGTTTTGTTAAGGCGTATACAGCAGCTGATTGGTCTTATTTGGAGGCTTTCTCCTACTAGAGGAGTCAATGTTAAATGCTGAAAAAAAAATAAGTTATTCATTGACCTTTCATCTATAAAGTGAACGTTCAAAAATGTTCTACCTGTTCATTAACATTTGCAAATATTTGTACCGGCGGTCTTATTGTTTAACAGACTGAAGTTCGATTTTGATTACCAGTTTGCTGTTCATTGCGCTGCGTGATTCAAATAATTTTGCTCTTGTAAAAAAGCTAAAACACGCAGGGCAATGAACAACAAACTGGTCTGGTTGTTGTAGTTACTCGTAGACACTGATACTCATGACACAGGGGGTCCTAGTGGGGGATTAGGACTATGTATGTGACACTGAGTGTTTGTACTTATAAGTCATGAAAATACTTACCGGAATTTAGAGGCAACTTTGTGATATTTTATTTTATTTTATATTATATTTATCGATTAGGTTATATTTTGAAGATCACTTAATGATTTAGTTAGCTTGACTCAGGTTACATTTTAATCTACGATTTGAATTATGTCTCCTACGTAGCCTGAAAGCGGATTATAGCCTAGGCAAGAGCTGCCGAACCCCTAAAGTTTATACACTGATGGGTACAACTTAATGGGCACTTTGCATTAACACATGTAAAGAGTTTATCATGTCAACATAAAGTGCAATTTTTGCTAAACCTCTCGTGATGTTATCTGCGAGCTTTTATTATGAAAATGGATGATGCTCACACTGTTACGTACCTAATATTATTTAATGGTATGGATTTTAATGGCACTTTACTATTATTTATGTTAATTTTTACTCCGTTTTTATTTTTTATTTTATACTACCAAGGTAACAAACATGCATACGGCCCACCTGTTGGTAAGCGGCTACCGTAGCCTATGTTCGCCTGCAATACCAGAGGAATCACACGCGCGTTGCCGACCCTTTAAAAAATTCCCAATATCCCTTTTAAAGAACCCCATACTGATCCCATATTTGCTGTAAATTCAAAATTCTGTGTATAATTAATGTCATGTATATAGTTAATGTCAACAATTACGTTTTCGCTCAACTTTGGTGTAAACTGGCAGGAGGTCAATTCTCGGATTGTAGAGATTAAGTCGAATTCGACATATGTCGAAAAAAGATGGTGAATGTCGAATAAAATCTTAATTTGCTATTCTCGTGATGTCACAAATAGACATAAGTCGATCAAAATTATTCAAATCGAATACGATTTGATGGTTATTGTGACATTTTCGTGACATTTTTTATAGACATTCATGCTTCGACATTATCTCTAATTTAGAGATAATCTCTACAATCCGAGAATTGCCCTCCAGATCCGATATTGGGTTCAAAATTAGTGCCAGACCCGACACAGAACACCCCGCCTCCATTAGATATTTTGCGTCACACCCCTAGCTGGACTTTTTAGGATCTTTGAGCTAAATATGCAAAGTTCAGAGAGGCTAGTCTGCAAATGTAACAAGCTACTTACACGGCCGGTTAGTGTACACTACATGGATTTTTGTATGGGATTTGAGGTGTTCAAGGTATCCGCTAGGGGCACTCTTCGGTTTCATTATCATCATCATCATTAACAGCTCAAATAATAGCCCAGTGCTGGGTATAAGCCTCCTCCCTCAAACACCACTCCAAACGGTTCTGTGCGATTCGCATCCATTTCCTTCCCTCTATACGGCCTCTATATATTCCGCCCACCTGGCTGATGGTCAGCCACGGCCTCTATTGCTCCCTCTCGGCTACCACTTGGTCAGGGCGTTACACCACCTGCCGTCACCAAATCTGGCCAAGTGTCCTGCCCAGCGCCACTTTAGTCTCGCAATACGATCTCCAATATCTGCCACTTGGGCCTACATCGGATTTCCGAGTTGCGGACACGGTCCAGTAAAAATATTCTAAGCATGGACGCTCCATAGCCCTTTGGGCGACTCTCATTCTATGCACAGCTTCCTTAGTGAGCGTTCATGCTTCGGCGCCGTACGTCATTTTGGGCAGGACACATTGGTTTATCTATACTAAAATCCGTGTAGTGTACACCACGCATGTGTAGTTGCTTGTCTTTGCAGACTCGAGGCTCTGATTACAGTTCAGTGTGACTGCAGACCACAGATTTATAAGTATAGTACCAAGTACAGACACTCGCAATATAACAACGGCCAAGGGCGAGAGCGTAAACCTGCCAATTTGTCACGTCGCGTCGCTTTCAACACATGCTTGTTCGATAAGAGGCTTAGATTGAATGTAATGAGCCTCTTATCATGAGCGATGTCAAGGATAAATGCGGCTTGCACTTTTATTGAGATACTAATGGATTCAATCTACCATTTTTGAAAGAAACGTCATCATTTTTATTTAACTATATTTTAACGTGTTTTTTCGAGTTATTTCGTGTAATTTTGGTGGCATTTTAACCGGTGTAACTTGGATAAATACGAGTAGCACATGTGTGATGAAGTGAAATTTAAGTATATAGTATAGTAAAAACTAGGTTTTTCTGACACCATTTAAACTGGGTTATGAGACGGTGACTCTTGACGACTTGACTAATTTTATTACAAATTAATATCACTTGACATTGTCGAAATTGTTGGAGCACTCAAATTTCGTCTTATCAAATTTCGTTATTTTTTTAAGTGTAAACCACACTTATGGATAACATTAAATTTAAATATGACCCAAAAAATCCGTTCCTGCGGGACTCGAACCCGAAACACCTGTAGTCACACAAATTTATTTTACGCCTTTACGTGTATTGCCCGTGTTACTATTAATATTACTACCAGTAATACCACAGGTAAAAAAAACTCCCGTAGAACTACCAAACGATCCAGTAGTACCTACCTACCACGTTACCCTCCAAATTTCAGGTCTCTAGGACTGACTCTTCAGGCGTTGATAGTTAGTCCGTGAGCTGCAGTGTGTCCTAAGAATACACCTCTCCGTCTCCTCCAGTGGATTTCGTAAAAGCCGACTAAGGAATTACAATAGAGGAACAGCAGCATCCACCAGAGTAGACAACACCAATACTACAATCGCTGATCCGCTTGCCACGCGTGTCCCCATTGAATTGAGGTCTCTCCCATGAAACACCATACGTTTTGCCATAATCACCACGCTTCGCAGGCAGGTTGGTGATCGCGTATTGGTGCTGAGTACCAGGTGGATGATGCTGGCTATCCTCTGATAACATTCCTTAAGGTGGGGTATAACATTAACATTAACATTTTTAACTGACTAAATCAAGTACAATATTCAAATTAAAAATATGCATGGATACTACATTATAATTCCGAGGGATCACTGAACCAGAAATAAAATAGGACAATATTTTCTCGATAGAAAAAAAAACAAAGTTTTTACATAGATTCGATTGTTTATTATAATGTTGCATGTTGTTGGGTAAAAAATTAGATTAATAAAATCAATACAACAAAGCCGAGGGTTTACTCTAGGAGTTTTGTAAAATTATCTATTTTTACGAGATATTCAAAAATTCCGCTTTTTCTAGCAGCGCGCTTTTTTTGTATGAAGATTTCTGCCAGGCGTTTGCGCAGAACATCCATGGGAAGAGACGGAGACTGCCTTCTTTCGGAAGAAAGATCATAAAAACATTGACTTGTAGAAGTTGAATTCGTAACATACAAGTAGGTTGTGCAAAAGCAAGTGCTTATTGGAACTTCCTCAATTGATAAATTGGTCTGTCACCCATATATTGCGCGATCTTCGCTGATTCACAACTGCCCATTAACTTGTTAGTACTCTGTGGCATTGGGGCTTAGAATGTAGAACTAAGTCTTCAAAGCATATGATCCACTTAACACGTAGGGTAACCTAGCTAGACCATTGTCTATGCGCGTGAAAGTTAGCGTAACCTATCTACGTTATCTATTTCTGCCGCAAAGCAGTAGTGTTCGCATTGCTGTGTTCTAGTTTGAGGGTAGAGATTCTGGTGATGTTACAGGCACATGAGAATTTTCATCTTTATATCTCAGGGATGGCAGGTGCAGTGCAATGCCGAATAGGGCGGGTCCTAGGTGGACGTGACCTTCGTCGCTAATCTGACTAAGTGACGTAACCGACATTTTGGCGTAACTGACATTTTTGATGTTGGTTTTATCTACTTTTGAAGACGCACCGATCTGTCTAATCGCCGTTGCTGTATCTCCTACCAGTGTCTAGAAGTATGGTTGACGTATCTACAGTTCTTAAAAATTATATTTCTTCTAAGTGCCCTAAGTTACACTTACGACTTTTAGTAAGATTTTTATCCACGCAAAATGTACTCAAACAAGTCGTAAGTGGGAAATTTCCTGTTACAACAGACATCAAGAAAAAATTATCTGTTACCGGCGAAATGAGCCGAGTGTAAGCAGCAGTCAAAAATAACTCCGAAAAATGCACAGTGTGCAACTTTCGATCTACAACAGGTAATAAACTTGCTGCAGGGGACAGAATCGTTATTCGATTGTAGCTTCAACTTTGATGTATTTAATATTTAAATTGCCTAGAAGAAGCAAACCATATCATGTCATCGTCCTCGAACACACATCATTGTCTTACCCTTTTCCCAATTGATTTGTGGTCGCTGCAGTACGTCATTTCTTCCACTCTGCCCTATCAGCCGTCACTTCATCATTCACTCCCTTCTCTTTCATATCATCTCTCATGCAATCCATCCATCTTTTCTAAGGTCTTCATCTTCTCTTCCATCCACTAACATTAATATTCATAACTTTCTTAGTTACATGCGTTTTATCCCTCCTCATAACATGCCCATACTAAGCTTAACGATTTCCTTTCAACTTTTCTGTCTTTGGTGCAATTTTCAAACTTCCTCTTATACTTATTCCCTTTTTTACCCATTCTTGTCACTCCACACTTTCATCTCAACATTCTCATCTCTGCTGCATGCAATCTTCTTTCATTCTTCTTCTTCATGACCCAGCATTCCGATCCTTACCTACATAACGACCGGTCATATTACGGATTTGTAAATGTTACCCTTAAACTTGAGTGGCATCCGTGGGTCACACGTTGTTGCTGTGTTCATCCACCCTCAGTTGATCCAATGCGTTACGTCCTGGTCAATCTCACTATCCCCCTGTAAGAGTGACCCTGTAAGGTAACGAAAACCGAAAGAGACCGGTAAGAACATCTCTGCAAGTGTTAATGTCACAGGATTGGAGAGACCGCCGAAATAGCAGAACACGTACTCGGTTTTGGTTCTGATGATTTTCAGGCCATATCTCTCCAGTCTTTGCCGCCATTCCTTCAGTCTACTCTGGACCTCGAGGCCATTCTCGGCAACCAGTACAATGTCATCGTCATCGGCAAACAGCAGGTACCAGGGAGCCTCCTCCTGGATGTCCGACATAAGAGCGTCCATTATCACCAGGTAATAGCAAAGAGCTGACCCTTGGTGCAAGCTTACAGCTACATTGTAACTGTAGTGCCAACTGTCGGACTTGGATACTGCATCGAATGTACATTGCTCGGATCAACTCCATGTACTTCAGAGGCACACCTTTCTTCTTTAGGACCCACCACTAAACCTCTCGGGGTACCTGGTCGTATGCCTTCTCAAGATCAATGAAGACAATGTGCAAGTTTTTATGTGCACCTCTGTATTTATCGCATAGTTAACGCATTGCGAAAATGTTCGTACGGGTATTTTGTTAGTATGGAGTTAAATATTGATATTCTATTCTTCCTACGATAATCAATTAAGTACCTACTCAAAGATTACCTATCTTAAATAGATCTTATTTCAATTTATGTTAAAAATTGTTCCAATAATAATATTACTAATTAGGTTAGACATTGTGATTAATTAACCTACCTTTAATGTTCGAGACAGATAGTTTAACAAATAAAAATATAAACTAAGCGTTTTTTAAATATTAAACTGTAATTGATTTAAAATTAACGAATTTAACTTTAAAAATACCCAGACCTATCTGAAATTTGAAGCCAAACATTTCAAAATAAAGTTCTAACTGTGTATCTGTGGGTAGAGGTTGGTAATAAAGTTTGGTCTATGCATGTAGCTCGTGTTGTTTCAATAGCCTATTCCTAAACATAAATACTTTACATGGCGCAGCTGCTTCTAAATTTTGTGAAAATATCGTAAAAAGAAAGTTAAATGGACAAATATCATGTGGTTAGTGTAGAACAGTTTTGGAAATCAATTGAAAAGTGTATAAATCGATCGCAAAAATGGACACGATTCTACAGCCACCGCCGCCATTTTGCTTCGAAAAGGATTTGACGAATGTCACGTCAGGAAATTTATGCCGAGAATGGGAAAGATGGAAGAAGTCTTTTATGATTTACTACAAAGCGTGCCAATTAGACAAAAAAGAAAGTGCCGTCCAGACAAGTATTCTTCTTCACGTTATTGGTGAAAAGTGCCGTGACGTGTATGAACAGTTTCCAGAGGACACAGCTATTACTATTGAATTGTTACTAAAGAAGTTTGACGACTTTTTTACGCCAAAGAAAAATATCACTATTGAACGCCACAAATTCTTCATTCGGAATCAACAGGAACATGAGACCGTGGATCAATATGCGTTTGAATTAAATAAGCTTGCGACGTCATGCGAGTTCAAAGACCTAAGAGATGATCTTATTAGAGACAGATTGATTTGTGGTTTGAGAGAGGATGGGTTGAAGGAAAGATTACTAAGGGTGTCTGATTTAACACTCAAGAAAACATTAGACATATGCACCGTTGCCGAAATATCACGTGCACAGGCGAGTACAGTAAAAACGGATCAGAATGAAGCGACTATACATGCCGTGGAGGAGCGAGACAGTCACGAGTGTGCTTTGCATTGGGTGCGGCGAAATGATAGTGCTGTGTGCAGATGTGGTACGCGACGAGCAGGCGGACAGCGCCAGCAGACTTGGACGGGACAGCAGGCGTTCGGGGCAAGCCGGCAGCCTGCCGCCGCCAGCGCTAGTCGAGCCGGCCAGGCGGTGCCAGCGACGCGAGCGGCGCCCGCGCCTCGGCAGAATGTAGCTACTTCGCGTGAAGCGGGCGGGCAGACCCGTGCCAGTGGATATTTGTGCAGTTATTGTGGAAGATCTCATGAAAGGGGTCAGTGCCCGGCGTATGGGCAGAGATGTGCAAAGTGCAGTAGATTAAATCATTTTGCGAAGGTCTGCCGCGCTTATGCAGTTCAGGATGTCTCCACAGATCAGGTATGTAATCTGATTAATAGTGCGAGGATCAGTGATGAGTGGTTAGTTGATTTACAAATAAATAATAGTAGTATTCGTTTCAAGTTGGACACCGGAGCGGATGTGAATGTGTTGCCATATCGGTTTTTGTCACAGACGGGACTCAGTGAGAATGATCTTTCATCAACAACTACTAGGTTAATAAGTTACTCGGGTGAAAAATTAAAAGTTTTAGGCAAATGTCATATGAAAGTGCAATGTAAAAATAAACCCTATATAGTTGCTTTTATTGTCGTTGAAGTGGATTCACCACCGATCCTAGGCAAAACATCATGTGAGGAAATGAACCTAGTTAGGCGAATTTTAGCTATAAATAAACAAAAGAAACCATTTTGTATTTTAGATGAATATCCGGAAGTTTTTGAAGGAATGGGGTGTTTGCCGGGCGAGGACAAAATCCAGTTATCAAACGATGCGCGACCCGTAGTACACGCGCCTCGAAAGTTGCCGGTGGCGCTCCGTGATGATGTAAAGAGGAAGCTGGATGAGATGCTAGAGCTGGGAGTGATTGAGAAGGTCGAAGGACCCACAGACTGGGTTAACAGCATGACTGTGGTTAAAAAGCCCAACGGAGAGATACGTATTTGTTTGGATCCGCGAGATTTAAATATGTACATAAAACGTGAACATTTTAAATTGCCTACATTAGATGATATAACTTCCAAACTCTCGGGAGCTAGGTATTTTAGTACCCTAGATTGTAAACAATCATTTTGGCAGACGAAATTACACAATGGGTGTACTGATCTATGCACTTTTAATAGTATTTTCGGTAGATTTAAATTTTTGAGGTTACCATTTGGCATTTCGTCAGCGTCAGAAGTATTTCATAAGAGATTATTTGAATGTTTTGATGATATACAGGGTGTTGAGTTGTTCATTGATGATTTATTGGTTTATGCCCCGTCAAGAGTTGAGCATGATATACGGTTACGTCAAGTTTTGGAAAGGTGCAAGCAAATAAATGTAAAATTAAACAGAGATAAATGTAAAGTTGGATTAACAGAAATTAAGTACCTAGGACACATAATTACTCAGAATGGTATACGACCAGATACTTCCCACATACTACCTATACTTGACATGCCAAAACCAGAAAATACTAAAGATTTGGAACGATTTTTAGGGCTAGTTACATATGTAGGAAGTTTCATACCTAATTTGTCGGATAGGACTCATGTGTTACGGGAACTTTTGAGAAAAGACATTGCTTGGCACTGGAATGAAGTTCATGACAAGTGTCTTGATGAATTAAAACGTTGCATGACTAGCCCACCAGTCTTGCAGTATTATACTTTGGATAAACCTGTAACCTTATCAGTAGATGCTAGTAAGCATGGATTGGGGGCTTGTTTGATGCAAAATGGTTTGCCGGTATGTTTTGCTTCTAAGTCCTTGACGAAAACAGAGCAAGCTTATGCACAAATCGAAAAGGAGTTGTATGCGTGTGTGTTTGCTTGTGAAAATTTTTATACATATATTTATGGTAGAAATGATGTAACGATTGAGACTGATCACAAGCCGCTGGTTAGCATTATAAATAAACCTTTAGCAGGAGCGCCGGCTAGATTGCAAAGAATGTTGATAAGATTGCAGCCATATACATTTAAGTTGGTGTATAAACCAGGCAGGTACCTATACATAGCTGACACTCTGTCCCGCGCCGTCGCGCCGAGCAGTGGCACTGAGAGCGAGCCCCGCGATGACCTGGACGTGCGGGCGCAGGTATGCGCGATAGCAGCCAGTAATCCCTTATCTGATTCACATTTTATGGAATTGCAAAAATACACTAAGTTGGATGAAGAAATGCAGGAACTCATTAGGGTCATAAACAATGGGTGGCCGATGGATAAAAATAGTTTAATGGATGTGCTGAAACCGTATTGGGATTGCAGGGATGAATTGACTGTAATGTACGAGTTAGTATGGAAGGGTGAAAAGATTGTGATACCAAAGTGCATGCGTCGTGACATGCTTAAAAAAATAGATATTGGACATTTCGGTGTAGCTAAAACCAAACTAAGAGCTAGGGAAATTATGTATTGGCCGAATCTGAACTCGCAAATACAGGACATGGTATCACATTGTCAAGCGTGCCTAACGCATCGCAAAGAAAATAGTAAACAACCCCTAATACCTCACGAGATACCGCAGCGAGCATGGTCTAAAGTAGGCACTGATATTTTTCATTATAATGGGAAATCTTATATACTTGTTGTTGACTACTTTAGTAAATTTTTAGAATTGGAACGTTTAGATAATTTAACTTCTAATCTCGTCATAGATAAGTTAAAAAATATTTTCAGCAGGCAAGGAGTTCCTGATGTAGTCATGTCGGATAATGGACCTGAATTTTCAAGTAGATATTTTAAAGAATTTAGATCTGTTTGGAAGTTTGAGCACAAAACGTCTTCACCTAGGTACCCCCAATCAAATGGCCAAATTGAGAGGGCAATCCAGACAGTAAAATCTATGCTCAAAAAGACAACTTATGACAATACCGATTTCAGGCTAGCATTATTAGAATTTTTAAATACGCCGATTAGTAATACTTTGCCTTCTCCAGCTGAGTTACTAAATAGTAGGAACTTTCGTAGCATAGTTCCATGTTCTCCGAAACTACTTGAACCAAAGCTACATAGTACAGAAGATGTCAGTAGGGAATTGCACCTAAGACAATTTACACAAAAGGAATACTATGATAAGGGTAGTAAATATTTAAAGCCGTTCGAAATAGGTGAAAAAGTTAAAATACGCATGGGTGGGAAATGGATAAATGGTGTAGTTATTGGTCAGTTCGGGTCAAGGTCATATACTCTGAAACTAGGTACAACAGGTAGGTTCATTCGGCGCAATCGTAGGCAGATCATTCTCGATAGTCCCTTGCGACAAGAACAATGCCCATACGATTGTGACTCATATGATTTTGATGAGTCCGACTCCAGCTCCGGTGCGCCACACCACTCCATATCCGCATCCACCAATTCGGTTCCAAACACTGCTAATCTGCATGTTAATCGTTTTGGCAGGACGGTGAGGCCTCCTGATCGGTGGGGCCATTCCTGAATGTACTTACTTACCAGCAGACCAGCGCATACATTTCAAAGGACGTTCCGTCAGTGATTAACTATAATTTGTGCATGAACTACGAATTTTAGTGTTCTATTTATGTACCTTACCTTTCTTACCTATAGCGCGAAGACAAAAAAGCGCATTTTTTTTATGTTTTGTTATTTTTCATATTTACCTCATTATGTACTAGATATTTAATAAGTAATGTTACATTAAGTTTACATTAGTTAAAACATAAGTTAATTGAGTTATATCGTTTTCCTTTTGTACTATTTTTATTTAAACTCTCTGCTAAATAATTACTTATTATTATAATATATCTGCCTATTCAATATGAAAGTAGAATAATAATGATATATTATGATAAATACCTGTGTAAAATAAAAGCTTAATTAAGCAATTACTTCAATACTTACTCGAAATTTACTTATTGATAATTTGTTAATAAATTCTGTTTAAACTTGTAACTTATGTCTACCTACTATTAAAGAAGAGAGATGTGTGTAAGTGGGTAGAGGTTACTCGAAATTTACTTATTGTTTCTAACTTATACATTTTGTTTAAACTGGCAACTTATGTTAATTGAATTTAACTTAATTTATGTCTATTGTTAAAGAAGAGAGATGTGTATCTGTGGGTAGAGGTTGGTAATAAAGTTTGGTCTATGCATGTAGCTCGTGTTGTTTCAATAGCCTATTCCTAAACATAAATACTTTACACTAACGAGGTGTCGTATCTGCTTTAAATTGATTTATTGAATTAACCAATTATTCAAATAATATCAAAAGTACGTTATCAGGAAGGCCTTAGTTTTAAGTATATTGGTGTGCATTTTCATTTTAATCGATTCATATTTAAGCGTGTTACAGTCACAAATCAGTCACAATTGTACGCGACGGCAACAAAAAAGCTTGTCCTGTAAAATTACCAAAATGTCGGTTACGTCACTTAGTAAAATAAGCGACGCATGAGGCAACGCATTGTAACCGCTTAACATCAGGTGGGCTATCTTTTACCCCGTCATTAAAACCAAATAATATTAAAAAAACATGATTTTTATAACTAGATATGTATGCCATTGTTAGCCGATCACAGGATAGTCATCATTTTCATGAACAGACATGTATGTCAATGATAGCCTTCGATTATGTACATATTTTTAATTCTCTAAGATGTTAGCCTACTACGAGTATAGGATAGTTATTTTCATAGAGAGACATGCATGTCAATGATAGCCTACTATAGGATAGTCATTTTCATAAAGAGACATGTATGTCAATGATAGCCGACTATGGGATAGTCATCTGTAGCGGGTTTTATGGTCTTCTTTATAGAATAGACATGGGTGGCGACTGAACATATGATTTTCATTTCTAGTCGGCTTCCTGGGGTTAGGTTCAATTCACTCCGTGTTCAGTTCACCCCGAAAAAGATTACCAAATAGTTTCTATGCACGAAATCAAATCTGGTACTGTTGCGGAAAATGGAGACAATTAAATTGGCAAGTACGTGAATGTTTGGATGTTTGTTACTGAGTCATACTGTAAAAAATGAACAAAAAAAAAAGTACACAGATAGATTATAACCTGGATTTAGACATACTTTTATCTGGGTATAACGAGAGTGAAGCTAACAGAAGCACTCACACAAGTTATAAAACTAAAGTGGCAATGGGCTGGTCACATCTCACGCCTGACAGAGAAAAGATGGACTATAAAGACCACACAATGGAAGAGACCAGCTGGGAAAAGAAATGTTGGCATACAATACAGACGGTGGGCCGATGACATAATCCAAATAAATAAATTTATAATGTTGGACAGTTCACACAACATCATCTAGCCCCAAGCTAAGCAGAGCTTGTGTTATGGGTACTAGATAATGATATACTTAATACAATATATTACATAGATATATATTTTTTATAATGCATAAAAAATACCCAGAACACCCTGAACAAATATCTGCGATCGCACAAATATTTGTTCCGAGGCGGGAATCGAACCCGCAACCTCCTGCGTCGCAGGCCAAGCTTCGCCCGCCGCGCCACAGAGGCCGTCAAATGGCTGGAAGAGACTGGATGAACATAGGAAAGGACAGAGAAAGTGGAAGAAGCTAGAGGACGCCTTTACCCGTGAAGGGGTCCGTATCTCCAAACCAGAGGATAACTAACAATACTTATGTATAAGTCAAAACTACAGATAGTACTAACATTTTTATTAACTTCAACTGTATTAATATTGAAGAAGAGATATGGAATAACAATAAAAGCCTTTATTATTTTATTTAATACAAGCGGCCCGCTCGCGACTTCGTTAGTGAGGTCCCGGTGACCCGCAGGTTTTTTGAAATTGTATTTAATGAGAACCTTCTCCTGAGAATAAAACACACAACAAAAAAGAATTAGCGAAATCGGTCCGGCCATTCTCGAGTTATTGCATGAACAGAAGAAATAGGGGTTCATTTTTATATATATAGAAGATTTATAACGTGAGTGAAGCCGCGGCTGGCCACTTGTTTAGAATATACAGTAATTGGGCTATGGAGCTCTCTACGCCCCAATGGAGTAGCGTAACTTTTAATGGTCCGTCCGGATGGTCCACTTGCATTTTGTCGCCCATTTCACTGCCGTTTGTTATCGCTCCCCGGACTGGGCCGAGGGGCACGGCCAATGCATGTGGGGACCGCAATAAATTATAATAACTACATTAATCCAATGGAAAATAAAAGATCAAGGTCACTGTAAACTTTAGAATAGAATAGAATAGAATATTCTTTATTGCACAAAACAAACAATGTACATAGGCGAACTTAATGCTAAGAAGCATTCTCTACCAGCTAACCTTTGTGTATTGTGGATACATTTATGTAGGTAGTGCACAAAAAAAACGTAATAAACAGAAAAAAAAAGAAGACCTTTGTAGTCTAACAGTACAAGATATGTAAGTAACATAATATTATATTATAAAAATAAATAATAATGTATAATATAAATATATAATAATAATTACATAGTACTAAAATAAATAATAGTAAGTATAGGTAATATGCATAAACGTAAAGCTACGTTACTTGGATATTAAATTATGCATATCAATAAATACATAGGTATTTCCAAATAAACTGAGAATTATTAATTAATTTAATTTAATTAATTTAATTAATTTAATTAATTTCAGGATACCGCTTACTTTATATGAGTTAATCATGAGAGTAAAAAAGTGATTAAACACTCCGACTCTGAAGGCACCGATGGACGAAACATCTTATAAGTTTTACCTTGTATAATGTGCCATGCTGTGCCGAGCTGAGGTTTCCATCGGCATACTCATCGGCAAAAACATCACTTTTCAATGACACACGGTTACAGATATCGCCTCAGCTCAAAACAACTCAGTCTGTATATCTAGACAACCTCAACTGATTTTGCTTATATACGAAATTCTTGTACAGAATTGAGTACCGAATATTACTGCCCAATATTATCAAAATCGGTAAATGACGCCGCAGCAAACTTCCCCCCTTTTTGGGGGAAATATCCCTGCAATCAAAAATCGCCGGCATCAAAAAAAAAACTATGAAATTTTAGAACCTCTATATCAAGTGTCGTCAAGATTAGTTGAAAAATAGGAACTCTACGCGAGTACCAACATACATACATACATCCGGACAGATGAAAGCCAAAATGTTGCTGTGTATGTGATAGGTGTAGGTATTTAGTACCCGATACTTAACAGGAGGTTATCCTTATCATGATTTGTGCTAACAACCTTATCGGAATGTTGACCAAGGATTTTAAAAACAAAGTGTTCATTCATCCACTTTATCGCACGTGTTTTTAAAGCTCACTAGTGTGTAGCACGTGCTAAGTACGTTAGTGGACCATTTCCTAAGCAATATTTTCAAGAGAGGTTAGTTAGTTACTAAGCCATGTCAACCACGCATCTCCACAACCACCCGATATCATCTTTTTTTAAAGCTCACTAGTGTAGCAGTAAGCACATGCTTAGTAGGTTAGTGGACCATTTCCTACGTAATATTTTCAAGAGAGGTTAGTTAGTTACTAAGCCATGTCGCCCACGCATCTCCACAACCACCAGATGTCATATTTTTTTAAAGCTCACTAGTGTAGCACGTGCTTAGTACGTTAGTGGACCATTTCCTACGCAATATTTTCAAGAGAGGTTAGTTAGTTACTAAGTCATGTCAACCACGCATCTCCACACCCACCCGATGTCATCTTTTTTTAAAGCTTACTAGTGTAGTAGTTAGCACATGCTTAGTACGTTAGTGGACCATTTCCTAGGTAATATTTTCAAGAGAGGTTAGTTAGTTACTAAGCCATGTCAACCACGCATCTCCACAACCACCCGATGCCATCTTTTTTTAAAGCTCACTAGTGTAGAACGTGCTTAGTACGTTAGTGGACCATTTCCTACGTAATATTTTCAAGAGAGGTTAGTTAGTTACTAAGCCATGTCAACCACGCATCTCCACAACCACCCGATGTCATCTTTTTTTAAAGCTCACTAGTGTAGAACGTGCTTAGTACGTTAGTGGACCATTTCCTACGCACTATTTTCAAGAGAGGTTAGTTAGTTACTAAGCCATGTCAACCACGCATCTCCACAACCACCCGATGTCATCTTTTTTTAAAGCTCACTAGTGTAGCAGTTAGCACATGCTTAGTACGTTAGTGGACCATTTCCTACGCAATATTTTCAAGAGAGGTTAGTTAGTTACTAAGCCATGTCAACCACGCATCTCCACAACCACCCGATGTCATCTTTTTTTAAAGCTCACTAGTGTAGAACGTGCTTAGTACGTTAGTGGACCATTTCCTACGCACTATTTTCAAGAGAGCTTAGTTAGTTACTAAGCCATGTCAACCACGCATCTCTACAACCACCCGATGTCATCTTTTTTTAAAGCTCACTAGTGTAGCACGTGCTTAGTACGTTAGTGGACCATTTCCTACGCACTATTTTCAAGAGAGCTTAGTTAGTTACTAAGCCATGTCAACCACGCATCTCCACAACCATCCGATGTCATCTTTTTTTAAAGCTCACTAGTGTAGCACGTGCTTAGTACGTTAGTGGACCATTTCCTACGCACTATTTTCAAGAGAGCTTAGTTAGTTACTAAGCCATGTAAACCACGCATCTCCACAACCACCCGATGTCATCTTTTTTTAAAGCTCACTAGTGTAGAACGTGCTTAGTACGTTAGTGGACCATTTCCTACGCACTATTTTCAAGAGAGGTTAGTTAGTTACTAAGCCATGTCAACCACGCATCTCCACAACCACCCGATGTCATCTTTTTTTAAAGCTCACTAGTGTAGCAGTTAGCACATGCTTAGTACGTTAGTGGACCATTTCCTACGCAATATTTTCAAGAGAGGTTAGTTAGTTACTAAGCCATGTCAACCACGCATCTCCACAACCACCCGATGTCATCTTTTTTTAAAGCTCACTAGTGTAGAACGTGCTTAGTACGTTAGTGGACCATTTCCTACGCACTATTTTCAAGAGAGGTTAGTTAGTTACTAAGCCATGTCAACCACGCATCTCTACAACCACCCGATGTCATCTTTTTTTAAAGCTCACTAGTGTAGCACGTGCTTAGTACGTTAGTGGACCATTTCCTACGCACTATTTTCAAGAGAGCTTAGTTAGTTACTAAGCCATGTCAACCACGCATCTCCACAACCATCCGATGTCATCTTTTTTTAAAGCTCACTAGTGTAGCACGTGCTTAGTACGTTAGTGGACCATTTCCTACGCACTATTTTCAAGAGAGCTTAGTTAGTTACTAAGCCATGTCAACCACGCATCTCCACAACCACCCGATGTCATCTTTATTTAACGGTTTTGTTTAGCTTGCCTTGTTTACAAGCTTTTAATTAACTTGCATGGTCGTTTAGGCCAAATCTCGAATCTGAATTAGAACCATAGATCAGCGCAGCGAAAATTCTAAGTCTATGATTGGAACCACTTCTTGACATCCGATATTCTTCTTCTTCTTTTGGTTGTGGCTACTGTGGCTTTAGTTTCCACAACTTTGCCAATGTCTATGTCGATAGGATATAAAACGGTAAGACGATGGAGATTGGTCGGTCTTTGAAAAAGGGAGACTCAACCAGAAGTTCTGATAAAGGATATTTATTTATTCTGAAATACTAGGGACAACACAATTATCTGGATCGATCGCATCTTGAAGCCTGGGCACTGCGTGTGATTGTTGTGTGTGTGTGTGTGTGTGTGTGTGTGTGTGTGTGTGTGTGTGTGTGTATGTGCTGTGTTGATATCGAATTAACGTTGGAGAAAACGTCTTGATATAATATTATTAGTGACTCACTCTATTCTAGCTAATGGAAGACAGTGGGCCCTGAGTCATCGATACGGCTCAGTAAACGAGTGAAACTGGTTAAAAAAGCGTACATAATAAATGCGTGCTTTTGGCCGTGGTGGCCTCAGCTCTTCCCGTGGATGTCGTAAAGGGATTACGCCAGGGGATGAACATCAGCATCCATCTGAGTGCTAAACGCCTGTACTGCGACCACCAAGCCATGGCACGCGTGGTGATTGTAGCAAATATATTATATGGGGGAGGCCTCATGGTGATGTCTGCCGGCTGATGAAGCAAGTGCACACGTCGTACTTTACAAGCTTTTATTTAACTTGCAATGTATGTATGTACATGTCTGGGTGGAATCCGGGTGGAATCTTGCAACTAAATCTAACTAAAGCAGTTATCCTCAACCGATTGACCTGAAATTTGGCATACCTGTCAAGTTCCGATGACAATAAAATATGATGGTGACAGCGAGCTGATCTGATGATGGAGATGGTAGGTGGACAAAGGAACTTCTCGATGGATAATAGTAGACTGGCCGTGTCTAGGCTCATTTTGATCAGCACACGGTTACAATCACTAATTTTATAAAAGCTTGTACCTATTGAAAAATATATTTTGCAAACAAAACTTATTATAATTGACAAACGCGAAGCAGACGCGTGTTGAACGCGGTACAAACGCATGTCGGTTTATTCCTTTAATTTTAACCAAAGACTTTCCAATAACTCTACGATGGATTAAACATTCCATACACTATCAACGCCAAAATATGGCACCTTTGAAAATTAGAACGATGACAAATGAGCTCGATACTAAAACAACAATAAACGGATAAAACTACTCAATGCTGCTGCCCATCTCCTTGTTGTATGTAATACCCTATTAGTTGGTTATTACAACGACATCTACGGGAGGAGACGGAGAGTATATCTTAGACCGGACACGCCACGGCATGTACAATGTCTAAAAATACTTATCTTATTCCAGTGGATTTTACCTTTGCGTGTGGGACACAATGGAATATTTGTCCATATTCCAAATATACGTCGCTCAACACTAACGTCGTCAGTGTGGCTTCTGCATCTGCATGTTTGATCGCGTTTTTTTATTATACTATCTGGAATCCACCTGGAGGTCATTTCTCGTAATTATTTAAATCCTCACTAGAAGTTGATCGAATCCATATCTGAATTAATAGACTGAAAGAAAAAAATGTATTCTGTGTGCTTCCTGAATTTAAAAACTTGGTCTACTATATATTAACGGCGACGATAGTTTAGAGTAGGATAGTGTTTTATATCATAGGATAACATTGAGGTGAGATTGTGATGCGTCTATTATGTAAAAAATTATATTATGAGCAAATCAACAATACTGTTCCATGAAATTTGCCATGAACTTGGGGCTAGATAATGTTGTGTGAACTGTCCAGCATTATTTATTATTATTTATTTGTTATTATTAACATTTTCAATCTTTTATTTATTTATTTATAGACGAGCAGCTTTCGCTGATATGTATACTACATCGAAACAATGTGCAATGACTAATTTTGGGTCACTTTTTTAAGTTCTGAATTGTTCTTGCGTAGCCAGTTGTCGAGCGTGGTTTTGAATGCATTTACAGACGTGGCAGAAACAACATCGTCTGGTAGTATGTTCCAATTGTGGACCACTCTGTTACCTACTGAATAAGTGATGTGTAACAAGTGCGTTGGCAGGATCTCGAGCCAGTTTAAATTGGTGTCCACGAGATAATCTTTCTTTCTTCACAAAGATATCATGTAGGTCTGGCAGGTTTTATTGGTAGGTCAGGATTTTATATGTCTCTATGAGGTCACCGCGAAGGCGTCTTTCTTCAGGGGTAGTGAGGCGCTACTGCGCAAGGCATGTAATCTCTCTTCATAAGATTTGCGAAGTATTATCTATAGATTTGAAACAACTTGAGTGGCTTATATCGGTAAAGTCCCTTACAATATGCGAATACTTTGATCTCATCTAGTTCTACCTTTCTAGTTCCTAACTTATTTAGTTACATACTGTAAAGTGTGTTGGTAAATAGAATGGTTTTTACGCTGATTTCATTTTTAATACGATCGTTTTACACTTTTCAGTTTGAAAGATTAAAGGGAAATTAAACGAAACACGAATCTCTTTGTTAGATTGAAGAAAACTTCAAAAAGCTTTATGTGTGTGTCCATAAAATTGTATAATAAAATTCCTATTGATATCAGAAATAACACTGTAATTGAATTATTTAATTATCTTAAAAACAATTATTGCATAAAAGCTACTATAAGATTGACGAGGCCTTGGCTGACAAAGATATTTTTTGTGATGACTTGTTATGAGTGTTTTATTTTGATTTTGTTTAAAATTCCTATGAATTTATTTTTACAATATTACAAGCCGTTTAGCTAAATCTAATAATATTATCTATTTGAATTCTATTGACATGTACCTATCTTCAGTGTTTTATGAGATTTGTATTGCATTATATTGTTATATTTATAATTTTAAAATGTAAAATGTATCTACGTGAAAACTATGTGAAACTGACATATCTAAGTGCATGTTACATGTCTAAAGAGGAAATAAATGAACAAACGTTTCAAAAAAATAGGTGTTCTTTACTACGCAGAACTGGATAGATTTATCCAAAAAGCGAAGTTGGTAACATTGGCCGAATAGTCCTCGCACAAATCACGTTAGCAATGCTTCGCCAATGTTTTGCAAACATCGAGCAAATTACACGTGATACGATAGCCACGGAACCAGTTGTGTTATCCTAACGTAATAATACCTATCAAAGTATAATTGGTAATGAATTTAAGAAACACATGCATCTCTGGCCACTTATCTCTAAGTGGTAGAGTTTGAACTCGGTTTATGATAGTTAATTTGATGATACACATCTGGCTGTCATCATCAATATAGGTACTATCAGATTAGCATCATCAAAGCATCTCAACTTGCGATATGGCAATTCCGCGGCCTGAATTCAACCTTCATACCATTCAGTGGCGTACTCCACATACGTACCTACATTATGTCAATCGAAAAACCAGTCTTACAAAATAGGTAAACGTGAGGTGAAAGAGTGCGATTTAAGATCGCAAAAACATAAAAAAAACCTATTTAAGTTACACAAGTTAAATTATTGTTTCTTTACTTGTATCATTGTACAAATTTACAAAACCCCCAACGCAATAAAACGGCTGAACCGGTTTTGATAAAACATGTCTAAGAACCATCGCCAACCAACCATGTCCAAAAAACCGTATTCGCATGAACAGTGCATTACCTCATAGGTCACATCCACCTAAGACGCGCCCTATGTGGCATTGCACTGCGTCCGCCACCCTGAAACATAAGGATGAAAAGTCTCATATGCCTGTAATTTCACCGGCACCCATACCCTTCAAAACGGAACTCAGCAATGCGAGCACTACTGCTTTGTGGCAGAAATAGGTAAGGTGGTAGTACTTCCTTACGAACTCTCTCACAAAAAAGCTCTACTACTAATAATGTTATGTTATCTAAGGCTAACCCATGACGTAATATGTTCTGTAAGAAACTCCATACTGATGGCTCCTATACTACCGAGCGTGACCAATTCGCGTGCACGCTTCTTAATACTTTACGAGCGTGTTTTCGCTCAGAAATGAAGCTGTTGTGATTGGAGCCTTCCTCTATTTAGGCTTCAAAGTGATTGGAGCTGTAAACACGGCTAAAGGAAGTGGTTTAATTCTTTTTGTTGCTCTGATAAAAAGTGCAAACCGATGATTGGTTTAGCTGTTGACAGCTAACTAAGTATACTAGCGCTAATAGGAAACGCAATTTAAAGCATGAGCACCGTTAAGGTGGGGTATGCCGCAAAATTGCTAATCGTCGATTTGTTTTTTAGTAGACTAAATCAAGTACAATATTCAAATAAAAAATATGCATGGATGTTCAACAGCACAAGCATTATAATTACGAGGGATCATTGTACAAGAAACACGAAACAATATTTTCTTGATATAATAAAAAAAACAATGTAATGTCTATTTTTGGCCAAGATTCGATTAATGGTGCATATTATTGGATAAAAAATTAGATAAATAAAATAAATACAACAAAGCCGAAAGTCGAAATGACTTACTTTTTTTTTCTTTTTTTTATACTACTTGGATGACGGAACAATCAAGAGGCCCACCTGATATTAAGCGGTAACCTCTGCCTATGAACAGTGCATTACCTCATAGGTCACGTCCACCTAGGACGCACCCTATGTGGCATTGCACTGCGCCCGCCACCCTGAGACATAGATGAAAAGTCTCATGAGCCTGTAATTTCACCGGCACCCTTACCCTTCAACCCGGAACACAGCAATGCGAGCACTACGGCTTTGCGGCAGAAATAGGTATGGTGGTAGTACTTCCCCGGACGAACTCTTTCACAAAAAAGCTCTACTACTACTAAACTGGTAGAGGCATGTATAATATGCACACAATAAGTAAATACTAGAACCAACAAATCCATTAAAGTTCGAATGAACTCTATGTCTGTGTCTCAAGCAGACGGAGCCGGCCTCGTGAACCTCCCACGCAATGCTATCAGGTGCAGGCTGATATAGCTTTTAATATCATATCCGTGGTGTGTCCGGCCCAAGAATAGACCCCTCTTCTTCTCCTCCCGTTGATGTCGTAAAAGCCGACTAAGGGATTACCCGGACTTGTTTGTAAGATTCGATGGTATAATATTTGTCCTGGCTGCTAGCTTAGTTAAGGAATGTATTATTACTGGAAGATCGGGGAAAAAAGCGTCTGTCTATGTATGTATTTATGTATGTATGTCATAGTATGTGATACTTGAAAATATTTATCTGTTATTAGAAAAGGAAAAGCACATAACGCTTACCTTCAACCGACTATACGACTTGTCTTGAATACTGCTTCCACGCCTTCCTGCATTCAGCTTGTCTCAGATAAATCATCATAGTTCATACCTTCGACCAAAGTAAAATGAAACTTTGGTCGAAGGTTCATAGTAATTTATTTGTCAGAATGTGGGTACATGATGTAGATTTCAAACAATAATAACAGACCCGTTACATTCTTACCATTATTGGGCATGCATATATATGTAGTTATATACAGGTAAATATTTAAAAGTATACTAAAAACTAAACATTGCTCAAGTCGTCAGTTAAGAACTCTGTCACTGTGTAGTAATATTTCTCAAGCAGATGTGCTTTTAGCTTATTTTTAATCATCACCATCATCAGCCCACACTAGTCCACTACTGGACCTATGTCCAGTAGTGGACTAGTGAGGCCTATGCCTCTCCCAATACGCGCCACTGAGCCCGGTGTTCGGCTCTTCTCATCCACTTTCTGCTGCCACCTTTCATCGCTCCACCTAGCCAGAGGGTGCCCCACGCTACGTTTGCCAAGACGCGGTCTCCACTCAAGAACTCGCTTACCCCAACGATTGTTGGTTTTTCGGCATATATGACCAGCCCATTGCCACTTAAGCTCGCTAATCCGGTAAATCAAATCAAATCAAATACATTTATTTCGAGCACAACTCATAAAGGAAGGTAAGTAGGTACTTACACAATAAAATACTTAAAAACTAATTGGATTGCTGGACAGGTTTCGCTCGCAGCAGTGCCTTGTGTAGGTAAGGGCAATCCATCCTAGCAGCGATTATTGCCAGCACGGTGTTGGAGCTGGCCCGCAACCTGCGCACCAGGGACGCCGCGCTTGCGCATGGTAGCATGAAAAGATACAGATAATATAGGAAATATAATTTTACAAGTCAAAGGTGAAATTGTAAATGTACTACACAATAATTTTAATACAATTTATAAGGTTTTGTGCAGTCACTCACCGAATCTATTCACAAATCGTTCCTAAAAACAATGTCAATCAATCAATAACCAAAAGATACGAGTTGATAATAAAACCGTAAGTTATAAAACGTGAAAGCCACATACTTACTCTACAAAGCTATCGGAAGGAGAAAGTGCTTTTATAAATTTCCCCTGTCTTTCCTCCAATTAATACACATGAACCAATTTATTATGTAGAACTTCCAGCAGTTTTTAACTGTTTGTGTTATTAAGAGATGTACTGTGATGAATCTGTATTTAGATGAATCAGCACTGGGAATTATCTTATCCTATCTAATTGTCTAAATCTACTTAATTGTAAAAAAAAAATGTAGTTAAAAAAAAAAAAAAAATATTGTTTTCACTTTTAAAGGTGAGAGAGTGTGTGCGTTACTTAAGTACCGAATCAAATAATAGTTATAAATAAAAATAAAAGTTGTTTTAATTTATAATTTACTAGTCAACGTATAAATGAATCCTTGACCACCTGACACATACTAACGAGGCCTACATTTTATAAATCTTCAACAAAAAGGTTAATCACTCAACAAATAAGGAAATAAAACAGCCAAAATCGCTCCTTCGCTAATCCCCTAGGCCCTGACCTGACCCACTTGTTGATTTATTATGATGCGACTAACTACCTGTTGGTAGTCACATTATCACTGTCCGCAGTAGCCTATATTCAAGAAATTTTGTTAAAATTATTAAAAAGCCAGAACTGCGCCTCCTGTCGAACCACGCATAGTGCAGGTCTGAATTGAAGTGTCATCCCTGCACGAAAAGTATATCAAAGAATATCCAAGAGAATTTTTGATGGAAATCACATGTAATTTTATCAAACAACGGGAAAAGTTTATTTATTTGGAACAAATTGTTACACGAGAGCACTGAAAATTCCAAAAGTATAAACTGTGTCGCAATTTCCAGCGCCCGACCCTATGGTCGGCTATATGATGTTTAGTATGATGTTTAGTGCTCCTAGTCCTATGAGTAGGAGTACTAAACATCATACCAAAAGGTAGGTATAAGTAGAAAACATAAAAAATAAAAAGTTATACTATAATAAAATTATGAAACAGGTCTCTTACTTAATTTGTGTGTGGATGTGTGTGTGTGTGTGTGTGTGTGTGCGTTCATGAGTGTTTGTATATGAGGCTCTCCTGCTACCACCGTCTCATAAGAGTCTGGGTATCACAGGAGTAGCCATCGTATGTATGTGGGTGGATCTCTGTGTGTTTTATGCGTGTTATGGTTGAGTTGTGTATTATTTTATTATATAAATATATAATGCATGTGTAAGTATTATGTACATAGAAAAAGTAATTGTAACGAATATAATAAACTCATTAGTTTATGGGAAGTTAGTTTATTGTTCCTATGAGTTCTTCAGCTTCATCGTAGGTGAAAGAAGACAACCATTTCCTTATATGTGTTTTACATTTATTATATGACATGTTGTATATTTTAAACAACTTATTTATTCTTTTATATACTGTGGGCTTAAAAATTGGTAAAGGCAGAAGACAAACACGGTACGAGGTACCCGAACAGAGCAAACCACATGTTCCCTACGATTTCTGTTATTGCTAGGTTCATAATGTAAGTTACGGTGTTTACGGAGAATAATAATTAGTACCTATAAATATTTTACGTACTGACAGCATATCGCACAGGGTGTATAAGACATTTGTCGAAAAGAGCCTAGGTTTACATCACTTTTAAGGTGACTCTTTGTGCTCTTTCTAAGCGAATGAGTGTTGTTTTACGCGCGCCTCCCCATGCAGCAATACAGTACTGACTGCGATAACGTCCTATACTTCTTTCTGTAAATAAAGATATCTAAAGATTTAATACAGAGAAGATATAAAATAGAGATTGTCATAAAACAATGGCAATTAGAGGGTGGCACTGCAGGGTCGAGAAATCATTTAAAACGAACCTTAGTCCACAATATCAGTTGCGAAACTATATAGGACATTACAGATGACGCACGCTCTACTGGCAACAGTGGTGTGCTTAACGGCAGGTGATTCCTGCTGGATGACGCATCAGCCAGAGGTGCTACACTGTTAGGTAACAAATAAGTAACCTACATAAATGATGACCAATTAGGAATACAGAAACAGAAAGATAATACAGAACAGTATTGTGACCATGGAAAGGAAGCGCTATTTTAAAATTTCTAGTGCTTCTTGGTCTTAAATAGAGTATCATAGATAGGACATCATAAACCATCAATAAATTGAATCAGGTACGACGTAGTGTAATTACATACGAATTTTGTGATAATAGTTTGGAAAGGTAAAGCAAAAATGCCTTCATCTTGGACAAAATTGTTTAATTTCAGGGTATAGCAGTCGTGGTTCCAGACAATCTATCTATCTTACTATTTAGCATGCGTGCACCCAGCAGTGGACCATGGAAAAAATTAACGCAAGAACATTAAGCCCAGCACCCGCTGGGCCTCCTCTCTAATACGCCACTCTCTCCGGTCCTGTGTTCTCATCCATTCTCGTCCAACTACTTCGGCCCATCTTGGCCACCATTCCGTAATAGCCGTGGCTGTGGCCGTGGTCCATCTTCCGTCATTCCTTCTAGCCAAGTGTCCCGCCCATCGCCACTTAAGACTTGTGATCCGCATATCTACGTCTACGAGTTTCTTACGTCGACGTATCTCGATTCTCGACGTTGGGTATTTTGATCCAGGCGGGATACACCAAGCATGGCGCGCTCCATTTCCCTTTGTGCTACTCTTTCAGACAATATCTATTAAAAAAGAAGACATAGTAATATTGATGTGTATTACTTAGAAAAAGCTGAAAAACTGTAAACACTGGCCAGATGGTACTGCTCTCTGTATCAGCGGAGCAACGTCTGCCAACATCAACATACAGTTGAGTGTTGATATACAGTGTCCGCTACGGTCTGCTATCTAGTTACTAAACGAGTATCTTCTTGAACGAATGCCAAAGTTTTTGTTTATACCTATCGCTGCAGACGAAAAGAATCGGCAGACTTGTTGACTCGTCCGGCGTACTATACGGACTCATAGATAGCACTGTAGTTTTAGAAGAAACAAGTAATTCATTTTGTAAAAATTAAAAAAACCCTTATCGCAATGAAACGGCTAAACCGATTTTGATCAAACATAGCTAGGAACACTCCAGACAAATTCACCTTTCAAACAAAAAAAAAACTAAATTGGTTCATCCTTTCGGGTGCTACGATGCCACAGACAGACACACACACAGACACGTCAAACTTATAACACCTCTTCGTTTTTGCGTCGGGGGTTAAAAATAACTCGAAATATTGTTCACTAATCTTTAGGAGGCTCTTGCTTTTGAATTTGTATTTACTGTCTGTTATTGACTGCGCCAAAACCAGGCAGAAATCTTCATACAATAAAACGCATCGAGACGCTTTAAACAGGCGTTTTTATTGAGTATCTCGTAAAATATAGATAATTTTACAAAACCCCTACAGTAAACCCTCTGGGCTTTGTTGTATTGATTTTATTTATCCAATTTTTAACCCAATAATATGCACCTTTTTAATAATAAACAACCGAAAAAATATTATCCTATCGTGTTTATATGGTACAGTAATCCCTCGGTATTATAATTTAGTATCCATACATATTTTTGATTTGAATATTGTACTTGATTTAGTCAGATAAAAATCAAATCTACGATTAGGAATTTTACACCTCTCCTTAAATTATGTTTTCGCCTTAATAGATTGTTGGTTAATTTTAGGACTTACCTACTTTAAAAAATGTGTATATATTTTCTCCACATCCCCTTTTTTTTGTAAGCGATACAAAATGTTTATGTTTTTACGTTTTCATATCGCTGAGTCATAGTCCTTGGGGTATCGTACACCCATTGCGTTTGCTTTTTTACAATAGTTGCCGAAGGAAAGGACTTTTTTCATCTCGACGCAGTGAGTCAGTTAACCACAAGTATTACTTGTTTTATCTTAACGATGATTACTTAGGAGTAATAGACGACTGATTCATGATAGATGAGTTCTTTGAATAGGCCTAATTTGAGGTTATTGGGAAATAACTTTTCATACAAAATCTTGCTATCTTGAAATAAAGTGGAACACTGAATAAGTGATATGACGACTTGTGATAGTGACTGGACTGGACTTGTGAGAAGGAGCAGAATACGCGAACAAAAAAATAAAAAACAAGCCAAGTGCGAGTCAGAGTCGCGCACGAAGGGCTCCGTATCATTATCTATAAAACTAGGAATATTATTTTATTGTTTTTTTGTATTTGTCGTTATAGCGGCAACAGAAATACATCATCTGTGAAAATTTTAACTATCTAACTATCACGGTTCATGAGACACAGCGACAGCGGAGTCTTAGTAATAGGGTCCCGTTTTAACTCTAGGGAACCCTAAAAAGGGGGTAGATATTAAATATATAGCAGCCGCTTGATGCCAGGAAAACTTTCGAATGCGCACTTTGTATAATATTCTTCTGAGAGAAAAGTTTGCGAAAAACAAACTATGTATGTACATGTACAAAATAACACAAGCCGTATACATAATTGTTCTGGACTTTACGTATCTATAGGTAATCTTGTGTTTATTTCCTAAAGTAAATATAAACTGGAGCATTATATATGTAGTTTAGTTTACTAGATTAATTATAATTGGAACAACAAAATAATATTACACTCGACAGTCAGATACATAGTCCGATCCCATCTCTAGTGTCGTGGGTATCAGGAACTACGAGTACCATGTACCACAACACCCAGACCCAGAACAAATATTTGCAGATCATACAAACATTTGTCCCGCAGAGGGAATCGAACTCGTAATAAGCTGACTACTCGTCCGCCATGACACGGAGGTCGTAACGCAATCCAATCCAAATACTAGCAAGCCTAAGATTACCTAGGTTAGGTAACCTAGTACATGCTAAATTAATTCAAGCTATTTAAAAATGATTTCAAGTGGTTGAAGTTATTTCACACGACATTGCTGTATAACTACGAGGGCAGTTAAATTCCAGAATCATAATTCAAGAATGTGGCCTCAGTTATAATTACAAATGCGACAATCAATATTCAGGTGACATGCTTTTCATGGAGTTGAAGCCGGTTTTTCGTAAGCTATGTTTTGGGTCATCCTCATCATCATAAGCAGCCTTTGGACGTCTACTGCTAGAGTGACCTTCCCATAGAATGCAATGGGGGGATTAACCACTTATTCAGTTCTATTAATTTATTTAAATAAGATACATACAGTACACTTGGAGAGGTCAAATAGTACAATTATAATGCGAACTGCTAAGGAGTGGAATACCCTAATACCGTCGTCTGTCTTTCCTGAAAACTATAATATGGGTCTCTTCAAAGCTAGAGTGAATAGGTGCCTTCTAGACCTTTTTACCTCATCTTCGGCCACATCGTCATTTACCAACAGTTGCGATCGAGGCCAAACAAAGGTCTATTCAAAAATTCGTCTATTCAGATTGTACAAAAAAAATAGGGGTCTCTTAACGCTTAAGAGGCCAAATCTTACTCTTTTTAATCTTTATGCCAAATCTTGTCAATTTTCGTAGAAATATGTCAATTTTCCGTGGGATAGGTGTCCCGTAAAATAAGTATAGGTCGGTGAAAATGGACACGAGGGCACTATAATAAGGGCCACTTTACGAGCGAGGGTGTTGAAAATATATTTTTTAAAACTAGCTTTTTAGCTGTCATTATAATATTGTATTGTCATCAAAATTTGACAGGTATAAAAAATCCAGCTCATGGTTAGGTGGAACTGGTTTAAAATTCAGTTCCAAGATTTGACCACATATGTGATATATTACCATAGACGTAGAATTTTTTCGCTACGCTAAAACTAAATCTATGTATATTACATAGTTAAAAAAAAACAATTGTTTACACAATAATACAGCAACTTAGTAGTAAACACCATTTGTAAAAGGCAGTAGGGTACATCAGAGCAGTAGGGGGCATCCGGTGGCGTTTGCGTGTCGCGCTGGAGGCTCTTGTGAATTACTGATCTGCTGGGCCTGCCGCATCTTAAATCACCAAGTTGATTTCTACAATTTGCATCAATCTGATAGAAAAAGTCTGAATTCAATGATTGGGTTTAGGACGTGGATGCGACCATAGTGCGGAATAAAATAAATATTTAAGGGGGCTCCCATAAAACTAAGGTAATTTTTTTACCGTTTTTATTGATAATGGTTCGGAACCCTAATAAGTAACAAATAAATAATAAAAAATACAACGGACTGAACTAAAAATTGTTTATTTATTCGTCTGTTCCTCCAAAATGACTCAACCAATTTTGATTTTCAATAATTTTCAATAATTTCGCGTTTCAATAATTGCGAATAATTTCAATAAAACATTATGATTATGATGTTTATTGGTATTTATCTCGAAAAATGCTTAACCGATTTGGATGCAGTTTTTTGTAAACCGAAGTTTTTTGTATGACCACAAAGAAGGATTGTAACATATTATGTGTAACATATAAAACCCGCTCACGAACTTCAATAGTGGTCGCGGTCACTGCTCATGAAAAAGGACCTCTAAATGGCCAACGAACCGTCAGCAGGAGATGGTGTAAGCATAGTTATATTTTTTCTAAAACAACTCCATGAAATTGATTCTTATTCATCTCAATTTATTTCTGTGTATTATTTCATTGATACACCATAGTTCGGCACAAATTGGTTCGTGCACGCAAACACGCAGCGGTTGCAAGCCGACGTAGGATCGGGATACCGAACATTCCGGAGCGGTGGAAATATCCGGCATCCGGCGCAGTAACCAGTGTTTGATAGGCGTGGATTAAACTATTTACTATCCTCTATAATTGGGTTGGATTAGGAAGCTCTGCTAATGGCTGTTTTGTAAAACTTTATTACCGACAGTCAGCCGATTGAAACTATGCCGCAACATCAAAGCCAAGGGATCTATTAGTAACTACAAAACATAACATTACCAATGAAGACCTCTGCAGCGCGGCGGGTGAAGGTTCGACTGGGACGCAGGAGATTGCGGGTTCGATTCCCGCCTGTACAATCGTCAGATATTTGTTCAGGGTGTTCTGGGTATTTTATATGTATAATAAGAAATATTTATCAATGTAATGTATTGTATTAAGTAATCAGGTATCTAGTACCCATAACACAAGCTCTGCTTAGCTTGGGGCTAGATAATGTTGTGTGAACTGTCCAGCATTATTTATTTATTTTATTATTTATTTATTTTGTCATTGATGTATGAAGCCTGTGGCGTGATTCTCGGAAGAATCTGAGAGGGAGTTGATCTGATGATGGAAACGGAAGGTGGACAAGGGAACTCCTTAATGATTTATAGTGGACTGACAGTGTTTGGGCTCATTTTGATCAGCTCACGGATCCGATCACAAATTTCAAAAAGCTTGTTTTGAAAAATATATTTTTAATAAAATACTTATTTTTCTATAATACTTATATGTACTGACGTCATATAAGATGTGGGGCCATCTCATAGATGGATGACGTATTAATGTATCGATACCTTATTGAAAGCAATCGTGACGATCTGGATACTCTTCGAGATGGAGTGGCTGAGACCGGTTAAGAAGATAAAGATAAAGAAGAGAAGAATATAAACAAGAGAAAGAAGATAAATAAGATATAGAAGATAAAGAAGAGAATAATATAAACAAGAGAAAGAAGATAAATAAGATATAGAAGATAAAGAAGAGAAGAATATAAACAAGAGAAAGAAGATAAATAAGATATAGAAGATAAAGAAGAGAATAATATAAACAAGAGAAAGAAGATAAAGAAAATAAAGGAGATAAATATAAAGATAAAGATAAATTTATTTGCTTGAATATAATGTTCAATGAAGGGTCTTAAAATAAGTAGGTAACTTCCAATTAAGTTCTACCTTATCTAGCATGCTTTTAAAAATACAAAAGATTTTCACAATTAAATACAAATCATCAAATTAAAGTTAAAATCATAGGTAGCCCTAATAAAAGACGACAGGTACCTATGTGAAAATATTTTGCCCAGCATGGATATTTTGTATATTATGGTACAAGTGTGTAATGTTGGTGATTACCGCTGAGGCGGCTCGAGTCTTAAGAGAGCCGAGGACGGTAATCAACAATACACACGTGTATTAAACGACGTTTTTCAACACACTTGTGAAGAAAATAATAATAAAACAGAAATACACACTCTGTGTGAATGTTCAACTGTCTCTATAACTCACTAGTGAATAATAGCGATGCAAAAGTCACAGTTTGATTACAGGTGTCATTATGTGCCTAATTGCGTTGAAATTAGAGCCACTTTATGAGCAAGTGTGTTGGAAAAAATATTATTTTCCCGAATGTTTATACAGACGCAAACATCGTGTTCTGCAAATAAAAACAATCAGCGAGTCAACGTTTTATTAATTGAAAAGAAAAACACGTATAGTTAACTAGAGTTTATTCACAGAAATCACGATGGGTTTGTTGTGGACCCAACTCGATAAATCACGGCTTCCGATACTCGCGTGCACGCATTTATTAAACTGCTTGTAAAATCGTCTCCTTCCGCCCGATTTTCACATTTGATAATCAAAACAGGAAAGCATTTCGTGTCTTCTACGATCAATCTTGCATCAAAGACTGTATTGATCGAGTTTCCGGTGGTTATCTCCGTTGATAGACAGATCTTTTACTTGGAGTCATTTAAAGGAACCCAGTGGCGAGGGATGTGGCTTACTTCCTTGTGTTTATTGCAACCTTGTTACGTGATCGGTTATGCTATGCAGGTCGTGTTTGAATACTGATGCCGCTAAAGAATACAATGACCATAAATACTACTTCACTCAGACTTAAAAAGCTTATATATCATCATATATTGACGTTTTTAATACTACTGCTATGCGTATGCAACGCTTGGCGAGTGACTTATATTTTTTAAAGCAATAGTTATTAATGGGTACCCCAAAAGGTATTCAACGTACGTACCTACTTGTGTAATTACTTATTTGTTTGAATCCGTCAATATTTAGGGACTGTTTTGTTTAAACTTATTTTTTCTTTCCGCTAAACGTGGAAACTTGTAATTAGCCTCACCATCACCTTGTGATTACCCATCGTTTCATTATATTTGTGTTCAGATGTAAGTTTTCCCAAAATTGAAAAAATAAAATAATATAAAATAAGTTTTTTTTTAATAATGTCCGTGGTAGTTCCGGCCTATCAATATAACCCTCCGTCTCCTCACGTGGATGTCGTAAAAGCCGACTTAGGGATTACCCGGACTGCTAGTTAGATTCGTTGGTATAAGTTGTGTTGTCCTGGAATGTGTTGTTACTGGAAGGGAGTGTTAGCTGAGTCAGTCGTGGGAAGAAATGGTGGCGATGAGCTCACCCCTTGTCACGTCTATTTCCCACGATGGTGCAACCCACGATGAAAAAAGGCCCATTGAGGCTCTGCCTACTCTTTCGGGGAAAAAGGCTTGTGTCTATGTATGTATGTACGTAACAACTTTTTTTTTTGTTCCATTAAAATAGGGAAAACGGAACACATTAGTGTCTACAATGTGTTTTTCAAACTCAGGTCCCCCTCAGTATACCCCAAAATTCAGTTCATCCTATGTTGGTCATCATCAGACCCTGGAGTTCTGCAAAAATGCCTATATGGGCTCAGTCGTGCCCTAGCCGAAGGAACTTTTTCACCGTTGCATCAAACCATATCAAACGTACTGGCCGGGTTACCAAACCAAATTCACAGAAGTTTAAAACGTCAAAAAGTGTTGCAAGCTCGGAAGAAGAACCCCAAACCCGTTGGAATTATACCTCCATGGTTGCGAGTTGATGATCTTAAAAGTGGCTGCACCAATTTTCACCAAACATAGCTAAGAACAATCTCGCAAACACCATCTTTCATTAAAAGAAACATAAAAATCAGTGCACCCGTTCTGGAACTATGAGGCCAACGCGCCACAGACAAACAGACTAACAGACATGTTATAAGTATCTAAGGGCCCTCCCGTAAGTTGTAAGTTGCAAAATATGTCGGCATATAGTTAGGTAGAACCTGTACCTCTTCCGTGGAGGTTCTCCAGCGGTGTTCTTTAAAATCATTGCCAATTTCAATTAATACTATATGGTGTTCAACACCGTGCCTAAGCATATCCAAGTTTACTTAACCATGAGAATCGAACTACGCAATAGCTCCAGAGCTAGTGTTGAGTTTCTGACATCATACTGCTATAGCCCCGTTCCGGTTAGAATGGAGTAGATACAAGCAAACACTCCAACGTCTTCTTACCTTCGAAATCTTTCTTTACCTTCGAAGGCAAAGAACGGTATTCGGCTAAGGGATGATTTCACGCCATCCCATTTCAACGCAACGTCCCGTAAGATAGGACTGACTAGCACTGATAGAGACATCATCATCATCATAAGCAGCCTATAGACGTCCTGTGCTGGACGGGACCTCATTCATAAAATACAATGGGGGATTTGCCATAACCACCACACTTGGCAGGTGGATTGGTGATTGAAGTATTGTTGTTGAGTACTCAGATTAATGCCGCTTCCCATTTCCTGGTGTATCTACCTTAGTCGGTTTTTACGGCATCCACGGGAAGAGATGGAGGGTTCTATTGTTTGGCCGGAACAAGTGTGCTATGAATACAAATGCTTTGAATAAGGCTTTGAATTTGACTGGTAGAAACGTAAGGTGCAGCAGAGTAAGTAAGTATTAAATTAAATAGTACCTATTCAATAAATCCTTTAAATTAACAATAATTATTTATTGAAAGCTGCATAAATTTAAATGTGCTGACAGTATTTATTATTACTCAATAATCACAAATCTATCATTAACTACCTATCTATCTATTTAGGTATGAAGCTACAAGTACCCGACGGGCTCAACTTGTCGAGTTATTTCACTGAGTCAGACAAGATAAGAGTTACGCGATAGAAAGAGAGGTAACTACTAGGTGACTTATGCAGTAGGTAATTAGCGCTGGGCGACCTGAATTGCTCTTTATTGTGTGTAGACAAGAGTCGCTATTTATTTAGATGGTTTTGCGAAGCCAACCTTCTGTACCTATTATGTATTCTGTGATAATAGTTAATTATGTCGTCAATGGTAAACTAGTGTACCATTGAGACAGCTAGAACTGAAGTGGTGCTTGTATGATGTAATATAGTAACCACAGGCTTTTGGGCTAGAAGTAGGAAGTTTTGTAATCGTGTTAGGATCTAGGCCGGCGAGATGGGCCGTGTAAGCAATGTCTAGGGACGCCTTCCTGGCGGCACCGCATACGCATGTACACACATTACCTACCGTAAGGTGCACCAGTATATACCCCCGTTATTTATAAACATGGCTTAGCCACGGGTACCTGTAGGACAACAAATCAAAATACCGGTGGAAATGTGTATTTACCTGATGGAGGTAAGTAGTAGAGACGGAGAATATTCAAGTCTTGGACCTCTTTATGTTGTACTTATACTTGTTATAATTATTTACCGTGTGTTGATCAAAATGAGCCTAAACACGGCCAGTCTACTATTATCCAACGAGGAGTTCCGTTGTCCACCTTCCGTCTCCATCATCAGATCAGCTCGCTGTCACCATCATATTGTATTGTCATCGGAACTTGACAGATATGACAAATTTCAGCTCAATCGGTTGAGGATAATTGCTTTAAAATTCAGTTGCAAGATTCCACCCGGATTCCACCAAGACAATAAAATATTGTGTATCTATATTACCTACGCATGAATATGATATGGTCAATCAAAGACTAGAATCTTTTTATTTTAGCAGGCCATGGGAAGTATACTGCCTTCAGTTGAAATTATAACTAATTATTAAGCCCAGATTTTTTTGTATACCTTACAATTATATCAAACACACAACAACACACAAACACAACAAACACTGGACAACACACAAAAAAAAACAAAAACAAACACACACTGGAAAATACAATTATAACACTTTTTCATACGAAAAAAATCAGGAAAATTGTTTGAAAATCATATTCTCAATATCTGATGGGCAAAAGGACGTCTGAAAGGTGCTGATGATGATGATGGATGCCTGTACCATGACGAATATGATGACTTATTAGAGCATTATGACCGTTTGAGATCAGCCACTTATTAACGGTGCTTTGAAAGCACTTCGCGCCGAACTCATAACTTACCCGAATTTATGGATGATGAATATTGCCAACTGCTTCGACACAAAAACTGGCTAAACGTAACGGGATTTTTCTCTCTTAAAATAATGCTTTTATAGCCAAACTCTCTTTTATCCGAGTAAGTAACCATAGTTCTCATGATACTGAATTTCATGATTTTTACAGCACAAGGATGTGTTCCTTGATCGGGATTTCTGGCCAGCTGGCATTGTTGCAAGCAGTATTGAAACCAAATCTCTCAAGCGATGCCTAGTGATATTTTTTGAATAATATGTATATTAATCTTTTTTTCTTTTTTTTTACCTCTTGAATGACGGAACAAGCATATGGCCCACCTGATGTTAAGCGGTAACCTCTGCCTATGAACAGTGCATTACCTCATAGGTCACGTCCACCTAGGACGCGCCCTATGTGGCATTGCACTGCGCCCGCCACCCTGAGACATAAAGATGAAAAGTCTCATGTGCCTATAATTTCACCGGCACCCTTACCCTTCAAACCGGAACACAGCAATGAGAGCACTACTGCTTTGCGGCAGAAATAGGCATGGTGGTAGTACTTCCTCGGACGAACTCTTTCACAAAAAAACTCTACTACTACTATTATATTTCTATGTTTATATTTTTACTGTACATTACCCATGCAGCCTAAAAAATATGTTGGCTTTGTAAATAGTACCTTCTTTTTCATCAGCTAGAAATGCCCGCTACTAAGCTATGAACCTAGAACCGTCAAAAATGGTTGGATCTAACTATATGTTGCGAGCTGGCAAATTATTAAAGTTTATGATGCTGTAGCGATTTTCATAGAGCTGTGATTAGTATCCGTCGAATTACGGTTCGTGTGAGATTATTACGGGACAGTATTTAGAAAGGGTTTAATTGTTTACCTACATTCATGGAATTACTCTAGCGGGGCTTATAGGTTGATTAATTTACGGCCGTTTTTATGGCTTAATGTTACTTTATGGGTACTACAGACATTGTAAGGTATTGTGAGATTGTGCTCACTTGGATTTCACTGAATCACACTAATATCATAGCATTAAAGTCAAAGTTCAGGTGTTTGGATGTTTGGATGTTTGTTACTCAATCACGCCGAAACGGCTGAACCGATTTCGATGAAATTTGGTACCCAGATAGGTTATGACCTAGGTTGAGCTATAGGTTACTTTTTATCCCGGTAAAGTGTGAAGTGAAGCCACGGGCGGAAGTAATTAGTAAGTTAGCAAATGTTTCAAAAATTAAAACGTGAAGAAGTAAGTCTAAAATTGGATTTTAATTAAAAAATGGTGTATTTTTTTTGTCGAATGAAAATCAATTAGTGTATTGAACTTATGACATCACTAGATAAAAACCTTTGGAATACCATATATTTTTTTCTTCTTGAAACCATAAGAACTCATCTCGAAAAAGCGGTTTTAATTGAACATTTCGTAAAATATAGAATATTTTACAAAACCCCACAGTAAAACCTCGTCTTTGTTGTATTGATTTTATTTATCTAATTTTTTAAATGCACCGTACGGAGGCCTGCGTTGCTCGATGCATGCACCATTTTATTAAAATCTCGAATCTAGACAAAAAATAGACGTAACTTTGTTTATTTTTCTACAGATAAAATATTATCGTGTTCCTGGTACAGTGAAACCTCGGAATTATAATGTAGTATCCATGCATAGTTATAATATGAATATTGTACTTGATCAAATATTAGGAATTTTGCGGCATACCCTAGGAAGACATACATTCATGGGCATACCCCATAGTATAATAAATTCTCTATGATACGAGTACCTACTGCCAATAAGTAGTCTGTGGCAGACCGCACCTTCGGAGTGATATTTCAGCGTTTCGATCACTCATTAGCGAAAGTGGCGTGTATGGGCTTGTCTATCACTGGTTTGAATAATGCAATTGCGTAGGCGATCCTCTGTCTAGGTATTGGGATGTCAGGCCTACTAGCCGATTGATGTAGTGCTTCGCTAGTAGGTAGGTACTCAGCGGTAGACGACCTCAGGTATGGAGGTTCGTTGTCCGTTTAAATTGCGTCCAGTTCGACGTAGTAAGAATTCACTTAAAATGTAGTTTTTAAGCTAGTGATTTATTTACAGAGAGAATAATAAAACTAATACAAGTACAAAATAAAAAATAAAAAAATGAAATAGTTGTGCTACCTAAAATACAACTGCACGCTCCATTTTACGATTTTACTTCCCATCTATTTGCGTACCTTGGGCCTTATATGGAAATCGATTCTTAAGAGCAGTCAATTTCAGTACTTTCGATAAAAACGCTGGTGCTCAGCTCGTACGTGATTATGAAGTTGTAACAATTTTTTCGTCAGATGTTTTGTATAAATATGTATCTTGAAGAATATATCTACGTAAGTTTGTCGACCTCTTTGCCGCGGTGGGCGAAGGTTCGCCTGGGACGCAGGAGGTTGCGGGTTCGATTCCCGCTTTTGAACAATTATTTGTACTATCTGCAGATATTTGTTCAGGGTGTTCTATGTAGGGTGGGTTTTCTATGTATAATAAAAAATATCTATCTATGTAATGTAATGTATTAAGTAAATCAGTTATCTAGTACCCATAACACAAGCTCCGCTTAGCTTGGGGCTAGATAATGTTGTGTGAACTGTCCAGCATTATTCATTTATTTATTTTAACTCCAAAAAAATGTTATGTAATCTATAGGTAGGTGTTTTAACAGTAAGGTCTGCCTAACCTACTCTCAGACCATCACCGTAAGAAACAATAATCCTTACCTAAAATTAATGGGAGCCCATCGAGTAAGTAAAGCCCTTATCCATCAATGCAGGGCCCTCATTTGTCAGAACACAGAGTGCACCACGCATAACGGTTAAATAAAATTGATTAAAAATGTCAAAACACGAACGACCTTCGATACAATAACAAATGCGCGTGCGACGATGTCGATGGCTGATGGTCTGGAGCCCTACCACAATCTTTTGGCAGAGCGATTGATAAGGCATAGTAGAAATTGTTTTCTAGGGGAGAATTAAAGATATCGTTTTGTTGTGGCGCTGCTGATCCAAAACAAGAATGTAGGTGGATTAATGTCGGATTATTTATATTTTTTAACCTAATTTCTAGTAAGGTATATATTACTAACTAAGTAAAAACACATTTATTTACAGAAAGAATAATACAAGGTGTTGGGTTTTCAAGGCTGTTTGAAATGCAAACTCAATCCCACCAAAAACGGAACGTCAAAAACTGACGTGTAGTTCCTCATGCCTGCCGCCAACGGACGGAGGCAGCACTGTCTTCTAACTTGAGAGCTACTGCGCGTACGTGCTTATCAAAAATAAATCAAAAAACCCTTAAAAACTGTACAAAAGTCAAAATATCGAACTGTGTTTGTGCCATATTGCAATAGTGTGGTGTGAGACTGTTTTCCCACCAAAATATCATGGACTCCTACAGAACCCTGCGGCGCCGGCGGTGAGTTTTTTATGCTTTCGTGAAACAGCCGAAAATTTAGTATTTAGAGCTATCGATCACACACAAGGTATGTACAAAATACATATGAAACAGTTGTGCTACCTGAAGACCGCTGCTAGCGATCTAAAGGTAGCTCAACTGCTCCAAATCAGTACCAGAAGGAAGCGTCTCTAAGGTATAAAAGTTATATAAAATAGTAATGTTATTTATATTACTAGCATACTTTTTGTTCTTTCTTGTATTTTTGTTGAGGGTTTCATTTATTACGTAGTGCTCATTTTTATTTAATCATTACTTTGTCTGGTTCTTTATATTTATTAATATGTTTGTTTTAGGTATGTTCATATTTTTTTTGTTAGTAGTAGAGCTTTGATGTGAAAGAGTTCGTCCGGGGAAGTTCTACCACCATACCTATTTCTGGCGCTAAGCAGTAGTGCACTATTATTTATTCTGTGGTAGTGCTCGCATTGATGTGTTCCGGCAGGTTCCAGTTTGAAGGGTGAAATTAAAGTCACATGAGACTTTCATCTTTATGTCTCCTGTAGGTGCGTCCTAGGTGGGCGTGACCTATGTGGTATGTATTGTCAAAGGTAGAGGTTACTGCTTAACATCAGGTGGGCCATCTGCACGTACCGTCATTCAAGAAGCTAAAAAAAAAACTGTTCATGCGTGTCTCCCCTGAGCCTTGTATTAAAAATCAGCGTTGTGAATTCGTTCACAACACATACTTTAAGTAGGTACAACTCATCAACTGTACAACAACGCCGGCGTATGCCGCAAACACTTGTTATCTTAATGCATTTTCTCAGTATGTGTTATTATGTTGTTGTACATAATAACATGTTGTTGTGGACAGGTTTTATGAATACATGCCCTCATATCTTTATTATCAAAGAGTAATGTACGAGTAGTTGCTTGTTAAACGCTACCAAATAATGCCGTGTTCACCACACTAGCTGCATTTTGATCGCCGTGATACGTTATTGGTGGTAGGGCCCTGATGGTGCAACGCGCGTCAGATCGGCGGCATTCCGGATTGTCCGCGGGCCGTTACAGCACCCGGACACGGGACTTGCGCAACCGCACGCCGCAGTACGGATTATGTAATGTGCCATCGCACTTACACGATACGGAAGATGGAGGTCCGCATTTGGAGGATCGAGGGTCAAATTTGAGTTTCAATGGATCCGGGTTAAATACGGTCGGCTAGTAGTATTTCAACGGGCGATAATGATAGTCTCCAAACTGCAATATACCGGCCGTCTCAAGACTATGCGACATGAAGAGAAGAACCTTGTTTTATATAGGATATTTTGCAGCAAGGAGACTTTATTTTATTTTTAAAACTTAGTAATACCATGTAATACTGAATTCAAAGATTTTCTAAAAATTACTTGCTTCGTCTGAGAATCGAACTGAACATTTAGTGGGATCAATGTTCCCTTCATGTCGCATAGTCTTCCGACACCCTATAGGTTTATATACCTCTCTTTAGAAGCCTACTATATTCGGATATTTCAAATATGAATAGACAAGTGTACAAACAATATAGTAATTTTTTCGATTATTTATTAAAATGGTACACCGAGTTTATTTCTAAGCCTTATAACAGTTGGTGAACAAATAACAAATGATACATTAAATGTAATACTAAAACTAAGACACTAAAGCAAACAAAAAAAAAAAAACCTACCTATCAGGTCAGCAAGCCGTCACCCGATGGCAGCGTGCCAAGAATGCTGGCTGCATTGCCACGCTGAATGGCAATGCTTATTCGTTGACCAAAATAAAAGCCAGCATTCCGGTCACGCGTGGACTCAAAAAGACGCTCCGCAAGGTCCTTGAAAATTGTATGTGCCCCTGTTGCCCACGGGCCTAGAGTTTCCACGCCAAATGGCTCAAATATGTACCCTCTGTCGAGTAATGCATACTTGCGCCGTTTGAGGGACTCCACTGTTGTTGCTGCGGAGCCAGCCCGCACTGATGTACCCGGAAGATGGGACGGCGCCAGAGTATCGACACAGGTAGCGTCCCACACCAGAGGTCGTCCCATTCTCCAGGGGATCAGTGTCATACCGTCAGGTCTTTTCCCGTCGTCTCGCATCAAGCCACACGGTTCAAGGGTAGCCGTCACTGAGGCGCTGGAAAAAGCCCGACGGATGATGTCATTTAGGGAGTTATGACGGGGTACACGCCCTGCACTCCTGGCACATGAAAGGGCGTGATGACCGAAACGGTCATCACCACACTGGCAGCGATGTGCCACTTGACAAGGAGCACCTACACGGAGGGAAGTGGCAACCCGAAATGTATTGTTGTCCAAAAGTGTCCCAAATTTTTTTGATGGAAGTGTGTGCAACCATGGTCCCGATTCCCACTCAGAGACAGCGAGAAGTCGAGCGCGCTCCGCTTATGAATTGGACGTTTCAATAAGGTTATTCCGTTCCAGCTCGCAGAGCGGCTCGTCCCACTGTCTCTGAGAGGAAAGGACTTTGGGCAGGTTGGAGTCGGGGCAGGCTGCTTTCCAAGCTTCTTGAGCTTGTAGAAAACCAGCAATTTCTAAATGTGGTATACTTTTTGAAAGTATTTTGCGAATTAGATCTTGAGTGCCAAAAATGTAAGACAAAAAAGCCGGAATTGATACACTGGTAATTTTTCGCACGCCAAGACCTCCCATCCTGATAGGAAGTGAAGCCTGGCGCCAAGCGCGATCATCTAAAGGTGTATTAAAGATGGAAATGAGAGTGTCACGCATGATGTCATCCAACGGTTGTGTAAGGCTGGGGTGCTTCCAGAGTTGGGAACATCGGAGAAAGTATGTGAATTTTGGAACGAAAAGACAAAAATGTAATATGACAAAAGCCACATGGATGTTGATTTTCAGCAAACGGTCTGAAATTGATTTTTCTATTTTTTCGTCTATGAAACCTGGCAGTGACTCATCTAGAATCGGAGATCCTAGGAGGCGAAGCGAAGACTTGTCAACAGTTTTTATGGATGGCGTTTTTGACATCCACCTTCAGCACTACATCCTCAGTATTATAACTTAGAAAGGTCCTAAGTGAGTGAACTGCCGCTTCACAGCCACCGCGTGACCCAAAACCTAATTGAACTGGTTGAAAACTTTCGGTTACAATATCAGCTTTTTTCGACAACAAATTTTGGCTGCTATATAGTAATTAAAACAATATTATTTTGATTACATTTTACATTATATACTTGTCAAGTTCCGACGATAATAGATATATGGTGACAGTGAGCTGATCTGATGATGGAGAACGAAGGTGGATTACGAAACTCCTCGACCTCGATTGATAATAGTAGACTGGCCGTGTTAAGGCTCATTTCGATCAGCACAAGGTTCCGATCACTAATTTTGTAAAAGCATTTATTTATACAACTTGGAATGCTCCATAGTTGTTCTTATTTCAGAATGATACGTGCTTAAAAGGTTATTAAATGATTGTGCTGTACATTATTACAAACAGGTGGAACATTCCAAATTAACAACACGTCGTTAGTTTATGTGCTCTTAAGTGTTATTACTTGTAATGTCTCACATCACAATGATATAAGCATCTGTCACTGACCCTTTAAAGAAATAGGCTGGTAAAGAGAGCATCGCAATTATTGAATAACTACAAAAAAACTTTAATATCATAAAGAGGTTCCTAAGTATAGGTCAGGTCATTAACAACATCTGTCAGCTTAAGATTATCATTATCAGCTTAGTGAAGTCCACTGCTGGACATCGGCCATATATTGCCACGTCGATCGACCTTGGGCTGCCTCCATCCACCGGCTTCCTACGACCTTTATAATGTCTTCATCTTAACCTTTGTTATTAACCATCGATGGGCTTTACTACTGCGGCAATCAATTTGTGGTCGCCACTCGAGATCCCTTATTCCTCAACGGCTATCTGTTCTGCGAGCTATATGACCTGCCCATTGCCAATACTAATACTGAGAGCTATGTCGGGTTGAGCTGAAATGAAATAAATAAAATAAGAGAGCAATGGAGAGGTCGATGCTACGGCTATCCCTGTGAGATGAAGTGGGAAATCAGGAGACTCGCAGAAGGTCCAAAGTCATGGACATTGGGAAACACAACTCACAGTTGAAGTGGCAATGGGCAGGACACCTCATGCGCTGCACGAATAACAGATGGAGCCGCAGGATAACCGAGTGGACACCTTGGGTAGGAGGCCGAAGACCAGCCAGGCCGAAGGCACGATGGACCAATGACATCAAAACGTAGCTGGCCGCCAGTGGAGTCGTAATACTCGGAACAGAGCCGACTGGATGAAATTAGGGGGGGGAGGCATATATCCAATATTGCACGGAAAGATGCTGAATAATGATGAAGCCGTTTCTTAATCTAATTTATCTGATTTATAAAAGTCACCTCAGCAGCGTAGGCCTCCCCTAAACCCCTCCACAAGTCCCTTTCCCTCGCCTTCCTCATCCATTTCGTGTCACATGGTTGGGCATAAAGTATTTATACATTTAAAAAAAAACTTGTCTCGTTTATATTCCCACGATGGTGCAATCCACGGTGAAGAGAGGCCTATTGAGGCTCTCCCTAGCCTTTCGGGATAAAGTCGTGTGTCTTTGTAGGTATGAATAAATACATAGGTATATACGAGGTATATACGAGATATACACGAACATAGAACTTATTCTTTTTCAAAAGTCGGTTATAAGATATCTCTTTTTTGTTCTTCCTTGTTTCTTCTAAGACATAAGATGAGCGTGAATGCGACAGTGGGAAGGGGAAGACCTTGGCGAACATATTCAGACCAGATCGGAGACATTCTGGAAAAAGGCCAGGTCAAGAGTACCCTTAACCGATGAGCATGTATGAAGAATGTGATGAGTGAATGAAGCAAAAGAGGTGTGTCAGGATCGTAGCAAGTGGAAATCCGTGGTCTCTGCCTACCCCTCCGGGAAACAGGCGTGAGTTTATGTATGTTTGTTGTTTTTTCTTACATTCCCAAGGGATCCACTCCATTATCTTTGTCCATCTGGCTGTTAAGATACTTGGCACCAAACATGGCGTCCTAGGCAATTATCTGGACAATGACATTGTGACCTATCGGAGACAGAAGAGATAGTAAAACAGACAGAGCAGAGCTTTGACTGAAAAGCAGTAGAGATAACACACGCGGTTGCTAACTGAGATCTCAGTAACGTAGAAGCCTAGCCACAGAACATAACAAGTAGTATTTGAGTATACCTATTCAGTGCAAACATATCAAACGAACGAAAGATTTAAGGCGTGGATGTATGTGAAATGTGGTGCGTGAAAACCCTTTTTCTACACAATCTTTATCGAAAAATCTACAAAAAATATGTATGTTAATCTAAATCATATAAAACATGCTATTTTGTTTTCAAAAATATGAAAAAACTGCTTAATATGTAAGAAATAAATTTGCATAGTAGCTTCTGTTTTCGTAGTTACAACCATTTTTCACCTAAACTATCAATCATACGTTATTTTTATTTCCTTCTGTATATTAAATAACAAAACGCAGTGGGAAATTTATTATTATTTTTAAAAATTACTTTTCTATTGATTTTTAAATTAAAAAAACGTGATTTTCGCCTACTTTTCGTTTCGCAACGTTATCCTGTCACCTTCTAACTTACCTGAACTTGAATGAGCTAGATAGTGAAAGTAGATAAAAGTAGTGAAGGTGGTAGTAGTTAAGGTAGGAGTAGGTAGTAGTGTAAGTAGTAGTGGTAGTGAGTGATAGTGATAGTGCTTCTTATCTAGAGTGAATAGGCCTTTGTGCTCCATCTTCGACCACATCGTCACTTACCAACAGGTGAGATCGTGGTCAAACAAAAAACCGTCAACGTTAAAAAAATTAAATAAAAATAGTGACAGAATTTGGCATCCATCGACGCCTTAAAACAATAGGAGCCGACCGTAAAAAGTGTGGATATTAAGATAAATTCAGCTTGTGTTGCTTGCACACATGTACTCGTAACGCCTGATGGTTTTATTGGAGCTCATCCAAGAAGCTCGGTATCGAATCGAGTAGGTGCTTACTAGTCCTGTGTAGTAGGTATACTGCTGTAGGTATACTGCTGTACCTATAGTATATACATACGTATAAATCGGATATTAAAAAGCTTTCAATGTTTGTGCTATTCTCATCAACAAAGGATATTTTTGATATTTGACGACCCCTGTGGCGCGGCGGGCGAACGTTCGCCTGCGACGCAGGAGATTGCGGGTTCCATTCCCGCGTCGGAACATATATTTGTGCGATCTGCAGATATTTGTTCAGGGTGTTCTGGGCTTTTTCTATATAATAATAAAAATTATATTATATAGAAGTTATATCAGTTGTCTAGTACCCATAACACAAGCTCTGGTTAGCTTGGGGCTAGATAATGTTGTGTGAACTGTCCAGCAGTATTTATTTATTTATTATTTAATTTATTTCTTTGGTACCACAAAAGCTTTTTTTTATTCTTGGCAGTTCACACATCATATCTAGCCCCAGGCTAAGCAGAGCTTGTGTTATGGGTACTGGATAACTGATATACTTAATACACTATATTGTTTTTTTATTATACATAGAAAATAACCAGGACAAATATCTGCAGATCGTACAAATATTTGTTCCGAGGCGGGAATCGAACCCGCAACCTCCTGCGTCGCAGACGAACCTTCGCCCGCCGCTCCACAGAGGTCATGACTCTTTTACTTGTTGTTTAAACTTAAGCGCAGTCTAAGTTCACAATAACGACAAGACTAACGTTTTTTTTGAACAAATATGGTTTTGGTAGCTCCGACGTGCGACTGGAGTTTACCCCAGTACAGTTCAGTATAGGATGCGCGAATATGTTGCGCAGAGGGCAAACATAACGACTTAATTTTTAATAACGCTCGTTTTTAAGATTTTTATCCTTATCTACTTGCATACCATGGGCCTTAATTTGAGAATATGGACGCCAAATCCCTATCTAACTCATTGAAGTTCAGGTAAGTTAGAAGGTGACCGAATAGCGCACGTGAAACGAAATGTGAGCGAAAATTACGTTTTTTTTTATTAAAAATTCATTAGGAATGTAATTTTCAAAAATAAAAATAAGTTCCTCTTGCTTTTGTGTTATTCAAATAACACAAAGGCGAACTAAAAGAGGAACTAAGTTTTATTTTTTATTTTTGTTATATTAAGATACTGAAGGCCATACAAACATCTTATGATTGATACTTTAGGAGAAAAATGGTTGTAACTAAGAAAACAGGGGCCACTATGCTTTATTTCTTAAATTTTAAGTGTTTTTTGGTTTATTAAAAAAAAAATGGAAAGTTTTTTTATAAGATGTAGATTAACATTTTGAAATTTTGTAGATTTTTAGATAAAGATTGTGGAGAAAAAAGGTTTGAATGCACCACATTTCGACTCTATGGTCAACTCTGCCCACACCTCACTTAGCCCGCGGGCCGAAATGTCCACTACGTTCACATATATATATCCACGACCAATAACATGGCGTAGGTATACGATCCCATTGAAAAGGTACCTACAGACCGTTCACTGTAAGATGTCCCCTGCGTATATAGTATTATTTTATCTGTTTTTTTTTTTATTTTTATTTTTTTAACAATGATAGACCTTTGTTTGACCACGATCTCACCTGTTGGTAAGTGTCGATGCGGCCGAAGATGGAGCACAAAGGTCTAGAAGGCACCTATTCACTCTAGCCTGTCTATCTGTGCCCCTGCACTATTCCCAAGGCATGTTACGGTGAACGGTCAGTCTGTAGGTACACGGTAATGTTTTGAAACAATCCTAGCGAAGTTGTTGAGCTATTACGAAGTTCAGGGCCTCGTTGCGTGTTAATGCGTCTTGGAGTTGTTTTCAGTCGATCGTTTCAATTGTGCGGAACTTCCAGGAATCGATTTGTATCGGTGCGCCAGCGCAGATAGTGGGACGAAGGTCGTCGCTCGCGGCTTGTGTTGCTCTCGAGGAGATTTACCCCGTAATTAAGGTATTTTTTTTTCTGACATCTGTATGATCATGGAATTTTGAATTTATAAAAAAACCGGTTAAGTGCGAGTCGAACTCGCACACGAAGGGTTCCGTACTAGATTGAACACTATGTAATTTTTAACTAGGTACTTTCGTAAAAGCAACAAGAGAGGCACTAAACTTATTAGGTTCGAGCAAAACCACAGAATATATAATGTGGCAAAATTAAAGTTATATCGGTCCCCATAACTTCCACCCTTTAACTTTTAACTTTATTTGTCGACCTCTGTGACGCGGCGGGTGAACGAACGATCGCCTGCGACGCAGAAGGTTGCAGGTTCGATTCCCGCCTCGGAACAAATATTTGTACGATCTGCAGATATTTGTTCAGGGTGTTCTGGGTATTTTCTATGTAAACAAAATATATGTATCTATGTATTAAGTATATCAGTTATCTTAGTACCCATAACACAGGATCTGTTTAGCTTGGGGCTAGATAATGTTCCAGATAACATTATAACTACATACACATACATACATAGACACACGCCTTTTTCCCCGAAGGGGTAGGCAGAGCCTCAATGGGCCGCTTTTCACAGTGGGTTGCACCATCGTGGAATATAGACGTGACAAGTGGTGAGCTCATCGCCGCCATTGCTTCCCACGACTGACTCAACTAACGCTTTCTTCCAGTAATACCACATTCCATAATAAGCTAGCAGCCAGGACAAATCTTATACCAACAAATCTTACTAACAAGTCCGGGTAATCCCTTAGTCGGCTTTTACGACATCCATGGGAGGAGATGGAGGGGTCTATTCTTAGGCCGGACACACCATTATAACTATCCAGCATTATTTATTTTATTTATTTATTGATGGCAGAGGTGTTAATTTTACCGTGTTGGCAACATTGAAACTGTTCTGTTCGGGACAGCGTGTCGGTGATGTGGGCTTCTGCCGAATAACAACAAATCATAAATTACTAAATTGTTTTAGAAATAAATAGATTCCTACAGGGAAATTTCCATCCTGATATAACTATTACGAATGCTGTTTTATCGCCTAGTGGTTCATATCTGGCAAAATGCCTAGCACAAGTTCGCTTATCATAATCCTAAGCAGCCGTTGAATGTCCGACTTATATGAAAATATCCCAGCGTCTCCTCCCGTGGATGTCTTTAGCTGGGGGGATGTCATTTGACTGGGGAATTACACCAGAGGATGGGCAGCAACATCCATCTGAGTACTTAGGCGACGCATTGATAAACAATTATTTCAAACGGAATCCTATACGAACGTATAGGATTTCGGTTATGCTAAAACTGTTTTATGGCTTTTAATTAAAAAGTACGATTAACTTTAAAAAATCCAACTATAATAATTGAAGTTTGTGTTTGGATAAATCTGCATATAAAATTTAGAGGCTTAAGTTGATCCTGTTTGCCTGTAAAATGTAAATTTCTATTTTAAAAGAGGTTTTTTAGGTTAAAGAAAAAAAAACTGCTATTAAAATTAACCAATCGTGAAATGCAACTACAAAAAAAAGTTAGTGATATGAAGAACTATGTCACCAAATATCACTTTCATATATTTTGTACTGAATGAGAAAAATGTAGATATCTGCCACCAACATTTCCAATGCGTCATTTTAAGACTGCGCCATCGCCAGGCAGAAATCTTCATACAAAAAGTAACGCCCCCTCGTAAACAACAGGGTGTTCTGGGTATTTTCTATGTAAACAAAATATATGTATCTATGTATTAAGTATATCAGTTATCTTAGTACCCATAACACAGGATCTGTTTAGCTTGGGGCTAGATAATGTTCCAGATAACATTATAACTACATACACATAACAACATAGACACACGCCTTTTTCCCCGAAGAGGTAGGCAGAGCCACAATAGGCCTCTTTTCACAGTGGGTTGCACCATCGTGGAATATAGCGGTTTTTATTGAATATCTCGTGAAATATAGATAATTTTAAAAAAACTCGTTGTTGATTCCTCTGTTTTATTGAATTGATCTTATTAATTTAATTTTTGACCCAATAATTTGTACCATATTGACAAACAATCGAGTCTGGCCAAAAGTTAGAAGTAACTTTGTTTTTTTTAATAGAGAAAATGTGACGACCTCTGTGGTGCGTCGGGCGAAGGTTCGCCTGCGACGCAGGAGGTTGCGGGTTCGATTCCCGCCTCAGAACAAATATTTGTGCGATCGCAGATATTTGTTTAGGGTGTTCTGGGTATTTTCTATGTATAATAAAAAATATCTATCTATGTAATATATTGTATTAAGTATATCAGTTATCTAGTACCCATAACACAAGCTCTGCTTAGCTTGGGGCTAGATAATGCTGTGTGAACTGTCCAGCATTATTTATTTATTTATTTATTTATTTATTTTCCTATCGTGTTTCTGTCTGGGTGATCCCTCGGTATTATAATGAAGTATCCATGCATATTTTGAATTTGAATATCGTACTTGTCGCCGCATTGGTTCATCGGCCCATCGTCGATCACCGTTTTAAGATACTACAATTTAATATTGTTTTTGTTTGACGAAATTATTATTGTTATCAAAATATTAGGACTCTAAAATCACAAATAGTTATTTAATCAATAAGTTAATTTATCATTTTGTGATTAACCAATTCAGTTTTCAAAATAATGTGACCACTTTAAGTTTAATAATTTTTATTTAAGGTTTTGATTGCTTGCAAAAATCATTAATAATTTAGTAGTGCATTTTCGAATTTGTTTTGTAATTATTTGAGCATTGTCGATAAAAATAATGATGGTATTTTATGCGAGTCAATAATGAAGTTAGTTTCAAGCGCTGACGGCGCCATCTGCCTGGACTCGAGGGGAGGTTAGAGAGAATAAAAAAGATGGCGACACACGTGCTTGCTTGCTCACTGACTTTTGCTTCGGATTTTTGAGCAGACAACATTGTAAGTTGAACTCTTGTAATTTTTAATAAAAATTGTTGCTTTTATCAAGCTTTGCTTATTACTTGTTTTATTCCAATTTTAGTGAGTTTTGAAATCAAATTTCCTGATAGTCGTACGTTCAATGAGAAGTAACTAGATAAGATAGAGCAAAGTTTTAAAGGCAGAATCGTTGACCAGTATAAGGGCCAACGGTTCTGCGCGTTCTTATATAAAAAAAAAACACAAACTTATTTTACACTTCGTTAGACTTGATTTAGTCAGTTAGAAATCTAATCTAAGATTGGTGATTTTGCGATCACCAATTAGCCTGACAACCGTGGGGATTATGGGAAATCCCCCCATTACATCTATGGGAGAAGGCCTCGTCCAGCAGTGGACATCATCTAACAGTTGATGATGATGATGATGATGAATCCTAAACAGATTGAACCTTTGTTGGTGCTCGGGAATTATCAAGAAAATGTAAACATAAATAAAGGAGACCAGGCATATTGTATAGGTACCTAGGCGATTCGATTGTACTTAACTACTAAAGCGTTGCCAGAGATGTGAGAGAGCTCTATTTAGGCTAGTAATTGACCAAACGAGCGAAGTGAGCCTGCAACAACTGGCAAAACAAACTCAACTAAGTACTCTTCATATTTTTCTACTAATCTTGACGAAACTTGATATGGTTTTAAAATGTTTTTTTTTGTAGACGGCTTCTTCTGATTGTAGGGTATTTCCCCCAAAAAGGGGGCAATTTTAATGCGGAGCAATTCACCGACCAATTTTGATAATATATTTCACGAATTTAGAATATGAGCAAAATCGGTAAAGAGCTTGTGTTACATACACAAGTATACATAATGTTGTATACATTAATACAATATTCTATTTAGTTCTATTCAATATTCTGTGTTGACTAACACATCATCAATATTCTGTATTGACTAACACATGATGTGTTAGTCAATACAGAATATTGAATAGTTTGCTTATTCCGCGCCCGCTGCTAATATAAATTCGAATTTCGAACAGGCTTATTCTGAATTCAAATAGACAATACTGGCTGAAGAGAAACATTAGATTAAGGGTAGCTATTTGAGATTGTATTCTCTAAAATTAAAGTCAAAAATAGAATCCCGGTAGAAACTACGGTTCATTCATAAGCATACCTTCGCAAGGGTGATGCCTAATCTACTATCCATTGTATCCTTAGAGCATATCCTTAGAGTGCTCTAAGATTGTATCCATCGACAATACCTACCTTATGTTTAGACCTTACCGATTATTCTGCTCAATAGAGACAGTTCTCAATTCAATTGTTTATCAATGCGTCAGATATCTTGTCAATTCATAGCAAACTAGATGAAAAGGAAACGTTACAGAAAGGGGGTTCTAATATTAGATCTGTAACTTCGACAGACGTTTCTTGAATGGAGCCTTTACGATGAATGTAACTACTATGGACCTACCTGCAAATAAGCGTCATAGACGACATACGGAGTTAACAACCTCCATAGCGCAGCGGGAAGTATCCGGCGAGAGGTTCGGGTTCGATTCCCGCTGCAGGACAAATGTTTGCATGATCTGCAAATATTTGTTTTGTGTCCAGGTGTTGAGGTGGTGTCTAGTGTGGGATCAGGACTATTGTTTGTGACTGTTGATTAGTCATGTATTCACCGTAGGAACTTTACAGAAAACTTGGTGTCAAATTATGTACCTACTAAACATTTGGGTTAAACAATATATTAAATACAGACAGATTATTCAAAGCCATGATAAACAGACAAACATAGGGATGCTACACTAATTTGAAAGAAAAAGAAAGAATATATATTTATTTGTATACATGAGCTGCTACACAGAAACACGTATTAAACTAAATAGAAACAGATATGAAGGTACGAGGTGTAACTCAAGTAACAAAATGGCTCTGCTTCAGCGTGAGTTGGTTGACAGCAAGCTAGCAACCAACCAACGCTGGTCTTCCGGCAGAACCACTTGTTGGCGTTACGGCTAACCACTCACAACGACTTTACAACAACACACATAAACAACAATTTAATTATAGTTACAACCCACTGTGAAAAGAGGCCCATTGAGGCTCTGCCTACCCCCCTTCGGGGAAAAAGGCGTGTGTCTATGTATGTATGTATGTACTAACAATCATTTGATTAGGTATATCAATTGTTATCTATGCTAAATTATGACTCTCTAGTTTGTACCGTTTCTCGTTTAGATACCTCTACGGATGGTGTTTACGAGATGGTTCCTAGATATGTTTGGTGGAAATTCGTGCAGCTGTGTCCATTCCAGGATCGCAGCTCGCATAAATGCTTTTGCAAGCAGAGGCATGATACCTAATAAATAGTTTTTTTTTCTTTATAATTGGCACCGCACGGCTTGTGCATTTGCCATTTTCAAGTATCTGTATTTTCACTATATTGTATTTTCAATATATTTTGCAACGTTACACTCCTTCCAAGTCGTCAAAGTCACAGTCGAGTCATGTTTTAGTAAAACGGTGACCAATTTTACTAAAACTTTGGTAGACAATTTCCACTAATTACAAAAGTCTCACAATTCACTTCCATTTCATTTCACTACACTTGTGCTTTTTAAACGAGCTACATTCGTTAAAATGCCACCAAAATAACACAAAATAACTCAAGAAAACACTAGGAAAAGAAATAAAATAAAAGTAGACAACGCAGAGGCAACATGCTGGCAGACTATTTTTCCGTGGTCCTTCTCATTGTTTTTAATCGAACAATTAAAATCAGCCAAGTGTGCACTTCATATACAGTTTTTTTAATCATAAAAATAACTTAAAAAATTGAATACTACAAAAGTCAGAGCCCTGGGTGTCTGCCCCTTCGATTCTTTGTGTTTCCAGGATGACTGTGATCATTAGCCCCAGAAGCCGACGTGTGCGCATAATATAACACACCTTTTTTTTTTACATTTTTGAAATGCTGTAAATTTACAACGCAGCGCTACCATGGTGGCAGACGAGGTCCTTGATGTTTCTTAGGGTATAATTATCACTATTAATAAAGTCTGCCATGTGTGCTGATTATACCGAAATTTTGCTCGCCAGCTCCCTATCTATAAGGCGCGTTCTATTTATTCCTGTGGCGACATCTAGTGGTGAATAGAGTAATTAGCTTCGGGCTCTACATTATGCGTGCTTGACACCGAAGTGCATCAATAAGAGTTCGTTTTTCAAATTTGTATGGTACATGTTGTTTTATAGAGCGTAGGTAGGTACTTGTGGATTCAGGCTATCTAATTGGTTTGTGCTCCCAGAAGTAAACGTTGTTAGAATTTTCTTTCGAAAACTGGTTTTTTTTTCATTTTTTTTTTTTAACATTTATAGACCTTTTTTGACCGCGATCTCACCTGTTGGTAAGTGACGATGTGGCCGAAGATGGAGCACAAAGGTCTAGAAGGCACCTATTCAGTATTCACTCTAAGATTTCACCCATTCACTCTGAAGAGATCCAGATTATAGCCTTCAGGAAATACAGACGACGGTAGTGTATTCCACTCCTTAGCAGTTCGCATTATAAAGTTAGAACTGAAACGTTTAGTACGAATAGAGGGTATTGTAATGAGGTAAGGATGATACCGAGCCGTACGCCTGCTCATCCTATGATAAAAAGGAGATGGTGATGGGATCAGATCATGAAGTTCCTGGGAGCATTCCCCGAAATGTAACCTACAGAAGATCGAAAGGCATGCGACCTTACGGCGGTGCTCGAGACCGCCTATACCTATTATATAGGTACCTACCTACCTCACAGTTTTGCTTTCCGAAACCAACCAGCTCTTAAATTTTTATTTTTTATACTACTTGAATGACGGAACAAGCTGATGGCCCACCTGATGTTAAGCGGTAACCTCTGCCTATGAACAGTGCATTACCTCATAGGTCACGTCCACCTAGGACGCGCCCTATGTGGCATTGCACTGCGCCCGCCACCCTGAGACATAAAGATGAAAAGTCTCAGGTGCCTGTAATTACAAATTGGTGAAAATGAGAGTCAAGCTTTTTATTGGAAGTTAATGGAATAGGTTGATTACAGTTCTAAAGAGCAAGCTAGCTGCTTACAACATAAACAGTAAAATTACGTGTGAGCAGTCACACCTAACCTTTAGCAGTTTATGTGCAAGGATTCTGTTTTATTGATGACTAAATCAATTCTTAAGTGGGTAAGGAATGTCTGAGAGAATGCTTAGTAGGTAATGGTGTTTTAGGGCTAAATACGGCTGATGAGCAGTGGTAACAAACAAACTGTACATACATACATACATATTAGACACACGCCTTTTTCTCCGAAGGGGGTAGGCAGAGCCTCAATGGAACCTCTTTTCACAGGGGGTTGCACCAACGTGGAATATTGACGTGGTAAGTGGTGAGTTCATCGCCGCCATTGCTTCTCACGACTAACTCGGCTAACGGTTTATTCCAGTAATAATGCATTCCATAATAAGCTAGCAGCCAGGACAAATCACAAGTCCGGGTAACAGGTCCGGGTGAGTCGACTTTTACAACATCCACGGGAGGAGACGGACGGGGTCTATTCTTAGGCCGGACACATCACAGCCACAGACACACACACTGAAACGATATACTAAATTATGTAAAGAAGTAGGTACCTTACTAGCTGATACAACAATATCATAAGGCCTACACATTATTTTTTAAGCCCGCGTTTTGGATGAACATTGTACATAGATACACACCTTTTTCCCCGAAAGGGTAGGCAGAACCTTAAAAGGGCTGTTTTCACTGTGGGATATAGACGTGACAAGTGGTGAGCTCATCGTCTCCATTGCTTCCCATGACTGACTGGGCTAACACTTTCTTCCAGTAAATATAAGCTAGCAGCCAGGACAAATCCCTTAGTCGGCTTTTACGACATCCATGGGAGGAGATGGAGGGGTCTATTCTTAGGCCCGACACACCACGGTTTTGGATGTAGCCCGATTTTATTATCTTTACTTAATATAGACCGGAAGTCGGCAACAAAAAAAACGTATGATTCGCTCAAATCCAAAATATTCAGAGAAGTTAGACAGACAAACAGACATGGTGTAATTATTAGGGTTTCTTGTCGGATTTCAGAACCCAAAAAATCGAAAGCTTATGGCATCTATATATCTTTATATAATTGGGCCCATAGAGATTTTTGTTATATAATTGGGTCTATTGGGGTTTATTAGCTCGTTCATAAAGTTGAAAAAATTGACATGAAAAGGAAATAAAAATTAACAATTATGTATCCCGGAGATGATCTCTTGCTTAGATACTCGTGCTTCATATGCCTCCAATACAATTTATAGTCACCTTGCGAAGCCGAGGGCGGGGCACGAGAATCTCTAAATTCTATGGCTTAAAAGTATATTCAATATTCTACAAACCACAAGCGGCAGCGGTTGAATACCACGACGCAAAGAATGGTCTTTGTTCATAGTTTGATATATTTTTGGGAATCGCAAGGGGAAGAAATAAAGAGTTGTACACAACTCCAAAGAAAATGTTTTTTTTTATTTTTTTTATTTTTCCACTCTTAAAATAGACAAATCTAAAAAATCTCTTAAAAATTGCAATACATTAGAATACAACAATAAAAAACTTATCTATATAACAGGGTGTGGCAAGGACTCTCATAAATGGCTCACAAAATACCGTAGAAACGGACAGTAAGCCGTTTTTAGAATTTTTGACATCTTATCAGGGCAAGCACCTTTTCTTCAAAGTAAAACTCCAAGCAGATAAAGTCACGGACGTTCCACGAGTATGTAACACCTACTCTATATTGGACCAATTCTTGATAGGTAATCAATGAAGATTGGATTATACCATGGGTGATGGAAATGCCACCTGAGACCGAAGTAGTTAGGTACTATAATAATTACTCTTCCCAACCTCCTCAATGCCAAATAAAGGCATAAGCCATTTGGCAATTAACCTAGACATAAGAAAGAAAGAGTGCTTATCCATAAGGCTTGGGCCCATTCAAAGAAATTGTGCTGGACATTACTGTATTTTAGACATGACCTTAGTTGAGTTTCAATGGATACATAAATAAATTATCGAAGAGACTAATTCGCGGCATAATAGATCCGATTAATTTCAGACGTAGATACAGCTAGATTGATTTACTTCAGCTACTTTTACAGCATTATGTCTTACGGCATATTGTTGTGGGGGAGTCTGCGAATATAAACACAAAAACACAAAATATATATTTTTGATTTGATTCTCCAACCTATAATCTGTGCCTGCGATCCTACTCACTTCTTTTACTCTTGGTCATTTCTTAATTTTTCAAGCATGGGATTGTCGATTTTCAATATTGGAGCTTCTTAGCTGCTATAGAATCTTATTTTATCGTGAGGGATCTGTGGAAATTCACCTAGAAAAGTAAGACGATCCATAATAACACATAACTAACATCTAACTGTTGCATACAAAGTCCTGATCCTACTCAAGTGTGTCGTGGCTATTAGGAACTAAGGAGTACCATGTTACCACAACACCCAGACATGGAGCAAATTTTTGCAGATCATGTAAACATATGTCCCGCGGCGGGAATCGAACAACCTCTCGTATCTCAGCTGAGTACCACCGCGCCACCACGGAGGTAATCCTAAATATAATATACATTTTTGAAATAATTATTTTGTTTTGTGATGAGTATGTACCTACTTGCCCACAGCTAAAATGTCTATTGCAAGAAAATTAAACTGCTCCTTTGGGAAGCATTACATTTTCGGTTATATTTCAGCGTACTTTAGTATTTATGATGTTAATTTCAAGTTTTGCTTGGACCTAATTAGAGGCTTAAAATACGTGTAATTTTTAATTATGACTGAGTAAGGGTGATGTGATATGTGAGGGTAATTGGCCTTGAAATTACAGTTGCTTGGTTATTTTAGAAGAAATACGATACATCACGTATTATACTATTCTCCTGCTGACGTTTCTTTAAGCATTAAAGGTCCTTCTTCATGAGCACCAACTGTGACCACGCTCGAAGGTTATGAGACGGGAACTCAGTTTTCGTTAAAATCATATTGGTTGTGTACTGAGGATAAATTACAGTAGATACTTTAATAGTTTAAAAGAACCTACCAAGATTATGGAGGATCTAAAAAGGAGGCGATAGACGATGTGAATGAATGAATGAATATATGATTTATTGCACACTTTACAAGTATTTAAAAATTACACATATTACACACGCCTTTTTCCCCGAAAGGGTAGGCAGAGCCTCAAATGGGCCTCTTTTCACCGTGGGTTGCACCATCTTGGGATATAGACGTGACAAGTGGTGAGCTCATCGCCGCCATTGCTTCTCACGACTGACTCGGCTAACGCTTTCTTCCAGTAATAACACATTCCTTAAGTAAGCTAGCACCCAGGACACATCTTATGCCATCGAATCTTACAAACAAGTCCGGGTAATCCCTTAGTCGGCTTTTACGACATTCACGGGAGGAGATGGAGGGCCCAAGGATTGACCTCACCTTGACCTTGACCTTGATTGGACACACCACAACATTACATACTACAATAAAATGACGTATACACTCGTGTCGCTCCTCCTGTAGTTTTTTTTAAATATACAACTTGGAATGACGGAACAAGCAGATGGCCCACCTGATGTTAACCGGTACCCTCTGCCTATGAACAGTGCATTATCAAATAGGTCACGCCCACCTAGGACGCACCCTATGTGGCATTGCACTGCACCCGCCACCCTGAGAGCATACCTTAGTAATTCCCAATAAAATTACTCGTTTATTAATCCTCAAGTTATTTCACTGGAAGTCCGGTCTTAGGGGTAGCCTAGAGAGTGTTGCGGTTTCTTATGATTTGCACCGCTGGTTCTAAGCATCGATACGGGCAAGGTGAGGCATCGGAAAGGGCATTCCTCTCGGATATATACCCAGGCCATCCCCACAGCAAGTACTGCTCGCCGTGGCTCAGTATCGACACGACCCATCGACCACACAATGTCGAAATTGGTAAGTTTACAATAGTAGGCTAGCATTGTGATGAAGAGCACTTGTTGCAAGTTTTATCTATTGTTTTAGTCTTGTTGCACTTGCGTTTAGTAGTTCGCATGTTTACGATCCAATAGAATCCAATATTTAATCTTCTTTATGCAATGACGAACAATTTGGTAGAGCTATTAGATACATTTTGAAACTTTACCTTTACCTTTGCCAGGACCCTGGAAATATAGCAAGGGTAATCGATGTCTACTGGTTGGGTGACTGACTGACTGACTGATTTACAAACTAACTGTCTGACTAACTGATTATCAAAGCTTTCTAGAAACCTGAAATGAGGGTACAGTTATTTTGTTGTCAAGGCTAAGAAATCAATTTTCAAAATTCACTCACTAAATAAATAAATAATAATGGACAGTTCACAAAACTTTATTTAGCCCCAAGCTAAGCAGGACTTGTGTTATGGGTACTAGATAACTGATATACTTAATACAATATATAACATAGACAGATATTTTTTATTATACATAGAAAATACCCAGAACACCCTGAACAAATATTTACAGATCGCACAAATATTTGTTTCGAGACGGGAATCGAACCCGCAACCTCCTGTGTCGCAGGCTAACCTTCGCCTGCCGCGCCAGAGGTCGTCAAATGTGTGCAAAAGAAAACACACACCCCCTAAGGGGGTGCAGTGGTTTGTTGAAGTTTGTTTAGTGTGATATAACCAGTGTGTTGAAAGGATTCAATAATATACCATCAATCTTCGATAAAATATTTCCCACGATGGTGCAACCCACACTGAAAAGAGGTTTATTTGAGGCTCTGCCTACCCTTTCGGGGAAAAAAGCGTGTGTCTATGTATGTATATATGTATGTTTAAAAAAACTCCACGCACTCGAATACGCTGGCATTCTACTAGTCTAGGTACAGTCTTGCAACAGTAAGATGAGCACCAACGTTTCTTGCTATTACGTTCTGACGTTTTTGTAAAACTTTACTTTTCAGACTATTTGCCTGACGTTTCTGCTCGCAGCCTCTGTCACCTCAGCCCGACTAGACCACCTCGTGCCGCAGGGCTATGCTCCCGCCGGCGCAGGCGCAGGCTCGTCCAACGCCCAGCCCTACAACTATGAAAACGTCAATAACGGCGACGGAACCTACCGTTTTAGGTTTGTTCTTATAGGCTCAAGAACACTTTAAAAACGCTGTTTAAGGCTGTGCTTCCCTCAAAGATCTGCGAGGTAGATGAGCGGTGCGATGACGCGTAGCGAGGCTGTGGAACGATGTGAGTGTTTCCACCAGAGATGTGCTAGGCTGCTGAGCGGTGCGAAGATGCGTAGCGGGCTCTTTTCAGATGCGAGCGAGTAGTTTCTCGCTCGCGTCATCCTTTGCACACATCCCTCGCGCACATCTCTCGCACACATCTCTCGCACACATCCCTCGCAAACATCCCTCGCTTGTTTTATACGTATAAAAACCTCGCTCTGCTAAGCCGTTTCCATCAGAGCTACGCTGAGCGAGACTAGGCAAATGAGTGATTCTATTGATTCTTAAAAAACACATCCCTCGCTACGCATCCTCGCTCATCTCTGGTGGAAATGCAGCCTTAGTCATCAGTCAAACCATCTTCTAAGCAAAGGAGTATTATGGTGGAAAACAGTTCACGTCACTTTGCTGGTCTGTTGTTTTCCTGGAATCAAATATGACTGTCGAATTTCCGAGCACTTCCGGATATCTGATTAAGCTGAGGCAATTTTTTTTTTGACCATGCAATAGTTCGATGATAATACAATATAATGGTGACAGCGAGCTGATCTGATGATGATGAAGACGAAAGGTGGACAACAGAACTCGTTACTTATAGTTAAATAGTAGATCCACATCGTCCACTTACCAACAGGCGAGATCTGACCACGATCTCACCTGTTGGTAAGTGACGATGTGGCCGAAGATGGAGCACAAAGGTCTAGAAGGCACCTATTCACTCTAGCCTTGAAGAGACCTAGATTATCGTTTTCAGGAAAGACATATGAAGGTAGTGCATTCCACTCCTTAGCAGTGGACTTCTACAGGTTGACAATGCTGTTGTTTCAGCTACGACACCCCAGAAGGCATCTCAGCGCACGAGAGCGGGTCCCCCCGAGCGCAGGGCCCCGAGGGCCCAGCGGTGACAGCAGAAGGGGGCTTCTCTTACCGCGCACCTGATGGCCAACAGATCTCGCTCACCTACACCGCCGACGAGACTGGCTTCCATCCCGTAGGCGCCCACCTGCCGACGCCGCCGCCTATCCCGGAAGCTATCCTGAAATCATTGGAGTTCAACAGGCAAAATCCTTCTTCGTGAGTATACTGAAATTAAAACTGCAGGAAATTAATGTTCTTAGCGCAAAAGTTAATATTCCAGACTAGCTGTGGGTTTCATTATTTAAGCTACTCATCAGAAAATCAAATAATTACCAACATATTAAAAAAAACAAACACTTTTTTCAAAGTTACGATATTTAGATGTTTGGATGTTTGTTCCTCAATCGCACCGAAACGGTTGAACCGATTTCGATGAAATTTGGTGCCCAGATAGATTATGACCTGGATTGAGCTATAGTCTACTATTTATACCGGTAAAACGTGAGCGAAGCCGCGGGCAGACACTAGTTGCATATTTATATTCATTGAAACTAAAGGACTATTTAGGACGACTTTCGTGGTGCGGCGGTGGTACCTACTCGGCTGAGATGCGAGAGGTACCAGGTTCGAGGTGTTGCCAGTGACGACTTACGGCACTGAAATGAGGTCGCTAACTGTTTTCCTCATAGCCTCATACACAAGCTCAAAGTCACACAGCGGGCTATGGAGAGAGCTTGTAGTTTCACTATGTGATTAAATGGCAATGGCAATAATGTGATGCATATAGTTACGTGTTTTTTTTTAAACTACTTGTATGACGGAACTAGCAGGTGGCCCACCTAATGTTAAAGCGGTAACCTCTGCCTTTAACAATCCATTACTTCATAGGTCTCGTCCACCTAGGACGCGCTCTATGAGGCATTGCACAGCAACCGCCACCCTGAGACATAAAAATGTAAAGTCTCATGTGCCTGTAATGTCACCGGTACCCATACCCTTCTAACCGGAACACAGCAATGTGAGCACTACTGCTTTGCGGCAGAAATAGGAGGTAGTACTTCCCCGGACGAACTCTTTCACAAAAAAGCTCTAGTACTACTAATAAGTAGTGTGCATATCGGTTTAAAGAACTTTATTTAACCCTTTAACAGTTCACTTAAATATGAGCAAACATTTTACAAATTAAAAATAAGGTTAAAAGTATGTGGTATTTGTGGTATTTATTCTGTTTGGTAGTTTGTTATGTCCCTCATTATCGTGTTTCAGTGAGACCGGATCCTACAGCGGAGGCCGCCACCGGTACTAATAGCTGACTCCAAGATCTCTGAACGTGTCGACGAGGCGTACCTCATGCGGACTGTGATATAACCTACGAAAATGTATTTTAAAGCAAATGTAACTTATTCAGGAAATAAACGGTGGTGATGAAGACTGAATCTGTTATTTGATTTATTTACCTCAAAGCCTACAACAGCTAGCATGCCTACTTTTTGTTCTTTATATCTGCTTTCTTTAACTTTTCTATCAAACTGATTAGTTGCAACATGTGTTTGAAACATCGCGGTACGGAGTTGCAGGCCTCCGCCTGCTTTAAGTACGGAGGCCTGCAATGCTCTAAGGTTTGAAATAATATAAATGATGTCATACATTTTGATCGTTCCTTTTGATGCACACATTTTTAGGATTCTGTAAAGAATGTGCCAACCCCAGACAGAAATCTTCATAAAAAAAAAACGCACCGCACTAACAAGCAGTTTTTATTGAATATCTCAAAAATATTGATAATTTTACAAAACCCCTACAGTAAACCCTCGGCTGTGTTGTATTTATTTGATTTATCTAATTGTTTTTTTTAAATTTATTTACAGTAAGAATAATACAAGGTATGTACAAAATACATTGTTTAGTTTATTAAATGCTCAAACCCTCGGCTGTGTTGTATTTTTTGACGACCTCTGTGGTGCGGCGGGCGAAGGTTGGCCGGCGACGCAGGAGGTTGCGGGTTCGATTCCCGCCTCGGAACAAATATTTGTGCGATCGCAGATATTTGTTTAGGGAGTTCTGAGTATTTTCTATGTATAATAAAAAATATCTATCTATTTAATGTATTGTATTAAGTATATCAAATATCTAGTACCCATTACACAAGCTCTGCTTAGCTTGGGGCTATATAATGTTGTGTGAGCTGTCCAGCATTCTTTATTTATTTATCTAATTGTTTAGTTAATTAAATGTTCCATTTTAATAAAGAATCGAATGTAGCCAAAAGTAGAGGTATTTTTTTTTTTTTATCGAGAAAATATTTTTCTATCTTTTGTCTGGTACAGTGATCTCTCGGAATTATAATGTAGTATCCATGCATATAAAACATATTAAATCATGTACAATATTCAAATTATAAATTTGAATATAGTACATGGTAAAAATCAAATCTAAGAGTGGTAATTTTGCGTTATACCCCACTTTAACTTGTGAGCATACCAACATGTGTGTACATACCAACATACATTCTTGCTTTAATAATAAAATGTGGTAGGCAACATTAACTAATTATCCATGTGTTTATTAAGGAAGGTCAGCTCAGAGGCCATTGAGGAGTTCCGTTGTTCACCTGAGCTCACTCTCACTTTAGCATTTTATCTTCGGAATTTTACAGGTCGTAGATACTTTGTAGTTATAATATTATAAAGCCGAGCAATTTGGTTTAGGAAGACTAACAGCACTTAAAAACATCGTAGACATACCTAAGGTCAAGAATGAAATACCTAGAATCAAAAAGCTAATTACAGAAACATAGAAGAATTTAGAGCACGATAGTATACGACAAGTAATAACATAATGAAGCTACCAAAAATTACTTAAATTATTACAGAAATTTACATAATAACTTTTAAGAATATGGGAGCAGAAAAACTAATGATAGACATACATATTTAAGTACCTACTTAGCTTAAACGAAAGAACTCGAACTCACGAAGCGCCTCATTCTCGGTGTGCAACAGTTGAACAAAGTAGTATGCTGCCGATGTGTTAGTTGCAATTATCATACGGATACCATTACGACGTTATGCCAATGCATAAACTAATTCAAATATTAATATTATCATTAGCATATGACCTGCTAGGAACGTAACAATGCAACTTACTTTAAGGCAGTCAATATGACCGATAACAACTTATACAATTTAAAATATCAGCAGTTTCACGTGGATTGGCCATAACAGGTGATATTACAAGCTAATTCATAATCATGTAATACGTTTTTGACCAAATATTTATGAAGCATATAAATATCCAAAGTCTTTGCACCCACGCTTTTGCACCGAGGCTATAGAATATAGATTCTAATACTAATTAATTAAGTGAAAGACAAAGTCAAAAAGTATTTTATTCATTGAAATCACAAGGATCATTTTGAATCGTCTTAAAAAATAAATTTACATTTACTCCTGTTCCAACGCAACCAGACCTAGAAGAATCAGGCAACAAACACGGTCTGATTTTTTTGATGATCCTTCTTACTACTATGTGGGGAGCACCTGTATGGTGCTTTGAGAACAAGTGGAAGCTGATTCAAAGAAAAAAGGAAAACCATCTTAAAAGCCTTGCTTAGGTAGGCAGTCAAAATAAGATGATAGAGAGAATCAGCAAAAGTTCATAAGGCAGCACACTCTACGCTTGATATACTCATAAATAACACATCAATAATAAATTATATGCAGGTACAGACATTGAAAATTTACAAATTAGGTGTCGAGGGGCAGAGCGACATCAGGCCACGCGGCTTTATCATTAACATAGTCATGTAGTGTTTAATACGCTTTCTTAATTAAATTATTCTTATGAAGGATTATGAATAAGCTAGGATAGGATAGGATTATAATTATATTAGGTGGCTGTCAAATAGTAATTAACGATCGTGGATAACACCAAGATCTCGAACAGAGGACTCTGTATCAATAGTAATCTAAATCATAAATTACTAATTTATGAGTTTTATAGTCAAAGTGATACACGCGCATTTAAGAGGTTCAACTCATGAAATGATACACGCGCATGGTCCAGCTTATGAAATATGCAGTAGTTACATAAACGTTGAACTTCCTCCTGTTATAATAATAGAGAACCGTCAAAATTTTTGATGCTTTTAAAAAAACATATCATCTGTAAAAAGTAGGACATTAGAAACTTTTCACTAGAAACGGGATATTTACTATGATTTCTGAGTTTGAAGACACATAAGAGTTCTTCAAAAATGTATTAACATGAGATATAAAAAACTAGGGTAAGTATTTTTCAATTAATACAAAACTTGATATTATGCAGGATTTATATATAATTTTTTTTATAATTTCGTAGTTTTTTTTTGTCACTGGTGATATTTGATTGGAGGGGTATTTCCCCTAAAAAGGGGGGGAAGTTTGCTGCGGCCGATTTTGGTAATATATGGCAGAAAAATTTGGTACTCAATTTTAAACAAGAATTTCAAATAAGAGCAAAATCGCCAAAGAGGTTGTTAAGGCGCGATAGGTTCTCAAATGTCTAGAATTTTAAAGTTTTTGATAAGAATTTTCATAGTTTTCTATAAAGAAAAAAATATATAATATTCTTGAGCTTTTTATCTAGTGAAATCAATAATCCAATACAATATATGAATTACTTCACTCGATAAAAAAAAATAACAAAGATACCTCCTTTTTAAAATTGAAATGCTTTTTTTAACTCACTTCTCTCACGTTTTAATTTTTGAAACATTTGGTTAAATGTTAGTTATTATTTGAGTTAGTGAATTCATCAACAAAATTAAACAAAACTTTGAACGATATTTTTATAGAATTTTTTTATACATAAAAACACGGTATCAGAGCGTGCGCTCGCCTTCTTCGCCTCATACAAAAATGTTCGTTGAACCTATAGCGCCTTAAGTTATACAGAATGAGTTTTTCTTTTCAAGGCTACTTATTTTAAATCTGAAACCGTGAGAGTTATCCAAGAGTTCTGCATTCAAAAATGTTGAAATGTGAATTTATCTTCTATGTAAGTTTTTATAAAAAAAACATTTTTGGGTTCTTTGTTTGATCATCATCGACATGATGCATAGTTGTTTACAACTTTGTGGTCGCAAGGTCTACCGTTCGTAAAACAACTAGTTCTATTGACGCATCCCTTTAATGTAGGCTCGAGGATCACAACTCACTTTTGAATTTTTGCAATCGAACTTGTAGTTCCCAAATTATTTAAGTTTGGACAGAGTAAATTAGAAATTTTCCGATAAATACCCTCACGCAGACAAAGCCTAGAGGCGACTGAAGTCAGTTGTTAACATTTTCAGTACTGTTGGTGGAAGGGCTCCAAGTGATTCAATCATGGTTTGCTGGGATTGGTTGAGCGGTTCGTGAAATAGTGGTATGCCGAAAGTACAATGAAACATAACGTTAAATTTTCGCGAAACGTGAGAGTAAGATATTACATGCCCATGGATTCCATGACAAAATACGGCCTGTACACGTGTACCAACATACCTTCTTACATTCAAATATCTAATTTTGCCAGTTGTTTCAAGGACTCAGCTCGCATCGTTCGCTCGGTCAATACAATGATTAAATATTATTTTAGATTTTACACGTGTAAATAATAATAATATATTAGAACTATACATTATAATACATTCACTGTCAGTATCCCCAAGTAGGTAGTTGAGATGGAATTATTCATGTCATGATGCACAGACTGAACAGAGTTGTTGCAAATAAGTTTGTGCGCGCGAGGTCTACTGTTCGCAGAACTACTACTTAGTATTCATCATCAGATCAGGTCACTGTAAACACACACAACAAAACCTAGAGGTCTGAAAATGCTGAAACTAAACAAAGCTTTTGAAGAAGAAAAAAACTACGAATGCTCGTTTTCTTTGATATCGATAATGTCCCCTCGTTTCCATACTTAATTTGTTTTGGTAAATTTTAGACTACATACAATATTTTCCTTAATTAAAAAAAACTCTATTATGTCTAATTTTTTCCAATATGTTTTGCAATTCTCCGAAGTCACCCTCGTGTTGAAACACCATATGAATACGACCATATTTAAGAATTAGCTTAAATGACTACTGAAACAAAGGATCTGGCCTAAATAAAAAAATAAGTAGGTTTATCAAAATCAAATATACAGATTTATGTATCACATAAATTTATTAAAAGCTTGTAATAAATTAAAAAACAATCAATGTTCTAGGCAGGGCCGTCGCTTTTAGTAAGTAAGTCCTCGTAATTGAAGATCTTCATAACTTAGTAGTTGTAGTTCCTGTTGTAACCACTGTTGTAGGAGCCCTCACCTCTGAAACAGAATTTCATTATTAGCATGAGAGAGTAAAATGTATTCCTAACTTTGATAAAGACATAGGTATCTGCTCAGACAAGTATATATTGGTTATTTCATGGTTGAAATTGCTGATAAATTAATGATCAACAGCCTTCCTAATGGAACTTAAAACAGTTTACATTTCAAACATTGTTGTGTGTAAGGTTGATTGCACTATAAACCCGTTCGTATTTCTAGTTTCTGCTATTGCATATCTTAGAGACTAGTCTGGCGTTTCTTTCTGTTTTCCCACGTTACAGCGTTTTCTTTCTGAAGGGGTACGGACTAACCGTATACCACTTTCTATACAGTGCTGGTGATACTGTGGGTTTACCATACGATACCACCCTTCCTGAAATAGAGTTGTGATAATCAAACCATGCACGGACTCTTCCCGCCATTTTCGAAAAGAGACGTTGTCTACTTTTATTTTATTTCTTTTCCTAGTGTTTTCTTGAGTTATTTTGTGTTATTTTGGTGGCATTTTAACTAATGTACCTCGTTTAAAAATCACAAATGTAGTGAAATTAAATGGAAGTGAATTGCGTGACTTTTGAAATTGGTGGAAATTGTCTACCAACGTTTTAGTAAAATTGGCCACCGTTTTTCTAAAACATGACTCGACTGTGACTTTGACGACTTGGAAGGAGTGTAACGTTGCTAAATATATTGAAAATACAATATAGTAAAAATACAGATACTTGAAAATGGCAAATGCACAAGCCGTGCGGCGCCAATTATAAAAAAAAAAAAAAAACCATGCACAATTTTTTCATTGTTATAAAACTTATTTATCCAGCCTCCCAGACTAATCTTTGCAAGGTTTTTTACTATTAATTAGGATCCACTTCCAGTAATCACTAGGCAGGTTATTTGTTTTTTTATCAGGGATGTTTGTTTATAACATTATATCTATGACTATACTCCCATGGCCACTATGTTATACTAGTATGGCCAGTGTAGCCTGCGGTACTTTTATGTTTTTTTTCCATTCACAGATTTTGTTTGTTGGCACAACTCCATTTGGTGGTTTCATTTTATACCTACCGTACCATCAGAGTATGGCAGTGGTGGTGAGTCCGGAATGGAAATATACTTCCTTTTGAACTTTCTAGAACTCAGAATAGCCTCTGGGATATGTGGAGGCGTGATGATGTGAGAAGCATAACACAACACCCCAGTCACATACATTGTCCTGATCCCACACTAGGATCCCGTGTCGGGGTATCAAGAACTACGAGTCTGTGGTACCACAACATCCAGGCTCGAACCAAACAGATGATACAAACATTCGTCCCGCTGCAGGAATCGAACCCACAACCTCTCGTATCTCAGCCGGCTACTCACCCGCAGCGCCACAGAGGTTAGGAGGAGCAGTGAGATGGAAGCCGATCTCATCTCCGGTGTAGGTAAGTGAGATCTTTGTTCTTCAGGCGCACACTTATTGACCTCTACGACACATACATACATACAGAGACATACGCCTTTTTCCCCGAAAGGGTAGGCAGAGCGTCATTTGGCCTCTTTTCACAGAGGGTTGCACCATCGTGGAATATAGACGTGACAAATGGTGAGCTCATCGCCGCCATTGCTTCCCACGACTGACTCTGTTAACGCTTTCTTCCAGTAATAACACATTCCATAGCCTAAATGATTCTTACGAAGAAGGATGCTGCCTGTTGAACTCCAAAGACCTCAGGATAGCCTCTGGGATCGGTGGGGGCGTGGGGATATGGGAGCCGGTGGGATGGAAGCCATGCTCGTCAGCGGTGTAGGTGAGCGAGATCTGTTGTCCATCAGGTGCGCGGTATGAGAACCCGCCCTCTGCAGTTACAGCTAGGCCTTCGGGGCCTTGCGCACGTGGCGAGCCGCTCTCGCGAGCTGAGATACCGTTCCCGGTTTCGTAGCTGAAAATTATAGAAAATATTACTGTTATTTTAGACAACCCATTAAAACTTTAGAAATGAACGCTGAAAAATAATAGCAGTTTTTTTAAGTTACATGTTTTTGCAGCTGTATGAAGTAACAGTATGAAATAAATTAATGTGAATACCTGCTTATTATTTTAGGACTTTGTTTAGTAGCTCGGCCGGTATTTTGCATGTAGCTATACTCCAACTTGCTACGGGCATTGCTTATTCTTACTCGTATGTTAGTTCTCTATACCTTCTCATGAAATCTTGCCCTATAAATATCTTCTTTTTTTAACTAGGTGAATGGCGGAACAAGCAGATTGCCCACCTGGTGTTAAGAGGTAACCTCTGCCTTTAACAACGCATTACGTCCACTAGGACGCACCCTATGTACTGCGCACGCCACCCTGAGACACATAGATGAAAAGTCTCATGTGCCTGTAATTTCACCGGGACCCAAACCATTCAAACCAGAACAGAGCAATGCGAGCACTACTGTTTTGCGGCAGAAATAGGTATGGAATTAGTACTTCCCCGGAAGAACTGTATCACAAAAAAGCTCTACTACTTCTAAACTACTGCTTGGTTCAACAAAAGACAGGATCTTAGGAAGTAGGCCTCGGCATCATTAACAGTCTTTAGCGTCCTTTGCCGGGCGAGGCCTCCCCTTTAGAATTAAACGAGGGGATTTGCCATAATCATCACGCTGGCAGGCGGATTGGTGATGGCAGCGTGTTGATGTTGATTGCTTAGATGATGCTGTCCATACCTTAGTAAGGTCCCTTATAAAGGTGGGGTATAAAGGTGGGGTAAATCGCAAGATTACCAATCTTAGGATTGATTTGTAGTAAGTCAAGTACAATATTCAAATTATAAATTACGAGGGATCACTGTACCAGAAACACGATAGGACATTTAGGACATTTTTTTATAGGATATTTTCTCTATAGAAAAAAACCCCAAAGTTACCTCTAATATTGGCTAGATTCGATTGTTTATTAAAATGGTGCATATTAAAATCAATACAACAAACCCGAGGGTTTCCTGTAGGGGTTTCGCAAAATTATCTATGTATATTATACGAGATATTCAATAAAAACTGCTTTTTCAAGCGGCGGCGCGAGGCTTTTTTTTTAAGTTTTCTGCCTGGGTTGGCACAGGCTCCGATAATTCAAGCGAAGATACCTGTATCTGTAATTTCCATCGCCATTATTGACATTTTCGTAGCTCAGGATAGGAATGTGAGCCCCTCCGTAGTTGTTGCTGTTGGCTGCGTAGTAGGGGCCAGGGTAGCCACCGCCGGCGCCGGAGTGTCGGTGTTCAGCGGTTACCACCGAGACCACCAGAAAGGCTGAGATACACTGAAAAAAATAAGAAAAAATTCAGACTTTATACTAAGCCGCATGCCACAGGGAATCTCATCGAAAATCCTCATCGCAATAAAACGACTGAACCGGTTTTGGTCAAACATAGGTAAGAACAAGCCCGACTAATTTACCTTTCAAACAAAAAAAAAAAACGGTTCATCCGCTCGTGAGCTACGATTCCACAGACAGACCCACACACATAGACACACACACAGTCACTTTTGCGTCGGGGGTTAAAAATTAAAGAAAGAAAGAAAAATTATTTATTTGGAACGGCACACATGTATGGAATAAATGACAATTGATAAATAAAATAGAAAATAAAAAAGATTAAACATAAACGGTAATACCTACCAAGGGCAAAAGCTAAGTATATCTAACTACACTACAATTAATTAAGTGTCTCTTAAGTGCCATCCACGCAGTGACGTCAAATTAATTAGTGATCGGAACCCTGTGCTGATCGAAATGAGCCTAACACGGCCAGTCTACTATTATCCATCGAGGAGTTTCATTCTCTACCTACCGTTTCCATAATCAGATCAGCTCGCTGTCACCATAATATTGTATTGTCATTGGAACTTGACAGGTATGCAAAATTTCATCTCAATCGGTTGAGCATAACTGCTTTAAAACTCAGTTGCAAGATTTGACCCGAATATACTTACAGAAATATACAGAATATTTTACATTACATATTTTTAATTACAGAAATATTTTATATTTTTTGTTATTATAAATACAGAAATTGCAAGTTAAAAAAGCTTGTAAAAAGAAACAGCTATTTACCAGCCTTAATAATCAAATAACTGGTCAAGTGCGTGTCAGACTACGCATAATGTATAGGGTTCCGAAGTCAAGTGACAGTAGTTCCTCCCAATCTCAATATTATTTCATCGCAGGATGTTCTAAATGTTTTTTTTACAAGGAGATTTATGATTCTCTAGGGTAAAACGGTTTAGAAATAGCAGGTTTAAAAGGCATATTTTAACAATTTTGGCGGGATATATCTCACTGGTGGTAGGGCTAACAAAAAAATGCGTATTTATCATTCAACAAGACCTTTTTTTTAAATTTACAGCTGGTCTATGTTCTAACGAAGAGTGACCAGCAGAAAACCAGTGACACAAAGTAGTAGTAGCAAGACCTTTTTAACGATAAAACACAAGGCGTGCGCTAAGAAAAACCACCCCACTACTACATGCGATGGACCCCAAAATTAAAATGTATGACGTCTTATATTCTGGTATCCCTATACCACAGAATAAATAATAGTACAAGCCTATATCAAATTTCATGCGTTTTGGCTACGACGACTAGAATGGACGGGCGGAAGGACCGAACGATCTTATAAGGGTTACTTGTTGAACTCGAAACCCTAAAAATCATCACAACCGCAGCAGATTTAAAGCTGAGATTAGGTTCACCAAACAATGGCATTATGCAATAAATCAGAAATGATAGGCAAGTTACCTTGAAAGCAATCATTATTGTACTCCAAATTATAATCCAAAGCACTTGATCCACCAAACCTGCACGATGACTGATACCTACCTGCCGAGTTCAACACTCTTTTATATCATGACCGTTCACCCATCACCTTGCCATCACAGACACAGTACCGGTGTATTCTGTGACACTGGGCGGCGCTGAGTACATTCCAATGAAGCCACCCCCCATGGGCGCTCTTATTGTTACAGAGGGCACCTTTTATGCAAGCCAGTGCAAGGATTTCCGTTCGATTGAGCAGGTATGTCTTACATTTACTTTCGCATTTATAATATTACTAGCTGTCTCGACTTCGTCTGCCAATAGTTTTTATAAATCATATATTTTGGTTAGCGAGGGAGTTATATACAGTCCTAAGTGAAGCGAGGGGTTCAAGCTGCCCAAGACGAAGACAGACTTTATTCCAGAGAAGCATACTCTACTTTTCACACCTTCTGCGAGACAATGAAAATTCACTGGAAATCAACACAAACACTGTCTTTTGTTTCACATTCTTTGTAAACGCACCTTTTTTTTGTGTTCTGCTTTTACCACCAGTTCGATTTTCGAGCAAACCTCTTTACAATGCCATTATAATAATAATAAAACCTTTTTATTTTCCTTACCAACTAGTTAACATAGGTTATGATCTTATTCTTAAAAAACGAATGTTTAAAAAATAAATGCACCTTTTCCTTTTCACTTATTCCTGGTTAGGAACCCTTCTTTGGGTATAGGCCTCCTCCAATTTACTCTATGCTTCTCTATCGTTCGCTATGGCGATCCACTGATTCCCAGCGGTTTTTATGATCTCGTCTGTCTATGTCTTTCTTGGTCGACCCGATCTTCTTTTGCCGTTTGGCCCTTTCCATCGAGTCACCTCTATGGTCCACCTTTTGTCCTTATATCGGGCTAAGTGTCCAGCCCACTGCCAGTTTAGCTTGAGCGCGTAGTGGAGAGCGTCGGTCACTTTTGTTTTATTTCTTATTATATCGCTTCTGATTTTTTGTATCTTCCTGATTTTTAGGATGCTCCTTTCCATAGCCCTCTGACAAGTTGTTATTTTAGATTTTATCTTTGTAGAGTAGCTCCATGTTTGGCATCCATAGGTTAGAGTCGGCAGTATAGTGCGCGTCATGTAAAAAGAACGCTGGCGGTCAAGCTTCTACAGGCGTTCGAGCGTTCTTTTTACATGACGTGTACTATAATTGTACTTTATTTGTAGTAAACTAGGCAGGCACTCATTCAATGCATAGGTATACATCTCTTAAATAAGTAGAAAAGTAAGTAATCTCTTAAAAAGAACGCTGGAACGCCTGAAGTAGCTTGACCGCCAGCGTTCTTTTTACATGACGCGCATTATACACAGGTGTCAAGCACTATTTTTTTTTCAGGTGGAGAAGTAAGTTGCCTTTAAAAATTTCTTTCAAACTCCAGTATTTATTTGTTACGATGCCATATGGGAGTTTTCCACGAGTTTCCACACGAATTTGACGTTCCAAATTCAAATCACTTTATTTCCTAGGGAGTTTCATACAACTTTATATCCCTTAACAGATAAATGCTTTACTTTACGTTGAGGTTGCATGATATGTAATTGGACATTGTCGAGCTGGTAGTGTGAAAAAAACATTACATTTGTCAGACATCTGAATTTTCAAAATTGCACTGGCTTCCTTACCAAATTTCAATGTAAAATATGCTATAACGTGTTGAAGTAAGATTCAATTACGCTGTATATTTTTTTTATATAAATTTGAAAAGCCCATAAGAAAAGCGTGAATGGGACATTGGGAAGAAGGAGACCTCGGGGAACGTATTCGAGACGTTCTGGAAAAAGGCCAGGTCAAGAGGACGAGCATGTATGAAGTATGTGATGAGAGTGAATGAAACAAAAGAGGTATGTCAGGATCGTAGCAAGTGGAAATCCGTGGTCTCTGCCTACCCCTCCGTGAAACAGGCTTGAGTTTATGTATCTAAACATATATGAAAAGCCCGCTATTATTCCCTAAGGGTTAGTTTGTAGTTTGACTAACCCAATAATTTTTTCAAGAATGGTAATTTTCTGGATGATTTTGTTCCAAGAACCCTAAAATGCAGTTATTTAAGGAGTTTACTCCTTAAGAATCGATTGTCATATAATGCCCACGCTACGCAAATAAATGGGGAGTAAAATCGAACTTTAACAAAATGTAAAGTCGTTTTCCTCTTTTGTTTTGTTTTAAAAGGTCTTTATTAATTAGAAACTAATTCAAATTAATAGAACTAATAATTTGATTTATTTTACCCTCGTTCGTTTTCCCTCTACGCAGTAACGGATTTGCCCTAAGGCCCAGTAGGCCCGGGCCTAGGGCGGCCAGATATTAGGGCCGGCCAAAAGGGACAAAAAAAACTGATAAAACATGAAATAACTCATTGTACCTAAATATTCCAAAGGCTCGCGCACATTATGTTGGGCCACACTGCACCGCATCGTATAACAATAATCTTCCTAAATTACTATTGTACAGTTTTTTTTTAGTTGGCTTTATATTAAATTCATTATGTATGATGATGGGTGCTAAGAAAGGAGCGGTTGGTACTTACTAAATGGCCTGGGGCCTAGGGCGGCCAAGACTGCAAATGCGCCACTGCCTCTACGTAACATATTCGAACATCTTATACTGTTCTGAACTGGAGTAAACTCCAGTCGAGTGACAAACACCTTTTTTTTCTTAAAAATTTTCAACTACCTCTCGAACCTCTCGAACTTTAAAAGAACGGTACACCGATACTCCCATTATCTTGTAACTAGGTATCTGTAAGACCTGTATTTCAAAAGACAGGCTTTATAGAGCCGAATAACGAAAATGTTAATTAGCAGGTGCTAAAACCCAATTAGTGGTTCTAGCGGGGTGAAATAACACACCAAATTAGCAAAATGTATGTAAGTGCCTTGATGTTTTTGCTGTGTTCACTGTATTCTTGAACTTACTTGTACTTTTGATGTGTATATACAAATTATTGTACGCAAGGACGTTAGATTGTATGGATCAGTTTTTTATTTTAAACTGAGTTTAAAAAAAGGAGACGGTTCTCAAGTCTTGTACATTTTTTATTTTTTATTTTTGTTACCTCATATCTTTTTTTTAGTTGGCTCGATTTACTTCCAGATTTGTCCCATTTTCATCAAAATCTGGTTCTGATCATAGGATCCATGAGGAATTGAGGGAACTCCTCAAATATTATACGCACACATATAGCAATTTCGGTATTTTCAGCAACAACTCCAGCATGTGCTTTCATAAAGTTTCATTTGTTGAAGTGGAACTGATAAAAAAATGATCAGAAATGGCCATTGAAACTACTAATGATAAGTGTTTCACGGGTGGCGATAAGGGTGACTTTTCGATATCCGATTGAGCTGCAATTTGGCATACCTGTCAAGTTCCGTTGACAATGCAATATGATGGTGACAGCGAGCTGATCTGATGAGGCGGAAGGTGGACAATGGAACTCCTCGATGGGTAATAGTAGACTAGCCGTGTTTAGGCTCATTGTGATTAGCACACGGTTCCGATCACTAATATTATAATCTTGTATTGGGGATAAATTCCTAGATTAGAAGTTTTTTTTTCGAAAACAATTATGTTGACAGCTAGTCACAGTTGCTAACAAAATCGGGTCCCCTATTCATCCTGAATTAAATGACGGTATGATTTTAAATTCATACCCAATTCTGGCAGAGCTTTGCTCAACCACAAGGCGCGGTGTCATAAAGTGACCTCGTAACCTTATCCGAATGGATTTATTTGAGAGGCCCAAATTTTGTCACTGTCTGACTCACTACAGGTCAGGTAAGTAAGAAAGGGACAGAATAGCGCACACGAAACAAAATGTGAGAAACAAAACAAACCAACTGTAGAATAGAATAGATTAGAATCAACTAAATGATTATTTCCAAAAATCTAAACATGATGTTTTATAAACCTATAAATTGCCTTTAATATTGTGAGAGAATCATTAAAATAGCTTCAGGCGTTTGGAAGAAGCAGGCTTTTTACGTAAATCATAGGATACTTTGATTTTTTCTTGCCAAAAGTAACAATTAAGTAAAAAAAAAAGTTTATTTTATTAAGTATATTAGTCGTTCATTGTATATTTTTTATAGTACTTATAAATAGGATAAACTTTATTGGGCTAAATCATTCCAAAGAAATAAGTGGCCTACTACTTACCTCCAAAATTAATTACTTACCTCCAAAACAAATAGGATTGATACTAACGAGTACTAACTTCGGGAGACCTATCGCATGTCGAAACTTTCGGATTTGAATTTAGTTAATTCAAATCCGCTAGAAATCATTTATAGTCGTAGACGTAGCTTGAAGAATTCGTTCAAACCCAAATACCTAAGCTTGTTTCATGGAAAAAAAAACGTATAGCGTTCCATTGAGATAACATGCTACGTACATATTAGCTTAACGTAGAGTTCAGCCCAAAAAAAAAAACTTTCTTTCTTTTACATATCGGTTTCATTCATTTTCTTTTTTTTTTCGGTGTTTATATATGTTTGCTATAGCTGGTTTATGGAAACTAAACCCACTCGATGGAGATACATTAAATCGCTAGTAAGACTCCTTTAAAAAAACTAGCTCTACGATTGATGTCCTCATTGTCCTCTAATTGAAATCTTCAATGTCCTAGGAATTAAATTAATATATTTTTGTTATAGTCCAGGATCTATCGTACTTATGCATACATGAATAAAATAAATCAAATTTCGATGTTTTTTCCGATTTACCTAAGACATAATAGAGGTTGCAGGAAGGCGGTGGATGGAGGCGGTTCAAGACCATTCTTCGTGGCATTCTATGCGGGAGAACTACTTCTAGCAGTGGACGGGAACTTTTCGGTTCTACCTTTATAATGCGAACTGCTAAGGAGTGGAATACACTACCGTCGTCTGTCTTTCCTGAACTATAATCTGGGTATCTTCAAGGCTAGAGTGAATAAAAATAAAAATAAAATAAACATTTATTTTCTCTTAAAAAAATGGTAAATACTTTTATTTACAGAAAGAATAATACAAGGTATGTACAAAATACATATGAAACAGTTGTGCTACCTGAAGACCGCTACAAGCGATCTAAAGGTAGCTCAACTGATCCAAATCACTACCAGACGGAAGCGTCCCTAAGATGCTGGCTGCATTGTCACGCTGAATGGCAATACTAATGCGTTGAGCCAGATAAGAGCCAGCTCTCGGGTCACGCGTCGCTTCGACCAGATGCCCTGAAACAATTTTGAAAACGTGATGGGCCCCGGAACCCCACGGACCCAGAGTCTCGACCCCGAAAGGCTCAAATAAGTAAGCTCTGTCGAGACTTGGATATTTGCGTCTTTTACAAAATGAAAAATCAAATTACAAAAATGGTCTTGACAATTAAGTACAACTCGGTAGTTAAAATAAACTGTAGACCTACTTATGCATGTAGAAGGCACCTACCTTCTAGATCTTTGTGCTCCATCTTCGGCCACATCGTCACTTACCAACAGGTGAGATCGTGGTCAAACAAAGGTCGATCAATGTAAAAAAAAAGTAAAGTACATACAAGGTGAATGAAAGATATACAATTGTCACATAAAACATAGTTATGTTTATTTTGAAGATCCATGACTATGTACATTTATAAGTAACATAATTATAAGTAGGTAGTATAAATTAAACTAAATAGTGCATCGTTACATAGTGGTATCACAGTCCTAGTTTCAGAAAGGTCAAGCGTTCGTCAAGATTCAATTCTCTAAGCTCGCAACTAAACCGCCGACAACGTAGCAATCTAGAACTAATCAAGTTGTTCAACAAAGCGATTCAATTTCGATATCTTCCCATTTATATCCACTAAAGGCTTTTCGGGAACGTTTAGGCACCTTCATTTCCTTTCCGTTCCTTGTAAACTGGTCCTTTTCATCCTTTATCGCATCTGTTTACATTTTTAGTAATCCTAGCCAGTGTCGAGGCTTGGGAGTTGGGATTGTGAAAAAGGCATGAAGTCAAGCACTTTTTTTTTCACTCCTGCTAAAAACCTCAAAATAGAACTCCATTTTCCTTTTATTGGAGTTTACTCTTTAATCGATTTTCATATATCAGCCAAATAGCAATGGAGTCACATCGTAAAATCAAGCGTTAGCAAAAACTGAAGTCCGTTATGTTTTCCCTCTGCGCAACAATTTTTCATCGAAGGCGCAACATATTCTAGCATCTTATACTGAAGAGTAAACTCGAGCGTCAGGGCTCACATACACCATTTTTAACCCCCGACGCAAAAACGACGGGGTGCATTTATCGGGAGTGTTCTTAGCTATGTTTGATCAAAATCGGTTCAGCCATTTCATAGCGATGAGGGTTTTTACTTATACGTTGTCATTCTTTTTCTTCTTACTCGTAGATTCAAGAGGTCGGTTCGTTCACTACAATTATTTTCCTTTTCAATCGCTCTGAGATTCGGGTGGGCGATGTCCGTTACGAGATCATGCGGTCATGCTAGCCGAGAACTGGTGAGATCATTAGTAGTGGTATCCGTTGGCACCATTGCCGCCGCTGCCACTGCCACCGTTGCCACCGCTGCCGCTGCCACCGCCGCCATTGGCGGATCCAGAACCACCACCGTTGTAAGCACCCTCACTGGAAAAAAGGAATAAATTTTTCATTTGATTCTGTATAATGCATCTAAGTTCTGGGTCAGTGATGATGAATAAATAAATAAATAAATAAATAATGCTGGACAGTTCTCACAACATTATCTAGCCCCAAGCTAAGCCAGAGCTTGTGTTATGGGTACTAGATAACTGATATACTTAATACAATATATATAACATAGATAGATATTTTTTATTATACATAGAAAATACCCAGAACACCCTGAACAAATATCTGCAGATCGCACAAATATTTGTTCCGAGGCGGGAATCGAACCCGCAACCTCCGGCGTCGCAGGCGAACGTTCGCCAGCCCCGCCACAGAGGTCGTCATGAATGGTAATCCCATGGGTGTTCTATTCCGATTAGTGGCATTTTAAATCGGATGACTTCCTTCTTTTAGTTATAGGATATGCCTGGTTCCTTCGGGATAGTTTGTTTCACTGTTTCATTTAAATTATTTGAATGTGCCTGTAGTGCACATCAGTTTCCAAAACGGCTGAATTTGAATGAACTCTTGAAGATAGTGTCGATTCTAGCCAGGCAGGCTTCATAAAAGTGAATCCGTTGATATATTTATTATATTTGATACTAGTGTCCGCCCGCGGCTTCGTTCATGTTTTAGCAGGATAACAGTAGCCTATAGCTCAATCTAGGTATGTACCAAATTTCATCAAAATCGGTTTAGCCGTTGGGCGTGATTGAGTAACAAATATACAAACATCGAAACATCGTAACTTTGACATGTAGTGTTTTGATTCAGTACTTACGAAGATGGATTGTTCTTGTTGAACTCAATAGACCGCAAGATCTCCTCCGGGATGGGAGGAGGCGTGGGTAGGTGCGGGCCGACGGGATGGAAGCCGTTCTCATCAGCAGTATACGTGAGCGCAATCTGCTGGCCGTCCGGCGACTTGTAGGAGAAGGAGCCCTCGGCAGTCACTGCTAGGCCTTCCGGGCCCTGGGCGCGGGGAGACCCGCTTTCTTGTGCTGAGATTCCATTGCCGGTTTCATAGCTGAAATATAAATGGTTTCAGTAATTTAGGTAGATAAGCTGGAATAATATTGCTAGTCTTGTAGCGTAGGTAGATATAAACGTTAGTTGCTTGAGTGCTTTTTGCCTTTTAGTTTGCGGTGTATAATAAGTTGAGTGCATTTTCTCTAAAACTATTCAGATACTGATAATAAATGGAGCGTTCTTTTGTGAATGGGGATACAACGTTATCGTAAAATGAGTAGATTATGTAATCATAGTTTTCACTAGAAACGGGATATTTACCATGATTTTTGAGTTTTTATCGTACTCAATATTTCGGTGACCGACAAAAAGACACGACAAGGTAAAGACTTTAGTTAGTTCTCCCGTGATCATGGCGCATGCAACTGTGCTGAAATATCGGGAACAACCAAAACTCAAAAACCATGTTAAATATCCCGTTTCTAGTGAAAAGTATGTACCTGTATAACCATGATAGTTTCAAAAGTTAGATTATGTAATCACCTAAAATGGTAGTTTCCATCCCCATTGTTCACGTTCTCAAACTTAGTGATGGGTATCTGGGAACCGCTTCCACCTCCTCCGCCACTGGAGCCTCCAAAGCCACCACCGGAGCCGCTGCCCGAGCCTCCGCCGAAGCCACCGCCTAGTCCAGCGTTGCCCGCACCACCCGCAACGCCGAATCCACCGCCCAGTCCAGCGTTGCCCGCACCACCCGCTCCGCCGAAGCCACCGCCAGCCCCCCCACTCGAGCCCGCATTGCCCGTTCGCGGGGGAAGGTACTGTGGTTCGAGACGACCGCAAGAAGCCACGGCTATGAGTGCCGAGGTGAAGAGTAACTGGAAATTACAATAGACGGTCTTGAGAACCTATTCTACTAATAGATAGATAGATAGATTAACACTTTATTGCACACCAAATATAAAAAATAAAAAAGATAAAATAACCAAAACAATAACAGTAATGTACAATGGGCGGTCTTATCGCTAAAAGCGATCTCTTCCAGACAACCTTTGGATGGGCAGGAATAATAATATTATAATATGCTATACTTTGTCCATCGATTTTCAATGTCGGATGCCCTTGGGCGGCCTGACAAACTCTGACAGCCAGCACTACCTCATACAATAAACAAACAAACAATGGATGGTTTGTTACTCAAAGATACTTCAACTGCTGCACCAATTTCGATAAAACTAGATAGAAATTTTTTATTTTTTTATTTAATACTACTTGTATGACGGAACAAGCTGATGGCCCACCTGATATTAAGCGGTAACCTCTGCCTATGAACAGAACATTACCTCATAGGTCACGCCCACCTAGGACGCGCCCTATGTGGCATTGCACTGTGCCCGCCACCCTGAGACATAAAGATGAAAAGTCTCATGTGCCTGTAATTTCACCGGCACCCTTACCCTTCAAACCGGAACACAGCAATGCGAGCACTACTGCTTTGCGGCAGAAATAGGTATGGTGGTTGTACTTCCCCGGACGAACTCTTACACAAAAAAGCTCTACTACTACATATGATTATTCCGACTAGTTATGTGCTGTATTCTTATACCGAACTTAGATTATGACCTAGATTTACACAGCCTACCACCGCTGGTATCACAGAAGTCCAGTCACGGGCAGAACCCATAGTAGAACAATTAAGTAACTGGTAAGAAGAAGTAGAAATTTATTATAAGTTTTTGTGAAAAAAATATTTTTCAAAACAAGCTTTTATAAAAATAGTGACTGTAACCGTGTGCTGATCAAAATGAGCCTAAACACGGCCAGTCTACTATTATCCATCGAGGAGTTCCGTTGTCCACCATCATCAGATCAGCTTTCTGTCACCATCATATTGTAATTGTACTGATAAGATAAGATAATTGTTTATTTCAGATTTCACACAATAACAAATTCACATGTCATACATTTTGTTAATAATCATTAAATATTGTAGTTAATGTTAGTAAGTACCTATACAAAATTACAATTATATAGATTTTCTTGTGATTGTTCAATATCCGGTTCAAGAGTTCGCCCGGGGAAGTACTACCATCATACCTATTTCTGCCGCAAAGCAGTAGTGCTCGCATTTCTGTGTTCCGGTTTGAAGGGTAAGGGTGCCGGTGAAATTACAGGCACATGAGACTTTTCATCTATGTATCAGGGTGGCGGGCGCAGTGCAATGCCACATAGGGCGCGTCCTAGGTGGACGTGACCTGTGAGGTAATGCACTTTTCATAGGCAGAGGTTACCGCTTAACATCAAGTGGGCCTCTTGCTTGTTCCGTCATCCAAGTAGTATAAAAGAAAAGAAAAAAAAACCTTAATAGAAGGACATACAGGACAATTAAAAAGTCGTAGGTAAATGAACCCATATATAATTATATCCCGGTCTTTTCCACCCTCGTTATGCAAAACAGGGATCCACATGATATTTATAAAAATACATCAGTAAAATGGTGTCCGATTTAATTAAAATTGGTTGCTTGATAATTATATTCAAAGTAGCAGTACCAGGAAACATCGTTTTTACAAGCTTTTATTTAACTTGCAATGTATGTACGTTTGTCCGGGTGGAATCCGGGTGCAAGCCGGGTGGAATCTTGCAACTGAATTTTAAAGCAGTTATCCTCAACCGATTGAGCTGAAATTTGGCATACCTGTCAAGTTCCGATGACAATGCAATATTATGGTGACAGGTCCAGGTGGAATCTTGCAACTGAATTTTAAAGCAGTTATCCTCAACCGATTGAGCTGAAATTTGGCATACCTGTCAAGTTCCGATGACAATGCAATATTATGGTGACAGGTCCAGGTGGAATCTTGCAACTGAATTTTAAAGCAGTTATCCTCAACCGATTCGGGTGATATTTTGCATACCTGTCAAGTTCCGATGACAATGCAATATTATGGTAACAGTGGGCTGATCTGATGATGGAGACGGAAGGTGGACAACGGAACTCCTCGAGGAATAATAGCAGACTGACCGTGTTTAGGCTCATTTTGATGGTTGCGATCACTAATTTTGTAAAAGCTTGTATTGAAAAATATATTTTTCATAAAAAACTTATTCTGTCAAAAACAGCTGCACTTTGTTAATTTTATTTCACATGGTTAATGAATAGATATAATTTTTTTGTACATTCCAGATAAAAGGTCAATGAATGACCTTTTTTTTAAGCACATATTTTTTTGTTTTTTTTTTGTTTTGGCGTTGCACGGCTTGTGCATTTGACATTCACATAAAATTAATTCCTCTATGAGGAGCCTCCAAATCAGCTGCTGTATACGCCTATTCAAACAATTTAACAGACACTGGGGATTGAGAATATGTTATCAAAAGTTTAACTGAAACTCACCAGAGCAATTGTCATCACGATTTTTTATCTCGAGTGGTTCTTTGTTTAGCTATTTACTGAATACAGTTAGCGAGGATCTGCCTCGTTTTATATTGCTCCGAATTGCCCTTTCTCGATTGCCTCACCTTGTGCGTTGTATATATCAGCGGGATCCGTACTCGCAACACATCTAGCTCACTTTACTTAACCTGGTTAGACCTAGGAGCTATTTCAGGATGTACTTTCAATGCTCAGGCAGGCTGAAGGCACCTTGGTCCGGTATCAAAAAAGTATCTGGTTAATGTGGAAGGGTTAGAAACGTTTAGAGGAGCACTGAAAAAAAAAAAAAACTAACTGTGTGCAAAAAGTGCACAGTTAAAATTTACACAGTTGCTACAACATATTTTTCATTGAGATCTAATTAATTTACACCGTTGGGGCAACTGCAAAAAAACAGTTAGGAAGCAAACAGTAAATAAATATGTATAAACAGTTACAGGAGCTTTTTGGTCAATAATAACAACGTATCCTGGCAGTAATTTAAATTACAACGGTTAAACATCAGTCCGGATAAGACAGTAAAATGAACTGTTTTACTTTAACTGTTTTTTTTCAGTTATGCTAACGTGTTTAATGTGTTGGCTCCATTTTAACCTCGCAGAACGGTAACTTTTATCGGTTTTCGGGTTACTCGAACTGTATTTTTTTTTTCAGTGAGGCATACGTCCAATACTGGATGAATAAATGCTGTGATGAAGATGATGATGAAGACTTAAGGCTAGGTTATGGGAGAAACAAGAGGCATAGGTAGGCACTATATAACGATATAGGTCATCTATGTTTAACTCTAAAGTTAGGTCGGCAGAGACCTTTCAAATGCAATAAGTTTAAAGCTGTTCTTTCAAGTGCCTACGTATAGGTTAAATCACCTCTAGGATGTACTTATATGGTGTGGTGTGTCCGGCCTAAGAATAGACCCATCCGTCTCCTACCGTGGATGTCGTAAAAGCCCAATAAGAGATTACCCGGACTTGTTGATACGATTCGTTGGTTTGTCCTGGCTGCTAGCTTATATGGAATGTGTGATTACTGGATTAAAGCGTTAGCCGAGTCAGTCATGGGAAGCAATGGCGGCGATGAGCTCAACACTTGTCACGACTATATTCCACGATGGTGCAACCCACTGTGAAAAGAGGCCCATTGAGACTATGCCTTCCCCTTCGGGGAATAAGGCGTGTGTATGATGTATATATGTAGGTATGTATATTTAAGTTGGGACCAATTTTACGAGCGACGCAGTTGCTTAAACTAGTGTATGGTCCAAAACCGTATTTCTTACAAATTTTGAGGAATGAATATTGATGATACAACATATGTAATTTCAACAATAGGTAGAAATTACAAAATGGCAGTTACCCAGTTTATTTAAAAAAAAACTACTTGATTACTACAGATCGTTCACAAAAGCAAGGAACTTATTTTGTGTATTGGCAGCATTGCCTGCGGTGCTGCCAACAATATATGTAACATTTACCCCACTTGGTGATTGGTGGTCGCCGACAACATTATCTAAACTTGTATGTACACAGATTAATATGATTTACTTGCATATTTTTAAATAATATACAGTTATAAGGCTAGTAAGGTTGTAAATGATGACACAATATAAACTATTTATTTATTTAGTTTTTTCTGACAGTAATTATGGTCGAAAAGAAAGATTCCAGACATATCACTGTCACTTGCATAAACGTCATCATCATCTGTCGTATCCGAATCTGTGCTGCTGTCATTTCCTTGTTCAATTATTAGTAATATAATCCATCCAGATATCAAGTTCATAAAATTTGTCTTATAAATTTTTTACGTGTTCACTGTTTTTGCCAATCCTGAGGGGTTACAGATGAAATAGCTTCTTCAGTTAACTTCACGATATTCCCAGCTTCTTGGCCGATATTATTACTAGCTACTCGTCTCTTTAGAAGACTCAACATATAAACTCAATTGCATTTAAGTCGCAGTGGTAGGGGGTAGAGTAGAGTGGTAGAGGCAGCAACTTCACCTTCTTTAGATATTCTACTCACGCTTCTCTCCGAAATGCCTGAAATGCCTGAAATAGACACAAAATTTGTATCATTTTATAAAATTAAATATTTATAAAAACACAAACAAGGACAATATCATAACGAAATAAATTAAATTCACTGAGATTATGTACTCCTTTATTTATTCGTTATGTTAGTAAGTTCTAATTACCCATACTAAAGACATTGTCTCGGAAGCTGGTATCCCTATTTTACTAACCTGTCATATGATTGAGTGGAATTAACGGGGCTTTGTTTCCCTTTTCTCTCTTACAAAAGGCACGCACCTTCAACACAATCTCTCTTGCATTGCTTCCAAATGGCTTCGGCATGATTAATGCGAAAAATATTAAATATTATCACAAAAACGACCGAAGCAGTCTATGACAATCTTCCCATCTGACAATAACAGATTGACAAGCTTATAGTGCCAACATAACGGCTTGCTTTTGTGAACGATCTTGCTTAAATGTATTCCAGGCACATGAGACTTATCATCCCTATATCTCAGGGTGGCGGGGGCTGTGTAGTGCCACATAGGGCGAGTCCTAGGTGGACGTGTCTTATGTGATAATTAATTGTTAAAGGCAGAGTTTCCCCCTTAACATCAGGTGGGCCGCCAGCTAGTTCCGTCGTTACCGCAGAAAAAATCAACAAAAAAAATAGTCACAGGTTGGGCGAAGTAAATCATGAGCACAGATCGTTTCAGGCTAGGTACCTATATGCTTTGCCGCGGTAGAATCCAACCGGGACCCCGTAACCCTGTCAAGTGTTAGTGCGTCTCTAAACCACTCGTCAGATGGTGAGTGGTTTGATGATGCACTAGCATTAAGGTGAAGGAAGGAATATAGTCGGTATGCCGTTGGGTGCTAGCCAACGGAGAGCCCGACAGACCCCCTCAGCTCTCCCCGAGCTGATGGACATGCGTAATGCATTTTCCCATCGTAAATAAGAAAAAAAAAAGGTACCCATATGCTTTATATACAAATTCTCAAGCACAATTCAGGCGGTTGCTTCCCATTCGTCTGGTACTTTCCATTCGTTATAGGAGTTATTTCAAAATGTGAAATTAACTTCTAGTATTTTTAAAACATTAAATAGTTAACGAGAATTGGCTGAACAATAGTTCTAACGGGTACTTCAATTATAAATAGTTTAGAATGCAAAGGGGAGATAATGAGACCTCTTGGACGAATACAACTTTTGCAATATAGAGTGCTAACAGCTAAACTTAACGCCTTTTTCTAACTCTTACAAAAGTTTATAATGAAACCAGCGTTCTATTTATCTAGCTGCCCTGGATATAAAAAGGTACGTTTCAACTTGATAATAGCCCTTTGTAAACTTTTATACAACATTTATACTCTCGCCTCGTACCTCGCCTCGTGCTTCGAATCGTGTCTCGGCCACACCTCGCGTGATCGATGGTAAATGAACTCCCTGTGTACACTCTCGTAGTAAGTTCAGTAAAATGCTCGGGTTCGTCGCGAGGTCCTTTGACTCGTGCTTAAAAAACCGCTACGGACGCGAGCGCTGCGAGTTAATGAGGCAAGTCGCGAGACGAGGCGTGAGACGAGTTGCGAGACGAGGCGCGAGACGAGGCGTGAGGCGAGCCGCGAGACGAGGCGTGAGGCGAGCCGCAGGCGTCTATTCACACTCTTGTCTCGTGTCTCGCCTCGCACCTCGTCTCACGCCTCGTCTCGCGACTCGTACACGAGTATAAATGTAATTATTTTGTACCTATACCTACGTTGTTATGTTCCGACACAATTTTACGTTGTTTGCTTCGATCACTTTTTCATCGAAGATTGTTTGCGAATAAAATAAATGAAATGAAAATATGAGCTGTTATAAATTATTAGTTACAGTCCTCATTACCATTCCAATAATAATTTGGGTCTTCAGTAGATACTCTAAAGGAACTCTATTTAGGATTTCTAAAATATCAAGAACCTAAATCCTTATTGGTATATACAAACAGAATGTTAAGCTCTTAAAATGAGATCCTAATCTCACTTCCAACATAAATTGTCTAGAAATCATTTGAGGTGTGATAGAAACCTTTCTATATTTTTTCCTGTCAGGTTCAAGACTGGTTTCGTGCAAAACGGGACTCTTCGAATTTTCAAAATTCTTTAAGACGACTTATTCGAGAGCTCTTATCTGACTCAACGCATTGGAATTGCCAATCTGAATAGCAATGCAGACAGCATCATAGGGACGCTTCCGTTTGGATCAGTTGACCTATCTTTAGATCGCTTGCAACGGTCTTAAGATAGCTCAACTGTATCATTTATTTTTTTGTTTATATATTTATTCTTTCTGTAAACAAAGAATATTCATTTTGTATTAGTTCTTATAATTCGACATTATGGAACTGATCTACAACTTTCAATGGGTGACAAAACTGTTGGTGCATTCTTGTAAATGTCACGTGGCACAGAGAGAGGAGTGTGTCGCTGCTTCTAGAGACGTTCTTTTCATATTAATCTTATACCTCTCATATACCTACACGAATCAAAATCACGCTACGACGCGAGTTTATTTTCAGATTTTAATGTCATGCCATGCTTACTGTACCCGGCATCTTTTTGGCAACATTGAATATTTAAATTAAATAAATAATGCTGGACAGATCACAAAACATTATCTAGCCCCAAGCTAAGCAGAGCTTGTGTTATGGGTACTAGATAACTGATATAAGTACTTAATACAATATATTACATAGATAGATATTTTTTATTATACATGGAAAATACCCAGAACACCCTGAACGAATAACTGCGATCGCACAAATATATTTGTTCCGAGGCGGGAATCGAACCCGCAACCTCCTGCGTCGCAGGCAAACCTATGCCCGCCGCGCTACAGAGGTCGTGGACACGTGCACTTGTCTCAAGAACAGTAAGAGTGGTTTCGCACTACGTCCGATCCGAATCCGTGAAAATACGGTCCGAGGTAGTCGTAGAACTATTAGTATGGCAGTTTATGAAAGAAAAAGAAAGAAAAAAGAAAGAAAGAATATATATTTATTTGTATAAATGAACTACACAGAAACACGTATTAAACTAGGAAGAAACAGATATGAAGGTACGAGGTGTAACTCAAGTAACAAAATGGCTCTGCCTCAGCATGAGTTGGTTGACAGCAAGCTAGCAACCAACGCTGGTCTTCCGGCAGAACCACTTGTTGGCGTTACGGCTAACCACTCACAACGACTTTACATTCAAATAACATAAAGAAAACTAATAATAAGAATAAGGTAAAGAAAAGTAAGGTATGCTCAAATTTTTTAAATCTACTTGACAAATTTTAGTAAGGGTAAGAAAAAAAAAAAAACATGCAAACTTTAAAAATGAACTTTCCGAATAGGTGCTATATGAATAGATTCGACTTCCATCATCAGAAATAGGATGACGGAAATCGGATCTAGTTCATGAACTTGTGTGAAACCGCTCTAAGCCAATATAACCCGTGATTAATAAACAAACAAAAAAAAAAAAAAACAGAGCAATAAAGAAACAGAGCTTATATATAAAGCCTTATTTCTTTCACATTGACGCTTTCTCTCTCTTTCAACATATTCAAAAATTGATTCTTCGTGGCGTAGGACTTGTCTACGAGGCGTAGACCCTTTAGTAGGATTAAATAAATGGACCAGGTATCCGAGCCGTTCATTTTCCGTTTTGAAAGTAATTACCTTGCATCCGTTGCATAAACAAAAATGGCCTGGCTCCCACCTGAAATTACAGATGATTAAAACGTCAAAAATATTCTAAGCTAGTGAAGGTCATAATCTATCTGTGTACCTTCCACCGAAATCGGTTCAGCCATAACGACGTGATGAGTAGCAAATATCCAAACATACGAACCTTTTTTCATCTGCTTGCGAATTACGGTTCTTACAGATGGCTCACCTGATGTTAAGCGGTAACCTCTGCCTTTATAAATGCATTACCTCAAAGGTCACATCCACCTGGGACGCGCTCATTGTGGCATTGCAATGCGCCCTCCACCCTGAACATAAAGATGAAAAAATCTCATATGCCTGTAAATTTTAACCGGCTATATACCCTTCAAACCGGAACACAGCAAAATGCGAGCACTACTGTTTTGCGGCCGAAATAGGTATGGAGGTAGTACTTCCCAGGACTTATTTTTCACGGACATTTTGTATGGGTAAGGCCCGTCCATACTTTTTTATTTTGGTCAAAGGATATTAGTGGTATATCTTCTCATCTAGATAAGCGCTGTACGAAACTTTCATTTACCTTTGTCGCGCGGTATGAAGATCACGTCCGTGACCGTTTGCCGTTCCTCTCGTGTCATCCACTATCACTATACTTGAAAACGATCGTGTTGATCGCTGCTTGCTAAGTACGCTCTTATTGCAAGTTACACTTGCTAAATTAGTTTTCAACCAAATATAGCGAGGAATTTGATATTTAATTATAGTTTTATGGACTTAACCTTCTGATTCTTCGCTATACTTTTCGATTTGTCGGATTTGTCACTGGTCTTGAATAACTTATAATGGTTAAACTAATATAATATAGGAATGCTTCAGAACGGTGCGGAAGGCATACTGAGTCTGATAAGTAGGTACATATGAGTTGATCAAGAGGTTTATAGCACGCGCTGTAATACAAAACTTCCTTTAATAGCCTAGTGTATATTTTGTTAATAAAAAAAATAAAAAAATGGGGGTTAAAGTATTTAAAAGAATTTATTTATATTTTTATGTGTTCTGTAATTTGTGGGGCAAATCATAGACATAGCTGTAAATCTGAAAATGCCATAATCTGAATTGTTTAATATCTTTTTCTCGGTGTTTCATGTATTAGTTGTGTTTTTGTAAAAATATCTACGAATACGATATCTGTGGTCGCGCGTTTTGTATGATGTAAGTAGACCGTGTAATTATGTTAACGAACTAATATAAATCTTTTCGAAAAGACGACTTCGAAGCTAGGAATTTATCCCCAATACAATATTTTATAATATTAGTGATCGAAACCGTGTGCTGATCACAATAAGCCAAAACACGGCCAGTCTACTATTATCCATTGAGGAGTTCCAATGGCCATCTCTGGTCTACTTCATCAGCTCCATTTCACCAAATCACACTTTCTGAATGCACATGCTTGACATGTTGCTAAAAATACCAAAATCGCTATATGTGTGCCTGTAATATTATAGAATATTTTTTTCTATAAAAGTAGAAGTGAAGAGAGCAATGGAATGCGGCATTCTCGGCCTTAAACGCATCGATCGAGTGCGGAACACCACGCTACGTTCGATGACTGGAATTGCCGATGTGGGGAGCAGAACAGCAAAGCTCAAGTGGGAATGGGCTGGCCACGTCAGTCGGATGCACCCCGAGAAGTGGGCGAACGTGGTAACTCCTTGGGCCCTGGGTGCCTGAAGACGGAAGGCGACGACGGGGCCGGCCTAGAAGGCGGGCGGACGATCTCGAGGCTTACGAGATGTAGTGGTGGGAAACTGCCAAAGGCCGGGATGACTGGAAAATTTTGTGGGAGATCTTAGCCCAGCAGTGGGACACAATAGTTTAACACAATTTTCTAAAAAGTGTCTATGTAAAAAATACACACGTATTGAGAACCTCTTCCTTTATTTGAAGTCGGTTAAAAGATGCGGTTACCGTACCCAATCGTCAAAGTGACAGATATCGTATGAAAACGTCTGTTAAAAAGAATTGTTAAGCTAAAAAGCCGTTTAAAAGCCCGTTAATGTAAGACGAAGACTTGGATTATTGTAGGCGATATTATTTCTACCCGATTACCTATATCATCAATAATGTTGAAGAAAAGCCATTTCAGTACCGAAAGTACTGTCATTAATCAACTTACATCAAGCAATCACCTACTTACTATCTATATGGTTTGTCTTGCAATAGATTAATTTATAAGATACTAGTCGTTTGCCCTGGAACCTATCAAGAACCTTTACAACGCAAATAATAATTAAACATAAATAATATTAGTACGTCCATTAAGATGACAATTCTGAAATTTGGAATGCTAGAAGGCTTTGTGACGAATAAAAGAAAAATTATAATAACACAAGTAATTAAATGGAAAAAAAAAACCCTCAATGCAATGAAACGGCTGAACCGATTTTGATCAGACATAGTTAAGAACACTCCCGACAAATTCACATTTCAAACAAACAAAAAAAAGCGTTTCATCTGTTCGGAAGCTACGAGCGGACAGACAGACAGACAGACAGACACACACACACATACACGTCAAACTTATAACACACCGTCGTTTTTGCGCCGGGGGTTGAAAAATAGGTAGGTACACAAAAAATTCTGTCACATTTAGATCTACTTATGTTACATTCAGGATAGTTAACTCTTAGTGCCGCGGTGAGTCTACCCCTCCGTCTCCTCCCATGGATGTCGTAAGAGTCGACTAAGGGAATACATAGCATATGAAGGGGATAGATAGCAACATCCACCTTAAAGCAATACTGCGATCGCTAACCCGCCTGCAAAGCGTGGTGATCCTAGTATATCCCGATATGGTAGGGCTCGTCCAACAGTGGACCGTCTTACGACTGATGACGAGGAACCCATCCAAGAAGGTCTGCTCAGTAAGCCAGTGCTTCAACCTGTTCTCTTTTCGGTAGTGGGTATATAACATTATTGAATCGTGTTATTTCACGAAAATTATGTAGCAAAACAATTTTGCAAATTGCTAAGTAAATTTAACCTACCGACAGGCACTTTGATGCAACATTATTCGTCGATAGCGACGCCCTCACTATAATAACGCGGCCTCGCATATTCTGATGTGATCCATATTTCACGAGCCAATATCACAATCCACTACGCAATTGTCGGATCCAGTCGTAAGCGAGGATTAGACTAGCAACAAAATTTACAGAAATGAACTTGCAGAAGCAATTTTCTTTGTGTAAACAACTCCACCTGTTTAACTCCACTTCTGCAAATCTTGTTGTTAGTCTTATCTTCGTTTACGACTCGATGCGTAACCATGCTATATTCTGTAAGGCGAGGTTTAGACTACCAAGTTTTTGCTTCAATTTCTTGAGCAAGTACTTGTAGCAAGTATAGCAAGTTGGAAATCGTGCAGAATATAGGAAAAATGCTACACCTGGTTTACAAATTGAAAATTGCTTGCAGAAGTCAACTTTAGCAAGTTTTTTGGTAGTCTAAACCTTGCTTAAGATTTGAAACTTGTGATACTTGCCGCAAGTCCTATATGTTTTTAAACATAATGTAAACAGAACAGCAAGTTTTTGCTTAGGTGATTAGTCACCCTAAATTCTGTCACTATCTGACTCCGTAAAGTTTATATAAGTAAGACCGGGGCAGAACAGAGCACGCGAAACAAATAGTGATCTTAAATCACGAAATACCGCAACTATCGCGAGTAAATGAATATTTTATAATTTTATAAAACTATTAAATACCTTTAATATTGTGAAATAATCATTATAATCACTTCAGGCGTTTGGAAGCAGTAGGCTTTTTTTGTGTAAACAAAAGGAAACTTTGGATTTTAATCCTGTCAAAAGCAAAAGCAAATTAAAAAAAATAAACTCAAGAATCTTTCTATTTTTTACTCTATATTACCTATTATATATATTTTTTAAATTATTTGGGCCATCCGTTTAGGAGAAGTAGGCTTTCTAAGAATATAGGCCATATTGCAGTTTTGGGTCTATTATCGCGATAAGAAAGCCTCACTTTATGTCAATGTTTTTTTCCATAGAAAAACTGAGAAATAATATGTGGACATTTTCATCTATTCATATTCGTTTTTACCTAGGTACTAAAGTTTTTTCTCCTTTTCGTCTGGTTTGATCACTCAAGCACAGAATAAATAATAGTACAAGTAACTCAAGTAGTAGATCGCCAAGCAGTTGTGTAAGTACCTAATCAATGTTTGTTTTCCCATACAAATAATGAATAACCATTAGCAGTAACTAACTAACTAACTAACTGCTTGTTTATTTTAATTAAACAATTTTCTAAGCATATTTTCATTTAAATTCAAATACCTTTTTAAATAAATAACGGCTGTATTTCGTCAATTTGCTGACATTTCCCATGAATGATGAAGAGGCTTCTGAGTTCAGTCTCGAAACGTCAGCAAAGTGGCGAAATACAGTGGTTAATTAGCCGTTATCTATTTAAAATGATTCCCAACCACGATAGTTTCAATTCCAATACCTTTGTCAAAATTGGGCAACAATAGACTACGCTGTTTTAGAAGGAAATAAAAGCAATATTGCTGGCTCCTTGAACTTTCAAGAGTCACGGAATGAGATGCTGCTCTCTCGAGATTATACACATTGAACTTCCAAATGGAATCTAGGCGTCGATTGATTTAGGGCATTCGCGTAGAATACTTGATGTTATGTTTGAATAATGTTTATAGTCGACGAAAGCAGCATGTTACCTCACAAACTGCTTCTGGAAATATGCTAGCTTCCTTGGTCAGTAGCTGGTTGGAACCGAGGACGGATTTTATTACATTAAGTTTTGATTACTATCACTAGATTATCATCATCATCACTTGCTTTAGAAGTCCACTGCTAGAACCCATAGAGCACCGCAACGAATGGCCTTATAAGTCTCCTCCATCCAACGACTGCCTTTAAAACCATTTTTTTTACCTTTAAAACGTCGTAGGTCAACCACGAGGGGCGTTCCTACACGTTGTCCGGTTTGTGTTCGTCCCTCGAGAATCTTTAAGGTGGGGTATAACGCAAAATTACCAATCTTAGATTAGATTTTTAACTGACTAAATCATGTACAATATTCAAATTAAAAATATGCATGGATACTACATTACAATACAGAGGGATCACCCAGACAGAAACACGATAGGACAAAAAATTCTCGAAAAAAAAAAAACACAAAGTTTCCTCTAACTTTTGGCTAGATTCGATTGTTTGTCAATATGGTACAGATTATTGGGTCTAAAATTGGATAAATAAGATCTATACAATAAAACGGAGGGTTGACCCACGGGGATTTTAAAAATTATCTATAATTCACGAGATATTCAATAAAAACCTCTTTTTCGAGCGGCGCGTTGCGTTTATTTTTATGAAGATTTCTGCCTGGTGTTGGCGCAGTCTCAGTGGTTGATGGTTCTGCGAGTTAGATAAACGCTTATAAATCAGCATTTTTTTTTTACTACGTGAAAGAGGGAACAATCGTGTGGCCCACCTGATGTTATGCGGCAATCTTTGCCTTTAACAATGCATTACCTCATAGGTCACGTCCACCTAGGACGCGCCCTTTGCGGCATTGCAAGAGGGAAATTCTCATGTGCCTTAATTTCACCGCCTGTTGCCTGTATTTGTAGTGCTGTGGAAGATGCCTGAATGAAGTATTTGTTACCCACGCTATACTAGGCGGTCATCTATGTAGTAGTAGAGCTTTTTTCTGAAAGAGTTCGTCCGGGGAAGTACTACCACCGTACCTATATTTCTGCCGCAAAGCGTGTTCGCATTGCTGTGGTCCGGTTTGTAAGGGCATACCGGTGAAATTACGGGCACATGAAACTTTTCATCCTTATGTCTCAGGGTCGGGCGCAGTGCAATGCCTCATAGGGCGCGTCATAGGTGGATGTCACCGGTGAGGTAATGCATTGTTAAATGCAGAGGTTCCCGCTTAACATCATGTGGGCCATAAGCTTTTTCAATTATTCATGCAGTTTAAAAAAAACAACAAAAAAACGTGTTAGGTAATAACGCCAACTTACTGCTGGAGGTATAGAGCAACACAGCTGCCGCCGGCCGGTGGGCAATGACTAAAGAATGAGGGGTTTTCACGGATGTTTCAAATCATGCGCTAATAGATGGCGCTGCTTCGAACCTAGCTTTCATAATAAAGTGAAATTTCTAAGTCAACAACGTAGTAATATGTTTTCGTGGTATTTTGTTACTATCACACAAAAGCACAGACAATGCATTTGTTAATTTGGGCAAGCATACGTGAGTCAGCGCTGTTTTGTTTTAAATTCAATAATGAAAAGCCCTCATTGGTGGGCCGGTGGCCGTGTTGCTCTACGGATGGCTTGAATGAAGCATCACTTGAAACCTTCTTAGATTTATTCATACACCTCACAAAATAGTTTATATCACTACCACCTTGAAGTTATATGTCATACAAATGTCACAATGGAATTTGTCTGTCCTTCTGTTTTATTTGTTTGTCATGTGATAATAATAATTTCAATTTTTGTGTAATTTTCTAGAAATTAATTACATTTCAAGATGTTAGTACCAACCTGTGCGTTAAAACTCTTTGAATTAGTAAGTTTCGCTTCAGCTCACCTTTGTTCTTATTTATATCTGAGAAGTCACCCAAACTAGTCTAAATAGGTGAATAAAGTTGTAAAATCTTTACTCATAGTAATCATATTACTATGTATTATACCTGTAAATTGAAATGCTCCAGTGGCTCTTATCTTTGTCGTACAAAGATACAGAAGCCCTTTTAAAGTTTAAAGAATAATTATGTTTTACCACACTTTATTATACCATCCAGAACACACAATACACACACCCACACATCCAAACTCACACCCATTCACACGCACTCACACCTACACGCTCACACACCCACACACACACTCACACACCTACTTACCTATACACCCTTACTCTTCCAACAACACAACCCACCTTATCTAACTTCTTCACACACGGACTACTTCACGCAGTACTTTTAGTCAAATAATGAAGTACTGTTATTATGCGTTGTGTTATTGTAATTTTTTCTGTTTGTTTATTATTAAGAATTAGTTTTGTTTTCTTACACTATTGGAACTCTGAAATTGTAAATTCGGAGGAGGGCGTTAATATTCGCGACACAGTTTTATTTTCGGACTCTATATATATATCTCTATATATATCTATCTCTATATCTCTATATCTAATACACTGTTAGAGACCATTCACCGTAAGATTGCACATGCCAAGGAGTATTAAATTGTCTATGGTTGGTACTATTCCCAAGGCACGGACACAGACTAAGAGTATAGCGCAGGTGCAATCTTAAGGTGAACGAGCTCTACCCATGTTTTTGTTCCAAATAAAGCATTTTGTATTGTATTTTTTGTATATAACCCGATCTTGATCAGCGCTTCCATATAGTCCTCTGCATCTTAAGGTTGTCTGGAAGAAATCTCTTTAAGCGATATCTCTTTCAGCCCATTGTACATGTCTGTTATTTTTGTTATTTAGTTATGTTATGCATTAGCCCACAGAACATTCCACATTCTATTCCAGAAGTATTTTTAGGGTTACACCAGTAGTAAAAGCCAAACTTCACCTTCCTACCAGATAGTAGACTGGTTATATTACTTGATTTGTGATTGATTTGCTTTGCTGTGGTTCAATCCTAGAATCCTTCGCTTGCACAGGTTTCAATACAAGTTCTCGCGCTAAAAAACAACTTTGCAGCCTTGCTTAAGACAGCGCCAAACCCAGGCAGAAATCTTCATACAAAAAAAACGCCACGCGCCGCTCGAAAAAGCGGTTCTTATTGAATATTTCGCGAAATATAAATAATTTAAAAAAAACCCTAGAGTGATCCCTCCGTTTTATTGTATTGATCTTATGTATCCAATTTATGACCCAATAATCTGTACCATATTGACAAACAATCGAATCTAGCCAAAAGTTAGAGGTAACTTTGTGTTTTTTTTATCGAGAATTTTTTATCCTATCGTGTTTCTGTCTGGGTGATCCCTCGGTATTATAATTTAGTATTCATGCATATTATTAATATGAAATAAATATATTTAATTTGTACTTGTTTTAGTCAGTTAAAAATCTAATCTAAGATTGGTAATTTTGCGTTATACCTACCTTAACAAATAACTATAAGTAGGTATACCTTTATCAATTGTATTAATATGTTATATATTGTATTAAGTATATCAGTTATCTAGTACCCATAACACAAACTCTGCTTAGCTTGGGGCTAGATAATGTTGTGAGTTCACCATTATTATTTATTTATTTATTATTTATCAAGGTCTGGTACAGGGAGACATGTGTTTCTCAAGTCATTAATGTCCTACCCTTGCAGGTTTTAGCAGTAGCATGCCTCATCCTTCATCACTACAGCTACGACCTGACTGACCTGCCCACGCTGATGCTGTGCTCTGGGACTTACATCGGCTTCGTGATCGTCCTCTCGGGAGAGATTATTGGTGAGGCACTACTATGATCATCAGTAGAGCTAGGATTGGATCAGATGCCGTAGTCTAAAGCCTCGTACTTACGCACTAGCGGTTGGCCGCCTAGGCGGTTCGTTTTAGCGGCCAGATTCCTAACGTGGTTGGAATAGCGGCAGAATAGTACAGTGAAGGAGCTTTTTTGTTAGGGTTCGTTCGGGGAAGTACTACTACCATATATACATAGGTACCTATTTCTGTCACAGAGCAATATAGTGCTCACATTGAGGTTTTTTTTTAAAAACATTTATACCTTTTGTTTGACCACGATCTCACCTGTTGGTAAGTGACGATGTGGCCAAAGATGAAGCACAAAGATCTAGAAGGCATCTATTCACTCTAGCCTGTGTGTGTGAGATGTGTTCTGGTTTGAAGGGTATTGGTGCCACAGTTGGTAAGGCAGGCACATGAGACTTTTTATCTTTGTCTCAGGGTGCCGGGCGCAGTGCAATACCGCATAGGGCTAGTTGAACGTGACCTATGAAATATTCACTGTTAATAGGCAGAGGGTACAACTTAAAATCAGGTGGGCCATCTGCTTGTCATCAGTTTAAGTTGCATTAAAAAAGCCTGCGCCCTCTGAGCACTGATGCCCCGACTTCCGATCCTAAGGTCGTGGGTTCAAGCTTCGTGCGGGGTTTTCTAGTTTGCCCCAAAATTATTCCCCAAACCCAGAATTTATTTATTTACACTATACTTCCGTGATTGGCATCATACAAGTACCTTCCATTTTCTTTTCGTATATTAGATTCGGAGAAAATATGCTATGACAGACGGACAGACAGAAAGAGACCAACATACTTATACGGAAATTATCCTATAATGGGTCCGTGAGTACTTTTGAGGTACGGTAACACGAAATAAACACTCTCGCCTTTAAAATGTTGTTTGGGCAAAATACATAGTTTTTTTTTAATTTGATGTCTGCCCGACATTTACCTATATGGTTTAATAGATAATGTCCATGAAAAGCTTCCAAGTGGTTTCTTCAGTGCACTTTTCTATATTTAGAGATTGCTATGATTTTGAATAACTCATCATCATCATTATAAGTCCACTGCTGGACATAGGCCTCCCTCGTAAAATGCCACTACGAATGGTCGCGGTCGCCTCCATTGTCTTCCAAAACCTAATTGAATACCTCTTTAGTAAGTTGGTTTAGACAGTTGAAGTAGTCTATTAGGTATAAAATGTACCACTATGCACTAAAAGTACGTAGCGATAAATTTATTTTATTTTATTTTATTTTATTTATTACACAAAATCCACAGCTCTTAAATAATAATTACTTAGTCTAATACATAATTCTTAAATCCAAAGACCATTCTCGGAATCCGGTTTTCAGCGTAGCAATTTCAGAAAATATGTATGTAGAGTCGCATTTAAACCTTCGAATCTTTATTAAGTTTTATCACCAAAAGCAAACCAAAGTAAACTTTTTTGAACGTTTCTTCATGAGTTTCTCCATCCAAGTCTTCTAATGATATTTTTTTATCATCTTTTATTACCAAATAAGGACCTAAGTGCAAAGCATTACTGTCTATTTTCCAACGATTACTCATATCCCGTTGTTTTCTCCAGGGGAGATGATATTCGCGCCACTGGACCTCGTCCAAGACGTGTTCTTTGGAACGCTCGGGATTGCTCTCTTCGCCACAAGCGGTGGGCTGCTCATCTCTGCCAGTTACCAAGGGTCTTCATACCCCAAAACTGGAGACTCCCAAGTGCGGTTACTGGTCGGTTCTCTTGCCATACTGAATGCAGTGATCATGCTCTTTGATTTGAGCCTGGCGTATTTAGACTCGGAAGAATATGACGAGGAAGCCAGTGTTTGAAGGTGATACTAGATACTATTACTTCTGGTTTGCTAAGTAAACGATTCATTATAAAAGCTTAGACGCCATAGGTTCTCAAATGTCTCTAGAATTTTAAAGTTTTTGATAAGAATTCTTATAGTTTTCTATGAAGAAAAAAATATATGATATTTTTGATCATTTTATCTAGTGAAATCATTAATTCAATACACTATTTGAATTACTTCACTGAATAAAAAAAAAACACAAAGATACCACCTTTTTAAAATTGAAATCATGTTTTTGACTTACTTCTTTCACGTTTTAACTTATGAAACACTTAGTGTCATGTTAATTTTTATTTAAATTAGTGAAGTCATTAACAAAATTTAGCAAAACTAGAAGGGAATTTTTTATATAATTTTTTAAACACAAATATAAGTATCAGAGCGTGCGCTCGCCTTGTTCAGACCGGTCGCAGACCGCATCGAGGTAGGACCTGTGTCAATTTTCCCGCCATCGGTCACGTGACTACGGAGCGTCTCCGCAGTACAAACTAATATTGGTTCTGTGGCACTGCTAGCAAACAAACGCACTACGGAATATATCAAGCAACTCACAAATCATAATTATGAAAAAGCCAACAAACGTAAGTAGAAGTAAAACCTAGGTAACAAATATATCCGATTTTTTTTGCGAATAAACTCTGACTTCAAATTGTTACTTTAGATGGGTACCTTACCTACATACCTAGTAGGAGTAGAGATCATCTTGCCTAAGAAATTACCTTTCTGTCTCCTCCAGTGGATGTGTGCAATGGTGTGTCCGACCAAGAAGTAGACCTTCCGTGTCTTCTCGTGGAAGAGTGCCGTGATGAGTGTCCAACCTTAGAAAATACCTCTCCGTCACCTCAAGTGAAGACCCTGGCCTAAGGGAAGACCCTCCGTGTCTTTCCATGAAAGAGTGCCGTGATGTGTGTCTGGCCTAAGAAAATACCTCTCCGTCTCCTCAAGTGGATGTGTGAAGTGTTATGTGCGGCCTAAGAGTAACCCTCCGTTTTTTCCTATGGAAGAGTGCTGTGGTGTTTGTCCGGCCTAAGAAAATACCTGTCCGTCACCTCACGTGGATGTGTACAGTGGTCTGTCTGGCCTAAGGGAAGACCCTCCGTGTCTTTCCATGAAAGAGTGCCGTGATGTGTGTCTGGCCTAAGAAAATACCTCTCCGTCTCCTCAAGTGGATGTGTGAAGTGGTATGTCGGGCCTAAGAGTAATCCTCCGTTTTTTCCTATGGAAGAGTGCTGTGGTGTCTGTCCGGCCTAAGAAAATACCTGTCCGTCACCTCACGTGGATGTATACAGTGGTCTGTCTGGCCTAAGGGAAGACCCTCCGTGTCTTTCCATGAAAGAGTGCCGTGATGTGTGTCTGGCCTAAGAAAATACCTCTCCGTCTCCTCAAGTGGATGTGTGAAGTGGTATGTCGGGCCTAAGAGCAATCCTCCGTTTTTTCGTATGGAAGAGGGCTGTGGTGTTTGTCCGGCCTAAGAAAATACCTGTCCGTCACCTCACGTGGATGTATACAGTGGTCTGTCTGGCCTAAGGGAAGACCCTCCGTGTCTTTCCATGAAAGAGTGCCGTGATGTGTGTCTGGCCTAAGAAAATACCTCTCCGTCTCCTCAAGTGGATGTGTGAAGTGGTATGTCCGGCCTAAGAGTAACCCTCCGTTTTTTCCCATGGAAGAGTGCTGTGGTGTTTGTTCGGCCTAAGAAAATACCTGTCCGTCACCTCACGTGGATGTGTACAGTGGTCTGTCTGGCCTAAGGGAAGACCCTCCGTGTCTTTCCATGAAAGAGTGCCGTGATGTGTATCCGGCCTAAGAAAATACCTCTCCGTCTCCTCAAGTGGATGTGTGAAGTGGTATGTCGGGCCTAAGAGCAATCCTCCGTTTTTTCGTATGGAAAAGGGCTGTGGTTTGTCCGGCCTAAGAAAATACCTGTCCGTCACCTCACGTGGATGTATACAGTGGTCTGTCTGGCCTAAGGGAAGACCCTCCGTGTCTTTCCATGAAAGAGTGCCGTGATGTGTGTCTGGCCTGAGAAAATACCTCTCCGTCTCCTCAAGTGGATGTGTGAAGTGGTATGTCCGGCCTAAGAGTAACCCTCCGTTTTTTCCTATGGAAGAGTGCTGTGGTGTTTGTTCGGCCTAAGAAAATACCTGTCCGTCACCTCACGTGGATGTGTACAGTGGTCTGTCTGGCCTAAGGGAAGACCCTCCGTGTCTTTCCATGAAAGAGTGCCGTGATGTGTGTCTGGCCTAAGAAAATACCTCTCCGTCTCCTCAAGTGGATGTGTGAAGTGGTATGTCGGGCCTAAGAGTAATCCTCCGTTTTTTCCTATGGAAGAGTGCTGTGGTGTCTGTCCGGCCTAAGAAAATACCTGTCCGTCACCTCACGTGGATGTATACAGTGGTCTGTCTGGCCTAAGGGAAGACCCTCCGTGTCTTTCCATGAAAGAGTGCCGTGATGTGTGTCTGGCCTAAGAAAATACCTCTCCGTCTCCTCAAGTGGATGTGTGAAGTGGTATGTCGGGCCTAAGAGCAATCCTCCGTTTTTTCGTATGGAAGAGGGCTGTGGTGTTTGTCCGGCCTAAGAAAATACCTGTCCGTCACCTCACGTGGATGTATACAGTGGTCTGTCTGGCCTAAGGGAAGACCCTCCGTGTCTTTCCATGAAAGAGTGCCGTGATGTGTGTCTGGCCTAAGAAAATACCTCTCCGTCTCCTCAAGTGGATGTGTGAAGTGGTATGTCCGGCCTAAGAGTAACCCTCCGTTTTTTCCCATGGAAGAGTGCTGTGGTGTTTGTTCGGCCTAAGAAAATACCTGTCCGTCACCTCACGTGGATGTGTACAGTGGTCTGTCTGGCCTAAGGGAAGACCCTCCGTGTCTTTCCATGAAAGAGTGCCGTGATGTGTATCCGGCCTAAGAAAATACCTCTCCGTCTCCTCAAGTGGATGTGTGAAGTGGTATGTCGGGCCTAAGAGCAATCCTCCGTTTTTTCGTATGGAAAAGGGCTGTGGTTTGTCCGGCCTAAGAAAATACCTGTCCGTCACCTCACGTGGATGTATACAGTGGTCTGTCTGGCCTAAGGGAAGACCCTCCGTGTCTTTCCATGAAAGAGTGCCGTGATGTGTGTCTGGCCTAAGAAAATACCTCTCCGTCTCCTCAAGTGGATGTGTGAAGTGGTATGTCCGGCCTAAGAGTAACCCTCCGTTTTTTCCTATGGAAGAGTGCTGTGGTGTTTGTTCGGCCTAAGAAAATACCTGTCCGTCACCTCACGTGGATGTGTACAGTGGTCTGTCTGGCCTAAGGGAAGACCCTCCGTGTCTTTCCATGAAAGAGTGCCGTGATGTGTATCCGGCCTAAGAAAATACCTCTCCGTCTCCTCAAGTGGATGTGTGAAGTGGTATGTCGGGCCTAAGAGCAATCCTCCGTTTTTTCGTATGGAAGAGGGCTGTGGTGTTTGTCCGGCCTAAGAAAATACCTCTCTTTCTCCTCAAATGGATTTGTGCAGTGGCCTGTCCGGCCTAACAGTAGACCCTCCGATCTCTTCCCGTGGAAGAGTGCCGTGGTGTGTGTCCGGCCTAAAAAAAACCTCAACGTCTCCTCCCGTGGATGCAATGAGCATCACATCAATGTACCAATTCTACCTATTGCATTAGGATACGATTTTCAATGTTAACTACATTTTGATTACTAGGACAGAAAATGTATGGTAGGTAGTAAATGTCTTACCGGCTACCACCATCCAAAGGGCGGCCACGATTTTGGCATAGTCGTCAGCCGCCATTTAGTTTTATTTTCAAGTTAGTGGCGCACTTTGAAAACTGAACATAAATGGCTAGAGGATACGGCTTATTTGCAAAACGTCCACTTTTCATAATGTTCACCGCACTTTTCTATCTATATTATATAAAAAAACCTGGATAACGGTGACTGACTCACTGACTCATTGTTCTAGGTTTGTGTTTAGTTTTTTAATCAGACTCGGGGAAAAGTCGCCAAGCTGTTTTGGTCCTGACCAAAACAGTTCTTTGAAACGGTGACCGATCGGATCCGTTCAAACGACGCATCCTACTGTTTTTTGGGAAAGATTAAAGAAAAATGTTACAAACAAAAAAAAATAGAAGGCTGCTCTAAAATGTCTCTTTTAAACAGACTTGTCTGACTAGACTTCGGTGAATTAAAGCCTTTTACCAAAGTTAACACTCGAAAACTTTGTTTATGCAGAAATGTTGCCAGCATCTCGGTGAATATAGGAAAATCCTAACTTTTTTCAAAACCAAGATGGCGGATGGTGTAGTGGCCATTTTGTAAAATCGTGGAAAATAAAATTTTCCAATTGAAAAAAAGAGACTGCGGGCAACACTGAGCTTGATGACTTGTATAGGGCTGTTGTGTGGGAGGACAAGTGGTGTTGCCAGGTGGAAATATTTTCCTAATTTTTAGGGTAATTTCCGAGATTTTCCCCAAATATATATAAAAAAATTAAGTTTTTGATAATAAATTGTATGTGGTATTAACCTTGGTGGTTGGTTTGTTTGTTGTTGAAAATGAAGGAAGTCCTTAAAAATACCCTTTGACTATTTAAGTAGTATATTGTTGGTAACCCTGGGGGAAAACGGTGCTTGTATAATCGAGAGACTGAAAAAAACGATATGGGTGGCGTTTTCGAGAAATTTGGAGGTGCTGATTGCGAATACATCATCAAATTTGCAGTCAGGTACGTATGTAAGTGAGTAGGAAAGTAACCTAGCAACCCTGCGTAAAGGTAATATAAGAAAAAACTAATATGGGTGTCGTTTTTGAGTAATTTGTAGTTGCTGATTACGAATATTACTTAAATTTTTCGGTTAGGTGGGAAAGTTAGTAGGTAAGCTGGTAACCCTATAAAATGGTAAGATCAGAAAAAAACTAATATGGGTGTCGTTTTCAAGTAATTTGTGGGTGCTGATTACGAATATTACGTTAGTTTTCTCTCTTCAAATTAACTTTGCTGTAGCTTCTCGAGCCAACGAGAACGATGGTCGAGTGAGTGAGATAAACGAAGAGATGACATTCGTATTAATTAGTGCAGGAGCATGTACAGGTACAGGTATAATTACAGGTACAGGTACAGGTACAGACACAGGTACAGGTACAGGTACAGGTACAGGTACAGGTACAGGTACAGGTACATGTACAGGTACAGGTACAGGCCAAGGTCAAGGTTAAGGGTCAAAATCAAAGTAGATTTATAGAGGTTCGTAGGCGTTGGAAGGAGTTTGTAGGGTTTGTAGGATTTTGTTGGGGTTTGTAGTGTTGGTAGGGTTTGCAGGGGTTTGTAGAGGTTTGTGCATACACGCGAGTAAGCGGCAAAGGAAAACTGTACGCCAGCTGCTCGTACCTCACGCACCACCGACCCACTAGTTATTGTGCTATGGCTAGAGGATACAACTCATTCGCAAAACGTCCACTTCTTGTAATGTACAACCGCACTTATTCTCAATATGACCACTTCGCATAACGTCCACTTCGCAAAATATACACTCAATTTTTTTGCTAAAAATAGACTAAAGGAGATGTCCAAAAAATATATGGAGGCCGGTATAAAAATAACTAGAAATTCTAAGCAACATAATAGTTATTTACGGAGAAAGGGCATTTATTTGGCTATTTTACAGCTAATGAAAAATAATAAATGTACCTCAATTTTTTGAAACTTGATTCAAATGTTGGGTTTTTCAAAATAAAGTTTAGAGCTTCCAACACTCCCAAAAGGTGAACTTGACGCTCTTTGGCAGGCAGACTAAGGAATTTTGATACTCTCTAGCCAGGCCGCAGACAGACAACCACAAAGAACTTTTCATACGACTATCCTACCTTCGTTCCATGTTGTCGCGTTATTACTAATACTTCACTTATTAGTTTATCCGTTCTGTGTAGGGTCAGGATACATTCTGAGTAGATACCTACCTACACTGTTGGAGAGTTCACTAGTAGATAGGAGCTGCCTGTAATGATAATAGTACCTTTAGCAATCTAAAGGTACTCAGAATGTATCCTGACCCTAAGGAGGCGAGGAATGTAGGTACCTATGCATATTGATGCATAGGTACTGGTTACGCCGAACTCATTGTGTTCACGTAACAGCTATGTACTCATGTATTTTGACGTTTTTTGGTTTACTTATTTATTGTAATTTAAGGTTGGCTTATCTGTATTGTTATAACGGTGTCAATCCGCCGTGTGCGTCAAATTTGACGTCTCGCGATCCGCATCAATGCACAGACTGCATTCAGCGTGCATTGCTTGTCTGCGCTGATCTATCGAAGGGGACACACGTACTAAATTATCGGGGTGTGTCGCGCACTTGGCCATCGTGAGTTGAAGTACCTGTTTCAATTCATCATCCTCAGAAAATAGACTATAATTATCAACGAGACTCTCAGTGACCCTATGAACGTTTTGTGAAGATATGTGACCTAAGCTGACCCCATGGACTACCATCATATTCAACTTTATTGGTAAGCCGATCATTTGCTTTAGATTTGTCGATCATTAAATGTTGAATCCACGTGAGTAACACATTCCTGTGACGTCTACGCTCCATTTTGGACCATACGAACCGGATATTTATCCTAGCAGCCTAGATATAATTGTCTAAATTAACATTAAAATCTTCATTGAGTTGCGTGGAATTGCATATCGTCATAGGAATATCGTCCTTGTTGCGTTATTAGTAAGGTCTATTTTGTCTGTACTGTTCAAGAACTACCGTTATAATAAAAACTAAATCATTCGCTAAAAATCGCACTTTATGTTACTAATTCATAAACGTAATTATATAAATTGTTTATAATTAGATTGGTTCATGTCGTGTAATAAGTTTTTCCAATAATTACGTAAGATTTCGTCATATACGCATATTTTTCCGTCATTCATTGGTTAATGCGGGTAGTTTCGTGGCAGGTTCTCATGTTGCCTGAGCAGTTCACAGACACATAGTTAGCAGTGAATCTAAAAATAGATAACGATCATAGTGATAGGTAGTTGTGAATATCGCATACTACTTACTACCATTGAGTTAGGTACTTACCTAGGTGGTGTTCATTGAGTATTTCTTTGTCATTTGAACACGGTTCATTTACGTAGGTACTTATCAACTTGATAAATAACATTGAGAGTTCTTGTTTTAAGTTTATTTTCTAACCGCCTCGTTCTAATATTGCATTAGACGAGTAATTAATCGCATTACAGTTCACACCGCATTTGATTAAATTAATGCAATTTAGTCAAATTATCATCGCATCGCATTCAATGCTATATTGAAGTTTCTATGGTATTGTTATCGTAGAACTTTAAGTAGGTATAAAGTGTTTATCTACATCACATATATCACTTACGCTAGGGTTGGACGATCGGATAAGATATTTCCGTATCCGTACCAGGTTTCACTTCGAATTATTATTTGATTTGTTTTGGAATTCCTACGTTTGTGTTAGAGTTCCGCATGGACGGATACTAGTTCCGTACCTATTTATAAATACTTATTGTAAGTTTACCGCATCGCACCTAACTTGTTAGGTCTCCGTACATATACGGAACAGTAGTTCCGTATTTGTATTGAGAGTCGCATCGCATCGCACCTATACGTACCAGCATACGTTAGGCCATTTTTATGTTCTGGAAGTTTCCATAAACTACAAACTTTGTTTCTTTTGAAATTTGTTTATTTTACCTTTCACTCCAGTTGTGATTGGGGTACCGCGTGGTCGGAACAGTGGTTCCGCACCTATTAAATTGAACTTTCATATAAAGTTTATTTTTGTTTTCATACCCATTCACACCGCTGTGATTTTGGTTCCGCAGGTCCGGGAAAGTGGTTCCGTACCTATTAAATGTAACTTTCATTTAAAGTTTATTTTTGTTTTCGCACCCGTTCACACCGCTGTGATTTAGGGTTCCGCAGGTCCGGGAAAGTGGTTCCGTACCTATTAACTTTAACTTTAATATAAAGTTTATTTTTGGTTTAGCACCCGTTCACACCGCTGTGATTTAGGGTTCCGCGGGTCCGGGAAAGTGGTTCCGTACCTACTTATTTGTTTTTTGAAATAAGATTTTGTGTTTATTTCTCGCCTTTGCGCACTAGCGTGCGTTAGGGTTCCGCGTGGACGGATAAGTGGTTCCGCCCAAATAATAAATAAAGTTTTTGTTGACTTGTTGTATATAACATTCTCTGTTCATAATGGAGGATTTACAAAATAAACTTAAGCTTTATGAAGGCAAGCGTGCTGCATATTTCGCTCGCGTACAAACAATGTATGATTCTATGTCAAACCTAGATGACGAGAGATCGAGAAACACGTTTATCGCGCAAGCCAAAACAATAGACCAAATTCGGACTGAAATTATGGTTACGATTGATAATATAAATCTGATGTCAATGAAAATTAATCCCAAATATGAGGTTACTTACAGTACATTGTCAGCCTTTGACGATCTTTGTTGTGAAATAAAAAATGTTCTGAGTTCAATTACCACGGATTCTACGTCGAGTAGTTCGGCAAGTACCAAGTCACAATCGGGATCATATCATATCAAAATACCAAGAATTGAGTTACCTACTTTTGAGGGTGACATTCAGACGTTTCCGTTCTTTTATGAGACATTTAAGCGGGTTATCCATACTAATCCCGATTTAACGGATTCGGAACGCATACACTACTTGTTGAGTCACCTTAAAGGCAGGGCTGCAAGCGTTGCAGCCGGCATTGTGCCCGCTGCTGAGAACTATCGTGTTATCTGGGATGCTCTCATCGCAAAATACAGGGACACGCGCGCATTAGCCGTTAATTACCTAAATCAGCTGTTTTCTTTGAAGCCAGCTGGGTCTTCGCCCGCTAATGTAGAAAAGGTATTTGATAAGTTCACCGCGATTGTAGCTGGACTCAAGCAATTAAAAAGCATGGACGATTTTATTTTTATGTATGCGGGTCTTAAGTTATTAGACTCCGACATCGCAACACATTACGAAATGTCGCTTCGCACCCAGAAAGATCCTCAAGGCATTGATTATGATTATTTCGTCAAGTTCGTTCGAGAACAGGTTAAGATCCTGCATCGCACCGCGCCGCATCGGCCTGAGCGGTCGACTGCGGGTACCAGCAGCGCCCGCTTGCCTGCCGCAGCGCCCACCAGGGCATCGCAGGCGTACGTATCTACGACACCTAAATGTTCGCTCTGTCATTCGACACATACGCATTTGTTTAAGTGTACTGCATTTATAAAACTGAATGCAAATGACAGATTTAAGTTTATAAAAGACAACCGCGTATGCGGTAACTGCCTTAGTGGTCAGCATACCGTATCTAAATGTCAGTCTTCGACCACATGTAAAAAGTGTAATGGTAAACACCATTCCCTTTTACATTTTGATCAACCGCCTCCTCCACAGAAACAAGCTTCAGCAGTCAGCTCGTCACCTGCCGAAAGTACCGTAGACTCTGCACTTGCACAGGACCGAGTTTCTTTGTGCACTCACTCGGCTACGGTCCAAGGGACTACTCGCACTACTGAAGTGCTAGCTACTGCGAAGGTTTTAGTGGTAGGTAGGAAAGGTAAAGATGCTGTGGTTCGCTGTCTTCTGGACCCGGGTTCCCAGAAGAACTATATTACAACTCGATGCTGTCGAAAGCTCGGGTTACCCATCCGCGAGGATTTAGTGGTCACCGTCAAAGGTATTGGCGGTACCTCTCAATCCGTACGAGGTTCAGTTAACCTCAAGTTTAGCTCGTGCCTTCGCGCGCAGCCCAAGTACACCATTGACGCTTTGGTGCTAGATGAGATAACCGGCCAGCTCCCGTTATGCTCAATAGATGTCACTGCTCTCAATCACATTGATTCGAAGCTACTTGCCGACGACACTTGGGGTGTGCCGGGGGATATTGACATCCTGTTAGGAGTAAAGCTGTTTGCTAAGTTATTGCAACCAGGTCAAGCTGCTCATACAACTGGGTGTCCAGACGCATTAGATACCGTGCTTGGCTACATACTTATGGGAGACGCGCCCGTCTTAGAACCTCCTAAAGCCACACTGTCATACTGTGCGACATCCTCACTGGAAAGCTGCGACTTACGTAAGTTCTGGCAGATAGAGGAAGTTCAGGCCTCTTCTATCACTAGTGTGGACGACAAACACTGTGAGCAGTTTTATTGTTCCACTACTACTCGCACCCAATCGGGCAAGTATGTCGTCGCTTTGCCACTGAAGACAAACGCATCGGCGTTAGGAAATTCTTTCGAAATCGCACGTCGTAGATTTTATAGCCTCGAACGTAAATTTAAATCGCATCCTAACGTCAAGTTACTTTATGATGACGTCATAAGGGACTACCTCAAAAATAACTACATCACCCTAGTGAAAGAAATTCTTCCGGGAGAGGTTTCATATTATATCGCGCATCATGCTGTAATTCCCGCGGACAAGACGACTACCAAGTTACGCGTAGTTCTCGATGCAAGCGCGAAGACAGCCAATGGAACATCGCTCAATGACATTCTTCACGCAGGTCCAGTACTCCAAGCTGACCTTCTCAACATTCTTTTGAACTTGAGACTCTTCGCAATTGCCATTACGGCTGACGTCAAGGCTATGTACCTTAGAATCGCTGTACGTCCTGAAGATCGTCCTCTTCAGCGCATACTATATCGCTTTCATGAAGACGAGGATCTGCAGGTCCTGCAATTTTCTGTCCTTCCCTTTGGACTTAAGTGCTCTCCTTTTGTCGCCATCCGTACAGTTCAGCAATTGTGTAAGGATGAAGGTCTAAATTTGCCTCTCGCCAGTGAGATTCTGAGCTCATCAATCTACACTGATGATATCGTGAGCTCTATTCCTAGCACTGCGCTAGCAATAGACGCTGCTCACCAACTGATTAAAATCTTTTCACTTGGTGATTTTCAACTGACCAAGTGGTCAAGCAATAGCTCCGAGGTTCTTCGGGCTATTCCCGAGTCATTGCGACTCTCGCACAGTGTCGATCTAAGTAAGGATCCGACACTGAAGGTTCTTGGGCTTCGTTGGTTTCCCGACGAAGATTATTTCGCCTTGCATGTCAACCCTGATGATCGCCCATGCACAAAGAGGAATATTCTATCGTCAATCGCGCGCCTCTTTGATGTTTTGGGTTTAGTCGCGCCCATTATCTTATACGCCAAGCTACTGATCAAGGATCTTTGGTTGGCACAAATTGGTTGGGATGATACCCCACCAACCCGCATTGTTCGTCAGTGGGAACAATTTCAGGCAGAATTGCCTCATATTTCGCAACTTAAATTCGCACGCCATATAGGCGTAGTTGTAACTTGTAAAGTTGCACTTGTTGGCTTTGCAGATGCCAGTGAGAAGGCTTACGGTGGTGCTATTTATGCCCACGTAGTCAAACCTGATGGTGACATTGTGGTCGCACTGGTATGTGCCAAGTCCAAAGTCGCACCTCTTAAGGTTATTTCACTAGCTCGCCTAGAGCTATGCGCCGCTCTCCTTTTATCAAACTTGATGAAACGAGTTGTCGATCTCTACTCCGCTCGACTCTCCATTGAGGCTGTTGTAGCGTTTTCAGATTCAACTGTAACTTTGAGTTGGATCTACTCATCGCCACATCGCTGGCATACTTATGTAGCCAATCGCATCGCCAAGATTCACGAGAATCTATCGGCTGAACATTTCTTTCATGTCAAAGGATCAGAGAATCCTAGTGACTGTCTCTCTCGCGGTTTAACGCCAGCGCAACTAGTTCACCATCCATTGTGGTTGGATGGACCGCCATGGCTTAAACTTCCCCGTCACGAATGGCCCGTGAAGCCATTTGTATCAGGCGACACGCAAGAGCTTCCTGAAATGAAGCCAGTTGCTCTACCTGTTATACCGCTGGAATGTTCTGACTCATCTCCACCTGTAGAAGACGTTCTGTATCACCTCTCTAGTAGGTTTTCCTCCTGGAAAAAATATTTGAGAACAATTTGTTTTGTCTACAAATTTATAAAACGGCTCCCCAAGGGACCAATTACCGCATCTGACTTGGAATTCGCTGAATCGGTAGTGTGGCGATCTGTTCAACGAGCCCATTTCGAATCAGATTTTGATCGCTTAACCCGCAACAAATTGTGTTCTAAGCCTTTACAGAAACTGAGTCCGTTTCTGCATAAAGGACTTATTCGCGTTGGTGGACGCTTAGCTAACTCTGAGTTAGACTTTGACTCGCGTCACCAAATTTTACTTCCTCGACAGGACCACATAGTGGAACTTCTAGTTTCCCACTATCATGTCAATAACTTTCACACTGGTCCCAACTTGCTTCTGTCTCTATTGAGGCAGCGCTATTGGATCCTATCCGCACGACGTATTGTTCGTCTGACTACATTTAATTGTAACCTATGCTTTCGAGCCAAACCGCGACCTGTTTATCCTATCATGGCTGATCTGCCACATTCTCGCGTTGAGACTGCTCCCAAAGCATTCTCACACACTGGGTGTGATTATGCGGGACCGCTGATGATAACTTCTGTTCGCGGTAGAGGCCAAAAGAGCCGCAAGGCATATCTTTGTCTATTTACGTGCATGACAACGCGTGCTTTACATCTGGAAGTTGCCTCAGATCTTAGCACAGCGAGCTTCTTGTCTGCACTCAAACGCTTTCTTTCTCGACGTGGTCCAATCGAGTGTCTCTACACAGACAACGCCACCAACTTTGTTGGTGCTAAATCATATCTCAAAGAACTCTACCAATTCTTATCACAAGAATATCGCCCCTATTGGGAACAGGTACTGTCGGACCATAAAATCTCCATGAAAACGATCCCAAGTAGAGCTCCTCACTTTGGGGGCTGTTGGGAAAGTGAAGTGAAGACTGTCAAAACGCACCTTCTGAAGGTAGTTGGTCACCAAATACTCGCTTACGATGAGCTTACCACTGTATTGGCTCAGATTGAAGCTTTGTTAAACTCGCGACCACTCTATGCGCTTAGCTCAGATCCGTCAGAACCTACCGCACTAACGCCTGCTCATTTCCTTAACACGAAACCACTCGTCTTTTTCCCTGCTCGCGAAGTAACTGAAACTCGGTTACACCTTATTTCGCGACATGAATTAACTGACCAACTTGTTCAATCTTTTTGGAAGCGGTGGCGCAATGAATATCTGCACACCCTTCAATCTAGACAGAAATGGAACACCCCAACCAATCCAGTGCGTGTTGGTATGGTCGTGGTCTCCATGCAGGACAATATTACGCCTTTGCATTGGCCGTTAGGTTTAATTACTGAAATCTTTCCGGACAAAAAAGGAATATGTAGAGTCGCGTCCATCAAGACTCAGAGTGGTCTCTATCAGAGGCCTACTGTAAAATTGTGTCCTCTACCAACGCAGTAGTAATCTGCTCTACTGTGCTTTTAGGTTAAGGATTTATTGTAGTTTAACATTGTATTGCAGACGTTAGGTTTAACTCGCATCTTTGTGTAGAGTCTGTATCTCTGCACAATGTAGAGTAGTAGGTAGAGTTTTTGTGACGATATGCAATTAATTTAATTTCGCTTTCTTTGTGTTTTGAGAGAGTAGGACTCCTCAAGCCGGGAGAAATGGTTACGCCGAACTCATTGTGTTCACGTAACAGCTATGTACTCATGTATTTTGACGTTTTTTGGTTTACTTATTTATTGTAATTTAAGGTTGGCGTGGCGTTGACGTGTGCGTCAAATTTGACGTCTCGCGATCCGCATCAATGCACAGACTGCATTCAGCGTGCATTGCTTGTCTGCGCTGATCTATCGAAGGGGACACACGTACTAAATTATCGGGGTGTGTCGCGCACTTGGCCATCGTGAGTTGAAGTACCTGTTTCAATTCATCATCCTCAGAAAATAGACTATAATTATCAACGAGACTCTCAGTGACCCTATGAACGTTTTGTGAAGATATGTGACCTAAGCTGACCCCATGGACTACCATCATATTCAACTTTATTGGTAAGCCGATCATTTGCTTTAGATTTGTCGATCATTAAATGTTGAATCCACGTGAGTAACACATTCCTGTGACGTCTACGCTCCAGGTACCTACATTCCTCGCCTCCTTATAAACATATGTATTTTTCAGGTAGCTCAGGGCACAGATAAATTTATTGTAAATTGTGTGTTAGCACGTATTCCATTCAAGAAGAATATTTTAGTCATCATATCTTTGGGCACAGGCAGAAGAAGACGAAATAGCATATTTTCTTGTTAGAGAATATTTTAGTCATCATATCTTTGGGCACAGGCAGAAGAAGACTAAATAGAATAATTTATTTTATGTGCGATCGCAGATATTTGCTAAGGGTGTTCTGGGTATGTTTTATGTATAATAAAAAATATCTATCTATGTAATATATTGTATTAAGTATATCAGTTATCTAGTACACATAACACAAGCTCTGCTCTGCTTTTTTATATTTTAGACTTTTTACTTTTTTCATTTGATTACATTTTTACTTCTTGGTTTTAAAAGTAAAATATAAATACAAGTAAAAAGTAACGAAAAGTAAAAAAGTTGAAATTTCCACCAGGCAACACCACTTGTTCTCCCACACGATAGCCCTTTACTAGTCATCAAGCTCCGGTGTTGCCCGCAGTCTCTTTTTTCAATTTGAAAATTGAAAACTTTACGATTCTACAAAATGACCACCAAACAATCCGCCATGCGCCATCATGGTTTTTAAAAAAGTTGTGATTTTGCACTCTATATACACCAAGATGCTTACAACTTTTCTATATAAACCAAATTTTCGAGTGATAACTTTGGTAAAAAACTTTAATTCACCAAAGTCTAGTCGGACAAGTCTGCTTAAAAAACTCATTTTAGAGCAGCAATCTATTTTTTTTGTTTTTTTATTTAATCTATCCCAAAATGCATCCAGTAGGATGCGTCGTTTGAACGGATCCGATCGGTCACCATTTCGAAGAACGGTTTTGGTCAGCTTGGATTTTTTAAATGACAGATTTTTTCCCGAGTCTGATTAAAAAACTTAACACTTTCCTAGAACATGACCCATCACTAAAATGACTTCTTCTAGGAGAATAACGATGTCAATGAGTCAGTGAGCCAGTAACCAATACCCAGCTTTTTTGAAAAAAAAAATAGTTAGAAAAGTGCCGTGTACATTATGAGAAGTGGATGTTTTGCGAATGACCCGTATCCTCTAGCAAAATGTAATTTTTTTAAAGTGCGCCTCTTACTTAAAAATAAAACTAAATGGTGGCTGACGACTATGCCAAAATTGTCGACGCCCTTTGGATGGTGGTATGGTATGTATGTTATGTACGGTAGTAACACATTTACTACCATACATTTTCGGTGCTAGAAATCAAAATGAGTAGTTATTACATTTAAAATTATAGAATGATATAGGTAGAATTTGTAGATTGATGTGATGCTCAATTCATCCACGGAAGGAGACGGACAGGTATTTTCTTAGGCCGGACACACATCACGGCACTATTCCACGGGAACAGACGGAGGGTTTACTCTTAGGCCAGACAGACCACTGCACACATCCACGTGAGGTGACGGACAGGTATTTTCTTAGGCCGGACACACACCTCGGCACTCTTTCATGGAAATACACGGAGAGTCTTCCCTTAGGCCAGACAGACCACTGTACACATCCACGTGAGGTGACGCACAGGTATTTTCTTAGGCCGGACAAACACCACAGCACTCTTCCATAGGAAAAAACGGAGGGTTACTTTTAGGCCGGAGATACCACTTCACACATCCACTTGAGGAGACGGACAGGTATTTTCTTAGGGCGGACACACATCACGGCACTCTTCCACGGGAACTAATGGAGAGTCTACTCGTAGGCCAGACAGACCACTGCACACATCCACGTGAGGTGACGCACAGGTATCTTCTTAGGCCCGACAAACACCACAGCACTCTTCCATAGGAAAAAACGGAGGGTTACTCTTAGGCCGGACATACCACTTCACACATCCACGTGAGGAGATGGAGAAGTATTTTCTGAGGCCGGAAACACATCACGGCATTCTTTCACAGGAAGAGACGTAGGTGCTACTCTTTGTTCGGACAGACCACTGTAAACATCCACTGGAGGAGACGGAGAGGTAATTTTTTTAGGCCAGACACACACCACAACACTCTTCCACGGGAAGAGACGGGGGGTATACTGTTAGGTCGGACAGACCACTGCACACATCCACTGGAGGAGACGGAGAGGTAATTTCTTAGGCTGGACACACCACGACACTCTTCCACGGGAAGAGACGGAGGGGCTACTCTTTGTTCGGACAGACCACTGTAAACATCCACTGGAGGAGACGGAGAGGTAATTTTTTAGGCCAGACACACTCCTCTGCACTCTTCCTCAGAAAGAGACGGAGGGCCTACTCTTAGGTCGGACAGACCACTGCACACATCCACTGGAATAGACGGAGAGGTAATTTCTTAGGCCGGCAACACACCTCTGCACTCTTCCTCAGAAAGAGACGGAGGGCCTAGTCTTAGGTCGGACAGACCACTGCACACATCCACTGGAGGAGACGGAGAGGTAATTTCTTAGGATCGAATCATGAGGTACTTATTTTGTTTATGGAACATCTGATTTTCTGCCACAATTAGATACCTTCCTAACGATCCATTTTTATGGGTAGTGTAATTATCCAAATATCCAACAGAAATAATAAAAAAACTTACGTAAACATTCTTTATTATTTATTTATTACTAGCACTAAAACTTATTATTTTTTGTGCGCATACTGTACTACTTGATGACCGTATGTGCGAAAATAATAGCAAGACGCCTTAGAGCGTTTCCACACTATCCGATGCGATACCGTTATCGGCCGTAATTTTCATACATTTTATCGGTCTCCAATATCAGATACCGACAAAATGTATGGAAATGTCTTCCGATAAGGATATCGGATCGGAAAGTGTGAAAACGCTCTTACCCTCCGATAGAATTCGGGTCATTGAACTCGGCGCATCCTGCGTCACGCTCAGTGGGCGGGGCAACCCCGCGTGCTTCACACCCTGACATAAAAATTTTCGTTGGCCCTATAGCGCCTTAAGGTTTAAATGCGGCTTATAGTTACCGGCGCTTCACTTAACTTGTCGGGTTGATAGATTATTATTGTAAACTATACACTAAATACTACTCATAGCGGTAGATATGTATATCTGTGTGAAGGTGATAGAAAATAATAGGCATGATGAGTGATTTGGAAAACTATTCTATAATGTACCTATTAGCGGGTCTACTATTGGAAAAAAATGATGTTATGTGTACTACCACCATAATAGTTTTTTTAAAACCAATTTTGAGTCAAAACGCTCGCTTGTGTCATGGCGACTGCTTGTGACGTCACGAGTTTTACACAACGAGAAGCTAACTTAGTACCTATTATAATATAATTTGTGCCAGTGTTGCCGGTGCGGTATTTTTGGCTCTCATTTGGTACGAAACTACGATGACGTCACGCCTTGAACTGGGCTCTGTTGGAGTTTCGCATAAAATGACGGATAGCCGCGTATTTGTGTTTTATTTGATCAAAAATCATAAAATTCTCGATTCAGGAAACATTTTTAACCTCTTTTTTTAAATCAATAATATCACCAGTTTTATACCTTTCAGACCAAGATGTTACCATGACGTAACTTCCTATTTGAACAAGTTGAACAGCTCAAATGAATTAACAGGAGAAGCAGTATCGGCGGCAGCGGACGCGTACATAGACGCGTGGTGGTCTGCCAGCGGAGGCGCGTTGTTCGGCGCATGCGCAGTGCTGACGCTGAGCAACTGGCGTGACATACCCGCCTGCCAGCGACGGAGCTACGCGCAGGCGGCGGCGGGCTGCGCCAGCGCCGCCTGCGCTCTCCTCATTATAGACACGCTCCTAGCCCTCTGCTCCGCGCACAGGGACGGAAGTAGTAGCAGAAAGTCACTCAGGACAAACCCTTGTAGCTAAGTCAATAAATTTTGATACTTATAACCGTTTATTTACTGAGTTTCAATCGGCACTATCATCCAGCCCATAGATAGGATTCAGGTCTGCTCTCGACTATTACACGCCAATGAGGATCGGTAGATTACGACAGTCCCCTTATTCGCTATGACGAAACGTAACACACGGGCTCGTTACGATATCTGCCTGGAATCATCGTTTAGAAGAAATTAGGACGACACACGTTCTTGGCAAGGAATCTCCTATGGTCATACGACGAACGTGATACTGTAGGCCGCACACATGGGTGAGTCAACGCCTACTTATGGCCAAATATTTGTATGGACCTATTGCTTTTCTCAAACAATACGTGGATATTCAAATAATTGGTTATTACGAGTACAAGAAATCTATACTACTGTCAAGTTACGATTACAATACAATAAGGAAACAGTGAGCTGATCAGAGGGGCTAGTCTGCAATTTGACAAGCAACTTACACGGCCGTGTGGTGAATACTTCATGGATTTCAGTATGGAGAACTCGAAGAGCCCCCTAGCGAGCACCTTGAGAACCACAAATCCCGTACAAAGATCCATGAAGTATACACCACACGGCCGTGTAAGTTGCAGCAGACTAGCCCCTTTGATGATGGAGACGGAAAGTGGGAAACGGAACTCCTCGATGATTAGTGCCTGGCAGTGTTTGGGGGTTATTGTTATAGGCCGATAGCCGACCAAACGACCGTTTCCAAATTACTAATTTAATAAGAGCTTAGTTTGAAATATAAATTTTTCATCAATAACTTATTTACCATTATGTACGATCTTGTGCTAACGTATTCCACAAAGGATTTTTATATCCATTGTGGTTGAAAGTTATACATTTTTTTTTTCTATTGTTATCCAGGGTGGGGTATGGCCAGGGGCACCGTGGGTCTGAAATGGTTCATACGACCTCTGTTCTGTGGCGCGTCGGGCATTTAACCGGCTGAGATGCGAAAATTGCGGGTTCGATTCCCGCTGCAGGACAAATGTTTGTATGATCTGAAAATATTTGTTCCGGGTTTCTGATACCCAAGACAAGGGGATCCTAGTGTGGGATCAGGAGGGCAATTCTCGTGCTTTAGAGATTAAGTCGAATTAGACATATATGTCGAAAAAAGATTGCGAATGTCGAATAAAATCTTAATTTGCTATTCTCGTGATGTCACAAATAGACATAAGTCGACCAAAATCATTTGATTTGATGGTTATTGTAACATTTTCGTGACATTTTTTGTAGACATTCATGCTTCGACATTATCTCTAATTTAGAGATAATCTCTACAATCCGAGAATTGCCCTCCAGGACTATGTATGTGACTGTTGTATGTTATGTTATGTATGTTATGTTATGCCTAAGTTTCCTTTCTGGCCACCACGATGTCCTGGCTTGGCTGACGAAGCTTGACACCACTTGGGTGGTCTGCTCACCACACATGTGATCGTGCATTCGACACTATATGGCGCATATTTAATGTGATTGTTAAAAAAAAAAGGAACCCGGTAAATAAAACCTGACTAATAAGTATTCTGTAAACAAGTACAATGACGCAATGAAACGGCTGCACCGATTTTGATCAAACATAGCTAAGAACACTCCCGAGAAATTCACCTTTGAAACAAAAAAAAAAAAGAAATCGGTTCATCCGTTCGGGAGCTACGATGTACATCTTCCTAGGATGGGACAGACAGATACACACACACAGACAGACACGTCAAACTTATAACACCCACTTTTGCGTCGGGCTTTTTTTTTTCTTTCTTTATAATTGGCGCCGCACGGCTTGTGCATTTGCCATTTTCAAATATCTGTATTTTCACTAATTGTATTTTCAATATATTTTGAAAACGTTACACTCCTTCCAAGTCGTCAAAGTCACAGTCGAGACATGTTTTAGTAAAACGGTGGCCAATTTTACTAAAACTTTGGTAGACAATTTCCACCAATTTCAAAAGTCACGCAATTCACTTCCATTTCATTTCACTACACTTGTGCTTTTTAAACGAGCTACATTAGTTAAAATGCCACCAAAATAACACAATATAACTCAAGAAAACACTAGGAAAATAAATAAAATAAAAGTAGACAACGTCTCTTTTCGAAAATGGCGGGAGGAGTCTCGCGTCTGGGGTTAAAAAAGAGAACTCGAAAAAAAAACTGTAGCATTTCATGCCATCTGTTCTACTAGCATTGAACTAAATGAACGTACTACAAAATAGCTCAGGGTTCACGGAATTGTGTTGCGTCGTTCAGCGAGTTTTATATCTTTATAAGGTTTAAGTTGTTTGTGGTAGATGGCTCTTTAGATAAAACAGTGAATAAGCTTGGTCAAAGGTTATAACAAAATATTACACGACTAGCTGTGCCCGCGACTTCGTTTGCGCGGTACATACATATCTTCTGATCCCTTCAACATACCAATCGAAATGGAACGCACAAAAATGTAAGTTAAAATTCATTTTTGAATCCCTAGAATTTTCCCTAGAATTTTATGAAATCCGTTGAGCAGTTTAGGAGCCTATTCAAGACAAACTTTCAGACAGACAGACAAAAATTCTAAAAACGGTCATTTTTGATTATTCTTGTTATAAATAACAGCATTTGCTTTTTATTCTGAAATCACAGACAAACACTTACACATACCATACATAAACACACACCTTCTTCCCCTTCTTCTTCCTAAAGGCAGAGCCTCACTGGGTCTCTTTTCACTGTGGCACTATCATGGGAATATAGACAGTGACAAGTGGTGAGCTCATCGCCGCCATTACTTCAAACGATTGACTCGGCGTATATAACATAACACCTCACAGCTGGCTACTCGGCCGCCGCGCTACAGAGGTCATCAAAGGTGTATTTGCAAAAAAAAATGCAATTTAGTAAAAAAAAAACTTTCTTCCGCAGCTACTTTGATGATAATCCAAAATACAATCAGTACATTGGACAAAGTTTATAACAAAATATTACACGACTAGCTGTGCCCGCGACTTCGTTTGCGCAGTACATTCACACCTTCATGTAGCTTATAATTAAGCTACATCCGTAGGTACTTCTGTTAGCTCCATTAGCACGAACGAAGTAATCAAACAAATACACGTAAAACTACGTACAATAGAATCATCATACTTTGTAGCTTTAATTAGGTAAGCGCAAACAATACCTTTTGAAGGTCAAATTACTTAGAGCTCTATGGAAGCAAGCATGAGAGGGTTGAGGTAACTCTATTATTATTTTGTGTTACTTATTTTTATGATTTACTAGTATCCGCCCGCGGCATCGCTCACGTTATAAGAAGTAGCCTGTAAAATATCTGTAAACCAAATTTCACCCAATTCGGTTCAGCCGTTTCGACGTGGTTGAGTAACATACATACAAACAAAACTTTAGAAACTTTCATAGCTTTGTGTATACTTTTCATTAGAAACGGGATATTTACCATGATTTTTGAGTTTTGATTGTTCCCGATATTTCTGGCGCATGCAACTGCGCCGAAATATCGGGAACAATCAAAACTCAAAAATCATGGTATATATCATTAAATAAATAAATAATGCTGGACAGTTCACGCAACATCATCTAGCCCCAAGCTAAGCAGAGCTTGTGTTATGGGCACTACCAGATAACTGATATACTTAATACAATACAATACAGAGTATTTTTTTTATTATGCGTAGAAAATATGCAGAACAAATATCTGCAGATCGTACAAATATTTGTTCCGAGGCGGGAATCGAACCCGCAACCTCCTGCATCGCAGGCGAACCTTCGCCCGCCGCGCCACAGAGGTCATCATCCAACAATCTAACTTGCAATGTAAATGTGTGTTCGGTTCAGTTCAGTCGCACGCACGCAACGGAAAGTCTGACCACAGAATAAATATTAGTAGTCTGACTGACAAACAGTATAGTTATCTAAACTTTGGCATATTTATGTAATGTTAATTCCTATTCGGTTAATAGATTAATTCAGTCACTAGTTTTGGAAATAAAAACAATGAAACTATTTCCATAGGCTTTTATGATCTCTGTAGCAAAGAATTCAGATGATTCGGTGAGCAACTATAGTTTCAAGGTTAATGATGTCATAGGTACGTAAGTTCATAAGTGATACGAATAACTTTACTAAATCAATGATTCGTCATAGGTTAGTAGTTGTTTTTGCTAGCGCTGAGTAATATCCTAAAAACATTGTAGGTTACACAAAAAAGCTATTTAAAAGTCTTACGTGAGCTACAACTGTGCTTCGTAGTAGTTGTAATGAATGAAAATAGCTAGGTATGTAATAATATACTTCGCCAGGTTGGCCAGGTATGCTAATCCGAGATCCGATGGTCCGATGATCCGACGTCATCCTCAACGAGAATGGAGACAGCCCGTCTCTGTACTACCAGTAGATTGTAACACGATAGGACAACCAATCAATAATATGACCATGATGATAATCATCATAGTCATATTATGAAAATAGCTAGGTATGTAATAATATAGTTCGCCAGGTTGGCCAGGTATGCTAATCCGAGATCCGATGGTCCGATGATCCGACGTCATCCTCAATGAGAATGGAGGCAGCCCGTCTCTGTACTACCAGTAGAGTGTAAGACGATAGGACAACCAATCAATAATATGACCATGATGATAATCATCATAGTCATATTATGAAAATAGCTAGGTATGTAATAATATAGTTCGCCAGGTTGGCCAGGTATGCTAATCCGAGATCCGATGGTCCGATGGTCCGAGGGCATCCTCAACGAGAATGGAGACAGCCCGTCTCTGTACTACCAGTAGAGTGTAACACGATAGGACAACCAATCAATAATATGACCATGATGATAATCATCATAGTCATATTATGACCATGATCAATAATATGACTATGATGATAAATCAATCAAAATGATGATAATAATATGATGACGACCTCTGGCGGGCGTTTGACTGCGACGTAGGAGGTTGCGGGTTCGATTCCCGCCTCGGAACAAATTTGTACGATCTGGAGATATTTGTTCAGGGTGTTCTGGGTATTTTCCATTTCTAAGTATTCAAAAATATATCAATCTATGTTTTGTATTAAATTAAGTAAGTACAGTGGCGGAATGAAAAGGTTCGTCAGTTTTCAAAGGAATCCCCTTAGCTTGTCGCGAGCACATATTACCTTTTCCAAAAATTCTACGTAGCAGACTGCTGTAAAGAACACCATACTTTAAATGTTTATTATAAAGATCAAAACCGCGAACCTTTGATCAGTTGCTTGTTTAAGTTTGGAACGACTTTTTTAGGGTCCCATACCCAAAGGGGCCAAACGAAGCCCTATTGCCCTCGCTCATCCGTCTGTCCGTCTCTCTATCATACGGGTCTATAGCGGCTAAACCATAGTAGTATTCATATTTGTACTATTTATGTATCTTACTGAACCAAACCCAAAAATAATAACCAAAAATTATTTTGAAGTATGGCTTCCGTACAAGTTAAAGTGGGGCGGGAAAAATAAATCTGTTGTACCCTAGCATGAGGAGTATAATTTTAGAGCTTATTAAGTAGAATAAGACTGTATTTTTGTTATTAAGTACAATTTAATTTCCATTTATACCAGGAACTAGTTTTTTTTAAATATTCAACATACTTATTATCCTTATTATCTTTATGTTAGTTGTGTGTATAGTCGTTGCGAGTGGTTAGCCGTAACGCCAACAAGTGGTTCTGCCGGAAGACCAGTGTTGGTTGCTAGCTTGCTGTCAACCAACTCATGCTGAGGCAGAACCATTTTGTTACTTGAGTTACACCTAGTACCTCCATATCTGTTTCTTCTTAGTGTGTTCTGTGTTTCTGTGTAGCTCTTGTATACAAATAAATATATGTTCTTTCTTTCTTCTTTCTTATTATGAATATTTTACCAAAAAATTATAATATTTTAGAAAATAGAAACATTTTGAGAATTTTCTCATATTTCTAATACAAACAGATTTAATTTTGCGTGTGGATTAACTAAACTTAGGCAATTTATAACTTCTACATTTGTTATGGAACCACAAATTATATAATAGTTTCTACGTCGGAAACCTGAATGCACGAGGTCCGATGTGCACTTGGCCAGTTTTTTATTGAGTTAGCCAGAAGTTTTGTCATTTTATTCGTAGACTAGGTATCTGTCATTCAATCGCTGCTAATATCCGTTGTCATGGTAACTGAAGGTTATTTTCGTAATATTGCAATATTGACACATTGGCAGTTCCGATACGTAGCGCGAGAATAGGTTCCTGTGTCGGTAAAACAGTACCAATGCAAAACTGTGTCGGTAAAACAGTACCAATGCAAAACTATGTCGGTAAAACAGCACCTATGCTTTTTGCATTGAACAACCAAAAATAGGCCCTAAGGTGACGAACATTTTCATTCCACCACTGTACATAGGTACTTTTTTTTTTACACAACTACATTATCTAGCTCCAAGCTAAGCAAAGCTTGTGTTATGGGTACTAGATAACTGATTTGGAGCTAATGTTATGTGATAATGTTGTGTGAACTGTCCAGCATTATTTATTTATTTATTTATGTTTTCTCGATAGAAAAAAAACAAAGTTATCTCTAACTATAGGCAAGATTAGTTTTTTTTTTAAATGGTGCATATTATTGGGTAAAAAATTAAATAAATAAAATCAAAACAACAAAGCTGAGGGTTTACTTTTATAGGTTTTAGAAAATTATCTATATTTTACGAGATATTCAATAAAGCGGCGCGAGGCGGTTTTCTTGGTTGGATCATTTCTGTCTGGGGTTGGCGCGTACTCAGATAGATGTTGTTGCCTACCTGGTGTAATCCCTCAGTCACCTTTTACGACATCCACAGGAGGAGACGTAGGGGTATATTCTTAGGCCGGACAGTTCACGGCACAATAATGGTTTGATCACTTATTATATAACGCCTGTGCAGGCCTGTGTGGTCTATCCCACAGAACTTTTTATGTTTTGTGGGTCTCACCAGTTGGATGTGTGGCTGTTTGCATGTTTAGATGTTTAGTTATTTCGATGTTCGTTAAGGAGGTTGCTTTCGCTTGTGGTGAGAAATATTTTTTTTCATGTTTTGCTCATCACAGCTCATCAACACTTCTTCAGATACCGAAAACTAATTTGACGGTAATTATATGACCTAACAAAAAGTTTTAATTTATAGTATCACATATAGTTTGGCTATGAAAGTGCTTGAAACAAAAAAACACTGTCAATACCATTGAAGCACAATCGTAGATAAACTAATAATATTTATGTGATACTATAAATTAAAACTTGTGTGTTAGGTCATATAATTACCGGCAAATTGGTTTTCGCTATCTGAAGAAGTGTTGATGAGCTGTGATTAGCAAAAAACACGAACAAATTAAAATTTCGCGCCACAAGCGAAGACAACCACCTAAATCAATCACGCCGAAGCGGCTGAACCGATTTCGATAAAATTTGGTACACAGATAGATTATGACCTGGGTAGAGCTTTAGGCTACTTATTACTACAATATTTTCTCGACAGAAAAAAAAAACAAAGTTATGCCTATTTTTTGCATGTATTCGATTGTTTATTAAAATGGTGCATATTATTGGGTAAAAAATTAGAGAAATAAATTCAATACAACAAAGCCCAGGGTTTACTGTAGGGGTTTTGTAAAATTATCTATATTTTACGAGATATACAATAAAAACTGCTTTTTCGTGCTGCGCGAGACGTTTTATTTTGTATGACGATTTCTGCCTATGGTTGGCGCAGTCTTAACAAAAAAGCTCTACTACTACTAAATGTTTTGTTATTGACACAAAATTCATACAAATAATGTAGTAGGTGTATCTTTATTGATCCACAACTGCATGATGTCACTCGGTAGGAGCAGACGGAGTAGCATCGTTTTCTTAGGGTATCCACATCCAACATCAGAGAAGATGGAACCACAAAAACTACGTAGGTATAAAACGAGAATGTATTTATAATAGCTATAAACTGAAAAATCGGCAAAACATCATATTTATGAATTTTTACCGGGACTTGTTGATTAGATTCGTTGGTATAAGATTTGTCCTGGCTGCTATGCTTATTATGGAATGTGTTATTACTGGAAGAAAGCGTTAGCCGAGTCAGTCGTGGGAAACAATGGCAGCGATGAGCTCACCACTTGTCACGTCTATATTCCACGATGGTGCAACCCACTGTGAAAAGAGGCCCATTTCCCCTTCGTGGTAAAAGGCGTGTATCCATTTTTGTATGTATGTTAGAGTTCAATAGAATTGGTTTTCTTATCAGAGAAATAACGATTGAAACTTATTGTTTAATGCTGACTCTAATGATTTAATATACCTACCTATTTTGTATAAATATATTTATAACCACGTTCTCGAAAACGGCTCAACGATTTCGATGAAATTTGCTATATTATGGCGTTTGGGGCCGAAAGATCGATCAAGCTAGGTCTCAACTTTGGGGAAAAGTGATTATCCGAGAAAACGCGTGTTTCCAAATTTAGGTAAGCAATGATTTGAAAAGTCTGTTTTTGGATGGGTGACCACTTTTTACGTGTTTTTATTTCAAAAAATCGAGCAAAGTTCCACAATCACCATATTATCGTAGTAGATTTTGCGCGTCATATTATCGTAGAAGATCTACGCCGTAGCTTTAGGCCGTAGCCCATAGATAAAGACAAAAAAGACTGCATTTTTTTTAGTTTTATGTGATTATGGCAAGGCAATTTAATATTTAAGCTAGTCTGTATGTACAGTAAATCAAAGCTCTTTCTATTACCAAGGCCTTAACCACACTCTTAAAATTTCTAAGATTGCAAGTAAGATTATCTCCACCACGGATTTACTGGATTAACAGTTTTACCGCCATAACCTCGGCCATGTGTTTATAGTTTCGTTTTATATTTACGGGTCCTATAATGATACGCGATATGGCCACCGTAGTATGATCTCATCGGCCGCTATTCAAGGAGGGACGCCATGCCATGACGCCACGCCGCCAGCCAGCCACGCACTGCGCGCGCAGTCACAGTGTTAACCTGGCTTCGCACGCTCGTGTGAAAGTGTAAACAAACCATTGTAAACAAATCGTTCCAAATTCGAATTTAAAAAAAGTTAAAATGGCTATCAGTCGATTGTCTATTATCAAGTTTCTGGAACTGGTAAGTTTATATTCTAAATTCAAAAATTTAAGTTTTTTAATTACCATATTATTATTCTATCTACCTACCTGTACACAGAATGTTAATTTGTTTCACCTACACTCATGATACTAGAAATATTTTTATACTTTTCTTTATTACCTCATAACTTTACAGCATTTGAGTCATAGTTTTAAAAATAAACTAGGTATAACTTTTGATTAAGTACAAACAACTTGTTGGCGTGCTGTACGATCGTAAGTACCTAGGTACTCGTAGGGCGTTGACTCATTAACTTTCATTTACTATGAAAGGGCCGTTTCACTACTCTTACTCCAGTAATGAGAAAACGAAACTACATATTGGATTAAATAATAATAAACTTAAGCGTAAACACCCTCACCATTAACTGTTAGGATACAAGAAGGAAAAAAGTAGGTATGTTAACTATGGCATAAAACGATCAGGACTCAGGTAAAGGATCCCATACAACAATGGTTTTTTACATCTCATACATATTTTATACGATGAACAAGGGACGCCATTGTTGCTCCTGGGGACGCCAGCGTAGGAGTAGGTACATAACCGGCTTTGAAACCGTTATAGATTCCCGAATATTAGGGACGGAGAACAACGAAAGTTGTGGCACAGAATAAATAATAGTACAATTATTTGTGGGTGATTTAACTTTTACGATGGTCTCTATCCCTTTTCTTACAATTTATTTTTGGTTTGAAAACTCAAGATAGTCAAGGAAACCTATCTTATCCGACTATTCTATAACATATATTAATACTTTTAGAGAATGCGACAGTTTGGATCTTTGGTTTGTTTTGCGTCTTCCCCGACGAAAAGAGAGGGCTGTTATAAGTTTGACCGCTATAAGTGTCTGTCTGTCTGTGTTAGTCCGTGGCATCGAATTTAAATTTGAAAGTTGGTTTTCTGGGTTCTTAGACATGTTTTATATGTTTTATCAAAATCGATTCAGGAGTTTCAATGCGTTGGGGTTTAAAAAAAAAGAAAAAAATCTTCTTGTTGTCGAAATCACGCCAATCAGGCCAAATAAGGCCTGTCATGGGACATAATATCCATATTTATATACATACATATATTAACCTAGGTATTAATTGGTTTATTTTTATGCCCCGGTACTTCGCGACGCACACGAGCTAAGCATGTAGCACGTGCTTGAATGCTAGTTTCTATTAGTAACGCTATATGCCTCTGAAGTCTGAACTCAACAAACACAGACATTACCGTGTAGGTACTTACATCATTGTGCGAATTGGTTGGTCAATGTGTCTGTTTCCTTGATAGGCCAATTAATGCTTATCTCCGAATTACATCACGCCTTCAATCCGAGCTATTCCTAGAGCTTGCGTTATGCTCTGTCGAGTGAATCGACAGTGTGTCAGCTTTGTAGAGCATATTATTGTTTACAATGAATAATACTCACTGGGAATCTCTACCTCATCCTTCACACGAGTGTTCACTATGTGGTACACTCAGAACGAACAATCACTGTACCTACCTATTAGTAGTAATAACAATAGTTTTGGCCCTTATCCGCGGTCAGTGGTTTTCCGTTTAGATATTTGAGTATTTTTTTTTACATTGTTTTTATAATATTTGTGGTTTTAGATAGGTAGCATTTTTATAGTGAACATTTTATATTTAACGAGATTTTAAATAAATCGGTATAATAAAAATAATAATTTGAAAATCTATCACAACGGAATTCACTATGATTGATTATTACGAGTATTACTTAAAATTATAGACAAGCAGCTTTCGCTGATGTGCCTATTTCAGTGTGTTGAAATGTCTTAGTTTCACTTCCTGCACTGATTAGGTATACTTTAATGCCGTTTGTTCGTTCGCCACCAGTTATTCAAAAACATGAAAGCATTTATTGATGTGGCAGTAACAACATCATCTGGTAAATGAATGGTATGAATCTGGTATGTTTCATAGTGAAATTGCGAGGTGGTGATACGACATGGATCATTGTCACAGAATATATTCAATGTGTACAAGTTTAATCTGTCCGTTAAATATCAAAACATAGTAAAACGGCCACCGATTTACTAAAACATGACTTGACTTTGACATTGACGAGTTGGAACTTTAGAAGGAGTGTAACAAATTATATTGAAAATATACTAATGAAAATGAAAAATTGAAAATGGTAAATGTCCAAGCCGTGCGGCGCCAAATTATGAAGAAAAAAAAGTATAGCCTACTGGTTCATAACTAAAACATTGGTCCTAGGCTAAGGCAGTCTTATTTGAGAAATTATTTGAGATATACATATTGAACCTGAAGTTCAAGTACGTAGGACTCGATAGGGCTCGATTAGATAACAAGATCGATAACAATCGTAACCTTAGCGATCTCGATGTCATATCGATGCAAAGTTCGTACTTGCACTGCTGGTTTTAAATTCAATTAATAACATAACCGGCACAGAGGCCACATTGCTCTATGAACTTTGCTCTAACAGAAGGTATATTTATAGAACGGACTGGACATTTTTTAAAACATCAACATCCGTTATCCTGTTATTCCGTAACGTAAACCAAACAAACAAATTGCCCACAAGCCCTGCCTTTAGACCGAATAAGGAAAGTCACAGGAACTCGGTCGTTATTTAGATCAGTTACTTGACAGATTGATTGCTTCTTCTTTCAACCCGATAATGTTCAACCAATTTAGGTATTTATATCAGTTCAACCCGTTCAGTTCAGATTGATATAATCTTCTAATTCCAAGTATCGTGGGGCTTATCTGGGCCCATAACATCAACGTGGTTAGTAACCGGTTGTTAAAACACTATTATATAACTGGCTGAATTCCGTGCTTCGCTACGATGAAGTCCAAATAAATACTATATTATATTATGTGGTGCACTCTACTTGCTGCGTTTGGATGGGTTTAAGAATTACATGAAAAAAAAAAGTTTGCTCAGGACAGTATCCCATACTGATACTGACCTTCCTCAAGATACACTCTATAACTTTGTAAAATTTCATTAAGATCGGTTCAGTCGTTTAGCGCGAAAGTGTAACAAATAGGCCAGAGAGACAGACATAGTGAGTTTCAAATTTACATAGTACCTAGTAAGAATGATATACTCAAATCCACCATTGAAATCTTTTTGAAAGATTTTGTACCTATTCATTTTTATTTCATTTAATTAAATAAAATGATTGTTTTTTTTCGTATTTTTATAACGTGTAATTTTGATTTGGTGGCATTTTAACCGATGTAACTTAAATAAAGATCACGCACATGTGTTAAAGTGTTAAAAGTGTTCTAGTTAAAAGTGTTAAATCGTTTAGCTTGGTAGGGGCATGCTATGAGGAGGGATGAAACACATGTTACTAAGAAAGTTATGAATGTTATTGGATGGAAGGGAAGAGGAAGAACTAAGAAAAGATGGATGGATTGCGTGAGAGATGATATGAATGAGAAGGGAGTGAATGATGAGGTGACGGCTGTCAGAGGGGAGAGTGGAAAAAAAGACACACACACAGAATAAATTGGTACTGCGCCGACCCCAAATAAATTGAGAAAAGGGCAAGACAACGATGATGTGTTGTGTAGTTGAATATACGTGTATTGCGTTTCTTTTCGGATTGGTGGATCTTGTCCTCCAAATCTGTTCTTTCTGCCACCATGTTAAACTGGGTTATAACTTGACGGAGACTCTTGACGACTTCACTTAATTTGATCATATAGGTAATTTCATCGAGCAACCGGTACGGAGGCCTGCAATGCTCTAAGTATAATTTCATTATAATAATTTTACTTGACATTGGTGAAATTCCTTGGAGTATTCCTCAGATGTCATTAAAAGTAAAAAAGGAAGAAGTAGTACCTATGATATGATGTGTACATGGATGTGATGTGATGTGATGTGTGATAAATTAAGATCCACCAACTTATCTGTAGAACCATTTACCTACATTTTTCTATCATCTACATACATTTCATTCTACAGATAATTTGATGGATTTATATGATCTTGTGGATTGCTCACAAAGATAGGTAGGTACTTGAGTAGATTCACAATAATTCACATCATATCTTTACGGTGGTTTGGTGATAGTATCCTTTGATCAAAAGTAGTATAAACGAGTCTTCTTGAGGATACGATGACCTTATGTTTCGATTGTTTACAAGTTGTATTAACCTATCTAAGACGAATGCTATCAACTTTATTATTCTGTATACTTTGTTAGGAATACAACGAGGACATCAAGACAAGACCATGAAAGGCAAAAGGGCCGTAGTGTAAACATACTACATAGACACACGCCTTTATCCGAAGTGGTAGACAGAGCCTCAATGGGCCTCTTATCACAGTGGGTTGCCCCTTCGTGGAATATACACGTGACAAGTGGTGAGCTCATCGCCGCCATTGCATTCCACGACTGACTCGGCCAACGCTTTCTTCCAGTAATAACATAAGCCAGGACAACTTATAGGTACCAACGAATCTTATCAACAAGTCCGGGTAATCCCTTAGTCGGATTTTACGATATCCACGGGAGGAGATGGAAGTGTCTATTCTTAGGCCGGACACAACACAGCAATCGTAGTGTAAAGCCTTATAAAATACCGTAGTACTATATAATATGTATATTCTGTGTAACTACTTCCGTCTATCAATGAGTGCTAAGGTATTAATGGACTCGTAGATCCAGCTCATAATGCATTCATAGGAAGTCAATGAGCTACCCATCCTGCATGATTAATTTACGCTTCCGTCACAGAATAAATAAAATTCATTGCTTGTACTGTTTTCTCTTATCCAGTGGCTATGTTTATAGCATAGATAATGTTACTTTCTTTATTAAGAATGCTATCAGACGTGTTTTATCGGTCGTTTGTCACAATGTTTGTTTCGTTCGAGAATAAATCAAGTCCTTGTTTCTCGAGAGTTCTATACCTACCTACGTACCTATTCCTAGATATTTTTGTATACATACTTGAGTGTAAGAAGGTATTTACTGCGTAGGTACTAGGAATCTTGTTAAGTAGTTAGGTTATTGGTTATTAGCATAGCTATAACCTCATTTAGTGGTATCACGATGAGTCTATTGGATGACGATTTAGGCTCCCTCTTCAACACAAGCGGTAACCCGCGCGCCATCTTGCTCGCGCTTGCGAGCGTCTTGCACAAAATTGTTTATTTTTTACGGCGTAAATAATAACTTAGGTACCTATTCTTAGGTATGCCTTCTTTTTATCTAGTTCAACTATTATGCTGTTTTAAGATCTTATTTAAAGTATTCGTATAGTACAATTTGTAGTACCTACAATAATACTGTTTGTTGTACAATTTGGAGGCAACTTTGTAATTTTTTATATCGATTTTTTATGGAATCCTGTTTTCGCTGAACATAGTGAATAGCATTAGGCCTCAACTTTAACATATATTTATACAGTATTGTATAGTATTGAACAGTGTTTTTGATATTATCAGAGGATCATGCTAACCAATGTGAGGTAGTATTATAAACGTAATTATGGAATATTTGTACATTTTGATACAAATATTCGTCGTCGTATAAGGGTCGTAATTAGGTTATTGCAAACGAGTTGACGGTTTACCATCGTCACGAGTTTACCATCACCATCGCCCGGACCTTTACGGTTTTTCAATACAATTGTGAGATAACAGTTAAATAATATCCTAAGCCACGAATGTAGTACATCTTCCTAGACTGATTTTCATTTTTCTTCGTCTATATTCGACATCATATTATTATCATTTTAAAAAACTCCTTGCTTGTAAACTTTTTTACTGGACTGAACATTACATACTGCCAAAGAAATGATTAAGAAGTTTTTAATTGTAAGAAAATTGCCAAAGAGAGTTAAATTATTAAATTAATAAAATTTTCGAACACTTTATTTATGTAGTAATTAAATACAGATTATAATAATTTCAATAAATTTTGTAAATTAAGTGCTTGGTTTAAATCTATAAATAACATCATTTTATTCTCGTTTGTTCATAAAACTGCTAGTAAACTTTTTATTGGACCGGAATTAGATAATATTGTAAAGAAATCACACTAGTTCGGTAAAATTAACTTTACAGCTCTGTTTACTGGCCTTGTAAGTATACTTTTCGACCAACAATTTCGAACTATATTCGACACAACGCATATCATTGAATTGTAGTTCTTGAGAGATCACATCGCCCTTGATCTCAAGGGTCTTGATACATCTATGAGGACAATATATTCATGGCCTTAAATTGGCGTAACTAATGTCGTAAAATTATAGAGTACCACAAAATAACATTTAAATTCAAGCCCCACGTTGGCACTATCAAGGCGAGCACATTGACCTTACTTTAATGTGTTTGTGTAACAAGTTTATCAGAACATACTGAGGTCAAAATGAAAATATGATGGCATTTTGGGAAAACAAAGTCATATGAGTAATCTTACTGATACCATTGCGAACATGATTCTTAGGTACCTATTTAGTTTTATTTATAACTAGTGTTCACCTGAGGTTTCGTTTGCGTTTTAGCGTCGTAGCTTATACCTCAATCTAGGTCATAATCTATGAGTATAGGTACCAAATTTCATCGCAATCAGTTTAGCCGTTTCGGCGAGATTGAGTAACAAACATCCAAACATCGTAACTTTGATATATCATAAAGATATTAGTGGGATATTTCGGGAACTCGAAATACACTGATTTGCCACGGTCGCCGCTATTAACGTATTTTTTGTTGTTTCTGCTATTAGTAATGAAGATGCCTAACAAAAAAAATATTCAAAAAACCATTTTGAATTGATCCTATGGAGACAGGATCAATCAGTAACAAAAATTTAGTTATACTGGATATATTAGCACAATGGATCAAAGCCAAGGGATCTATTAGAAACTACTCACCTTTCACCATTCTCTTTTAAATCTTTTGTAAATTTGTTAAAATATTTTTACCTTATGAATGTGTTTTACCTGGAAGAATGCGTTAGCTGAGTCAGTCGTGCGGAACAATGGCGGCGATGAACTCACCACAAATCACGTCTATGTACCCACGATGGTGCATCCACGGGGAAAGAGGTCCATTAAGACTCTGCCTACCCTTTCGGGGAAAAAGGCATGTGTCTATATAATAATATGCATGTAGGTAAATAAATAGAGTAGTACCCGTTCGATCCATTGAGATATATAAAAAAAATACTGTGGGTAAAGTGGGTTCATGTTTGTTTGTAGGTACCTATGTTAATTCTCATAATTATTGTTTTAATTGCGTATTCGTCAATAATTATGTTTTCAAAGAACAATAGGATTTTATTTTAAAAAAAAATAGAATTAACAAAGTCAATTACAACTACAAGTTTGGATTTTATTGTTTGTGAGGTAGGGCTGCGCCATAGTCGAAGTTGAATAATTTGGCTATAAATATAAATTGTATCATAAAGCAATTAGGTCATCATAATAGGTGACCCATTTGGTATAATTTAATTAACTTTGAATCACACATTAGCCCTATGTACTTTGGATTGTACCTACTTCCTATTCAAGGTCTGCCTACGCATCCGTCATCAGTAAGTAGGTACTTGTGGGTTTAATATCAATAATGAGCTAACGAATGATCATTGTTTATTGTATATACATGGATACGATAATGTAATTCGTAAATAAATTGTCAAGCTTTACAAATGCACTGAGTGAATTAAAAAAAAGCTTCAGACCTAATGGGATGAATCCGTACTACATAATACAATTTTATTTTTCGTGGAATGAATACGACCTACATTTTGGTCAGAATCCGGTAATAAAAATTCGAGGGATGAATCCTGGTATCAATACGGATACACCCGGTTTTGGACTACAAAAGGTGGAGTAGAAATAATTTTAAATTAATTATGTTGTTAAGGTTGGAGACTTGGAGTCCACTTTAAAATTGTTAATTTTCGACATCAGAGGCGCAAGCGTGAGCCGCCATCTAAATGAAAGTAGATGAGCTTTTCCCGCCATTTTCGAAAAGTACGTCGTCCACTTTTATTTTGTTTCTTTTCCTAGTGTTTTTTGAGTTATTATGTGTTATATTGGTGGTGCATTAACCAATGTAGCTCGTTTAAAGAGCACAAATGTAGTGAAATGTGATTTCCTGGGATCAATACAGATTCACTCCCAAGACCACGTAGGTACAGACTAGGCTAATCAAAAATTTTGGGCACGGTTAAATTTCTTGGAAGTGACGAGTTCGAGTTACATTCATTTATCTTATCAATATCCGTTTCGCCTTGGTATCTAATACTTTTTAAATACAGATTCGGAGAATTTCGATTAGGATATATAAGTACGTAATCAGTTCTAAGCAGGTACTAATCCGCCAGCGTAGGTCCAAACTTTTCTTTAAAATGAGTAGTCCTATTCGATCCATTGAGAATGATCCATTGGCCTTTAATCGTCGATAGCTCGGTTCGTACTTATATAAATGCATAAATTTACTACCTACAAACAAAATGTTTGTTTGTTGTTGTTTGTTTGGTTCAGTATTAATGAGTGCGTGATCAGAACATTCTTGCCATAATTATCTCCTTTATATCGAAGAAAATACCTAATTGAATGTAGTCCAAGCACGTCGCGTAGGTACTAGATTAGTTGACGACCTCGTAATCGTTCACGCCTCGTCTTTTATAGAGAGCTGATGTCATCGCTTCCTGCGAGGACATAAACAGGTTGGGTACAGGCGGTGACGTCATCGGATATGTAATATAACGATGACGTAGTAGCCGTTAAGTAAAACAACAATTAATTTTGTAAAAATTTAAAAAACCCTCAACGCAATGAAACGGCTGAACCGATTTTGATCAAACATAGCTAAGAACACTCCCGACAAATTCACCTTTAAAAAAAAAAAAAAAACGGTTCATCCGTTCGGGAGCTACGATGCCACAGACAGACACACACACAGACACGTCAAGCTTATAACATAATGAGGTTATTATTATGAACATTCGCATCATGTAGCGTCAAATAAATAAATAAAAAATGCTGGACAGTTCACACAACATTATCTAGCCCCAAGCTAATCACAGCTTGTGTTATGGGTACCAAATAACTACAATACATTACATAGATAGATATTTTTTATTATACATAGAAAATACCCAGAACACCCTAGTAAGATGCTAGAGAGATGCTACGCATGATATACCTACTCATAAAACCAAATAAACCAGTCAAGTAGGTCATTTAGATTATCAGCTTATCACATGTTTTGCGATAGCCGCAGCTTTTTATTGAATTGTAATGTTTGTTTTTTCCAGGCGCTTACCTGCTCGTGCGTGGCTCTGCACTACCACAGCTACAACAGCGAGCCTGAAATAGGCATGCTGGTCACCGGCACGTTCGTGGGCTTCCTCATTATCTTCGCCGGAGCCGCTGCAGGTAACCACTCTATGCCCAGTACTAGAAACATACATACATACTTACCTGCCCGTGCGTAGCTCTGCACTACCACAGCTACAACAGCGAGCCTGAAATAGGCATGCTGGTCACCGGCACGTTCGTGGGCTTCCTCATTATCTTCGCCGGAGCCGCTGCAGGTAACCACTCTATGCCCAGTACTAGAAACATACATACATACTTACCTGCCCGTGCGTAGCTCTGCACTACCACAGCTACAACAGCGAGCCTGAAATAGGCATGCTGGTCACCGGCACGTTCGTGGGCTTCCTCATTATCTTCGCCGGAGCCGCTGCAGGTAACCGCTCTATGCCCAGTACTAGAAACATACATACATACTTACCTGCTCGTGCGTGGCTCTGCACTACCACAGCTACAACAGCGAGCCTGAAATAGGCATGCTGGTCACCGGCACGTTCGTGGGCTTCCTCATTATCTTCGCCGGAGCCGCTGCAGGTAACCGCTCTATGCCCAGTACTAGAAACATACATACATACTTACCTGCCCGTGCGTAGCTCTGCACTACCACAGCTACAACAGCGAGCCTGAAATAGGCATGCTGGTCACCGGCACGTTCGTGGGCTTCCTCATTATCTTCGCCGGAGCTGCAGCAGGTAACCGCTCTAAGCTAACTACTTGAAACATACATATATACTTACCTGCTCGTGCGTAGCTCTGCACTACCACAGCTACAGCGACGAGGCTGATATAGGCATGCTGGTCACCGGCACGTTCGTGGGCTTCCTCATTATCTTCGCCGGAGCCGCTGCAGGTAACCGCTCTATGCCCAGTACTAGAAACATACATACATACTTACCTGCCCGTGCGTAGCTCTGCACTACCACAGCTACAACAGCGAGCCTGAAATAGGCATGCTGGTCACCGGCACGTTCGTGGGCTTCCTCATTATCTTCGCCGGAGCCGCTGCAGGTAACCGCTCTATGCCCAGTACTAGAAACATACATACATACTTACCTGCCCGTGCGTAGCTCTGCACTACCACAGCTACAACAGCGAGCCTGAAATAGGCATGCTGGTCACCGGCACGTTCGTGGGCTTCCTCATTATCTTCGCCGGAGCCGCTGCAGGTAACCGCTCTATGCCCAGTACTAGAAACATACATACATACTTACCTGCCCGTGCGTAGCTCTGCACTACCACAGCTACAACAGCGAGCCTGAAATAGGCATGCTGGTCACCGGCACGTTCGTGGGCTTCCTCATTATCTTCGCCGGAGCTGCAGCAGGTAACCGCTCTAAGCTAACTACTAGAAACATACATATATACTTACCTGCTCGTGCGTAGCTCTGCACTACCACAGCTACAGCGACGAGGCTGATATAGGCATGCTGGTCACCGGCACGTTCGTGGGCTTCCTCATTATCTTCGCCGGAGCCGCAGCAGGTAACCGCTCTAAGCTAACTACTAGCAACATACATACATAGACACACGCCTTTTTCCCCGAAGGGGGTTGGCAAGGCCTCAATGGGCCTCTATTCACAATGGGTTGTACCATCGTGGAATATATAGACGTGAGTGGTGAACTCATCGCAGCCATTCACCAGCCAGAGAATCACCCTCCCAACAAACCGTGTTCAGATAATCATCTCTGAACAAATTGTACAGATATACAAATAGGTATTGACGTAGCTCGTTAGTTGATTCGCTAATTTGTGGCAATCACGATAAGTGAACTAATGAAACTAACTCGGCTAATTATGTCCTGTGATAGTTTTAAATCGAATAGTTACACTAGTATGCACCTAGTTGGTATGTTCTTATATATCTATATATAAAAAAAGTCAAGTTAGTTAGTCAAAGTCGTGTTAGTTACACCACTTATAACTCAAGAACGGGTGAACCGAAATGGCTGAAAATTGGTGGGGAGGTAGCTTAGAATCAGGAGAAGCACATAGGGGGGGGGGGGGGGGCTACCCGTGTGAAGCCGGGGCGAATCGCTAGTGACAAATAAAAGTACCTAGGCAATGGTCTATCATAGTTAAAAAAACTGCGAACAGTAGACATACATGTTCCGAGAGACCAAGTTGTCAGTAGTTTTGACAAGGTCTTGACAGATTTTGTTTATATTTAAAATTCTTGTTTATAGATTACTAGCGACTCGTCCCGGCTTTGCACGGGTAGTTTCAGGATGAAAAACAAGGGTGAATGTATCTTTCCCATGGTGAAAGAATTTAAGAAATCGGCACTGTAGTTTTTGAGTTTATTCATTACAAACATGCACACACACTAAAATACAGTTGATATTATTTAGCAGCAAACTCCCCCCTTTTTGGGGAAAATATCCAATCAAAAGTTACAGTCCACAAAAAAAAAACTATGAAATTGTTGAACCTGTCTATCAAGTTTCGTCAAGATTAGCTGAAAAATAAGCTACGCTAGTATACCAACCGTACAGACAGAATGAAAGCAAGTTTGCAAATTATTCGCTCGCTCGTTTATTTTTTATTTTTTTATACTACTTGTATGATGTAACATGCTTATGGCCCACCTGATGTTAAGCGGTAACCTATGCCTATGAACAGTGCATTACCTCATAGGTCACGTCCACCTAGGACGCACCCTATGTGGCATTGCATTGCGCCCGCCACCCTGAGACATAAAGATGAAAAGTCTCATGTGCCTGTGATTTCAGTTTAGTACTATCATAGACTAATTATATAAAGTTATATAATTATATATAGTTATATATAGTTATATAAAGGAAATGTTTGTGAATAAATAAATTAAAAAAAAAAAAAAAAAACACCTGCCTATTAGACTGCCAATCTCATACAAGAAAAGTACTATTACGGTCTTCGACCAAAGTAAAATAAATGGACTGGCCTTACCCATACAAAACGTCCGTGAAAAATAAGACAATTCAGATTTAGGGTACGGTCAACAAATAAACTATCTATATATCTATCTATCTATCCAGCCACTGCTGAGTAAAGGCCTCTTCTCTATAGCGCCACTCCTGGCGGTCTTGTAAATAAACTAGGTGAAATTAAATTATTGAACTTCTTAAAAACTGTATTTTTTTAATACTTAATACTTTAACAGATGCAATGTGTTTTCTAAAGTTATTTCAGTAGGTTTATAGTACAAAAAATCGCCGAAAAAAATGCAATTATTGAATGAAACTTTTACAAAAATACATGGTTCCCTTCTGTTTTATGTAGTTACGTATCTATTTTTCAGCTCTCATACATACACAATATAAATCAATAGAAAAGCAAGTCCACCTAAGGTCTTCAGCTCAATCAATTTGTGAAAAATATATTTTTCATCACTCAATAAACTAAGAAAATATCATAAAAATCGTACGGAAACATAAATGTATAAAAATTAATACAGATCAAGAAGATGGCCCACCTGATGTTAAGTGGTACCCTCTGCCTATGAACAGTGCATTACCTCAGGTCACGTCCACCTAGGACGCGCCCTATGTGGCATTCCACTGCGCCCGCCACCCTGAAACATAAAGATGAAAAGTCCCATGTGGCCGTAATTTCATCGGCACCCTTACCCTTCAAACCGGAACACAGCAATGCGAGCACTACTGCTTTGCGGCAGAAACATGTATGGTGGTAGTACTTCCCCGGACGAACTCTTTTACAAAAAAGCTCTACTACTATTAACCGTTTTTTGGCGTATAGAATTCATTGTGTAGAAAATGATCAGAGCAAATACGGGAAAATGTATTCCACTTCCAAAAGTCGTCTGTTCTTGCTCGTCTTATGACTTCTATCCATTTTTGTTTACCTTAGTTTTTTTTTTGGAAAGCTATAAGGTTAATTAACATGCCATTACATATTATATGCAATTACCTAAAGCGACGTGCTTAGCAATGTTTTGACGTAAATAATGCAAATTACAATTCTAAATCAATACGATACCCCCTTAGGCATCAGATTTTTTTGCAGTCTGTACCGGACCATCCGTCATGCGTGAAGTCTTGTCAAGTATTTCGTCGCTGTAGTTGGAAAACTAAATAAGTAATAACAACAACAAAACCAACATCGCGAGAAAAACCCGATTTACTGTTTTATTGCGTCAAAAATGGCAATAACTTTTTTATCGTAACTAATTTTTCAGTCCGTGTTTTGATATGTTATAGATTGGTACTGTATCTATGTTCGAATTTAATGATAATACATTTTAGTTCTTTTGATTAAGAGAAAAAAATAAAAAAACGACTATGTATTTTTCCCTCGCCAAAGTTTTGAATAATTGAAATGATCTATTATTTACTTATTTGAATATGACAATCCTATCCATGGGTATAGATTTATATAATATTAAAATACATTTTAAAATAAAACCAACTTATAATCATTTCTTTTTATCAAGACTGAATATTAGAAAACTACTGAAACACCTACATTATTTTAGCAGACTTATAAATTCAAAGTAAGTGACATAACAAACTTATCATACGACTAATGCTTATAAAATCAACAAAATGAAAAAAAATAATGGAACACAATAATTCTAAGTATCAAAAAGAAAAAGGTATGTCGACTAAAATTAAAACTATCTACGAGTATAAACTTGTGTCTGTTAACTTTCATTCAGAGTGGGGAACATTGAGATAATGTCCTGGGGCGTAGTCCTCCTTGTCGCTCGTCCTCTAGAGCAAGACGTGTCCATCGACATGTATGGGCCATCATAACCATGCAATAAAGTCGATTTCGCAAAATGTGTTAGTTATGTAGTTTTCCTACCACACGACGATTTATAAGTTTTTTATCAATTGATGAAAATTATATTACAAAACCTTTACTTACGAATTAAATGCGATGCCTGAAGCTTTATTTGTATTTCTTGTGTTGTTTGCACTTGCAGAAAAGCACAGGAAGGCATTGTATTACCAAGGTATCTAATTTTGGTATTTTTCAGCATAGCTGTCACTCGTTGCCGTGACAAAGACTGACTGAAGCGAAGTATACTAGCTAGGTCTGTTTAGAAGCTTCAAAACTATCGTTCCCTAAGGCCCGTCCATTCATTTTATTTACGTCGATGATTACGGTACTGAACGAGTCTTAGAGCTCTTGTCTCGGATATTGTATTTTATTATTTTTCTTTACCCCTGACCTCCTGACTTTCCTTTTGTAATATGTGTAATGGCAATTGTATTAGTATCAGCCTATACATTATGATTTATTCCCACTAGTCCCTTTTACCAGTTCCTTTAAAGTAACTAATGGGACATTTTTGTCCCACTAGTTCCTTTGATTATTTCAAAGGAACTAGTGGGACATCAATTCATAGCGTCTGAATCGCTATCGCGCACATAGGCGACCTCTTTAGCGCGTCGGGCGAGTAGCCGGCTGAGATGCGAGAGGTTGCAGGTTCGATTCTTTTTTTTTTTGTATGATCTGCAAATATTTGTTCCGAGTCTGGGTGTTATGGTACCATGCTACTTGTAGTTTCTGATACCCACGACATAGGGAATCCTAATGTGGGGTCAGGACTGTGCATGTGACTGTTGGGTGTTATGTTATGTTCATATTGTCATCATACATAGATAAATACAACATACAAAAGCCAACACTTCTAGTTGCCACTGAACTCGGTTCGCTTATTCTAGTAGTACCTTTAATATCATATATGACATAACTTCTAACACACCTTCTCTACATTTTCAGGTTATGTGATGCAGACACCGTCCCACAAACGCATCGACATCTTCTACTCGCTAGTCGGTGTAGCTCTCTTCGTAGCCAGCGGTGCTCTTATTATCGACAGGTGAGCAATGTCTATATATATTTTAATACTTAACCACATTATATCAATAGCAGTTTTACCTATAACTGGGCGACGCATTGATTAACTATTATTTCCAACGAAATCCTATACGAAAGTATAGGATACTCGCATCGATATAATATAGTACAAGATATCGATGGATATCTTATATAGGCATTCGTATAACGTCGTATACGTTAAAAACGGTTTTTTCCCTTTAAATTAAAAACTTCGAATAATTTTGAAAAATCCTACTGTAATATTGATGTGTATGTTTGGATAAATGTACCTAGAAAATTTAGTGGCTTTAATTGTTCCCGTTTGCCTGTAAAATCCAAATCTCTGTTTTATAAGAGGTGTCTTTGATACATTTTTCTCTGCTATAAAAGTTAACCAATAATGAAACGCTACTATAAAAAAAAACTCCGTGATATTGAAGAATCGTTCACCAAATATCACTTTCATATGTTTTGTAATGAATGAGAAAAAAATTGATCCCTACCACCAAAATTTCCAATTCCGTCCATTGACAGAATTAATTTAAACTTGGAATCAGAGGTTAATCTGCAATTGATATTAGAGGCCTAACAAAACGCACCATCAAAATGTTAACCCAGAACAGTTTATTTGCCTGATGTTACCGCAATAAACTTTCCACTTTTTTATATAAACAAGACAATGCAAATAGTATATTTACTTATAATATTAAATTTAGTGGAAAATTTGTCGCTAATATTTAATTTAAAATTTGTACTTGGTGTAATTTAGTCAGAATCATATCAGAGGCTAAAGCAAAGTGCTGATCGTATATTGATTAACCTCAATAAATCAAGAACCATATTCCGATTAGAAGTATGCATGGGTACTTTACTTCATTATAGAGACACAATAGGTCAATATTTGCTCTGTTGAAAAACAAGATTTTGTAGTTTATTTTACAAAGATTTCTTATATACTTTAAATGACCAGGTTATAACCTTCGCAATATCAAGCTAGTTACGTATTTGTAAGTTTCGTCACCACGAAAAGACCAGTCAGCTAAGAAGGTTTCTTCTATCGTTACAGATACCAGCACTACAGTAAAGGCGAGATCAAAGACAAGAACCTGGCCAAAGCTTCACTGGCCATCATCAACGGAGCTATTCTGCTTGTAGACGCTGTCCTCACGCAGAGAGGAGGCTAAACTGATTTACTCTTATGTATGCATGCGCGTGTGCTTGGTGTAAGGTACCTCGTCTATTATAGATTGCCTATTTGATCAACGATTCTGGAAGTGTGTACTCCTATCATCAAACAAAAACATATAATTAATTTCAAATATCGAAAAATACAAGACTTAGTGAAATGTGTTTTTCACTCATACTTGATTAACTGACAGGAAAGGAATTAACTCATTATTAAGTGAAACTAATAAATTCTATATTTTACTCAATCGTTGATCTCAATTGAAAGCAACGTCGTAATTTTTATATAAATACATTTTATTGTGTTTTTTCGAGTTATATCGTGTAACTTGGGTGGCATTTTAACCAGTGTAACTTAGATAAATAGGACACGTGTGGTGGATGTAGTTATTGTAGTTACATTGAGTGTCGGATTTTGTCCTCCAAAAACTAGTTCTGCCACCACTATATTCTGGGTTATGACTTGGCGGAGACTCTTGAAGACTTTGACTAAATTTGATTACAACTATATTACTTAACATAGGCTAAATTGTTTGTTTTATTCCTCAGAAGCCATTAAAAGAAAAGAAGAAAAAAAGTTGATATATTATAGAATAAAGAATTGAGTTAAAAACCTACGCAGAATAAAAACTTTAAGTATCAGAGCATTTAATCGATTATAAAAAAATAATCTATCATGGACGAAGGACAGCCGTATTGTGGCTTAGCAGTTGCCTTAAATTTTGAAGAAATCTCATAGAAGCGATGTATTTTTGATATTGTAAGACAACTTTGTATTTTTATATTTTATAACACTGTACAATGGCTAAATATTTGTTTTCGTTGCATGGGCTTTAAATATTGATAAAGAGAGAAGGTCAAATTTGGTTCCAAACAATACAAACTAAAGTAGAGATTGGAAAGTAATATCCAATGTCTACTTTGATTTTTATTGTTATCATTTCAAGATGAGTTCTCATCATATATTATACATCAATCATATTATGTAAGATATACTTTTCGTAAAATAAATACTATGCACAAAATAATGCAAGAACTGTTTGTGAATCTGTTACTGCTTAGCTATAATACTCTATTTATTATTGTTAACATTAATGTAATTTCGATATTATTTCCATAGTTTTAAATCTAGAAAGAAATCTAAACATCGATTTCCTGCCTAAACAAATATTTAACTTTGGTTTACTGCATTTTGATGTGCATTGTGCACACCTTTACATTTGTATTTTGAAACGTATTTTGTAATTAATTTTAATTAAATAAATAAATTTAAATATTAAACTTATTGTTAATGCATGTACGTCTTCGTATTATTACAACATATCACAGTCACACAAAAGCAGGGCAAAGATGGAACATTACTTTTTCCCATTCTTCTTCTAGGGTTTGCCTTTTTGAAACGATTTTAGAGTAAAAAGTAGCTACTTTTACAGCATTGTCTGTGGCTTTGTTAAGGTGCTCCTTGTGCAGGTGGTGGACTTTTTCCCTTTGATAGCTTTTAATGTTATTGTGCTTTCTATAATTCTGATAGCTCAAAAAACCTGATAAATCGATGGATCGAGTCGACTAAAGACTGGGGGGAGGCCTATGCCTAGCTGTGGACTTCTATCTGCAGACTGAAATGATTAATTATGTCGAGAAAGAACATTAGCTTTGTTTGTAGACAAACATAGTGACATAAATTTGACAACTTAGGGCTATAATTTTGAAATAACAATAAGGGACCTAAGGTATACATTAACGCTAAGTAAGAGTAAACAAGTATCCCTTACCTTACTCAGTTATTACACAGAAATCTAACTGTTCAAACCTGTATAAAGTTATGAAGTAACCTCTTGAAAAGTGCGTAGTAAGAATGAAGCGCCATATTAAAATTGAGATAATATTTCTACTGAGAGCAGCGCTGGCATTTGGTTCGGAGACCTCACCAGTGGTAGAAAAAGCTTTATACATAGCCGAATCAACCTTTCAACACAACCATGCCACTTCTGTCGTTTGGGGTAAAAGTGATTACGAAGAAGTTACCAGTTTTTTAAGAAAATTCTTAGGAGCCGTTGTTCTTATTCGAACGCAAAATGCCGATACTGAAGAAGTTCCCAAATTAAATGAAATAATAGGATTCAAACAAACAGTTTTCTTTGCTACAGAAGTAAATGAATTTGCAAACTTCATTGCGTTGCTGAAACCACTTACAGTAGTTCCTATCCGTCTCATACTAGTTCTAACCAAACAAATAACTGATGCTGAATTAACAGCTATAACTAAAACATCTTGGGAAAATGACCTTGCTGATATCATAATAGTGAGTACAAAACAGGGAGAAAATGCTGAGCTTTCGACATATTTTCCATACAGTAAAGGAATTTGTGGGGATCACACCCCAGTAAAAATAAAGCCAGATGGTACAAAAATCTTTCCTACAAAGTTTTCAAATTTTCAAGGATGTCCAATAAAAGTGACTCTTCTCCCACTATTACCATATTCCAAAATAACTATTGAAAATGATACTGTAAAGTCTACCTCTGGTATCAATGGATGTGTCTTCACAATGTTGATGGAAAAACTCAACGCTACCATGGATGTAGTATCGTGGAAAGATCACGGTGGTATAGGTACTTATGTCAACGGAACAGCCACTGGTTCTTTAGGAGATCTAGTGTACAGGCGCGCAGACATTTTCTCACCAACTATTATCATCAACAACTTTAGGTATGCAGTGGCGCAGATATCATATGTCTTTCAAACGATCGACATTTACTGGTTCGGACCGCATCGACAAGAAATCCATGAGTGGCTGAAAGTTCTTCAACCTGTGATGACTGAAATATCTCTGGCTTTAATCACATCATTTATCTTATTCATAGTTGTCACAAAGATAGTGATACGGTATGGGTTTCATAGGGTATATTTTAGACACAGTGTGACGTTCCAATCGTTTATAGTGTTTTTGGGACAAGAAGTCAAATTCGAATCGAAATCTTGGCTGGTGAACTGTCTTTTCGTCATGTGGATTTGGTGTTGCATGATTGTACGCATCGTCTATCAAGGCGATCTTGTCGACAGTTTGCAGAAAACCATACTGGAAAGACCTCTTATGAACCTAAAAGAAGCAAGCAAGGTGGTCGACGGTTACGGAGGAACGGAAGCATTTCGAGAATTTTACAGAGAAACATCCTATTTCCAGAAATTCAGGGTTCTGAATATCGGTGACGTTACTCCACTAGTAAAAAAAGTTGCCGATGGAAAGAGGTTTCTTATAGCTATCGATAGACTTCAGGCTTTTGAGCTAAGTAGCGGTCTTCAGATTATAGATGAGCCAATAACTCATGCACCTGTTTGTTTTTTCATGCGTCCGGGATGGCCAGCGTCGAAAGAAATTGATGTTGTTATTCAACGATTGGCGGAATCTGGTTTTGTGCAAAAAGTTTTGAGAGACAACATTTATGAATGGATGAAGAGGGAAGAACACCACGACTACCGGAAAACCCAGCCTTTGAATATGAAAGCTCTGATCGGAATCTTCTATGGATTAGGAGTTTTGTATTTTATTTGCGTCTTAGTTTTTATAGTAAATATAGTTTATTACAAACTAACGTTTAGACCTGAACAGAAAAAGTTATTGTAATAGTTTGTTTTAATTTTAGTTCATGTATTTAGTGTGCATGGGTATTGTGAGTATAATTAAATAGAAGCACTGTATTGATTGTTGCTTCAAAATTAGGTATGTTAGTAAAAAACATAATATAATGTAAATCAACTGAAAATAAAAACTTAGTTATAGGTACTGTTAATACTATAAAAGTAGTAGGTATTTGTCTACATTATAATACCATTGTACCCATTAGCCACCTAGTATTTTCAAGCGCCCTTAAATATTTAACAAGAGTCACATGTGGCGAGCGACAAGTTGCCACTGACGCAAATGGCCGAAAACAGCCCGTCTGTGGGAGATTCTTCAATTATGCACCTCATGCTGTGGCGAATTTAGATTTAAATGCAGGTTTGATAGGTGTTCTAGTCTGATTTCAGATTTTTAATCGTAGAAGTTCTACGACGTAGAATTACCAAATATTATGATCTGTTTTCCACATAACTTTTCTGGGTAAATACTTTAATGATAACTTATCCATAGACTCTTCCCGCCATTTTCGAAAAGAGACGTTGTCTACTTTTATTTTATTTCTTTTCCTAGTGTTTTCTTGAGTTATTTTGTGTTATTTTGGTGGCATTTTAACTAATGTAGCTCGTTTAATAAGCACAAGTGTAGTGAAATGAAATGGAAGTGAATTGCGTGACTTTTGAAATTGGTGGAAATTGTCTACCAAAGTTTTAGTAAAATTGGCCACCGTTTTACTATAACATGACTGTGACTTTGACGACTTGGAAGGAGTGTAACGTTGCAAAATATATTGAAAATACAATATAGTGAACATACAGATATTTGAAAATGGCAAATGCACAAGCCGTGCGGCGCCAATTATAAAGAAAAAAAAAAAAAACTTATCCATACTTACTATTATAAATTATTATTGGCTGTAAGCATTATGTATTAGACTAAGCAATTAATATATAAGAGCTGTGGATTTTGTTTGATAAATAAAATAAAATAAATGCGAAAGTGTCTTTTATTTAGCAAGGAGATAAATTGCATCCTGTGGAAGGACTAGGTACATTTTGAATCATTTTTTTTTAAAATGATTATATCTACAAGCTTTTATGAAACTAGTGATCGGAACCGTGTGCTGATCGAAATTAACCTAAACACGGCCAGTTTACTTGTATCCAACGAAGAGTTCCGTGGTCTCCATCATCAGATTAGCTCGCTGTCACCATAACATTGTATTGTCATGTATTGACAGGTATGTAAAATTTCAGCTCAATCGGTCGAGATCAACTGGTTCCAGATTCACTTTCAAGATTTGTCCCACACTAAAATGCTAACAGGTCAAGTTAAATAAAAGCTTGTAAAAATAATAAGGAGAATAACGGAGGTGAAATTGCGGGTGACAGTTAGTTTTATTTATAAATATTCAAAACTCAAACTTACTTTACTTATAAGAGTTAATTTGAAAGCTCTGCTTACTACAAGTTGACTTCCAATCGATGCAATGAGACCTATCAAAGTTAACTCAATCAGGTAAATTGGTCCTGAGACTCAGGTGGAAACTAGCAAACAGAAGTAGCTCCATTTGCCGATGAAATGCAAACAGGTAACCCATATTTGAACAAACCAATCGCAACCTATCGCAACTTACTCTAGGGCGTGCATAATTTAATTTCACTGAATATCTTCGGTGCTTGCACTGAGAGTATCGACAGACTAAACATAGGAAAGATAGTTAAATTATAAAATAACTTTACAAGTACTTATGTATCAGGCATTTTGTTTTTACAGGTACAAAATATGCTAGAACAATAAATAACTGAAAAACATTTATTGACAACACAAATACACAGAACAGACAGGTAGAAGAAAGATAACAGTAAAATTAATAACCAAATTAGCATTACACACAATAAAAAAAGTATTGCATAGACACTGGCAAGGAAAATCGATTTATGGTTAGTATTCCAAAATATGGAGATAAAACTTACAGCCTCTTAGTATTGGAATGCTGACTACTAAGCCAAATGTGGACATGTATCAAATACATTATTTAAATTTGCCTCCGAGCAGGTCATTCGCATAGATCTGAGATTTGAGAATATCGTCTCCGGATATAAAGTCAAATTCATAAACACTCGTTCGTTCGGTCTGAGATATTTTTTTCGCATAATGCAATTTTCGGTAAGTCTATATAAGTTAACCTTCTTGTTAATCTAGCTGAGGTGACATTGTAAATTTAATTGTAAAAAAAACCTTAATAAACTATACATAATAGCTTTGCTCTTTCATATAATAAATTGGTTGGTCTTCGTCGTAAGAAATAGATGACGTCACAAAAAATTTGCATTGCATAAAATGTTTCTGCTATCTATAAACCAGAATGGCTCAAATCTGCAGAATAGACAGAGATTGGATATTCGTTGGTCTTATTTTCCTGTGGCTACTTTACATTTTGACCAAGAAATCTATGTAAATGTTTCCATATTGTTCCCGATTTATATTCGACTGCATCTTGAGATTCTGATAATATTTTGTTTTTATATTCTTTCACAACAAAAAGGCACAATATGTTTAGATAAATTCATGTCCATCTCCAGGCGGTAGGTATTCATGTAAATTATATATTTTAACTTTGTAGGTATCATTATTACTATCAGTGGTATAATCAATACAAAAACCCGAAGGAATTTGCTTATATTTTTTATTAGTAAGTACTAGAGACACCTCCCGGTGGAGTAAGGCGCTAACTGAATGGCGTTCAAGAACTGGGTACAGAAACGTTGGTCGTCCAGCAGCTAGATGGGCAGACGATATCGCATGCGACGCGGGCCGAACCTGGATAATAATAAATAAATAAATAAATAATAAATAATGAGACTGAGGATGAGACTGGCATGGGACCGTAAGGAATGGCACAGGCAAAGAGAGGCCTATACTCAGCAGTGGGTGAAGTCAGGCTGTGGATGATGACTAGAGACACAATTATGTATCATTTGTACTACCAGTTGAACAACTAAGTAGTTTATTTTTTATTTATTTTGATTTATACTACTTGGAATGATGGGTCAAGCAGATGGCCCACCTGATGTTAAGCGGTACCCTCTGCCTATGAACAGTGCATTATCACATCCTATGTTGCATTGCACTGCGCCCGCCACCCTGAGACATAAAGATGAAAAGTCTCATGTGCCTGTTGTTTCACCGGCGCCCTTACCCTTCAAACCGGAACACAGCAATGAGAGCACTACTGCTTTGCGGTAGAAATAGGTATGGTAGTAGTACTTCCCCGGACGAACTCTTTCCCAAAAAGGCTACTACTACTGATATTACTATTTGTCAAGTATACCTTATAAATAGGATACCTCGCCTTTTAATACTATTCGTAGGTGATTAATAATTCCAGATATTCGTAGAATCCTCATTCATGTTTGAGGGATGTTCTAATTTTATATGGTCCATAATAATAACATACGAGGATGGTCATACGTTAGGCTGCAGTTGCGCTGAATGCGGGTTACCAGCCAGTAGTCACTGGTAAGAACACATACCACACGTGTCTTATCGGTGCCGGGCACCGAATACAGCTCAGTCACGCTCATAAAACGATGCGCTCATGCAAATCTAGAAAATGCCTCATTGTGCCATACTTTATTGTTCAATTTCCCCAAAAACAGTTAATCGAGTGAATGGTGACCTTCATTGGTCCTGTCATGCCTTATTATACTGGGGTGCGTTCAATGGGTACACTCCAAGGGTGTAGTTGTTTTTTTAACCACGCTCTGAGGCTCTGAACGACTTGGATTGACACGGAATGTCAATGCCACTGTAAATTTTTGATGTAAACAAACGCTTTATTCACCTGGTGTTGCCAATTTAGCTCTTTCAGAGCTAAATTCAGCTCTATTTCAACATTGTCAGCTCCACTTTTTTTCAAAGAAGTTATAGTAGATAGTATGAATGAATGAACGACAAAACCAAAGCCTTAGCCTTATTATAGCTGTGTAGTGAAGTAGAATGATTTGTTGAATCATTGTTTATATAGCTCCTTTTTACTGAAACAACTAGCCTTATTTTTAACTCTTTTTTCCCATTGTTTTTTTTTTTTTTATGTAATTTATCTTTTTTAGATATCATGAAGTAGAGTTTTTTTATTTTCAATAGATTTAGAAAATAAAGCCGCCAAAGTCAGTTTATTTTCCAAAATTTTGTTACCAAGTTTTTTTATTTTGCATTTGACCTAGGAACTTGTTTTGTAAATATGGTACTTGTTATGTCTTTAGATCGATATAACTACTAACACCCTATTGTACCTACACCAAGAAATAAAAGTAGTATAAAAAAAAACAGTAAAATGGGCGGCATTATCGCTGAAAGCATATTTAAGTGTGTATTTATATTTTACCAATATATACAAAAAACTTTCGAAACATTTCGAGAATTTTGTGGTACATTTGGTACGGAACCCTGAATGCGTGTGATCCGACGTGCACTTGACAACAAAGATCCTTCCAGCCTTGATAGGTACTGACAAATTTGACAAAAGCTAGCCTTGATATTTCACAGACAAAATATTGGTGATGTTTGCAACATCATCATCAATCAGCCAACTTAAACCGCTACTGGACATCTGAACATATCTGTGGATGTAATTTCATCAATATCGGTTCAGCTGTTACAGCGTGATTGATTAACAAATTCTTAGAGCATTTAATAGCAAAGTAATCCAGGAGCTGATAACAATTCCTGTTTCACTTTATAAAAAACCCTCTCGTGGAATCTGGAACTTTCGCAGTTACTACTTGTTGGGCTTACATAAAATATTTCTCCATCTATGGATGGAACAGGATTTTTGGGGGGGAAGGGTGGGATCGACTTGACTTTGACAGCAATCTAAAAAGTTGTAACAACCGAACACCCACCCAAAACGGTGGTTGTTCAGTTAGGGTCACGTGACGCTAACCGAACGCTCTAACCGAGCCTCCGAACGGAACAACTCATACGCTTTGGTGACAAGCACATGATTTGACTTTGACAAACGTCAGAATTGTCAGAGGTGGTTGTTCGGTTAGGGTCACGTGACGGTAACCAAACGCTCTAACCGAGCCTGTGAACGGAATAACCTTACACTCTGGTGACAACCAACACTCAGAGTGTACCCACTGAACGCACCCGTCCTGTAATAATAAGTAATTTTGTTTATAAAATTCGCCTAATTTAATTTACAATCAATTATTTTCACGAGTGGTGTCGTGTCATTTCTTCTAAAATAATTAAAAACAATGTATTTCCCAAGAATTCGTGTATTATCTATTGCGGCTTCTACTTTACGTAATATTTAAGGCATCTTATTCATAGCCTGCAATGGGTAGTGAAGCAAACGATACTTTCGTATGCATTCAAGTTGCATGGTACAACCGTACATACATACATACATACATACATAGACACACGCCTTTTTCCCCGAAGGGGTTGGTAGAGCCTCAATGGGCCTCTGTTCACAGTGGGTTGCACGATCGTGCAATATAGACGTGAGAAGTGGTGAGCTTGTCGCCGCCATTGCTTTCCACGACTGACTCAGCTAACTCTTTCTTCCAGTAATAACACATTCCATGATAAGCTAGCAGCCAGGACAAATCTTATACCAACGAATAATATCAACAAGTCCGGGTTATCCCTTAGTCGGCTTTTACGACATCCACGGGAGGAGACGGAGGAATCTATTCTTATGCTGGACACACCACGGCTGTTTTTTTTGTATGAAATAATCGACACGCTTGGTTTTCATAGTTATTGATAGTTTAATGAGTGGTCTGTGGGTTAGAACCTAAGCGAGTTTCTACCGATACGCGCTGGCAATCTGCTTTCCTCGTGAAGATGGCCAGATGGTCATATGTTATCGGTCGGTATCGGCAGCATATAACCGTAAATTGTAGCCGGCTTGAGACGGAAAATCTGTCTCCAGATATTCACGGAGAAAATACTTCATTGTTTGAACATCGGTATTTTGTATACTCGGCCTGGATATTAGAATTTGCACTAGATTTAAGGGCTGGAATACTGTGCTGGGATATAAATTAGCTCTGTTTTAGCTATTTGAATGACGGAACATGCACATGGCTCACCTGATGTTAAGCGGTAACCTCTGCCGTTCAAACCGAGCAATGTGAGCATTACTGCTTTGCGGCAGAAATAGGTATGGAGGTAGTACTTCCCCGGACGAAGTCTTTCACAAATAAAGCTCTACTACTACTAAACTTCTTTTTGTTATGCAAGCAATCATCTAAAATTTTAAGTAACGCATATACTACATATTGTAATATTGTACCTAAGCAGATAGGCGTTCATTGTTGGACGAGGTTTCCCCATACAATGGGAGGGAGGATTTGCCATAATCACCAGTCACCACGCTTGCAAGCGGATTGCTGATCGCAGTATTAGTGTTAATTACTCAGATGGATGCTACTGCCCATCCCCTGGCGTTATTCCTAAGTTACCTTTTACGGCATCTTTGGAGGATTGGAGGAGTGCCATTCTTAGGCCTAGACCACCACGTCCGCACCATGATGTACCTGTTTAGCGCCCTAACGAGTAGTTACTGATAGATCCAGTTGCTATGACCCAGTGAGATATGATGTTTTTATTTTAGATTTTTCATTCGTAACTTAGATATGCCATGCGAGATTGGTCATTCGAGATGATATATTGCTTATAAGCGTAAAACTCGCTGGTAGGGTTTTTGAGAATTAACCAAAAATCTCCACTGACATGTCTCGGTGGCATTTTTGGGTTATTGAATAACCCACTGAAAGACCCACATCATATAAATTGCTGTAAGGCACTTGCCCCTATCTATATATACTTTTTTTATGACAAGAAGAACTTAATTTTCACTAGAAACGGGATATTTACCATGATTTTTGAGTTTTATATGTTCCCGATATTTCGGCACAGTTGCATGCGCCATGATCACGGGAGAACTGACTAAAGTCTTTGCGAGTAGATGTTATTGGCAGATATATCGATCTACCCTCTTTCTCACTCTTTTATTACGAACGATACCACTACCATCGGTTTCATTGTCACAATTCACACCAACTCGACACACAACACTAACGGTGTCGATCCGGACGCGTAGCAGGTACCACACTTTTTTGATTCTTACACATTCTTACCACAGGCTTCCATACTCCAGATAATTGAAAACCATCTTCTCTATTGAAGTTTCTGTACTTAGTAATCTCAATTGCCTCTTGTACCATTCTCGGTATGTAATGTCGCTCTGTCGAGATTACCTGCGGACTGTGTAGCTCGATCCAATGATTTGAGCCAGATTCCAAAAGGTGTTCTGCTATGGCTGACTTATGTATGTCCCTGTTCTTGACCGCTCGTATGTGCTCCTTAACCCGACACGCTATCGTACGTTTCGTTTGGCCAATGTACGAACTCCCACAAGAAGAACTTAGTTCAGAATTCATTTAATACAAATCTAATTTGTCCCGTCGAGCTCTGCCTTATAATTTGGCTATGAGTGGCCGCACATTTCCATATAAATGAACGTAACCACGCGTGGTTCAATATCTCCGTTACATATCTTTAATAACCATAAATCTACAAATCGAGGCAGGCCCATTATTATTTATGGCCTAGAAAAATCAGGATGTCATTGAAATTTTCCTGTACAAAATTATACTTTTGTGTTGTGGTATGACTGACGTCGATAAAGGTTTATTATGCATTCCTGAAAGAGCCCACTCAATTTTGAAACATCACTGGAGTTACTCCATACGTAATAATTATAGATCAATAAGTTATAGACATGGATATATATTAAAAGATAAACGGCTAATTACCACTATTATTCGTCACTTTGCTGACGTTAGTGACGAATAATAGTGGTAATTAGCCGTTTATCTTTTAATATGATTCCCAACCACGATAGTTTCAATTCTATGACATGGATATATGTGAAATTTTGTGCATTATTTTATTTTCTCTACGATCTTTATCGAAAAATCTACAAAACAAATATAATGTTAATCTACATCATATAAATCTCTTCAAAAAATTGAAAAAATAACTTAAAATAAAAATAAAAAAAACACTGCACTCTGTTTTCGTAGTTACAACCATTTTTCTCGTAAACTATCAATCATACATACATACATAGACACACGCGTTTTTCCCCGAAGGGGTAGGCAGAGCCACAATAGGCCTCTTTTCACAGTGGGTTGCACCATCGTGGAATATAGACGTGATAAGTGGTGAGCTCATCGCCGCCATTGCTTCCCACGACTGACTCAGCTAACGCTTTCTTCCAGTAATAACACATTCCATAATAAGCTACCAGCCAGGATAAATCTTATTCCAACGAATCTTATCAACAAGTCCGGGTAATCCCTTAGTCGGCTTTTACGACATCCACGGGAGGAGACGGAGGGGTATATTCTTAGGCTGGACACACCACAGCAAATAAGATGTTTTTATATTAAATCACACAACGTTGCGAGGACCTTGTTTTTATTTTAGAAAATTACATTCCTAATGATTATTAAATAATAAATCAGATTATCACTCACTTTTCATTTCGCGAGTGCTATTCTGTCACTTTCTTACTTACCTAAACTTGAATGAGTGAGATAGTGACAGACTTTGGCGCCCATCCACGCCTTAATATGTAAATATCGTAAGTAAAGGCGTAGAGCACCATAGCTAGCTAGACAGAAGATACGAAATTAACCATGTCAGAAGCACTCCTCATTTGTATAGGCAGGACAAAGCTGTCCAATGTCCACGCGTGGTCAATACACGGATTGTTGTGTCATCTCAAATGCTATAAATCGTTAGAAACAATAGCAGAGGCGCTCCGCTAACATTCTGCCAATGTCGGCGTAAATCACTCCATACAGCGCGTTGTGTGGACATTTCGACAACAATTGAAACGGAGCCTATTGATACTGTTATCAATAAGTTTAACGGGTCCTCTTGCAGGTGCGTTTGTTTCTAGTTATACGGGTCCTCTTGCAGGTGAGTTTGTTTCTAGTTTTACGGGTCCTCTTGCAGGTGAGTTTGTTTCTAGTTATACGGGTCCTCTTGCAGGTGCGTTTGTTTCTAGTTATACGGGTCCTCTTGCAGGTGAGTTTGTTTCTAGTTATACGGGTCCTCTTGCAGGTGAGTTTGTTTCTAGTTTTACGGGTCCTCTTGCAGGTGAGTTTGTTTCTAGTTTTACGGGTCCTCTTGCAGGTGAGTTTGTTTCTAGTTTTACGGGTCCTCTTGCAGGTGCGTTTGTTTCTAGTTTTACGGGTCCTCTTGCAGGTGAGTTTGTTTCTAGTTATACGGGTCCTCTTGCAGGTGAGTTTGTTTCTAGTTTTACGGGTCCTCTTGCAGGTGAGTTTGTTTCTAGTTTTACGGGTCCTCTTGCAGGTGAGTTTGTTTCTAGTTTTACGGGTCCTCTTGCAGGTGAGTTTGTTTCTAGTTTTACGGGTCCTCTTGCAGGTGAGTTTGTTTCTAGTTTTACGGGTCCTCTTGCAGGTGCGTTTGTTTCTAGTTTTACGGGTCCTCTTGCAGGTGAGTTTGTTTCTAGTTTTACGGGTCCTCTTGCAGGTGAGTTTGTTTCTAGTTTTACGGGTCCTCTTGCAGGTGAGTTTGTTTCTAGTTTTACGGGTCCTCTTGCAGGTGAGTTTGTTTCTAGTTTTACGGGTCCTCTTGCAGGAGAGTTTGTTTCTAGTTTTATGGGTCCTCTTGCAGGTGAGTTTGTTTCTAGTTTTACGGGTCCTCTTGCAGGTGAGTTTGTTTCTAGTTTTACGGGTCCTCTTGCAGGTGCGTTTGTTTCTAGTTTTACGGGTCCTCTTGCAGGTGAGTTTGTTTCTAGTTATACGGGTCCTCTTGCAGGAGAGTTTGTTTCTAGTTTTATGGGTCCTCTTGCAGGTGAGTTTGTTTCTAGTTTTACGGGTCCTCTTGCAGGAGAGTTTGTTTCTAGTTTTATGGGTCCTCTTGCAGGTGAGTTTGTTTCTAGTTTTACGGGTCCTTTTGCAGGTGAGTTTGTTTCTAGTTTTACGGGTCCTCTTGCAGGTGAGTTTGTTTCTAGTTTTACGGGTCCTCTTGCAGGAGAGTTTGTTTCTAGTTTTATGGGTCCTCTTGCAGGTGAGTTTGTTTCTAGTTTTACGGGTCCTCTTGCAGGAGAGTTTGTTTCTAGTTTTATGGGTCCTCTTGCAGGTGAGTTTGTTTCTAGTTTTACGGGTCCTCTTGCAGGTGAGTTTGTTTCTAGTTATACGGGTCCTCTTGCAGGAGAGTTTGTTTCTAGTTTTATGGGTCCTCTTGCAGGTGAGTTTGTTTCTAGTTTTACGGGTCCTCTTGCAGGAGAGTTTGTTTCTAGTTTTATGGGTCCTCTTGCAGGTGAGTTTGTTTCTAGTTTTACGGGTCCTCTTGCAGGTGAGTTTGTTTCTAGTTTTACGGGTCCTCTTGCAGGTGAGTTTGTTTCTAGTTTTACGGGTCCTCTTGCAGGTGAGTTTGTTTCTAGTTTTACGGGTCCTCTTGCAGGTGAGTTTGTGTCTAGTTTTATGGGTCCTCTTGCAGGTGAGTTTGTTTCTAGTTTTACGGGTCCTCTTGCAGGTGAGTTTGTTTCTAGTTTTACGGGTCCTCTTGCAGGTGAGTTTGTTTCTAGTTTTACGGGTCCTCTTGCAGGTGAGTTTGTTTCTAGTTTTACGGGTCCTCTTGCAGGTGAGTTTGTTTCTAGTTTTACGGGTCCTCTTGCAGGTGAGTTTGTTTCTAGTTTTACGGGTCCTCTTGCAGGAGAGTTTGTTTCTAGTTTTATGGGTCCTCTTGCAGGTGAGTTTGTTTCTAGTTTTACGGGTCCTCTTGCAGGTGAGTTTGTTTCTAGTTTTACGGGTCCTCTTGCAGGTGCGTTTGTTTCTAGTTTTACGGGTCCTCTTGCAGGTGAGTTTGTTTCTAGTTATACGGGTCCTCTTGCAGGAGAGTTTGTTTCTAGTTTTATGGGTCCTCTTGCAGGTGAGTTTGTTTCTAGTTTTACGGGTCCTCTTGCAGGAGAGTTTGTTTCTAGTTTTATGGGTCCTCTTGCAGGTGAGTTTGTTTCTAGTTTTACGGGTCCTCTTGCAGGTGAGTTTGTTTCTAGTTATACGGGTCCTCTTGCAGGAGAGTTTGTTTCTAGTTTTATGGGTCCTCTTGCAGGTGAGTTTGTTTCTAGTTTTACGGGTCCTCTTGCAGGTGAGTTTGTTTCTAGTTTTACGGGTCCTCTTGCAGGTGAGTTTGTTTCTAGTTTTACGGGTCCTCTTGCAGGTGAGTTTGTTTCTAGTTTTACGGGTCCTCTTGCAGGTGAGTTTGTTTCTAGTTTTACGGGTCCTCTTGCAGGTGAGTTTGTTTCTAGTTTTACGGGTCCTCTTGCAGGTGAGTTTGTTTCTAGTTTTACGGGTCCTCTTGCAGGAGAGTTTGTTTCTAGTTTTATGGGTCCTCTTGCAGGTGAGTTTGTTTCTAGTTTTACGGGTCCTCTTGCAGGAGAGTTTGTTTCTAGTTTTATGGGTCCTCTTGCAGGTGAGTTTGTTTCTAGTTTTACGGGTCCTCTTGCAGGTGAGTTTGTTTCTAGTTATACGGGTCCTCTTGCAGGAGAGTTTGTTTCTAGTTTTATGGGTCCTCTTGCAGGTGAGTTTGTTTCTAGTTTTACGGGTCCTCTTGCAGGAGAGTTTGTTTCTAGTTTTATGGGTCCTCTTGCAGGTGAGTTTGTTTCTAGTTTTACGGGTCCTCTTGCAGGTGAGTTTGTTTCTAGTTTTACGGGTCCTCTTGCAGGTGAGTTTGTTTCTAGTTTTACGGGTCCTCTTGCAGGTGAGTTTGTTTCTAGTTTTACGGGTCCTCTTGCAGGTGAGTTTGTGTCTAGTTTTATGGGTCCTCTTGCAGGTGAGTTTGTTTCTAGTTTTACGGGTCCTCTTGCAGGTGAGTTTGTTTCTAGTTTTACGGGTCCTCTTGCAGGTGAGTTTGTTTCTAGTTTTACGGGTCCTCTTGCAGGTGAGTTTGTGTCTAGTGATCGGCACCATGCACGATGACCCTTTCTATTTTAAAATGATCGGCACTCCTATTACTACTACTCAATTTACTAGTGGTTCGCCCCGAACTGAGACCTCGCGAATACACGCGATTTGGATAGGTTACCCTTATTTCTTACGAAAATATGTATATGTACCTATGTACCTGAGTATATCCACATAAAATGAACGTACTTGTCACGGTACTTCATATCCAAGCTTCAAAACGCTAAGTACATAGACAAAAATAAATTCGAAGCAGGACGTGTTTTTGACTGCGCTCGTATATTAGTGTTGATAAAAATTGTTTAAAGTTAAAAACTAACAATGAAATTTATATGACTAGAAGAAGAAAATCCAGTGCTCCAGAGATATATGTGGTTTTACTCGTAACATCTCAAAACATTAGAGTATTTGCAAGATTAAAATCGTGAAGTTGGCCAAAAAGTGTGTGACTCAGTGCAGGCGAAGTGCGTTTACGAACAAAAGACTATACGTAATGCTATTGGCTCAGAAACTATTATGCTTACTGCCAAGACTTATAGCTAAATTCAGTGGACAATTTATTCAACTTGTGGCGCGGTGGTAGCGTGACACGGCTGAGATGCCGGTGTACGGGTGATCGATTCCAACGAGCGTCGTATGCTTTTTGTGACTTGTCTTTTTTTATTTTTTTTCTTGCCTGTCAATCATATAATTCCACGTCGGACCAATTGGAACCTGCTCAATCCTATCTCGGAAAACTCGCGACGTGCATGCTGATGAATTGCATTCGTCATTGCGATCCCCCTCTTCAATGATCAGGCGTCGTATGTTCTATAATGGATAGCTTGGATAGCTTAAATGTTGAATCGCCTCTCTGTTTGGCGTGCAGGAGCATTACTGCAGATGATGATTTTATGACATGTATGCAATGCCGATTGTCGTATCATTTCCTGTGTCTAGGTATGGCGGAGACAGTTTATAAAGGTTTTTCAGCCTCTCAAAAAGAAACCTGGATGTGTCACGACTGCAGCGGGCACATGAGGAAAAGGGGAAGCTACATAGACACGCCTGTGCGTTCTTCCTTGCCTAATGACAAGCCTGATATGGTTTTGGCATCGGATATCAGCGGATCTACCTCTCCCTCATGGGTTACCCAGAGACAACGGTCTAGAAGGAATATTAACGTCTCAGAAATCGTGATTCAAGGGGAACATAAACACGACTGCCTAACCAAAGAAGATATTATAGAGGTGATTAGAATGGAAATGCGTAATTCTTTGAAGCATGATTTACGGCAGATAATCTGCGATACTATTTCATCTGAGTTGAGAGAAATTAAGTCTGAAATTACAACACTGAAAAATGAAGTGACCTCTTTCAGGGAAACAATGAATTTTATAAGTCAGAGCTATGAAAGTCTCAAGATAGATTTGGGAAAGAAAGCAGATGTGATATCTGAGCTCAAGGGAAATCTGAAGGCACTTGAATACACCAATGAAGTCGTCGGCGATCGTCTGGCTCAAATGGAACAGCATTCCCGTGGCACTAATATTGAGATACAATGCGTTCCGGAGCAGAGTTCAGAAAATCTCATCTTGGTGGTCCAGCAGCTAGCAAAATCCGTTTCGTTTGAACTCCAAGATAGCGATATCCACCTATGCACCAGAACCGCGAAAATGGACCCAAGTAGCTTGCGTCCGCGTTCAATAATTGTGAAACTGAATAGTCCGAGAACAAGAGATGGTTTTCTGGCGGCTACGCTTAACTTTAACAAGAAAAACCCCACCAAGAAACTCAACTCGAATCATTTGGGAATTAGCGGTACCTCGATACCTGTATTTGTAGGTGAACATTTGTCACCGCGCAACAAGGAACTTCATAGAGCAGCTAGATTGAAGGCAAAAGAAAAGGACTATAAATACGTTTGGGTGAGAGGGGGCCGCATCTTCGTAAGGAAAACTGAGAGGGACCAAGCTACGGTGATAAAAGACTTTAATCAAGTAGATAATTTATGAACCGAGATACAGACCTCGTCGCGTTTAGATTCTTTGGAGCCTATGTCTCTAAAGTGTTTTTATCAAAACGCCCAAGGTCTAAACACTAAAACACATGATTTTTATCGTAATGTTAGCATTAATCAATATGACATAATAGTCATAACCGAAACTTGGCTTCAAAGTAATATCTCTGATGCTGAATTGTTCGATGATCGATACAATGTATACCGACGTGCACGGGATCTCTCGAAGCCTTCATCTAAAAAGGGCGGTGGTGGAGTGATGATAGCCATCAATAAGAAAATTTCTTCATATAGAGCTTTTGAACATGAAAGTGACACCTTCGAGGATTTATGGGTTGTGATTGAAACCTCGAATGTGCAGAAATCATCAAAATTTTGCGTTTGTGCTATCTATACTCCACCACCAGTCAAGTTGGCTGGTCTTCAGCGGGTAGTCGACGGCATTAGTGAAAATTTGGGCCAGTACTCAGATTCGTTGGTTCTGGGTGACTTTAATCTGACTAAACTTCAATGGTCTGAGCACGGCAGTGGTACGTCCATGCGTTTCGCCTCTCTTGAGCCAAGTAAGGGGTCTCATAGCCAGCTCATCTCTGTGTTTCAGGCATTGAACGGTCTGAAGCAGTATAACCTGATAAGAAATAATAATTCAAGGCTCCTGGACTTGGTTTTCACTACTTTGCCAATAATTAATCTCGAACTGAGCAACAGTCCCTTAAGCCTCGTGGATGTAAACCATCCTCCACTTGAGTTTGAATTACACTTTGAAACAATCAGGACGATCAAACCAAATGCACTTCCAAGGCGCAACTATTTCAAAGCAAACTAGGACGTAGTTAGAGATGAGCTTGATGGATTGGACTGGGACTCCTTGTTTGGTAATTTTGTGGATGTTGACGACATGGTTGATGTGTTTTACTCAAATCTAAACTATATTATTGACTCATTTGTGCCTCTTACTCGGCCTAGAAGTTGTGGATGTCCTGCTTGGTTCTCACGAAATCTCATAGGATCACTGCGAAAAAAACACAAGATTTGGATTCGCTATAAAAAATATAAAAATCCAGTAGATGAAGTGGAACATGGTTACATAAGCGCTCTTTGCAAAAAGTTATTTAGCGATGATTTTAAAAATTATCACGCCACTATTGAAAATAACATCTCTGACAACCCTAAACAGTTTTGGACCTACATCAAACAGAAGCGAGGGAATAGTGGCTCCACACCGGCATCAATGTATTTGGACTCTGCGGTTGCTTACACTCATGATCAAATGTGTAAGTTACACGCCGAAAATTTTTCATCTATTTACTGTGATGGCAGTACTGGAAGCCACCCTATTTGCACAGTGCCTCAATATAGTATAGAGCCAAATACCCTCAATAACATCTGTGTCTCTAATCAAATGGTTTATAACAAGCTAAAGCATATACACTTGAGTAAGGGCGCGGGCCCCGATGGTCTTCCACCGATATTTATCTGCCGGTGTGCTGAGCAGCTCTCCCCCGCTTTAACGTTTATTTACAATAAATCACTGGAAACAGGTAAATTCCCTACTGTCTGGAAATGTGCAAGGATCACACCTATTTTTAAAGATGGATCAAAGCGGGATGTCAGGAATTATAGGCCGATATCGATCCTTTCACATTTTTCAAGGGTGTTTGAATCTCTAGTCTATCCCAGCCTTAGTAGACATGTCAATCGTTCTATAACTACCAAACAGCATGGATTTGTGCAGAATCGATCAACGAATTCGAACCTAATTACCTTTGTTGAGACTTTGATTGAGGATGTGGATAAAAGAACCCAAGTTGATGTCATATATACAGACTTTAGCAAGGCCTTCGATAGGGTAAACCATGAGATATTGGTTCAAAGACTCTCGGAGTTTGGCATTGGCGGATCATTGCTCGTCTGGCTGGGTTCATATCTGTTTAACCGACAATTGCATGTTGCAATGCATGGAGTATCTTCTGAATCTTTTACTGCACCATCTGGGGTACCCCAGGGCTCTCATTTGGGGCCCCTACTGTTCCTTGTCTTTGTCAACAGTTTAGTAGGCTGCTTTAAGAATTCGGAGGCATTTCTGTTTGCTGATGATCTCAAAATTTTAAAGCCTATAGTTAGTGCTGGGGATTTTCAATTGCTTCAGGATGATATCGATAGAATGGTCGAATGGTGTGAATGGAATGGAATGTCCCTGAATGTAAAAAAGTGTTATCAGCTGACTTTCACTCGAAATAAGAACCTTCTGTCTAGTAGTTATACCATAAACAATATGCAATTAAATAAGGTCGATAATTTACGAGATCTTGGTATCCACATGGACGGTAAACTCACCTTTAATGTTCACTTGGACAATATTGTGGCAAGGTCTATGAGGATGTTGGGGTTTGTCAACAGGAACACGAAATTCTTCAAACGTCCTTCAACTAAAATCCTACTCTATAACACATTGGTGAGAAGCATTCTTGAATACTGCCCTCAGGTCTGGTCTCCATTCTATGAAGTACATAAGAATAGAGTGGAGAGAGTCCAGAAAAAATTCTTAAACAATCTTTCTTATAGCTCTGGTACAGCTCGTGTGCTGAGGTCATACGAAGAACGGCTAGAGCACTTCAATATTATGACACTTACTAATAGGCGAAAATATCATGATTTGGTGTTTCTGTATAAGCTGATGAATGATATGGTGGACTGTCCTGAGCTTCTTGCGAAAGTCAACATTTCGGCTCCAGGTCGCATTCCTCGCTTGTGCAACTACAAACTGTTCCGAGAACCTGCTCACAAGACTAATCTGAGTTGTAATTCACCCCTCACGCGAATGTTTAGATCTTATAATTACTTGCCCAGGTCAGTAGATATCGATATGTTCAATGATAGTTTGCACAAATATAAAGAAAAGATAAAACAACATCTCTCGGCATCTCAGGAGCTGGTCGGATAAATACACCTACTTGAAATATTGTAAATTAGTGTTTATAGTTTAAACTTATTGACTTGTTTTTGTTGTTTGGTGTGAGAAATTAATATTAAATATGATTATTATGACGATGTTAATACATTTCGGAATTATTTTGTGTACATTTGTGTAATGTTAGATTGTTGTGAATTGTTGATTGACAAAGTGTTGTAAATTTTATGTCTACCATTACTTTTTATAGTGTCATCTGTAAGGCTGCTGCCATTTATATATTTTGATAATCGCAAATACTTTAATACTTTAATGAAATTATTAATAATATCATGAAATTAGTGTTGTCATTATTATTGTCTTTTTTTTCATATTTCTGGCACATTGTTCAATTGTTATTTTATTTTATCAATTGCCATATGTATATTTTAATTATTACTCAGTATCAATATTAATATTAATTTATCTAAGTCCTGTACTGTGTCGATATATTTAAAATTATTTTAATTATTTTCTTTGATTTTGTTTTGTTAATAATTGTGATTTATCTACAGTCCCGATAATCTTCTTCTCTTAGTCAATGTATAATCTTCTGGTGTACTTTTACAAAATGTTGTCAATATGCACTTACTCTTTGTTTATTATACCTGCGTTAGCTGTGGTTTCCTTTACAGAGTAAGCACAGGGAACGCATCCATTAGTTTATTATATTTTTAAGTGATGTGTATTACTCATTGGAAATCCTAATAAATAAAATAAAAATAAAAATAAATAAAGTAAAAGTAAAAATCTAGTATTGTAGGTCCTAGCTGTGTAGTTAGGACTGGATTTTTACTTTTTTTTGTAAGCATTTTGATTGGATTTTGGTTCCAATCAAAATGCTTACAGTAATTTCAGTTCCTGTTATTTTCACCTGAAACCTGTCGATGAAAAATCCCGGTTAATAAACTTTGAACTAAATTATATTACTTACATCACAAAAATGAAATAAATAACGACGTGCGCGAGTCCCACTCGCACTTAGCTGGTTTGCCAAGTGCGAGTCGGACTCACGTACGAAGGATTCCGTACCATTATCTATAAAAAAGGCAATAAAAAAAGTTTGTAAAAAACAACAAATAAAAATTGCACACAAAAAGTGGTCACCCATCCAAAACCTGACCTCGCAGAGCATTGCTTTACCTTCATTTGGAAAACTCACGTTTGTTGTAAATATTTATTTTATTTTATTTTTAACCCCCGACGTAAAAACGAAGGGATGTTATAAGTTTGAAGTGTCTCTGTGTGTGTGTGTGTGTGTGTGTGTGTGTGTGTGTGTGTGTGTGTCTGTCTCATCTTAGCTCCCGAACGGATGAAACGATTTCGTTTTTTTATATGTTTGAAATGTGAATTTGTCGGGAGTGTTCTTAGCTATGTTTGATCAAAATCGGTTCAACCGTTTCATTAAGTTGGGGGTTTTTTTTAATTTTTACAAATTTAATTACTTGTTTAGTATTTGGTGTTATAGCGGCAACAGAAATACATCATCTGTGAAAATTTCAACTGTCTAACTATCACGGTTCATGAGATACAGCCTCGTGACAGACGGACAGACAGATGGACAGCCGAGCCTCAGTAATAGGGTCCCGTTTTACCCTTTGGGTACGGAACCCTAAAAACATGCTGATAAATCAAAAGATATAGAAAAACAAAGTTGTGAAATACTCGATTTCCGTATCGAATTTGGTCCCTCGTAAACTCTGAGTTTATTCGTTTGCGTAAAATTGTATCATGCAATTGGCAGCGATATGTTCGTAGCCATTCGATACACAACTTGCTAACTCCGATACCTCACTCGGTACACCGCAGTTAGCCGGACTTCTATCTACTAGACAGGTAGTCAGTCGGTGCACCTGACTTGTTGACATGTTGCATACCAACAACTTAGGAGTTTGGACGTGCATACTCTAGTAAACATTATATGTTGTAGTCTAACTACTGCATGAATTTAATGCCAAAAGTAAAGGCATTGACTTAGCATTCCATACACTATGAACGCCAAAATATAGCACCTTTGAAAATTCGTTGCCAAATGATACACTGCCAGTTCACACTCCAGTCCTTCAAATGGCTCAGTCGCAAGACGTCCACTTCTCATAATGTACCTACACCGCCCTTTTTCTCAATATGACCACTTCGCAAAACGTCCACTTCTCATAATGTACCTACACCGCCCTTTTTCTCAATATGACCACTTCGCAAAACGTCCACTTCGCAAAATGTTCACTCGTTTTTTTCTCATAACGTACACTGTGCGTTTTCTCAAAATGACCACTTCGCAATATGTACACCGGATTTTTTCTAAAAATGTACACTGTACTTTTCTTTCTTTTTTTTTACTCTTAAAAAATCTTTTAAAAGTACTCTGTATTTTTTACTTCTTTTGTTTTTATTACTTTCCTAATCTTTTTTTTTTACAGTTTCACTGTTTATTAATCAAGCAATAATGGACTGATAAAACTTTCCAGAATCCTCTCTATGCGTTTTGTCTCTCTTTTGGTTCAGCAACTTTTGAGCGCTTACCCGAAGTCCAGTGTTGAGGTCTTTGAGCGCTTACCCGAAGTCCAGTGTTGAGGTCTTTGAGCGCTTACCCGAAGTCTAGTGTTGAGGTCTTTGAGCGCTTACCCGAAGTCCAGTGTTGAGGTCTTTGAGCGCTTACCCGAAGTCCAGTGTTGAGGTCTTTGAGCGCTTACCCGAAGTCCAGTGTTGAGGTCTTTGAGCGCTTACCCGAAGTCCAGTATTGAGGTCTTTGAGCGCTTACCCGAAGTCCAGTGTTAAGGTCTTTGAGCGCTTACCCGAAGTCCAGTGTTAAGGTCTTTGAGCGCTTACCCGAAGTCCAGTGTTGAGGTCTTTGAGCGCTTACCCGAAGTCCAGTGTTGAGGTCTTTGAGCGCTTACCCGAAGTCCAGTGTTAAGGTCTTTGAGCGCTTACCCGAAGTCCAGTGTTAAGGTCTTTGAGCGCTTACCCGAAGTCCAGTGTTGAGGTCTTTGAGCGCTTACCCGAAGTCCAGTGTTGAGGTCTTTGAGCGCTTACCCGAAGTCCAGTGTTAAGGTCTTTGGCCGAAAGAAACGCGCAAACCCGAACTATCACCATCATCACAATCATCAGCCTAATCGAAGCCAACTGCTGGCTTCGATAGCTGGCCTCACCCCATAGAATGCCATGTTGACCTGTCTAGAAACGCTCCATCCACCGACTTCCTGCGACCTTTATAATGTCTTTGGGCTATTATGGGGCTTCCTCTATTGCGTCGTCCGGCTTCAGTTCACTCACGATTATATCCCATTAAAAAAAACACTTTACATGAAAAAGCATAGTACGAGTACCTAAAGCGCAACTGGACTTGATCTGCGATTCTAAAGAGTAGGTACATACTTAGTTCTGTAGCGTGTCCTAAGAATAGACCCCTTCGTCTCCACCCGTGGATGTCGTAAAAATCACCTGAGTACTCAACACCAAAACTGTGGAGGCCTCGTCCAGCAATGGACGTCTAAAGGCCACAAAGGTCTAAAGGTGCTGCTAAGCCGGTCGATGCAGTTAAAGGGGGGGGGGCTCAAATGGACCTAGTACAAAAGTCGTAGGAAGTCCGTGGATGGAGATGGCTCAAGAACGTTCATCGTAGCATGCTATGGGGAGGCATATAGCTCTAACGGAAAACCAGCGCAGGTTGTTTACAACCTGCATAATGCTGAGTTAGGGCCTTTTTGCAACGGCATCTGATTCCATGTTGTTTGTACCTGCCTTCCTATTGTCTAACATACTGACAATCGCTTTCAATCACTATTTCGTAATACATTGCGCTGCATATTTTAGCGTTTTTACAAGAGTAGTAATATTCAAAACATACTGCGCAATGTATTGTAAAATCGTAATCGAAAGCGATCACCAGTTCGTTTGACAATAAGCTTTTCGAATGTTGTTGCAAATAAATAATATTCTATTCTATTCAGTGAATTTCTACAGGCTGATGATGATGATGATGACTAGCCAACAATTTGTATTCGCGCCCCAAAACAGGTTTTATTGTACAACAACATCTTAATAACTTCTTTGTGATTGTAGTGAACAGAATAATTTGAAAATTAATTAAACAGAGCTGAACAATGTCCTCAACGACGGCCCTAATTCAATGTTCAGAGTAATTCCACAGCTCATTATGAAAATTAATATTTCTCAAAAATAGACCTTCGTAGCTTGAAATGGGTGTCCAACGATTGTGGGCCAAGGACTATACTAACTAGTCAACATTCTGTGCCCACTGGCCATACTGACTAGTTGGTGATCTGTGGTCGGACCTGTGGGTAAAGTGTCGACAACTGTCGTCGGATTTCACGATAATTTCCTTTGCCTTTAAACTCCTGATGGCCTTTTCCTTTCAATTAATTATATATTCCGTTAATGGTACTCCTTTCCTTCTAGAATTTTCGGCACTGTTACTTAAATAGAAAATCTGATTTATTTTGTAAAGAAAAGCCTTAAAGAAAATGTGGATAAAACTTCATACCTTATTTTTTGTGACTTTGTGAATGGCGATACAAGCAATTGGCCCACCTGATGTTAAGCGGTAAGCTCTGCCTCTAACAATGCATTACCACATAGGACACGTCCACCTAAAACGCACCCTATGTGTTATTGCACTGCGCCATTCAAAGTCAAAGTTAAAAGTATTTTATTAATTGAAATCAGAAGGATCATTTTGAATCGTCTTATAAAATAAATTTACTCCTCTTCAAACGCGACCAAACCTAGAAGAATCAGGCAACAAACACGTTTCGGCTTTATTTGATGATCCTTCTTACTACTAGGTGGGGAGCGCCTGCGTGGAGCCTCAAGAACAAGTGGAAGCTGATTAAAAAAAAAGGAAAACCTGAGACTTACTTAACTGCCTTCAAAAGTAGGATGCTAGAGTATCAGCAAAAGTTCATCAAAACTCATAAAAACACATCAATAATAAATTATATCTACGTGTACAGACATTGCAAATTTACAAATAAGATGTCGAGGCATTATTTACTCTGTGGTCGAAGGGCAGAGCGACATGAGGCCTTGCGGGCCTTGCGGCTTTATCATTAACTAGTGACTCGTCCCGGCTTCGCTTCGTAGTTTCAGGATGAAAAACAGCCCCCCCCCCTGTATCCCCCCCCCCCTGGTAGCCTATGTCACTCAGGGTGAACGTAGCTTTCCAATGGTAAAAGAATTTTTGAAATCGGCACAGTAGTTTTTGAGTTTATTCATTACAAACATACACACACAACAATGCAAATCTTAATACTCTTTATAATATTAGTGTAGACTGTAGATGTAGACATAGCCATGTAGAGTGTAATATGCTTTCTTAATAGAGCTGCTCAGAAAAACAGCAATGTCCTTGTGATGCAACTCAAGCTTATAAACAACAAAAACGTACAGCCATAAAATGTTATATCAAACATCCGACTATTCATATTACCGTTTTTATGAGCGCGGACGTATCTCTGTTTCTCGAGTTTTATGTGACCTTTATGTGACGACGGGACCACTGACCCAACAAATACGTTCATATTTTTACGTCTTTATAATACAGTTTGTTGTTTCAAATTTCTTATCCCTATCTATGAATTTTGATATGAACTCTACATTTAAAAAGATACTTTGGGTCCGTGGGAAGCCTTCGCGTTTTCAAAATTCTTTCAGAACGTCTGGTCGAAGCGACACGTGACCCGAGAGCTGGCTCTTATCTGGCGCAACGCATTAGTATTGCCATTCAGCGTGGCAATGCAGCCAGCATCTCAGGGATGCTTCCGTCTGGTAGTGATTTGGATCAGTTGAGCTACCTTAAGATCGTTAGTAGCGGTCTTCAGGAAGCACAACTGGTATTTTTTTTATTTATACATACCCACTTGTCTTAGTCTTATTCTTTCTGTAAATACAAGTAGGTAAGTATTCAATTTTACAGTATAAAATACTAATAACAGTATATAATACTTCAAAACTATGCAATTTCTTGTCTGTTTAAAAGTCTAAAATTCAGTATTATCTCCTAACTCCTAATCAATAAGGAAGGAGTGAGCAAATAGGTGTGAGTGTATCTCATCATCAGCTCACGTGACTTCACGCAAACACCTGAATAAATTATGAAAAACTAGTGTTCACCCGCAGCTTCCCTCGCGTTATAGCAAGATAAAAAGTAGCCGATAGCTATCTATCTGTGTACCAAAGGAGGTGGGCAACGATTACGATCTGATGATCCTGGATGGAATGGAAACGGCTGCACCAATCTCCACCAAACACCACCAACTTCCAACAAACCATCTTTCATATAACATAAATCGTAATCATAAACTCCCACCGAAAGTTTTTTTTTACTCTGCTCACACCCTAAACGCATACTTCTCCACTCCGTAGGGGGTATAAAGAAAAGAAAACGGAAAGTAAAAATAACATGCAAAACGTTATTTTGGTTCACACAACAAGGCCCCGACGAGATTCGAACTCGTGATCTCCTGTTTACTAGACAGGCGCTTTAACCAACTAAGCCACGGCGCCTCGACAGTGGCCGGCGAAATAATTAGCCAATTCACTCCATGTGTGTTATTGATGGATGTGGCGTAGGTGGCGTGGCTATACGTGGCTTCGAGTATCGACATTTTTGTTCAAAGGTCGATGAATACACAGATTTGATGACACAATATTTTACCGCCTGGTTTTTAGCTCCGGCCTGAGAGACAGAGACGAATGCACTCAACTGGACTTTGATGATAGGTAGCTACTTCGTTGCAAAGAAAGCTATAGGTATTTAGCTATAGGTAGGTATGCTAAGATGCTTATGAGATGCTTATGCTTATGATGTGAGGTATGCTGTAGGTATGTAAGCTAAGCTACAAGTATAGTTTTCTTAGAATATATAATGAAAAGTAACTTTTTTTAGCTGCTTGTATGGTGGAACAAGCAGATGGCCCCATCTGATGTTAAGCGGTACCACAGCGGTACCCTCTGCCTATGAACAGTGCATTATAACATAGGTCACGTCCACCTAGCATGGACCTTATGTGGCATTGCACTGCGCCCGCCACCCTGAGATGTATAGATGAAAAGTCTCATGTGCCTGCAATTTCACCGGCAGCCATACCCTGCCTGTCGATACCCTGCAATGCGAGCACTACTGCTTTGCGGCAGAAATAAGTATAGTGGTAGTACTTCCCCGGACAAACTCTTTCACAAAAAAGCTCTACGGTACTACTAACAACATTTACCTAAAACTTATTGTTAGTGGATAGGTAATTTATTATTATTTATCCATGCAATATTAATTAATTTGCAATATTAATGTGTTTCCAGCTAACACTGATTAGCAAAGGATATGCTTAAAGCAGTCTGCGGCTAAGTGCGCCGCTTTGGACTTACTGAAATCCATATACTATATATTATTGAAGATACCTGCCAACCAACCAACCTGCATTGAAGATATGCGAGAGCACTAATGGTTTAGTGGGGTCCCTGGCCTTCGATCCTAAGGCCATGGGTTCAAATCCCGGTCGTTTACCAATGGATTTTTAAGCAAATCCATCAGATCATGTCTATGAACGAAACGTTTTGGCATATACTATGTGAGAGGCGACGGGTCGCAAAGCAGTTTGCGCCTGCTGTTTTAATATCCAATACCATACAAGAACTAGCTGAATATCAACCAAGGCACACACACATGGCCTGTATTTGATATAAAACAAGTAATTGCTTGCTATTTTATTTGCTACCAAAATAAATAAATAAAATAAATAATGCTGGACAGTGCACACAACATTATCTAGCCCCAAACTAAGCAGAACTTGTGTTATGGTTACTAGATAACACCATATTCCCTATCAGACCAACTAAAAAGTTGTACCGTTAAGAAAAACAAATAGGTGATCCGTTTTAAATTGATATTCCCTATCAGACCAACTAAAAAGTTGTACCGTTAAGAAAAACAAATGGTGATCCGTTTTAAATTGTGTGGATAGGGATAAATTTGAATTAAAAAAATATTCCTATCAGACCAACCAAAAAGTTGTATCGTTGAGAAAGAAAAATAGTTGATCCGTTTCAGTTGGTCAGCTTAGTTGGTCAGAGTGGAAGAACGAACTGATATACTTAATACTTTTGGTCGAAGCTTAATACAATACATAGATATTTTTTATTATACGTTGAAAATCCCAAACACTGAACAAATATCTGCAGATTGTAAAAATATTTGTTCCGAGGTGGGAATCAAACCCGCAACCTCCTGCGTCGCAGGCGAACCTTCGCCCGCCGTGCCACAGAGTTCGTCAAATCACACTGCCCTTCAACGGATTCTACGGATGTGTGATTTTGTTAGCAAATAAAATAAATTGGCAAGCTCATTATATCACTGAAAAACTATTATCTAAGGTGTTTCAAAAACGATGAAAAATTACAATCAATTCAATTAACATTTAATTTGTAAACAGTCAACAAAAACACTCATACAATTGCATCACAATTTTTTTACCTATACAACAATTCGAACATACAATACAATTTTAGGTACGTCTTTGGCAAGTCAACTCTATTTCAAATAGTATACCTAAACATGAGCTTACATAACAGAAGTTTTATCAAAATAAATACAGCTGAACTTGCGATTGCTAGTAAAACTATCAGATTCCAAAATAAGCAAATTCTCGAATAAAGGCACCGAAACTTATAAACTGTATTCTTTATTTATTTATGATTATAATTTTATTATTTATATGATAATTTAATTACGAGACTTGTTTGAGATCAGCTAAAATATGATCCCGTAAGAAACACGGTGTCCCCCTCAAATTACAGGGCCAATATAGTTTTCAAGACATTCAGTGAAAATAAAATAAGTAGATTAAAAAACAAGAAAAACACACAACAAACATTAACAGACTAAAAACTGAAAAAATATATGTATACGTGATCTCTTATATATGATATGTGCCTTCTTGAGCTTTTAGCTATAAGCAGATTAAAAAAACCGGCGATGTGCGTGTTGAACTACGCATTGAGCTGGGTTCCGCAGTCAACCCACAGTTTTCACTCCTAAACCCTTAAGATTTCATCACAGAATAATTGAGACAATTTCTAGTGAGAGTCTCAGCCTCTATGTGCAATTACTTAGTTTTTGGATAAAATAGTTTATAAATGGCGGGGTGGGTGGTGGCCAATTGTAAACAACTTTGACGGGTTATAATTATGCTAATAAAAAACAATGTGCAAAACAATGACTAATTTCAAAAGACCTTTTTAACGATATGAAAATATAAGGGTTTAAGCTTACGAGGGAAGTATAGTAAGCACTCGTCCATACAAAAAAGTGTTTTCACTCCTAAATGTTATACGATTTCAATGATTTTTAAGTATGTTATTGAAACAATAAAATACTAGGTTTATAGGTTTTGTTTTTTTCAAAACGTTAAAAAGAGTTTAAATCTTAGCAAATTAAAATTAAAGGAAAACCTATAAACCTAGTCGTTTATTGTGTTAATAACATACTAAAAAAACATTGAGATTGGATAATATTTAGAGTGGAAAAACAATTTCACTTTTTGTATTTTTTGTATGGACGAGTGGTAACAATAAGTTTTACTATACTTTCCTCTCCTCGACATTACATGTATATAGAGGCATCGCTAATGTAAATTGATGAAATGAAATTATATTTAAATCTACTCTTCAAGTTTTGGATGTGCATGTTGAGTAACAATAAGTTTTACTATACTTTCCTCTCCTCGACATTACATGTATAGAGAGGTATCGCTAATGTAAATTGATGAAATTAAATTATATTTAAATCTACTCTTCAAGTTTTGGATGTGCATGTTGGGTAACAATAAGTTTTACTATACTTTCCTCTCCTCGACATTACATGTATAGAGAGGTATCGCTAATGTAAATTGATGAAATTAAATTATATTGACATCTACTCTTCAATGTTAAGCCTAAAATTGTATACTTAGAGATGTGGAAGAGCGAAAACGCCTATCACAAGTATTCCTTTATACTTAAAAGGTGTTTTCAACTATAGTTTAAAATGAAGTATCTTTTATTACCGAATAAAAACATTTGTATTTGTATTTGTATTTGTATGTTTACCCAACATACACATCCAAAACTTGAAGAGTAGATGTCAATATAATTTCATTTCATCAATTTACATTAGCGATACCTCTCTATACATGTAATGTCGAGGAGAGGAAAGTATAGTAAAACTTATTGCTTTAATTTATCTTAATATTTTGTTATTATTTTATGTGTAAGTGTCGATTATACTATAAGTATGGTACTCTATGTATTCTATGGGGGAGGCCTCGTTCAGCAGTGGACGTCTGCTTTCAGTGACGTAAGACTGCTTATGATGATGATGAAGGTACAATTGGTCCAACATAAAAAACAAAAAACTTAAAGTACCTAAATACCAAACATGCACTTTGGTTTGTAGCACTGAAACTTATGATGCTGATTCGGACTGAGACGGACGGACAAACGGACGCCCTGAAAGGTCTTATAAAGGTTCCTTTTTAGACTACGGAACCCAAATCTTTTGTAGATTAACTTACAGCTAAGTATTCTTATAAACTAAAGTAACTGCATTTTCTTTTTATGTACATTTATCATTGCATTTCCTATTTATATCTCACGATGGAGAAAATACCTAAAACTAACCAAAATATACAGAAATGTATCCTTAACAGATAGCTTGTATACAAACATCAATACTGTAATAATTTAAAATTTCACAACGTTACAATGCCAATCAAAAACAGAAAATTGTTTCTCTTTTGGTATAAACATGGCCTACATAATCCCGTGGAATGGTTCTTAACATTATGAACATCATTTGGACAATCTTTGGCACTATAATCTTACATCTAAAGCATCGACGACCAAAGAATAGGACGATGTTAAGGCGTCACTAAAACCAATGCGACTCGCGATTGCAATTTACAGAAATACGCAACACAGTCGAATGTATCCTATGGTATACTCGATAGATAATGGCTGCTCTGAAGTTAATTTATGAAAATAAATAATATGTGACACCTAATAAGAGCCTGGCTTCAGGGTGGTCAAGATCTTTTTTTAAATACAATTTAGTATGACTGATCAAGCAGATGTCCCACCTGATGTTAAGCGGTACCCTCTGCCTATGAACAGTGCATTATCACATAGGTCACGTCCACCGGACGCACCCTATGTGGCACTGCACTGCGCCCGCCACCCTGAGACATAAAGATGAAAAGTCTCATGTGCCTTTAATTTCACCGGCACCTTCAAACCGGAACACAGCAATGCGAGCACTACTGTTTTGCGATGGAAATAGGTATGTAGGTAGAACTTCCCTAGACGAACTCTTTAACAAAAAAGCTCTATTACTAACAAAAGTTTGAACGGTGTGCAGGCACGATTACAATTGTGAGTCGCGTTGGTCTGACCAGCCGTCACAGAGAGTTCTGCTAGCGAGACTCGCTTATTGCAACTCCTTTATCACAATTTTCTATCCATCACAGTCTTATTGGGCGGTCATACGAAGTCGTTCACTTCTTTCTGGAGCGGGCTCTGCGCCTTGTCCACGCACTTCCTGACGGCGTCCAGGATGATGGCGACGCGGCGGTCGATAGCGGCGAGATGCGGCTCCCACAGGATGGGTGTGACGGGGTCACTCTTCATTGACTCTCGGAGGTACTTCGATAGCGGGATGCCGTTGTGGTATCTGGAAGAAAATTACAATATTTTAACCTCTTTTTTTAAGGGTCAACTTTGTAAGAACATTTTTGTATGATGCTCGTGCGATGACATACATACATACATAGACACACGCCTTTTTCCCCGAAGGGGTAGGCAGAGCCTCAATGGGCCTCTTTTCACAGTGGGTTGCACCATCGTGGAATATAGACGTGACGAGTGGTGAGCTCATCGCCGCCATTGCTTCCCACGACTGACTCAGCTAATGCTTTCTTCCAGTAATAACACATTCTAATAATGATGTGATGAACGTGTGATGAATCTCGTCAAAAAGAGTTTAGCCGGCGGTCGCGTGCTTGTTTAAAACTGCAGCCTGGTCTTGAACTCTTGAGATAAGATTCGAATAATCTTTCTCGTTGACCGAGGACATTACTGATAAATTCGCAGTGCATTAGCACTTTTGTTACAAAGAACCAGCATAACTTACATAAATGTAGTATTAGCAAATAAATAAATAAACAAATAATGCCGGACAGTTTACACAACATAGTTTATTATTTTTCAAGTGTAAACCACACTTCATGGATAACATTAAATTTAAATGTAACCCAAAATTTTCATTCCAGCGGGACTCGAACTCGAGTTTACACAACATTATCATTAGTTATTTTATAAAAACGGGAAATTTGCACGTACCGTAATAATTGATATGATTCACGGAAGTTTTTATAGTAAAATTATCATTAGTGTTATGGGTACTAGATAACTGATATACTTTACTTTACTCATATACTTTACTGATATACATTATATAACATAGATAGATATTTTTTATTATACATAGAAAATACCCAGAACACCCTGAACAAATATCTGCAAATCGCACAAATATTTGTTCCGAGGCGGGAATCGAACCCGTAACCTCCGGCGTCGCAGGCTAACGTTCGCCGGCCCCGCCACAGAGGTCGTCATGTTAGTTATGCATAGTTAATACAAGGTATTTTAATTATAAATAGGGTGGTGTGTCCGGCCTAAGAACAGACCCCTCCGTCCCCTCCCGTGGATGTCGTAAAAGCCGACTAAGGGATTACCCGGACTTGTTGATGAGATTAGCTGGTATAAGATTTGTCCTGGCTGCGTTTAGCCGAGGTCGCGTGCTTGTTTAAAACTGCAGCCTGGTCTTGAACTCTTGAGATAAGATTCGAATAATATTTATCGTTGATGTACGAGGACATTACTGATAAAGTAATAATCTTACATTGTATTCAATGTTAGTACTTTTGTTACAAAGAACCCGCATAACTTACATAAATGTAGTATTAGCAAGTGGATGGTTAAAACAAGTTATTTTTATATAGGGTATATCCGGCCTAAGAATAGACCCCTCAGTCTCCTCCTATGGATGTCGTAAAACCCGACTAAGGGATTACCCGGACTTGTTGAGAAGATTCGTTGGTATAAGATTTGTCCTGGCTGCTGTCTTATTATGGAATGTGTTATTACTGGAAGAAAGCGTTAGCCGAGTCAATCGTGGGAAGCAATGGTGGCGTTGTGCTCACCGCTTGTCACGTCTATATTCCACGATGATGCAAACCCACTGTGAAAAGAGGCCCATTGAGGCTCTGCCTATTCCCCTTCGGGGAAAAGGCGTGTGTCTATGTATGTTCTTCTTCTTCGTCTATCGTATCAATGGTTTACCTTTTTTTGTTTAAACTACATAGAACAGCTGGTGCTTAATTTCCAGTTTCAAATCAGCTGGTATTTTATTGAAAATCTTTATGAGTCTAAAGTTCGGACTCTTTCCCACTGTTTTTAGCCCCCGACGCCAAAACGACGGGGTGTTATAAGTTTAACGTGTCTGTGTGATGTGTGTGTGTTTGTGTGGATGTGTGTGTGTCTGTCTGTCTGTGGCATCGTAGCTCCCAACGGATGAACTGATTTAGTTTTTTTTTTGTTTGAAATTTGAATTTGTCGGGAGTGTTCTTAGCTATGTTTGATCAAATTCGGTTCAGCCGTTTCATTGCGTTGAGGGTTTTTTGAATTTTTACAAAACTAATTACTAGTTAGTTAAGAGTGTCATCAATTTATTTATATGTTTTTTTTATTAGAATTAACTTGTATATGATTATTATATATATATTATTGTATATATATACAAGTAAATTCTAATAAAAAAAACACCTAGAACTATATTTAAACTACAAAAGGTGCAACAAAAATAAATTGATGACACTCTTAACTAACTAGTAATTAATTTTGTAATAATTCAAAAAACCCTCAACGCAATGAAACGGCTGAACCGAATTTGATCAAACAAAGCTAAGAATAATATAATGAGTAGGGATACATAGACGTTGAATTCATAACCCTCGCTCACAAAGTGGTCGGACAAACACAAAAATTATATTCGATCATCATCGTCGTTTATTTTAAAGCAGTCGACAATAATCATTTACATCGATATCAATATGAAATTGGATTGCAAGCAATGTTTGACCCAAATAAACTTGATAACAAATGAAAGCTCAAAATAGCTGTGCCAAGTACTATGCTTAACTTCATCCCAAAACATTGAAATGTAACTTTGCTTAAATACAAATTAAAAATAAATTACTACATCTTAGATTAAGCGACAGTACTTTAAAAAGGCTTAAAAAAATAATACAAATAATTCTTCCTCAAAGCTATATATGAAATTAGTGGTTTTTAACCCCCGACGAAAAACAAAAGGGGTGTTATAAGTTTGACGTGTCTGTGTGTGTGTGTCTGTCTGTCCCAACGTAGCTCCCGAACGGCTGAACCGATTTCGTTTTTTTTTTTGTTTGAAGAACACAAAGGTGTATTTGTCGTAAGTGTTCTTAGCTTTGTTTGATCAAAATCGGTTCAGCCGTTCAGCGTTGGGTTTTATTTTTTATTTGAACAAAATTAATGACTTGTATTTGTTTTTTCTACTTGAGTAGAAAGCCGCTCCGAAGCGGAGTCAAAGTTAAGTGCAAAAAAAAATGTCTCGTTCATTGACCTTTTATCAGTAAAGTGAACGTACAAAAATGTTATACCTGATCATTAAACAAGTGAAAAAAAAAACAAAGTGCAGCTGTTTTCTACTTAAAATTTGATTCAACTTCTAAACGACTTAGAGTTTTGTACTTACTTGAGCAAAGCTGCGAGAGTAGTGTGCCTGATGGTGCAACACTGCAGCAGGGGAGCGAGAATGCTCAGTTCGTCGTGGAACGCCTTGCCGAACGCACGCCCCTGGTCCAGGTGAAGGGTGAACGTCTCATTGCCGAACATCCTGATAACAACAAGTACAAAGTTATAAACACTAAGCCCGACTATGGTGAACCGCAACATTACGTACAATATTTTTATTAAGATTTAAATTTAAGTGACCCAAAAATTCAGTTCCAGCATGACCCGCATCTTCGCCTGTTATCGGCGATGACTTAACCAGTTCAGCCATAGAACGAGCTATGACTATATTTTAAAGTTTATTATTTTTCAAGTGTAAACCACACTTTATGGATAACATTTAAATGTGACCCATCGGTGCTATAGCAGAGTTGATAGTGCCCACAAACTCTGGAGACGTTGTTGGTGCTGTATTGGTGTTGAGTACTCTGGTGGATGATGTTGCCCATCCCCTGGTGTAATCTGTTAGTCAGCTTTTACAACATCCACAGGAAGAGACGTTGCGTCTATTCTCAGGCCAGACACACCACGGGCACTTAATACTGATATTAGAATTGAGTTAAAGAAAACATCTACCAAATTATTTTTAGATATGTCAGGATCTATTTTTAGAAACAACAATTTATAGATGCTCGATAGATGGCGCTGACTCAACTATGGTTGGCAAAATTAACAAATGTATTATCTGTGCGGTGTACGTGCACCTTACTTCGTGGTAGTCTCATAGACTAACTAAACACAATAGACTGCCAATCTCATATAAGAAAACGAGACAGAAGACAATTACATTTATTCTTATTTTTACTTTCTATGGCAAAGTCAAAAAAAGGGTTTAGTTTTTAATAGTCTTATGTATGTGTGTTTACGTATGTTCCACCCACAGAAGAAGTACATACATCCATGGTTCCACCGTAGCCCCTGAACTACTCATCCGATTTTGATGAATAAAGTGTCAATCGATTCGTTATTATGGTCCGGGTGACATAGGCTACATTTTATACGAACACAATCAATATGACGAATGTTAAAGCCAAAAAAAAGGTTTGCCATCTGCTTGTTCCGTCAATATAAGTAATAAAAAAAATATAAAAAACGTCATATTGTATTTAAAAGGGGTGGCCTCGTTCAGCAGTGGACATCTAAAGGCTGTTAAATATGCTGCTGTTTAAGTGTAAAACACACACTTTATACTCACTTGAACGTTTCATAATGATGCCTGTCCATATTCCCCACCAGGAAGTCAAATATGGACATATCCATCAGATCAAGAAGTCGTCTTCCGGAGTCATACGGCGGAGTGTTACGGACCTATAAGCAATTAAAATAAACATTGATATCGATATATTCAACTTACCCGCGGTTTTATCCGCTATTTTATCCAGAGGGAACCTGATTTTCGGGATAGTCTATCCCATGTTTTGATCTACCATGTTTGCTAAACATAGTGACGTACAACAAATATATACTCGTACAAACGAACATACAACGTTAGTATTTTATATAACGAGTTTTTTTCCATATTAACTTCAAGACCCGCTGCATCCCCTCAGGGGGTTAATATCGGAAATTCATTACTCCCTAGACTCCGTAAAGAATGTTCCCCTTCAAATTCTGAGATAACGGCTTAGGATGTGAGTTTATCAGTCGGCAATCAAAGATTTTATCATATAACTAGTGGGCAGCTTTCTACTTCATAAGCGTGTTTTTTTTTCCTTTTTTTTTTAACAATGTTAGACCTTTGTTTGACCACGATCTCACCTGTTGGTAAGTGACGATGCGGCCGAAGATGGAGCACAAAGGTCTAGAAGGCACCTATTCACTCTAGCCTTGAAGAGACCCAGATTATAGTTCCATACAAACTTCAACACCCGCTGCAGCCCCTTGGAGGAGGAATTTAGGAAACTCATTTTTTAGTGCACTCGAGACTACTTAAGGAATGCACCATCCAAATTTCCACCCCCTTTTTCCTAGTTGAAAGTCACTCGGTGACTAACGCTTGACAAGCAGAATGATCAAAATTAAAAAAAAAGCATTAAGAATTATCAATTGATGGTAATTTTACTTGTCAAACGTTGGTCACCGAGTGACTTTCTAGATAGAGTAGGTCTCTTAATAGGACTTACGGTTTCGACTGGGCGTTGTCAGTCAGTCAGTCCGTCAGTCAGTCAGTCAGTCAGCCAGTTAGTATAATATTGATGAATGATTTAAAAGTAATTACGATTCTGGTGAAATGATTTCCAACCTTATCGCTTATACGTGATATCGCATCGACAGATGACTCGATAAAGTATAACAACAACAAAATTAGTTATCAGCTGTTTTCATAACAGAGTTTTTTTTTGTAATTATTACCAGTATTGAATGAGCTAGCGAGTAATCTGCGTCAACTTGAACGAATCGGCATTTGTATGTATGTATAGGTACAGACCGTTCACCGTAAGATGTCCCCTGCCTTGGTTGGCACTATTTCCAAGGGACATCTTACGGTGAACGGTCTGTATGTTTGTCCGTGGATAACTTTCGAGCCGTTATTCCAATCATTATTAGGTTAGGTGGGTAAGTAGTATCGGTAGTTTTTTGATGCTATGTTTATTTGCTAAATCAGTTATAGTTGTTTTGGTGCCCAAAAGAGGGGTTAACAAAAACTGAGACAATCCGATCAATTAACTAGAAGATATGACGTAGTTTCATGAACACTGACCAACCGAGTTGGATTCTAGGAAGATGTACTACAGTTGGATTCATGGGTTCAATCTTTGTCGAAGTAAAACCTCCGTTTGGAACGTCTGTCCCAAATAGGCAGTCCACAACTTTGATGATATCTTTTCTTATTTTAATTATTTTATCAGTTCAAGTATATCAATAAGATAAAATTATGATTGATATCATCAAAGTACTTTGATAATATCGTCCCTAACATGTAGGTCTTTTCATCCGCCTGGCTTAGAATTAAAATTTCACTTCTATATTCTAAGCGGCCTGTGTGTGACGACGGGCATTTGACATTCCTTCTCTTCTCCATGCGCAAAGACTTGAAGCAGAGGCAGACTTACCGTATCACAGTAATCAGACTGAATCTCCCACTGTGCTTTCCTTCGCTTGTGATATGATCTTCTCCAAGGGTGCCGCCAGACCTGCAAGAACAAATCCTCATGAAAACTCAAAACCAGCAACATAATGACCTATCCGCCCAAATCACCGACCTTAAACTATGATAAGATACGTATTATCGGTCAAATGAGCGATTGCTACCTGAAAATGATACGAAAATATAAGTTGCTTCATGTTTACTTGGGATATCTAGCTATCTGGTAAGCATACCTATCATTTTCATTAAAGAATTAAAAGACTGCTCATATAACTTTTGAAACTATCATGGTTATGTACATAATTTTCACTAGAAACGGGATATTTACCATGATTTTTGAGTTTTATATGTTCCCGATATTAGTAGTGGTAGTGGTGGTGGTGGTTGTTGGTAGTGGTATCGTTCGTAATAAAAGAGCGAGAAAGAGGGTAGATCGATATATCTGCCAATAACATCTACTCGCAAAGACTTTAGTCAGTTCTCCCGTGATCATGGCGCATGCAACTGTGCCGAAATATCGGGAACATATAAAACTCAAAAATCATGGTAAATATCCCGTTTCTAGTGAAAATTAGACTGCTCATGTACACAATCAATAGATTGTTGTTTCCAATCAATAATAGTGACTGCTTTATGTAACTTGATTTTCTAATAATCAGAAGAATACTATAAGAACCTTGCCACTTGTTTTCGTAACGAGGACTTTGAAATTTTCATGGTTCTTCAAAGTGTAGAGAATTTCTATATAAGCTATGGGGAGAGCTATGTTAAGAGTCCGAAATGAAGATCCGTAGAATAACCTAGGTCATCGACATAGATTTTTGAATTAGCAAGTTGAAGTGGCAATCGTTAGCCCATAGCTCTTAAAACTGTATACGGACCGTGCTCGAGTGACGAAAGCGAATCGGACGACGGATTTTAGGGAACCCCGCCCACTGGGTTGGTCGATGACATTGTATCGATCCCAGAAAGTCAGTGAATGGAGGCGGCTCAAGACCATTAATAGTGGTTTTCTATAGGGGAGGTATATTTCCAACAGTAGACTTAAGCCGACTTACGATGATGAAGATATAACTAAGTATATATTTTCGTGAGTTTGTACGTACCTACGTTTATTTATATTTTTTCGTGTGATCCTACTTTATTATACTTACCATTTTTGTTTAAATTGTATGCTCCATCGCTAGTACCAATACATATACCTAAGTACAACCACTATTTAGTAATCTGTGGTACAACATGTAAATCTCATTTTAAGTGAACAGTGTTCTTATGAGAATAAAGATTCTTTAACCGAAGATGTTTTTTTATTTTATTTTATTTTATTTACCAACAAAAAAAAACACGAATACAAAATAAGAGTACAACCTATAATGTCCTAAGCTACATTCAAAACCAATTAAAAACAAACACAAAATGTAATATGATGAAACAGTGATACAATCAAAGACAGATGAACTCACGTCTCAGAATGTACAGCTCGTTCACCGTAAGATGGCACCTGTTAATACTTCATGGCAGGTGCCAACTTACGGTGAACGGTCCGTAATCAAGTTACCTTTCGCTCAGCAATATCTGAAGACGGTAGAAACGCTGCGAAGCTGCCCTCAAGCATATCAGGGTTCCCGCAGATCGCGTGTCCCGTGTCGCAGTAGTACGAGCACTTTCCATGGAAGCAGAAGTTATTAGCAGGTGATACGAAGAAGGTCTTGAGGATGTCTCCTTCTGTGACGTCATAGATCTCAGTAGTCATGTTGAGGACGCGGCCCACGACTGGCATCGCGCGACGGAATCCCAGTATCCTGGATCAGACAATTGATTCAAGTTAGAAGCTATTTTCTGATTGTGGACAGGATTTGAGCAATTACCTACTGTGCAATTTTACCACAGAGATAGAGTTAAACAGAACTGTAGAATTCTAACTAAAGTAATTTCTGTTAAGGTTAAACCGTACACCTTATCGATCTTTTCGGCTGAATTACTCTTAAACTCTCTATAATTTTGAACTGCTAATTTTTTTCAATAATCTAGTACCCTACTAACCTTTGTCGAACGAAGATTTGTCCTGGCTGCTAGCTTATTAAGGAATGTGTTACTTACTGGAAGAAACTGTTAGCCGAGGCAGTCATGGGAAGCAATGGCGGCGATGAGCTCACCATTTGTCACGTATACATTCCCACGGTGAAAAGAGGCCCATTTGAGGCTATGCCTACCCTTTCGGGGAAAAAGGCGTGTGGGGAAAAAGTATGTATGTATGTTTCTACAACATTTTATGAAGAACTAATGTAGTTTTTAAATTAAATTAAATCTAGAGCCAGACGAAACGAAACAACGTAGTTTCTTATTAATTTAAAATCTGCAACTCAGGTGTACATAACTTTTTGTAGATATAATCGGATAAGACTTATTAACGTTCATGTTTTCTGGATTTTTGAAATAAAGAATTAGAAAAATAACTTTTTTTCAGACGAAAACTTCGACGAGATGTACGTGACCTTAAGGTAAATAACAGAACCATTCCAGCGCCCTACAAAACGGAATCTGATAAGTTATTTTGAGAAAGATCGTTGATATTCAAATATATTTTGCGAAACTGTTATCTTGATATAACCTCACGCCTACAAACATTTAATTTGTGACTCACAGGATGACTCACTCAATGTTAAGGAAAAAAGGACTTCTATACACTTCACTGTTATTGTGTAAAAAGGACTTATTTAACACAAACCTGTCAAGGTGAAACGCAGCAATCTCCGCGTTGTGTCGTTCGTAATCGGAGAAGTAGAAGTGATTTGGTAAAGTCTGAACGTCTCTTGCAAACCTGTGAACGGGGAAACCTTTTTATATTAAAATATAATAGCCAATTTTGTTTGTTTAGCTTTAGTAACAGCTTTAGTATTTTAAAGAACAGAATTGAACCTTTTCTCAAAAAAACACACAATGTATGTAGTGCAGAAACAAAATATATCAAAAAAAAGTTAATCTAGTTAGTGGACATCTAGTGTCACAGAAGTTACTAGCATGCAAAATTTCTGCATTGTGGGATTACTGGCAGTAACTTAAAGGGTTTTTTGAAATTTTGCTCATACCTCACAAACTACAAAGTACCACCTAAACCAGTTTTAACATATTAAAAAAAAAACTTTCACGTAATCTGACCTGATTGCCTCACTATTTTTTTTACTTTCCTTGGACCCCATTTTCAGTACAATCCCTCGACCGGCATAGCTTAACCTTACCTACAAATTGTATCACTTAATACTGTCTACTCACCTACCAGATTTAATGAAGATCGAAACAACAGCTCGTAAGTTATCCTCAGACTAACATACATAATAATATGTACAATCGCCGATGCATTCTTCAGTTTGTTGTTTAATAAATTCACTCAATTCAATTTTAAAATTTGTTTTGTTATTACAATATTCTTTCAGATATCAAAATTTATTCGAGAAATAGTTCGATTAGGTACTCTAAGGTAGTCACTGTTCACACTTCACACCAAACAGTTCATTCTTAGATATATTGTTTTAAAATCCACTATCCGGCAACTTTATCACTAAATCAGAATTACCAAGAACAAGAGGAGATAGCAAGTGGATGGTATCTGATAAGGCACGAACTTGGCTTGCGTCTGACTTCAAAGGTAATCGATCGTATCATCTCATCTGTTGGCCACTCCAGCACGATAACTACCTCATCAGAACACTAAAAACACCGGCATAAGTATACTTGCTCAAAAATCGATAGATTAGTTTGAAAATTCGGATATCAATTAACCGAGGAAAAGTTTTTAAAAACATTTTAATGCACACCAGTTAATGTCTGCCCTAAAAGGTAAAACAGGAGGTATAAAGTTCCTTATATTTCGCAAATTCCACAGGGTACTTGACAGGTACTTATTCAAAATGTAAATTGAAGTCCATTAAAGAGAAATATCAAATATCACGATAAGGGACCTCTGTCATTTTAAATTTATCACGCTAAAATTTTTACCTTCTATTATGGGGTACAAATGTTCGGATGCAGGTAATACTTGTAATGGTTCGGATGGGCGGTTAATCAATTTCTGGGACAAAACGATTAAAGTGGCATTTAAATTGTGAATCTGGTTAGATAGGAGCAATCCCGGTAACATAGTGCACCGAGAGTCTTACGATTTATTGTCTGCAGCCGAGGTCGTAAGTGAGATAGCAGGGACATTTTAAGAGGGTCACAATCAAATGCATTTACATTTAGTTCTGTTTCGTTTGTTTCAAGTCGTTAGTTCGGGGAATGATGGCATTAGTTACCTACTTTGTTAAAAGTTAAAAGTTTAACTGTCATTGTTTAGATTCATTGATCTATTTTGGAAATATAATAAAATCTTTAAGAATTTGGTAACTATATAATTGGAGATATTAATTAAGCCTTGAATTAGATAAATAATCATGAGTTCACAATTAAATAATTTTAAAATGCTCAATGGTTAAGCTGTTCAGTATCCATGATGGCATGGTAATGAAGCGGCTAGTAACAGTTCATGTTCTGTGCCAGCTTCATGTAGATAAACTAAGCAAAGGGCCTATCGAGTGCGCGTGACATATCGCCCCCGGGTGAATTGTTAGCGAGGCCCCTTGAAATGTCGCCGGGATAACCCCAAGAGTCTATATTTTTTCTTGAAAAGTTACACCTACTTCGTATTCGAAACCACGAAGAGCAATTCAGTTTAGATTTTTACGGTACAAAATCATTCCTTTAGGTTTGTTTCTAGAGAAATCCAACATCATGTTACCAAAAATAGCAAATATAGATTTTATTAAAAACATACTGAAAAACTTTGTCAAGAGACAAAACTGAATCATATAAAATTTATCTTACGCCAGTAAATATCAAAAATAAATAAAATTACCTACCTACCAACCTAGTTTTTTTAACCAATACTTAGATAGACCACAGTTAGTATCAGCATCTACGTGATGTGGCTCTCAAAGGTGCGTGACTTTTCCTCCTCTATTTTTCTTAAAAGAATATTCCTAAAGTGGGAACGAATTGCTAAGACGTCTGTCTGATACTCAATATACAAGCCCACTGGGAATGTAACACCCCTCCCGCGAGAAAATTTTTAGAAGCTGACGTCTTACCCTTTGTCACGACAAAAATTGTATTTGATAGCCTTTCAGAATATTATACGCGGAACACCGGCTCAAAGGTAGACGTAATTTACTTTCTGCAAAGCTTTATGTTTGCGAAAGAATATAATAAATAGATTGACGAAGTTCTAACAATGGGGCGTAAGTACACGTAAGTAACAGAAGTTCTGTACAACTCAGTGCTTGAAGCACTTGTTGGAGTGGGCAAGCCGCTAAGTCGATCGTGTGAAAGAACGCTCTCAAAGTTTTGTGAATAGAACCAACAACGCACTGAACAAGGCGACATAGAAGTTCGCTCGTACTCGTATGTTCAACAGGAACATACGAGTACGTGGACTCTCTAACTAAAAAGAACAGAAGTTCCGAATAAAAGTTAGGGCTGCTGGTTAAGACATGACGTAAGTGCAGTTTGTGAATACTTTAACCTTATTATGGGCGTAAGACGTTATCAAATTTCAAGAAATGTGACTACATACATTACGTTTTCTTGATGAAATGGCATAGGTGTCGAAATAAGATCCTAGAAGTATAAAAGAAACAGTGTCAAGTCAGCTTACCTCATCGGTTTGAACAGTGCTTGAACTCCATTCGGATAGTCTATTATGAGCTTCAACTGCGTCCCTCCCTCTTTTTGCTCTGTCAAAATTGATTACTCCTTAGTTATGAAATGATAATGCTAAAATTTATATACAACCTTCAGCTTACAAATTAGATTAGAATGTTGTCCTAGCGCAATAATTGAGCAGGTGAATGTACCGAAAATAAATGCGGCACTCTTAGCACGAGTGTCTATCGAATCAACTGCGAAATTTTACATAGCGGAAATTAATTCGTAATTATATTGGTGATGTAACTCGTTCTAAGGGTACTGTAGGTAGGTATACGATGAAGTCGGATCAACAATGAAATCCATTTAAATGGTTTAAATATTTAAGTCCAATTCGAAGTAAAGGGCGAGATTGTTGTGGCACTATTGTCCGCCGGACCGCTAACCCCACAACTGATTGCAGACCCGACTTCATTTAAAATACATACACCTTTACCTGTTTTAGCTTTATATAATCCTGTACATAATTAAGCAGAGCTTTAATTATATACTCCTCCTAAAAGTTTTGGGTTTTATTCGTTCGAAAATAGATTAGTGAAAATCATTGCTCACAGCGGACATATTTTTTGGCCACATAAAGATAAAACGCAAAATATGGATGTATGCATTGCTATCTTGGTATCTGTAGGTATTTTATATAATGAGATTTGTCACACACGTGGTAATGATATTGTAATTCGTTATAGCTGGCGCGGTAACATAAATACGTCGTTCGAATGGTAAGCTAGCAAATAACCTTTATGAAATTAAAATGAATGAATCCACACCACCAGAATAGTGGGCAACGTAAAGGTTCTATCTAAAATGTAATAGATCCGAGTCTGATCCACTACTTACATTTTGAATGTTTTATCGCCCTACATACTCAAATTGAGATCAAGGCCCTAACTACGGGCTTACGTGGTGACTGAAATTGATTCTAGATAGCCGTATTTTACTGTCCAATAAAATCGAGTGGGTTAATGTTCCGAATAAATCTAATGAGCTCGGATAGAAGGCGATTTTTATCGTAAACTGTACAGTGTATTTTTTCTTTTTAAAATATTCTGTTCCTGTTTTGTATGTGTGTTATTTTTCTGAGATCATAATGAGTTGCCTGAAAATAACGTGGCTGAATGTTTTTATTTTTGTTTGTAACTTTATCAACAAAATATACAAATCGATCGATCTAATTTTCTGGATAACTTTACATTCCTAAGTTTTAGTAATAATTTAATTTACCTGCATGTACGATGGAGGAAGTGGTCATATCTTTGAGTATAGCCTCAACCAGTGGGTCTCCGTCCTCGTAGAGCTCATGCTGAGCTATCTTCAACTGGAACTTCTCTAGATTGGATGCGTTCACACTGCAAGCAAAAATTATAATGTATTTTATTTAAGTTGTGTAGTATATCCAAGGCCAATCTGAAAGAAGTTTTATATAATGCAACTTGCTCCATTCATATCTGAATTGTATTACATGCATACACATACATAGGCACAAGCCTCTTTCCCTGAAGGGTTATGCAGAGCCTCAATGGGCCTCTTTTCACAGTGGATTGCACCATCGTGGAATATAGACGTGAGAAGTGCTGTGCTCATAGCCGCCATTGCTTTCCACGACTGACTCATCTAACGCTTTCTTACAGTAGTAATACATTCTATAATAAGCTAGCAACCAGGACAAATCTTATACCAACGAATATTATCAACAAGTCCGGGTAAACCCTTAGTCGGCTTTTACGACTTCCACGGGAGGAGACGGAGTGGTCTATTCTTAGGCTGGACACACAACAGCAAATTGTATTGTATTGTATTCATCCGTAATATTGTAAATGTTACGATAACAAGGTAGCCAGCTAGATGTAGGCGCAAGTGCGATACAATACAGTAAAACCTTGAACCAGTATGTTTGAAGGACAAAATTGCGAAGATAAAGCCGTACCTACTACTTAAAAATTTAAGCACACATTTCTAAACCTGGTCGTTAACGTCAAGATTTACATGGAAGATTTTGCGATGGCGGGCGTGTTGGTTTTGGCTGCGTGGAACACATAAGCGCACGTGATTCGCCTACTAGGTGTAGGTGCGAAACTCCAGGCGACGGCATACGACGGAACTGAATACTAAGGAGCCTACGTGTAACGTTCTCGATTTGTGGCATGCTCCGATAACCTGCATTTAGAAATCAAGCTGGCACCTACTCTAAAATTTATTGACTCTCTTTTGTGCCACAGTCAAGGGAATTCCAAAAGCGCGCTTGCACCACCGGGACTTGAACGGATAGGACACTTAAAGCTCCATTTGAGCGTGACACGGCCTATGAAATTAACATTTACGAAGCTGTTTTGCCTATTCACTACAGAGTAAACAAACGGATTCACAACAAAAGAGAACATTGTATCGAGCACGGACAATGTGAGCTCGTCTTTTGCTCATTTGCCTAAATTACACTCATTCCTTAAGGAGTGTGAGAAAATTCGCCTCGTATCAGAGTGACCCTTCTTTGTATGGATTTAGCAGTATAAAGGTCCCGTGATATCGCGCTACATTTTGAGGAAGCCATCATGCATTCATTCCATTTAGTTTTATTGTCAAAGACCCGCGCCTATCTCGGCAGGACCCCGTAACTGGATTTTAAATAAGATTCTTGGTAAGCTTGTGAAATTCTCCTCGTACAAGATAAAGAAAGGTCGCTGTCTGTTTCCTATTATAGAATCATCGTCTCGTGGAAATATGATATGAGCCTTTTTTATAGTGAGGTATGTATAAAGCGAAATTTCTTTCATATAGCGTAGGTAGTGAAGTGGAGCAGAGTGATATTATTTTCATTGCTTTTATAGTGTCCTGTGAGATTTCGTCTAATATTTGCTTTGGTGAAATTACGTCAGCCACTGGAGGCCGGCTCGACCAACCTGTTTGATTTTGATGCATACTTCAGTGCTCTGCGGGGCATTCGAGGCGGATGAAAAGGTACCGCTTTACAATGTACGCCATAGCGTTGAGAGGTCAGGGCGTTCATCTACTTTTCCTGAACATTAACTCGTGAGAATATTAGCTTTTAAATCAGTGTGGTATGCAATCAAACAGTTAAATTAGCCAACAATATTATTAGAAGGAACATAATTCATGGTGGTTTCGGAAACTCGTTTCCAGTTCCTAAACGTTACCACATACCTACGTCTGTCTACACATGGATGTCACAGTGCAATACATTAACGAACAGTTAAGTGCAATTTGCTGTTATTACAGTGGACTTGCAGTAATAATGCGGTTACTAACAATTTTAATGCGGTAACTTTAATTTGGTGAAGCGCATAAATCGTACTTGGCGATGTCAGCTGTCCAGAACTTTCCTTGTAATGTCCTTAGCGCGTCGTTTTACGAGGAATATTTTAATTAATATTTCTTAACGAAATATTGTATTACTGAACATGCGCAGTAAGGGAAGCTTTGATAGATTAATTGTAGCTTTTATGAATGTTTATAGTATTTGTTTGAGATACCGGTCTTTAAACTTAACCAATAATTTGACCTTATTCTTTAATTTCTCGACCTTCTTTTATATGACGACCTCTGTAGCGCGGCGGGCGTAGGTTCGCCTGCGACGCAGGAGGTTGCGGGTCCGATTCCCGTTTCAGAACAAATATTAGTGCGATCTGCAGATATTTGTTCAGGGTGTTTTGGGTATTTTCTAAGTATAATACAAATATCTATCTATGTAATGTATTGTAATAAGTATATCAGTTATCTAGTACCCATAACACAAGCTCTGCTTAGCTTGGGGCTAGTTAATGTTGTGTGAACTGTCCAGCATTATTTATTTATTATTTATTTCTTGATGATTTTGTAAAAAAAAATGTGTCTGCTTTAGAGATATTTCCATCGATGTGTACATAAAATCACGTACGTAGGTGTTAAGGTTTCTAAAACAATTCTTGTTTTTTTCTTTCTAAAACATTGCAGAGAATTGAAACATTTAATTAATAAAAAAATTAGTGAACAAACCGTTATTTAAAAGTAATGCGATAATGCAGCCAGTAGGCTGTATTCTGTCGTACCATTACTTACACTGTAACGCGAAGGCGTAAGATTACCGCCTTACGTATGTATGGAGAAAACACTTTCATTATATTTTCTTGAATAGAATAGAGCAGCTATCTGCTCTAGATTTTCTTCTCTTTAAATTAAATGACATTCTGCGAATATATTTAGCGGCTTCAAAGCTTTTTTCTTGAGAAAAAGTGATACGATACTGAAATAATGGGATATGCAATCATAATATGGATTATTTCCCCAGTTTTTAGGGTTCGGTACCCAAAGGATAAAACGGGACCCTATTACTAAGGCTCCCCTGTCCATCTGTCTGTCTATCCGTCACCAGGCTGTATCCCATGAACCGTGATAGTTATACAGTTGAAATTTTCAAAGATGATGTATTTCTGTTGGCGCTATAAGAAAAAATACAAAAAAACAGAATTAAATAAATATAAAAGGGGGCTTCCATACAACAAAAGTGTTTTATATATTATAGATGGTACGGAACCCTTCGTCGCCAATCCGACTCGCATTTGGCCGGTTTTTTATTATTTACGGTAAGGTGTAACTTAAGTAAATGGGACATGATTAACAGCGCCGACACAGAGTGTGTGTGACCCATTCCAGACCTTGCCCTACCTGCTAGCTTGTCAGTCCTCTTCCATCACCTTCACTTCACTTTTTAGTAGTAGTAGAGCTTTTTTGTGAAATAGTTCGTCCGGGGAAGTGCTACCACCATACCTACTTCTGCCGCAAAGCAGTAGTGCTTACATTAGGGTGTTCTGGATTGAAGGGTATGGTTGCCGGTGAAATTACAGGCACATGAGACTTTTCATCTTTATGTATCAGGGTGGCGGGCGCGGTGCAATGCCACATAGGGTGCGTCCTATGTGGGCGTGACCCATGTGGTAATGCACTGTTCATAGGCAGAGGGTACCGCTTAACATCAGGTGGGCCATCTGCATAATCCGGCATTCCAAATTATGTAATAATAAACTTCAGACAAACTTATACAGTGTCTGAACAAGTGAGTTTAGCTGATTTTTGGTCAAAAGTAAATTGATTCGTTAATACCAACACAAAAACTTGTTGATTTATATTGTTTTCGTCAACTACACGAAGACGATGAAGGTACGTGATGATAACACTCGTTCATTGGGTAACTATTTATTGTAACATCTTTCTTCTCGCTTTCCTGCTATCTGCGGGAGTGATTTCGTGAAATAAGACGGAAGCGTGTAACAGAAAGCGCGCATTTTTCATAGGGGTTGGTAGTATCAGCCTTGTTGCTTATCACCAAAGAGGTAAGATGTCAAATGTTACACATCATATGCGACTATGGTAACACTGGCTCGTTTTTTTGAAATTATTTTCTGATCTGTCCTGGACATCTGTTAGGGCACCGGCCCTAACAGATCAGCGGTCAACGGCAGTGACCATTTCGGATGAGGATCTTAAAACGTGCAAATATGCAAGTCTCTATAGAGCTTACGTGTCTTGGTCGAAGCTCTGGGTCCAACAGGAACCCGAGCCCCACGCTTTTTCAAAATTATTGTAGAGCGTCTGGTCGAAGCAACGTTTTACCCGAGGGCTTGCTCTTATCTGGCTCAACGCATCAGTATTGCGATTTAGGGTGGCATTGCAACCAGAATCTTAGGGACGCTTCCATCTCAGCTGAGCTATCTTTAGATAGTTTGCAACGGTCTTTATATTGCTAAAAGTTTAAATTATTTTTTTATTTTATTTTTATTTATGTTGTTATTATTTTTGTAAATAAAGCTTATTTTTGATTATTACTGACCTTGGTTCTAGGTCCTCCATCTCTCCAATGTTAGGGTTTTCCGGGCGTAGTATATTCAGGTCCCGGAGAGGAGGCACCACTACTGTATTATCATCGTCTCGTCCTTGCATCTGACTGTTCAATATCTTCAGCAATTCTTCATATTGTTCCGCAGGCGGCGCCGGAGTACGCGGCTCGGTCTCAGCGCCACTGGTCTCGCTAGGAGCTGACTGCTCGTACTCCCGGGATCCATTGCTGCCATTGCTATTGGAAAACAAAACTATATTAGGGCATGTCTGGCTGTTTCAAAATCTTGTTAGAATATATCGGAGCAAGAGTGTTATGCTATGGGATAGCACTCCTGCCACTGGAACTGGTCGGTTCTACTATGGTAGAACCGAACCATCGCAGACACTAGAAGGTTCAATCAAATTCTATGTGAATTTGGTTGGACAAACTATATAACTTGTTTAGTAAACCGGAATACAGCATGGTACTAGATGGTAATCCAGACTTGAAAAACTGATATTCGGGCGTGGCTGATGTGATTAGTTCTTAGATTTATGATGATGAAATCAGCCGAGGGACGTCGTTGTTATCAACTGGATGGTAAGAGCCAAAGAGCAAGGGTTGTATTATTTAATAAATACTGATAGCAATTAAAAAACTTGTGTTTGATAGTTTAGGAGAGCAATGGTAGTAAAAACGAAAACATAGGGTACTTTGCAAATTTTTTTTTTGATAAATTAAACAGATTTAAAAAAAAATAAGCATCCTCTGCTTTTGGGGTTTGGGAAACTGCTTTAGCAGATTTTGATGGTATTTGGTGTGTTGATAGATGGGGGGTTGGGAGGGAGGGAGGGGGGAAGGGGAGAGGGAGAGATGGGATCCCGACACTATCCATGCAAAGCCGGAGCGATTTGCTAGTTCATTGATAAATATAATGTGGTAGATGTAGGCACTTTCGGAAATGATGGAATCCATACAAACAAATCGTTTATTTTGTTCACAGTTTATATAAACTAGTACGTACTATGAGCTAGTACTATATGAATCTAAAAATAGTAAACATATCTTACGATATGTACAAGTGAGCAGAACTTTAACAACACAGCTATAAGAATGCGAAAATAGTTAACAGTTCTATAGATAGCATAAGTGTAGGGTTCGATGTCTAGTCACAGTCCCTTCATTACTCAGTATTCATAACAACCGAGATAATTTTTAATGAAAATTACATAACTTTATCAAACGAAAGTTAATTAAAATTATTACGAGTAATTTTCACAAATACATTATAGAAGTGACAAAAACAAAATTGCTTTGATTACGAAAGGTAAAGAGTTAAAACAAGGAGTTTTTAATTTTTTAATTTTTATTTACACAACTTGGAATGACGGATCGATTAGATGGCCCAACTGATGCTAAGCGGTACCCTCCGCCTATGACAGTGTATTATCACATAGGTCACGTTCACCTAGGACGCACCCTATGTGGTATTCCACTGCGCTCACCACCCTGAGACGTAAGGACGAAAAATCTCATGCGCCTGTAACTACACCGACACCCATACCCATCAAACCGAAATACGTCAGTAGTTTAGTAGTAGTAGAGCTTTTTTGTGAAAGAGTTTGTCCGGGAAAGTACTACCACCATACCTATTTCTGCCGCAAAGCAGTAGTGCTCGCATTGCTGTGTTCCGGTTTGAAAGGTAAGGGTGCCGGTGAAATTACAGGCACATGAGACTTTTCATCTTTATGTCTCAGGGTGGCGGGCGCAGTGCAATGCCACATAGGGTGCTTCCTAGGTGGACGCGTGACCTATGAGGTAATGCACTGTTCATAGGCAGAGGTTACCGCTTAACATCAGGTGGGCCATCTGCTTGTTCCGTCATTCAAGTAGTATAAAAAAAAAAAGTCAGCAATGCGATAGAGTTTAACCAGACTCTTCTTTTTTTTTGTTATTATGGGCCTGTATCGGCCCACTACAGGACAAAGCTCTCCCTTCCTTTCTTCCACTTCTAACAAGGTTTTATTCCTTGGTTGGAGAACTCTTGTACCCCTCCAGATATTTGTTTTTTTGCCATTTTACAAGCTTTTAATTTTACTTACAATGTATGTTCGGGTCAAATCTTGCAACTGAATTTTAAAGCAGTTAACCTCAACTGATTGAGATGAATTACTGTGTATAAGTGTATGTCTACTATTAGTGGATAATGAATGTTAGTGGATGGAAAGGAAGAGGAAGACCTAAGAAAAGATGGATGGATTGCGTGAGGGATGATATGAATGAGAAGGGAGTGAATGATGAGGTGACGGCTGACAGGGGAGAGTGGAAGAAAGAGACGTACTGCGCCGACCCTAAATAAATTGGAAAAAGGGCAAGACAATGATGAGTGTTTTTTTTAGTTACTTGCATAGCGGAACATGCAGATGGCCCACCTGATGTTAAGCGGTAACCTCTGCCTTTAACAATGCATTACCTCATAGGTCACGTCCACTTAGGACGCACCCTATGCATTGTACTGCGCCAGCCACCCTGAGACATAAAGATGAAAAGTCTCATGTGCCTTTAATTTCACCGGCAACCATACCCTTCAAACCGAAACACAGCAATGCGAGCACTAATGCTTTGCGGCAGAAATAGGTATGGTGGTAGTTATTCCCCGGACGAACTGTTTCACAAAAAATGCTCTACTAGTACTACTTTTACTAGTCTGTCTGTCTGTCCGTGTTTGTCACAGCCTTTTTTTCCGAAACTATAAGAGCTACTGTTGAAACTTGGTACGTAGATGTATTCTGTGAACCTATGGTGGTAGTTTTTCCCCGGACGAACTGTTTCACAAAAAATGCTCTACTACTACTACTACTACTACTACTACTACTAGTGCTCTAAGTCTACTATTAATTATGATATTTCTCAATTCTGTCTACTTATTTCCTTGAACACATAACAAAATAATAACTTGAACAAATGCTTACCTACTTCAATCGAGTTTTCAACATAACACAATTAAAATAATATTAGAAGTTGCGAAACACTCAATCCGTTCAATGTCTATAAACTTATTGGCATTTTACGTAATTCACTCAAAATCAAATCATTTGTTCAGATTATTTCGTTGTTCGTCAAACAATGGTGCTCCAATTATTAAGCGATAATAATTTCCACGTTGCTTTGAAATAGAACCTAGTACATAACCTAATTGTGTACAAAATGAAAAGGTAATGCGTAAATATCAATATTTCTTTTCTAACTTAGTTTTTACTTTAGTCAGATCTTTAGGGCATCTGGTCGAAGCGACGCGTGACCCGAGAGCTGGCTCTTATCTGGCTCAACGCATTAGTATTGCCATTCAGCGTGGGACGCTTCCGTCTGGTAGTGATCTGGATCAGTTGAGCTACCTTTAGATCGCTTGCAGCGGTCTTCAGGTAGCACAACTGTTTCATATGTATTTTTTACATACCTTCTTTCTGTAAATAAATGTATTTTTCTTTAGTCATAAAAATTTATTGATAACCTAAAAAATAACAAATAAAAAAGTAAAAAAAAAAAGAAAAAAAAAAAAAGAAAAAGTAAAGTAAGTAAGTAAGTAAGTAGTTTAATAGTAAATATTAGAAAATATTTTGAAAGTATATAAAAATATAGCTTGAAATCTTATCATTTGTTCATAGATTACAACACGCAATCAAGTGCACGGATCAAGCAGATGTCCCACCTGATGTTAAACAGGCTCTCTGCCTATAGTGCATTATCACATAGGTCACGTCCCCCTATAGGACGCACCCTATGTGGCATTGCACTGCGCCCTAAGACATAATGATGAAAAGTCTTATGTGCCTGTAATTTCTACGGTTCAAGATGCATTCGATCTACAAAATTTGCATTTTGTCATATAAAACATCAACGATCGCGTGCGAACTAATACACTGGTTGTTGTTGGTGTCAATTTAACTAATATTTATTCTGTGATTTGACACCGAAAAATTAGCAGGCATGTTCTTAAGCTTGTAATATATGCCAAGATGTGTTCGATCTACAAAATTTGCATTTTGTCATAATACCAAATACTAACGATCACGTGCTAACTAAGTCATACACAGGTTGTTGTTGGTGTCACGCATTCGAATTTGACACCGTTAAATTAGAAGTCACGTACGTATATGCATATGTTGAAAAGTTTTGATAGAGCAGTTATGTTCCTTGGCCTATTGTTTCTAGCCGTTGAATACAGCGACAATCGTAATCATGATTATATCCTATTATTCTTATATGTTGAGAAATCTTTTTTGCTTTACTCACTGCCTATTGTGCGTCACGTTCACGTGCTATCTCGCGTTCACGTACGCGTTAAGTATTTTAAAATCTAATACTAATTATAAAACTGCGCTATCTGCCTACTACGCCCAAGCTTATTCAGTTCTTAATTATTGCGTAGTCATGTGGGGCGAGAGTGTACATTTTGACCAGCTTTTTGTGATGCAAAAGAAATGTATAAGAATACTAGTTAATATATCTAATCGCCAAAGCTGTAGGCCACATTTTATTGACAAAGAACTTTTGACACTTCCATGTATTTATATTTTACAAGCAGCGATATTTGTAAGAAAACATAAAAATTATTTTAGGTCCAAGTCTGAAACTCATGAAAATTATAACAGACGAAATAGAAATAAGCTAATGACAACCTTCTCGAGCTTACACACATTTAGTAAGAGCCCCCATTCTAGACTTGTCAGAATTTATAATAAAATACCACAAGAATTAAAAATCGAAACCAAGGACAATATATTTATTAAAAAAATTAAATCTTTATTACTCAGAAAATGTTATTACTCTGTTGATGAATTTATATGTGACAAATTATAAATGACCAAATGTACCTACTCGGTTAAAATGACATACCTATTGTACCAGTGATTTTCTCTCTTTCTGACGTACTTACCTATAATTTACCGGTCTAATTCTAATTTTAATTTGATTGTTTAATTTGACTGGTCCTAACGGACTTTTTTCTTTTTTTTTTCTTTATTATTATTATATTATAGTATTATTGTCTCGATTCTATTTTATTCACTAGCTTGATGTTTTAGATATAAATTAATAAGAACAAATCAATGCATGCATACAATGTGATAATCTAATATAATTTGAATAGTATAAATCTAATCTAATAATATTGCAGCGCCCTAACGGGGTTTATGTGTATGTACCTGACTAACAAAAAGTATAATTAAGATCAATACTAACAATAATGTACATATTACATAATAAGCAATAAATAAATGAATATGAATATGAATATGAATATTGGTGTATTTGTTAGTGTGTAGGTGACTTTGATGTAGATAAGTACTATACGACATGGAAAACTTCATCAAGTCTTCTCGTTGCCTTATGCAACGACGCCTAAAGACAAAAGATAAAACGTGGAAGGTAGGATGAGTCCACACACTGAAAAAAAAAAAAAAAAAAAAAACTATCTATGTAATATATTGTATTAAGTATATCAGTTGTCTAGTACCCATAACACAAGCTCTGCTTAGCTTGGGGCTAGACAATGTTGTGTGAACTGTCCAGCATTATTTATTATTTATTTTATTAATTTAACTCAGCTATGGAGAGGGCTATGCTTAGAGTCTCTCTGGAGATAAGATCTGAAACAAAGTTCCAATCAAAGTTCTCAACATAGCAAGCTGAAGTAGCAGCGGGCCGGTAGAACTGCCGAAGAACCGGTAACTGTAGAAGGAAACGAATTCTTGAGATGAGACAGCATCTATGAAAACTTAGTGTATGGCGCCCTCCGCTAGATGGAGCGACGCGTTGCGCAAGGTGGCTGGCACCAACTGGATAACCGGGCTCAGTGGCGCGCCATGGGGGGCCTATTTCCAGCAGTGGACTGCAATATATAGTGAAAAAAAAAAAAATGTTACGTAGACCTAGTATTATGGAGTTTAATAATATTGGGTGCCCGTTAAGCTGTCGGTCCCGGCTGTTATTGATTAATAGCAGTCGATAAGCCATGTCAGAGGCCCTCGGGCGGGCGGCTTGTCAAACTCCGACACCAGAGGCCAGCACTACCTCATACGAAACGAAACGATAATATTGGGTGATCAAATACCAAATTAACAAAAATGAACAAAGTTTTGAAAAATCTAAACTTTTTTATGCAGCCTCTTGCTTTTATACTTATTTTAAAATAATAAACTACAAAAAGTTTTTGACTGGTATTTTAAATTAAACTGCTCTTACACCTGCGTCATTTTCATGTTTACTTAAGCATTATTAATATCTTCTTAAGAACTTCCTTTACACATCCGACACAAGCTATTTGCTTAGCCGGTACATTGTCATTAAATTCATTGCTCTATAACAAAAGGTGTAATTTCACACTTATAATAAAAACAGCAGTGTTATTACAAAATTAATGCACGGAGATAAAATCGGCCTTATTAATAAATATTAAATTAGTCCTGGTTTAAACCCGAACGACGTGGTACTAGGTTTGACACGGTATTAAAGTTATATACAACTTTAATACAAAAGCAGATAGTCTGTTTTCCAAAGTCAACTCTAGAGCTAGATAGTCCGATGTTATGTCAAAAGTGTCAAAGCCTCGTACTATCTCTGGTTTTTTTCAAAGCAGGCAGCCCCACAGAAGAAGGGCAGCCCCCTACTTTGACAATGTAATTGACAGTTGATTACTTGTTGGAGGATCGTCATCTCGATTGCGAAGTGACACTCTCATACGAGATCCGTCAGTTTGACACGTCGGAAATATTAGTAGTTGTGCAAGCTTCGATAAAGGAACTTCGAAAGGGATTTCGATTTATCGAGGAGTGCAAACATTGATTTCAGAAAACACAACATTTGCTTTTGTGTTAAAGTTGTAAATAACTTTAATATTGTAACAAACCTAGACTACGTAGTACCAGGACTAATTTAAAGTTTATTATTTTTCAAGTGTAAACCACACTTTATGGATAACATTAAATTTAAATGTAAACTAAAAATTCCGTTCCAGCGTGACTCGAACCCGCACCCTCGCCTGTGATAGGCGATGTCTTTACCAATTTGGCCATAGAACGAGCTATGACGCTGGAGACGAAATTTGTGGGCACTATCACAGGCGAGGATGCGGGTTTGAGTCCCGCTGGAACGGAATTTTTGGGTTACATTAAAATTTATGACTAATTTAGTTTTTGTACGAAAACTGTTTTCGATTTAAATCTACATAGATACGTACATATTGAGCTAATAAGTAAATACTCAAAGGTGCGAAATTGAATTAATTAATTTGTCCAACTGTTTCCGTTAAATCAATAATCATTTTATTGATTTAAAAACAAAATAAGTTATCATAATTGATACTTTTAATAAAATATATTATATACGTATTTTATAAATTAAGTTCAAGCATATAATACGTCTTTTTAATTTTAAATTTCTTTTTATGATCAAAGTTAATCAAAAAAACTTCTAGTCTTGTTTTTTTTTGACTGCGTGTATGACGGGACAAGCAGATGGCCCACCTGATATTAAGTGGCATTACCATACAGGTCACTTCCAGCTAAGACGCACCCTATGTACTTGTAATTTCACCGGCACCCATACTTTCAAACCGGAACACAGCAATGCAAGCACTACTGCTTTATTATTTGGGCCCTATTGAAATTGTCATGAGGGGCACTCTGGCTATAAATGATTTCAATAATGATATCCCGCGTCCAACTTGCGCTTCTTGAGTCGTATTTCATGTGTGGCCTTGATTTTCAGAAGACATATTTCTGTGTTATTGTGTGTATCGCGATATCTTTGCCAATTGTAAACCAATTTTAATAGTTCTTTCTTTATTGAATGGCTTAATTTGACCACGATCTCACCTGTTGGTAAGTGACGATGTGGCCGAAGATGGAGCACAAAGGTCTAGAAGGCACCTATTCACTCTAGACTTGAAGAGACCCAGATTATAGTATTGAAGAAAATGTTCCGAAAAATCAGTAAAGTTATGGGTGGTTCTTTTAATTGTAAAAAAGTATTCAATATTGTTTTGAACGTTACATATCCAATGACTTTTATACAAGTAGGAAAGTAAACCAATAGTACTAATACCGGTTTTTCGAGAGGTTGGTACTATCAGCCATGTTGCTTATTACCAAGAGGTGAGATGTCAGATGTTACACATCATATGCGACTACTGTAAGGCTCGCTCGTAGGTGCATTAAGTACACAAATAGTGTACTTAATGCACCTGGGTGATTTACGCCAGGTGAATTAAGTCTACCTAACCGTTTTTTGATGGCTCAGGAAGGCATTTCTCGGATTGTAGACATTATCTCTAATTAGAGATAATGTCGAAGCGTGAATGTCTACAAAAAATGTCACGAAAATGTCACAATAACCATCAAATCGTATTCGATTTGAATGATTTTGGTCGACTTATGTCTATTAGTGCCATCACGAGAATAGCAAATTAGGATTTTATTCGACATTCGCCATCTTTTTTCGACATATGTCGAATTCGACTTAATCTCTAAAGCACCAGAATTGCCCTCCAGGTCTTTCCTCTCGCTTTGCTGCAATCTGTGTGAGTGATTTCGTGAAAAGCGACGGAAGTGTGTAATAGAGAGCGCGCTTCTTTTTTTTTATGTATTGGCTCGACAAGCTGGCTTACGGCCCGCCTGATGGCAAGCGGTTACCGTCGCCTATTGACATCTGCAACACCAGAGGTCCGAACTGAATTCCGAGAGGTCGGTACTATCAGCCATATTCAGGTTGCTTATCACCAAGGAGGTGAGATGTCAGATGTTACACATCATTTACGACTACTGTAAGGCTTTCTCGTTTTTTTTTCTTAACTAACACTAGTGACGGACAGATAGCTAAGTCTCATGGTCACTTTTATACCACTTAGGTAAAGTAACCCAAAAAAAACCGATTGCACTTTTTAAAACGACTTACAGAACGAATTAAGTATGTACCTAACTGATAAATTTGTAAAAACTGGAATAACGTGTATTTTAAAATTTGCTACGGAATTTATTCTTCGACGAAAATCAATTAAATAAAATTGTTTCCACAACTAATGATATGTTTAATTAACTTAAATAAAGAAGGGGTAGGTACCTACACCAATTACTCCATGGTAGAATAGATTATTAAACGATTTTTAGGGTACCGTATCTGTTAAGGTAACAACGGAACCATTAGAGGATCACTTTGTTGTTCGTCTGCCTGCCTGTCATGACTCTTTTTCTCAAGAAGGGCTGAGACACTACTGAAGCCCTGAACCCAATTTTTTGTTGATTTTTCTATGTAGTGTACATAGACCTAGCCCAGGATGAAACATTTCCTTTATACCTTACCTATATAAAGGTCTGTGAGGTTATAGTGCCATCAAAAAAACAAGTTTCTAACTAAATTTATTAAAAAGATATAGCAAAGAACGTCTAATTTTTTAATGGAAATCCCGAAAATGAGTAACTACTTCTACTAGTAACGTCACAATTCTGAAATTTGGAATGCTATACGAGGCTTTATAACGCAAATGAGGAGAAAAGTCTAAAATTGAGGATTTTTGTCTTTTTATGTTTATTTTTTAAATGGCTTGTTTAAGTTTGTAGGAAGAAGTGGTTAAAACTCGAAAAGTGCTCTGACGATTTCGAAACAATTTATGGATCGGAGGAACCCTCAGGGCGCGAGTCTTACTCGTACTTGTCCATTTTATTTTAATAGTTGTTTCGGGAATGATTTCAAGGTGTTCCTTAAAATAGTTAACCCAATCCGATAGTTATGTAATAACTATTGATTATGAGTACATACACATTGGACATAAATTAATATAAACTACGAGGTAATAATTAGAGATGCACCGAATAGTGATTTGGCCGAATACGGCATACCGAATAAATGCAGAAAAACTTGTTTTTATTCACCATAATCTTTTATTAATTTTAAATATTATTATTACTTACGTATTTATTTATATAGCAGAATAAGAATAAGCATTGCCATTCAGCGTGGCAATGCAGTCAGCATTCTGGGCACGCTGCCATCGTCGGGTCACGGCTTGCTGATCTGGTAGATAGGTTTTTAGTTTAATTTTGGTTTATTGTCTTATTTTAACCCTAATTCTAAATGTATATTTTCATTACTGCATAATTGAATATAATATGTTGTAATAATATATCTGAATATAGCAGATTGTAGTGGATAATTGAATAAAAACAAGTTTTTCTGCATCTTACCAAACATTTTACCATATATACCTACTTTCTGATTAAAAATATTTTTATTTTCATTATTAGGTTTTTTTTATTCGGCCGAATACTAAATATTATAAAAAAGACCGAAAAGGCCGAATACCGAATAGTTGCCGAATATTCGTTGCATCTCTTGTTATAACACATTTGTGCTTGATTAGGCAAAAGTACATTTTAGATATGTTTATCGATTACCGCCGATAGCTTCGGGTGATGTGTCGAAATTAGACATTTTATCTAGCTATCTCAAATAAGCTGATAACGAGTAATTTTTGTCCGAAAACATAAGCTTTGTTGGAACAACGATAATCATGATCATGCAGACGAGTGGGTGTTAATTTCCATTCATTATTTAACATGAAAAATCTTTTATAATAAGATTATTATAAACAAGTCCGTGGTGTGTCCGGCCCAAGAATAGAACCCTCCGTCTCCTCCCGTGGATATCGCAAAAGCCGACTCAGGGAATGTGTTATTACTGCAAGAAAGCTTTAGCAAAGACAGTCGTAGGAAGCAATGGTGGCGATGAGCTCACCACTTGTCACGTCTATTTCCCACGATGGCGCAACACACAGTGAAAATAGGCCCATTTGAGGCTCTGCCTACCCTTTTTGTGAAAAAGGGTATGTATGTATTACTTAACACATCCAACAGTCACATACATAGTCCTTATCCCACACTAGGATCCCCTGTGTAATGGGTATCAGAAACTACGAGTACCATGGTACTACAATATCCAGATGTAACAAATATTTGCAGATCATATAAACATTTGTCTCCCAGCGGGAATCGAACCCGTAACCTCTAACATCACGAGATTGTCAAAACGATTTGAAATTAATTAATTTTATCTACACTCAAATCGAAAAATTCGAATTACGAATTCAAAGACGGTTCTGTACAGACGCACTTTACAGCCGCATATACATACAATTACGAATAAAACTCATTATAGTACCGCCAACTGTATCATAAAACTCATTATAGTACTGCTATCTTTTTTTTATTAATTCATTAAACTCTACCTAGTCTATGGTTATAGCCTGAATATGAAAAAAAAGGCGCACGCATACGCAGCTCGATCTGTGAAAAAATGGCGCACGCATGCGTAGTTTGAACTTAATTTCCCGTGCTTCCCATAAATTTTTTTGCCGATCGTGTTTTTCTTTGTTTAATTTAAATTTTTCCTATGAGTGAAGGATAAAATAGTGTATGAAACTGCATATAACTTAGGTATTAAAACACTCGAGTCAACCTATTATCGCATGAGGCGAACAGACTCTCGTGTTTTAATACCCTTTCTTATATGACAGTTGCATAAACTACTATTATAAACATAACACTAGGTTGAGTCGTGTCGAGGATAGTTGGAGAAACGACTAAAAATACCGGTGTATGTGCTTAGCTTATCGCAGCAATTTGGTGTTGGTTAGAATAATGTAGACTGAAAACTATTAATTAGGTAGATTAGCTATTTTATTGTACAGTCACGTAATGTACGTGACTGTACAATAAAATAGCTAACATTAATATGTCATATCTTTTTTCCTTATCGGAATAAGGGTCTTTAAATATACCAGTCATTGTAAATTTTCGACTTTTAAAATTGACAACGCTTACAATGCATCTGATTAGATATAAATATAATAGACTAGAACCTAAAATAACAAATAGCTAAACTAAAATCTACTACTGGAAACTAAAATAACTAAAGGCAATGTATTAGGGCGATTTTTTCGCTTGGTGTGGTGTTATCACCTTAAGAGGAAACACCAAGGCACAGAATAAATATTAGTGACCAAGGGCTAGAGAATTAAAAAATAGGTATTTGTAAAATTTATTGCTTTCGCGCAGTGATAGAACAAACGAACAACAAGCGTGATAGAGACAATACCTAATAAAATTATATAAAATCAACGATACGTAGTCCCCTAATTCCTTCTCCAAAACTTAACCAATTTAACTATTTTTTTTAATTAAAAATAAAATAAAGTTTTAGCCGTGTTCCTATGATTTCAGTTTTTATATAATCTAGTCAAATTTGTTTTCAGGAGGATGTTTGAACACAGCGGAAAATCTGACCGATTTTTTAGGTTTTTGAATGTTTATATCTGTTTTAATAAATAATTAATAAAAAAAAGAAAACATAGGGACATACCAAAGGTGGCCATAGATTTTTTGGAAAAAAAAAACTCTGCTGGCATTATCCAGGGAGAAAACAGGGGAGTACGTTTGTATGGGAAAACGGCCCTTGTGTTTCCTTTTCATTGGTATTTCTCTTCTATAGAGCTAAATATAAGAACAATTATGAAAGAAAGAAAGAAAGAAAGAAAAATTCTTTATTTGTAACGGCACACATGGATAGGACAAAAAACTCTCTACAAATAAAATAAAAAATAATAGGTTATACATACAAAAGGCAAAAACTAAGTACTAATGAATAAATAATTAATTTGTAATTATGGTTCCAGAACTTTTAAGATTGTATTGAAATAACAGTGTGTTTAGTATTGTATTTGCTGAAAATTATTTTGCATGGTTTCTTTTTGTTTTCTGCACTTAGTACTTGGAGTCCTTGGTATTACCTATTATGTATTATACCTTTTGTAGGTATTACCTATTATGTTTTATACCTTTTGTAGGTATTACCTATTATGTTTTATACCTTTTGTAGGTATTACCTATTATATTTTATACCTTTTGTAGGTATTACCTATTATATTTTATACCTTTTGTAGGTATTACCTATTATGTTTTATCTTTTTTACTATATTTGTCGAGTGTCATTTCTCCTATCCATGTGTGCCGTTACAAATAAAGAATCTTTCTTTCTTTCATTCTATTTATTTATCCACTAGAGCACAGGAAATCCTATTTTATTGCGAAAATTGATCTCCCGAATCAGATAAACCAACGCATCTTGTTTTAAAAAAGACTGTGGTATTAAATTTTTGTATCTTCAGCAATCGTCGTCGTATTTTTATAAACATAATTCGTAATATTTTAGTAGGTCCATGTATAAAATACTATTATGTTTATTTGATGAGAGGATAACATTTTAGTTTCAAAAAAAATGCGTTTTCCTGCGTACGTAGGCATATAATTATAATGAATATATACTAGTAGCCTGCTCGCGTGTTCTTTCACGTGGTCCCGGTGGTCACGGTGGCCTCGCTGGTCACTAAAGTTTCATCGCTAACGGCATAATGGTTTAGGAATAACTACATCAAAACATAAAAACCTACAATAATTATAATTTTACTTCCTTCCTTATCCTTACATAGTATAAAACAAAGTCTCTTTCCGCGTCTGTCTGTCTGTATATTCCGCTAACTCCTCAACACTGTCCCTTTCTTCCACGTATTCTTCTCCATCCTAAGGTTGTCTGGAACAGATCGTTATAAGACATAAGACTGCCCATCTCGCATTTATTTGTTTCGTTATTATATTACGTCATGTTATGTAATTTTTCTATCTAATAATTGGAAGGAATTCATCTAGACTGCAAATAAACACACACGTCTTTTTCCTCTGAAGGGTAGGCAGAGTCTCAATGGCCCTCTTTTCACCATGGGTTACACCATTGGGAATATAGACGTGACAACAGGTGAGCTAATCGCCGCCATTGCTTCCCACGACTGACTTAGCATAATATATGCTTATTAAACTATGTTTTTTTTAATCCTTTGAAATCTTCTATCTTGGCCTACAAAAGACTAACAAAAAATTGTAGTGCACTCAATTTTCTCTTGCGTTACATTACCATAAAATAAAAATAATGCAATTGAATCAATAAGGACCTACTTACCTATTAACATCTTGTCTTTATAGATAGCACAACTGTTTCATTTGTATTTTTATATTATGTGTACAGCTACTTGTTCTGATTGCATCATTATTTCTATAAATAAATCTTTTCTTTATATAATCCTATACTATTAAAATAACAATATTTGAAAATATATTTGTTATCACGTTCTCGAAAACGGCTCTAATGATTTTGATAAAATTTGCTATATGGGGTTTTTGGAGTATACTGAAGAGGTAAGGATGGTACTGAACTGTTGGCTGCTAGCTTATTAAGGTGGTTGCTTTCGCTTGTGGCGCGAAATTCAATTTTTTTTCTTGTTTTTTGCTCATCACAGCTCATTAACACTTCTTCAGATAGCGAAAACTGATTTTCCGGTAATTGTACGATTTGTAATTGTAATTGTAATTGTAATTTGGCTACGATTGTGCTTCAATGATATTTACAGTGTTATTTGTTTCAAGCACAGTTTTTTTTTTAATTTCGTAATATGTTGTTACTGGAATATAGCGTTAGCCGAGTCAGTCTTGGGAAGGAATGTCACTAATGAGCTCACCACTTGTCACGTCTTTATTCCCACGTGAGTATAGTGAAAATAGGCCATTGAGGCTCTGCCAATACTTTCGGGGAAAAAGGCGTGTATGTATGTAGACAAGAATGCGTCAAATTATAATGCATATAAGAATTTGCTGTGTTTCCGATAAGCATAGTACGAGTATCTTTCACGTGAGGCAGTGAAATTAAAATTATAGACCAACCACCGTATGAATCGATTTAAACTGATAAGGCAAAACCCATAACTATCGTCGATGTAAAATAATTGCTGATGATAATAAAATAAACTTAAGCTCTTTGTACTTTACTACCAATTTTGTACAGTTACCTACTAATACTGGTGCTTCTTTCAAGGACTAAGCGTCAAATAAAATTATATATAAGAACCAAGCACAGAATAAATACAAGGAACAAATACACACTTAAAAACAAAAACTGTCTTCAAAGCTTCAAATGAAAAGTTTTATGCGTATTTTGTATTCAGTATTGGAGTGCTGTGGCTTTTATCATCAGCTCACGAGACAGACATGATGACTCCCAGACGCATACACCTCAATAAGTTATAAAAAACATAACAAACACAAATATGTGCCATTAGTTTTTGAGGATAACCCTCGATTTCTCTGAGATTCCATAATCAGATCCAGACGTGGTGAATATGGGACCACATCTATGGAGTACACCCGTTCAAACATAAAATGAGTATTTCAAATTAGTTCACCACTGACGGAGATATCGGTAAACATACCTACATAAAATAATACATACAGACGAACATAGAAATGAAGCCTTTTCTGAAGTCTGTTAAAAAGTGAAAACAATATCATCATAAATATTATCCGTCTATGCGTCTCTTCTCGAACCATGCGTTTAATTCAGATTTCCGAAGTCAGGTCAATTCCCTTCATAGCTCAAAAAGTATTCAATACCACAGAATAAATAATAGTATAACCAATACCTACACAAGATATCGAGATAGTTTTTGATAAAAATTACGTAATTTTTTCAAACCAATATCACTTATTCGGTTCTTAAATAAGTGGCTTTTGCGGTTTTCATGAATGCAATAAGTCGATTGTAGTGTAATGATACGACAGAGTCTGGTTAACAACTAGTTTATTCAATATCCGAGGGTACTTAGGATACTACATTTGCCTACCCACAACATCTTCCCCTAAATAAATAAGTTAACAAATTACGTAACTGCTCAAACTAAAGTTAAGACTAGTTAGGTAGGCATACCCTACTATAACTAGGTACATACTTACTAGATACGCTTGACTATCTATTCTCTCGGTCAGAGATACTTTTTTACTTTAGTCGAAGGTCGGAGACATGGAGGTGAACATTCAAAGCTTTCACCCAATTCCCTACTCGGTTCATACTCCTCTCCTTCTTCCTCTGATTCATATGTATCATCCGATGTAACAATAGAACTAGGACTTTGTTTTTGACTTTCTGCCTGTTTACTATTTTGCGCCAGATTTTGAATTAAATGTCGTCGATTGCGTCGATAAATACCAATCCTGTTCTTTACAATATAAGAACGCGGGGTGGCTGCTTTTCCCAAAACAGTACCACGAATTTTTTTGTTATTATTTTCCAACATGATTACGTCATCGCCAACATTTAATTCAGGAAGCTCTTTGCAATGTTGATCATAATAGATCTTACTATTGTTTTGCTTATCTAGTAACATTTTATGCTGTGATTTATCGTTATAATTATAACTTTGTTTTAACAAGTCTGGATGAACAGGCAATCTACAATTTAATCGTCGGCCCATCATCAGTTGTGCAGGAGAATCCAAGTTATCTCGCGGCGTGTTTCTATAGCTTAGCAAATTTAAATAAAAATCCGTGTTACTATCTATGGATTTTTTTAACACTTTTTTAACAGTTTGTACTGCCCTTTCACTTTTTCCGTTCGATTGGGCAAAATACGGGGATGATGTAATGTGGCTGAAAGCCCATTCGTCTGCAAATTTTTTAAAGTTATGGCATGAAAACTGTGGACCGTTATCACTAATCACAGTTTCGGGGATCCCATACCTAGCAAAATTTTCTTTCATAACGGTCATTACAGACTTAGCTGACGTATCTCTTAGATGACTTACTTCAACAAATCCAGAGAAATAATCCACCAAAATTAAATATGATTTCTTTTGATACTCAAATAAATCAGTTCCAATTTTATTCCATGGCAATTTCGGTATAGGAACCGGAATCATGGGCTCTTTACTTGGTTTGTTTGTATTCTCCTGACAAACTTTACATTTTTTTACATAACATTCAATATCGTTTGTTATTCCCGGCCAAAACAATACTTCACGCGCGCGTCTCTTACAACGATCTATTCCCATGTGCCCATCATGAATCAGCTTTAACATTTCATTTTTTAGTGAATCTGGAATCAATACCTGCTTATTTTTAAAGATAACACTATCAACACAATACAATTCATCTCGAATAGACCAAAAATACCATAAGTCACTCTGAACATTATATTTATGATTGGGCCAACCCTGGGTAATATAACAAAGCAACTGTTTCAATACCTCATCTTTAACCGTCTCCTGTTTCACAAGAGAAAGTTTGTTCTGGGACATTGGGATGCTACCAATGACCATCTTCAATTGATACAGAATTGCCCTACTTATCTTATCATCATATAAGTCAGGAAGAGGCGCGCGTGATAATGTATCAGGTATGTACATAAACTTTCCTGGCTTATAAATAATAGTTAAATCGTAACCTTGAAGTTTTAACATCATTCGCTGCAAGCGTGCTGGGATCGAATCTAAAGGCTTCTTAAAAATGCTTTCGAGCGGTTTGTGGTCCGATTCCACGAGCACGCGTTTTTTTCCATATATATATTGATGGAACTTTTCACATGCAAAAACGATCGCAAGTAGTTCCTTCTCGATCTGTGCGTACCTAACCTGTGTGTCCGTGAGTGTACGCGAGGCGTACTCGACTGGTCGGCCGCCCTGCATCAGCACGGCGCCGAGCGCCACACTGCTCGCGTCTACTGATAACAGAACTGGCTGCCGCACGTCATACAATTCTAAAACAGGTGCCTTGCAAATAAGGTTTTTTAAATTTTCGAACGCCACTTTATGCCCATGTTCCCAACTCCACATTATATCTTTTTTTAATAACCTCGTTAACGGAAATGTATGATTCGAATAATTTGGTATATATCTGGAAAGATAATTAACTACCCCTAAAAATCGTTCCAAGCTCTTACGATCCGTTGGTTCAGGCATATTTAGTACGGCTCTTACTTTTTCCGTATCTACTTTCATTCCATCCTTGCTAAAGACATGACCCAAGTATCTCACTTCCTCTAATGCAATTCGACATTTTTCTCTATTGAATTTTAAATTAATTTCTCGTGCCCTTTTAAATAACTCATTCAGCCGTGTGTCATGCTCCTTTCTAGTTCTTCCCCAGCAAATTATATCATCAATAAATGATTCTACTCCCTCCAAGCCTTCTAAAAGCTGTTTCATCTGTGCATGAAACACTTCACTCGCGCAATTTAGTCCGAACGGTAAACGTAGGTACTGGTACCTAGCAAATGGCGTATTAAAAGTACATAGATCTGCACTTTCTTTGTCTAGTTTCACTGCCCAGAAACCAGAATTGGCATCTAGAACCGAAAAATACCTAGCGCCATGAAGTTTAGTCGCGAGCTCATTTATTGTTGGTAATTGAAAATGCGCGCGTTGTATAGCTATATTGAGAGGCCTCGGGTCCAGACACACACGTAACTGTCCATTTTTTTTAGCTACTATCACTAACGAATTTACCCATGGCGTGGGATGGGTCACCTTTCTAATGACTCCTAGTTGCGTCATCCTATCCAATTCTTCCTTTAATTTATCGGTTAGCCCTAAAGGTACCTTGCGTGGGGAACACACTACCGGTGTCACACTCTTATCGACCACTATATGGTATTCACCAGGTAAACAGCCTAACCCATTGAATAAATCCTCATTTTCAGTTATTTTAATATTTTGGATTCTTTGAATTAACCCCAACGTTACACAAGCCTGTAATCCCAGCACACTCTGACATTTAATTGCAGCAATTGCAAATTTTAAATTATACGGTGCCTTTTTATATCTCCACACTAAGTTACAAATTCCTTTTATGGGAATATATTCACCGCTGTACGACTGTAATTTAACATTACAATCAGCATTCATTATTTCAGGACTATAACCCATAGCTATAAAACGAGCGTACGATAAAACATTAATATCAGCACCAGTGTCTAATTTAAATTTTTCTGGACCGCACTCTCCACTGAGTACTTGAAACCAGTCCTCTGACAAAGTGTTTACTCCGGAAACACTATATAGCATCGATATAAAAAACGACTCACAGTCATCTTCTTCGTCCGATTTGTCCTCGCACAATCCAATGTCATACATTTTTTTCACATTTTTGTGTACCTTGCACATTCTTGCAAAATGACCATGATTTTGACACACATAGCACTGCACAGAAATAGCGGGACACTCCGCCGGTACACTGCACTCTCCTCCACACCTGAGACAATGTGGTGATGATGCAGCCTGCGCACGTCGCACGGCCCCGCCGGCGCCGCCGCTGTACCCGGCTGAGGGCTGGCCGCGCCCGCGTAGGCCTCCGCGGCCTCCGCGCACGGCCCGCCAGCGCCCCCGGCCGCCGGACCCGCCCCGCACGCCGATACTATCCACCTGCGCCGCCGACCCCTGGCCGTGACGCGTCTCCAACATACGGCTACTATCACACGATATTTCGTTGGCCTGAACAATCTTGATAGCTTTATCCAACGTCAAATCTTCCGTTCTCAGTAAGCGATCCCGCACAATTGTATTATTCAAGCCGCAAACAATCCGGTCTCGAATAAGCTCCTCTTCTAAGATTTTAAACTCACAATTTCTGCTTAACAATTTCAATGCGGTGACGTACTGATTTATCGACTCGCCGACTTCTTGACTTCTAGTGAAAAAGTTATATCTTGATAGCGTTATATTTGGTTTCACTGCAAAATATTCGTCAAACTTTTTCAATAACAAGGTGACGTCATCTTTTTCCGTGTCATTGCTAAAAGTAAAAGTCTCGTAAACATCGAACCCCTCGGGTCCAATCAAGTTGCCCAGTAGACTAGCCTGCACGCCGCCTTCTTCTTTATGCACCCCAGATGCTTTTAAAAACAGACTAAACTGCGTTTTCCACCGCTTCCATGCGTCAGCCCGGCTGACGGGGCTGCCATCCAGACTCAGTTCTGGCGGTGGTCGAGCGTGTTCCATTATTGTAACACAACACTTACACGTTACGGAACACTATTACACAATAAACAAATTGTTTAATTGTATTTTCACGCTAATATTTAGTAAAAATCACCGCTGTCACCATGTAGTGTAATGATACGACAGAGTCTGGTTAACAACTAGTTTATTCAATATCCGAGGGTACTTAGGATACTACATTTGCCTACCCACAACATCGATGACAGTAGTGAAGTAAAAATAAATTACAATGCCAGTACTGATTACGTGAGGCGTGAGGTCAAATGGCAATTATAAGATGACGCATTGGAATAGTTAGGCAGGGATCTAGATTTTTCACAGTAATTACAAAACATATTATTATTTAAGTGATATTTGGTAACCCGATTCTTTATATCATTAACTTATGTATTGCACCTACATTACGCGATTGGTTAACTTTAATAACAGAAAAATAATCTCAAAGAAACCTCTTTTAAAACAGAGATTTACATTTTTACAGACAACCAGGACCGATTTAAACCTTTAAACTTACGAGGTAGCTTTGTCCAAACACATCCTCCAATGTTGTAGTTGTTTTTTTTAAATTAATCTTCGTTTTTAATTCATAGCGTATACGACCTTATACGAAATCATAGTGTATCAATGCCTCGCCTTTTAATTCGTTGGTTGGAGAACTCTTGTACGGAGATGGTTGCAGAGATATACCTCTGTGACAATACAGACAGACATACGGACGGCATATCTTCGTCATCGTTACACTCTTGGCAGAGTGGTCGTGGTCATCACTTCAGGGTCTGTGGCTCGCTTCACAATCCTTCGCCACTCATTTTGCACCGCAGCTTTCCTGGTGCATTAATGCAGTGGACCGTCCAAAGCTGCCTTGATTTGCTCAGTCCATCTCATGGGCCATCTGCCCCGTGCTCGTGTGCCCTCAACTCTACTCTGTACAACAAGGCGTTCAATGGACACCTCTCCGCGTCGCGATTCGTGCCCGAAGAAAGTGAGGATGCGAGATTGCACAGATAGCTGATAGTCGCTGCTTGATGCTTGACGGACGGCATAGGCTTCGTAATATGGTCCCGTTAGCCCCTTAGGGTATGGAAACCCTAAAACTAGTAATTAGTAACTCAAAGTTTATTAACCTGCCACATGTTGATGCTCCATTTTACTTTCAACTCCGAGAAACATAAGTAATGGGTAAATAGAGAGAGGAGGTGGGTAATAGGAGAAGACGGAAGGCGGCTTCCTGGTCAATGTCAGTGATCTAAAGCAAAAAGGCGTTATTATTGTCTAATTGACACCTACGGATTTGTCTGGAGTTGTGGACTATTAGTCATTTCCTTTTACCCGACTGCCGGAGGGTTATAATTATCACGCGTATAAGACAGTCTAACTTAAAACTCTAGTTCAAGTTGATTAGGGTTTTTTTAATTCCCCCACATAAAATTTGACTGATAAAATAATTAAGTAGCATCGAAGTTCTATCATTGCGTTTGCGTATTTTAGAAAACCAATGTTTTTTGCTGGTTCATTTAACAATTCTACATATCATTATAGAGATCCAAACATAATGATTAAATTACGCTATATCAACGAGTAAGTACCTGTACCTACTAATATTTCATGACGTCACGCAACAACTAAACACAAGTTGGTTCACATTCTTTACATATTTTCAAGTAGGTAATTCCAATATTTACTTTTGAAAATATGTTATCGGTATATTCTAAATTTTGCGTCAAAACAGAACACCTGTTCTGTGACTTAGGTGGTCCTTCAATGTTTTTTTAACATTGATAGACCTTTATTTGACCACGATCTCACCTGTTGGTAAGTGACGATGTGGCCGAAGATGGAGCACAAAGGTCTAGAAGGCACCTATTCACTCTAGCCTTGAAGAGACTCAAATATTAGTTTTCAGGAAATACAGACGACGGTAGTTTATTCTACTCCTTAGCAGTTCGCATTACAAAGGTAGAACTGACTAGTTTCACTTTTGTATTCCTATTGTATGCTCCGATTTCTGATACCTCGGTTCAACAACTAAAAACAACGGCGACATATATTGAGACGTTCAAAACAGAATTAATACTGGATGGATAAAATTGCGACAGGTTTCAGGGTAACAACAAGTAATCCGGGAATGCCTCTTAAACTAAAGACTGCGCCAACACCAGGCAGACATCTTCATACAAAAAAACGCCTCGCGCCGCTCGAAAATACGATTTTTATTGAATATCTCGTAAAATATAGATAATTTTACAAAACAGTAAACCCTCGGCTTTGTTTTATTTATTTTATTTATCTATTTTTTTACCCAATAATATGCGATAACTCCCATCATGCACTATTTTAATAAACAATCGAATCTAGGCAAAAAATTTACGTAACTTTGTTTTTTTTTTTCTATCGATTTTTCTGGTACAGTGATCCCGGAATTATAATGTAGTATCAACGCATATTTTTAATTTGAATCAGTATTCTAAAAATTAAATCTAAGATTAGGTTTTTTGCGGTCAAGACGATCACTGGCCTGTCGTATTGTATGGATCTGAGTGTTGGGCTACCAAGGAGATGGATGAAAGAAGAGAAAATGACAATGTTGAGACGCATGTGTTGTGGAGTGACTAGAATGAATATGATAAGAAATGAGTATAACAGAGGAAGTTCGAAAGTAGCGCCAGTAACAGAAGAGATGAGGAGTAATAGGTTAGCGTGGTTTGGGCATTTTTGAGGAGGGAAGAAAGCATGTTACAAAAAGAGTGGTGCATATGAATGTGGATGAATGCAAGAGTAGAGACAGGCCTAAGAAGAGATGGATGGACTGTGTGGAAGATGACATGTGTAGGAAAGGTGTGTGAGTACCGATATGACGGGAGATAGGAGAGAAGAAAGAAAAAAAAATAAGTGCGAGTCGGACTCGCCCACGCAGGATTCCGTACCGGAAAAAAAAGACGTTTAGTGTTTGGGAGCCCCCTTAAATAATTAATTCTATAATGTTTTTTAGTATTTGTTGTCATAGCGACAACAGAAATACATCATCGTGACAGACGGACAGACAGACAGACGGACTGATAGTGGAGTCTGTAATAGGGTCCCGTTTTACCCTTTGGGTACGGATCCCTTAAAACTGGCTGATCCCGGTATAAGGATCATAGTAGAAAAGCATCATGATACCGACAGAGGGATACTTTGTTCAGAGATATATACATTTTATAATATTTCACATTCAATACGAGCACTTATCTGTAAGACGCTGTCAAAGTAGTCTTCATTGTGATAACGATACCAGATAATATAGCGTATAAAACAATAAAACTATCTCAATTGGTACAATAAACTTGTTTTTAAATTAGTTAACTATCAGGTAAAAATTAACTCCGTTACAAACTGCTTTAGTTTGCTCCAAATTGAGACCAAGTCAAGGAATTATTCGAATTTACGTTATAGCCAAACTTAAATGCGTCTCGAGTAAAGTTAGTAGTATGCCCAACAACTTAGATGTCTATATTCCATAAGTAATTTACATATCAACCAGTAATTGTTTTTTTTATTCCATTCCCGCTGCGGGACAGATGTTTGTATAATTTGCAAATATTTGTTCTGGGTCTAGGTGTTATGGTGCCATGGTACTCGTAGTTTCTGATACCCACGATATAGAGTATCCTAGTGTGAGATCAGGACTATGTTGTCCACCATACCTATTTCTGCCGCAAAGCAGTAGTGCTCGCATTGCTGTGTTCCGGTTTGAAGGGTGCCGGTGAAATTACAGGCACATGAGACTTTTCATCTATGTCTCAGGGTGGCGGGCGCAGTGCAATGTCACATAGGGTGCGTAGTAGGTGGACGTGACCTATGAGGTAATGCACTGTTCATAGGCAGAGGTTACCGCTTAACATCAGGTGGGCCTCTTGCTTGTTCCATCATCCAAGTAGTATAAATATGTATGTGAATATGTATGTTGGGTGTTATTTTATGTTAATTTAACTCTACACTTATACTTATTATTTCACAGTTCGGTTCCTAATTGTGTTTGACTAACATACTATCATTGAAATATAAAATACCTACAAAGTAGAGATCACTAATAAGATTATTAGCTAATGAGGGAACCTTTATGAGCTACAAGAATCTGTTAGGAGTTGGACTATTTGTGTCAGTTTGAGCTCTGCCTATTAATATCTTAATGATATCAAGAGGTCATTGTAACTATTGATAAGTGACAATTATTATTACTCTTGAGATGTTACCATTTAATTAAAACGCTCTAAAAGGCAATAAATAGGTAGATAAACTCTTTATTGTACATTAACTACTAAATAACACACAGAAATACAAAACTTAACTAAATAACAAAAATTACAGAAATGTTCAAAAAGCTCTACTACTATTAAACTGTGTGTGAACTATCCAACATTATTTATTTATTTATTTATTCTATGGATTTCCTCGATTCAAATATTCATATTATTCATATATTCACAAATATACACGCAGTCAAAATTTACAAACCTTATTAAAAGTATGAGTACATTTTTTTTATTTGAATGAAAGACGAAATATGCAGATGGAACACCTGATGTTAAGCGGTAGTCTATTCCAATAACAATGCGTTACCTCACAGGTCACGTCCATCTAGGACGCGCCCTAATGTAACATTGCACTGCACCCGCCACTCTGAGACATAAAGATGTGCGAAAAACAGTGCCGGTGAAATTACAGGCACATAGGTATGCCACACAGGTTGCGTCCTACGTGGACATGACCTATGAGGCTATGCATTGTTACCTAAAGGCAGAGGTTACCGCTTAACATCAGGTGGACCATCTGCTTGTTCCGTCGTTCATCCAATAAAAAAACGAGATTTTTTTAGTCCATGCAGGACTAAAAAAATAAGAACAAAAAACACAAAAGAGGTAAGACTGCCTGCAACGAACTTTATTGCAAAAACCTCTTCCAAAATGTTCAATTCCTTTTTTATTTTTTACCGTATCTCTAATTTTATTCCATTCGTGTAAGGGTACTTTATGACATCCAGTAGTTCGATTGCAAGTCTACTAGTTAGAAAAGCGCTCGACGGCATCTTAATTCACTTACCTTCCAAAATATCAGAAGAAAATATCACTTTCCACTCACAAAAAAAATATCACAACACCAACCTTTTTTGCAAAAATCTCTTCCGAAACTCCATATACGCCGATTTTCCCTTATCCTCCGTATCTCCTATCTTGACTCTCCCGTGCAGGGGCACTCTATGTCCAGATATCCCATAGTCCATTTGCAGGTCTACGACCAGCATTAGAGTGAACAGTATGAGGAAAGCGCTAAGCGCGAGCGCTAGGCGCTCCTTCAGTTTCATGTTGAGCATGGTGCGCGCGGTCTGGCGGCACGGCGCGGGCAGACTGGCCGGCCCGCGCGCATCCTCGGGCGTCGGCGACCGCTTGCCGGCGCGCGCGCGCACGCGTCGCCACCGCCACCCGCGCGACCTGAAACAACACATGACGTTAGGGGGTGGTCGCTTTTCCACTGCTGCAACAGCGTAGCTAAGGAAAGAGTATCGATAATTTCCTTTTATGTAGTCAGAATTTCCCCAAAAATGGTGTTTTTTTTATTTAATCTTTACCTTATCAACAGTCACAATGACCCTGTAGTAGTCATATTTTTAGCCGCGAAGTAGACGTTATGCGAAGTGAGCCAATTTTTTTTGTAAGGTCGGTAGCCAGGACAACATTTTTGATGCAACGGATGCAAGGAAAATACGTAGGAAATTACATTTAAAACGAAACATCTACTTGCTCAAACACACAGAGTACATTTTTTACTTTGTTAAAGTTTCGTTTGACTGCGAACTCGCCTTTGGTATAGTGATGATGCGGACGCGGATGGAGCATAAATGCCTAGAAGGCACCTATTCACTTTTGCCGTAAAGAGACCCATATTGTAGTTTATAGGAAAGACAGACGACGTCTTCGATTTCCACTCCATATAAAAGACACTACTAGACATAGGCCTTCCTCACAGAATGCCACAGTCTTATGGCGCCTCCATCCACTGATTTTGACCCTTGAATTGTCGTCAGTCCATTGAGAGGGGAGCCCATAAACATCCCACTAGACTAAGCTAAGAAAGCAAGTCAGACACGACTCCATGTATTATTGTGTAGTACAAAAAGAGTGAGTATGAACAAGGGTCGAGGCAACCCTAAAAAGAGATGGATGGACTTGGTGAAAGATTGCATTTGTAGGAAAGGTGTGAGTTACTAATGTGAAGGGAGATAGGGAGAACGGAAGAAAAGAACATGTGCTAACCCCAGTAAAACGATTATGATCGTCTTTATGATTCTGATTCATGATCTTATACCACCATCTCCTTTTCATCATACGATAAGCAGGCGCAAGGCTCAGTACATCAGTATATCCGCAATTCGTACTAAGCGTTTCGGTTCCACCTTTGTAATGAGAACTGCTAAGGAATGGTCGTCTGTCTTTCCTGAAAACTATAAACAAGAGTGGATAGGTGCCTTCTAGACCTTCGTGCTCCAACGTCGGCCGCATCGTCACTTACCAACAGGTGAGATCGCGGTCAATAGAGAGTTTACCATAGTTACAAAAATATATTAAAATGATGATTGTTTAGTTTTGAGAAATATTTATACATAATAATAGAAAATCCGATATAGCTGATCGCTCGATTTATTGTTGCAACACAAATTCTATAAATGGTACAACAGTTTGCAAAGTCATGAAAACATAAACGGAATAATTAAGAAACACGAGCCCAGAGCAAAGTTCGATGCTAGGCGTCGAATTATGCTGTACGCGTCAAATTCTTGGAAATATAACTGATACTTAAAGCAAGTATAATATTTTGTTTTCCAACTAAACTAGCTTAAACAGCACAACAAATTTGATAAAACAGCATTTAAATCTATAGAGTTGGAGTAATTAACTAAACTAATACCTCTGGTAGAGCATCAAATATTATGAATGATGCCTAGAATAAAGATTAGACTATATTATAATACAAAAACCTCACAACAAACACCTAAAGAAAAAAAAACATAATAAAAAAATTGTACCTAATTCAAAATACAATGGGCGGTCTTAACGCTTCAAAGCGGTTTCTTTCAGACAATCTTTGGAAGGAGAGACATTTTTAAGGTTGGAAGAATGGCCGTTGTTGTATGTAAATTTAAAAGAATATACAAAAACACAAAATAAGATTTAAAAAAACCAATAATAATCAATATATATATCAAATCGTTGCGTGACTGGCTGACTGACTCACTGACTGACTATCAACGCACATCCTAAACCGTAAGTCCTGTCCTAGAGACCTGAAATTCGGAAGGTATGTTCCTTTTGTGGTCAATGGGTGCACTAAGAAAGGAATTCCCGTAATTCAACCCCTAAGGGGGCGCAGCGGGGTGTTGTTTTTTTTATGTAAAAACGAAGTCACGCGCATCCCACTCGTATGATATATAAGATAAAATAAATAATAAAGAAAGTTTCAGTTACTATGTAAATAAAATAGAGTATTTTATAAACTACTAGCGACTCGCCCCGGCTTCGCACAGGTAGCCCCCGGTGAAAAACAGCCCCCCCCCCCCCCCCCCCCCCCCGATATTTTATTACTTATTCTGCTATTCGGAGCGGAGAAGAATCCACCAAAAAAGAGATATCTAACATCGGTCCAGCCGATCTTGAGTTATAAGTGGTATAACTAACACGACTTTGTTTTATATATATATAGATAGATATAAAATAAATAGAAAATAGTTATACTATCGAAATATATAATATAAAAGCCACCTAACTATATTAATTAGATGGCCTGATAAGGTGGACATTTAGCATTTATAATTCAAAAGACAGTTTCGCTCTACTAGCCTCTTTTGTAGAGCGTTTCTGCTCGAATGTTTAACCAAGATATAATTATTTGACTTCCGTTAAAATAAAAACAATATTTAAATATGACCAAGATACCTCTGATGACTAGTCATCAATATTTATACAAGTGATTCACTCAACCTTTTGCTAAGATAGCAAAATATGTGTCACTTGATGGAAATTCTTCTTGTGCCTACGTACCTACGTACGGGTTTTTATCTCTCGGATTTTAATTTATATTTATGTTATATAATAGACAGATACCACGGGGCCCCAAGATGTAAGTCTGAGCATGTGATGATTAACGGCACTGACATGCGGTCGCTAACTGGAGCTCAAAGTCGCAGCGGCCTATGGAGAGAGCTAAACTCCAAACAAAGTGGCTATCCACGTCTGTCTGTATGTTTGTCCACTTAGTTCTTCTACGCAGCGAACTTTTATTCAGTTTTCACTATATGTTTTAGAGAATTTGTTCCGGAAAGTTCATTATTATAATAACTTTTCGTGCGTAGCCGGGGCGGGTCGCTAGTTTAAAAATAAATACCTATAGTTTGTAAAATATAGCACAAGTCCTGGAGGGCAATTCTCGTGCTTTAGAGATTAAGTCGAATTAGACATTATTATGTCGAAACAAGATGGCGAATGTCGAATAAAATCTTAATTTGCTATTCTCGTGATTTCACAAATAGACATAAATCGACCAAAATCATTCAAATCGAACACGATTTGATGATTATTGTAACATTTTCGTGACATTTTTTGTAGACATTCATGCTTCGACATTATCTCTAATTTAGAGATAATCTCTACAATCCGAGAATTGGCCTCCTGTGAGTTATTTTGATAATTTTGACAGTCTTAACGCTGTCCAAAAGTTTTGAAACTTGAAAATGGGAAACTTGTTAACCTAAACTTTCCCATTTTATGTTTCAAAACTTTTTGACAGCGTTAAGACTGTCTAAATGACCAAAATAACATCATGCGCATGCTATATATTACAAACTTTTTGGACAACAAACTCCTCCTCTACAAATGCCTTATAAAACCCGTATGGTCCTATGGAGCTGAGCTGTGGGGTACAGCGGCAAACGCAAGCCTGGAAATTCTGCAGCCCTTTCAATCTAAAATGCGACGCATGATAACGAATGCACCATGATGTTTGTAATGTACAAACTGTCAACTACATCGCGACCTAGAGATGCCAACAGTCAAACAAGATATTTGCAACAAGCTCAAATCCTATGCCAAACGAATGTAGCAACACCCTAACCAGCTTGCAAACAGTGTCATGAAAAAGTCCACAACTTTCAGAAGAATAAAGAGAAGAGACCTCATGTAGTACCTAAATGAATATGAACGGAATTCGACTCATGGATATGCCACTGGGCGTATACCATTCATGTCAAGCACAAAAGAAGCACTCAACTCTTGCTCAATGCCCGGAAAGGCAGATTACAAGATATAAGCGAGATAAAAATTAAAAAAACAATAGCCTTGTTTTTCACGCTGTTTTTTTTTATACTACCATGCAGATGGCCCACCTGATGTTAAGTGGTACCCTCTGCCTATAACCAGTGCATTACCTCATAGGTCACGTCCACCTAGAACGCATCCTATGTGACATTGCACTGCGCCCGCCACCCTGAGACGTAAAGATGAAAAGTCTCATGTGCCTGTAATTTCACCGGCACCCTTACCCTTCAAACCGGAACACAGCAAAGCGAGCACTACTGCTTTGCGGCAGAAATAGGTATGGTGGTAGTACTTCCCCGGACGAACTCTTTCACAAAAAAGCCCTACTACAACTAAGTTTGCATGTTTACCGTACAGACGGATGGACAGGACCATTCCTTCTCAGTGTAAGTAGCTCCATTTAAATTCCCAGCTACTTTACCAGACAAAATCCGCTATCTAGAGAAAGCTCATAGTTATTCTCTGAACGAACGAACTTCTCTCTTCCATTCAATCTGAGAGTAAAGATCATGACAGTTTTATAAAAGAGGTAGGAATTTAACATGTTCGTGTAATAACAGTTTTACGAACAGAAAGTGTTTTTATTTCTATTCAACACGTGTTTGAAATCAAATGTTTGTTTAAAATCAACAAAATCTTAGATCACGGGAAAAACTTATAGGGAATATTAATGCTTTTTAAGGGTTCGGTACCCAAAGGGTAAAACGGGACCCTTTACTGTCTGTCTTTGTGTCTTCGTTTTCTGTCCATCCGTCTGTCTGTCTGTCCGTCTGTCACCAGGCTGTATCTTATGAACCGTGATAGACAGTTGAAATTTTAACAGATGATGCATTTCGTGGGCCGCGTTGTCGCTTCAAGAATTTGGGACAGGAATTCGTGGGGCAAGCTTTCAAGATCCCATAATTTTGAACCGTCGCATAAACTAAATTGTTGGTAAGATTCCTTGATATAAGATTTGCCCTAGCTAACTATTAATGTTACTACTGGAAGAAAGCGTTAGCCAAGTCAGTCGTGGGTAGCAATTGCGGCGATGAGCTCACCACTTGTCACTTATATATCCCCATGATGTGCCTACGGTCAATATAGGCCCATTTAGCCTCAGCCTACCCTTTCGGGGGAAAGGCGTGTGTCTATGTACCTATGTATGTACTTCTAATAATTAGTACCTACAGTACAATGGGCAGCAAGATATTGTAGTTTAGTATAGGTGTTTTACTTCGTTTCACGAAACACTAGCTCTTTCTTGGTAAACTTTGGTTTGACACACACTCAACCAGCCACATACACACACACGCACACACACACCATTGAGCCTGATTGGGCTGTTCCTACCCGGATTTTTACACTCATTCTAATTTTAACTTTCGCTACGGATGAGTGGTTCTAAGAAAAAAGGTTTGCCCTTACATTTTACAGCACGTTTTTCACGCATGTATTTCTTCGTATTGATGTATATTATTGTAATCTAGTGATTGTATAACAACTACACATTCAATGATTTTATGTAAGACAGCGTGTAAGTAACAATGTATGGCGGTAAACAGGGTTAGATGGTGACCCGGAACAACCAGACCACGTGTCCTATAAAGTAACTATGTGTGAAGGATTCTTGTACTTGCTAACTGACTTTATAAAAGGAGGAAGTTCTATGTTTGTACGTTTTTTTATTTTGTATACTACTTTTAAGCGAACATCAGCACACCCTGGATACCTGAAGGACGGCGACCTCAGGGTCGGCCGAGAAAGCGTTGGAGATCTTGTTGGTTTTGAAAAGGAGTGGTGGGAGACTGCCAGGGACAGGGAAAAGTAGAGGAATTTGGGGGAGACCTTTGCCCAGCAGTGGGACAATATAGGTTAAGAAAAAAAAAAAACTTGAATGACGGATCAAGCAGACAGCCCACCTGATGTTAAGCGGTAACCTCTGCCTATGCATGAACAGTGCATTACTTCATAGGTCACGCCCACCTAGGACGCGCCCTATATGGCGTTGCACTGCGCCCGCCACCCTGAGACATAAAGATGAAAAGTCTCATATGCCTGTATTAGTATATCTGTTTGCGTAAGACAGCGTGTAAGTACAATGTAAGGCGGTAAACAGGGTTAGACGGTGACCCGGCACAATCAGACCACGTGTCATACAAGTAACTATGTGTGAAGGATTCTTCTACTTTTTAACCAACAAAAGAAAAGGAGGAAGTTCTATGTTTGTCTGTATTTAGCGTAAGACAGCGTGTAAGTACAATGTAAGGCGGTAAACAGGGTTAGACGGTGACCCGGCACAATCAGACCACGTGTCATACAAGTAACTATGTGTGAAGGATTCTTCTACTTTTTAACCAACAAAAGAAAAGGAGGAAGTTCTATGTTTGTCTGTATTTAGCGTAAGACAGCGTGTAAGTACAATGTAAGGCGGTAAACAGGGTTAGACGGTGACCCGGCACAATCAGACCACGTGTCATACAAGTAACTATGTGTGAAGGATTCTTCTACTTTTTAACCAACAAAAGAAAAGGAGGAAGTTCTATGTTTGTCTGTATTTAGCGTAAGACAGCGTGTAAGTACAATGTAAGGCGGTAAACAGGGTTAGACGGTGACCCGGCACAATCAGACCACGTGTCATACAAAGTAACTATGTGTGAAGGATTCTTCTACTTTTTAACCGACAAAAGAAAAGGAGGAAGTTCTATGTTTGTCTGTATTTTGCGTAAGACAGCGTGTAAGTACAATGTAAGGCGGTAAACAGGGTTAGATACTGACCCGGCACAATCAGACCACGTGTCATACAAAGTAACTATGTGTGAAGGATTCTTCTACTTTTTAACCGACAAAAGAAAAGGAGGAAGTTCTATGTTTGTCTGTATTTTGCGTAAGACAGCGTGTAAGTACAATGTAAGGCGGTAAACAGGGTTAGATACTGACCCGGCACAATCAGACCACGTGTCATACAAAGTAACTATGTGTGAAGGATTCTTCTACTTTTTAACCGACTTAAGAAGAGGAGGAGGTTCTATGTTCGTCTGTATGTATTTTTTATGTATGTTCATCGATATACTAAATATTTTATGCTAGCCTTTTGCCTGTGGCTTTGGACGAGTAATTTCGGGATAAAAGAAGTTCACCCTCCCCTCCCTCCCAGCATCCATCCATACACCAGATATAATCAAAAACAGCTTAACCGTTACAGAGTAGGTACCTACACATATAACGCGACTGAAGCCGCGGACGGAAGCTAGCTTTTAAGGATAATGTAGCTTCCTGTTACCGAAGGAATTAATAGAATCGGATCTATAGGTCCTGAGATTACCCCCTACATACAAACTCACAAACGATACATACATAAATAGATAGACACTCGCATTCTTCCCCGAAGGGGTAGGCAGAGTCCTAATGGACCGCATTTACCAGTGGGTTGCACCGTCGTGGAATATAGTCGTGACAAGTGGTGAGCTCATCGCCGCCATTGCTTCCCACGACTGACTCAACTAACGATACCTCTACAAAATATTAGTAAAGATGATAAGACTATTTCTGCCACAAACGCACGTACTCAACACGGATGCAGGGCACGGGACACGAAGTGTCGACAGAAAATAGACAGAAGATAGACACACGCCTTTTTCCCCGTAGGGGTAGACAGAGCCTCAATGGAACGATCTTCACAGTGGATAGCACCATCGTGGAATATAGTCGTGACAAGTGGTGAGCTCATCGCCGCCATTGCTTCCCACGACTGACTCAACTTTCTAGTAAGACTTTTTCTGCCATAAACACATGTATTCAACATGGATGCAGGGCTCGAGGCACGAAGGGTCGACAGAAAATGTCTGTGAAGTTTTGAAGACGTCATGTTGCTAAATATAAATACTTGCGTCTATATTGGAACCAAATATTATAAATCAATACGAAAACCCAATCGAGATAGTGCAGATAAGGAATAATTGATTAAATTATCGCTGGAAACGGGCCCTTTGGGGTTTAATTAATTGATTCTATGGAGCCTCCATTACATTATTATTAAATGGTTAGGTTATTAAATGTTTATTTTTAAACTTTTAATAGTATTGTCATAGTAATATGAAGTTGGAGCATGTTACGGTACACCCGTATCATAAATCATTTATTGTTTATGAATCTAGGTAAAACACAATTGCATTAGATGGTAGGTGCATTAGGTGGTTAGTTATAGGGAAAATCGCAAGATTTTGCTTTTCAGCGCACAAACATTATTAAGTCAAATCGGCCAATTGACAACAGCCGAATTCCGTCAAAATAAAATAGTCCGGATAAGTTAGAATGTGACAGAATAGCGCTCGCGCCACGAAAAGTGAACAAGAAGAGGAAAACAAAAAGTGAATATCATGAAAACCAGTACAAATACTTGCTGATACTGAAATCTACTATGCCCTCTAAAATATTATTATTAGTTACTCTTATTAATTTTATCAATGTACGTTGATAGTTAATATAGATATTTACGTTATAAGCGCATTATAGAGGCTAGTTCATTACTTTTTTTTTATCGAGCAAGTTTGATGAAACTTGTTTTGGGCTCTGTCATGCCCTTGGAAGTATGATGAAGATTAATATTTTTATATATATATATTTTTGTTATTATCATAAACTGTGCAGATTTTGCTAATAATTCGTTATTTGACTCTTGACGTCGGCACTAATTTCAAATGTTATCAAATTACACTATCCTCTTACAAAAGACACAGATAAAAAATACTATCTAAAGATAAAACAAGGAACTTTTCCTTAATGTCTTCATAATTATTTTGCTTTTTAAAGCGAAAATTAGTATCTCAAGCAATAAATAAACTAAACCTTATGCACGGCCAAAATTAAAGACAGGCCGAAATGGGTGCCTATAGCACAGAATATATACAGCCTTTAGTGTCAATTTTCTATGGTTCTGAAGCGCAATAGCGAAAATAGTACCCTTGTGACCCCCATGTGTATTTGTTCGCTCCCCTTGTTGATTTCATTGAACTGAGAACTTAGACAAAGACCATGCGCTTGCGAACTCTTGAATTAATGGATAACTAAAGAATGGAACTGACATTTAGCGATTGACAAAAAAGACGTGCCTTTTATTTCTATCTCGTACAAAGTATTCTTTACTTTTTTTGCTATATAGTACCGTCTGGAGCTGAAATTGTCAAGCAGCCCTGCCGGCCTAGCCAATAAGAATACGCCTAGGTCTCCAAAACAATTGACAGGACAATAGGGCTGCGAAGTTGCTCAAATCTTATCCTCAGAAGCTAATTACCAATATAATTTTTATGTAAACATAAATATAATATAATATAAATATCAGAAGTTTGAATTAGCATAGCATTTGATAAAAAAGCAAATAATATATTAAAGCCGTGAAAATAATAGCCGTATTAACCTGGAACCACACTTGTATCATTTAGGCGTATCGTATCGAGTATTCGTATCCTAAGTGTGGACTCCCATTTCGACCATATCGTATTTCTCACCGTGTCATGCCACAGTCATCCCAAAAACCACGTCCACACTTACGATACCGTAACTTTTCAGCGTGTCGCCAACGTGTCGTGTCGGCTCGATTTTTCATACGATCCTCGTATCCATATTTAAACGTCCAACTTGCCTAGATCGTGTATCGGCATTGCGTATCCCCTTTGATGATTGGGGAAAAACCGCCTCGAGATGGATCGCAGTGTATCATGTATCAAATGACATAGACGTATCGTGACACAGCATCAAAATGCGTCCATACTACGATCATGATACACATATCCGATACGACATGTATCAGATACGCGGATACATACGGATCAGGGTGTATCAAGCTACGGCGTGTAACATGGTCGCGTAAAATTTTGCGTCCACAATAGCGAAAATTATACACGTCGATGCTCTGCGTAAGAAGTTTCATACAGTATGGATACACTAAAATTATACAGGTGTGGTCCCAGCTTTATGTGCACTGACTGCAAAAGTGCAGTTTTGTGTGAACAAAGCGTACTCGTATATCCTTTGCTACATTTTATAACGTTTCTGAACATAAAATCAAATCACTGTTTCAGCACTATTGATAGTGCCGTGCAAGTGGCCACAGATGGAAAAACATATGAGAAAATACAACAACATTTTTCAAAATAAATATGAACCGAGTAACATTTGCTTCGATACGTTTCAAGAACAATCAGACAATGCAGATTGTTTCTTTCAAACTGGGTATTTACGTTTTGTTGACTATAATTTAGGGTTAGGTTCTGTACCCCATTAACGTCTTTACCCCACAAACTGGCCGGTAACCGACCCTAAATATCATTACTATGATTGGTTCGGAAAATATATTTTTAGTTCGAGACTCTTACTTTTTAGGAGTCAAGAAGACAAGGAACCCTAATAGTTTCGCCATGTCCGTCCGTCCGCCTGTCTGTCCGCGGCTTAGTCTCTGAGCTCTGCTGGTACTTATACCAGAAAGCTGTTAATGGCTTGGGTATACATATCTGAGAGCATTGCAGGCCTCCGTACTGGAGGTATATATAAACCACGCTGACAAACTGGTAATTTTTTCTTACTTTTCCTCTGCACGTTAATTTGGGAAGTTTTTTCGCGTCTCTCCCAAGGTGCTAGGTGTCGTTGGATAGGTCGTTTCAAAATGGTGCGAGTGTGTGTAAACCATTCCTCGATACAGGAATCCGTTTGAAAAATATAAAGCTTGAATGCCCCCCAAATGCCCAAACCATGTAAACGGTTGTTTTTGGATATGTGATAAGAATCATGGCAGTAGTTTATATAACAAAGATAAAAGGAAAGGTGTCACAGCTAAGTAAGTATTACAAGGTAACGAGTAATAGTCGAACAACATATTAAATGTATGTGGAGAAGTAAAAAGTAACATTTGGTACAAATTGCATTGAAAATGACTCAGATGAATTTGTTAGTTGTGTAAAACCGAAAAGCCCCGTTGCAAGTTACAGTGCCACAAACTTATCTGACCCGTTGGCCAAAACTGGAACTAATGTTGAATTATTGTGTTTCAATTGCTTCATGTTGTAAAACATAAAAATAAAATAAATTATAATATATATTATTATATTATAATTATTATTAAGTATTATTTTATAAAACCGTGGTAAATTTCATTTAGCAGCAACACTAAATTCGACAACAGCGACGCCGTCACCGGCGGGGTTATTGCGTAGTAGACTGACGTTAGATTTCGATGTCCAGTTTGCTATTCGTTGCGCAGCGTGCTTTAAATATTTCTGTTCTTGTAAAAAAGCTAAAACACGCTGCGCAATGAACAGCAAACTGGTAATCGACATCAAACGTCAGTCTACTACGCAATACCCCTGCGGGTCAGATTAGTTTGTGAGACTGTAGCGTATTGTGACGGGAAATTTACGTTCGGCTACTGTCAGATATCGGATATCTATCGGTTGTCTGCGCTTTTCTGCGCAAACGAAAACAGAATAATCAGATTAATCAATTTATTGGTAAATAAGTTTTTACACGTCAAACAGGGAACTGCTTAACAATATCAATAATACAAAATTACTAATTAAAACAATCATGGTACCTATAATTTAATAAATTACAGAATGAACAAAAAAAAATATAAAAAATTACCATTTAAAATAAAATTACAATTAATGATTATATAGTCAATTAGACTTATATTTTGGGTAAAACTGTGCTATGATACGTGGATTATCCTTGGAATAGTTACACAGTGTTTTCATTTATTAGCAGTTTCAAATTCAATCGAAAGAGTCAAAAGACGGTCTGACTATTCACATGTTAATTTGCGTTTATTCACGGTATCAGTTATCTCAATTCACCGCTATTTTGTTTTTGTTAGTCATTTTCTTTTATTTAATTTACATTCCACTTTTTCAATGACAGTAACAATATGAGTTCTACTAATAGATATTGCATTATATATTCGTAGAAATCTTTTGAAGATTCTTTGTACGTGTTTTCGTAACTTAGGCAAGAGCATGATGGGGCAGTTTTTGTACCCCAATTTTAAAAGTAAGAGGTTATTAACGCTCGCTAGAGGATCTATTGATCACTTTCCTTTAGGGGAGATGTTATGATCTACTTTTAGTGAGCTCTAAATGTGTTTTTGTGCAAAAATTACAAATGGTTATCTCTTATATACCTACTTAGTCAATATCAATATATATTTTTGCACTTTGATAAACATTAATTTGACCGTGATCTCACCTATTGGTAAGTGACAATGCGGCTGACGATGGCCATGATGGTCTAGAAGGAACCTACTCGCTCTTGCCTTGGGTCTCTAAAAAAAAGGAAATAGTTGTGTTTCCAGAATCTGGATTACTTCAGGAAAGACTATCATAAATATGCAAAGTAGTCTCTGTTTTCGTAGTTACGAGTACAACCAGTTTTCTCCTAAACTATCAATCATAATATGTTTGTATTGCCTTCAGTATATTAAATAACAGTTGTGTTATTTAAAACACTGAAAAAAAGATACCTAATTTTCTTATTTATTTTTCTTCTTATGATGCTTATTTTTTTTTCAGTTAAATAAAACGTGTTTTTGGCTCACTTTTCGTGTCGCGAGTGCTATTTTTTCACTTTCTAACCTACTTGAACTTTAATGAGTTAGATAGTCACAGACTTTGGCGTCCATCGACGCCTTAACTCTACTTCACAGTAAGAGCACTTAAATTAAAAATAATTACCAATCAAGAACAACAGCAGATACACTAATTAAAACAACCCTCGCTGTCACAGAGTGACACTTCAGTCTTGCAACGATACATCCAATTATTCAAATTATGACAATCACCTCTATAACTATTGCAATAAAGATGAACCCCTTTTAAGGTTCACTCGTAAAAAGCTATATCTATTATACAATCAAGTAATTATAAAAATAATTTCATAATAATGTAGTAGATAGTTTAAATAAAGATTCTAGTGTGTTAAGTAGAGTATTACTTTATATTATATACTTAAATAATGCGGTACCGAGTCCCATAATGAATTGTGGATCGTTGGAAGCCACGATACAACATAGATCACATCCACCTAGGACGCGCCCCACGGCATTGCACTACACCCACCTTGAGATAAAGATGAAAAGTCTCATGTGCCTGTAATTTGACCGGCACCCATTCACCCATACCCTTCAAAACAAAACACAACCATCTGAGCACTACTGATTTGCAGCAGAAATAGGTATGGTTGTAGTACCTACATCCCCGGACGAACTCTTTCACAATAATTGCTGGTATACCTATGATGGTTCAAGTGAAAGTGAAACTCTCGGAAAATAATACTCTTATAGCCATTGGCAACGTAGATGTCACAGAAGGCAATTCGTATTAGCCACTAACTGCAGGTGCAGGTGCAAGCAAGCGTAGAATGGCATTGCCTACTTGCATTGTAATCATCGCCTGCCGCCATCATTGTGTAAACCGTTTCCCATAGGCTTTCGGATTAAATAAGCCTGAACGCGCAATTGTTCGCAGTGCGCAGGATTGAGATTTAAATACAATAAGATTCTTTTATTTCGTCCATGCTCCGAATCTAGAAAATATTGACGATAAATTTTGGGTGCATCCGTATTGATCCCAGAAATTCATCCAACGAGCTAAAACTTTGTCACTATTGAGTAGGCAATCGCAATACATAAATAACTAGATAAGGATTTCTTTTTAATGTGTCTTTTTTATTTTATCATTTGTCGCTTACGTCAGTTGCTTTTGAGCGGCACAAATCTATAACTCATCTCTATCAGATTCTTGAAGTTCTAGTTTTGTTGATGGTAAGGTGTCGTAAGGTGCCTTCATATAACGTTCTTGATATGACGTTTATTTTTGACGTTACTTTGTTTTACACTGACCCACCCGTTTTTATTTTTCGTGGGATGAATACGGCCTACATTTTGGTCAGAATCCGGAAATAAATATTCGTGGGCTGAATCCATGGGATCAATACGGATGCACCCCCGTTTGTTGCCCGTACTCCGCCCATTCGATAATGCGTCATTCCCACGTCGCCTATAAATTACAAAAAGAGTTTTTTTTAAGGTAGGTATGCAATTAGTACTTCTTCCTTTATCTGATCTATATCCGTTTTTTTAACATAACTGCTGATAGTAATGTGAAGGTGATTTCACTATTCTATCAGCTAGAAGAACAGGTACAATTTTTTTTTTTTACTACTGAATGACGGAATAAACAGATGGCCCACCTGATGTTAAGCGGTAACCTCTGCCTAAGAACAGTGCATTACCGGATAGGACACGTTCACCTAGGATGCACCCTATGTGGCATAGCACTGCGCCTGCCACCCTGAGACATAAAGATGAAAAGTCTCATGTGCCTGTAATACACTACAAATAACTATAATGGCGACGATCAAAATATAAAGTATGGTATACTTAACTAACCACACATGTCGATCTCTATTAGGGCGTCTAATGTAGCCACTCGCTTTTCAAAATAAAGAAAACAAAACAATCACTTTTAACATCGGCTATTTGTGCACAAAGCAAGTATATGAGCGTCCTGAACACGCTATGGCATCTTTAGCCACAGTGGTTATGAACAATGAATGAAAAGAAAAATGAAGATCTTGGTATTCTACACTTAATATTTTATTTGTTTGTTTCCTTTTCTTAATGTTCGTGATCTTTTCGGTTAAAAATTTGTAATCCATTTTCAACCATTTGTTAGCATCAGAATGAGCTGAAATTTTGTACAACTGTCAAGTTTCCATGACTATTCAATATCACGGTGACGAGCTAATCTGATGAAGACGGAAGGTGGACAACGGAACTCCTCGATGAATAGTAGCTTAGCAGTGTTTGGACTCTTTTGAACACCAACCTCACGGTTCCTACCACAAATTTTATAAATGCTTGTTTTGAAAATGAAAAACTTCTTTTGACATAGAATTTTCGCTAGATATAATATGTTGAAACACTCACAAAAAGGTGTTGTAATGTGCTTTTATATAATGTTCTTGATATGGCGACGAATGGCGTTTGTTTTTGACGTTACTTTGTTTCACACTGTTAAGGCTAATTAAGGCCGTAATTACTCTTTCCGCCATTTTTGAAAAGAGACGTCGCCTACTTTTATTTTATTTTATTTCCTAGTGTTTTTGTGTTATCTTGTGTAATTTCGGTGGCATTGTAACCCTCGTCTCGTTTAAAGAGCACAAGTAAGTATCTCTATCACCTTTCTCTCGCCTCAAAGGTTTGCTGTAAGAAAACTCTTTAGGGTTAAGCTCACCTTTGTATGTAAATAATCTAAGAAATATAATAAGTGTAGTGAAATGAAATGTAAGTAAAATGCGTGACTTTTCAAATTGGTGGAAATTGTCTGCCAAAGTTTTAGTAAAACGGCCACCATTTTACTAAAACATGACTTGACTTTTACTTTGACGACTTGGAACTCCTTCCAAGAACATAACAAATAACACATAACATTGCAAATTATATTTAAAATACAGTAAATATACTAGTAAATGGCAAATATATAGAAAAAATAAAATTATTAATTACAACAATAAAGTAGTTACTTAGGTATAGTATTTTGTTAAAATATCAAAAAGGTGTATAAGCGTGTCCTTACTGTAGTCAGCTAACATTTAACCAGTGGTGTGCCAGGTTGATAAATGAGTCAATTATTATGACATTTACGATCTCGAGATTACGATTATAATCAATTAAGAAATTATACAAATTATCATCTCCGCCTTAGTGAGAATCATTGTGTTTTTTCATACAATTATCATGTTTCAATTATATCAAATTAAACCCATCACTGGGATTTTTTTAGATAAACGTGATCCTGTCTGTTTTTTCGATCAATAAGGTCCTGCCTGTTTTTGAGATCAATATGATCCTGCCTGTTTTTTAGATAAATATGATCCTGCCTGTTTTTTAGGCCAATAAGATCCTGCCTGTTTTTTAGATCAATAAGATCCTGCCTATTTTTTAGATCAATAAGATCCTGCCTGCTTTTAGATCAATAAGATCCTGCCTGTTTTTTAGATTAATAAGATCCTGCCTGTGTTTAACATCAACAAGATCCAGCCTGTTTTTAGATCAATATGATCATGCCTGTTTTTCAGATCAATATGATCCTGCCTGTTTTTTAAATCAATAAGATCCTGCCTGTTTTTTAGATCAATAAGATCCTGCCTGTGTTTTAGATCAAAAAGACCCTGCCTGTTTTTTAGATCAATAAGATCATGCCTGTTTTTTAAATCAATAAGATCCGGTCTGTTTTTTATCCATCATCAGCCGACATCAACTGAAATTCAACCCCTATAGGTAAAGCGGGCTGTTGAAGTTTGTATGGAAAAGTACATGTGGACGAAGTCGCGGGCTTTCCACTTGTTTAACATATTAGGGAATCAACATTTCATACACATCATTGCCTATCTAGGTAGTTTATATATTTCCTATATAGCCAGACACGTAATGTTTTACAAAGAAAACTGTTGTACACCGACTACACATACCAGACAATAACTAGGAAAATCTTGTGTGTGAAATAGGGCAGTTTTTGCAATGATTGACGTCTCACGGTAAAAACCTGCGCGCGCGCACCGTCAATAATTATTGAAGGCAACATAGGATTATATCGACTTTCTAAAGCACTGAGGGAACAATTAATTTAGATGAAGATAATTAAAACTTATTATTAGTACGAGGCCTCCCCATATAATTCAATGGAGGTATTTTCAAGCTTGACATGCTGGTTGGTGATCGCAGTAATAGTGTTGAGTACTCAGGTGGATCCTGCTGTTCATCCCTTGGTGTAATCCCTGGCTTTTACGACAACCACGGTGTTGTCACAAATTGAGCGACCTTATTGGTAAATAAAATAAAATAAATACGACTTTCGTAGTAGTTATATACTAGTAGACTATGCGACTATGCATCAGCTGCCCTTCAATTGCATTCCTAGACTGGACGCTAAGCAAAGGCGGCAAATTGCTTCCTTCCATTTTTTGCGTATTGAGTCATTTATATGCGCTCATAAATGCCACATATATATAACACAATTGCTTCCTTCCATTTTTTGCGTTTTTAGCAATTTATATGCGCTCATAGCGTATAATGCCACATATATAACGCTATTACAGAGCATATTCGCTTGCTTACTTATTTGATAGTTTATTTATTTAGTAATAAATAAAAGCGGCCAAGTGCGTGTCGGACTCGCCCATGAAGGGTTCCGTAGCAGCAAGTAACATAATATAAAAGTTCTTGGATGGATTACGATTATTGACGTATTAAAAAAAAACTACTTACTAGATCTCGTTCAAACCAATTTTGAGTGAAAGTTTACATGGTAATGTACATTATATTTTTTTTTTAGTTTTATCATTCTCTTATTTTAGAAGTTATGGGGGGGGGGACACACTTTTTACCACTTTGGAAGTGTCTCTCGCGCAAACTATTCAGTATAGAAAAAAATGATATTAGAAACCTCAATATCATTTTTGAAGACCTATCCATAGATACCCCACAGGTATAGGTTTGATGAAAAAAAAAATTTGAGTTTCAGTTCTAAGTATGGGGAACCCCAAAAATAAAAAACTACTTACTAGATCTCGTTCAAACCAATTTTGAGTGAAAGTTTACATGGTAATGTACATTATATTTTTTTTTTAGTTTTATCATTCTCTTATTTTAGAAGTTATGGGGGGGGGGGGGACACACTTTTTACCACTTTGGAAGTGTCTCTCGCGCAAACTATTCAGTTTAGAAAAAAATGATATTAGAAACCTCAACATCATTTTGAAGACCTATCCATAGATACCCCCACACGTATAGGTTTGATGTTTTTTTTTTTTGAGTTTCAGTTCTAAGTATGGGGAACCCCAAAAATAATTGTTTTTTTTTCAATTTTTGTGTAAAAATCTTAATGCGGTTCACATGATACCGCTTGCTACCTACCAAGTTTCAACAGTATAGCTTTTTTAGTTTCGGAAAAAAGTGGCTGTGACATACTCGGACAGACAGACAGACATGACGAATCCATAAGAGTTCCGTAATTTTTTTTACGGAACCCTAAAAAGACATGTATGAATACCTAAATAAATATAAAAAATGATCTGAGCCAGATGAGAGTCAGCATACATATGTAATTTTTGTATTATTGTATTGTTATTTCTGTATGCTGATATGTTTTGTATTCAATCAAGTAAAACTGAAAAGCACTAGGAAGTATCTAAGTGCTTCCTTAAGTAAGCAAATACTTAAGTAACTGCATTAAGTTAGTTACTTAGTCATAATTTACATTACCGTCTTGGTAATAAGTGATACAAGAAGAAATTAAAAAATTTAAAAACCCCCAAGGCACAATGGACGGGCTGAACTGATTTTGATAAAACCTGTTCATGTTCAAGAACCATCGCCAGAGAACCTGCTTTAAAATAAAAATAAAAACATTTCTTAAAAGATTTGAAAGCGGTTTTTTTTATTTGAAAGCAGGTGTACTAGCCATTGTTCTCGAACATCTACGGAAGAGATACGGCCACAGAAAGACAGACAGACACAAATAGCTGTCAAACTTATAACACCCAGCTTTTTGCATCGGAGGTAAAAATAGAATGAGGCATTATCTCACGATAATGTCCCATTTACAAAACCCCAGGGATTTTAAGAGGGGGCATACAATTTACCAATTTTTTTTTTATAGGTTTTTCCTCAGCTTTACTGGCTTTCTGTCATTTAAACGAATCACACGCAGTCACTTCCTTGTAGCTACCAGCTTTAGAAATATAAAGTAGAAAATGCTAAGCTGAGATCTAAAACAGTCACTCAAAAGTAAAAGTAGAGCTCGCTGAAAGAAACTCATTTCCTGCTGAGTTTTTCAATACATTTCATTTAAATACGTTTCTGAGTCAAAACGGTAAGTGTTTTAATTCTGCATTTCTTTCTCATGTGGGAGGACATGGAAACGCTTTCTATAGAGATGCTAAGGATAAGATCGGGAGCATTCTTGCATTAACTTATCTATCCAATTTATTTCGTTTATTGATTATTAACTTTGTCAATGTATTTTCCTTTAGCTCTACACAAGGAATGTTTTTGATTTTCATTCTATGTTATCATTGATTTCAGATATTTTTTAGGCATTATTATTGTGCGGTTGTACACAGACTTCTCACAATTGTCTTTAGAAAATAGACACAGAATATACAGACATAGATTATAAGCAGGACGGAACAAGGATGAGTATTAACCCAATTGATGGGTATTAAGATGAATGATTTGTCCAAATTGAGGGATTTTTTCTAGACAGATGAATAAATTACTTACCATAGTCAAAATAATATGGTACGAAAACAACCAATTAATTTTGACTAAACTAAAAAAAAACGCAATGAAACGGCTGAACCGATTTTGATCAAATATAACTAAGAACACACCCGACTAATACACCTTACAACAAAAAAATAAAATAAAACGGTTCATCTCTTCGGGAGCTACGATGCCACAGACACACACACACACACGCACACACACAGACACGTCAAACTTATAACACCCTGTCGTTTTTGCGTCGGGGGTTAATCAGTGCATAATCCCATGCATAGTGATTATGGTAAATCCTCCATTGTATTATATGGGGTAAGCCATGTCAAGCAGAAGACGTCTTAAGGCTATTAATGATGATAGTGATGAATATAGGTAGGTATTTTGACCAGTTGTTATTTGGTCAGTTTTTTCTAGACTAGTCTCGACCAACTGCTCTAATAGCAAGGTCGATCTACTTAAATACTAACCCCTTCACCAGAAACTTTAGTTTTGATCGACTTGTTGCATTAATTATTTATGAGTTAATCAAACTGTATTGTAGGCAGGTGCAGTTGTACACAACTCAGCGGACCCCTTATTATAGTTGACCAAAGTGAACTTTTGATATCGTAATTTAGTCACAAGTCAAAACATTATATTACAATTTAGACGGAGAAAAAATTAACGTAAATTTAGCTCAATAATAACACACGGTCGCTGCTAGAAAACACACACGTTTGCGTAATAAATTATACGTTTTGTATTTATAATTAAATCCGCAGACGACGTGTCAAAACTATGTTTTGTGACAAACACAAAGTTACGAACTAACAACAAGCTGCTTTTTCCGTTATTTTCGATCGTCTATTTTTACAAAGTCTCAATTTATAGTGTTTTTTTAGTAATATTGTGTAATTTTAACTGGTGTAGCTTAATAAAGAAAACAAGTGCACGGAAATTCCGTCTTTTCAAATGGGTGTAAATTGTCTACCAAACTCTTAGTTAAATTATCAATAAGACATGAGACGTAACCGCTTGACCAAGGCTTAACCTAGTGTGCTAACTTTATTAAAATAATATACTTGACGCTGGCCAAATTGAGGAACTTTTTCTCAGAGGCCATAATTGAAAGCAGAGCTGCTACGCTACTGCGAGACCTACGCAGATGAAAACTGCATAATTTATATCGGTTGGATAAAACAATAAGTTTTTTTTTTTTTATACTACTTGGATGACGGATCAAGCTAGAGGCCCACCTGATGTTAAGCGGTAACCTCTGCCTATGAACAGTGCATTACCTCATAGGTCACGTTCACCTAGGACGCACCCTATGTGGCATTGCACTGCGCCCGCCACCCTGACACATAGATGAAAAGTCTCATGTGCCTGTAATTTCACCGGCACCCTTATCCTTCAAACCGGAACACAGCAATGCGAGCACTACTGCTTTGCAGCAGAAATAGGTATGGTGGTAGTACTTCCCCGGACGAACTTTTTCACAAAAAAGCTCTACTACTACTAGAAAAGCATACAGAAACGTTAAGCTAGCTATTGAGAAGCCTGAGTTGTGTTATTCTGTACACTGTTCTACCTAATTAGACTTGTTAAACTACTTACGTACATCGATTTAGTCATTATCTATGTAGGTTCTCGTGTAGTTAGTTGGAGTTAATTTATGTCAATCAGTTTGTAATTGTTTTCCATTTCATGGCCGATTAAGTAGTAAAGATTAGTTTACTTTTAAACTGTTTTAGTGCTTTAAAATACCTAAGTGGTTTTAGTAGTAGGTATTTACCTTTTCAATAAACCATATGGGCATGGGAATCATTCCATATCTTACCTACTAAGTGATAATAATAACACTTTTTAATAGTTTACTGAATGGGTCGAATGAAAAATCACAGTATTTTGACTGCATAAATAAAAGCTTGTAAAATACTAAAGACTAAATACTACCTAGATCAGATTGACATGATTTTCAATTGATAAGCTTTGTTAAGCCAATACAATGGTATAACAGTGAGTGACCATCAAAATGGTCAACCTTAGTAACTGATTATCTGACATTGGTTTGCTTTTAGTGAAATTATACAATAGGGTACGTGATAACAGTGTGACCACTTTGACACAATACACAATAATATGTTGTAAGTTTTTCAATATTCCAACTTATAAAACTTATGAAAGTAAGTGGGCCCCTTCGACAGCTAACATGGTAATTCGCAATATCTGTTCCTACATTTATCAGACCAACGTTTCTGTACCCAGTTCTTGGGCGCCATTCAGTTAGCGCCCTACTCTACCTATCGTCACCTCGTCTTGCCAGGTGTCCTGCCCAACTCCATTTTAGTTCCGTTATACGATTCCCAACATCTTTAAGCTTCCTTCGACTTCGTATATGAAGTCAATATCCCTTCTACAGAACCATCAGTTCTCTCAATCCTTAGGATAGATCTCTGTTGGTGATATGTTTTACAGTGGACTTCTTTCCGATGATGATGGTGACAGCTGGTGAACGCATTTGTAACTTTATGTCCCCGGTCTATTTGAGACAAACAAAACCTGAAAATGATGTCCAAACAGATGTCAGCAGATGTGCTAAGTAGGCCCGTGGGAGGCTCTATTTTCTTTGGCTGGTGTTAAATTATTACAAAAGCGTGAAATACACAAGAATTTTGCAAAATTATGAGAATCACACCCATTCATTTAGTGACATTTAAAAGTATTAGGTCTTGGTGTGTCCATTCCAAGAATAGATCCCTTTGTCTCCTCCCGTGGATCTTGTAAAAGTTGACTAAGGAATTTCCCCACACAGCGATCATCACCAATCCGCCTGCCAAGCGTTATTATGGTAAATTCCCGCATAGCATTCAGAAAATGCGAAAGTTTGGATGTTTGTATGTTTGCATGTTTGTTACTCAATCACGCCGAAACGGCTGTACCTATTTCGATGAAATTTTATAGGTTATGACCTGGATTGAGCCATAGGCTATTTATCATGGTGAAACGCGAACGAAACCGCGGGCGGACACTATTAATGCATAAAAACATGTATCAAATAGGTTTGGTCAGACTAAACAGCCTTCTGGCCGCCTGTTTATTTGCGAACCCAAGCAGAAATCTTCATACAAAGAAAATGTCTCGCGCCGCACGAAAAAGCAGTTTTTATTGAATATTTTACAAGGTTTTTGTTTGTTTACCCCCCTACAGCCCTACCCCCTCGGCTTTGTTGTATTGATTTTATTTATCTAATTTGCTACCCAATAATATTCGCAGGGGCTATACTATTTAATTTGTGCTATTGTAAATAATATGCTACTTATTTTAATGTATTGTACCTGTTGACATGGATATTTGAATCAAATTATTTGATTATTATATTTTATTGAATTGTTTAATTTGTGTAATGAGTAATTATATATATTTATTTTAGTTCAATGTGTACAATTTGCATAGCTTAGTAATGTATTGTATCATTTTGACCCATGTTTTTTTTTTTTTTTTTGCTGACTACTGTTTTGTTTTAGGTTATATCTGTAAGAATGGATGTAATGTTTTTAAATAAATACAAATACAAATATGCTCCATTTAAATAAACAATCGAAATGAGCCAAAAGGTAATTTTTGTGTTTTTTTCTATCAAGAAAATATTTTCCTATCGTGTTTTTGTTACCAATGTACCAAAAACACGATAGGAAAATATTTTCTAAATGCATTATAATTCCGAGGGATCAATATCCCTCGGAATTATAATGCATATTTATAATTTGAATGTTGTAAGTACCTACTTGATTAAGTCAGTTATAAATAAAATCTAAGATTTGTGATTTTGCGTTTAACCCCACCTGTACAAAACGAACAATGCCTCGAGTCGAAGTTAATCAGACACAAACACAAACTGGTCCACAATGAAGGTTAAACGCGCGTTGCATTGCAATTTATTTTGTCTATGTGACCAGCTTGTTCACAAGTGTGTCAGTGTCGGGCGGGAAGCGATGGTTCAACGTTCTTTGAATGCTAATCTCTTACTCTTGTACTCTGTCACTTCTAGTTTCACGGATGTGCACATGTAAAGTGATCTCTATCAATGTCACGAAGGAAATTTGGTTGAAAGTTGGAACAATCGAAGAAAGCACGTTGGTCACGATTTATACGGTCACTATCTCAATTGACTGTGTTGTGTATTAGTAAAAGTATGTTTGTTTTGTTTGAGTAAAAGTAACGTTAAGTGCTGGAACCATTTACAAAATGCTGCTTGCATCTATAGGAACGTTTCCGTTTGGTAATGACTTGATCAGCTGGCTGTCTTTAGATTCTTTGTAACGGCCTAGTCGAACAAAGCTGAAAGATGTTGGGAATCGTATAACGGAACTAAAATGGAGTTGGGCAGGACACCTGGCAAGACGAGGTGATGATAGGTGGAGTAAGGCGATAACTGAATGGTGTCCAAGAACTGGGTACAGAAACGTTGGTCGTCCAGCAGCTAGATGGGCAGACGATATCGCATGCGTCGCGGGCCGAACCTGGATGAGACTGGCATGGGACCGTAAGGAATGGCACAGGCAAAGAGAAGCCTATACTCAGCAGTGGGTGAAGTCAGGCTGTGGATGATGATGATGATGATGAACGGCCTATAAAATGGTAAGTACGTACTTTTTTTTTTTAGTTCCCATCTCACGGCCTTCGAGCGTGGTCGCGGTCGGTGCTCATGAAGAAGGACCTCTAAATGGTCAACGAAACGTCAGCAGGAGAACAGTAAAGTACGTGGTGTATAGTTGACATTTTTCTAAAATGATACGAATCCACGGTAATTTCAATACTATACTTTTTTCTCTTTTTTTTTTTCTCTTTGTGAATTACGGTAGAAGCTGTTGGCCCACCTGATGTTACGCGTTAACCTCTGCCTTTAACAATGCATTACCACATAGGTCAGGTCCACCTAGGACTGCTGTAGTATTTTTCAGTATATAAAGAGTTTTTTCCATAAATCAAATTAAACAGAAAATAAAACGTAAACGAGAATTATTGAATTGAATCTACGTTCTAAAAGTTAGTAAGAGAAAATGAAATATTTCGTCTATTCCCAGTAGACCACATGATCCGTCACCACAGGTAGCAATCGAGAAAAAAAACCCAGTTGTCACCTGTGGAAGACATTAACAAAAATATTAACGACTACGATACCACGAGTAGCACCAAGCAAATATATTGATAGCTGCTGTTCGTAGAATAGCACTGGTGCTATTTAGATTGGTGCTGTTCGTGGAATCTTCAGTTTATTCTTGCATGTATGCACTTCTACTCGAATTAGTATTTAAGGATTGTTTTCTGAGATTTACTGCTGACTTGCCCATTTGGGCAATTGTCCAAGTTTATGCAGTGACAATTGAAAACAAGTACCTACTAAGTATTTAATTTAGTAAAGGTAAAGATATCTCACTATTACATGCACCAACTTCCTTCCACTCTAGTCCATCCTGTAATGAATACTTTTCGAGTTATGGAGGGATTTACTAGACCTCGGAACCCTCCACTATGCGTGGTTCCGGTTTTTAATAAATGTGATTATTATAACCTACAGTATTTTTAATTAAAGCTGTTTTCTGCATATCAAAATTCAAATCCGCTATTCATTAAAACTTTAATAATTCCTTGCCAAGCACCACGCTCGATTTATTTCTACCAAGTATTCATGATTCGTTACGTTCACGTAACCATAACTAATTCTTACAAATATAACAAACGTGCCTCGAATATCCGTTGAAATAATAACTTAACAATTATGTAGTTCTTTAAGAATGGGTGGGTACGTCAAAACAAGTAATGCCTCTTCGAGAATAACTCATAGAGGGTATATTCTTAGGCTCATTATGTCATGTCATACAGTAAGCTATTCCTTATTGTTCTGTTTGTTTATTTGTGTACACATTACACATGCTTTACAATGTTCTACCGCTTTAAGACGAGACTGGCTGAAGAAACAGCGTTTTGTCTCGGGGTTTACTCGTAAATAATAAGAGTTTAAATTTTGAAAAGGATATATTTCATTTTGAACTCTTTCATGTAAAAAAACGGCCTTTCAGTGGGTACACGATTACTAATATTTTGCTGCAATTTGATTATTTTCAAGTTTAATTATTGTATTTCGAATATATTTTGCAACGTTACACTCCTTCCATGTCGTCAAAGTCACAGTCACGTCATGTTTTAGTAAAACGGCGGCCGTTTTACCAAAACTTTGGTAGACAATTTCCACCAATTTGAAAAGTCACGCAATTCTCTTTCATTTCACTACACTTGTGCTCTTTATACGAGCTGCATTGGTTAAAATGCCACCAAAATAACTCAAAAAAACACTAAGAAAATAAATAAAATTACATTTTATGATGTCTTTTTTTGAAAATGGCGGAAAGAGCCCGGGGTTCTAGTTGGGTGTCGTTATTTTTCATTTCGGCTTCATCCTCAACGCTCATGTTACAGGGTCTCGATCTGCCTGAAACCGGTCTTTGAATTATGTATGCTGTCGAAGTGTTAATAGCTTATGAAACACCGCCCACCTGCTTCTCGGCCCTCTGTTAAGTAGATACAGCCTGTATTTGTTAGCGTAATAAAACAAATAAGGTTTTATTTATTTTACGCAATGTTAAAATATTTTTAATGGGCCTTGAAGACAACTCACAATATGGAAGGGACAAATAATATTGCGATGCCACATTATTTATTTACTTATTAGCCTTATCTGTGCGGTGTACGTGTACCACATAGAATGGTGTACCTATAACTTACTTATTAGCCTTATCTGTGCGGTGTACGTGTACCACATAGAATGGTGTACCTATAACTTACTTATTAGCCTTATCTGTGCGGTGTACGTGTACCACATAGAATGGTGTACCTATAACTTACTTATTAGCCTTATCTGTGCGGTGTACGTGTACCACATAGAATGGTGTACCTATAACTTACTTATTAGCCTTATCTGTGCGGTGTACGTGTACCACATAGAATGGTGTACCTATAACTTACTTATTAGCCTTATCTGTGCGGTGTACGTGTACCACATAGAATGGTGTACCTATAACTTACTTATTAGCCTTATCTGTGCGGTGTACGTGTACCACATAGAATGGTGTACCTATAACTTACTTATTAGCCTTATCTGTGCGGTGTACGTGTACCACATAGAATGGTGTACCTATAACTTACTTCGCAGTGATCCTATGCAAGGTACTCGTAGTATATTCTTTGCTCGTAAACGTTATACGAACGATTTATAACTAGTGATTTGGTTGTTTTGTGTGATGGTAACAAAATACCAATAGTCCAGTCAAGATGTACATCCGTGCTTGCAAAAGTTCGGGTCACGCTGATTTTTTTATACGTTGTTAGGACCTCAACCAATATTAAAAAAACAGATTTGCAATTTTCCAAGTGCTGTGCGTTCGGCGGTGTGCCCAAAAAACCATGAAATTTACGGTGTTTTTTCAGTTTTTGCTCAATAACTAGGTGAAGGAAGGCACTGACCGTGATAGTCAATGCGCATATTTTTAAAGTAGACTAAATTTGCTACAATTTGACACTAGCGCAAGCTCTATAAAGCCATTGGTTCCCAAGACACAGTTCTTCAAAAATAGGCAACAAGAAAATAATCTCTACGTTTTTGACGTTGACATTTAACTTTATTTTGACAGTTCCATTGGTTCCCAAGATACAGTTTTTCAAAAATAGGCAACAAGAAAATAATCTCTACGTTGTTGACGTTGACATTTCACTTTATTTTGACAGTTCCATTGGTTCCCAAGATACAGTTCTTCAAAAATAGGCAACAAGAAAATAATCTCTACGTTTTTGACGTTGACATTTCACTTTATTTTGACAGTTCCATTGGTTCCCAAGATACAGTTCTTCAAAAATAGGCAACAAGAAAATAATCTCTACGTTGACATTTCACTTTATTTTGACAGTTGGTAAGTACCTACAGAGCAGCGTTATCTATTTTCAAGGCTGTATGCATGATTTGAAACGGTAGTGAAAACCCCTCATTATTGCTGTTTTATGCCTATCGTGTTGAAACACAAAATAATCTATGGATTTCCTACTACTCTACAAACGTAAACCGAGCGCACATCTATAATGGAAGCGGAAACATTCAATTATTATTGGTAGTCCCCTCGAATTAGACCGTTATTAGACACGACACGCCCTTCACGAATCGCTGGTGACAATTATTGTGTCACACGATATCAATATATAATAAACTAGTCTAGTGATAACGATGCCAACATATAGAAATCATATTTTGTAGCTATTCAGACAGTGGCTATCGATATAATTCAGACCAAAACTGTTTCATACATACATAGACACACGCCTTTTTCCCCGAAAGGTTAGGCAGAGCCTCCAATGGGCCTCTTTTCACCGTGTGTTGCACCATATTGGGATATATATGTGAAAAGTGGTGAGCTCATCGCTGCCATTGCTTCCCACGACTGACTCTGCTAAAGCTTTCTTCCAGTAATCATTTTTCATTTTTAATTTTTCCTACATATTTCTCCACCAAGATTGATGCGATCTGGCTGTATATAAGTGCCGCTAAAATAACAGGTCATAAGGCTTTTCATCCAGTTTTTTTTTTTTTTTTTTATCTAACCAATAGTGGGATGGACCAACTATACGCAGAGAGCATACAATGCCTTACGTGTTCAGTACAACAACGCATGCAGGGTGCTGGTGGGGCTGCCTCGTTTCTGCAGCGCCTATGGCATGTTTGCAGAAAGCAGAGTTGATGGCTTCCATAGCATTATGCGCAAGAGGTGTGCGTCAATGAGGGGAAGGGTCCGTGGAAACCCGAACAGCATCGTGAACGCATTGTCGGACAGGTGGGACTGTCCTATAGCAAACCACTGGATGCGCCTGCATGTTGGGTTTGCTAAAAATGATTTTTAACCCCCAACGCAAAAACGACGGGGTGTTATAAGTTTGATGTGTCTGTGTGTGTGTGTGTCTGTCTGTGGCATCGTAGCTCCCGAATGGCGAACCGATTTTGATTTTGATTTTTGTTTGTTTGAAAGGTGAATTAGTCGGGAGTTTTCTTAGCTATGTTTGATCAAAATCGGTTCAGCCGTTTCATTGCGTTGAGGGTTTTTTATATTTTTACAAAATTAATTACTTGTATTTAATTATTTAATTGTAAATGTGCTTCCCTACTAACATTATTATAAGAGCAACTAACCAAATATGGACAATAAATATATGAAATAAATAATTTGAATTGAATTGATAACGACGGAATCCAGCCAGATACTGGTCTGAGAATCCAGCGCTGATTCCCGACATGACATGCCACATAGGGTACGTCCTAGGTGGACGTGACCTTCATAGGTAATGCACTGTTCATAGGCAGAGGTTACCGCTTAGGATCAGGTGGGCCATCTGCTTATTCCGTCACTCAGTAGTATAAAAAAAGACCTACTAACATGAAAAAAATTAGTACTTATGCACTTTCCCACTGTTTTGTTCGAATACCAAACACTAGCAGTTTGTCTAATAGTCCGCGTACCTATAAAGAAGCACAACTAACAACTGTAATCCGACGGACGTAGGTATCTTTCATCGATGCGGCGCTGCTGGATTATATAAATTATTCTTCCCAAAATATATTGTACGCCTAGAGATATTTGCGAACAATTATAATCGCGCGCGTGTAAATAATGTTCGGTATTCGGCTGATTTGGCACGCTACAGGTGTTTGTCGTCGCCCAGTCGCGATAACTGCTCATGACGACGCGTCGTGTTACGGCAATATAATAATGTTATTCTAATGTACTTATTTATTAATTTAAAGGTGCGATTATTTCGTTTCCAGTCTATTTTTGGCAAAACAAGGTAAAAACACAGAGCTAACCTTCGTCGCGACATGAATTTATGAACGATTACAAATGACGTCATCGGAACCGGGGTTAATAATATGGCAATTTTTATCTTTTCGATCAACTTATCCTTATCTTTATTATTGACCGAGCGAGCGAAACGAGGTTTTTTTTTTTTAACTTTACACTGCGCACTTTTTGCACTGCTCCCGCCACCCTGAAACACAAAGGTGAAAAGTCTCATGTGCCTGTTATTTCCCCCGCAACCATACCCTTCAAACCGGAACACAGCAATGCGAGCACTACTGCTTTGTGGCGGAAATAGGTGTGGTGGTAATAGACCTTAGTTTGACCACGATCTCACCTGTTGGTAAGTGACGATGTGGCCGAATATGGAGCAAAAAGGTCTAGAAGGCACCTATTCACTCTAACCTTGAAGAGACCCAGATTATAGTTTTCAGGAAAGACAGACGACGGTAGTGTATTCCGCTCCTTAGCAGTTTGCATTATAAAGGTAGAACTGAAACGTTTAGTACAAATATAGGGTATACTAATGAGGTAAGGATGGTACCAAGCCAGGCGTCTGCTCGTCCTCGTGTTCGTCGTGAAGTCTTTGCAACAACTGGCAAAATTTGCAAAATTCATCAGGAGGAGCAATAAAATAAAAATAAAAATAGTTTTCTATTATAGTCGCTGAGTAAGTCGACCATTAGTGTATTAAGTATTCAAACACGTTGTATTAAGTACTAGCGACTCGCCCCGGCTTCGCACGGGTAGCCCCCGTGAACCAAAACCAGTCCTACCCCTCCCCCCTATATCAATCTCCTGGTTCTAAGCTACCTCCTCACTAATTTTCAGCCAAATCAGTTCACCCGTTCTTGAGTTATAAGTGGTGTAACTAGTACGACTTTGTTTTATATATATATAGATAGATTCAACTTGTTTCAATTAAACCATATTAAAAGTAAAACCATACAAGCATCCAGTGGTAAAATCGTATTTACATAAGCATTGTTCACACGCGCCTGCAACTCTAGCGCATCCTCGGAAGCGGAACCTGCGCGCACGCGACGTTACTATTCCAGGCTTTAGGCTAGGAATACACCAACTGCTTGGGAACTAAGCTAAGCAGTCAGGGGGAGATAATGAAGCAGTTGTGCAGCTAGACACACACACATATTGTACACAGATTGTACCTATTAAATATAATGTAGTTGTTTGTTTTCCTAAATAAATAAAATAAAATAGAGTCAAACAGTCAAAATGGACAGTTTTGTCTTATTGTTGCAAAACAGCATTAGAAATGCATTTTTTTTTATAAATGTGAAATTAAGTAATAATATACCTGAATAAATATATAAATAAAAATTGGGATGTTGACAGCCAGGACCACGGTACGACGAGGCCCATAGACAGCGCATCACATTTATCATTATTTTCGTTGACCATGTTCAGTGACACTATTTGGTACAATTCCCTGCACAAAAAAGTATTTAGTAAAATTGTGATTTGTCTATAAAGTAATAGTGTTATATAGTGGCTAGTGATCCCGACTTCCGATCAAAGCGTCGTGGGTTCGAATTCCGGTCGTGTAGCAATGCCTTTTCCACTTGAAAAACGTATAGCCTAAATACTCTGAAACGACACTTAAAGGAAAACATCGTGAGCGAACCAAACCGGCATGTCCTAGAACCAAAACTTCGAAGATGTATATCATGTGCATGATCAAAGGGCAAGCTGCAAAGGGCACTCAACCCTTTGACCATCTGTCAGCTCATGAAATTACAAGGCCTAGATCTAGTAGTGACCAATGTGAATAGACCCTTTTTTCAGAGCAACCATCCCCAACCTGGTTATTGATAATAACGCAGAAAAACCATAAGAAAGAAATTAATATCATTAACTGCATCTAATTAAAAGTCAAAGTTCTAGTTAAAAGCATCCAGCTGTCAGTTGCTTGACGGCTTGAGCGGTAGAACGTGATTGTTTGATTGCTTGATGGCGACTGCTCTAACAGTCTGTGTATTCCCAGCCGTACTCGTTACATAACTCCGTTTTACTGGTAATAATTCGTGTTATTTTATGATGTGCAAAAATAACCGTTATTGGCAATAGTTTTGTGATGTTATGTGGGAAGATTTAAATTAATGTTCCTTGGGTAGTATATATTTAAGACAAGTATAATAACTAAGGCGCTTGAGCCCCCTACATACAAACGAAGTTATTATTAGCTATTTTAAATATTATCCTATATATTATTATATTATAATAGACCTGTGGCTGGTCAGTTTCTTATGAAATTATACATACATACATACAAAGACCCACGCCTTTTTACCCGCAGTGGGGTAGGCAGACCCTCAATGGGTCTCTTTTCACAGTGGGTTACACCATCGTGGAATATAGACGTGACAAGTAGTGAGCTCATTGCCGCCATTGCTCCCCACTGACTTGGCTAACGCTTTCTTCTAGTAAATAACACATTCCATAATAAGCTAGCAGCCAGGGCAAATCTTATACCAACGAATCTAATCAACAAGTCCGGGTATTGACCGTTTTAAGGAAACTTGATAGCAATTTTTCCATGGTACGGTACCCCATAGACCTACTGACTGGGCGAATTTAGTTTTAATTTACGTTGTTTTTTTATCTGTCTGTACTATGTATTTATAGCTTAATGCTTGTTCACTCAGTCCAATTAAAATTGTGGAGATTACAAATGTTAGGATTAAAACCATGACAACCAATCCTATTATTTAATTGAATTGATGGGAAGAACAGTATTGGTAGCTGAATAATGATTTGTAATGTTTTCAAAACAATAACTAATTGGTAGGTAGGTAGGTACTGTAGAGTAGGTACTGTAGAGTAGGTTGTTTGTTCAGGACACAATGTCCTGTGAGTGTTGCCACGAAGGTGCGAAGGTCTATTCTTTGAGGGTTGAGCTGGTACGAGTCAGTTGTGGTAAGGCAGCCGGTAGGGCTACTCTTGACTGTCTGTAGTCCGTGATCCGTGCCCAGCGTTAATTGTATTGGTTAAGGTGGGGTATAACGCAAAATTACCAATCTTAGATTAGATTCTTAAATGAATAAATCAAGTACAATATTCAAATTAAAAATATACATACATATACTACATTATAATACCGAGGAGTCACCTAGACAGAAACACGAAAGGACAAAATTTTCTCGATAAAAAAAAAACACAAAATTACCTCTAACTTTTGGCTAGATTCGATTGTTTGTTAATATGGTACAGATTATTGGGTTAACAATTAGATAAATAAAATCAATACAATAAAACGGAGGGATCATCGGGGTTTTTTAAAATTATCTATATTTCACAAGATATTCAATAAAAAACGTTCAAACGTTAAAACGTTGTCTAAACGTTTCAGTTCTACCTTTATAAAGCGAAATGCTAAGGAGTGGAATACACTACCGTCGTCTGTCTTTCCTGAAAACTATAATATGGGTCTCTTCAAGGCTAGAGTGAATAGGTGCCCTCTAGACTTTTGTGCTCCATCTTCGGCCACATCGCCACTTACCAACAGGTGAGAACGTGGTCAAACAAAGGTCAAGGTAATAAAAAAATAATAAAAGTAAACGCTTTTTCGAGCGGCGCGTGGCGTTTTTTTTTGTATGATGATTTCTGCCTGGCAGTTGTGCGGAGCCGCATTCTATGGGGTAGGCCTATGTCCAGCAGTGGTCTTCTGTACGCTGTTCATGATGATTCTTAGGTTATGCAATCCTAATAACTCTACACCGTTAATCAGGAAGTACCTTGTGGTACCGTCGCATGGTGGTTAGCTCTACCGAAGCCGTTAACCGTCAATGCACCGTGGAAAGCCATGTATTTTCGTAGAGCACTCATACGTGTAACAACTTTCCGTTTGCTGAGTGTACAATTATAAGCAAAAATAGAATTAGAAAAAATATCACTTTAGTTTACAAATTAAATGCGTTCGTATAAAAAAACTGTAAGTAGGTAGCTGTCTACTACTCAAGCATATAATTATTAAACTCAATTCGAATGCCTTCACTTTCTTTCAAAGGCGTTTTTTTTACATACATACATAGATACACGCCTTTTTCCCCGAAAGTGTAGGCAGAGCCTCAAATGGGCCTCTTTTCACTGTGGGTTGCACCATCGTTACTTTTAGCTGAGATTAATTTGGTACTGTTAGAATAGCTATATTTAAAACCAAGTTTTTGTTTATTTACATTAGCTTATTTATAATTATTATGATAGAGACGGAAGGTGGACAACAGAACTCCTCGATGGATAATAGTAGACTGGCCGTGTTTAGGTTTATTGTGATCAGCACACGCTACCGATCACTAATGTTATAAAAGCTTGTTTTGCATTTATATTTATAATTTTAATTTGTGAAAACTTGTTTTTTTTAACTGACATTTCTATGTGAATGTAACATGTCTAAAGTGGAAATAAATGACTCATTGACTTTAGGTGTTTTAATCATTCAATACCATAAGTGTGTGCTAGTACATTTTAATCCCATTTAAATCAATCACGTGTGTTAGCGAAAGTACTTGACTACCAGTAAACGGCTCATTAGGTCGTGAGAGGCATCTCGGTGCTATACCTAGGCATTCATTGTTCTCGGGGCGGAGTCGACTGCTATCGGCCTGCTTTTAAAGTGTCACTTAATGCAATATCTAAGTAGGTACTTATCTTATCTTTGTACAAAGTAGTAATAAATAAATAATAATAAATAATGCCGGACACAGTTCACACAACATTATCTAGCCCCAAGCTAAGCAGAGCTTGTGTTATGGGTACTAGATAACGGATATACTTAATACACTACATTAAATAAATAGGTATTTTTTATTATACATAGAAAATACCCAGAACACCCTGAACAAATATCTGCGATCGCACAAATGTTTGTTCTGAGGCGGGAATCGAACCCGCAACCTCCAGCGTCGCAGGCCAACCTTCGCCCGCCGCGCCACAGAGGTCGTCGGACAAAGTAGACAAATATATACCATAGATAAGTGGCAGATGACCTACAATTGAACCGTTGATGCAAATTCAAAAAGCCCTCAAGATGAACTTACCCGCAGCAAAAGTAGATAGCCGCTCCCAAATTCCTGAAACAAAAAAAAACATTCTTATTAAGGCGTTGATGGGCGCCAAATTCTGTCAATATCTAACTCATTAAAGTTCAAGTAAGTTAGAAAGTGAAACAATAGCGCTCGTAAAACTAAAACTAGGCAAAAATTTAAAAATCAATGGAAGAGTAATTTTTAAAAATAAAATTAGGATGACCTGATATGTCTTCCTCCCGCAGACTCCAGGGTCTGATGATGACTAACACACGATGTACAGGATATAGAATAGAATAATATTTATTTATTTATTCTCAAGAAGAAGAAAAAAATGGAAAGAATAGAAACGTCCAATACCAAACGTCTGTTGCATATTTACTACGTATTTCTATGATAAGGATATTATCTAAATATTTATATTTCATAGTAGAATAAAACTAATGCAACAGGTGCTCCGATTTCAATGCGGTTTCACTTGTATGAAAACAGAAGCCCAAATAACGTAATAAAAAATAGACAATTTAAATTACGGATCATGTTACGATCTAGTGCCGATGTCAACGTCAAAAATGGTATTCTGCTCACCTGACAATACAACGCGGAATGTGATTATATCGTAATGTGACTGTAACTTGAACGTTTCAACGTTCTGAGAATTCTCTTTCACTCTTGTGTTTGTGTTTTGGTTAGAAATTTATTTCTCAAAAGAATATACATTCGCTTATAAAGAGAAATACAATATTGACTTACAAATTAGCGTGGGTTAGTTAACAGTGCAGAACGGTTTTTTTTTTGTGCAGGCACGCACATAATATTATAATCTAAATTATTCTACAGGTAAGCAGCTACAACAATAACAATAAGTACATACCTCTAGATCCTCAACAATGGGCTGAACATAATTTTCAACTATTATATAGTACTATCCTACTCTAATATAATATATGATCGCAAGAATCGGCCGCCGTTGTGGCGCTGTTTTATACAGATTATGATGATTATAGATTTAGTTCCTGAAAAGCGCCACGCGCCATACATATGATCCATGTAGCACTTGTACATTATATTGTTGATAGGAGAGCAGAATACGACCTCTGTGGCGGGGCGGGCGAACGTTCGCCTGCGACGCCCGAGGTTGCGGGTTCGATTCCCACCTCGGAACAAATATTTGTGCGATATGCAGATATTTGTTCAGGGTGTTCTGGGTATTTTCTATGTATAATAACAAATATCTATCTATGTTATATATTGTATTAAGTATATCAGTTATCTAGTACCCATAACACAAGCTCTGCTTAGCTTGGGGCTAGATAATGTTGTGTAAACTGTCCAGCATTATTTATTTTATTTTTTATTTTTTAATACTTACTTCTCAGTCAATTCACAATACAGTCTCGATTCCGTCAACTTTCAGTGTGGTTATCAAATAATTAAGGGAATTGGGCTTCTGGTGTTGGAACAGTGAAAGTCAAAGGGTTTTTAAATATTTATTTAAATAACTGTAACCCCATTTGTGGCGTAAAATGACATCATCATACATATAACAAATTGCGGAATGTCTATAGTCAGCTTTGCCATAAAACTAAGTACTCCATTTTACGGCACGCCCCCTAACGAATCGATACACTCCCATCAAATTAAAGGCAAAATATCGAGGCTTTCGCAATAAATATTAATAACCAGCACTAAAATGTCAATAAGTGCCGAGCCATCAGCCCGCCATTAGGCCGCCTGAGGCTGTACATCCACCAAAGCGTAGCAGACCATCTCCACTGCACTCCAGCAATTCAATTTGTAGGTTTTACCCAGCTTTGCCTCGGTGGACAGGCAGCCGTTAGCAAGCTTTGGTCATTAGAGGTAGAAGCGTTTCAAATCAAACACAAACTTAGTACCGACGTCCAAACTTCCAGCTAATTGCTGGGTATTCCTTTGAGATACATAAATACAAGGAAATAAAACAAGATATTATTTTTTTGTTGAGAATGGTGTTCGTTAACATCGTTTATTAAAAAAAGTTAAAAAAGATTTTAGGTTTGAAATTTCCCACGCTCATTCAAACTTAAATAGCTTCTACATCATGAAATTCATAATGAGAGGGAAAAAAAAAAAAAAAAAAACGCATTCAGCGCTAAGGCTAATGTAATGTAGTGCTTGCATTGCTGGGTTCCGGTTGAAGGGTATAGGTGCCGGTGAAATTACAGGCACATGAGACTTTTCGTCTTTGTCTCAGGTTTTCATTTTCATCTCCTGTACCTACTAAACTTAAGAACTGTCTTGTACCTACCTAAAATTCTGACGAAATAAATATATTTGTATTTGTATTTGTGGCGGGCGCAGTGCAATGCCACATAGGGTGAGTCCTAGGTGGACGTGACCTATGTGATAATGCACTGTTCATAGGCAGAGGGTACCGCTTAACATCAAGTGGGCCATCTGCTTGATCCGTTATACCAAGTAGTATAAAAAAAACTATGTAATTTATAACTACATAGTTTTATTTGAAATCCGTGTAAAATAAAGTGTTAATCTACATATCTTTTAGATCTCTTTGTGTTTCTAAGGCCACTACATGACCTTACACTTAACGAAATTAACTACCTGTATTATGTGAGTACCTACCTTCATTATGCTGGCTATAATTACATGAATGCACTCAGCATATCTACCATGAAAGAACATTGACCGCAATACATTAATAACTAAACGAATATAAAACATAATAATTATTTGACCGTAACAATGATATTTTCAAAGGTTAATGTAATGAATTCTATTAATTTATGTTTATGATAGTCTGTAGATGCTGTGTTGTATATAGCTAAGGTCATATGCATCCAGTGCAAGATGTGGAATACACTACCGTCGTCTGTCTTTCCTGAAAACTATAAATAGGTGCCTTCTAGACCTTTGTGCTCCATCTTCGGCCACATCGTCACTTACCAACAGGTGAGATCGTAGCCAAACAAAGGGATATCAATGTAAAAAAAGTTATTTAAGGGAAGTATAGTAAGCACTTGTCCATACAAAAAAATAAAATGTTTTTGTCACTCTTAAATATTATCTGTTTTTTTTTTTTTTGTATGTTATGACACAATAAAAGACAATAAGACAACAGAGTTTATAGTTTTTCCTATCAACAAAGTTCGCAAAATTAATTTTCAATTTTCTTAAAATTTTGTGTATGGATATAATATATTTTCATCCCATCTATTCGAAAAGGACGACTGGGTTCGCCTTTAAGTGCACCCAACGGTGGTGTTTTCTATGAGAAACTTTTAGCGGGCAGTAATGAGTTTTCCGGCGCACTTATTAAGTTCCTAATTCAAAAAGTGCGCGGCAAAGATAATTGCGGCGCACTTATTGAATTTGGAACCAGCGCCACGCAAATATTGTTTTAATAAATACTGGCTGCTACGACGGCCCAATACCCAAAACAAAAAAACCCAAAACACAAAAAAAACACAAAACACAAAAAAAAACAGAAAATCACAAAAAAACACAAAACACAAAAACACAAAAAAAGCACAATACACACAAAAAACACAAAACACAAAACACAACAAAAAAAAAATAATAATAATAATACAAAACACATTAAATAATACAAAACACACAAAAAACACAAAACACAAAAAAAACACAAAAACACAAAAAAACACAAAAAACATAAAAACAAAAAAACACAACACAAAAACACAATACAAAAAAAACACAAAAAAGCACAATACACACAAAAAACACAAAACACAAAAAAAACACAAAAAAACACAAAAAAACACAAAACACAAAAAACACATAACACAAAAAAACACCCAAAAAAAACACAAAAACACAAAAAAACAACCATTTGTTTTATTAAATAATAATATTACAATAACATATGAGGTGCCTTTTATTTTCTCATAGTGGGTGATGAAAAGCAGAGTGTATCACACGGGCGCAACATATATTTTTGGCTCGGGCGACGTACTTTGAATCCCTCGCTACGTTCAGGATTCTACTAAAGAATCCCTCGCTACGCTCGGGATTCTACTCTAGAATCCCTCACTTCACTCTGGATTCAAAAAAGCGCCCTCGCCGTAAAAATATTATGTTGCTCCCTTATGATACAATCTACTATAAAACTGATAGTAAGCACTCGCCCATATATCTTCCCTAGGGAAGGAAGATATTATTTTCCCTCTCTCTCCGATTCTCACAATTTGTCATAGCACGAGAGACACCGGTACGATAACCAAGGTCGCAGACAGGTTCCACGAGACGAGATTGCACAACGCGTGTCGCGCGTAATGTTATGTGCATCAATACTTGTTTTTATATATGTATTGGCCGCGACTCCGTCCGCATTGAACTTTAGTACGGACAACTACAGACAGGTGCCGCCAACCGGCTTTTTACTTGAATACCAACGGGCATTCGATTATGGTAGCATGGCTACTAAGGCTAGGATACTCATTACCACTAACATTTTAGTTTTTGGTCATTACAATTCCGTGGTCATTTGGTTTTTAATGTAGAGGTGGTTTCTCAAAAAGCGGCTATTGTAATTGGGGGGTGAATCCGTATTTGGGTTGTTGACGCCCGTAATCAGATGCATAAAACTTTGACGCACCGAGGAGTCCTGCAATCGTAACGTTGAAAATCCCGGTCGATGATGGTGGACATAAATTCGCCATTTTTGAAAGAAACGTCTTAATTCTTATCTAACAACATTATATTATGTTTTTTATAGTTCTTAGTGTAATTTTGGTGGCTTTTTAACCTGTGTAACATATTTATAGAGCACATGTGTAGTGTAGAAGTGTATTACGTGACTTTTCGGAATCGTGGATTGTGTCCTCCAAAACCATGGTTTCTCTGCCATCGTTTTAACCTGGGTTTAAACTTGACGGAGACTCTTGACGACTTGACTTAGTTTTATTACTTTAATTTATGATTACTTAAAATTGGCTAAATTGTTGGGAAAATGGGTGCATCCGTTTTGATCCCAGAAATTCATCCCACGAGCTAAAAGTAATAATAATTATTCCGGATTGATACCATTCATATTCATTTCATTTTGAGAGTCCGTATTAATCCCACCTAGAAGTACTTACATCTAAAACGAGTGGAAGTAACGTCAGCAAAAAAATATGTTATTAAGGAACATCTATTTATTTCATAAAATTGACGGTATAAAATAATCAACAAAGTAATCATATTATAATATAAACTATGGAATTAAACTCGAAAAATAACATTGGTTGCATTATTTCAGATTTATTAATTAACCTTTTTATTCTAGTCTTATTAATGCTTTTTACCTAACAAACACTAAATTTAAATTATTTTTAATAATAGCAGTTTTTTTTGTTACTGTATCGATTACTTTAAAAAACAATATCTGCGGTTTACTGTCATCACCGAACAAAAATATGTTTACAAAATTCAAAAAAAGTGGAAAACATTTTTGAAACCTTTTTCCGGAAAATCACGGATTAGTGTAGAAATCGTTTCAGAGAATCAGAATTTTACAATTATTTATAACATCAGCTTTTAGATAACATCAATATGCTATACAACGAGCAAAGATTCGTATATTATATAAATATTTGTAATCACGTTCTCAAAAACGGCTCTAACGATTTAGATGAAAGTTTATTTATTGGGGGTGAAAAATCTGGTTAGGTTTCATCTCTAAGAAAACGCGATTGATTGTATTTTTAGATTAAAAATTCGCTTATCTATGTCAGTCACAGAATATTGAATAGTTTTATATTCCTCGGCAGTTCCTCCACATTTCAAGTCTCTGGGTCCGGCGGTGTTAGCTCGGTAGTTTTGAAAATCAAAACATTCCTGTGGTTTTTTTCAGTAACATTTCAGGAAATGCTGAAACGTGTTCAGTTTTGTTTATTTCAGAAATCTACATGTACAATTTCAAGTATCTACTACCGACTAGTAAAAATTCAAAAAATTCGGCTTCGTTTTCTTTTCAACGGCATTTTGTGAACCATTTCGGCAACATGACTTTTCCGATGTAAAAAAGTCTGCTGAATGCGGTTCTGAATGTTGCCAAGCCGAATTTTGGCTCCCCTCCCCCGCCTTTTTTCCTCGAAATATGTATCTAACCGTGGTTTTTACGATTTTAACCAAAAAGTATTGCTGTTAGAAAAAAAGTGTCAATAACCGCAAGGATCTCTATAAAATGGTGTCGATTGCAGTTGACACGACTCCATGGAATTCAGTCGTAAAAGAAAATTATTGAAATTTCCTTCCGGTCGTCAAAATTGAGTTCAGCTACCCCCAAAGCCTATTCCAGGACACCTTACACGACTAGAATCGAGTTATAATATGGCTTTTAAGCAAGGGTTTCATTTTGGCCGCCATCTTGAATTTTGAGGAAAGGAAACAAAATTGGGATTGTCAATATTAAGAATCAAATTAAGCAGGCTTTTTTACATCGGTAAAGTCATGATGCCAAAATGGCTCACAAAATGCCGTTGAACTTGAAAATTTTAATATGAGTTACCAGTCTAAATTGTTTCCAAGATATAGAGCTATTTTTTTTTTAGTTTAAAAGGATTTTTGGACCCCTTAGAGGGCGAATTTTCTAAAAAAAATCTTAGAACCTACTCCACTACGTCCTAAAAACAATACACCTTCCAAATAACAAGTCTCTGGGTCCAGCGGTCTCGGCTCGGAAGTTTATTACAATCAAAACATTCCTGTGCCTTATTTCAGGAAAATTTCTGGAAATTCTAAAACGTGTTTTGTTAATTTTATTTGAGGAAACTACATATCTAATTTCAAGTGTCTAATACCAAGGGTTTCCGAAATACAGAGCTATGTTGTTTTACGTTAAAAACCCAGTTAAAACATCCCTGTGCCTTTTTTCAGCAAAATTTCAGGAAATGTTAAAACAAGTTTTGTTTTTTTTATTTGAGGAATCTCCTTGTAAAATTTCAAGTGTCTGCTACTTACAGTTTCCGAGATACAGAGCTATTTCGTTTTACTTTAACACGTTCACTGCGGATCACCCAAAATCAGCACGCCAAGTTGCTTACCACTGGTGCGCACGGTGAGAACTATATCTTTCCCGCTGGTGTGAAACGATTATCTTCGGTATATGTAAGAGTTCGAGAGAGAAAAATATAGATTTCGGCTGGTTACAATTGTAAGTATTTGGCATTTAAATATTTCGGCGGGCACTTATTGACTGCCATCGCACTGACGGTGAAAAACACCTACGGCGGCTGTGGCGGGCTTGTTGTGGCATATGACCGATGCCGACCTGTTGCCGCGCTGAGCGCGCGCGCAAGCGTCGAGCCGCCAGTAGTGTTGTACTCTCTTCATGACAGTACGTGTGAGTGTCGTTATTTTATTGACAAGTATTTAAGTATGGCGCAACGTAAATGCAAGAGGAAACTAACGCTGAACTATGATACTAGTGAAGATGATTTGGATGAAAATGCTCAAACATTTCCAACTGTAAAAAAAACAAATGCCCTTGACCAGCAAGGTTTCTATCTTGGAAAAAAAGTTACACACACAAACACATACAGTAATACACTTTTTTATTTATTTTGTAATCATTCTGTTTTATTATCGATAACCCTTTATTTTTGTCTGTCCCAACACTATAAAAAAGTACCTACTTTCTAGTGTGGTAGTGGTCGTTATCGGCCTGGCATGTTCCTTGGTTGATTTCTCATTTCCTGTTAGGCAGATCCAGAGGCGAAACAAACTAAAAGAAATAGGATTAGGGTTCATTTTAACAGTATAGGAAAAGCAGTGTAAATGATGTATTCGCAAAGTTATAGTGCATTAATCTTTCCTTGTGGTGGCAGGTCAAAAAGGACTGCTACGCACTGTCGTTAAGGTAGATAGATGGATGCGCATTTCGACCGCCACCGCACCAGATGAAGGTTTGTGTTTTTTTTTGCCGCAGCTAGCGTGTAAAAGCCCTTTTTGGACCATTTAGAGGACGATTTTTTCATTCCTTTCTTAGTGCGTCCATAAACCCTAAAAAGAATAAACCCTGCAAGTATCAAGTCTTTACGTCCAGCTGATTGGCCTCGGAGATGATAATAAAAAAAAAAATGCTGGACAGTTCACACAGCATTATCTAGCACCAAGCTAAGCATAGCTTGTGTTATGGGTACTAGATAACTGATATACTTAATACAATATAATAATAGATAGATATTTTTTATTATACATAGAAAATATCCAGACTGACTGACTGACTGACTGACTGATTCAACATCATTTGACGACCTCTGTGGCGCGGCGGACGAAGGTTCGCCTTCGACGCAGGAGGTTGCGGGTTCGATTCCCGCCTCGGAATAAATATTTATACTATATGCAGATATTTGTTCTGGGTTTTTTCATGTAAAATTAAAAATATCTATCTGTGAAATGTATTGTATTCATGTATATCAGTTATCTAGTACCCATAACACAAGCTCTGCTTAGCTTGGGGCTATATAATGTTGTGTGAACTGTCCAGCATTATTTATTTATTAAATATTAATTTATGATGGTGACAGCGAGCTGATCTGATGATGGAGACGGAAGGTGGACAACGGAACTCCTTGACGGATAATAGTAGACTGGCCGTTTTTATGCTCATTTTGATCAGCATACGGTTCCGATCACTAATTTTACATCGAGCTGATCTGATGATGGAGACGGAAGGTGGACAACTGAACTCCTCGATGGATAATAGTAGATTACTGGAAGAACTCTAGAGGTTATTTATTTTTACTTCTTTGCTTATATCCCAAAAGTTACACAGTCTAAAATAAAGTTAAAACTAGTTTTGAAACGTCTATGATTGTTTCAATTTTTTACCCTTTAACCCCCGAACCAATTTAGCTCATAACCTTACACAGATTGTACTAATACTATATACCCATCTACCAAATTTTTATAAAGAATATATCAACAGTTTGCAAGTTATCCTCGGACAAACATACATACATACAAACGTCAATTATAAATAATTTGCATCCAACAAAAAGATATGAACATGATAGTAAGGATCTTGCATTTGTCTGTCTGATCGTACCAATATCCATTGTTATAGGCCGTGGTATGAATCCGGACTACATTTTGGGATTAATACGGACAACAATTTAATTTTATTATTTTTGGGATGAATACGGCCTACATTTTGGTATGAATCCGGAAATAAATATTCGTGGGATGAATCCATGGGATCAATACGGCTGCACCCGGGAAAATTAGTCAGAAGCAATTTAAAAAGACAATCAAAATATGATGGTTGGGCCCTGCTATCTTAGAGCAACACGGCCACCCGTGTTGCTCTATGCCCACGGTCGTACCTACTTATATATACACCTTAAATAAGCTTTTGTTGGGTAGTTTATTTGTTACATCGTGTTTGGTTGCTATAATTACATTGCTATTATTTAATTTGAAAACAGTCTTTAAGTTTTGTATGATGAATTTTGGTTAATATCTTAAAGCTGCAATCTCTTCGCAGTCGTTTCCCTCTTCTTAACCTTGAACGAGTTTTGGATTCAATGAACGCAAAGTTCAGTCTGACCTTTTGATCATTTGCAACCTCAATGCAACTGTCTTACTACAAGATTATATTCATGGACTTATTATATTATTCACACAATACTAAAATAAGATGATCTTCAGTTCAGTTCAGTTCTTGAACAAGTGGCCCTTGCAGAATAGACCACAATTTCGCCAATGTCACGTTTTAAAACAAGTTCAGCTTTTGCACGAAGGTTATTCCGGTGTATGGAAAGTGGACGGTGTGAAAAAAAAAAAAAAAAAAAAGTATCTAGTTGAACTACCTACCAATTCAATCTAAAAAACACATGATCTTTCTCACACAGCAACAAAAGCACATGTCATGATATGACAGTGCATGACAAATAACTTGGAGAAATGCTCAAAGAACACTTCTTTATCAAACCAACGCCCGAATACTGAAACGCTACTCATCTGATCAAATTAGCTAAAGGCTATTTAATTATGACGTACACTTAAACATAAGTGGCATACTCAACTGCCTTTTAGTAGCATTGAGACCATGATTCGCTGAGAGCCCGTTAAATTTTCTTTCAATGGCAATATTATTTCAAAAAGTTTGTTCCCTATTACATTTCTTGTTATTTTGGACTGAGAGTTTCGTTTTACGCAGTGAACATGATAATTTTTAATAAAATGTATCTACTAAATGGTAACGAAACGTAAAATGTGTCTTGTCATTGTCAGTCAAGAAAAGCAAAGTTTGTTTTGTTGTGAAAATTATCCCAAACAAAAGTAGTGCTTCGTACGTTCATTTCATTATTTTCTGAAAATATGAATGAGATAACTAATACAAAGAAGAGAGATTATTGGGGTGTAATTAATACCCTCAGAAAAAGAAAAACTTGTAGATATTGTAAAAGGGTAAGAATTCGCAAAGACAAAAATTGGAATGAGAGCTACTAACGCCCGAATACTGAAACGCTACTCATCTGATCAAATTAGCTAAAGGCTATTTAATTATGACGTACACTTAAATATAAGTGGCATACTCAACTGCCTTTTAGTAGCATTGAGACCATGATTCGCTGAGAGCCCGTTAAATTTTCTTTAAATGGCAATATTATTTCAAAAAGTTTGTTCCCTATTACATTTCTTGTTATTTTTGACTGAGAGTTTCGTTTTACGCAGTGAACATGATATTTTTTAATAAAATGTACCTACTAAATGGTAACGAAACGTAAAATGTGTCTTGTAATTGTCAGTCAAGAAAAGCAAAGTTCTGCGGCTGCCCAAAAGGGCGAAAAAAAAAAGAAAAAAAAAACAAAGTTTGTTTTGTTGTGAAAATTATCCCAAACAAAAGTAGTGCTTCGTACGTTCATTTCATTATTTTCTGAAAATATGAATGAGATAACTAATACAAAGAAGAGAGATTAATGGGGTGTAATTAATACCCTCAGAAAAAGAAATACTTGTAGATATTGTAAAAGGGTAAGAATTCGCAAAGACAAAAATTGGAATGAGAGCTACTAAAACTTAGAATTAATAGAATGCTTCAAAGAAAATAAATGTTAGCTGATAATATACAGTTGTTTGATTTGAACAGTTACCATTTAGTTAGGAATAAATAATACCAAGTTATAGGCTGTAAAATATGTATTTATTATAGTGTTTCGGATACCCGGGTACCCGGGCTGGTCGCTAGTTACATAGACGTATAAATAATACCTACCAGGTGACTTGATTTTTATATGAGTGCAGTCCACAGTACCAATTATTCTAGGCATCCCAGCATTTCCATAAAACTCATGTGCGATACTGAGTTGCTCACTGGTGGTAGGCATTTTTATGTAGGTTCCCTTTAACTTTGCTATTTCTGTTGCCACTCTATGGACTATAAGGTGAACTGTTGGTTGTTCTACAGTAGTAGTTGAGCTTTTTTGTGAAAGAGTTAGTCCGGGGAAGTACTACCACCGTACCTATTTCTGCCGCAAAGCTGTAGCAATGCGAGCAGCATTGCTGTGTTCTGGTTTGAAGGGTATGGTTGCCGGTGAAATTACAGGCACATGAGACTTTACATCTTTATGTCTCAGGGTGGCGGGCGCAGTGCAATGCCACATAGGGTGCATCCTACGTGGACGTGACCTATGTGATAGGTAATGTACTGTTCATAGGCAGACGGTACCGCTTAACATCAGGTGGGCCATCTGCTTGATCCGTCATACAAAGTAGAATAAAAAAAAACATGTAAAATGTCTCCAATGACCCACTGGTGGTGCCGGTAGCAAAAAACCGAAGCGCTATCAATAAATTGGTCCACTGCTTGTATCGCCCGGTTTCGCCTGGTCAGAGGCTGAATATGTTCCCCAAACAGAGAACACAAACTCAGCACAGTTTGTTTATCGAGGCGGATCCTTATTTTAAACCGCAGGTCGTCATATTTTGTAAAGGCATCTAGCTTATCTTCGTTTCGCCGCCCGGTGGAAACCACTTCTTCGTCAGACAACGAGAATAGCAAAGATACCGAAATTTTTAGTGCAAAATAAAGTTGTTAGGTTAGGATTTTAAGATAGGTCGTGAGTACTCTTGTATTTGATGGCTACTTATAGAATTTGAGGCGTACTTACGCAGGTGTCAAATGCTAATCATCCTTTGAGAATACCGTTTTGAACATAAGTGGCGATTACAATCATACTCAAATCTGTCATGTTTAATTTTTAAGTGATGATCAAATTGACGTTTCAGTATACGAATTTTTAGGATAACGGCGTCTCAAACAGTTGAGACGATCTCAATTATTTAAGTAGCGATTCAGTATTCGGGCGCAAGTCTTTCTTTTAACCAAGTTTTTCAAGTCAAGTTCTTTAACAAACTATAGACTGAACTCATCCCACAAGTATCATATATGTCAAAGTTACAATGTTTGTATGTTAATTACTCAATCACGCCCAAACGGCTCAACCGATTTCCGTAAAATGTAGTACACAGATAGATTGATACCTGGATTGAGCTATTTGCTACTTTTTATCCTGGTAAAACGCGAGCGTAGCCGCGTGCGCACACTAGTAAGCAATAAAACAACAATAAAATAGTGTTACCTGTACAACAACACTAAACAAAACTTAAAGTAATTCATCACTTATCACTGCACTGTTTACCTACATTGTAAAGTATAATGAGTAGGAGGTGTGTAAAACGATCCGTCAGTGCGGGCGAGCAGAGTGTTTTGAGCAAATAGCGTGCATCTCGTAGTAGAGAAAGATCGTGCGCCCACGCATTCCGCGCGTCTATAACGAGTGCCGAATGTCGCCGGCCCTGGGGCAAGGTCGCCTGGAATACTATCTCGAATCATCACCATCATCATCAGCCTGCAGAAGTCCACTGCTGTCATGCTTCCCCCATAGAATGCCACGATCCATCTGGGATTGAACAGGACAAGGGATCGATCTTAAGGGATCGAATAGGAATTACTCATCTATCGAGTATCTATGTACCTTTCAAATGCCATGTTTTTTTGACATTCTATTATTTTATTTGTTTTCTCCATAAGGTACGTGTGTGTGCTTCAAAATAAATCTTTATTCTTTTATTCATTATTTATCGGTCGTTCGAGAGAGGTAGCCGCATCATCAGGTACGTGTTCTTGAGCCACTTGAAAAATTTCATGGGCCACGTCGTCAACTAAAATATTGAAAAAATGGGACGCGCTGTCAATGGGCTGCGTACCGTGGACCAGGCTGTCAACATCCCACCTTTATTCCCCAACGGTTGTGAGTTCTATATGGCCTGCGCATGGCCACTTCAACTTCACCAAGGTATTCTGAGAAATAAGTATATCAGTGATATTGATTCTTCAAATTATTTGAAAAACGTTTAATAACTATAAGGTTTTATCATCATACAAATAGACCCCTCCATCTCCTCCCATGGATGTCGTAAAAGCCGACTAAGGAATTCCCGGACTTGTTGATAAGATTCGTTGGTATAATATGTGTCCTGGCTGCTAGCTTATTATGGAATGTGTTATTACTCAAAGAAAGTATTAGCAGAGTCAGTCGTGGGAAGCACTGGCGGCGATGTGCTCACCACTTGTCACGTCTATATTCCACGATGGTGCAACCCACGGTGAAAAGAGGCCGATTGATGCTGTGCCTATCCCTTCAGGAAAAAAAGAGTGTATGTATGTATATAAAAAATTGCCAATTATTGATAATCGTGAAAAAGGCAGATTTCCGAACTTCTACAATAACTGTTCATCGAAAGTTATTGTCGACTACGATTAACATAAAGTGGTCGTAGTATTAATAAAGAACAACCTATAAATAATATGTATTACTATTCATACAAATTTCACCCACAATAATAATTTATAAGGCAACTCCAAACATGGAAGATGCAATGGACAGTAATTATACAGTTTTGATTGAGTTATTGAATCACTTTTTGATAGCTTATTATTTACTCCATATGATCACGAAATCCCTAAAGATTACGAAAGCATAATGAATATGTACATAATCGTGACTGACTGACTAACTGACGATCTAAACAGAGCCTAAACTGTAAGTCCTAAAGAACTGAAATTAGAAGAGTACAATATATTCCTTTTGTGATCTAAACACAGTTAAGGAATTTCCAAAATTTACCCTGTTTGACCACTGTTGGTAAGTGACGATGTGGCCAAAGATGGAGCGCAAAGGTCTAGAAGGCACCTATTCACTCTAGCCTTGAAGAGACCCAGAAGAAAAAAAACTTAAAAAACTCCTCACGGGCGAAGCCACGGGAGTTCCATTAGATATAGATAAATCACATATTCTTGAAATTGTGTCGAACCGTTAGAAAGATGAGACTTTACACAAATCACCGTCTATTTGTAATTCAATGAAGGTTTCAATCATGTCAAGAAACTCTGGATTCCAAGGCCCAAGAATAGTCTTATTTTTCGAGAGATATATACTAGTCAAAGACACGTGTAAGATTGTTTATTTGAGTAATTTATTGCAGTGTGGTCTGTAGACAACCAGTCCATTTAATGTGACTTTTGGACGTAAAACCATTGAACAAAACTCTTTTTTTGATAGAACTTGGAATGACAGATCAAGCAGATGGCCCAGCGGTACCCTCTGCCTATGATCAGTGCATTACCATATAGGTCACGTCCACCTAGGACGCAGTCTATGTGGCAATGCACCGCACTGCCACCCTGAGTGAGACATAAAGATGAAAAGTCTCATGTGCCTTTAATTTCATCTGCAACCATACCCTTCAAACCGGTACACAGCAATGCGAGCACTTCTGCTTTGCGGCTGAAATAGATATGGTGGTAGTACTTCCCAGGACGACTCTCTAACAAAAAAGCTCTACTGCTGAGTATGCTAACATAAGGATCAATGCTTTATCCCTTCGATCAAGAATACAACTATATTTTGGGTCACGTACATAATCAAAGCTAAATACCGTCCGCGTGGGTATAGGTATACATATACAGCTATATTTCTTTACTAACGAACTGAAACAATAGTTTTAAATAGTTCTAAGTTCAACCTTATTACAGTATTTTTAGCGCCGACCTGACATCTAGTTTTATTGTTGATCGAAGGTTCTGTCTATAGTTTGTTAAGGATCGAAGCTTTATCCGAATTATTATTATACAACGTCATCTATCATATAACAGATCTCGGAAGTAAGGTTATTTTCCTATTGTTATGCTAAAGTATTCTGGCAAGTTTATCAAAAAAGTCAAGGTTTGCTTGTATGAGATTTTTATAGCATGCTCATAGAGTTTTGCAAGATCATAAAATGTAATCGTAAACAAACTATTTCTGATTAAGTTGCTTAACATTTACTTGCCTACAGCGCGAGCGCGATACGGAATACGAAATCATATCCGAGGGTTTCTGAAGGTCTTTTAAATATAGATGTATGTGAATGAATTTCAAGGTTTCATTCAATTTTGTGGAAGGGAGAATACTATCAATTTTGTGGAAGGGAGAATACTATCAATTTACATAATTTTCTAATTTGAAGCCCCTATATTGAGTAGGGTTACCATAAAATGTTCATAGCCACAACAAGGGGCCTAATGACATGACATAGAGAAAAAATGAAATGAAATGTCATGTCATTGGTGATCTTGGTTGACCAACACATTTCACAGATTAATAATGATTGTAGTATATTCTAAAAAAAAATTAGTTTATTTTAATAGAACAATAAACGAATTTAAATGAATTTAAATTTTATATGTTATGAAGGGCTAAATATAAAGAAGATATATATTTTATTCGAGGGCAGAGTTTATGACAATGATGGCAAAAAAAAACTGGACTAAGAGTTTTTTTTAACTGCATGAATTAATGTCGGAAGAAGCATATTATATGGCCCATCTTATGTTAAATGGTGACCTCTGCCTTTAACAATGGATTACCACATAGATCACGTCCACCTTATGTGGCATTGCACTGCGCCACCCTGAGACGTAAAGATGAAAAGTCTTATATGGTTTTTTTTTGTAATTTAGGGCTTTTAAGACATTTTGAATGACAAATGTCACATCTGTGATGACACCAGACTAGCATCAAAATCAGTTCAGCCGATATTGCGTCATTGAGTAACAATCTTCCAAATGTTCACATTTATAATAAGTGCCACATAGGGCGCCTCCTAGGTGGACGTGACCTATGAGGTAATGCATTGTTAACATCAGGTGGGCCATCTGCTTGTTTCGTCATTCAAGTAGTTAAAAAAAAAAGAATTAGAAATACTCTTACATATTTTCAGTTTATATCCAGTGTCACAGTAACCTTTGCAAAGCAAAGGTTTAATTCCAGAGACTTTAATTCCATGGAATAAATCAAACAAATGCAGGAAGCATAATTTGTAAATGTTAATGATGTATATCACCACTTTATAATGTAAATAGACAATCAAATAATACATCCATAGACGTAGAATTTTTTCGCTACTAAATCTATGAATACATCACACTCACGAGATTGACCTTTATTAGAGTCAGACTTTGCCTTTTCATTTAGGCATAGACTAAACGACAGTGAACCGATGGTTATATAAGAGTTCACTTGCACTATTGGGACGAGTCGCGAAAGTTGTTGAGCCGGTAGTACAGCTTGTAAGGTTGTCACTTTCGATCCTAAATACTTAAAAGGTTTTTATTGGTAGTTCTGCGAACAGTTAACCTCGCAAGCACTTTGTATAAAACTATGCATCATGTCGATCCATCATTATCAAACAAAGACAATAAATTGTCAAATTCATAAAAACATAATTAAAGAAAAAAAAACAACGACCTCTAAGCAAGTACAAGCATACATACGTACATCTGGACAGATGAAAGCAATGCCAGTTGTTGCAAGGGCTTCGCTCGCTACGCTCGCTCGGTCAATTATATTATTAATAACCAATCACAATACTTCTAGAGAGAAAAAAAACTTTCATTAAAACAATCATTACCTTAACATGTAACAACTTTAGAACCTTTTCTATTTTGCTGCAGTAGATGCTTTTTGCATTGAACAACCAAAAATAGGCCCTAACGTGACGAACATTTTCATTCCACCACTGTACAATAAAATACCAATGGTACCATGAAACTAGTGGCAACCCTAAACCTCTACGCACCTATTTATTACCTACTGTTCTGTAATCTCGACAAGCCACTATGTCATCGGAGCAAGACGAGTCAACCGCGAATAATTTTCAATCGCCATGACGTCGCTGACGAGAAAATCTTTTATTAAATAATGCTGGTATTTAAATAACTTTTCAACTAAAAACAAAGACGAGTCGTATTCGTCTAACGGGATTTTCTGATAGGTTGCAAAATAAAGTATATGCTTTCCAAAACATCCATTTACTTTCGTGTTATTTGACTTTTTGTATTTGTTTGATACAAAAAAATACAAAAACATTCAAACGGAAACAGCCATCACTAATTGTACTATTAATTATTCTGAAAGAAGCACTCAACAGAACAAGTCATAAAACACGAAAGTTGTAGGTCAAGAAATGGATATAAATATTTTTTTGAAAAAAGCGGCCAAGTGCGAGTCGGAATCGTCCATGAATGAAGGGTTCCGTAGCAGCAAGTAACATAGTATAAAAGATCATTCTCTTATTTTAGAAGTTACAGGCCAGTTTCAGTCAGTTCAGTTTTGACCACCTATGTGGCGCGGCGGGCGAACGTTCGCCTGCGACGCCGGAGGTTGCGTGTTCGATTCCAGCCTCGGAAAAAATATTTGTGAGATCTGCAGATATTTGTTCAGGGTGTTCTGGGTATTTTCTATGCATAATAAAAAATATCTATCTATTCTTTATTCTTTATTGCACGCAAGAAAACACAAAAAAAAAACAGTAAGAGGTATCGAACATGTACAGAGGCGAGCTTAACCCTAAAAAGAGTTTTCTACCAGCAAACCTTTGAGGCTAGAGAGAGGTGATTATAGAGGTAGGTTGGTGCAAAAAGTAAATTAAAATAGGAAACAGATCTAGAAATAAAATCAGTTTCCCAGAGAAATAATAATTAAATCATAATAACAATAAATACAAATTTATATATATATAAACATATATACCTATTTATATATAATATATACACAATCTATAAAATAAACCTAACGTGATACATAAATTAATAGAATTAAATATTACATATATAAATATAAAATACATACTTTAATAAAGTTAAAGAGATAAATAGTGCTCTTTTGTTTTTCCTTTAAAGATAGAAACTGAAGGGCTGTTGCGAATCTCATGGGGAAGGGCATTCCAGAGCCTTACCGCATGAACGGTAAAAGAGCCACCGTAGCGACTCGACTTGTGAGACGGTGTTTTGAGGAGAAGGGACTTAGCGGACCTACAGGGCACACCACGAGGGACAAGGAAATCAAAGCGCTCACGGAGGTAAGGGGGAGAGAGTGGACTATAAAGAACTTTGAAGAGAAGTGTCAGAACGTGAAGATCACGACGACGACGAATTGGCAGCCATTTAAGTTTGAATCTAAACTCGGATACGTGATCAAACTTGCGCAGTCCGAATATAAATCGGATAGACAAGTTTTGAAGACGTTCGAGTTTGTCAAGAAGTTCCTCCGTGGCATCGAGAAAACAGACATCGGCATAGTCGAGAAGGGGCAACATTAAGGATTGGGCAAGAGTAATTTTAGTTTCAATAGGAAGAAATTTCTGGAAGCGTTTGAGAGACTGAAACGAAAAATGCACCCTTTTGCTAATTTCGTTTACATGGCTTCCCCAAGATAGCCGATTGTCGAAAATTACACCGAGGTTCTTGGCTTTGATAGAATAAGGTATCGGCACACCATCATATAAAACTAAGGGTGTTACTGACTGGCTCACATCATTTAACATATAATGGCTACCTAAAATCAAAGCCTGGGACTTAGAGGGATTAACCAGAAGACCAAAGGTTTTTGCCCACCTATTAATGCAGCCGAGGTCAGCGTTAATTTGGTCAATTCCTTCGGAAATCTCATCGGCTATGAAGTGGTGATAGAGTTGTAGATCGTCAGCATACAAATGGCAGTGTGAAGAAATAACCTGAGTTATAGAGTTGATGAACACTGAAAAGAGGAGAGGTGAGAGAACGCCACCTTGAGGAACGCCAGCAGTAATGTCACACCAGTCAGAGCAGGACTCATCCAAGCGCACACACTGCGAACGACCAGAAAGATAAGATTTGAACCAAGTGGTTACAGGGTGAGAAACATTGAGGGAAGAAAGGATGGATAGAAGGATGTCATAGTCAACCGAATTAAAGGCACTGCTGAAGTCCAATAGTACAAGGATAGTAAGGCACTTATTGTCCATGGCCCAGCGTATGTCGTCGGATACTTTCGTAAGAGCACTCACGGTGCTGTGACCAGGACGAAAACCAGACTGAAGAGGACTCAGCAGACTATATTGAGTGAGAAAGAGCGATAGTTGTCTATAGACAACATTTTCTAGGATTTTGGATAAAACTGGTAATATGGAGATAGGACGAAATTGAGAAACAATGGTGGGATTGGACGTTTTAGGAAGAGGTAGCACAAATGCTTTTTTCCAGGCAAAAGGAAACAAGCTTGTAGAAAGAGAATGATTAAGGATATGGGAAATAGCAGGAGCAAGCTCAGTGGAAATAAGTTGTAGCATCTGAACGTAAATTCCATCCAAGCCTACAGCTTTAGTAGAGATGGATTTAAGAAATAGCATAACTTCCCTCTCAGTAACCTCTGTGAAGATAAAGGGAGGGCACTCGGGCAAGGGTAAGCGAGAAAGTTTGTCGAGAGTAGCTAGCTTAATATGATTGTCTAAACAGAAAGGAGCTTTAGAAAAGTGAGTGTTAATTGAGTTTAAATCAAACGAGATGGTATTGGAGTCACTAGACAATTTACCCAGCCCAAGCGATTTAAGAAATTTCCACATTTGAGAAGAATTACAATTTTGTATAGAATTATGTATGTGGCGTCTCTTAGCATCCCTGCACATCTTAGTACAACGATTACGCAATTTCTTATACAAGGCTAAATTCTCATCAGTGGGAAATTTCTTGTAGAAACGCTTAGCCTTGTCACGCTTAGACATAGCCTTCTTTAATGGCTGCGTAAGCCAGGGCGCCGGGGGGTGCTTTACTTTAACTAGTTTAAGGGGTGCGTGAGTGTCGTAGAGGGTAGTGAGGATAAGGTTGAAAGCTGCCACCTTGTCATCAACACTATTAGCATTGATGACAGGAAACCAATCGATGCTATACGCGTCAACCCTCAATCGCTCCAGGTCAATATCCTTGAAACTGCGAAGGAGAATAGATTTGGGCTTACGCCTAGGGCAACGGATCTTATACGAAAGGAATAGAAGATCATGGTAAGAGAAAGGGGCAGTAAGTTGTCCATGTGTAGCCACACGATCTACATCAGAAACCAGAATAAGGTCAAGAAGTGAAGGAACAGAGTTAGGGGCGTGGTGAGTCGCAGAGAGAGGAAGGATGTGCATACTTACGGAAGAGACCAAAGACTTAAGCTTTAGGGCACGCACGTCATTCTTAAGGAGGCATGTATTAAAGTCCCCTAGAATAATAGAATGAAGAATATCTATGTTATATATTGTTAAGTATATCAGTTATCTAGTACCCATAACACAAGCTCAGCTTAGCTTGGGGCTAGATAATGTTGTGTAAACTGTCCAGCATTATTTATTTATTTATTTACAGGGGGGACACATTTTACCACTTTGGAAGTCTCCCGCGCAAACTATTCAGTTTAGAAAAAATAAAATTAGAATCCTCAATATAATTTTTGAAGACCTATCCATAGATAGGTATGACGTACCCACGTCTGGGTTTGATGAACAAAAATGAGTTTCATGTCTAAGCATAGGGAACCCCCAAAATTTGTTGTTTTTTTATATTTTTGTGTGAAAATCTTAATGCGGTTCACAGAATACTTACCAAGTTTAAACAGCATAGTTCTTGGGCCTCATTTACGGAGACGCGGCGCGTCGCGCGTCGCGATAGGCTGCGAGGCCCGCACTAAATTCAAATGTAGGGCGTTGGATGAGTGCGTTTACGGAGAAGCGATTTTACACGCATTTGCTTGAAATGGAGCGTCTTTTATGGCTGACCCCGCTTATGGCATCCTCACGTCTCACGCGGCGTTTATCGCGGCGGCGCACGCAGCGGCCATTCTCGATGAAGCTATACCTGTGGCGGAACCTTCTGCCAGTCTCATTTGGTAATCGTGCGATGCCCGCCGCGTGCTTCGCTACACGCTTGAGAATACGACGCGGGCGCAGCGGCGGGCACCGCCTCTCTTCCCGCCTCGCGTCTTTATAAACAACATCGTTTATTGCTATAAGTTTGTGTTTACGTGTGCGATGATACGTGCCGCTTCACGCGCCGCCGCTACGTAAACAATAGAAACGTCCGACGCGCCGCGAGTCGCCACGCCACACGCGACGCGCGACGCCCCGCGTCTCCGTAAATGAGGCCTCATAGTTTCGGAAAAAAGTGGCTGTAACATACGGACGGACAGACAGACAGACAGACATGACGAATCGAATAAGGGTTCCGTTTTTTGCCATTTGGCTACGGAACCCTAAAAATATTTAAACGGAATCAGCCATTGTACTATCATTTATTCTGTACCATGACCAAATAAAAAAAAAAACAAATTAACAATCAAAGATACAGAAATGCTGGTGAATTAATAACCTACTTCTTTTTTTTTAAGTCGGTAAATATAATAAATATGGAAAGATATTTCCCCACTCAGCTGGCATTTCAGAATATCAAGGTAGCAAGAACTGCTACTAATTTGGAAGTTATTGATAATTTTACGAAGAATTCGTATGGTCAAAAGGTGAAAAAAATACTTGTATGTAATGTAGAGTTTATAGTTGTGCGTAGGCCCGAGTTCCTTTTAGCAGGCTGATGACAATAATGTAGACAATCGGACCCGGCTCAAGGGTACGATTATGGCTCAAAATTGACCACATTCATTACTATTTTATATAGTTGAGCGGACAGACTGAGCAGTTTTTGGAGTGAATCTATTTTCATATTTTGACGACCTCTGTGGCGCAGCGGGCGAAGTTTCACCTGCGACGCAGGAGGTTTCGGGTTCGATTCCCGCCTCTGAACAAATATTTGTATGGTCTGCAGATATTTTTTCAGGGTGTTCTGATATCTATCTATGTAATACATTGTATTAAGTATATCAGTTGTCTAGTACCCATAACACAAGCTCTGCTTAGCTTGGGGCTAGATAATGTTGTGTGAACTGTCCAGTATTATTTATTTATTATTGATTTATATAAAGATAAAGATATAAATCATTTATTTGCTTAAACATATGTAAAAATAGATGTTAAAGTGGGTGTGTGACACAATATGTTTGGCCGCTGCCGTCGTGCAAATGTAGAGAAAGGCACACCATTTTTTTTTTAAATTATATGTATTATAGATGGGGGTAAAAGTTCTCTGATCACAGAGTAAAAGTGAACTCGTTATGTTTTCAGAACGGGAGTAAACTCCAGTCGCGTGTCGGAGCTGAACAAACCATTTTTATTATAAACTGAAGCCAAGTATGTTGTGTTTGATTTGGCGTTAAACCTTGGCTTTCAGTTACTAATGTTACACATTTATAAGGGTTAGGGTTCTTTCGTCATCGGGTAAATTCGTCACCGAAAAAATGTAGGTTAAATTCGTCATCGCTTGCTTTTGTACAGTCAGATTGGTAACATTAATATACGCGGACATCAGAACGAATGGAACCAATGGAAAATCTTGAATTGAAAATTTTGAATGAAAAATCTCAAATGATAAATATTTATACATAGGTTACCTACACAAATGTAATGGAAGCGTAACTTTCAAGTTTTCTATTTGATTTGGTTGCGTAGACAGACAGTTTGTACTGAATTGAAGCTTGTTCTTTGTCTTTTGTTTCTACTGTTACTATATATAGTATTTTTTATCTGTGCTACTGTTTATCTTTGTCTTCGTCTATCCAGTTGATCTAACTTTTTACGTTATGTCCAGTCGTTTCACTACAGGACATATTGAAATTTAAATAAATAATGCAGGACAATTTACACAACATTATCTAGCCCCAAGCTAAGCAAGCAGCGCTTGTGTTATGGTTACTAGTTAACTGTTATACTTAATACAAAACATTACAGGGGAAAATACCCAGAACACCCTGAACAAATATTTGCAGATCGTACTAATATTGGTTCTGAGGCAATTTACTTTATATATGTTGTTTTAAATCGATGCTCTTTGTTTTCCGAATAAAATAATATAAATTAATAAATATTTCTTCATTCTCATGTAGTTCTAAAGTTTTAAGCACAAGAAATAAAGTAGCAAATGTATGAAGCATAAAATATACAGGTTGTATCATAATATCCTTATTAGCCCGGGTAGGGAGGTATTCTACACATCATTTAGTAGTAGTAGAGCTTTTTTTAGTAGTAGTAGAGCTTTTTTGTGAAAGAGTTCGTCTGGGGAAGTACTACCACCATACCTATTTATGCCGCAAAGCAATAGTGCTCGTATTGCTGTGTTCCGATTTGAAAGGTAAGGGTGCCGGTGAAATTACAGGCACATGAGACTTTTCATCTTTATGTCTCAGGGTGGCGGGCGCAGTGCAATGCCACTTAAGGGTGCGTCCTAAGTGGACGTGACCTATGAGGTAATGCACTGTTCATAGGCAGAGGTTACCGCTTAACATCAGGTGGTCCATCTGCTTGTTACGTCATTCAACCTTTGTGGTTTTTAAAGTGCTATATCTATGTTATATGTTGTAATAGTAAGTTTAAATGATAAATAAATTTAAAAAAAAAGTAGAATAAAACATGAATGAGTACAAAAAAAAACATGGCGAATAACTTTAGTTCTACGACTTTTTAAACTTCGGGACATTTCTGGAGCAATTTCAGGATTTTAACGAGGCATTTCAAGAACGAAAATTTAGAAAGGTATAGTACTAAAGTTATTTGCAACGATGTGTAGAATATCCCCTCCCCGGGCTTACAGGGATATTAAGATACACCTGTATAAATTATTTTATGCTTGTTAGTTACCAACATACACCATCATTTAAAACTGTTTTACATTTGAAAGAGTCGGATGTAGTTATTTGAAATCAGACACCGGAAATATTAACTGCAATCAGATCCCGAGATCTAAATGGATTTCAATTAAGAATTTTGTTTGCAGTCACACAATAATGTTCTGAGCTAATTTAGAACTTTTTTTTTAACTACGCTAATGACGGAACATGCCAGTGGCCCACCAGAGCGGTAACCTTTGCCTTTAAAAATGCATTACCACATAGGTCACGTCTACCTAGGACGCACCCCATGTGGCATTGCACTGCGCCCACACCCTGAGACATGACGATGAGAAGTCAGTTCAGTTCAGTTCAGTACAAGTGGCCCTTGCGGAGTAGAGAAGTTCCATGTGCCTGTAATTTCACCATAATTTGTATTGCCATCGGATCTTGACAGGCATGCCTTTCTTTAATCTCAATCGGTTGATGTTATGCTACGTTCACACGCACGCGTTCAAAGCGACATTCAACGGGCGCGGGCACGGGCGCAAGCATGTGAACGGGCTGTTTGTGCACGCGCCCGAGCTCGTGCTCGTGCATGCGCCAATCGGGCTGACTGTCGGTTTTTCGACTCACTTCAAAGGATGAATATGCATGCGCTCGTGTGCCTGTCACACGCGCGCGGTCTGCTAGTATCACATGCGACTTCGTGGTGATTTCTATGTATTTTATCATCCACCATGTTCGACGAACTCTTTTTCTCCTTTTTTCACTCGGCGTTAATCATTTATTTTTATTTTTAAATAGAAATAGTTGAATCCAAATGTCAGTGTAGCCGCCACGAGATCGATGTCCGCTGTGTTCGCCATGCGTGTGAAAAGCTTGCTTGGACCGCCGCGCTGCGCGCGCCAGGCTGCACGCCATAAGCCAGGCTGCGCGCCGCGCGTGTGACCGCTGTATAAGATTTGACCCGAATGTAATACGTACATACAAACATTGCAAGTTAAATAAGAGCTTGTAAAAACGTGAGTAATTTCCCGTAGTAGGTTAGGTACTGGAGTAATTCGTGCGTGGACACTGTAGTAAACGGACGGAGGCCTGCCAGGCTCTAAGCCAAGGTACGCCGTTTAGGTGGCACTATTCCCAAGGTAGGGGATATCGTACGGTGAACGGTCTGTACGTAGTGTCTTAGTGTATTATTCAATGATTCCCAATGACGATATATTCAATTCTATAGTATCATAGACTTAAGAACACTGTTGAATTAGAATTCGGTTATCTTGAAGTCTGGTGGTAGGTAATCGTGCCTCCATAGATATCACGGACAGTGACCCACATCGCAAGTCGCAACGTTACACTCTAAGAAATATTAAAGAGGCCATTGCAAAGGGCACTTTCAAAATCTGTAGCCTTTTATCTAAAGGCATTGCAAGCGTTGACCAATCAAAGCGACTAATCACGATGCTTGCTGAATTATTATTTGTTATTATGAAGGCAAATAATTATAGTCAGTTTTTTTTTTTTTTTTTTTTTTTATGAAACTAATAGGCAAACAATATTTGTTTATTTTTTTATTAATGATTGTTGTAGTAAGTCATGTAATTGTTTGATTACATCATTGATTAAATTTCTTATAGAAGATATAGCTAAACATGACAGTCCTAATTCCTGTCTGTGTGTGTGAAAAAAATCACATTCCATAGCTATAGTTACTTAGATGAAGTTGTTAGTTGTGTAAAACAGGAAAACCCCCTTACTTCTAAGACCACATATTGTGACGGGCAACTACGGAACCCTACAATACACGTAACCCAACACGCACATGACCGGTTTTTTATAAAAAAATTAACGGAAGCCGTTTTACTAAAATTTTAGTAGACAAATTCCAATAAATTTAAGAGTTACGCAATTCGCTTCTATTTAATTTCACTACACTTGTGCTCTATAAACGAGCTACATTGGTTAAAATGTCAACAAAATAACACAAAATAACTCAAAAAAACACTAGGAAAAGTAATAAAATAAAAGTAGACGACGTCTCTTTTCAAAAATGGCGGAAAAAGCCCATGTGACTGTTGGCTGTTGTTTGATTGTAGTTAAGTACCTATCCCACTTATCTTAAATGACAAAGTTCAGGTGTTTGGAAGACCGTAAGTTTTTTTTTTTTTTTAACATTGATAGACCTTTGTTTGACCACGATCTCACCTTTTGGTAAGTGACGATGTGGCCGAAGATGGACCACAAAGTTCTAGAAGGCACCTATTCACTCTAGCCTTGAAGAGACCCAGATTATAGTTTTCAGGAAAGACAGACGACGGTAGTGTATTCCACTCCTTAGCAGTTCGCATTATAAATGTAGAACTGAAACGTTTAGTACAATAGCTTGGGGTTTGTTACTTAATCACGCCGAAACGCTTAAACCGATTTCGATGAAATTTGGTACACAGATAGATTATGACCTAGATTAAGTATAGTCTACTTTTTATCAAAGTGAAACGCGAGCGAAACTGCGGGAGGACACTATTCTTACTTTTTTTATTTTTTTTATACTTCTTAGAATGACGGATCTAGCAGATGGCCCACCTGATGATAAGCGGTACCCTCTGCCTATGAACAGTGCATTATCACATAGGTCACGTCCACCTAGAACGCGACCTATATGGCATTGCACTGCGCCCGCCACCCTGAGTCTCATGTGCCTGTAATTTCACCGACAACCATACCCTTCAATCCGGAATACAGCAATGCGAGCACTATTGCTTTGCGGCAGAAATAGGTGTGGTGTTAGTACTTCCCCGGACTAACTCTTTCTGTAACTCGCATTGCACGAAGTGTTTCAGATAGTGAGTAAGTACAATGACATTTATGTATTTGCTTAGAGCTGCTATTCTAACATAAAGTTCAAAGAGTACATTACGTAATCTTAACTTAAGCGTCATAAATACTTTCCATCGAACATTTCGTACGTTCTGGTAATTTTCCATTAACTCTACAATGTTCATTCACTTGTAAAGTTTATTTGTTTACTTACAATTACAAAGCAACGAGTATTTTTGGCGGGCGAAGGTTCGCCTACGACGCAGGAGGTTGCGGGTTCGATTCCCGCCTCGGAACAAATATTTGTACGATCTGCAGATATTTGTTCAGGGTGTTCTGGGTAATTTCTTTGTACCTATAATAAAAATATATATCTATGTGATGTATTGTATTAAGTATATCAGTTATCTAGTACCCATAACACAAGCTCTGCTTAGCTTGGGGCTATATAAAGTTGTGTGAGCTGTCCAGCATTATTTATTTATTATTTATTTATTTTTATCCGACAAAAAAAATCTTAGGTTCTCATATAAACTCGATATAGACAACATGAAAACCATGATATGTCTAAATGATTGAGACAAACTATTTTTTTTTTTAAATATATTAACAACATAACATAACATAACACACAACAGTCAAATACATAGTCCTGATCTCACACTAGGATTGCCTGTGTCGTGGGTATCAGAAACTACGAGTACCATGGTCCCATTAATACACATTGAATTATATTTGTACAAGTTAGTGAAAAAGGTGGGATGAATTTATGGGATCAATACGGAAAACCCAAAAAAAACATTTTTAGATTTGTACCTTTTAATGCGATTTTTAGGTTAAGGGGGGCTCTGTTTACAAACTTTCCACATTCAAAATGGCTTCACTAATAGCTATCAGAACTGTCTTGTACCTACCTAAAATTCTGACGAAATAAATATATTTGTATTTGTATTTGTATTTGTATCGACATTTACAATTGAACCTATAATGTTATCAGTATTTGCATTTCCGTGTAAAGTCATCAATCAAGAACAAAACAAATGTGACCCAATAACACTGAGTGGCCGTCGAGTTAAAATCTCATTAACACGCGATACTATGGTTTCGTTTGAAAGGTCTCACTTTCAGCTACGGTTGGCATTGAACTGAGGTTTGTTTACGTATTTAATTTTCGCGTTATATATGATAATATTGGGTGATATAATCCAATCTTATCACATGCTAGTTTTTAAGGCGCAAACATGTAGGGTACATCAGCATAAAATTAAAAATACTAATTTATAATGCTCTTTGAAACTACACACTACTAGTGGAATGACCGTGACATCGTCTGCGTGGAGTGTTTTCATACAAAATTCAACACCCCGCTGCACCCTCTTAGGGGTTGAATTTCGGGAATTCCTTTCTTAGTGCACCCATTGACCTCAAAAGGAACATACTCTTCAAATTTCAGGTCTCTAGGAGTTACGGTTTAGGTTGTGCGTTGATAGCCAGTCAGTGATTGAGTGAGTGCGTGAATGAGTGACTGAGACAGTCGCAAAACTATTTTATATATATTGATGATTGTTAGATTTTGTACCAAGCCAGAACTGTGCACTGTGTTGTCCAGACTGTGTTGTAATTTCAAAATGACGCATGTGAAGCTAAATAGTGCATTTTACTTGGACTACTTGTAGCGTAACTATATGCAGATAACCTTCTTTTGTACCGGTCACGTTACCGACGTCATTGTAGCAGAACACTAGCTAAACTAACCAAGTGTGAACAATATGGAACCCTAATACGGTAGTCTACTAATTCACGTACAATTAATAAGGCACGTCCTGTTGATGAATAAAGTTAAGGTGAATGCTCTCGCTTGTGGCGCCAAATTCAATTTGTTTGGTGTTTTTTGCTCATCAGCTCATGAACACTTCTTCAGAGAGCGAAAGTTGATTTCTCGAGAACTAAGATACTGAACACACATGTTTTAATTGATAGTATCTCATAAATATCAACAACTAGCGATTTGCCCCGGCTTCGCACGGGTAGCCCCCGGTGACCCGTGAATTTTCAGCCAAATCGGTTCACCCGTTCTTGAGTTGTAAGTGGTGTAACTAACACGACTTTGTTTTATATATATATAGATTTAGCTACGATACCCAAACACATTTTTACAGTGTTTTTTTTGTTTACGGGTATATGAGATGCAATCTATTAAATCATATGTGTTAAGTCTCCTTTTATTTTAATTTGTAATAAAATTAGTCAAGTCGTCAAGAGTCTCCGTCAACTCATAACCCAGTTTAAATGGTGGCAGAAAAACCAAGTGTTTGCAGGAATACATCCAGCATTTCGAAAAGACACGCAAATAGACTTACTTATATACAAATGTGCTCTTTATCTGAGTTACACCGGTTTAAATGCCACCAAAATTACTTGATTGTATTTCCGTTTAGCAGTGACGTGGACTTGTGACGTCAAAGTCTGTAATTGTTTTCTCGACCCGCGACCCGTGCACCCACTGGCTTCACCCACCGGTGGGTGTAGAGGTAATTCCTGTTTACCCGTGTACCCACTGCGATATGGTTGGAGTTAATTATCGATGAAAAAAATTAAATAATAATACGATAAGTTCGATGTTAAAGAGAAAAATAATACAAAAAGTTTTAAACCTCGTTATATACTATTAGACCTATTTATCCAATGTACCAGGCTAGCAGAAAAATGCAGGAGTAATCGAGACTTATGTGGATAACACCGCGAGGCGCAGCAGCAATGCGAAGACTTTTCATCAAATGTACCAGGCGAGCAGCAGAATGCAGGAGTAATTAGGTAACCGAATATCTAGAATACCGGTGAAATGGGGGCGAAAGTTTATCCAATGTACCAGGCTAGCAGAAAAATGCAGGAGTAATCGAGACTTATGTGGATAACACCGCGAGGCGCAGCAGCAATGCAAATATGTTTTATCGAATGTACCAGGGGAGCAGCAGAATGTAGGAGTAATTTGATAAACGATTATATTCCCACGGGATTTAGACCTATGCGGGAAACAACGCGGGCGCAGCAGTTAATGCGAAGATGTCATGCTCTGTCATTCTCTGTCATGCTCTGTCATTCTCTGTCATTATCCGTCATTCTCTGTCATGCTCTGTCATATTCTGTCATTTTCATTCATTTCTCTTCATATATTATTTTATTTTTTTCATCGATAATTAATTCCAACCATATCGCAGTGGGTACACGGGTAAACAGGAATTACCCCTACACCCACCGGTGGGTGAAGCCAGTGGGTGCACGGGTCGCGGGTCGTTTTCTCAGAGTTACTTGATAACCTATTGATGTCATACCGTCTGTTTGTTTTTATGAATTTGTCAATTGAGAAAGTCACTAAATAACAATGCGATTATCCAAGTTATCAAGAATTGCATTGCAGTAACTTTTCTTCTTGTATTTTTGTTTTTTATACTACTTGGAATGGCGGATCAAGCAGATGGCCCACAAGAGAAGATGATTATGAAGATGTTTTTTGCTGTAAGTCACGGACATTGGAAAACGCATCTTAATTATGAAGTGGCAATGGTCAGGACATCTTATATGCTGCACAGATAACAGATAGAGCCGTAGGATAACAGAGTGGCGACCTTGGGTAGGAGGCCGGAGACCAGGCAGGCCGGAGGTACGATGGACCGATGACATCAAAACGTAGCTGGCCGCCAGTGGAGTCGTAATACTACTAATATTTATTCTGTTGTAATACTCAGAACAGAGCCGACTGGAAGGAATTTGGGGAGGCATATACCTATCCAATATTGTACAAAATGAGGCTGACTGATGATGATGAGAACAACAACTAACGTAATTTTTAGGGTTAAGCTCGCCTTTGTACATGTCTTTTCATTCTGCCTTTTGTATTTGTGTATTTTGTGTGTACAATAAAGAATAACGAAGAATAACAAAATCGAAATACCTTAATGGGTTGAACAATAACGAACCACTCAAAATATGACTTTACTATTCCTAACACGCTTAACAACGCTGTTATGACCCATAAAATGAAGGATCTACCTACTGACGCACTATTAAATGGATTAATCAACGCTGACATTATGCAGGTCAGCGTCTGCACACGCGTGCGCATATACACCGTCACTTGCGCAGGCGCAGGACTCCATTCATTTGCAAATCACTCATTGTGACAGGCAGACTTATTATCCATAAATATAATTTTGAATAGGGTTCAAAACGGTAATACGATGTTATAAAATAAATCAAAAAGTAAGTTACGTAAGTATTATCTACACTAATATTATAAGATTTGTATTTTTATGTGTGTGTATGTTTGTAATGAATAAACTCAAAAACTACTGCGTCGATTTCAAAAATTCTTTCACCATTGGAAAGCTACATTCACCCTGAGTGACATAGGCTACCAGGGGGAGCCGATAGGAGGGAAGGGCTGTTTTTCATCCTGACCTACCCGTGCGAAGCCGGGACGAGTCGCTAGTTTAGTTATATGTGACAACAGTAGAATGCTCGTGACTTCGTCCGCGTGAGCTGTTTTTTCATACCTATACAAACTTCAACACACCGGTGCACCCTCTAGGGAGTAAATTTTGGAAATTCCTTAAGTTTATTGTGTGATCACAAGAAGAAAATACTTTTCAAATTACAGGTCTTTAGGACTAACGGCTTAGGCTGTGCTTTGAAAGTCAGTCAGATGGTAATAATGTATGATATTTTTAGATACAATAAATCGATCACTAGATCCCCCCCCCCCCATCCCCCCCCCCCTCTCCTTACAGACAGCCAACGTCGATAGTAAAAACGTACACGGGGACACCTGTGTTAAAAAATGCAATTAAAATCCCGTGTCTAACAAGTAACGGCGAAACTTATTTTGATCAAACATAGCTAAGAACACTCCCGACTAACTCACCTTTCAAACAAAATAAAAATAAAAAGTTCGGGAGCTACGATGCCACAGACAGACACACACACGGACACGTCAAACTTATAACACCCCGTCGTTTTTGCGTCGGGGGTTAAAAATAAGAGCTCTTAAATTTTCTTCCTGCTTCCAAAACTGATAATCGACATTGATATAGGCAGTGAAAGTCTAGACATGTAAAGGCGGAAAGCGTGCACAAATATCGGGGAATTGATAAATGGCCTCCGGCGATGACCCCCACAGGCCATTTATCCGTGAGGTCATTCCGAGACAATTGATTCATCGAGACACCGCAAATGTCCTGCCGTTTATGACGAAATTGACTTCATTATGTCTTTCTTACCCACGGAAAGCACATACCTACGCCTGCGATTGATATTGTCTCATCATCATCAGCGTTAGACGTCCACTGTTGGACGAGGCCTACCCCAGTTATTTTTTAAATATGATAATATTTTTTTCTCTTGATTTTCTGTGATTTGGTGACGGGATTCAAAAACGGAAATTGAGTGGTCTAAGGCTCACGACACAGAGAATCCTATTGTGGGATCAGGACTGTATGTTATGTTATCATAGCATAGTAGGTTGAATTAGCAACGGATGAACGAATCGATACCTATGTAGCCTACAACTATAACTTGCCTTTATCAGCGTGTTCCGACTCTCAAACCCCACTAACAGCATGAATGGTTTTACATAAGTATTCATATTATGCACAGTTAAAGTTCTTCGTAATTCACGCTAACGAAGTCTATTCAAGTAACACCTTATGCAATACGCATCAGGCAGATATATGGTACGTCTGGGGAAATAAAGACAGCACCCTCTGCTGACTTTATTTCACAGTGCAGTACAAGTTAGTATAGTTAGTACAGGTTTGTCTAAGTTTTGTATTCGGTATCCCAACTATCGAAATGCGAGTTGATATTTGTTTTTATGTATGGTTTCAATGAGTTTCTCAACAAGTCCGCTAGGGGTGCTTATCATTTTCTGCATACAAAAACGACATTTCGATTTACAATTTCGTTATTCCGAATGGTTCCAAATTACAAACCTGTACTAAGCCCTCTGGACGAAATTATAAGGGTTCTGTTTTGGTATTAGGCTACGGAACCCTAATTTATTGGATTAAGAGTAGATTAAAATGATTATTCATGCACAATATTTAAACATGTGGAGTTTATTTATTGCTTTCTAAGGTCTCTAAATGCGTCATCAAACGAAGCGTCCGTGGCTCCGACACAGCCCCACACCACATTTTTTTTTTCACCTTTAACCTTAATGTAACCTTTGGATTTTTTCCCTATAATTTCACTAGATAAAATGGCACATATTAAGTTCTTCTAGGAAATTACAGGAACTCTTATCAAAAACATTTTGTGAACCGATAGCGCCTTAATTAACCAACACGAGCTTTGAGAGTATTATTCACCGAACAGTTCATTTTAATGAGTGTGGTACCAATTCCTATCTTAGGTATTGTAAGTAACCTATATTTGTAATTGCTAATGAATCCGCCTCGTTTCTGATAATAATATTCAATATTTCAATAACACTTGCCTACTATTATATCCACACGAATACTTAACGGCTCGTATACAAATTCTTGGACAATCTTTTGTCAAAACATTGGATCGTGTGACTCATCAATGAGTCGCTTATAGGCGATCTGGAGGGCAATTCTCGGATTGTAGAGATTATCTCTAATTAGAGATAATGTCGAAGCATGAATTACTACAAAAAATTTCACGAAAATGTCACAATAACCATCAAATCGTATTCTATTCGAATGATATTGGTCGACTTGTGTCTATTTGTGACATCACGAGAATAGCAAATTAAGATTTTATTCGACATCGCCGTCTTTTTTCGACATATGTCGAATTCGACTTAATCCCTAAGGCACGAAAATTGCCCTTCTGTTGTTCAGACGGTGACAACAACCAAATTCCGGTAACAGGTAAGTTAAAAAGTGACAGAATAGCACTCACGAAACTAAAAGCAACGAAAAACAATATTTAAACAAATGTTTGCTGCGTAATCGAAAATATAAATCAACTTAGCTCAATAATGATGTGCTTTGTTACTCTTATTAATTTTATCAACGTACATAAGTAATAAAGCATTTTATAACGCATATAAGTAATAGAGCATTTTATAACGCATATAAGTAATAGAGATATTTACGTTATTCACTGTAGAGGTTCACGATTTGGCTAATCGAGAATATTACTCGAAATCGTATTTTGGACTCTTATTACATACCCTTGGAAATATGATGAAGTTTTTTTAGAGGTATATTTTGTATGTTTGTAGGAAGCCTTTTTGTTTTCTTTATAATTGCCGTCGCACAACTTGTGCATTTGCCATTTACAAGTATAATTATTGTATTTTCAATATAATTTGCAATGTTACAATCCTTCCAAGTCGACATAGTCACAGTCAAGTCATTTTTTAGTAGAACACTGGCCGTTTTACAAAAACATAATTTCCACCAATTTGAAAAGACACGCAATTCACTTCCATTTCATTTCACTACACTTGTGCTAGTTGAAAATAAAAAAGTATTTGTCAATCAATAGAGTTCGTAGCATAAAGAGAAGCTTGACGAAGTTTTTAGGATAGGTAAAAAATCACAAGGCTCTTCTATGTACAAATAACAATCGATTAATTAATTAAAATTCCTTATGTTACGTGAGAATAGAATGATAACAAAGATTCGTATGGCAAAGGTAGTATAATCGGTGATTGTGATAAGAGTGGCATTGTGTGCGACCTTGGCCGTCATCTCACTGAAGTAGTTACCTACTACCGGAAAACTTATGCGGCCGCAAATTCGTAAACCAGCGCGGCTATTTTTTGTCGTATGAGTTTTTTTTTAAACTTTATTTTGGCGATAATAGACCCAAAACTGCAATATATACCTATATAAGCAAGCCTACTTCTCATAAACGGATGGCCCAAATAATTTTAAAAAAAACATTACTATAATAGGTAAAATATAGCCAAAAATCTTCTTTTTTTTAATTTGCTGTTGCAAAATTTTGACAGGAGAAAACTCCAAAGTTTCCTATGGTTTACCCAAAAAAGCATACTGCTTCCAAACGACTGAAGCTATTAACCCCCGACGCAAAAACGAAGGGGCGTTATAAGTTTGACGTGTCTGTGTGAGTGTTGTGTGTGTATGTGTGTGTGTGTGTGTGTGTCTGTCTGTCTCAACCATAGAGTTTTTTTTTATATTTAGAAAGTCCCAAGGTAGCTCCCGAACGGATGAATCGATTTCGATCTTTTTGTTTTGTTTGAAATGTGAATTTATCGTGAGTGTTCTTAGCTATGTTCGATCAAAATCGGTTCAGCCGTTTTATTGCGTTGAGGGTTTTTTTTATTTTTTACAAAATTAATTACTTGTTTAATTATATTATTTTATGAATAGTCTATATTCACACGATGGTGCAACCCACGGTGAAACGAGGCCTTTTGAGGCTCTGCCTACCCATTCGGGGAAAAAGGCGTGTATCTATGTGTGTATGTATGATATACCCCAGTAACCTTTTTATACATTCCCAATTCCCATTTCCAACCAACATTATACATTCCCTTACGTAATCGCAATCAATATCAATCAATCAACTTGCAAAAAACGTTGCCAGTACAAGCTAAATAAGAACAATGGAACCTAAAACAGAGAAAACCTAATTAGATTTGCATGTGTATTGGCCAACTATCACTAATTTCCTAACCCTGCTTTGCTTTCCCATACTTCATTAGCTTAGCCGGAAAATTCATTCGAAACACTGCACTTACGTACCTACTCTATCACAGTAGGTACAGCTCTACAACAACAGCTAGCACGTTCGTTCAAATTTTCAATACAAAATGTATCATTTAAAACACCTTGGGTGTGTTTTCTAGCACTGAACGTGCTAGCTCAGTGTATGGAGCTCTGAAGCCCAATTCTCTTATTTATTTTAAAGGCACACTGCAAGTTGACCGAATCGAGACTGTATTATAAATTGACTAAAAATTGGTATTCTGCTCCCTCATAACAACAATATAATCTACTTTCAATTATTGGGACCGTATGTTAGAGTAGGATAGTGCTATATAATAATTGTAACGAGTGAAAGAGAGAATTCTCAGAACTTTGAAACATTCAAGTTACAGTCACATTTCGATATAATCACATTCCGCGTTGTTTCGTCAGGTGAGCAGAATACCATTTTTGACGTTTGTGACGTTGACACTAGATCATAACATGATTCGAACTTTAATTTGACTATTTTTTATTACGAGAATTGGGCTTCTGTGCATGCCTCTATATCGTGATAAGTAAGAACCGGGCAGAACAGAGCTCGCGAAACTAACTGTGATCGATAATAACGAAAAACCGCAACTGTCTCAAGTAAATGAATATTTACAAATATCAAAATTTATTTTTTCTAAACATAGGTACTAATTAACTTTTTTTTATTGTGAACGAATCATTAAAATCGCTTCAGGCGTTTGGAAGCAGTAGACTTTTTGTGTAAACCATAGGAAACTGGTTTTTTTCCTGCCAAACAACAGCAAATTGAAAAAAGTAAACTTATTTTTCTATTCTTGACTATATTATAGGGACTATATTATTATTATATTATTTTTTAATATATTATTATTATTTGACTATATTATTTGTAGGTACTTATTATATATATTTTTATTATATGAGCCATCCGTTTAGGCGATGTAGGCTTTCTAAGGTAGGTCTATTTATTGCAGTTTAAGGTCTATTGTCAATGGACAGAAATAGTTTAAACTTAGACTGCTAGTGATATTATGGGACTGAACTCTATCCTTACATATCCTCTATCCTGTTTAACTTGCAGTGAACTTGCTGTCTACCTGAGCTATGTTGTAGAGTCGTAATAGATTGCGTTCACTAATGAACTTTTTCCAGATTAGCTGATTCGTAACGCCCTAGACTAATTACTTTTATTTTAAAACTATAATTAAGATGCGGGTAGTTAAAGTCGTGAAGGTAACGAAACTGGTTGTCACGTCTTTGTTCGAAATGTCGTAAATGAGAGGTTAAGGTGTATCCAGCAGCTGATTGGTCTTATTTAGAAGCTTTTTTCTCATAGAGGAGTCATTGTTATGTCTGTAAAGTGCTTGCAATGCAAAAACATCTCTTAAGTGAACGTACAAAAATGTTCTACCTGTTCAATAAACATGTGGAAAAAAAAAACGCCAAAGTGCGAGTCGGACTCGCGCACGAAGGCTTCCGTACCATTAACTACAAAAACGGCAAAAAAAACAGGTTTGTAAAAAAATGCACGCTAAAAGTGGTCACCCATCCAAAAACTGACCCCGCAGAGCATCGCTTAGCCTACATTTGGAGAAATCACGTTTTTTGTATGGGAGCCATCTTAAATAATTATTCAATTCTGTTTTTTTAGTATTTGTTGTTACAGCGGCAATAGAAATACATCATCTGTGAAAATTTCAACTGTCTAACTATCACAATCTGGTGACAGACGGACAGACAGACAGACAGACAGACAGACGGATAGCCGAGTCTTAGTAATAGGGTCCCGTTTTACCCTTTGGGTACGGGACCCTAACAAGTGAGGGCCGCAATCGCGCAAATTTTGAACGTATTAACAGAACCAGAATTGTTCATGTTGTGTCGTACGTCTGCATTTAGGGATCCTTGCTTGGTAACTCCAAGACCTTTATATTTGGTATACATTTAAAGTTGATAACTTTAGCCGTTCCTGCGTGAAAGGGTCTAGACAGACAGACAGACGAACAGTAAAGTGACCCTATTATGGTTCTGTTCATCCGCTGGTATCTTTTCTGGTATGGAACCCTATAACTTACAAATGATACAGTTGAGCTATTTAATGTGGTTGTTTTTTCGTACTAACGTATTTTACTAAATATGGGCGGACAGAGTATAATTTTACACTGAAATTACTGTTTTTGGCTTTTATATTGGTTATTATTTGCGTAAAATCATATTTGGTTGAAAAGTGGATTAATAGCGAAAATAACTACGAAATTTTAGTCCATACAAGTTATTTCGATGTTATTTTTGCTATTAGGTAATCCAGTATTTTTTTGATTTGCCGACATTATTGACCAATATAAAAGCCAACAACAGTCATTTCAGTGTAAAATTATACTCTGTTCGCCCATATTTGGTAAAATAAGTTAGTATGAAAAAGCAACCACCTAAAGATAGCTCAACTGATCCAAATCACTACCAGATAGAAACGGCCCTAAGACGCTAGCTGCATCGCCCCGCTGAATAGCACTAGTAATGCGTTGAGCCGGATAACAGACCTAATTGCTCAATCCAATCAAAGGTACCTCACCCTATTATCTAACCTGCAATAGACCACGCTAGTCCAAGTTATACAATAGCTAGTAGCGTAAAAATGACAAAAAATGAAAGTGAACATTACGTTTGAACTATTTGAACAAAGCGTCACGAACTCAGTCACGGTCAACTGACGGAACGCAGTAGTAATAACAATAATATGTGTCTGAGTGGTTTCAGGAATGTTTTGTTTACTTTGCGATGTTTGATCTATTTGTCAAGGCTCTGTGCTGCCCTCTTATAGTTGTACTGTTCTTACATAAACACAAGCACCCACTGATAAAACCGTATCTACAGCTCGTTCACCGTAAGATATCCCCTGCGTGTCCTCTGCCTTGGGAATAGTGCCAACCATAGAAAAATAAATACTCCATGGCAGGTGCCATCTTACGGTGAACGGTCTGTAGGTACTGTATTATGTATATATCAAAAGCAGTTTTATTACGCCTCGTGATCTCCCTCATCTGTGAACCCCGGCCAAAATATGAACGACTAGCGACTTGTCCCGGCTTCGCACGGGTAGTTTCAGGATGAAAAACAGCCCCCCCCCCCCCCCCCCCCCCTATCCCCCCCCTGGTAGCCTCTGTCACTCAGGGTGAATGTAGCTTTCCAATGGTGAAAGAATTTTTGAAATGCACAGTAGTTTTTGAGTTTATTCATTACAAGCACACACACAAAAATACAAATCTTTCCTCTTTATAATATTAGTGCAGATAGTGTAGATAATGCTGGGTATACGTTTGGGGGTTGCACAAAGGTTAGCTTGTAGATAATGCTTCTTAGCACTATGTACATTATTTGTTTTGTGCATTAAAGAATATTCTATTCTATACGAGACAGATGTCTTGGACATTTTAATTCTAAGTCCGACGCTCACTGAAGCTGCATGCAGTTCGACCAGCATGTTGCGGAGGTCTGCGGTGGTCTCAGCAGGAGATCAAGTTGAGTAAATCAAGTATGATTTACTCATTCCAAAATCAAATCTATGAGTTCGTATTTTGCGGCATCCTAACGATGTAGCTAACTTTTACTTTGACTCATCACCATTATCATCATCATCAGACGTTATTCGTCCACTGTTGGACGCGGCTGCCACCACGCGTGACAGGCGGATTGGTGATCACAATTTTGGTAATGAGTAACTCAATTAGGTGATCTTTAAAAAACAGTTTGTACTTACTTCACTTCTAGTTTATGGCATCTGTGGTAGTTTGTAATCGTTGCGTTGATTGCATGACAACTGACAGACTTCCTTTTTCCCCGAAGGGGGGTAGGCAGAGTCTCAATGGGCCACTTTTCACAGTGGGTTCAACATATACGATACTAAGTTACTAAACATTACTAAGTATAAGAAAGAACAAAATAAAGAAGAAGTAATTAATAGGCAGAAGTAATTAATTTTGTAAAAAATCAAAAAAACCCTCAACGCAAACGGCTAAACCGATTTTGATCAAACATATCTAAGGACACTCCCGACTAATTAACCTTTCAAACAAAAAAGAAACTAAATCGGTTCATCCGTTCGGGAGCTACGATGCCACAAAGACACACACACCCACAAGACGATGTACGCTGATAGGTAATAGAGATATTTACGTTATCAGCGCAATTGTAGAGTAAGTTCACGATTTTTTTGAAACGAGAAAATTTATCGTAATCTTGTTTTGGGCTCAATCATGCCCTTGGAAATATGAAGAAAATCGTTACTATAAAAATACGTTTAAAAAAGCCTATTTGACTCTTGACTTAAATATATTTATTTCATATACATATAGAGCCGATAGAGATATCCCCACCTAATCCCGTCATGTCAACAGACTGCCTACCGCCACAGAATAAATTTTAGTACACCGCGGCCTAGCGGAGCTAATAACACCATGGACACCATATTTAGCCTGGCAAGTGGCACGTGAAAAAATGTCGCTTCGGATTGATTGGTCAGTTATTACCGTGCTTTGTCATTATCCAGAATTGCATGGTAATGACATGTAGTAGGTAATAGTCTATTTTTAGTTTTATACTGTCTAATTGGATGAGCGAAGCGAGTTCTCCGAGTTACCTTAGCCGAAGCACTGTTTGTATTAGTAATTTGTATATTATTAAGTGTTAGTTTTTAAGTAATGCGTACGGCGAAAGAACAGCTGGCTACTTGATTCCACGGTTTATTAATGAACTACCTACTGACTTACGCGATAGCATTAGTTAAAAAACATAAAGCATAAATTAAAATCCTTTTTTCTAGCTAACATAGAAAGCTACCAACAATAATAATATTGCATCTACCTAGTTCCAGAAATAAGATATATTTAATGTATATTATATATATCTGTCTGTACCTATTTACTAATATAATTGTTTCTATTAATCTAAACGTACCTACGTATGTATGTACATACGTTGTTTACTATACTCGTTTGATTGTATCGGTTTCAATAAGACTTGCTTATATAATTATTTGTTTACAAACCTTTGTGGTTTTTTGAAGTCTATGTAATATGTTTTAATAGTAAGATTAAATGAAAAATATTTTTTTAAAAAAATTATAAAATATGTATAAGGTAAGGTAAGGTAAAGGTCTATAATGTATATATTTATATGGGCTTAATGTTTAAGTATAATTTTACATTTTCCAGGTAGCCTAAAATAAAGATTTATATTATTATTTATTATTAGTCTGAGGATAGCTATTTGATAAACTATTATTTCGAACGAAATCCAATATCGAAAGTATAGGATTTCGTAGGTCGTATATGCTAAAAACGGGTTTCGCCTTTAAATTAAAAAAATCGTTTAATTTAAAAAAATCCTACTATAATATTGATGTGTGTGTTAGGATAAATCTACTTAGAAAAGTTAGAGGCTTAAATTAGTCCCGTTTGTCTGTAAAATGTAAATTTCTGTTTTATAAGAAGTTGTCATTGATATTCTTTTCTCTGCTATAAAAGTTAACCAATCGTGAAATGCTACTACAAATAAAGTCAGTGATATGAAGAATCAGGTCACCAAATATCACTTTCATATGTTTTGTAATGAATGAGAAACATGCCTGCCACCAAAATTTCCAATGCGTTATCTAAATCGATCCTCATTAAATTTTATAAGTAGGTAGATAGTATTGGTAAAATTTGTAGGTAAGGTTATGAACTAAGCTGGTCAGGGTTTGTTGAGAGAGTAGTTTCTGATAGATCCCTTGTGGGGTCCAAGAGGGGGTAAACAAAACAAAACAAAAATGAGATAGACTGGTCAAGTACGGTGTCTAGTGGAAGGGCTTTGCTTGGTTTCAAATCCATTTCTTAATTTTATTTAAGACTTCGTTGTTTAACTCTATAAAAGTAACTGCAAGGAATTGTTGAAAAATAATCAATTAAATCTTTGACGACCTCCGTGGCGCAGCGAGCGAGTAGCCGACTGAATTACGACAGGTTGCGGGTTCGATTCCTGCTGCGGGACAAGTGTTTGTATGATCTGCAATTATTATTTTCTATGTGTTGTGTTTACCATGGTACTCGTAGTTCCTGATACCCACGTTGTTGGTTGTAATGTTGTTATGCTGTTTTTATATATCTTAGTGCCCTAGTTTTTCTTGGACTGCCTCAGATATGTTGGGTGGTGGCCCAAAAGAGCTTTGTTGCTTTATGACTGATGGTAAAATAACCAGTGTGGTAAAAGTAGTCAAAACGACTTGTAAGGTTCTTTTGTTTTCTTTTTCTCACTTTCCAACCTTTCATAACAAGGTACGTAACATACCTATACGTAGACATTGAAGCGGTTCAGAGATGCATAATAGGTAGCCTCTATCCCTGATGAAGGATGCAATGTAGCGACACAAATGGCGACCCTTGCCCTCTCCACTCGAGATTGACTGCTATAAACGAGAGGCAACTCATCTTCCATGATTTAGGGACCAGACACTTACCTCTTGAGTGAATTTTACCTCTACCTATAGTGTACGTGTTCTAGTGCGTAATTTACTGTGTTGATAGCTTTACACTCCGCTGTGTGCTGTGTTATGTGAGTATATACCTAACACAGTATGTTTGATATGCCTACAAGTACCTGAGGAATATAAACCAAATCAGGCTCATATATAAAATAAATAAATAAATAATGCTGGACAGTTTACACGACATTATCTAGCCCCAAGCTAAGCAGAGCTTGTGTTATGGGTACTAGATAACTGATATACTTAATACAATATATAACATGGATAGATATTTTTTATTATACATAGAAAATACCCAGGACACCCTGAACAAATATCTGCAGATTGCACAAATAATTGTTCCGAGGCGGGAATCGAACCCGCAACCTCCGGCGTCGCAGGCGAACGTTCGCCACAGAGGTCGTCATTCATTCATATTTGGGTCATATACTTATTTACTTATGTCTTTAGTTACTGGTGCAAGAAATATCATACATATACCTAGGTATAGATAGATACACGCCTTTTCCCCCGTAAGATTAGGCAGAGCCTCTCTCTCTGGGTCTCTTTTCAACGCGGGTTGCACCATCATGGGAATATAGACGTGACAAGTGGTGAGCTTATAGCCGCCATTGCTTCCCACGACTGAGTCGGCTAACGCTCCTATACCAGTAATAACAGCAGCCAAGTCAAATCTTATAAATATCAACGAGTCTTACTAAAAAGTCTGGGTAACTCATATATATCTTATAGTGATACAATTTTCAAAATTCAGATTCCTCGGTCTTGTTTTTTTCGAAAATCAATCTTCTTTTTCGTAAATACATAGTTAGGGGATGATTAATCGAACCGATGTTTTATTCGTAATTACACGTGTATTATTTATAGTGTAATAATTATAATTAGACGACCACAGTCACGCGGCGGCCAAGTAGCCAGATCAGGATGCGACAGGTTGCGGGTTCGATACCCGCTGCGGGAAAAATGTTTTTTTTGATCTGCAAATATTTTTTCCTGGTCTGGGTATTATGGTAACATGGTACTCGTGATTCCGATACTCACGACACAGAGAACCCTAGTATGTGATCAGGACTATGTATGTTTTTTTTAATATTGATAGTCGTTTGTTTGACCACGATCTCACCTGTTGGTAAGTGACGATGTGGCTGAAGATGGAGCAAAAAAGTCTAGAAGGCACCTATTACTCTAGCCTTGAAGAGACCCAGATTATAGTTTTCAGGAAAGACAGACGACGGTAGTGTATTCCACTCCTTAGCAGTTCGCTTTATAAACTGCCGAAACGTTTAGTAGAGTACGTGTCATGTAAAAAGAACGCTGGAACGTATGAAGAAGTATGACCGCCAGCGTTCTTTTTACATGACGCGCATTATACGAATAGAGGGTATACTAAAGAGGCTAATGTGACTGTTATGTTATTTGTGTTATTATGTAGAGTTCTTTATTGCAATTTTTCAACGTTTTCCCCATTAGCTTAACAAATCATTGTTTCTATTTTCCGTTTCAATTTGAAAACATGTTCATAAGCGTGAAAATTTATGAAAAAAGATCAAATAAAAGGAGCAAAATTGTATCGAGTTGCAACGCAATCGCTCGTAATGCCACAGTTTGTAAACAAATGCCATGTTTAAAACTCCTCGCTTTGTGTACCTACTTACTTTTTGTTACGCAACGGAGTACGGCCATGCGAACTTGTAAACAGAAAATCAATTATTCTTAGTTACCACTTCAAATTCGATTAAATGATGAATTTTTAATCGGAAACACTCAACGTTATCGGTCGTAGAAAACCTTAGTTAACATTATAACTTTTGTTTTAGTCAGCAACTGTTTTATAATCACAAATTGTAATGTCATGATGACGTAAAGACCTCGCGCATACACGCGATTTGGGTTAGGTTACCTTATTTCTTTCCAAAAAATATACGTACGTGTGGTTCGAAAAGTAAGACCTACAACGTAGTTCAAAGTCCTAGAAACAGGAGGTCAACAATGGATGTTATACTGGTTAAAACAAAAGCTATAAGTTTCGAAATTTTTCAATTTTAGACTTTTCCCAGTATTTGTGTCATAAAAGCCACAAACATACCGAATTTCAGCGTTGTAGGATTAGTGGAAGTACCCAAGTGGTTTTGGTTTTTTACATTATCGATTTACCCTAATATCTCAAAAACTACATACAGCATCGTAGTAATTTAAATCAGTTGAGCTACCTTAAGATCGTCAGCAGCGGTCTTCAGGTAGCACAACTGTTTCATGTGTATTTTTTAATGTTGTACATACTTACTTGCATTAATTGTATTATTATTTCTGTAAATAAATGTATTTTTCTCTTTATTACTTCATAAACAACATAAAGTAGCAGTCTACATACCTTTCTAGTTCAAAATAAAAAAAGTCCACGGTGTTAAGATAGCTTCACTGTTTCATTTAAATATGAACATTGACAGCTCACGGGCCACCTAGAACGCGGCCTCGAAACTAAACGAAATACGTATGAATTATAAATTATTAGAAAACATTGTGAAACGTTGCTAGTTAAGGTGGGATATGCCGCAAAATTACCAATCTTAGATTTAATCTTTTTGCAGACTAAATCAAGTACAATATTCAATATGCAAGGATACTACATTTATAATTCCGAGGGATGACTGTACCAGAAACACGATAGGACAATAATTTTCTCGATAGAAAAAAAACCCAAAGTAACCTCTAACTTTTGGCTAGATTCGATTGTTTATTAAAATGGAGCATACCTACCTATTATTGTGTAAAAAATAAGATAAATAAAGTAAATACAACAAAGCCGAGGGTTTACTGCAGGGGTTTTGTAAAATTATCTATATTTTACGAGATATGTTAGCTGAGTCAGTCATGGGAAGCAATGGCGGCGATGAGCTCATCACTTGTCACGTCTATATTCCACGATGGTGCAACCCACTGTGAAAAGAGGCCCATTGAGGCTCTGCCTACCCCTTCGGGGAAAAAGGCGTGTGTCTATGTATGTATGTATGTATTTAATAAAAACTGCTTTATCGTCCGGCGCGAGACGTTTTTTTTGTATGAAGATTTATGCCTGGTGTTGGCGTAGCCTTAAATTGGTTTATATTTGGAAATCTGGGGCATTAAATGCAGAAACTAAAAAATATTCGTTTAGAAGAGTTCATTTTTAATAAATTGGCGTACTATTTTTTGCTGATATTATTTTCCACTAACCACTGATCGTTATAAAATCATAAACTAACGTAATAACATACCATGTGGAACCAAGATGAGCATTCACAAAAAACCTTCCATTTTGAATCATCTTGAATTTAAACCTTTTTACCTATTGTTTTCAGTATGAAGCCTCAAATCACGAAAGAAAAATATCATATTAACGTGATGACAATAAAAAAATCATTCAAGTAAGATATATTGAGCAAAGGTAGTAGGTACTCCATGGATTCAAATTATACGCAGGTGGCCTAGCGCTCATTGTTCCTATATCTATACTTATTAGTATTATTCAGTTAATAACGAAATTATTTAGAATAAGTAAGTAGGTAAAGAAGGCGATCTTAACTCAGGTGACTAAAATATACCTACATTTTAAAATCTACGAAAGTAATTACTTTGGTATTCAATAAATTATGAATAGGTAGCCTTAAGGTTGATTGCACCTTGGTAGTATTAAAAACAACACCCTAGGATGGGCAGCAGCATCCACCTGAGTACCTACTCAACACCAAATACTGCTATCACCAAACCGCATGCCAAGCGTGGTATTATGGAAAATACACCCCCCACCCCTCCCCCCATTGCGTTCTAAGGGGAAGGCTTCGTCCAGCAGTGGACGTCTAACTGCTGATGGTGTAATATTTGGGATGAGGTAGGCAATTGAATAACCGTACAGCGTATGAATAAACTTTTAGGTAAGTATAGGTATTTGAAAAAGTATGGGTCACCGCAAGAAATTTACTGTTAGTTGAATTGTTATTCGATTAGTAATATATATTATTGATACACGTTCTCGGTGATCATTACCTTGTATTTAACTGCGTTATTGAGGAAAATAACATGTTAAGGTGGGGTATAACGCAAAATTTTAGTAGTAGTAGAGCTTTTTTGTGAAAGAGTTCGTCCGGGGAAGTACTACCACCATACCTATTACTGCCGCAAAGCAGTAGTGCTCGCATTGCTGTGTTCCGGTTTGAAGGGTAAGGGTGCCGGTGAAATTACAGGCACATGAGACTTTACATCTTTATGTCTCAGGGTGGCGGGCGCAGTGCAATACCACATAGGGCGCGTCCTAGGTGGACGTGACCTATGAGGTAATGCACTGTTCATAGGCAGAGGTTACCGCTTAACATCAGGTGGGCCATCAGCTTGTTCGGTCATACAAGTAGTATAAAAAAAAAAAAAAAAAAATTACCAATCTTAGATTCGATTTGAACTGACTAAATCAAATATAATACTCAAATTAAAAATATGCATTGATACTAAATTATAATACCGAGGGATCACCCAGACAGAAACACGATAAGACAACATTTTCTCGACACATAAAACACAAAGTTACCTCTAACTTTTGGCTAGATTCGATTGTTTGTCAATATGTTACAGATTATTGGGTAAAAAATTGGATAAATAAGATCAATACAACAAAGCGAATGTAATTTGATATTTCTAAATGCTCGGCGCCACCGCCAGGCAGAAATCTTCATACAAAAAAAAACGCCACGCGCCGTTCGTAAACGCGGTTTTTATTGAATATCGTGAAAATTAAAAAAATAAGTGGGTTTTTTAAAATTACCTCACGATATCACGATATTCAATAAAAACCGCTTTTACGAGCGGCGCGTAAAGTTTTTTTTTTATTTCTTTGTAAATTAAGAATAAAATAATATTATTTCTTTGTAAATTATTCTTTGTAATTTATAAATTACCTATAACACTGCTACATTTAAGTTGGTTTACAGGAGCTGCAGTTAGAAACCATACATCATCCTCCATACTCGCCAGACCTTGTTCCATCATTTTTTTCGTGATTTGGACAATTGTATAACATAATGAGAGTAAATATTTTGATTAAATATATATGTAACATCTTAGAAAAAAACGAGTTTCAATTTTTCTGTACAAATCGACAATATAATACTTGAACCCCTAATATTAAAATATTGAAATTTTCACAGATTGTGTTGATTCATGATTGGGTTGCCTAGGGTTCACCTAAGCAAATAATAAATATATCCAGCGATGTTACTTGTAGCTTTTTGTAGTGGAAACTGTGACTTGAAAACGGAACTGTACGCTATGCGTCCCCATACGCATTTGGCGAGTTTATTAAAAAAAAAATGTTGTCTCTACGTAGCTTACAGATTAGATATCTCGATAATGAATCTACTCAGTGAGATACGTACCTTGGTGTGAAAATTTACTTAATGTACCTTTCATTATCATCATCATCATCAGCCTGTATCAGTCCACTACTGGACATAGGCCTCATTTAGACCGATTTCCAGCTCTTCCCATCCACTTTCTACCAGCCGCCTTACGCAGATCGTCGCTCCACCTAGCCAGGCGCCCCACACTACGTTTACCAAGACGTGGTCTCCACTCTAAAACACGTTTACCCCAGCGGTTGTCGGTTCTTCGGCATATATGCCCAGCCCATTGACATTTCACCTTGCTAATTCTCTGAGCTATGTCTGTTCTACCTTTACCAGTACTTTACTTATGAATAGGTAGGTACCTACTATCTTCATCTACCAAGCTTTTCCCTACATAATAAAATATATCTCAGCGAAACTTTAGTTTCGTAAGAAGTTGATGTCCTTGTTAATATTTCACCAACGGACTTTACTAAATAGTTAATACGAACTCTACAACATCTAGTGTATTATAACGAGACTCTAATACAAATAAGGATAGATATATACAAAAATACCTGTAATATGTAATGAGTAAATATAAATGTGATTTCATTATCAGATTATCAGTATTATCTATAGACAAAACAGAGACATTGATTTATGTAAAAAGGCATCTTTAGGTAGGTATTCAGAAAAGAACCCTGCATCTGTTTTTATTAGGATGTCATACCATAAATAGATACACGCCTTTCTCCCCGAAAGGGTAGGCAGAGCCTAAACGGACCTCTGTTCTTCAATTGGGTTTGCACCATCATGATTTTAAAATTATTATTGCTGGTAGAAAGCGTCACAGGGTTAGTCTAGGGAAAACAATGGCGGTGATGAGCTCATCACTCGTCATGTTTATATTACTACAATTGTGCAATCTACATTGAAAAGAGGCCCATCGAGGCTCTGCTTAAGCCTTCGGGAAAAAGGCATGTATCTATGTAATTTGTTACAGTACCTGTCAAAATTAATATATTGTTGGGTCTAAATTAAAGACAACGTGATGTTTTTAGGTAGGTACTCTATCTACAAAGAAAACAGATGAATAACGCAGATTATAAATGTTGTATGCTTACCCTAGGTACCTGAGTACCTTTGCAGTAAATTACATTATCATTTGCTTATAGATATAGATACCTATACCTACCTACCCTTAATAAAGAATTCAATTTCTTTAACAATCACGGTTTGCGGTTCGAAACCGCAATGATTTCCTTGCTGTCATAACGCCTCACTTGAATGCACAACTAATTTCATACCAAACATAATTTTGCTAAAAAAAAGTGACATAAAGTTAACAGACGTGAACCGGACAATGCGTGCTCAGTCATTTTATTGACGAATGAACAAACAGACACATACCTGTAACAGATGGATAATGCCGGCAGGCTGCAAAACGATTGCTAGGAACAACGTTTCCTAATCAAAACAAATGACAATTGAATCGTCACCGAAGTATAAATAGTAGTTCTATAAAGTCCTTTACTTATTTCTGAACGAAACACTCGCACGGTTTTAAAAGAGTTCGATTTCCAAATAGTTTTAAAGTTGACGTGAATAGTCCGCGGTTGTAGAAAGGAAAGGCGCGCGGTCTGTGTAACCTCGCAGTTATTACTGACTCCAAACGTACTTCGCTTCGCTTCAAGTTCCGCCGGCTCTACGTTCAACGTAGACGTAGGTATGCCGTAGGTATGAGGGGCTACGATATCCTTGCTCCAGGAAATAGGACGTAGTGTCCTTTGGTACAAAGTCCGGAACGCACTAGTGCAGAGCAATATCAGCTCGTTCTAGTTACAATCAATTGGATGCTTATTTATTGCAAACAAAATTGATAATGTTTGCTCTACCTACGTACATACATAGATAACATAATATCTTTGTTAGTTTGTAGATGCTTGTAGCTAAATTATTTTAAATACTTTTATAATTTTTTATATGAAAGTAATATATAAAAAATAAACCGTAAGAGACCTGTCCAAGCATGGATCGGAATGCTGGGCCATGAAGAAGAAGGATGAAAGAAGATTGCGTGATGAAAGTTTTTAACTAACAAGTAATTAATTTTGTAAAAATAAAAAAAAACCCACAACGCAATGAAACGGCTGAACCGATTTTGATCAAACATAGCTAAGAACACTCCCGACAAATTCACCTTTCAAACAAAAACAAAATCTAAATCGGTTCATCCGTTCGGGAGCTACGATGCCACATACAGACACACACATACACACACACACACACACACACAACAGACACGTCAAACTTACAAACACCTCGTCGTTTTTGCGTCGGGGGTTAAAAAGAAGCTACTCGAGATTCACTTAAAATATATAAACTACTAGCAACTCGCCCCGGCTTCTCACGGGTTTCGGGATCCCCCTCCCTCTTCCCAACCCCCCATTTATCCTAAAGGTTTTTCGTTGTGGTTGCCCCCCTAACCCAAACAACTTGCTTTCTAGAAATATTTTTTAAAATCGGTTTATTAGTTTTGAATTTATCCATTACAAACAAACAACCAAACAAACAATCAAACAAACAGTCGAACAAACAATAAAACAAACAAAATTTACCTCATTATAATATTAGTATAGACACCAAAACACGATCCGGGTATTTTAAGCATAACTTATGAGAAGCCATATCCTAAATAATTGTATGGCAACGGGAGCCCATCATCAATTTCAACGAAAACGAGCGTTTTAGTACCATAATTACTTTGTAAAGTACCTAAAGAAAACAACACATATTTTCAATAGTAAGTTAGCTATTTGAATTAACGACCCCCCCCCCCTGTGGCGTGGCGGTCGAGTAGATGGCTGACACGCGATAAGTTGCGGGTATGATCTGCAAATATTATATCCGAGTCTGGGTGTACGATGGTACTACAGGAACTCTTAAGGAAGTTCCTTATACCCACGACACAGGGGTTCCAAGTATATGGGTGTATGTTAATTTCCCAGCATCCATACATATAGCCCGTATTAATAAATCTAAGAACGAGTTTAAGTATCCGATTAGGTCAGGTTTGTGGTCACCAGTCGAGAACCTTTTTTCCCTGATTTTCAGTTGTGCGAGCTATATGGCCTGCCCGTTGCCATTTCAACTTGATGATTTTAAGAGCTATATCGGTGATATTGGTTCCACGGATCGCCTTATTTGGATTCTATCACGTAGTGAGACTCTGATCATATCTCTCTCTATATCCCTCTGCGTGAGCTATGCACACAATGTTATAAAAATAAAGTTACAATTTATTTTTACAGTTTCATCTCTTTTCTTTACTTTCTTATCATCATAATCTTTCTCTTATCCCAATTTAGAGGGGTCGGCGCAGTACGTCTTCTTCTTCTCTTTTTTTAATAGTCAGTCATCAAGAGTATCCGTCGAGTCATAACTCAGTTTAATTGGTGGCAGAAAAACCTTGTTTTTGGCGGAGAAAATCCACAAATCCGAAAAGACACACAATACACTTATGTCTAACACATGTTTTTTTTAAATATTATAATGTGATAAACAAGCAGACGGCCCGCCTGATGTAAAGCAGTCACCGCCGCCTATGGGCATATACAACACCCGCGGTATTGCAAACGCGCTGCCTACCATTAAGAGCCCTATTGATATTTCTCTTGAATTTACCCATATTGCAGCCCTGTGTGCAGACATCCAACGGGAGCTCATTCCACGCCTTGCAGGTTGCTTGCAGGCGCGGGAGAAACGATCGCGTGAAACGCACTGTGCGTGATCGCCACGCATCCAAAATGTGCGGGTGAGCTCGCTGACGATGCGGGATGTGCGGTTATAAAAGTGCGAAGCTGGGATTCGTTCAAACAGCTCCTCAGAGCATTTCCCGTTAAAAACCTTATAAAAGACGCTAAGCGCACCCATATTTCGGCGCACGCTCAACGGTTCTAGATCCCTGGTAACTTTGGGTTCGTCGACAATCCTAACAGCTCTGCATTGTAGGGAATCCAGAGGTTGCGTTGGTACTTCGGTGCACCATTCCAGATGTGAGAGCAGTAGTGGGGCCGGACCTGCGCTTTGTAAAGCGTAAAACGATGCCCCGGTGTGAAGTACCTACCACTTCGATCTGTTGAGTACACCAAGTTTATTGGAAGCAAGAGCAGCTTTGCTCTCTAAATGACCCTGAACTGTACTTCGCTCGAAATATCGACACCCAGGATCGAGAGACTGTTTGAAATGGGAAGGGTAATACCCTGAAATTGCGGGCAACAACAAATGGAGCCTTTTTAGAAGTGAAAGCACAGACTTGGGTCTTGGTGGGGTTAAATTGGACCAAATTTAGACGCCCTCATTCTGAGACCAAGTTGAGTAAGCACTCAACTTCAGATACAAGCATGTCTCGGTGTGCATCCACCTCTGCCCGAGAGTCACTCGCACGGCCTGCATATCGAGCATCGCAAGTGCTGTCATTCGCATAGCAGTGCATGTTCCATCCATCTTTTCTTAGCTCTTCCATTCCATCCACTAACATTCATATTAATCGCTCTCTTAGTTACATGCGTTTCATCCCTCCTCATAACATGCCCATACCAAGCTAAACGATTCCCTTTCAACATATCTGTCAATGGTGCAATTTTCAAACTTCCTTTTATATACGTACCTACTCATTCATTATTTTATCAATTCTTGTCACTCCACACATCCATCTCTGCTGCTGCATTAATATTTATCTTGAATTTACCCAAATTGTAGCCCTAAAGCCATCCAACGGGAGCTCATTTTACGCCTTGCATGCAGGTGCGCGGGAGAAACGAGCGCGTGAAACGTACTGTGCGAGACCTCCGCGCATCCACAATGTGCGGGTGAGCTTGCTGACGATGGCGGGATGTGCGTTTATAAAAGTGCGAAGCTGGGATTAGTTGAAACAGCTCCTCAGAGCATTTTTCGTTAAAAATCGTATAAAAAACGCTAAGCGCGCCAATATCTCGGCGCACGCTCAACGGCTCTATATCCTAGGTGGACAATCCTAACTAAATTACTTAAACTACCTAATTAATCAATTAGGTTTTTACGGACAGCAAAAATCATTATTGGTACGTAATCATACACATCATGTAACGCTCAACCAGCTGTTACAATATTAAATAACTTTGTGCGTAGATAATATTATTTGTGGTTTTAGGCACAGACAAAAGGCAAAATACAGACCCAAGTACATCAGCTTATAATTGTATATATGGTGTAGGTGCCATTAGATAGGCTTTGTGCTAGTTTCCACACTTACCTAGGTACTAACATTATAGTGTTTTCCGTTGCATTAAAACATTCACTAATTATTGTACCTACAAGCGCGTTTAAATCTTTTGTATAGGGCGTCTGCTCTGCGTTCATCTCGCGAGATTGTGTTGCAAGCGTTGGGATATTTTTGGCTTGGCACCACGGATAAATTTTTACCCGACTACGTCAAGTAAAGGAGGGTTCTATATCAATCTAAGTTTAAACTGACAATAAGGTATAGAACAAAGTTGATTTCTACAAACGAAACAAAGTTGATTTGAACGTAATTGAGTTCTACAAACAAAAGTGGAGGCTTTTTCCATCATTTTCGTAAAGAGACGCCGTCTACTTTTATTTTATTCCTTTTCCTAGTGTTTTTCTGAGTTATTCTGTGTTATTTTGGTGGCATTTTAACCAATGTAGCTCGTATAAGTCGTATAGAGAGCACAAGTGTTGTGTAATGAAATATAAGTGAATTGCGTTACTTTTAAATTGATGAAAGACTCTTCCCGCCATTTTCGAAAAGAGACGTTGTCTACTTTTATTTTATTTCTTTTCCTAGTGTTTTCTTGAGTTATTTTGTGTTATTTTGGTGGCATTTTAACTAATGTCGCTCGTTTAAAAAGCACAAGTGTAGTGAAATGAAATGGAAGTGAATTGCGTGACTTTTGAAATTGGAGAAAATTGTCTACCAAAGTTTTAGTAAAATTGGCCACCGTTTTACTAAAACATGACTCGACTGTGACTTTGACGACTTTGAAGGAGTGTAACGTTGCAAAATATATTGAAAATACAATATAGTGAAAATACAGATACTTGAAAATGGCAAATGCACAAGCCGTGCGGCGCCAATTATAAATAAAAAATAAAAAAAAAAGATGTAAATTGTCTACCAAAGTTTTAGAAAAACGGCCACTGTTTTACTAAAACATAACTTGACTGTGACTTTGACGACTTGGAAAGAGTGTAACGTTGTAAATTATATAGAAAATACAATAATTTATAGGTACTTGAAAATGGTTAATGCACAAGCCGTGCGACGCCATTGTATATATTTAAACGTATATTTAAAAAAAAGTATAAATATCAAATAGCCGAATGCCGAATAGCAGAACAACACATAAATACGAATACGTAGGGTAACTTTCAATGGGTAGGTTAGGTACCTACCTACCTACTTAGCTATTAAGTATGATCTAAAATACTACTTTAGCTATTAGATTATTTCAGCTAAAGTAGGTCGTATGTTCCTCGGTAATTGTTAATAGATATTCTTTCTATGGTAGATGTTTATATCTAACATCTTTTTAACAGCGCCCCGCGGTTTCACGGGCGTAATTCTCGATCCCGTGGGAATATCGGGATAAAAATGTGCCTTTAAAACGTAGCTTTCCAATGGTAAAAGAATTGTGTACTAATATTTATTCTGTGCTCTGGTAGCCTTTGCCACTCAGGGTGAACGTAGATTTCCAATGGCAAAATAATTTTTGAAATTGGCACTGATAGGATGTGGGTGGAGCTGTTTTTCATCCTGAAACTACCCGTGCGAAGCCGGGACGAGTCGCTAGTCATTCATATAGGAATGACCGGTAATGTATTAAAAAGTTGCATAGTGCTATCTATCGGTAAAAAGCCATAGTTGGTAAAAAAATGCTACAAACACTCACCGATAGATGACGCTGCATGAGTAGTTTTATTTTTATTTGGAGTTGGATTTTCAATGTTTTCTATACCTACTGTAAAACTTCAGTTCGCAGCGCCATCTAGCATCTAGATTTAATTTGAATTTCGAATCTATTGACAACTTTAGAGACTTTATGTAAGATCAAAAATCAAAAATCACCGCTTCAAAAAAATAAACAAATAATAATTCAGAGGCTGGATGGATGGAACTTGGAAGAGTTGTCTTTGATTTGACGAAGTTAGTTTTGTTATGTTGGCATTACTGTGACTGACCGTGATAAAACTTGCGTGAAAATGTGTTTTACGAGTTTTCTGTGAAATATTTTGTTGAAAATCTTATTGTATTTAGCGCAGTGCCCTTCATGTACTTATATATGAGACTTTTAATCCGTTTGAATAGTTTATAACACAAATTACGCCAAGAAACTATAAAATGTTATTGTGGGATCGTAATGGCGGCCCGTCGCGTCCCCCGCGCCTCCATTTCGGTGACAGTCAAATTATGACAATGCCGATAAGCAAAGCTTGAATATGTTGTGTATTTGTAAATAATTACTTGTGTATAGTTTATTTACGGTAAATGATACACCTAAAATGAATCCGGATCACCACAATATCAATACGGGTGGAGGCCAGCCTCCCGGGAGTTCAGAGGTTCGCAGGATTGAAGTGTTTTGTGTTTTTTTTAGTCGAATTTCCTAGTGCTAATTTTGACGGTGATTTCAGTCCCAGAATCAAAGAGTGCAGGCGCAACAGCAGCAGCAAGTTAGTCTACCTGCATCCTCGTCTGCCACTGACTTGCGAGTCAATTCGGCAGCTGTGAACGTTGCATTGTCCAGCGTTGCAAAGTACTGGGTGTTTACTAATTTATTTCCTGGGCCGATTCCCCAAGTATCCGTTTATGGGCTACCAACTGGGACTAGAATTGAAAATGGAAAAGCAGTGCAGGTATTTACCACAAAATTACTTCTAAACACTAAATTGATCTAACCAGCTTTCTAGATATAGATGTATATATATATATATACCTAGTAGGTTCCTGCAGTACAGAATTGTATAATTTGTCATGTTATACTGAATTAATTGTAAAAAAAACACTGCATGACAATACCGACATATTTTATGTATTACTGGCATAATTATGTTTTTGGTACTATATTATATTGGTGTTGTATACTGTGTAGCTAAAAAAAACTCACAGCATCTCTTTGTTGAGCTAAGCATGGTATACACATTCAGCTAAAAGTAATTAATGCAAATCATGTGTTCAATTAAGTAGCATCTGTTAATGTTGACCTTGAGCATCTATGGTTGCGAACTTGCAAGTCTACAGATAACCTACATTTTTCAAGTTATTATCTTCAGCCTTACATTATTTATTCACAAATGCTTAATTATTATTCCATTATGATAATTTGTAAAAAAATGCTGTAATTCTAAGCAGGAATAATAAATGTTGAAAATATAGTTCAGTAGTAGTAGAGCTTTTTAGTGATAGAGTTTGTCCAGAGTTTGTCCGGGGAAGTACTACCACCATACCTATTTCTGTTGCAAAGCAGTAGTGCTCGCATTGCTGTGTTCCGGTGAAATTACAGGCACATGAGAGTTTTCATTATGTCTCAGGGTGGCGGGCGCAGTGCAATGCCACATAGGTCTAGGGTGCATCCTAGGTGGACGTGACCTACGATGTAATGCATTGTTTATAGGCAGAGGTTACCGCTTAACATCAGGTGGGCCATCTGCTTGTTCCGTCATTCAAGTAGTATACAAAAAAAAACTGATTCTGAATGGCAAGCAATTCAAACATGAGCCCAGAAACAGCCATTCTACTGTTTGTTCTCTTGCACTGTTGTTTGTCACCTTCCGACTCCTTCATCAGATCGGCTCACTGTCACCAAAATATTGTATTTGCATTGTAACTTGACAGGTTCCTATTCACAGTTTCTACTTAATTGTTTAACAGCTTGGAATTAGTTTGCAAGATCAAAGTCAAAGTACCTATTTTATTCATTGAACTTACAAGGATTAGTTTGAATCTTCTTAGATTTGGACCATACAAGGCCCTCTGATAGACCCCATTGGATACATTGACTTCAAATAATTAGAAAAAGTTACTACAAATTCTACAAAATGTCTTTTAGGACCTCGGTCAACATGCAAGCATACTCAATGGGGATCCGAACATCATCCTCGGACATCATGGGGGGCAGCCTCAGGTCACAGTGTCGGCAGCCCAACAGATCCCCGTCTCTCAGATCATTGCCACACAGTCTGGCCAAGCACATGGTAAGTGAATCACAGTAATATAATGACACTGGACACTCACATACATACTCCTGATCGGAAACTAGGATTCCCTGTATCATGTTAATCAGGAACTATGAGTACCATGGTACCACAAAATTGTACATTTAGTTGTTAGTTAAACTAGTTTGTAAGGTGTTCAATAAAGTATTTTCATTCATTCATTTACAACACCCAGACCCAGAACAGATCATGCACGCTTTAGTTCTGCAGTGGGAATCAAACTCGCACCTTTCACTTTTCAGTTGGCTACTCAATGTTGAGTCAAAACAGTTTAGAATAATATGTTTTGTTGATTCTTATCCCAAATAACGGCAATAAGATATTTTAATTATAGATAGTTAAAGTATCACTATCAAATATCAGTAGTTAAAGTATCACATAAAATTCACAGACAACGTGACCAACCGCAACAAAAAACTGCCACTGTCCTACAATATGGTTTGCATTTTGGTCAGATAATGCAGACTGATAGAGATTGGTGTCTTTGTTACAACCTAAGCCTTTGAAGCTTAGCACCTAATCAGGCTAGAAACAGTAAAAAATTCAAAGTAAAAGTAATCTGCAATTAGTTAAAAAGATAATGTATCACATAAATAATATTTTACACTGTTTTTTGGTCCTATTTTACTAGTATTTTATACTCCTAGTTCGGGATGGTAAAAAGCAGCAAACAGTGATCAAGTCCCGTCTGAAACTCTATGTATTCTATGAAAACTCATTGGAAAATTGCTTCCAGAAGCATTGGTGGCACACAGTCAACAGCAGGAGCTTCAGGCATCAAACCAGGTCCAGGTCACCACGTCTCATCACCAGGTACCCAATAACCGGGTCGAATTTGTCCAACACCATAACATTGATATGGTAAATCCAAGTAAAACTGATTACTAGCGGGAATGCTCAAGTCGCTGTTGTGTAGATAGATAGCTTGTTTGTATGGGCGCATTCATGTTGGAATCAGGTCGCCATGTGTCTACCGGTGACCAACCAGCACAAAGTCACGAGTAACTTTGGGTGTGATCATGTTCAAAGCCCATATTACTAACTACCGAGACACTGATGGTCTTGTGGAAGGGACTTCTCATCCTGTTATGGGTTGAAATCCCAGTTCTGCACCAATATAGTTTTCTTTTCGTAAAATTGATGTGGATAATATCATGAGCTCTCTAATGGTGAAACAAAACATCGTGAGAAAACCGCCATGTCTTATAACCTATAATCAGTCACTAGGCCCTTTGAGGGCCACCATACCTCAAGCTGGTCACTGAACCAGTGTCACCTACTTTGTACTACCTACTACCTACTCAGGTGTGCGTTTATAATGTTAGGGATCCACTACGTTGTTGAATGAGAACGCTATCTTTGACATTGCGCCGGTAAGCACCGGTAGATGGCGCCGGAAATCTGTTTCTACGTGAATGCGACCCATAGCAGTCTGCATGACAGTACAAAGGTCAAGATGATAGTCAAACAAGGAAGCTTTGTGATACTTTGTTTTGACAGCAAGTCTGATTCTTTTAATAGGAATGGAACATTAATTTTCCTTTTATTACGCATGGATCTTATCTATTCTTTAACTTTTCTGGGATCTGCATGTCAAGAGAATGTTCTAATATTAAATGTATGTACAGGTTAACTGAGTCAGTCCCAGAGGTATGTAAGCGGTACAGTAGGGGTGTTTACGCTTAATTGTGTCACATGGCATCTGATAATTTGAGATACGAAAACACCCGTCCCATACCATTCCCATACCTCAGGGACTGACTCAGTTAAGCACTAAACCTGTACCTTTCTAGTTAGTTATCCTTCTTACTAAACGATAAATTCGAAACAATGAATATTCGGTTGAGTTAGGAACAAAAATGTATTTTGAATGTCCCATCTCTAAAATTTTGGATGAGTTTAATTTGGTTGAGCTGGGAACTACTCATTGCTGTTCATGATAGGTATGTATGGACGGATCTTGCCCATCCGAAAGTTTAGTACAAATAGTAGTAAATATTTTAATTGTCCATGATCAACCCTGTGTTAAAACCAACAGTTTTCACTCCACACAGCACTGGGCCAACATGATCTCGGCTATAGCCAAATACACATTACCGAGTGCATTTTAGACTGGTTAAATACAAATTTACCTGTTTGGTATTTTAGTACTAACCAAAATATGAATCGTAGTCTGAAGTAAAGTATATTCATTTAATCACGACGCCCATTTTTTTAATTTTTCTAAGTTGGCGTCCTACCCCACCATGTGAGTACCATACAAAGCACCAAACAAAAAAAGGATTGTATGTTTAATTTTCAATAATAATGGAAAACAGTCATGAGAGGCCGTCAAAGTCAGCTTTTTCCCCATATTTGACTCAGGAACTAGTTTTTTTTAAATATGCTACTTATAATGTATATTTTACCAACAAATAATGATATTTTAGAAAATTTGAATCATTTCGAGTATTAAATTTTCACTAAAACTGGAATATTTATATTTTTGAGTTTTATAACCACGAGTGTTTATTATATTGAAATTATAGTTCGAGAATTTTCTTATACATTTTTTTACGGAACCCTGAATGCGCGAGGTCCGACGCGCACTTCGTCGGTTTTTTTGTTAAAATCTTTGGATAGCTTAATCGTCTATTGCGATGAACTTCATTGCGCTCAGGATTCATAGTGCATGATGGAATTTGGTTCTCATTTCTCAAACTTTCTCGATTTTAATACATTTAATACATATTGATTTAACACAGGTTTTGATCGCTTAAATACTTTTTTTTAGTATTATAGTTTTTTTTTCTGCCCGTGACCACAGCTTTTGCAATGATCGAAACGCGTTCAAGACATGATAAATCAATATAAAATGTACTGTTGTTTAAAAATCTTACATCAGTTTTTTGCATCAATGTATAGATATTCTGCATCCAACAGTATCACAAAAAAATGCTAAACAACTGGTTATTCATTGTTATTTTATATTTAGGGCCACCATGCTCAACAGCAGCACATAATGCAGCAGCAAATTATGGCGGCAACTCGACCAGACCACTCAAATCAACAGGTATGTAAATCCTTACAATGTTAATATTACAGCGTCTTAGCACACGTTGCCGCTCAAACTTTCAATGCCGAAGCATCAACCCTAGACAGCAACCGTTGCCGCTCAAACTTTCAATGCCGAAGCATCAACCCTAGACAGCAACCGTTGCCGCTCAAACTTTCAATGCCGAAGCATCTACACTAGACAGCAACCGTTGCCGCTCAAACTTTCAATGCCGAAGCATCAACCCTAGACAGCAACCGTTGCCGCTCAAACTTTCAATGCCGAAGCATCTACACTAGACAGCAACCGTTGCCGCTCAAACTTTCAATGCCGAAGCATCAACCCTAGACAGCAACCGTTGCCGCTCAAACTTTCAATGCCGAAGCATCAACCCTAGACAGCAACCGTTGCCGCTCAAACTTACCTGATGCTTCGGCATACAAATAACTATTTAAATCGCAACGGTTCCCGCACGCTACATTTTGAAGCTTAGCACTTTAGTTTTAGGAGGCAGTTCTACAGAAGCCAGTCGTAAAAATGTCACATTCACGTTAATGCAGCGACGCTCTGTGCTTTGTATCAAATATGTGTCCTGAACGAAAGCTATGCTTGAAATAACAATAAGCAATAAAATATGTATTCCTATGCTCACGCTGCTTAATTTCTCATCACCAACCAGCAGGTCAGCGAGGTAAGACCATAGACTAGTTTTTTGTTTATTTAAGTTGTCCTAAGTATCCTAGAATTGGAGGTGATAAACCTATCAAAAACAACTTTTCTCGTCAAAAAAATATGTAAATCCCTGAGTATTTTTAGTTTTCAACACTACTTTTTTTTACACAAATGCATTGAAATCGGAGCATTCCTTGGACCTGAGATCCTGTTCGTCATGGGCTGGTCATCATCAGACCGCAGGAATACTCATGTCATTTAGACTTCTTAAACTTGAAGGTTCAGCTTCAGTAGTACTCTAAATCCTGTTCATCATCAGAACCTGGAGCTAGATGTCATCATAAATTGACATTTTGAAAGGTTCTGGCTTCTAATTGCCTGAGCTCCTTTCAAACAAATTGTTGCGAGCTGATGATCCTGGAAACGGCTGTTACTAAGAACAAACATGAACACACCATCTTTCATTTAAAAAAACGCATTGCAATTTGCCTACCCGTTCTTAAATCGTGGAACATACATATACAGACAGAGATAGACACTATATGGCCTCAAACCCCCCCCCCTGTTTTTAGTCGGGGTAGAAATGATGACGAAGCTGAATTTATAACAATAACAGTTGTTCCCTATTATGTGTTGAATGGTCTCCTTTCGGAGGTACATACGTATTCTGGTACACCATGTAGTTTTAAGGTGTTTGCTTTCGTGTTTTTGCTCATCACAGCTCATCAACACTTCTTCAGAATCAGATAGCGAAAACTAATTTGCCGGTAATTATATGATATTTATCTGATACTATAAATTAAAACTTGTGTGTTAGGTCATATAATTTCCGGCAAATTAGTTTTCGCTATCTGAAGAAATGTTGATGAGCTGTGATGAGCTAAAAACACGAATAAATTTGAATTTCGCGCTACAAGCGAAAGCAACCACCTTAATATCTGTTGTTGCTTCTTGTTATTGCCTTTGCCAACGAGATATTACTTATAATGGGTAGAGCACGGTTTATCGATATACCACTAAATTTTCTTCTTACTTTAATTTGAGTACAATATCTAAAAATATTCTAGGATATAATAATGGATATAGTTAGATAACGAGGAAAGATTCGTACTACGTCTAGTTTATTATTTTAGATTTGAGTACAATATCTAAAAACATTCAACAACATATAGCTAATAGATAGATAACATTAGACGAATGATTCGTACTGTCCCATTTCTGATTTTAGAAGTGAGAACAATATCTAAAAGCATTCTAGAATATATAGCTACAGTTATTGTTAGAATATACATTTATTAGTAAACAAGTTTTTTTTTTTTTTAAAACGCTCAACGCAATGAAACTGCTGAACCTATTTTGATCAAACATAGCTCAGAACTCTCCCGACAAATTCACCTTTCAAACATGAAAAAATATATCGAAATCGGTTCAACCGTTCGGGAGCTACGATGCCATAGACAGACACACACACACACAGACACATCATTCTTATAACACCCCGTCGTTTTTGCGTCGGGGGTTAAAAATGGAGTGCGTCAGTGACACCGATCTAGCACAAGCAAAATTAACGTAACAGTATAATAACTTGGTTCTTTTGTGTTACTTCAACCACTAGTTCCATGGTTTAAAGTTCATTATAAATCCCACAGACATATGTATTTTAAATGTCGTTGTTTCCTCCAGATCCAGCTGACCGTCAGTGAAGATGGCATCGTGACGGTCGTGGAGCCAGGCAGCAGTAAGATGGTGGAGAAGGAAGACCTTCACGAGACCATCAAACTACCAGTGGACCACACTCTGACCGTGCATCAGTTGCAGCAGATTGTCGGACAGCAAGTATGTTGCAGAATGTTTAGTTACTGCTAGTTGACGGCCTCTGTGGCGCGGCGGGCGAAGGTTGGCCTGCGACGCAAGAGGTTGCGGGTTCAATTCCCGCCTCGGAACAAATATTTGCGCCACCGCAGATATGTGTTCAGGGTGTTCTGGGTATTTTCTATGTATAATAAAAAACATCTATCTATGTAATGTATTGTATTAAGTATATCAGTTATCTAGTACCCATAAAACAAGCTCTGCTTAGCTTGGGGCTGGATAATGTTGTGTGAACTTTCCAGCATTATTTATTTATTTGTGAAAGAATCAACCTGTACGTCGTCTCCACGCGTGGGGGACGCAGTTCCGAATGTTCAGTTCCCTTTACCGCGGCGTTCATACGCCCCCAGTAACGACTGGGGGGTTATCGTTATGGCTCATTTGAGCCTCAGCGTTCCACCTAACTAAGAGAGGACTGTGCAAGTGAGAGGTGGGGTTGTGCGTTTAGGTTGCTGTTGGCCTCCTCGGACTCCCGGTCGAAGTCCAGGGCCAGTTCACGGGCTAGGCCTTGGAGCGTGCTCTCTCAAAGGCCGGACCGAGCTCACGAAGGTGTTGGAAGGTGGAATGACCCGCACGGTCAAACATTCCCTTTGCCAGACGGCGTTATGTTACGTTTGGTCATAGCGAATAAGGGGGCTGGTCTAACATTCCCCACTTTGCTTAACATGTTTGTCTGTCATCAAATCCAATGAATCCGTAGAAGAACCTCTTTATAAATCAAAAGCAGCATTTCTCTCAACAGGTGATAGACAGCGTGGTCCGCATTGAGCAAGCGACGGGCGAGCCAGCCAACATCCTCGTGACGCACAACCCTGACGGCACCACCTCCATCGAGGCGAGCGCCGGAGACCCGCTGGCGATCGTCAAAGATGAGAAAATAGGAGGGAAAATGGAGACAGCACAGTTCGCCATACCCACAGAGATCAAGGAGATGAAGGGCATTGATTTGAAGGTGAGTTGTATGTCTAACTAGCAACGCCCCGCAGATTCACCAGCAAAAGTCTCGGTCCCGTAGAATATCAGGATAAAAAATAGCCTATGTGTTATTCCAGGGCTCCTACTATCTACATACCAAATTTAATCGATATTGATTCAGTAGTTCGCTATCAGTAGTTTTTGCGTGAAGCAGTTGCAAACATCACAAACTTTTGCATTTATAATATTCCTAAAAGACAAAACAAGAATGAACCTAGTTTTATAGTGCCAGGGTTTGTGTCCTGCCATTAGATATAAAATACGTGTTGGTTGTCACAGACTGTGAATGCAATGAACATGGAAGGCGCCGTCGTGAAGATATCGACGGGCGCGCCGGAGCACGATCTCCACGCCATGTACAAAGTGAACGTGGAGGATCTGTCGCAGCTGCTAGCGTACCACGAGGTCTTCGGCAAGATGGGGCCCGATGGACAGCCGCAAGCTAAAGTTGTAAGTACTACATCAACATCAGCCCACACTAGTCCACCCTTCTAATACGCGCCACTGAGCCCGGTGTTCGGCTCTTCTCATCCACTTTCTGCCCGCCGCCTTTCGTAGCTCATCGCTCCACCAGCCAGAGAGCGCCCCACGCTACGTTTGCCAAGACGCGGTCTCCACTCAAGAACTCGCTTACCCAAACGGTTGTCGGTACTAATATAACTTTTCTTAAAGAGTCGTAGTTTAAATAAGAGTTTTCGTAAGAGGAGTCTTTATTATGAAGAAATGTTACTTTTCATGAGTCCTCTCTGGCACTTACTATTTGCCTGAATTTCATGAAATCTACATTTTAAAAGAAAGCTCAATGTCGTTGAGAGGGCATATTCGTAACATCCAGTACAAACACTGCACAGCACTTCCTTAGTAACAGAGTGGTCCATAATTGGAATTATTTACCTGAAGATGTTGTTACTGCCACATCAATAAACGCTTTCAAAAACAAATTGGATAACAGGTTGTGAACGTACAAACTGTTAACAATTAAAGACATTAAAGTGTAATAAGTGCAACAAGTGAAACTAAGACATTTCAACACTCTTAAATAGGCACATCAGCGAAAGCTGCTCGTCTATAATTTTAAATAATAATATTTAGTTTGTCCAAATTGTGTAAAACACGAAACTAGTTTTGCATAGTAAACTAGAAAATAACTGCGCTAATGTTGTTTTATGACCTGCCCCCTTATTCCCTAACTGAAAGTCACTCGGTGACAAACATTTGACAAGAAGAATGATCATCAATTAAAAAAAAATACTATTAAGAATTGTCAATTGATGGTAATTTTACTTTTCAAACGTTGGTCACTGAGTGACTTTCAAGATAGGGAATAGGGGGGCTGATATTTCCGATAACGATACAATATTATGGTGACAGCAAGCTGATCTGATGATAGAGATGATATAAGGACAACGAAACTTCTCGATGGTTGGTAGACTAGCGGGTTCTGGCCTCGTATTGTTCAGCTCTGAATATTGTCATGTTCATAAGAAGCCGGAAAAGTATGATGTCATTAAACCTTCTGACGATATTTTTACAAGCAGTTAATTAACTTGCAATGTATGTATGTTTTTCTGGGTGGAATCTTGCAAATGAATTTTAAAGCAGTTATCCTCAACCGATTGAGCTGAAATTTGGCATACCTGTCAAGTTCCGATGACAATACAATATGATGGTGACAGCGAGCTGATCTGATGATGGAGACGGAAGGTGAACAACGGAACTCCTCGATGGATAATAGTAGACTCTTCGACCAAAGTAAAATAAATGGACTGGCCTTACCCATACAAAACGTCCGTGAAAAATAAGACAATTCGGATTTAGGGTACGGTCAACAAATAAACTATCTATCTATCTATCTATCTATCCAGCCACTGCTGAGTAAAGGCCTCTTCTCTATAGCGCCACTCCTGGCGGTCTTGTAAATAAACTAGGTGAAATTAAATTATTGAACTTCTTAAAAACTGTATTTTTTTAATACTTAATACTTTAACAGATGCAATGTGTTTTCTAAAGTTATTTCAGTAGGTTTATAGTACAAAACATCGCCGAAAAAAATTCAATTATTGAATGAAGCTTTTACAAAAATACATGGTTCCCTTCTGTTTTATGTAGTTACGTATGTATTTTTCAGCTCTCAAACATACACAATATAAATCAATAGAAAAGCAAGTCCACCTAAGGTCTTCAGCTCAATCAATTTGTGAAAAATATATTTTTTATCACTCAATAAACTAAGAAAATATCATAAAAATCGTACGGAAACATAAATGTATAAAAATTCCAGTATTTAAGAAACTGCAGAGTGCAGTTTTAAGTCTTTTGCACAATGAGTTTTTTTATACTACTTGGGATGACAGATCAAGAAGATGGCCCACCTGATGTTAAGTGGTACCCTCTGCCTATGAATAGTGCATTACCTCAGGTCACGTCCACCTAGGACGCGCCCTATATGGCATTCCACTGCGCCCGCCACCCTGAAACATAAAGATGAAAAGTCCCATGTGGCCGTAATTTCATCGGCACCCTTACCCTTCAAACCGGAACACAGCAATGCGAGCACTACTGCTTTGCGGCAGAAACAGGTATGGTGGTAGTACTTCCCCGGACGAACTCTTTCACAAAAAAGCTCTACTACTACTAACCGTTTTTTGGCGTATTAAATTGTGTAGAAAATTATCAGAGCAAATACGGGAAAATGTATTCCAGTTCCAAAAGTCGTCTGTTCTTGCTCGTCTAATGACTTCTATCCATTTTTGTTTACCTTAGATTTCTTTTGGAAGGTTAATTAACATGCCATTACATATTATATGCAATTACCTAAAGCGACGTGCTTAGCAATGTTTTGACGTAAATAATGCAAATTACAATTCTAAATCAATACGATACCCCTTAGGCATCAGATTTTTTTGCAGTCTGTACCGGACCATCCGTCATGCGTGAAGTCTTGTCAAATATTTCGTCGCTGTAGTTGGAAAACTAAATAAGTAATAACAACAACAAAACCAACATCGCGAGAAAAACGCGATTTACTGTTTTATTGCGTCAAAAATGGCAATAACTTTTTTATCGTAGCTAATTTTGCAGTCCGTGTTTTGATATGTTATAGATTGGTACTGTATCTATTTTTGAATTTAATGATAATACATTTTAGTTCTTTTGATTAAGAGAAAAAAAAAACGACTATGTATTTTTCCCTTGCCAAAGTTTTGAATAATTGATGCAGTTATTTATTTTTGCATGTCAATTGTTTAGTTTTCCTTCGTCCACTGAGGTTCAAAAAGCTAATGATAAGTGCCATTATTTAATTTTCCCATAATAGTGAAATCATGAAATGATCTATTATTTACTTATTTAAATATGACAATCCTATCCATGGGTATAGATTAAAAATAATATTAAAATAAATTTTAAAATAAAACCAACTTATAATAATAAATAAATAAATAAATATATCTGGACAGTTCACACAACATTATCTAGCCCCAAGCTAAGCAGAGCTTGTGTTATGGGTACTAGACAACTGATACACTTAATACAATATTAACATAGATAGATATTTTTTATTATATATAGAAAATACCCAGAACACCCTGAACAAATATCTGCGGATCGCACAAGTATTTGTTCCGAGGCGGGAATCGAACCCGCAACCTCCTGCGTCGCAGGCGAACGTTCGCCCGCCGCGCCACAGAGGTCGTCTTCATAATCATTTCTTTTTATCAAGACTGAATATAAGAAAAATACTGAAACACCTACATTATTTTAGCAGACTTTTAAATTCAAAGTAAGTGACATATCAAACTTATCATACGACTATTGCTTATAAAATCAACAAAATGAAATAAATTTGTGGAACACAATAATTCTAAGTATCAAAAAGAAAAAGGTATGTCGACTAAAATTAAAACTATCTACGAACATAAACTTGTGTCTGTTAACTTTCATTCAGAGTGGGGAACATTGAGATAATGTCCTGGGGCGTAGTCCTCCTTGTCGCTCGTCCTCTAGAGCAAGACGTGTCCATCGACATGTATGGGCCATCATAACCATGCAATAAAGTCGATTTCGCAAAATGTGTTACTTATGTAGTTTTCCTACTACACGACAATTTATAAGTTTTTTATCAATTGATGAAAATATATTACAAAACCTTTACTTACGAATGAAATGCGATGCCTGAAGCTTTATTTGTATTTCTTGTGTTGTTTGCACTTGCAGAAAAGCACAGGAAGGCATTGTATCACCAAAGTATCTAATTTTGGTATTTTTCAGCATAGCTGTCACGCGTTGCCGTGACAAAGACTGACTGAAGCGAAGTATACTAGCTAGGTCTGTTTAGAAGCTTCAAAACTCGTCCATTCATTTTATTTACGTCGATGAGTAGACTGTCCATGTTTAGGCTCATTTTGATCAGCACACGGTTACGATCAGTAATTGTATAAAAGCTGTATTGAAAAATATATTTTTCCTTGTTCAATAGAGCGATGTAGAAATAGACGTGCCAGGAACGAGCTCCGGCTTGCCTGAAGCGGAGTCGTCGCCCGGCCACCACGCCTGCGACATATGCGGGAAAATATTCCAGTTCCGCTATCAACTTATTGTTCACAGGTAATATTTTATTTTATATTTTGTTAGTAGATGAGAGCTCCCAAACACAGATAGCTGATTTCGCTCAAAAAGCTGCTAAACTTAAATGGGACAGGGCTGGACGTGTGCTTACTAAGTTTAAAAAAAAAACTGTTGACATGTCCAGGTTCTGGGCTCAAAAATCCGGGGTTGTCACGCGTCTTGTTCTGGTTGCCAAATTTTAGAGATGGCAACACTTGCCATGGCAGGTCTGTTCCTCGTTAAAGCTAAGGCCAAACCAACGCGTTTAACTCGCGTGCACGGTGGCGATCCATTGTCTTATGACATTGATCGCCACCGTGTACGCCACTAAGCTTGGCCTTAGCTTAAGAGTTAACAACGCGAGTAATACACTAGGCTATAAAGTCGCCTTGACATTTTCAAGGAGCGTATAATGGCTATATAATTGTTGTGTATTATGAAAAGGAATAAAATAAAATAAATAAATAAATAATGTTGGACAGTTTACACAACATTATCTAGCCCCAAGCTAAGCAGAGCTTGAATGACGAATAAGCTAAGTTTATTTTTAACCCCCGACGCAAAAACGACGAGGTGTTATAAGTTTGTGTGTGTGTAGGTGTGTCTGTCTGTGGCACCATAGCTCCCGAACGGATGAACCGTTTTTTTTTTGTTTTGTTTGGACTGTGAATTTGTCGTGAGTGTTCTTAGCTATGTTTGATCAAAATCGGTTCAGCCGTTTCATTGCGTTGAGAGTTTTTTTAATTTTCACAAATGTATTTACTTGTATTCATTGTTTACAGACGTTACCACGGCGAGACCAAGCCATTCACGTGCCAAGTGTGCGGCACGTCGTTTGCAAATCCCGTCGAACTGTCTCGGCACGGGAAATGCCATCTGGGTAAGAAAATACTCACTTTTATCTAACCTCTTACCCGAGTACAATCACTGTAACTGTCCAAAAATCTTAACTTTTGTTGGACACTACTGTTCACCACCACGGTAACGGGCGCTTAAACGGTTGTTTAGCTTAAGCAACTCATTTTGACTCATAAATAAAATAAATAAATATTGCTGGACAGTTCACACAACATTATCTAGCCCCAAGCTAAGCAGAGCTTGTTTTATCGGTACTAGATAACTGATATACTTAATACAATATATTACATGGATCGATATTTTTTATTATACATAGAAAATACCCAGAACACCCTGAACAAATCAAAGTCAAAGTCAAAGTCAAAAGTCAAAGTCAAAGTCAAAGTCAAAGTCAAAAGTATTTTATTCATTGAAATCACAAGGATCATTTTGAATCGTCTTAAAAAATAAATTTACAGTTACTCCTGTTCCAACGCAACCAGACCTAGAAGAATCAGGCAACAAACACGGTCTGTTTTTCTTTTGATGATCCTTCTTACTACTAGGTGGAGAGCGCCTGTGTGGTGCCTCGAGAACAAGTTGAAGCTGATTCAAGGAAAAAAGGAAAACCAAATTAAAAGCCTTACTTAGGTAGGCAGTCAAAAGTAAGATGATAGAGAGAATCAGCAAAAGTTCATAAGGCAGCACACACTACGCTTGATATACACATAAATAACACATCAGTAATAAATTATATGCAGGTACAGACATTGCAAATTGACAAATTAGGTGTCGAGGGGCAGAGCGACATCAGGCCACGCGGCTTTATCATTAACATAGTCATGTAGTGTGTAATACGCTTTCTTAATTAAATTATTCTTTATGTAAGATTTAAATCTTCGAATCGAAAGTTTAGAAGCACTTTCTGGAAGTTTATTATAGAACCGAACAGAATTCCCCATAAAAGACCCACTTACTTTTTTTAATCTAAATTTGGGAATACTCAGTTTATTTTTATTTCTCGTGTTAAAACAATGCACGTCACTTTTTTTCATAAATCTATCTAAGTGTTTATGTGTATATAATAAGGTTTCGTAGATGTATTGCGATATTACGGTGAGAATGTTAATTTCCTTAAAACGCTCCCTCAAGGAGTCACGTGGCTTCATTTTATAAATGGCACGTATTGCCCGTTTTTGTAAAACAAATATTGCTTGGATGTCTGCTGCTTTCCCCCACAGAATGATGCCATATGACATAACACTATGGAAGTAGCCAAAATAAACTAGCCTAGCTGTAGCTTCATCAGTAAGCTGCCTTATCGTACGAACTGCATATGCAGCGGAACTAAGTCTACCCGCAAGTGCCTCAATTTGTGGTCCCCACTGCAAACTTGCATCAATATTAAGTCCTAAGAAAACAGTAGAGTTTACAAGATTGAGTGTCTCGCCATTTACTTTAATATTAGTTGGGTAATGTTTTACATTTGGCAAAGTGAATTTAATGCATTTAGTTTTTTTAGCATTAAGCAACAGATTATTTACTGTGAACCAATCAAGAACTCGCGATAGTGATTTATTTAGATCATCGTAATTAGCTTTTGACCTATCAACTTTGAAAATTAAAGACGTATCGTCAGCAAATAAAACTATATCACATATGTCTTTTACATAAAAAGGGAGATCGTTAATGTATACTAAAAATAGAAATGGGCCTAGTATTGAACCCTGGGGCACTCCCATAACAATAGACGATCCTGAAGACCTTTCACCACCAACGTCAACTTTTTGTACTCTATTGGATAAGTAAGAATTTACAAGGTTAATTGCCTGATTTTGGATGCCATAATGTTTTAACTTCAAAATTAGAGTAGCATGACTCACGCAGTCGAATGCTTTGGATAGGTCGCAGAATACTCCGATCGCGTCTTGCGAGTTTTCCCATGCTTGAAATATGTGTTCCAAAAGCAAGGTACCAGCATCAGCTGTTGATCGACCCTTGGTAAATCCAAATTGATGACTATGAAGTAGTCTGTGGAAGTTAAAGTGTGACAATAATTGAGTAAGAATAAGTTTTTCAAAGATTTTACTTAACGCGGGCAATATAGAAATCGGCCTATAATTAGCTGGATCTTTTGCATTTCCAGACTTGAACAAAGGAATTAATTTACTATGTTTCATAAGATCTGGAAAGATTCCGTCGTCAACACATCTATTAAAAATGTAGGCTAAGCATGGAGCAATATCAATAATTATAATACCTAACACCTTTGTGGATATTCCCCAAAGATCTTCAGTATTTTTTATATTAAGTGACTTAAATGTCTTAACAATACTATCGGCATTTACGTATCTAAAGCTAAACGCGATCTCACATTTAGCAACACTTAGTTCCAATAAAGTAGATGCTCCAGAGGCAGATGATTGTAATGACTGGGTTACAATAACTGGTAACCATATAAATATAAAATGGTAAATATCTGCGATCGCACAAATATTTGTTCCGAAATATAAAACAACCTCCTGCGTCGCAGGCGAACCTTCGCCCGCCGCGTCAGAGGTCGTCAAATGACCTCTGTGATGATGATGTTGATGTTTGGAAAAACTCCGCGCAGATTAAGTTGTGACACTGTTTTTATTTTCGCTGTAATTTTTTAAATATTTGGCACAAACTAGGCTTGTTTTTTTTACAGCTGGCGACCCAGCTGAGAGGCACGCCAAGAGAATGGCTCAAGACAAACCCTATGCATGCTCCACGTGCCATAAAACGTTCTTGCGTAAGGAGCATCTCAACAACCACGTCCGCAGTCACACTGGTGAAACGCCATATAGGTTTGTTTAATATCACTGTGAAGACTTTTCGCTAATATTTTAATGCTACTAAGGGATTACTCCAGGGGATGGGCAGCAGCTGACAAGAAAAGGTACCCAACTGTGCGGCTCCGATTTTATTTATTTTGATATATGCTAGAGAGTAGTCTAAAATAACAAACACGTACAGTACTACCCAAGTAATATGGCTTACCGATGTACCTGTGCAAAAGAGAATTTTTTAAAGCGCGGGAAATGCTATGTACCGCTATTGGTCGGCTTGGTCGGCAGCTGTTAGTCAGCCGCCATACTTCTGATTGAGGGGCGTGACTTGCGAGTGAGATGGAACTAACAGCTGCAGTGTATTATGAACCTTATAACAGTGATCTAAGGTTGATTGTAAATTTTGAGCATTCTTAGGTTAATCTACTTTATTTTCTGCGCGAACGAAGATTCACGACGCGCCATATCAGTTGGGTACTACTGTATTTCTTTTAACTGCCCAATCTCAACCTATTGGGAGAAATTGTCCTCCAAAGTACTGAAAAGTTACTAAACCTTCTAACTTCTAAATATGTAAATCAAATCTGAGCCGGACAGTTGGGCACCTTTCCTTGTTAGTAATAAGTCCGGGTAATCCCTTAAAGTCGGCTTTTACGACATCCACGGGAGGAGACGGAGGGGTCTATTTTTAGGCCGGACACCCACGGCATCATAAATTAATAAAACTGGGATGCCAAAAATAAAAAAGCAAATATCGAGATGTTGACTTTTTAATTTGCAACCTTAACACGTTACAATAATGTCCACGCAGATGCGAGTTCTGCGCCAAAACGTTCACGCGCAAGGAGCACATGGTGAATCACGTGCGCAAGCACACGGGCGAGACGCCGCACCGCTGCGACATCTGCAAGAAGAGCTTCACGCGCAAGGAGCACTTCATGAACCACGTTATGTGGCATACAGGTACGGTCACAGACCTATATCACAAAACGTTAACGCGCATGGAGCACATGGTGAATCACGTGCGCAAGCACACGGGCGAGACGCCGCACCGCTGCGACATCTGCAAGAAGAGCTTCACGCGCAAGGAGCACTTCATGAACCACGTTATGTGGCATACAGGTACCGTCACAGACCTATATCACAAAACGTTAACGCGCATGGAGCACATGGTGAATCACGTGCGCAAGCACACGGGTGAGACGCCGCACCGCTGCGACATCTTCAAGAAGAGCTTCACGCGCAAGGAGCACTTCATGAACCACGTCATGTGGCATACAGGTACGATCAACATTTTGACACTTTTCTATTAGAAAGCACGCATACTTTTGTAATGACCGAGCAAAGCGCTTTCATATGACATACGTACATACACAGACATATGCCTTTTTCCCCGGTAGGCAGAGCCTCAAATGGACCTCTTTTCACCGTGGGTTAAACCAATGTGGGAAATAGACGTGACAAGTGGACATCGCCGCCATTGCTTCCCAGGACTGACCCTGCCCTGCTAACGCTTTCTTCCAGTAATAATACATTCCTTAAATAAGCCAGCAGCCAGGACAAATCTTATATACAAGTCATGACTGAACTTGATCTGAAGCCCAATTCTCGTAATCAAAGATAGTCTTATTAAAGTTCGGATCATGTTACGATCTAGTGTCGATGTCACAAACGTCAAAAATAGTATTCTACATGGACTTATTAATCCATCGGATTGAAACGGATACCAGTTGGGAAGGTTTCTTCGGCCAAACATTCGTTCAAACGCCGATTCTTACGACCTACCTAACAATAAATACATACACAGACACGCCTTTTTCCCCGAAAGGGTAGGCAGAGCCTCAAATGGGCCTCTTTTCACCGTGACGAAAATTATGATGAAGCGTTCGTCAGCTTCTCGGAAAACTGTGGGTCATAGAGTAAATTATTATTTTTATAAGCCCATTCCATCATCCCTGTTACATGTTAATTGGGGCCACTACTTCCGGTGTGCGACCAGTTCATGTTTAATACCTCCACCTGGGCCTTCCACGCAAAAAAAATCCTGTTGGTAAATGTATGACTTTTCTAAAAGTGCACATTATAATTGAATTGTTTTGAATGACGTTCAATAAGTACGTGTTTTTTTTTATTGTAAACACAGAAGGTACGTATTGAATAGAGTTTTAACAACGCTGAGTGTTCCGGGAAAATAAATCGCGCAGCAAATGCGTAAAGTTAATTGGGGCAGGTGTGCATTGCACCCCTTCAAAGCGGCCCTATTTTATAGTGTGCTCTCAGGCACAATGTTTATGGAACAATTATTATTATTAACACACGGTGGCGGTGAGCTCACCACTTGTCACGTCTATATTCGCACGATGGTGCAACCCATGGTGAAAAGAGACCAATTGAGGCTCGGCCTCTTGAAAAAGGCGTGTGTGTATATATGTAACACACTGTTTCCTTGATGTATACATACATACACAAGCCTTTTTCGCCGAAAGGGTAGGCAGAGCCTCAATGGGCCTCTTTTCACAGTGGGTTGCACCATCGTGGAATATAGAAGTGATAAGTAGTGAGCTCATCGCCGCCATTGCCTCCCACGGCTGACTCGGCTAACGGTTTCTTCCAGTAATAACACATTCCAAAATAAGCGCTAGCACAACAGGCAGCCAGGACCAATCTATATGCCAACGAATCTTATCAACAAGTCCGGGTAATCCCTTAGTCGGCTTTTACGACATCCACGGGAGGAGACGGAGGGGTCTATTCTTAGGCCGGACACACCACAGCCAGTGTTCATATATTCCTTGATGTAAACTTGTAAAAGGTTGTATAATAGTAAATTAAATATTTTGTTTGTATTATTATTAATTTTAGTTAAGAATATTTTAATTTCGGAATTTTTAGTTTGTAATACGAAAAACCCAAGCCTGCACCAGTTAAATGGGCTAAATGCTGTGGTGCAGAAAGTAGAAAAAAGCAATTGAATGATTCAACTATCTATCCAGTCAAAAAGCTCAAGAATGTTTTTCTATCGTACGTAAAAACAAACTAAATGTTTCGAGAGAAATAGTTGCATCATTGAAGTGTTAATATTTTATTTTCTGCCTACCCTATTAGGTGAAACGCCGCACCATTGTACGGTTTGTGGGAAGAAGTATACTAGAAAGGAGCATTTGACGAACCATATGAGATCGCACACAAACGATACTCCGTTCCGATGCGATCTGTGCGGCAAGTCCTTCACCAGAAAGGAACACTACACCAATCACATTATGTGGCACACTGGTTAGTACAGCTTTCTTTACACGGGCCATCAATATATTGCTGCCGAGTGCCAGTTCACCACCCTATGGCAAAGTATTTTTTAACTAACTCCAGAAAAGGAGGTTATAACTTCGTCTGTATGTATTTTTTATGTATGTTCATGAATATAAGATAAGTTTATTTATTTCACTTAAAATAGGTACAACAAATAATAATTAACAATTGCATTAATTTCAAGAATGTTCGTAGGAAAATAAGAACTTTGCCTTCCTTGCTAGTTAAAAAAAACTGTGTTTCGGCAAGGTAACGCGAGAAGCGAACCCCATATTTAATGGGGATAGAGATGTCTCTGTCAATCTTGTGAACCGATTAGTCTTTTATGTTTTTGCTCCATATTCACCAAGTTAGGATCTGATGATGGGATCTCAGAGAAAACGAGGGAAATCCTAAAATTTTTGTGGCAATTGCAATGTTAATTTTTGGTGTTTGATGAAAGCCATAGCACTCCTTATCGATTACGAGTTAGGTGATACTGAATTTCGGAACCATTGAGAAATATTCTCTGAAAAACGTACTATTTTCCATTTTTGGACCGCAAAACTTATCCCACAGGTAAGCTTAACAAAAAATCACCCAACTTGCCTTTACTTTTATATAAGTGTGATATAATAACCAGTAAGACTAGTTTGACCTTAGTGTTATCAAAATAAATTGTCACAATGTCTAATTAAAAACTTGGTGTTTCAGGTGAGACCCCGCACCGTTGTGACTTCTGCTCTAAAACGTTCACGCGCAAGGAGCACCTACTGAACCATGTGAGACAACACACGGGCGAATCTCCTCATCGTTGTAACTACTGCTCCAAGTCGTTCACGCGGCGCGAGCACCTCGTGAACCACGTGCGCCAACACACGGGGGAGACGCCCTTCCAGTGCGGATACTGCCCCAAAGCATTCACAAGGAAAGACCACCTCGGTAAGTGTACCATGTCATACAACACACGGGCGAATCTCCTTATCGCTGTAACTACTGCTCCAAGTCGTTCACGTGGCGCGAGCACATCGTGAACCACGAGCCCCATCACACGGGGGAGACGCCCTTTCAGTGCGGATACTGCCCCAAAGCATTCACAAGGAAAGATCACCTCGGTAATACACTTTTGTATACTTAAGACAATATTTTAAAATTTAGGAGTTGTTGCGTTACATGCTCACTCAGTAACAGTAATAGTTGCAAACTTAACTAGCCTGTGGTTCAATTATACCCAAAAAGCTTACAATGCTCTGCGGGTCCAATACAACAATGCTTTAGGGCTCTGTTGCGGCTTCCGCGCTTCTGCAGCGCTTCTGGTATGTTTGCCGTACACACTTTTGACGCTATCTGGCGCAAAAAGACAGCCTCACTGTTGAGCAGGCTTCGCACGAGCAGCAACAGCATCCTAAGCGCGTTCTCGTATCGGTTTGGAGGCTCGTCCAGAGGACTAAATCATTGTTAATTATCATGTACTAAGCTATTTTTAAGTCGTTTTTCTAAAAAGTTATTTTCCTGAATACATAAATCATCTGTTCTATTGTATTGTATCAGTGAACCACGTGCGTCAACACACGGGGGAGTCCCCGCACAAGTGCTCGTTCTGCACGAAGTCGTTCACGCGTAAGGAGCACCTCACGAACCACGTGCGCCAACACACGGGCGAGTCGCCGCACCGCTGCACCTTCTGCGCCAAGTCCTTCACCAGGAAGGAGCACCTCACCAACCATGTCAGGTGGGTTGCGGCTCGACACCTCTTGGTGGTTCTTGTGAAACTTTTTTGGTTGAAAAATACGAGATACTTTTCTCTCGTTTAAATTATCTTGGTATCATTTTAGAAAATAAAACCGGCCAAGTGCGAGTCGTACTCGCGCACGAAAGGTTCCTTACCATTATCTAAAAAAACGGCAAAAAAAAACACGTTTGTTGTATGGGAGCCCCCTTAAATATATATTTTATTCTGTTTTTTAGTATTTGTTGTTAACCAACCAACCCTAGAGGGGTCTATAGACATCTACTCAAACTAGACGACAAAAAAGCACCAGGTTTTGACCAAATAACGAAAGAGATCTTAACTCAGCTACCAAAGAAGAAATACTATTTTCTTTCAACACTATTCAACGGAATCCTGCTAGTCGGTCACTACCCAGGTGTTTGGAAGATCTCACAAATAATAATAATGATCCACAAAGACGGGAAACCAGCAAACGAGCTCGGCTCATATAGGCCGATTAGCTTGATACCAGTAATTTCCAAGCTCTTCTGCTCTCAAAAAAATTCTGCTCACACGAATGCTAAAAACATAAGCCGAAAAATCGTTAATTCCCGACCACCAATTTGGATTCCGACATGAAACGGCACCATAGAACAAGTGCATAGGGTCATGGATCAAATAAGAAGTTCCCTGGAAGTTAAAGAGTACTGCTCAGCGGCGTTCCTAGATATACAACAGGCTTTGTTCCCAAAAATGTTAAATTCCCACAATATCCTATTGAAACTATGTCCGATTACCAGAATGTCCAAAATCTCAGATTATTAATGATGGTGTCGAAAACCTATCAATCAAACAACGCTTTGGCTAAATACCAATTCCCAAAATGTGTAATTCTCAATATATATGTCCAAAATCTCAGATGTTTGTTCAATGACTACGTCTGAAACATTATCAATGCACCTGTCGCTTTGCCTAACACTTGTCAAAATGAGAAGCGCTGATAGGCATTAGAGCGGTTACACACACTGTGTATGATATGATATGATATGATGAGCATATGGATGATAGAGCTTTCAGAAATCGCATGATATTTTTACAAATTCTCCAGAAGATTTCCACAAGAATCACCAATTAATTGATTAATTTTACAAAATAACATACTGTTACAATGCTGTGCTACAAGCCACTTTTACAGAGTCGTATTAAACTTTGACCATCTTTTGTAGAGTACTCTTTATTTGCATGTGTAGAAAGCATGATTTTTGCTTGTTTACATTCAAAACTGAAGGTAAGGCATTATATTGGTAAAATTTCCGCTTTATTGCGAATCAAATATACACATGTTTCACTCATCTACTAATAAAATGAGATACAGTTTAATTAATCTCATGGAGCTCTTAGTTAGTAGTTGGGACTGTAATATTAGCATTTCTTTTTGCACAAAATTAACCCGTTTCTACACATTCTTCACTTCCGCATGATGAAAGTGTAGACGCCCCAGACAACATTTGTGTGAGGTTTCCCTGTAGCACAGCATTGTGCATTCCGATTTGTGTCTTCTCTGATGCATTAATGCCTAGTACAACAAGCTTACGTAGTAAATAGGGTATCGAATGCGAACAAGCTGTGTGAGTGATTTGCCAAGAAGCGTAAAAAGTGTCTTACCTGTATAAAACTAATATACAAATCGGAATGTGCTCTGTGCAGACAGCATACGGGCGAAACGCCACACAAGTGCACGTATTGCCCGCGCGCGTTCTCGAGAAAGGAGCATCTGAACAGCCACTTGCGGCAGCACACGGGCGCCACGCCGCACGCCTGCTCCTATTGCAGCAAGGCCTTCACGAGGAAGGAGCATCTCGTCAATCATGTGCGGTATGTATGCATTATGTAAGCAAAAAGAACTACACTAGGAGTTTATATAAACAAATACAATACTTATGTTCGGTTTCCCCAACTAATTAAGGGATACATAAACGTAACGCTTATGAGATACTTACGCATGGCAAATCTCATCAAATGGGTCATCAGCAGCTCTTTCTTGAGCTGTGGGTGTGGGCCTTTAACTGGCGCTTAGTTTCTTCACTGTAAGCTAAGACTTCCAGGTCACGGGATATTGCTCAGATAACCAATCAGGTTGCTTCAGGTTGTCCAATCTAGCAATGTCAAATCTGACAGTCTTTTGAAGAAAACTGTCAGTTTGACATGCCTTAGATTCCCGTATTTTTCTGGATTTAACATTCTGGGATTCAACTTGATGGGAACATATTTTGCCAGAAGGAAATAAGTATTGGTCAATGAATGTAGGAATCACTCGCTCACCAAAAGCCCGGTAACGCAGTAATGACCCCAGGAGGTCAACTGGACAACTTTAAATCCATTCGAAAAAAATAGGAATCACTCATACGTTTTTTAAGTGTGCAGAATTTTGAGAGTGTTCTACTAACTTCTCAGTCTTCACACTAGTCAGTTGGCCAAGTCTTTATCGTGAAGGTCCTGAAATTATAGGCAAACAGTGTGCGAGGCTAAGTGGAGTGATGGCTTCGAATGGTGGTAGATGAGAAAATCGAGCTTGGTTGCGAGGCTTATGTCCAGCAGTGAACTAAGGTGGGCTGTTGATGATAATGAGCCCCAGAAATACACGCGCTACGCGTAAGCTTTCTTTTATTATGTTAACATAATAGTTAAAATACGATAACAGGAAACACACCGGGGAAACTCCGTTCAAGTGCACGTTCTGTTCGAAGTCATTCTCCCGCAAGGAGCATCTCACGAATCACGTGAACCTGCACACTGGGGAGACGCCCAACAAATGCCCGTTCTGCACTAAAACCTTCTCTAGAAAGGAACATCTTACCAACCATGTCAGGTAAGTGACTTCACAAGGTCGGAACAGGCGGGTGGCGTTTGCATCACGTCATCTTCCATGCTAGCGCGTACATGTCACTTTAATATAGGTTTTTAAACACTAAATGTAAGAAACATATGTTGTAAATCATGTTCAATAAATAAATAAAATTAAAAAAAATGCCTAAAACTAAATAATTCATGAGTAGACCTACATAACACTCCATAAATTGCTTGTGAAGCTATCATGAAAACTGGCAGAATTGTGACAACCCAAAAAGCAAGAGGTCAAGTCAAGTCAAGATCCTATGTGAGGTTTGTTTTGGGTAAATAGGCAAATATTAGTTAAAATACGTCATTTGCAGTCAAGATTTACCAACCGCATTATGTAATTTTGACATGATTCTATTTGTCGCTCTATCATTCCCGCCCGTTCCGATTTTTCTGCCTAAAGTTTTAGAAAATGATTGTTTTTTTGTTTGTAATTTATCAATGTGATGTGAGTTGCTAAAATGTAATTATTATAACTACTTATTCAATACAATAGATTCGCTGTGGTTATTTGATTATCAGGCCTAAGAATAGCCCCTCCGTCTCCTCCCATGGATGACGTAAAAGCCGACTAAGGAATTACACCACGGGATGGGAGTTGCCATCCACCTGAGTACTCAACACCAATACTATGATCACCAATACATCTGTTTTTGGTAAATCCTCCCATTGCATTCTATGAGGGAGGCCTCTGCCTGCAGTGGACTTCTGAAGATAATTCAATAGACTGTTTTTTGACCATAGTTCTCATGCCCATCCATGCTAAATTTTATAGAACTTAAAACATTTCAGTATTGGTGGTATAAATTATTGCTGTAAGGTCATCTATAAATAACATGAAGGGGGTGGGAGGGGTCTACAAAGTAAAACGTAGCAAGGAGCAATAATGTGACATGGACGGATAGAGTCACAAGAGTCGTGACATCTTCTCTTCACTCTACTTCACAGCTTACTTTACGGCATCCGTGGCTAGCTGTCACAATTCTGCAACTGTCCGTGTCATGATGGATTCATAAACCTAAAAACATTTTGTGGTGAAGTTGACGCGTCGAATATATGACCGCGCCTACAATAGCCGCAATATCTACCTCAATGCCATAGCCCCACTGCACGCACGGCCTCCCGATGCTCGAACCCTGCCCCGTGAGATCCTGGGACCACCCGCCTCTCCGTAGGGCGAAGTTGCAGAAATGCCAAACAAAAACGACAAAATGCAAGCGATCTACCACCCTAAAGGAAGGCATTGCAGTGAAACCTCGAGACATAGAAGTAGTTGCTTTTAGAGTTGAAGCTAATGCGAGTAGCGCAAGCCAGAGGCCCTTAGAACAAAATGACATTTTGAATCACAATATTGGTTTTCTTTGTCCCAGAATCCACACGGGCGAATCGCCGCACCGCTGTGAGTTTTGCCAGAAGACGTTCACTCGGAAAGAACACCTCACGAATCACATGAAGCAGCACAGCGGAGACGCAACTCACACTTGCAAGGTCTGCCAGAAGCCGTTCACCAGGAAGGAGCATTTGCAAACGCACATGAGGTTAGTAGTAAAGTTCTTAATCTAAAATGATATTCCATTAATGGTCTTAAATGTATGACGTATGTGAAGAGGTCCTTTTTTTTTTTTATGCAACTTGGTATGACTGATCAAGCAGGCGGCCCACCTGACGTTAAGCGGTACCCTCTGCCTATGAACAGTGCGTCCACCTCATAGGACGCACCCTATGTGGCATTGCACTGCGCCCGCCACCCTGAGACATAAAGATGATAAGTCTCATGTGCCTGTAATTTCACTGGCACCCAAACCCTTCAAACCGGAACACAGCAATGCGAGCACTACTGCTTTGCGGCAGAAATAGGTATGGTGGTAGTACTTCCCCGGACGAACTCTTTCACAAAAAAGCTCTACTACTACTACTACTACTTGTCTGTGTATGAGAAGGCTTTTCTTATCATATTGTAAAGTATGGAATTGGTTTTCAGGTTTGATGTTAACTTTTGAAGTTCTAAGTTGGTCATCATCTGATCTGGAGTAGCGCCATATCCTTCCCCGTTTTCTGATATGTGGTATCAAAACGCAAGTTCTTCTAATTAATTTGATAAACACTGTTGCCTATAAGATATTTGAAACGTGTTTACAGGTATCACAGCTCTGGCGAGCGTCCATTCAGTTGCGGCGAATGCGGCAAGTCATTCCCGCTGAAAGGAAACCTCTTGTTCCATGAGAGATCCCACAACAAAGGCCCGAGGCCGTTCCGATGTGATATCTGCTCTAAGGACTTCATGTGCAAAGGTACGCTTTATATGGAAGTAAGAGAGATTCCATCAAGTTGGAAGCCTCACCAAGGAATGTAGTGGTTTCAACTACGCCAGCAAAATTGTGATAAATACTGACGCAATTCAGAGAAATAGTGACGCTGTAGTTTAGGGTGATATTTAGGTCATTCACTGAGGCTTGATGTCGAGTTGGAAGCTTGGAAGCCTCACCAAGAACGGTTGCACGTATTGTGATGATTAATATATCTACTTCTGATGAATTAGTGAGTGATTCAATAAAAGCCTTGTTGTTGAGGCTATAATATCCCAGCTTCTATGATTGAACTATCACTATTATTATTGTTAATCACTATTATTGAAACTTTGCATGCAGCAGTCACTATTTGGTCACCATAGTAACTAAAATGTATATCCCGACAATTGTCCTTTAAAAATTCAAAAGTATTTTATCATTTGAAATCACAAGGATCATTTTTCTTCGGCGCCATTTTCTCTCTCACATATGTATGTCAGTCCTAACTAGGCCTTACACTTCGCGCCACTGTATATTAGGCCCAAACGAGCTCCCAAGTTTGTGCAATTACTGTGTTTTGTAAATGCAAAGGTCTAAGCTTGGTTATAAACAAAAACTATTTATTTGACAGGACATCTGCTAACCCACCGGCGGGTCCATGCCGAGGCCGGCGAAGAAGGTGCTGCTGAAACCCCGATGGAAACTGAAGAGTGTCTGACCGTTACCACGGACTGCACTAACAAATGCATCAAGGTGGAGCTGGAGACCATTGAACGGACTGACCCAAGGTATGCCCTGGGTTTGTGCTAACACACTAACCAATTACTTATTATACGGGACACTTTATTTATGTCAAATTGACAGGTTTCACGACAAAACTGTCAAATTTGACATTGGTTTAGTGTCTCGTCTCAGAAGAAGAACTAAAGCATGGAAGTAAGGCTAAAAACAAACCGGTATCGATTATACCAGTCTCATTCTTTTATATAATGGATTCATGTGTGTGTTGGAATGAGACAAGCATATATCTATCTGTTTTTATTTGTGTAACTCGTACCAGGCCAGATGTCAAACTAGGTACCAATTACTACTACATTCATGGTACCAATCTAGGAAGATGAACATGTATGGTACCAATATTCAGGGTACGGAACGGAAAAACGAATGTTGGGTGACAATATATTTGTTTCTCTCTAACATAGGATATATATATATATCTCTGACCACCTGCCCGATGGTCAGACGATATTGTGCAGGCAGTAGAAGAGCAGTGGATCCGGCTGGCACAAGATCGCCAGGAGTGGCGTTCTAGAGAAGAGGCCTTTACTCAGCAGTGGGTGTTACCGGCTGAATAGATAGATAGATAGATAACATAGGATAGCAAGCTATCTTCTAGGATAGGAGTAAGAAGGAACACTGCTATTTTAGCACTCAATCCATACTATTAAACATCCATGTGTCTCGTAAGGTAAGTGGCGCATCGCTGCTTGCTTTTTGGAATACTAACCGAAAACAAAAACATGGTGGACATCAGCTTACTGTGTTTTTTTTATATACTATTTGTAATGGCGGATCAAGCAGATGGCCCACCTGAAACAACTAAGTTACAGGCCAACCAGTAACTTGCGACATACCCTTAGTTAGTGTCGTGATTGTGGACCCTGTGCTAGTGGGGTAGTGGATACCACAGATGCATTTTTTTTATTTTTGCTTGTTTCCTTGAAACTTATAATGTTAAATTTAAATGTGACCCATAAATTCCGTTCCAGCGGGACTCGAACCCGCATCTTCGCCTGTAATTGGCGATGCCTTAACCAGTTTGGCCATTGAACGAGCTATGACGCTGGAGCAAGTGTAAAAACTACATTTTATGGATAACATTAAATATAATGCATCAGACTCAAATTGGTCCAATTTTGCCGCTATTTATTAATTAAAAATATATTCATGTCTGTTTCCAGATCTTCAGTAGAAAATGGACCAACTGAGAATAATTTAGTGTTGCAGCCAGAACTCAGCGATTCTCCAAACCACATTGTGACTCAAAACACAGTGATGCAAATAAACAGCCAAGTAAGTATCTTTAAAAGCTAAAAACACAAAGGTTTGGGCCTTCTCAGTATTATTCAGTATTATTGCGGAATGTACAAAGATGGGCACCAACATCCACCTGAGTACTCAAGACCAATACAATCTGCCTGCCACGCTTGGCGATTAAGGGCCATCCACCATTGCATTCTATGGGGGAGGCATCGTCCAGCAGTAGACGTGTAAACGATGCTGGTGATGATGATGATGATGATGGTGTGGATATAAATAATTGAAACAAAGCACCTCTCACTTACCCCAAACAAGTGGCGAGACGATTTGATAATAGTGCGTGTTGCACAAAGGCGCAAGGTACAAAAATTAAAATGGCGGCATAAGACGTCACTACTATAAATTAACTTAGTGAATGGCGGGACATGCAGATGGCCCACCTGATGTTAAGCGGTAACCTCTGCCTTTAACAATGCATTAACTCTTAGTTCACGTCCACCTAGGACGCACCCTATGTAGCATTGCAATGCGCCTGCCATCCTATAAAGATGGAAAGTCTTGTATAACTGTAATTTCTCTGGCACTCTCTTCAACTGACAAACTCTTTCAGTTAAAATAAATGAATATATAAATAATGCTGGACAGTTCACACAACATTATCTAGCCCCAAGCTGAGCAGAGCTTGTGTTATGGGTAGTTAAGTATATATATACCGCCGGAATACTCATATCCTCTCACTTCTCCATAATATATTGTTTAATCCTTCTGCTCCACCGTATCTGAAGGAGCGCTTTGAGTTTCTCCATTGTTCCAACCCTCATTCTCTTCGTTCATCAGAAAATCTAGCTCTAAAGTTCCCCATTCATCACAGCTCTTTCTACACTGACTCTTTTACGGTGCAAGCTGTTCGGCTGTGGAATTCATTACCATTGTCGATTCGGCTTGCTCCGTCATTGCATTCTTTTAAAGATCGTGTCAAACTGTTTTATCTCCAATCGTCTTCTTCGTCCTGTTGAGTTTCATTGTTCTTGTCTGTTTTTATGTTGTTTTTATATTATGATGTATATATTTTATGTATTATAATGTAGGTTTGTATATATTTAATGATATGTTTATTTGTCAAGGTGATAACACCACTGTCCCATTCTTCCATATAGTCCTCTCCATCCTAAGGTTGTCTGGAAGAAATCGCTATAAGCGATAAGACCGCCCATTGTACATTTCTGTTATTTCTTTTGTTATTGAGTTATGTTTTGTATTTCTGTGTGTTATTTGTGTACAATAAAGAATTAATCTATCTATCTATCTATATGTATTTTGTATTTTACATAAAAGAACACACTGAACAAATATTTGTTCCGAGGCGGGAATCGAACCCGCAACTTCCTGCGTCGCAGGCGAACCTTCGCCCGCCACGCCACAGAGGGCGTCAAAGCTCTACTAATAACAAAAATGTGTTTGTTTTTTAGCAGGTGCGTGTCCCGTCATCGAGCCCGACCGACGGTATATCCGCGGGCACATTCACCCACACCGTGAGCACACAGCACCACGCGGGCACCACCATCTCACACCATCCTGTCACCGTCAACTACTAGCATACGGGCCTGGCGGACGGTGTAGAGTCGTTCGCGAGCTGACCACCGACGCCCGTTTATGTGACGCTACAAAATGTGGACGTTAAGGTTGAGTGAAAAGTGAGTTTAGTGATTCCCTATTCACAGCTACTTGTATATAAAGTAGATGAATGCAAGACAGTGGTAATATCACATAAGCTTCCTATATTTTTTCATTTATCTAGGATATACTAATGCTAAACTAATGTAAGTCTTTTAGGGACCTCTGGGTTTGCACTCCTTGACGTGTAGTTATTGCAAGGGCGATTGAATAGCTAATAGCGTCTTATCGTACATCTGGGCCCGTATACTTGGATAAATCTCATGCATGAGTCGAAGTCACATCTCATATGATGTCTCATGTATGAAATCCTCCCATCTCTGATTTTTTGCACAGTGTTAGTGGGGAATGTCAAAAAATTTCACAAAAGTTTGTATGGTACTTGGGTAAAATAGGTATTGAAAAATGTATGTTCTAATTTCGTCACACATAATACGGAACACTAAAAGTATTTATGTAGCAATATTGATCTTACCTAGCAGATGTATTTACATTTGAATTATGAAGCAAATCTGTGAAAATTTTCGGCGTTTACAGGCTTGGTCTTATTCTTTAGGCCAAAACTTTAAATTTTTCAAATATTTGTATTGTATTTTACTTTATTACATTTTTCTTATTCATTATTTTTATAAAATACAAACCCTTGATGAGCTACTGTTAAATAAATATTTTCTATAATACAGATTTAGGGCAAGACAACTTTAGGGTTCCGCTCATGTGTAACGAAATACAAACTGAAATATTTTGCAATACTATTTTACCCAACTTCCATACAATTTTTTTGTAGGATGCTTTGGCATTCCCATGCTAGGTTGGGTGTTCTAGTCCTATGCAAAAAATCAGAGGCAAAGGAATTAATGTCGGGGTCTCTTTACAAGAAAGATCTTTATTGACTGGACTAACAAAAAAACGAGAATCAACCTCTATTAATCCCCATCATAATATTTTTTTGCACGCGCTGTGCTATTTATTCGACATTGATGTGTCGCTGTGCTACGCTATACTGTATTATAAGAAAATGTTGATATTTGTAAATATTTAGTTAAAATAACTTACCTACCTTATGTGATAAGTGCTCCAAAGATAGGCAGGCTCCAGCATCAGTGACATTGTCCGGCAATCAAATTGATTAAATCTCATAAATTTACTCATATGAAAATAACCATAGGCAACTAAAAGTGAAATACATCAAAAAATCCCGGGGTTTCATTTGGAAATCGTCTGTTTTTATTTCAGCAACAGAAGGTTCCCAAATGAACAATTGAACACGCTCCCATCGGCGCTAAGCCGAGTTGAAAGTGCCCACAAATTTCGTCTCCAGCGTCATAGCTCGTTTCATGGCCAAACTGGTCAAGGCATCGCCGATTATAGGCGAAGATGCTGGTTCGAGTCACCCTTCGAACGGAGTCGAACGGAATTTTTGGGTCACATATAAATTTAGTGTTACCCATAAGTGTGGTTTACATTTAAAAAAAATAACAAATTAAATTATTATGTAGGTTATTTATTGTGCAATGTATTTGGATCGTCGGGCATTTCCACTGGTGGGTGCATGCAGGATGCTGCCTTTCTGCTGGGCAGCCTATTATGTGTTTGTCTATGATCACAAAACCTAGATTAAGATGTAAAATTTACAGTTTTTTACTATGACTGGTCATTGTTTGCTTGACAAGAGTTTTTCATTATATACAACACACTACTATAAAGAATATTTTATAGGTTTTAAATCAAGGTTTTAAGTTTTAACTGTTATTGTTGACTTAAATCTTAATAAGTTGACTTGAATCACATGTAATTCATTTTATTCGTATTTCGAGTGCCATTAGTTTTACAGAAAAAAGTTTTTTTTTTTAAATAATACAAATGTATGTCTGGGTAACAAATGAAATAAAATGCCATATTTAAAACTGACTAGTATTTTTTAAATGAATACTTGTAGTTCAATACATAGTTTATTTTTTATCATGGTTATTTATTGGCTCATTGGATAGTTCTAAACTTGTTTTGGTGTAACGAGCTACACAACAGTGCTCAATATTCAATTGATAGATTGGGTCTTCTTGTTTCTTGGTCCGGCATAGCCCTCCTGTCACCCCCGTGGCAGAAGGGTATCCATGACGGATTTTTCCCTCTTGTATACGGGGTGATCCATTGGCGAGCCGGCGAGTTAACGGTATAAACTGTTAGCTTGTTGGGTTGTCGACTCGCATTGGTGATCCATTGGCATACCAAACAGTTGATTATACCAGTTATTATACCGCAGTCTCAGGATTTCAAGCATGCACGACGAGCCAACGAGGCATACCGCGGTTTTGTAGGTGCTCCATTGACGGCCTATCCTCTGGCTCGCAGGCTCGCTGGCGTACCAGTGGTTTTACTCGCCAATGGATCACCCCCTTCTTGTACGGCTAGGTAAATTATTGACAAAGAACATAGACTACTAACTAGGTGACAACATATTGAACCTATTTCATTCAGTTCACATAGTTTTGAGATAATTATCAGATAAGCATCAGAATATACACAATTGTTTTTGTATACGCCATGATTAATTTCGGCTGGTTTTACCTGTTGCTTTTTACTTTATTTACTAACTTTTTTCTGAACTATCGTTTTCGGCCTTTTATTTTACATTCCAAAATCACTTGAGCCGTGTACCGATGGGAGGCTGCTTGTCCAGTCAGTACGCTGCTACTACTATTTTAGATTATTTTCTAAACTAATGTTGGTAAATCGTCTTAAAGTTCTCTTAGATTTTGGTCTTAGAATTTAGAATAAACCAGAAGGTGCGTACGATGCTATTAGTACGGAGCGCTTTGTCGCCAAAACACAATGCCTCCGCCGCGCCTATCATACTTCCCACCAGTAGGGGTAATACTTTGGTGATGTTGGCAACAATGACAAAATGGACGCTTGACTTTTTTCCAAAGAATGAATGGTAAACAAAATTCATTATTTAAACCAAAAAGATATTTAAATGTAATACTTACTTATGACATGTGATTCTATCCTTTTTACGCCTAGCAGAATTTTAACATGTGGGAACGACACACGACGGCATATTCAACACTACTAGCCGCGCGGCCGACCACAGACAGACTGGGTGAAACTATTCTCATTGAGACTAGTTTGCGTGGTCACAGTTTTTACGCGTGACACGGGCTCGGTTTATTCTATATTCTAAGATTTTGGTGTCTTATCCCGTCGTTTAGAAGATAAGTTATTGGTGTTACTGATACTAAAATAAATAAATTAATTTAATGGAAAAAGAACTGGGGCCTAGTCAAAAAGATGTTTAAAAACTTTTTGCTGTGCTTTTACTTTATAAACGAGCATAAAATAGGAAATTAAATTATACTTTGAAATAATTTACTGAATGTTTTAGAAAAATTTGTAAGTATTTTTTGCTTTTTCTAGGTTGTTTTTATTATACTTGTATTATTTGACCACAATTTTTGTGTAAATAATTATGGATAAATTATGATAACGATTAATTTAATAAAATAATAAGTACTTGGCTATGCTTTTTCTAAAATCTATGCTATACTCGTTTTGTAACACTCCAAAAATTTATTTAACTGTGTATCCCTTAAAAATTGTATATATCTCTGTACAGTCCTTAGGAATTAGAAGCTACTCTTTGCCATGTGTGTACAGTACAAGTGTGATAATGAATAAGAACATTTATAGATTGTTACGATCAATAGGCGAAACTACCTATTACGCCTATTACCTTATTAGCTTACCTATTATTACCTTTCTAGGATAGGTATACCGCGAATCAACCAGACGACAGTTAAGGTGAATGCTCACGCTTGCGGCGCGAGATTCATTTTTTTTGTGTTTTTTTTCCCATTACAGCTCATTAACACTTCTTCAGATAGCGAAAGTTGAGTTCGCGAGAACTAGGAGACTTAACACACATGTTTTAATTGATTTGATAGGATCTCATAAATATCATCAGTTTAGCTACGATACCCCTAACAAAAAAAAACACTGTAAAAATGTGTTTAGGAGTATCATAGCTAAACTGATTATATTTATGAGATACTATCAATTAAAACATTTGTGTTAAGTCTCCTAGTTGTCGCGAACTCAACTTTCGTTATCTGAAGATGAGCTGTAATGGGCAAAAAACACCAAAAAAATTGAATTTCGCGCCGCAAGCGTGAGCATCCACCTTAACATTAAGGCGACCTATTGATAAAACATTATTTCGTATAAGGTCGTCCAGGCTAAAATCATTTTTTCTTTAAATTACCACTTCCAAAAGTACCTACTTATCTGTATTACACACTGCATGTTTTTTCTTGATTTCACGGATATCTGATAAACCATTTTATAGCCTAGCAACATCACAAGTTGCTGGACAACAAAATTGGTAAAATACACAATATCAAGAAGGAATAAGCTTACTGAAAAGTTCTGTAAGTTACAGAATTGAACACTGCAAGAATGCAGCTTATCATTACATTATCACTCAGATAACTTCTTGATAGATTTATCACAGCCCAGTCAAACAGCCTTGTATTGTACTACCTTGTAATATTTTTTGTAAATAGTAATCTTTAATGACATACATAGCTGTAACTAGCTTATTTTACGTAATGAAATGTAATATCACTTATTTTATAAACAACCGGTTTATTGAACGATTCAGAATCGTTTTATAATAAGATTTAATTTTGATTTAGAAATTACGTGGCCACATCTAAGCAGGCGCGCGAAAAGTACTCTAAAGTTATTCTGAATCGTGAACAGTAAAGGCGTGTCCGCTGCGCCATGTTTTGAACATTGTTTGTTCAAAACATTTCCCGTCCGCTGCGACTTTAGCAATGTTCAGTAAACAACATACGTCTTCCTGCGTCAAAATCTAACATAAAATGAACAGTTCCCCCGCCCGCAGTCGAACGCGGGGGATGTTTTCCAAAAACTCTGGCAAACACGTTCAAGTGTATTTGCTCGACAAAAAATTTAGACCACGCCCCTATTTTATGTTTTCGAACAATGTTCTGTTCAAAACATGGCGCAGCGAACACGGCTTTAAAAAGCGTGCATCTAATAAATTGCACACAAACCCGACATAGTACATAGAGGGTACGCTATGTGCGCGTTCTCAGATGTGGCACATACCTTAAAGTTTTGTGATTCATCGCACCTTGGGCAGCCCGCACAATCCCGTGACTGGCGGCGAATCTGCGATGATCGCCCCTAGTAACACATTCGCATCGCCATAAACTGCGATGTCGATAGTAAGATTTTTGCTATGCAATATCGTGTCACAGATCCGTAAAAATAGCCATAGTAAAGTTTATTCTGTGCAGCATTCTCTAAAGTTAAACTGAGTACTACTATCGCAAGCCCTTTCTAAAGGTGGGATCCCACTGCTCGATTTCAGACGGGCTGGGCCGCACGTCATGTCGTGGGAACGGGCCGACCAGTGGGCATCGCCCCCGTTTGAGCATCGATAGGTGAAGCGCGATCAGGGCGCGGGCGGCGCGGCCTGTCCTTATACGCGCCGTGGTATCTCATCTTAAACATTGTGAACAGAGTGTTGGCATACCTATACGCATTTTCACGCGGTCTTTGTATGGGACAGTGTAAATGCATTGGTGTGCTGAAGGCGATTTATTGAATGCTGCACAGAATCAACACTGGTATTAGGCCAAAATGGTTTCAAGGCCTCTATCGATGTATATGTTTCAAGTTGAATTAATATTTTATAGGAAATGGAAACCATTCTACAATAGCTTCTAAATTCTAACTTATGTTCGATAATTTGATATGAGATTAAAAATAAAATGTGAAGAGAATGATATCTGGTTTCATTATCATTGTTTTTATTAGTAGGTTATTTGATGGGGATTCTCCAAGGGTATAAAAACCAAGATAATAGTACATTATCGTAATAGTGTGTAATGTTGGTGATTACCGCTAAGGCGCCATTAGGTGAGGGTCTTAGAGCCGAAGACGGTAATTATCAATACACACGTGTATCATACGACGTTTTTCAACACTTGTGAAGAAAATAACAAAAAAACAGAAATACACACTGTAAATGTTCAACTATCTCTATAACTCACTAGTGAATAATAGCAATGAAAAAGTCAGTTTGATTACAGGTGTAAAACGAAATACACATTCTGTGTAAATGTTCAACTGTGTCTATAACTCACTTGTAAATAATAGCAATGAAAAAGTACTAACGAGACCATCGTGACACGAAGGGGGGAACTGACGAGCGAATTACAGGTGTCATTATGTGCCTAATTGCGGTGAAATTAGAACCACTTTATAAGCAAGTGTGTTGAAAATTAAATGTATAATCACATGGGCCTGGGGAGTAAGAACACCGCTTGGTTACAAAATATATTTACTTATTTCCTTATGTACAATAACTTTTTACATTTATTTTCTTAGTTAGCTCAGGCTTCTACTGCAACTTTTGTTGGACTTTTGACTTTTTGAGGTTTCTCAGAGACTTTGTCTTCAGGAAGCTCTGGCAATTTGTCTGCAGGCACATCTGGTAGCTGGTCTTCGACATCTAGGATGGCTTCGAGTTCTGCCTCTACATCCTCATTATCTTCCTCGGATAATTGACCAGAAATGAGGTTGTCAATCTCTTGTTGCTTCTCAATGCCCTCTCTGGTCTCATCCAGTATCTTTTCTATTTCGTCAATGTTAAGTATATCGTGGACCTTCTTCAATGCATCATTTCCAGTCTTCAAACCATCTATCACCTGAAAAATAATAAACGTATGTCAAGTAAACAGGTAAAGATTGCAGGCAGAGATGGACAAACGTGAGAATGTGATTCCCATCCGTGACCTACCTAGTTGCAGCCAAGGCTTACAACTTTTCTCAACTATATTAGCTATGCAAGAATAAAAGTTGATGAAGAATAATAATATACGTTGATTTGATAATTTTTATAGCAAAATTGCCTTTGTGATAAGTGTGGATAACTGATAACACAAAATATGGATTGCCGGGTGCAGCAGTAATGTTTTATTTCTACACCTTGCTCAGAAATATCATCATTTAACTACTTCAAATAATTAATAGGTACATCAGTTAGCTCTTTTCTGTACGGAACTAAGTTAACTTGGGAAGGACTCTGCTACACCTCATTCTTTCAACACTACTTGGCTGTAAATTGATTTCAGGCCTCTACAGTAATGTACTAAAGTAGGTGTGCTTATGCTTATACAAGAGTTAGAATTACAAAGCAGTTGTACGGGAGAGTTTTAAGATTTTCTATGACACAAACATGTGGGTGTGTGCAGACAATGAAGCAATCTGAATTTCATTTATTAATTTCCTTTGACATATTAAATGTGTTTAGACAAGTCAAATACATGTATTGCCACAAAGGAACTTAACTGTGACACTGTTTTTCTCAATTCAAAAGATTTTATTTTTGATTATACTTAGGTACTCTGCATCTACATTATATTTACCTAACCCAGCTATCCTGCCATTATCTTGCATTCCTAATTTGTAAACGATCAGATTACAATATAACGATTCAAATTGGTTTATCAATATTATTATCCTAGTAGTTTTTAAAGAAAAAGTTATCTGATAATAATACAAGTAGGTTAAAACAAAATGAAAATGAAACAGTTGAGCTACCTGAAGATGGTTGCAAAGATCTAAAGGTAATCAAATATTAAACTTAGTAAAATGGGTAAATACATTTCTAAAGGCAGCTCAACTGATCCAAATCACTACCTACCAGACTGAAGCGGATAATCAACTAATAAAATGGGTTACATTTCTTAGCAGGCAAAAATATTTAATTTACACATGGTCAGCGGAAAACAAACCTGTATTTCAATTTGCGCAAATTCGAGATCATGAGTAAGCTGTTCCAGCCTCTCTAACTGCGTATCTGTGCTCTGCAGCAGATTCTCTTGATACTTTTTCTTCTTCAGCAGTAGTTTTGCTCTATCGCGTTTTCCTTCGCCCAGCAGTTTCTTCGCCAGTTGTCGGTCCTTCTCCAGGTTCAATTCTATCTTCTTCTGATATTGTTTCAGTTTATCCCTTTGCTGTTTCAGCTGTAGCACAGCTTTATCTTGAGCGGTGACTCGGCTCACTGGCTTTTTGTGTTTTCCAAATAAACCTCCCATTTTACACGTTTATGCTATTAAGACATAAATTAGCTAGGATAAATAATTACTTAATTCCTAGAAAATCCTATATAAAATTATTTAACATGCAAACAAAAAGAAATCACCAAAATTAAATTTCGTAAATAATGAACTAGGTATCAGCTGTTTTGTTACATCTGTCTGTCTGATAGTCTGTGGTTTGTTTTGTTTACCATTTCAGTTCTTCAGAGAAGTGCATTCCATGGTTGTGAAACTTACACCCGTGTTCATTAACGACGATCAAGGAATTCAAGGAGTCGCCTAACTAGTAAAGCCTAGTCTAGGCAAAAGGCAATTCCCTAACAAAAAAATCCTTTCACGAATTGATTTTCACTTTGACTTGTCTATGGTTTTGTATCTTTTTAGCGATTTAGGCGTCGCCTAGGTTTAGTGAAAACGGGTGACAATCTGTCAGTTTAGGTGAGTTGCCTAACATTACGCCACGCATAATCGAGGTCATAACTTTAGGCAGCGCCTAACGTCGTAGTCATCACCTAAAGGTTGTTGAATCGTATTTTTGTTCTAGGCAACTCCTTAATATTTAGGCATCCGATTTAGGCGTCGCCTAGGTTTAGTGAAAACGGATGTTAGAGCTTTGCAGCCTCCGTTCCGTGTTGCTCGATGTTGTGGTGTGTGCAGATGTTTCATTTTTTCATTTCATTTATTTCCACCGTCTTCTTATTTTACGTATTTCTCTAGAATTTCTATAGATCTAGAATGTACGTGTCGAGGATAATCAGGTGGCTCGCTCATCACATGCGCCATCTATTGGTGAGTAGCAAAAGTTATCGAAAGGCGGCTAGAGGTACAGCCCGTTCACCGTAAGATGACACATGCCTTGGTTGGCACCATGGAGGTATAAGGTTGGCACCATGGACGTAGTATGTAGTATAAACCGAAACAAGACCTTATTTCAATAAATTAAGACTCAATTTAGATTACCGTCATAGATAGAGGAAAAACGAGCCAAGAGAGATAGTTAGAATAGAGTCAGTTTGTCCCTTTCTAACACTTGAAATGATAGCTTTATGATAGCAAGGGTGACCATGACCATTGTATAGGTAAATACTAAGAGGTCATCGATACTACAAACTTAAAAGTTTGCCGTCGCGGGACGCCCGGCAGACGAGAAACATCACGGCATGGCTGCGTCACGAGTCACGGCGTTTGCGACACTGAACACTCGGTAAGTAATCAGTAACAAGGTCCGATAACACTTTCTGTGATATTAGAAAAAAAACGTGCTTCCTAAAACGCAAGCCCAGTCCCGAGTCATCTATTAGGGTAGGTCAACATTTTATTTTACGACGTTACCCTCACCTAACCAAGCCCGATCGGGCTTGGCGACTTTTAACATAGCTGTGCCATCTATCCTAACCAAGTCCGATCGGGCTTAAGATATATTGCGCTAGAAAAATGGATCTAACGTACTAATTATTACGCCAAATCTAACCGTATTTTTCTAGTCTGGTCTCCCTGAATCAAGCTACCCATTGACAATAATATTTGCTCTGTGCTAACGTAGTTTGATTTTATTATGGGAGTTCACTCTCCCTATGTCGATTTGCTCTGCGGTAACAAATTGATCTGATCGGTTGTTTTGGTTCGTGAAATTAGTGATCAAAGTAACTCTGTGTTAGGACTAGACGGAGACTCTTGACGACTTGACTATAAATAAAACTATAATAATTATATCACTTGACATTGGCTAAATTGTTGCAAATAATGCACAGAAGCCATTACCTAAGATAAGAAGAACTCTGTGTTAGTGATTTTGTGAGTTTGTGCCGGAAAAACACGAAAAAGGAATAATTAATTTAATTCCATAGAATAACTAATTATCTATCAGTTTTACATATAATTTGTATGAATCTCGAAGTTTTTATATAAAAATAACAAAAAAATGAAATGCTGGTTGCTTGATCACAAGCGTGCACGAGCTTGTTTTTTGGTATTTTATCGTAGTTTTTGGCACTAAAACCATAATTGTCTTGTCATAAAGTAAATTATAACTATTTTCCATGCATAATCTGTAAAAACAATCCCATGTTTCAATGAATCTTTCACCTATAACTCTCATATTTGTGTCGGTCGTTATTTTTCACAAATTCAAACTGCCCCGGGGTATGAGGTGGGTGGTGGATTGTATGTGTTGCTGGGCTGTGTTGTGGCTGATACTATACTGTGCTATCGATATAAAGTTATCGATGTTTTCTAATGAAGTCGATGAATTCTGAAATTGACTGTAAAGTGTCTTAGAGGTAGTATTCTTATTTTAGGGTATATTATTAGGAGTCTTGGGCCGCCTCCATCCACCGCCTTCATGCGACCGCTATAATGCCTCTGGTTCATCGAAAATTTGGTAAGTAGAGGGAAGAGTGACCACTTAGGACGTAATTTAGAGGAGTCTTGTCGTGGGCCGCCTCCATCCACCGCCTTCATGCGACCGCTATAATGCCTCTGGTTCATCGAAAATTTGGTTACTAGAGGGAAGAGTGACCACTTAGGACGTATTTTAGAGGAGTCTAGTCTTGGGCCGCCTCCATCCACCGCCATCATGCGACCGCTAGAATGCCTCTGGTTCATCGAAAATTTGGTAAGTAGAGGGAAGAGTGACCACTTAGGACGTAATTTAGAGGAGTCTTGTCTTGGGCCGCCTCCATCCACCGCCTTCATGCGACCGCTATAACGACTGAATTATTGGATCGTTTATAGCAGACTGGCCGTGTTTGGGCTCATTTTGGTCAGCTCGCTGTTTTGATCACTAATTTTGTTCCGAACGGACACAATTAGAATATGATTGATTAGTACTACAGAAACTTGTAATAATAAGGACAATATAAATAAGTTTTTGAAACTATCATGGTTATGTACATAATTTTCACTAGAAACGGTAGTGGTATCGTTCGTAATAAAAGAGTGAGAAAGAGGGTAGATCGATATATCTGCCAATAACATCTACTCGCAAAGACTTTAGTTAGTTCTCCCGTGATCATGGCGCATGCGACTGTGCCGAAATATTGGGAACATATAAAACTCAAAAATCATGGTAAATATCCCGTTTCTAGTGAAAATTAAATATAAATAAGTTTATAGCTTTGAGAAACAGATAAAAATAGTATAGATTATAGAGATAAACAATTTGCTAACATATTTAGGATAAGTTCCCAGTGGCTTCAATAAAACGCGGAAACTTTTATCGTTTTACAATTAGGTAGGTACACAGAACTGCCGACAAACCTTGAATGGGAGAAAGTTTTCTCAGTATAACAGAAATTAAAAGCAAGCAATAAACAGATAAACAGACGGATATTTCAAAAGGCCATAGAAATTATATAGAGACACATTCATAGAACTAGTATAATATGTACGGATATACACCTTTTAAACAGTTACAGAAATAATACAAAGACTAGCCAATTTAGTGGCTTATAACAGCGCATAAGAATTGTTTAGACAATAGCTATACAGACAAACTAATAAATGTGAAACCCTGAGGTCTTGTGCAGCTGTAGAAAGTTATTCTCGCGCCAAGATGCGCAGGACAATTGTTGCTCGTAAAAATGTAAAACGTTGTAAAATAATTCTGCCGTATTTTCAAAAGTTCACATAATTGTTATTAGAATTACTAAATAAACAGTTTGGCGGCGGTGCGAGGGGCTTTTTGGTGGGTGGCTCTGAACAATAGGATAAATAGCGGGCTCTTACGAACCGCCCGGCAGTCCAGTCAATAGGGACAGACAGTCCAAGTTCAACAGTCAGTAGAGACAGTCAGTCTAGATTCAATAGTCACAGTATACAGTCAGTAGCGGCAGTCGAGTGGTTCGCAGGAAACAGTCAGTAACGATAGTTGTAGTTAACAGTAATACTCAGTAGTAACAGTACTCGAGTAGACAATAGTTAGAAGCAAGCCACTATCATCATCATCATCATCATCATTTTTTTAGATGGCTTGGATACCAGGTAATGTTGGAGCAAGTCAGGAGGTGCCCGAATGCTTATTCGACGAACTTGAAGATGCGGAGGGGTTCGAAGAAGAAGTAATTGTCTTTACTCAGACTTCCGAGCCTGAGTGCACTGACGACGACCTAACTGACGCAGAGAGTGTGGAGGATGCGGATGAGGATCAGGTGGTCGTGCCCGACACCAACCCCGTTTATAGTACAACGGGTGGGGTGATCTATCGCACAAGGACGTGGGTATACAAATCTTACATGCAAAGTATTTTATTTTATTTTTGTCCGAGCATAACTTCCCGAACCGTTAATCCGATCTTCACGGAATTTGATTGGGGGGTACATAGTATTGGTACAATTTGTTGGTAAGGTTATGAGCTGTATCGGTCAGGGGGTTGTTGAGATATTGGGGTCCAAAAAAAAGTTAAAAAAATATAAGTGAGAATATCAGATCAAATGGGGTGTCGCCCCCCCGCTTCGACATTTCAAAGCTATTTTTATAAAAAAAAGTTGTTTTTAGGTTTTTGTTTTTAGGGTTCCGTAGATGGGAACCCTTATGGATTCGTCATGTCTGTCTGTCTGTCTGTCTGTCCGTGTATGTCACAGCTGTTTTTTCCGAAACTATAAGAGCTATACTGTTGAAACTTGGCAGGTAGATGTATTCTGTGAACCGCATTAAGATTTTTACACAAATATTGAAAAAAAAACTATTATTTTTGGGGTTCCCCATACTTAGAAGTGAAACTCAAAAATTTGTTTTTACTTCAAACCTATACGTGTGGGGTATCTATGGATAGGTCTTCAAAAATGATGTTGAGGTTTTTAATATAATTTTTTTCTAAACTGAATAGTTTGCGCGAGAGACACTTCCAAAGTGGTAAAAAGTGTCCCCCCCCCCCCCCCCCCCGTAACTTCTAAAATAAGAGAATGATAAAACAAAAAAAAATAATGATGCACATTACCATGTAAACTTTCACTCAAAATTGGTTTGAAAGAGATCTAGTAAGTAGTTTTTTTTTAATACGTCATTAATCGTATTCCATCCAAGAACTTTTATATTATGTTACTTGCTGCTACGGAACCCTTCATGGGCGAGTCCGACACGCACTTGGCCGCTTTTTTTAAAGCTACAATGTAAAAATAAGGTATATGTATTAGGTATAATTATAATGTTTTATTTATGTATGCGGATTATGTTTAACGTTCGGTTTTATTTTGTCTGTAATTCGTATTCGGTTCCCACGATACAGGCCGCGAGCCTAGTGTGGGGCCATAGCTATATGTATTATAACTCCGAAAATGTCTTAATCTAAATCTAAATTGTTTAATATCTTTTTCTCGGTGTTTTATGCATTAGTTGTGTTTTTTGTAAATAAATAAATAAATAAATAAAAAACCAAAACTTCTAGGGTACTTCCACTAACCCTACAACGCTGAAATTTGGTATGTTTGTAGCTTTTATGACACAATATAAAATTGGAGTATTTCGGAACTTTTACTCTATAATACAATAACCAGTATAACATCCATTATTGACCTCCCGTTTCTAGGAATTTGAACGACGTTGTAGGAACTTTCGAACCGACATGTAATCGAAATAAGGTAACCTACCTAAATCACGTGAATTCGCGAGGTCTAGGGCGAACGAGTAGTATATTATAAGTGTGTATAATTTGCAGTCTTTATTTTTTACAGAGATGTTATAGGTCAATATGCAGAGCCGCACGAGGATGAGGAGGAGTAAGTGGGCATACAAAGGTTTTTTTTTTTTTTTTTTTTTTTTTTTTATACTACTTGGATGACGGAACAAGCATGAGGCCCACCTGATGTTAAGAGGTAACCTCTGCCTATGAACAGTGCATTACCTCATAGGGCACGCCCACCTAGGACGCACCCTATGTGGCATTGCACTGCGCCCGCCACCCTGAGATAAAGATGAAAAGTCTCATGTGCCTGTAATTTCACCGGCACCCTTACCCTTCAAACCGGAACACAGCAATGCGAGCACTACTGCTTTGCGGCAGAAATAGGTATGGTGGTAGTACTTCCCCGGACGAAAGGTAAAATGTAAAGGCAACATTTTTATTTTAGTTGTTTCTAATTTGCCGTCTTTATTTTTTATAGAGAAATTGTGGATATATAGGTACTGTGAGCCCGTTTCAGCCGTGGTGGGAGTATGTTGTGAGAGAAAGGTCTAAGGTGAGTTATATGGACATAGGCCTCCCCCATTTGCCACGACAAACGGTTTTTTGGCAGCCTCCATCCGCCGACTTTCTGCGACTTCTACGGATCTCCTCTAAATCTATTCCTGGACAATTCAAATAAGAAAATTTACGCCATTTTTTATATTTATAGATCACCGCTTCCTTCGGTGCAGGAGGAACCGGAGCCAGTAGAAGAAGAGGTTGTGAGAGATAGGTATAAAACATCATTATTATTTTATTTCGAAAATCATCATCATTAGCTGGTAGAAGTCTCATCATTACCACCAGCCTACAGAAGTCCATTGCTGGACATAGGCCTCCCCCATTTGCCGCGTCAATTCAAATAAGAAAAGTTACGACCTTTTTTATTTTTATAGATCACCGCTGCGCCGTCGTCTATCAGAAGATGGTTCGCCGTTGCCCAGCAGCCCTAGCTACTCACTCCGCGCCGAAAGGTAGTATTTACTTCTTAGTGTCAGTATGTATGTATGTATGTTGCCTTGTTACCATAGTAGCCCCGGAATGGGTACTCTGATTTCTATGCATATTTTTCTAATGGCGTATACTTTGTAGTAATTTATTCTTGAGCTGCCTTCATTCACCAAATTTCTGCGACTGTCACAATGTCATCAGAACCTTCGTTCTTCATTCCGCAGCATTTGACGATTCATTGAGTAAGATTATCTGCCCATTGCCCATAGTATAATAGTAATAGGAATTTTGTTTTTTAAGCTTGGTTGGTGACGACAGTGACTGGACGATGCCGCCTGCAGTTTCACCGTCTTGGTCACCTTCATCCTCAAGGCCAGGTAGTAGCCAGGCAGGTAGGAGAGGAGCTAGGGGTAGAGGTGGAGTTAGGGGGAGGGGAGGCAGAGGTGGTGGAGCTAGGGGGAGGGGAGCTAGGGGGAGGGGAGCTGTGCGTAGGGGCAGAGCGCGTCGCGCTGCCACCAGGGCTGTGGAAGATGAGGTTGAATGGGGGGTGGGTGAGCCTATAAAGGAGTTGTGTGTGAATGATGAAGACGTTCCGCCGAGTTTGAGAGAGGTGGTGGTAAGAATGGAGGAAGCGCGTGAGATGAGGAATGCGCAGCGTGAGAGACGACAAGTTCGGCAAGCCGTCAGAGTGGTTGCAGAAAATCTAAACGATGAGGATGAATTGTCTGAATCCGAAATCTCCGGGATGCAAGGCTTTTTTGGCGGAGACAGGGAGGCGCTGAAATTCCAATGGTCACCCGTGGCCACATTTAGTGGCCGGCCGGAGGAATTCCTGGTGGAAAACCCTGGCCCCACCGAAAACGTCTCGTGTGGTTACGGAGCTTTCAGGAAGTACTGGAACGACGAGATTCTGGAGCATATTGTCCGGGAGACCAACAGATATGCTACAGAAATCGCGTCAATATCCGTACGATTTGCAAGGGATTGGTACGAAACCAATGTGCACGAGATTCTCATCTTGTTTGCATTTTGGATGGTGCTCGGAGTCATCCGAATGCCGTCAATTAATTCGTGTTTCTCCAACCGAGCCATTTTCAAAACCAGCATATTCAGGATGCTAATGACGCAGTCGCGTTATTGGATTCTGAGTAGAGCCCTTCACTTTGCTGACAATTCACAGCGTACTCCGGACTCATCGAAATTGTTTTGTCTTGGCCCCTTGGTTGAGCACCTGAACCGCAAGTTCAAGGAGGCTTATTCTCTGGAACAAAACATAGCAATCGACGAGTCCTTGACTTTATGGAAAGGCAATTTATCATTTAGGCAGTTCATTCGAACTAAGGCTGCAAGATTCGGCATAAAAACCTTCGAACTCTGCGAATCTAGCACAGGTTACCTATGGTCGTTCGAAATATACACAGGGAAAGACCGTCCTTCAGGTTTAGGAATTCTGAAAAGCACGCAAGTTGTAGCACGGTTGATGAGACCACTCCTCAACAAAGGACACCGGCTATTCATGGATAACTGGTTTAATTCTCCTCTTTTGGCCAGGTATCTGAAACGAAACAAGACGGATTGCGTGGGTACGTTACGTAGGTGTCGCACGGATATACCTCCACTGATACAGCTGGTCACACTTCCACAGGGAACATGTGTTGCGCGGCACTCTGGAGACGTAGTTGTGATGGCTTACCACGACAAAAGACCACTGATGACGATCTCGACGATCCACGGGACCGAGTCTGTCCTCTTCCCTGGTAAGCCTGGTAAGCCAGAACACTACAAACCCGCTATTATAGCAGCGTATAACGTAGGAATGGTCGATAGACAGGATCAAATGCTTGAACCTTACCTGGTGGAACGCAAAAGGAACAAAAAGTGGTATAAAAAGATGTTCAAGCGGATGCTGAATGTCTCAATAAATAATAGTCGGATCCTTATTGACCGCTCAAATTCTGACCACCCCAACAACGTCAAACATCTGGCATTCCGCATCGAATTGGTGGAAGCTATCATCGCCAATCACTTGTCTGAAGTGCCCCGTCCATATAGCAGCAGACAGCATCACTTTAACCGTGGCGCTGATTTACCACCGGGGCGCCTAGTTGGCAGGGACCATTTCCTGGCGCGTTCCACCGTTGTCGGAAATCGAATGTCTGGTGAGAATCGGACGTCGATTGGTCGAAAAAATTGTATGTGGTGCATAGTTCGCGAGCACCGACAGAGCAGGTCTGTGTACATTTGCAAAAAGTGTGAAGTGCCTTTGTGTTTAGAAGGATGTTTCGAGAAATTTCACACTCTACATTAGATTAGAGTGTGATGTTTATCGAAACATCTTTTTATTTATCGCATTTTCTGCTATTCACGCTCTCTGCTTTGACACACAGATTTATTCTTTTGCCGCGAAAATCCATACATACAACTAGGGGCTTATGCACAGCAGTGTACGTCTTCTGATTGATGATTTACTATCGGTTCCGCACAATGTTTTCTTTCACAGTTTGTTTCCGTGCTTGGTCAATAAAAATAAATAAATAAATAATCATATTCCACGTTTCGGTAACCTTTTGATAAGTTACCTTTTCATGCTGTCTTTGGCATTTAGCGTAGCTTCCTCTAGGCGTAACTGCAGTTGGCGTAATTTGCATTTGGCGTAGCGTATGTATATGCGAGGATAGTAATGAGAACAGCTAAGTTATTACGGGTGCCCATAATAACTCTGCAGTTTTTGCTCCTATAATTGTCATATATTATATGATATTAGGCATGGCGTAGTATGGATCTTGTGGACGTTAGTCTCATACTAATTGCGTGGATCAAATGAGCTAGTGAGAAGGTAGATTCTGGGGCTCATATCGTGAATGCAGTGAAGAGTGAATGTGAATGTGTGGGTGAATTAATGACATATGAATGAATATTGTGTGTTATTCTGAGCGTATTTAGAGGTTGTCTGGAAGATATTACTTTGACCGTAAAACTACCCATTGTAGCTACAATTTGTGAACCTGTACTGTAACCGTTTTTGTGTAGGATGACTATGTATCAACTAGCAAAAATTTCTAGCTATACCTGCAGTAAAATGTAGGAACTTTACGGTATTCTCCTACTGCCTGACCTGGCGCTACCCTTCCAAAGGTTGTCTGGAAGATATTGCTTTGACCGTAAAACTACCCATTATAGCTACAATTTGTGAACCTGTAACCGTTTTTGTGTAGGATGACTATGTATCAACTAGCAAAAATTTCTAGCTATACCTGCAGTAAAATGTAGGAACTTTACGGTATTCTCCTATTCCGTTTTTCGTTTTCCGTATTCAGTATTTCGTTGGTAAAATAAGTCCGTGAAGAGCTTCTAAGTAACTAAAACAGATAATACAATAATATTTATCAATATACCTACTACCTACTAGAATTTGTTTGTGTTATTACGAAATAGCAAACCCACTGGGCTTGATATTGTCTATCTGATGATAATCACTTAACTTGTTCGTAAAAGGCCTGGCGGTCGGCACGCGCCTAAACAATTAGATCCCTTGAGTTTTTTGCAAAACCATCGTGAAATTCTATGGGGAGACTTCTACAGGCTGATGATGATGATGATGATGTCGGCTATGCAATAAGAAAATACATTAGTGTGCGCCCGGAATTTGATATCACGACCTATTGGACATCGCGGCGACGACTAGTACCTACTAATGGTAGTAAATTCATAGTAGTACTATAGATATATATTTAGTAAAACTAGGTAACTACAAATAAATATATCCCAGCTAAAGATATATCTACTGAAACTCATGGTACATCATGAGTTATTCCGCCGTTATGCCACGCGCCGCCCTGAGATAGCGTGGCGCGCGGTTGACTCGCTCTTGGCCTTACAATTTATCGATAGTCGTCGGCCGGCTGTGCACGTCACTAGTGTAAGACCTCAGAGGGTGAGTCTGAGTTTTGCAAACACCATCGTAACGGTGAACGTAACACGATCGTACGTGTATAACATAATAACTAGCTATTAATCTGTGCCAAAAACGTCACAGATTAATGGCTAGTTACTACGCAATGCACGTACACTCGCCGTTACGATCATCGTTACGATGGTGTGTAAACTCGGACTTGCCCCTCAGTTTGTATGGGATTTTCGCGAAAAGAAGATGTTGTTTATTCGGCTTTGTGATGATAAAGTGGTGATTTTTTGCCTTAATATTGTTATTCAACATTTATCGAATGTGTAAAAAGCAATATCTTTTAGAAATACGTTTTGTGAATATGTGTATTGTGAGTGTAAACAAAATGCTTCCAATTGGTGACTTGAGGTGACTAATTTTGTTTGTTTGTGCTAAAACAACAAGGTTAGTAAAATGCTATCAAACTACATAGTTTGATATAATATTCTAACTAAAAACGCTATCATTTCAGGCCAAAAGAGGTCTTAGTACGAATAAAAATACACAAAAATATTTTTACTTGTGGAAGGTCATTGACATTGACCTACGATTTTATTTGCATAGTAGCTAATAATTTTACCTCTAGCAGAGTAAAACTAACTGGTAATTCTGATAAAGGATGTATTAGACTAGTTCACAATGAAGATAATACAGTGAAATATTATTCTACTTTCAAATATCAAGCAAATAGGTTACAAGAGGTCGGTTTTCGTAACCGATCGTAATTTTCCAATAATAATATCAAAAGTTCTAAATAGATTACAACTTGTGATTACAAGGTTCCTAAAGGAAATTTCACCATGATTCTATTGGTAGTCTCAGTTTTAAGCTAGCTTTAGTAATTAGTTCGAATTTTACAATTAATTGAAGGGACATCTCCTGCCGCCATTTTTATTTTTGCATTACGTGTTCTAAAGATGCGCCCAGTACGCGACATTGCGATTTCTCGCAGGTTGAGAGGAAAAAAGTGTTATCGATTCGTGATACTGATCACTTACCAAGTTACCAAGCCTCCAGAATGAATCTGGCTGCATAAATAACTGTGATAAATAATTAGATTTAAATAATGTTTGTTCCACTCCACGTTCATATGTGTCCAGTGTCTATCCGCTCAGTTGCTCCGCGCAAAAAGTGGGGCGCGGTAAGTACTCCTTCACTTCGAACCGCCGGGCGGGCGCGTGAAGGAGTACTTACCGCGCCCCACAAGAACTTGAGTTACGGTTCAAGGTAGCATGATTTTTATAAATGAATGGTTGTTTGGAGTAGCTAGAAGATAAGGCTTCCTATTACTGTTGTTTTTAGAATCGGATCTGTTGTAAAATAATTTGAATAAACGAGTTTGATGTAGACCGACGGAAAAACAGGGCAACAGAAAAGTCGACGAAAAGTTCATAATTTGTCAAAATTTTTAAGGGTTCCCGCATGATCATACTATCTTTCGAAAGAGCTTAAAACGTAGATTAAATACGTATATAACACTCATAGAAATCAACAAAATAGAACACTTACATCTTATTTCAAAGTTTGTCAACAAAACACTCACTGATGCACCAACACAGTTCACAGATTCTATCAAAATATAGAAAAGTATTCAATAGTTTATGGTTCGGAATGATTTAAAGTGCTGCCTGTATTTTTTTCCACGGATGGAATACATTTGTACGCAAAAAAACATGCGATCGAAAAAAAAAATGAAAAAAATGCACTATAAGCAATCTGTAACCAAAGAAACATGAGCGAATCAGCCTACAAAATATGTGTAACCAGAGAAACTTAACTTAACCGATCTAGATCTAGTCTCCTGGACATGACTTTATTTTATGGTCACCGTATTAGAAGTAGACACACTAACTCTATAGATCATATCTTGCTCTGAGGGGCAAGTCCGAGTTTACACACACCATCGTAACGATGATCGTAACGGCGAGTGTACGTGTATTGCGTAGTAACTAGCCATTAATCTGTGACGTTTTTGGCACAGATTAATAGCTAGTTATTATGTTATACACGTACGATCGTGTTACGTTCACCGTTACGATGGTGTTTGCAAAACTCAGACTCACCCCTCAGCTCGTTTTTCAGCTGCCAGCGCTCAGTTCTTTTGTATACTAAGTCCATGGTTTGTTCTTTTTAAAAAAAAAGACGACTTCTTTCCTTTTTTTTCTGAGGAATGCAACACACGATTTCGCAAATGTCAAGTGATGTACAAAGCATGGACTTAATCAGACCCTTCCTTCAAGTAATTTTTTAGTTCATTAATTATGTATAATTATTTATTGTGAAGCAGACATCCGTGTTTTTCACTCAGATGGTTTCAGCGGAAGATCAGCGTTGTGCTGCTACAACACAACAAATGCTGAGCTGGACGCCAATTTGTGTCAGTGATGCATGGCTGGTACTAAGAGGCACAAATTAGTTTTATTTTTCTTTGTTTCTGTGTGTGTGTGTGTGTCTTTTAGTGTGCAATATTGTTGTACTCATGTTGTTGACACAAATAAATGCTATTTCTTTCTTTCTTTCATTCCAGTGAGAGGGCACCACTGCTTCCAGAAACGCCCCATTTCTCGTGCGAAAGGAGTAAAATTTTAGCTCAATCCTGCTGAGCTAGAGGGCATCACTGCTTTCAAGACAGCGCCATCTCTCGTGCAAGAGGGTAATCATTTTAGTTCAATACAGGTAAGCTAGAGGGCACCAGTGCATTCTGGACAGCGCCATCTCTCTTGCAAGAGGGTAAACATTTTAGTTCATCCCACTGAAGCTAGAGGACACCACTGCTTTCAGGACAGCCCCATCTCTCGTGCAAGAGGGTAAAATAAAGATATTTGATTTGATTTGTAAACATTTTAGTTAATTCCAATGAAGCTTGAGGGCACCACTGCTTTCGGGACAACGACATCTCTCGTGCGAGAGCAGTAACATTTTAGTTCAGTATAGGTAAGCTAGAGGGCACCACTGCTTTCAGGACATTGCATCTCTCGTGCAAGACGGTAAACATTTTAGTTTAATACAGGTAAGCTAGAGGGCTACAGGTAAGCTAGAGGGCTACAGGTAAGCTAGAGGACACCACTGCTTTCAGGACAGCGCCATCGCACATGCGCGAGGATTTACATTTTAGTTAATTCTAGTGAAGCTAGAGAGCTTCAGTGGAATGAAAAGAAAAACTAAACAACTAAAACTAAAATGAACTAAAATGTTGCTCGAGAGATGGTGCTGTCCTATAAGCAGTGGTGCCCTCTAGCTTCACTGGATTACACTAAGATGTTACTCCTCTTGCACAAGAGATGGCGCTGGCCCGCCACCACTGCTTTCAGGACAGCGCCATCTCTCGTGCAAGAGTAATATTTCAGTTCAATCCAGGTAAGCCAGAGGGCACCACTGCTTTTAGGACAGCGCCATCTCGTACAAGATGAGTAACATTCCAGTGAAGCTAGAAGGCACCACGACCACACTTATAATCCCTTTGTCCGCTTTTACGACATCCACGGTTTTTTTTCTTTCTTGGATTGATGGATCTAGCAGCTGGCCCACCTGTTTTTAAGCGGTACTCTCTGCCTATGAACGTTGCTTCTTCACATAGTGATAAAGCAATGTTCACGTCACGTCCACCTAGGACGCTCCCTACGTGGTATTTCACTGCGCCCTCCACCCTGAGACATAAAGATGTATGAGACCTATTTGTGTTGAGTAGTAGGTAGGTAGGTAGGTACCTACCTACTCATACCAATCCCAGTGGTGTAATCCTGTAGTCGGCTTTTATGACATCCTCGGGAAGAGAGGGTCTATTCGTAGGCCGCGGCGATGGATGGGCCCGTATTCTAGAATAAAAAACTCGCCCACGTAATTTCGTCACACATCTCGTATGACGCAATACATAATGGTTTTAATTCAATGACTAACTTTAGTCATTGTTTTCATTAGAGTTTTAACGTCACCAAGTTCTGCGTCCACTGAATCCTAGTATTTTTTTTCCTCCACCTTAATCCATCATGCCAGTATTGGATCCTTGCGAGATTTATCCAAAAACACTAAAAAACAACAAAGGCCAGTCACATCGTGCAAAAAAAAAACGCAGAAATTGCAATAATTGCTGTAAACTTGCTTTTTTGGTATGTTGTTTGGGTCCATCGAGATAGTATTTATCCAGATTTGCAGCATTCTAAAATGTATGTTATTGCTGAAAAACTTCACTTCTTTTAGTTTTGTGCAAAAAATAGGAAGCCTCTGACGAGACAGGTCACTTTAACTTTGTATCAAAATTCCTGACAGTTTGAGCCCCAATACAATTTTCTAGGTCTCCCAAGACGTCCGTTCCACCTAGTTACATTGTATAGTTACATTGATGTAAGATACCGGATTCCCAATGTTCTCTATTTATCGAGATCGAGAGTGCAGACGAGGCATTTTTAATTGTTCTGTAGTGCGGAGATGGCTAAGAAGCTCTCAATACTCTGCGCTATATCTACCCTATTTGTGAGGGCCTCGGCGAGCAACAACATAAATTTAGCTCGCCTTCCACCTACCTAAGACGCAGCCAAATTAATTCAGGACCTACCACCAGGTTCAGGAGTGGTTGGGGGTGCACAACACCCCTACCGATTGAGGATAGCATCAATCAGACTCGGGTTTGATGCCAACCACGACATCCATGCCAACCACAACATCCATGCCCCCAGCCCCACAACTACTTCTGAAAAGCCTCTCCTGCAAGTGCAAGAAAGGGAACTTTTCCAAATTTTTGGGAAAAAATAGAGAACATTGGGAACCGTGTATCTTGGGAGCTATTAGACCTAGAAAATTGGATTATGGCTCAAACTGACAGGTATTTTGATTACTTTAAAAAAGTAACAGTGACCTTTCTCGTCAGATCCTTCCTGTTGTTATTTTTGCACAAAACTAAAAGTGAAAAAAATTGCGCTTACATTTTAGAATGCTGCAAATTAGGATAAATACTATCTCGATGGACCCAAACAACATACCAAAAAAGCAAGTTTACCGCAATTATTGCAATTTAGAATGTAGCATATGACTGGCCTAATACTAAATTCTATTTCGAATTAAGTCCAACCACCTGCCAACTTCATCAATTCATTATGTAGTCACTAGGTAGGTTGAATTTAAATGTAACCCAAAAAATCCGTTACAGCGGGACTCGAACCCGCATCCTCGCCTGTGATCGGCGATGCCTTTACCAATTTGGCCATAGAACGAGCTATGAAATATAAAATGAAATAAATTATGTTAAATTTTATGTTATCCAAAAAGTGTGATTTACACTTGTAAAATAATAAACTAGGTAGGTTGCTGGGGTATTTTTTTGTTATGATATGATCAACCTGCGGTGTCCCACTGTGCTGGGTGAAGATCCCACTATCCACATAACTCGGGGGACCTACGCTCTGTCAAACGTCCGATCATCTCGCCTAGCCACCTCTGTTTTTGTCTGCTACGACGCCGCCCCGCCGAGTGGTAATTTTGGCCAATTTGCGTTTTTAGAGAGTAGAGACTATGTCTGTGCGACATAAGTTAGCATAATTATTTTTTTATGAAATAAAAACCTAACTAACTATGTTGGGTTCTAGGGTTTTGTTGTATAATAAATACAGATCCACCAACTTATGAATTAAAGAAGAATTAAATGTATGTAGATGATAAAAAACTACATTACATTTCATTCTACAGATAAGATGGTGGCTCTATGCTACTCAACACGGATCAACACCATCCAATTACATAAGTAGTTCAATTGGAAAAATATTGTACAATTATGTCGCACAGACTTGGTCTCTATTCTCTAAAATCGTATTAGTCCAGTAACTTTGTCGTCTAAAAGTATGGGGTAGTATGCGTCAAATCCGGTAGTTCTGATTTTTTGCAGACTTGTTTATGATGTTGGCCTTATGAATAATCCGGAACTACCGGATTTGACGCATACTGGTGATGTATAAAGTTACTGGACTATATTGGTAGTTGGTTCTAAAGTAAAACAACAAAATAAGCGCATTTTTTTTATTCATCAAACAAACCCTAAATCACACATTCAATAAACGCGACATATCATCGTGAATATAATAAAATTATAAATACCTGAATAATCCTCAGTGGAAACTGGTATATACAGAAAACAGTGACCTCTAGGGTTCGTTTTGCAGCTACACGATACATTGAATAATCTAGGGATTATAACTAGTCCGTTGTGAAAAGACATCATGCAATTTCGCAATTTAAATTTAAATTCTAGCACAGTTGAGAATAAATGTGACTATTCTATGTCACCTTCAAACCGCTGGAGGGACGTTCTTTGAGACTTCTTTTTGCCATTCGTCACTTCTTTCAGCCTTGTTTGTGCCTGAATTTTGAAAAGTACCTCATTTTCCTCGGCGATTCTCTGCGGTCTCTTCGTCTACGGTCCCAACTGAAAAGTCCATCGAGTATGCTAGTAGCGGGCCCTTTATTAGTGAGTGGAATCAGTTGCTAGGATATAAACATTATTACTGCCAAATTCTACATAATATTACATAAAGTGTTTTTGAATAATCACTAGCAACAGATTCCATTTTATCGGGGTAGTGGTTAATATGGTTGTAGCATCAAGTTTTTATAACAATATACATATAAAATAAGGACAAAATACAGACAAAAATAAAATTTATATTGCAGGTAGTAAAACTTGTTGCCACACATTGAATTTGGGTAAGTACCTGGAAACATACAGTAGATGGTGTGATAAGCGCACAGCTGTGCTCCATACTCCGTAATGCGACATCGGTATACAATGTACTTTGTCGAATTTCGTTGAAGCGAAATAATTTCTGTTACTATTTTGTAATTTGACTATTTACGAATAGAGAATCAAATGATGCTTCTGTCTGTTATATTAGACGAAATATAGGATGTTTGTATTTAAGCCCTAATATCAAGAATGCCCTAACAAATACCTGGCAATTGTATTCGGCACCAGTGCTCACGACGACGAAACGTAATGATTAGAAATACCTCACAACAACGCCGAAGCCTCTCCTCTTGTGAATCGGCCAACGGCCAATGAAAGGCGAACAGCCTCCACTCGGCAACTAATCAATATACCAATCAAATACCTGCGGTCCGTCGGTGAGACGACTACTATTCAATCGATAATGGGTCAACAATACGCCCCATTATTGCCATATAACGAAGTTATATTTTGGAATTCTACATTAAGCTGTAAAATAACAGTTTTCATTTTATTACTTGTATTTTTTTACATTGGCGGAAGGGTTTTTGGATAGCGTGGAGTTTAGAGACGTGATGGTTAGTTTGGAAGGAGTTTGGTTATAGGAGCTGATGTGATTGTGCCGTGGGACGGACGTGTGCGGGTAGTTCGTGCACTTACCGGTTTGAGGCGCTTTTGTGATACCTCAGTGAATGCTAGCGACGCGAGCGGGACCGCCGGCGGGAGCGCTCGTGCGGAGACCCTGCAATGGTTTGCGTATGTACAGAACTGCTCTAAAATGGCTCCTAAATATTAATTCTCTTAATTCTACTTATATTATACAGAAATCCCATCAAAAAGAAGAGAAAGAAAAGTACCTTACAATTGTTATGTAACAAAAATAAGGCCTCTATGGCGAGGCGGGCAAGGTTCGCCTGCGACGCAGAAGGTTGCGGGTTCGATTCCCGCCTCGCAACAAATATTTGCACAATCTGCCGATATTTGTTCAGGGTGTTCTGGGTGTTTTCTATGTATAATAAAAAAATATCTATCTATGTAATGTATTGTGTTAAGTATATCAGTTATATAGTACCAATAACACAAGCTTTGCTTAGCTTGGGGCTAGATAATGTTGTCTGAATAAAGTAAAAGTTTATTTTGTTAAAAACCATACACGGTACAATTTACAATATAAAAACTGTACCGTGTATACAAAACATAACTAAAACAAAAAATAACAGAAATGCACAATGTCTTATCGTTTATAGCGAATAAGGAACTTTGACTTGCAATAGTTCTTAAACTACTGGTTCAAATTGAATGTAATTTGGGAATATACCTAGCATAATATATAATGGCATAATTATTATGCCCTCTTGGTCACCGAAAATTCAGGCTCTAGCTTCATCCACAAGGAAATTACAGGAAGGTCGAGAGTGTTAGTAGTAGAAGAGCTTTTTTTGTGAAAGTGTTTGTCCGGGGAATAACTACCTCCATGCCTATTTCTGGCGCGAAACAGTAGTGCTTGCATTGCTGTGTTCCGGTTTGAAGGGTGCCGGTGAAATTACAGGCACATGAGACTTTTAATTTTTATGTCACAGGGTGGCGGGCGCAGTGCAATGCGTCACAGGGCGCGTCCTAGGTGGACGTGACCTTTGAAGTAATGCATTGTTAAAGGCAGGAGGTTACTGCTTAACATCAGGTGGGCCATCAACTAGTTCCATCAATCATTAAAAAAAATATACATGTCCTGAATGGGTTCGACAAAATAAATAAATAAATAATGCTAGATAGTTCACACAACATTATCTAGCCCCAAGCTAAGCAGAGCTTGTGTTATCGGTACTAGATAACTGATATAATAATACAATAATAATAAATACACACATGTATACTGAATATACTGAATAATACAATACAATAATTAGTTTTTATTTTAATATACTTAGAAAATACCCAGAACACCCTGAACAAATATCTGCGATCGCACAAATATTTGTTCCGAGGCGGGAATCAAACCCGAAACTTCCTGCGTCGCAGGCGAACCTTCGCCCGCCGCGCCACAGAGGTCGTCAAAAGAAAAGGATGGTATACACAGGACGTCCCAAGACTGCGACATGAAGGGAAAGTACCTTAAATGAATTGAATTGTGGTAGCACTTGGCATGTATAACTTAACTATCTTGTGTGTATTTTACTTTTTTCGGTGTATACTATGTTGGTGACTCTAATAAATAAATATATAAATAAATATGAAAGAATGGATAAAAATACCTCTTAAGTAACATAGTATCTTATAACAAAAGAATAGCGTAAAATGTTTGATTCCATGAAATGTTCGGTTCAATTTCCAGACGAAGCAAGTAAATTTTAGAAAATACTTGAACGCAGTATTACTAAGTTTAAAAAATAAAATAAAGCCTCCTTTCAGCAAAACATGATATCTACAATATTTAAGGCACTTTCTCTTCATGTCGCATAGTCTTGGGACGCCCTATATATAAATAAGTAAAGTAAATCTCGTAGCGATATCATCTTTCAAATTTATATAAATTTATAGAGTCCGAAGCGAGTCACTATGACCCTACAATAACAGGCTCAGTGGAGACCTAGTGTGGGGAATAGAGCTTAAATAGGTAAAAACTTGTTTTTTGTTAGTAACGCTGTATGAAATGTAAAGCTACTTAATTAAGCTATTTGTATTTGTTTATGTAAACCTTACTAATGTACGGCCAACTATTTGAGCAAATAAACATGACTTAACTTTACTTTTACTTTATATACGAGTGTGCCTTTAGTCGAGTTGGCGCGGGCTGGGCAGATTAGAATGTTTTTTTTTTATACTACTTGAATGACGGAACAAGCAGATGGCCCACCTGATGTTAAGCGGTAACCTCTGCCTATGAACAGTGCATTACCTCATAGGTCACGTCCAGCTAGGACGCGCCCTATGTGGCATTGCACTGCGCCCGCCACCCTGAGACATAAAAGATGAAAAGTCTCATGTGCCTGTAACTTCACCGGCACCCTTACCCTTCAAACCGGAACACAGCAATGCGAGCACTACTGCTTTGCGGCAGAAATAGGTATGGTGGTAGTACTTCCCCGGACGAACTCTTTCACAAAAAAGCTCTACTACTACTAAAACGTCTTACGGTGTCTGTCCTTGCGATGTTTCCGGTCGCGGTCTCGCTCGCGGTCACGCTCGCGATCCTTGTCCCGGCTCTTGTCCTCGCGGCTCGACCTGCAGTATAAAACCAGTATTATGAATAAATCAATAAATAATAATAAATAAATATTCCTGGACAGTTCACACAACATTATCTAGCCCCAAGCTAAGCAGAGCTTGTGTTATGGGTACTAGACAACAGATATACTTAATACAATACTTAACGTAGAAATATATTTTTATGCCTCTACAACTCCACTGCCGGATATATAGGCCTCCCATAGAATACATTACCCGGACTTGTTGATAAGATTCGTTGGTATAAGATTTGTAGCCTGGTTGCTAGCTTATTATAAGAATGTGTTATTACTGGAAGAAAGCGTTAGCAGAGTCAGTCGTGGGAAGCAATGGCGGCGATTAGCTCACCACTTGTCACTTCTATATCCCACAATGGTGCAACTCACTGTGAAAAAGAGGCCCATTAAGGCTCTGCCTACCCCTTCGGGGAAAGAGGCGTGTGTCTATGATGTATGTATTTATAGAATACATAACATAACATAACACCCAACAGTCACACACATAGTCCTGATCCCACACTAGGATTCCCTCAGTCGTGGGTATCAGGAACTACAAGTACCATGGCACCATAACACCCAGACCCGGAACAAATATTTGCAGATCATACAAACATTTGTCCCGCACCGGGAATCGAACCTGCAGCCTTTCGCATCTCAGCCGGCTACTCGCCGACGCGTTACAGAGGTCGTCAAAATGCCACAACAAACGTTCTTGAGCGTTCTCCATCCACCGACTGCCTCATTTATGTCTTTAGTCCATGGAGACGGGGGTTCCTTTTAATGCCTCTTCCGGTTTGTGGTCGATTGCCAGTTCCGCGAGCTATATGGCCTGCCCATTGCCACTTCTACTTGCTAACTCTGAGAGAAATGTCAGTGATCTTGGTTCTGCTACGGATCTCCTTCATTTCGGATTCTATCTCGTGGTGAAACTCCGAGCATAGCTCTCTTCATAGCCTACTGCACGACTTTGAGCTTGTATATGCGGCCAATAGTTAGCGAACACTCCAGCGTTCAGCCGAGCGCGTCTCATTCGTTTTTTTTTTTAGTTTTCATTTAGTTCCTATCTTGTTTGCTTTTTTTTTTTTTGTTGGAGAGACCGGAGACGGCTCAATATCGTTCGTGTAGCATTCTAGTTTATGTTCATCTTTAGAACAAATCAACGAAACTGTAAAATTACAGGCACATGAGACTTTTCATATTTGTCTCAGGGTGGCGGGCGCAGTGCAATGCCACATAGGGCGCGTCCTAGTTGGAGGTGACCTATGAGGTAATGCACTGTTCAAAGGTAAATAGGTATCGTCTAGACAAGCATGCTTCATCTTCGACCAGATCGTCACTTTCCATCCGGTGCGGTGAGATAGTGGTCAAACACTTGGCTATTAAATATTAAAAAAACATACCTTCGACTGTGACGATCTTTATCCTTCTCTTTCTCCTTGAGATCCTTCTCCTTCTCCTTGTCATTGCTCTTGTCTTTATCTTTGTCATTGCTCTTCTCTTTGTCCTTATCAATGCTCTTGTCTTTGTCCTTGTCGCGATCGCCGCGATCCCCGCGGTCGCCGCGGTCTCGCTCGCGGTCTCGGTCCATGCGCTCGCGGTCGCGGCGGTCGGAGCCGAGGCCGCCACTCGTGCGCGTTCTCTCTTTATCTCTCTCCTCGCGGCGTTTCTTCTCTTTCTCCTGCTGCTCCTTCTCGCGGGCGTCGTTCATCTCCTCGTACGCTTGGCGGAGTTTGAAGTATCTGCGAAGTTAGAGATGAATAGGGTGTTAGCTGCTGGGTGTTAGGCATACGAGAATAGAAAGGAACGCCTCATGTCTCTTCTATCTGGCTTGCGCCTTAACTATGACTTTGGGGCCGTCCATTAATCACGTGATGTTTTTTTAGCATTTTTTAACCCGCCCCTCCCCCTTGGTGATGTTTAAGGCTAACCCAAAAAAATAACGTGAATTTTTAATACCAACAAAGATCTTATCTTTAAAATACAGGTATAAAGTATGATCTAATTTTATTCTACAAAATTAAAACGGCGAGTCAAAGTCACCACACTACACGCCACTTTTCGGTTTAATAAATACATGCACGTGATATCTTACTACACCCCCCTCCCCCCTTGTGATATTTCGTGATTTTACCCCCCCCCCCCCCCCCCCCTCTTCGACCCTCATGTGATTAATGGACGGCCCTATGAATGAAACTGACCCGACGTGCTGTTTCCCAGAGAGGTGGTCGTCGATGCGCTGCTGCGCGTCGCCCACGATGAGGAAGGCGCCGCACACGGGACACACCTCGATCTGCTTCTCTTGCGCCTTAACTATGTCTATGAATGGAACTGACCCGACGTGCTGTTTCCCAGAGAGGTGGTCGTCGATCCGCTGCTGCGCGTCGCCCACGATGAGGAAGGCGCCGCACACGGGACACACCTCCATCTGCTTCTCTTGCGCCTTAACTATGTATATGAATGGAACTGACCCGACGTGCTGTTTCCCAGAGAGGTGGTCGTCGATCCGCTACTGCGCGTCGCCCACGATTAGAAAGGCGCCGCACACGGGACACACCTCCATCTGCTTCTCTTGCGCCTTAACTATGTCTATGAATGGAACTGACCCGACGTGCTGTTTCCCAGAGAGGTGGTCGTCGATCCGCTGCTGCGCGTCGCCCACGATTAGAAAGGCGCCGCACACGGGACACACCTCCATCTGCATCTCTTGCGCCTTAACTATGTATATGAATGGAACTGACCCGACGTGCTGTTTCCCAGAGAGGTGGTCGTCGATCCGCTACTGCGCGTCGCCCACGATTAGAAAGGCGCCGCACACGGGACACACCTCCATCTGCTTCTCTTGCGCCTTAACTATGTCTATGAATGGAACTGACCCGACGTGCTGTTTCCCAGAGAGGTGGTCGTCGATCCGCTGCTGCGCGTCGCCCACGATTAGAAAGGCGCCGCACACGGGACACACCTCCATCTGCTTCTCTTGCGCCTTAACTATGTCTATGAATGGAACTGACCCGACGTGCTGTTCCCCAGAGAGGTGGTCGTCGATCCGCTGCTGTGCGTCGCCCACGATTAGAAAGGCGCCGCACACGGGACACACCTCCATCTGCTTCTCTTGGGCCTTAACTATGTCTATGAATGGAACTGACCCGACGTGCTGTTTCCCAGAGAGGTGGTCGTCGATCCTCTGCTGCGCGTCGCCCACGATGAGGAATGCGCCGCACACGGGACACACCTCCATCTGCTTCTCTTGCGCCGCCGCCAGCTCCGCGGTTATCGACCAGTGGCTGCAAATACAACATCATTTAACATCAACAACACCTCCACATACTGGACATACCTACAGACTAAAGAACATGGGCAATTCCCCATGTACATTGTTTGACCCAACTTTTTTGACTAACGTAACATACATATCCATAACAGGTCCATACGTTGGTTAAACAAAGCTAGAACTGAGGCTATCATCATCAGCCTACAAAAGAACAACAGTCTTGAGCCTTCACCATCCACAGACTTGATCAGCTAAAAATGTTGGTCACCTGTTCTCCTGTTGTTTCAGCAGCTGATCTTTTTCATCCTTCAGTCGGTCACATAACTTCATCAGACCTTGTGCTTGTTCCACGTCACCCCGAGTCCCGGCTTCTTCTGCTTCTTGCACTAGCGCCTTTACTTTCTCAGAGAGGAGTGTCACCTGAGAACAATTGACAGCTTTGACATTTCTTGGTTTATAAAATTAACTTGAATTATGGGTTCAATTTGTTTCGTACTATCTTGTGTTGTTGTTACTTATATAATTAGTTTCAATTTGTAATATAAAATTTTAGTTGTGTTTTTTAGATTGAATTGGTAGGTAGTTCAACTAGATACTTTTGCTTGGTTTTCTTTTATTTTTTATTTTTTTCACTCCGTCCACTTTCCGTACACCGGAATAACCTTCGTGCAAAAGCTGAACTTGTTTTAAAACGTGACATTGGCGAAATTGTGGTCTATTCCGCAAGGGCCACTTGTTCAAGAACTGAACTGAACTGGGGTTCAATTAATTGAGACATTAATACCATGTTACTAATAATCGCGAAATATCTTTTGAATTATGTTATGTTATTACAGATCCATCAACTTATCTGTAGAATGTAATGTATGTAGTTTTCTATCATCTACATACATTTCATTCTATAGATAAGTTGGTGGATCTCTACTGAAAGAAACCGTTAGCAGAGTGTGGGATGCAATAAATAAATAAATAAATAATGCTGGACAGTTCACACAATATTATATAGCCCCAAATTAAGCACAGCTTACGGGTACTAGATAATTGATTTACTTAATACATTACAATAGATATATATTTTTTATTACACATAGAAAATACCCAGAACACCTAACCAAATATGTGCAGGTTTTCAAGAAATTAAAGTTTACTAAGTGTTTGGTGTTGCCATGTCTAATCTTACCTGTTCCTGGTTCTTTTCTGTTTGAGCTGCAGTCATCGGTGGACCCTCAGCCCTGGAATTGATAAGTTCCAGTCTCTGCTTCCCTTTTTGTATTTTTCCTGAAATAAATTGCAATAAATTCAGTCATTCATTTCAATAAGTGCTGTTCCGTCAATCAGAATCGCTGCTGTGCTTTATTATTCAGGGGTGTGGGACTTTATTGTCAATATTTTTATACAAGTTGTTTGTTACTTACTTTCTACATCATTTATCATGTGCCGACAAAACCGTAGAAACTCTTCCACGTATTGAGATTTTTTGTATGAAGTCTCGGCTTTCTCAAACAAGTCCTTAACCTCGTCATCATGTACTTTCGGGCACACCCCAAGATCAGCTCTCGTGTTTACAAACAAGTCATGCGGGCAGAACTTCACCATATAGTATTTACAGTACTAAAACAAAATATATATAATATTACTTCTAAATCTAAAAGTTATTGATAGTGCTGGGTTCTCAGCTGTGATCATGGCCTTGTTTTGTCTCTGTTTCCTCCTATGGATGTAGTAAAAGCCGTACTAAGGACTACACCAGGGAAGCAGAATCTACCTAATACTGCAATCACCAATCTGCCTGCCAAGAGTGGTGATTATGGTAAATTGTATGCATTGTGGACTTGCACAGGGTGATGATGGTATATGAAAAAGTTTGTATATTGCAGCGTTTATATGTTTGTTTCTTTACTCATATGCGTGGTAACGCCTGAACAGATTTCCATGGGTAAAGGAAGGAAGTGGATTAACAAATAGGCTACTTATCCCAGTACCATTGCAACAAACACAGGTATAAAATATGTAAAGTAAAAATTAATAAATAATGCTGGACAGTTCACACAACATTACCTAGCCCCAAGCTAAGCAGAGCTTGTGTTATGGGTATACTAGATAACTGATATGCTTAATACATTACATAGATAGATAATTTTTATTATACATAGAAAATACCCAGAACTGCCTAACCAAATATCTGCAGAACATACAAATATTTGTTCCGAGGCGGGAATCGAACCCGCAACCTCCTGCGTCGCAGGAGAACCTTCGCCCGCCGCGCCATAGAGGTCGTCAACTCAGTATCTTCTGAGTATCAGTATCACTACTTCTGAGCATCACAGTAAGTGAATTCTTTACAACCAGTTTCTCAAATTTGAATAGCTATCATTAGATAGTGAATCGGCAATTAATATTACTTCTTTTGTAGGCAAATAATCTATTTCATGCAGCCTCAAACTCATTTTTGATTTTCACCTTTTTTGATGTAGGTATTTGTTTTAGGGCCCACAAAATACTCAATCATGGTGAGCGCTGATGTTGTATCAGTTGAACACAGCTATATCATTGAAAACATATTAAAAACTAGAGCTGAAACAATAGTAGATACAGCTATGCTCAATGTTTATGTTTATGTTTATGTTATGTTTATCATTAAATCCTGCCTTATTTTATACTTCAGGGTGTCAGATCAAACTGATGCTTGACCCCGAGAACTGACTTTTATCTGACTCCACATTGAATGCACACTATTGCCATTCAGCATGGCAATAAAGCCAGCATCTTAGGGCTGCTTCCTTTTGGCAGTGGATTGGATGCAACAAAGCATCATCAGTTTTTATTATATCCTCAGGACCCTCATTATGTTACAGAATTGTAAGCCCCAGGATCATTCCTTACACCGCAATGAATGAACCATCAGAATCAGACCAGCCATTACGTAGCTCGGAATCGCTGTAAGTTCACTCACTAAAGAATACTAAACTGCCTGATTGATAACCTTCTTTTCTGAATTGGATTAAAAACCGGGCTGGGCGATAAGTCCATGAAATTTATTAAATCGAAAATCTTCGAAAAACTTAGCAACCATGGTATTGGTACCTAAATGGTAATGGGACGTATATTCGATTGTTTTTTTCGCGATTGATAGGGCACGCGTTGCGCTATGGTTTGTGTCCTGGATTAGACGGCGTAAGATTTATTTATTTAAACTGTAAGATGATAGGAACTATAATATCATGCAAAGAAATTCAACAGCAGACGCCGCAAATTATAGGTTACCTACTTCTGTTTCTTGTTGATTACCTACCACTTTTTAAAGAGAGTATCAGGTAAATAGAAGCTAGTTACACATTACCTCAGGGTCCTCCCAATTCGGCTTCCTTATCTTTTCGTTGGGATTCGTATTGCGGTGTCTGCCCATCAACTCGTCAAGTAGCTGGGCAGCAGCTAGGACCGCCATTGTCGTAGTTCGCACTAATCTATTAGTAAAACTACAAAATGTAATAGCATTTAACGACAATAATTCTGCTTACAGCAAAATGCTAACGCTTTAACAAATCCGAATAAACTATAATCAAGAACTAACTAAACACGATTTCAACAGATTTCAACACACAGCCGCCTCGTCTCCTTCCATCCACATCCATTCCTTTTCTTCCATAGAGAAAATTTGATTTGCACATTAAATGACATGAATGTAGGTGCTTCCATCCACAGAAGCAACATCCATGCTTCCATCCCATAGACAAAGTACGCTCTACGTTCCTTCTGAGGGGCAAGTCCGAGTTTGCACACACCATCGTAACGATGAAAGTGACGACGATCTTACGTGTATAACATAATAACTACCTATTCATCTGTGCCAAAAACGTCACAGATTAATGGCTAGTTACTAGCAATACACGTATGATCGTCGTCACGTTCATCGTTACGATGGTGTGTGCAAACTCGGACTTGCCCCTCTGGTTCCATCCACACTTACCATACGTTTCCATCTTTCCATCCACGTTCCATCCATGAAGTTATGGTTAATCCATAGACGTAGAATTTTTTCATCCCAAATTCAAGCGTCTTGGTTCTATCCATGAAGTTATAGGTACAATAAATCCAAATTCAAGCTTCTTGGTTCCATCCTCGGAAGAAGAAATGGTTCCATTCTCAGAGCCAACCAAAGAAAATACATACATTTATGTTCAGAGCCAAAAATATAACTAAGAAAACATTATAAACAAATTAACAAAATAAAAGAAAACATAAAAACATAAATAAACATAACTATAAAAATACCTAAAAAACATAAGTTATTCTGTTAAAAATGTATTAAATAGCTAAAAAATCATTAGTTAGGTCCTAGGTTCCAGTCATCACACCACTCTCCTCATCAATCATAATTACAGTACTAAAATGAGGGATTTTTATTTTCAAATAAAAAAAAAAAAGAAGTTCAATTTGGCTCGATAGATGGCGCTGACTCAAGTATGCTTGTCAAAATTAACAAATGCATCGTCTGTGCTTTTGTGTTCTATTAACAAAATGCAACGAAAATATATCACTACGTTGTTGACTTTGACATTTCACTTTATTTTGAAAGCTAGGTTCAAAGCAGCGCCATCTATTAGCGCATAATTTGAAACATCGGTGAAAACCCCGACTAAAAAAATATAATTACACTAATTACAGTACTAAAACAAAAAATAAACAATTTAATACGCTTGTATATTATAGCTTCTAAATCGAAAAAATATGGGTTCTCAAAGACATTGCCACAAGAACTCTGAAGAAGAGTGCACAAGAACCGGTGTGCAGGCCACAGAGTACCTTAAAATAAACAGATCCAGGCCAAAAAAAAAACAGCGACACCGACAAAAAAAAAGGAATAAATATAAATAAAAATAAATTAACGAAGCCGAAAAACCAAAGAAGAACTGAAGCTTAGTCAGAGTATTATTGTTCTGTGAGCTTAGTTTTCTTCCTTTTCATAGTTTTCATTCCTTCCTCTAATTCCGAGAATTGGACTGTAGTGTTTATTTGAGAAATGATTAATCAAGTTTAATAACTAACTACTCTCAAACTAGCATGATGGCTCTGACACCGCAACAAAGAGCCCGGGCACACTTGCGAGCAAATTTTCTTTACGGTCTTTGTGAACTGAATGGTAAGTTTTGAGTATCAATACTCTAGTGTACATTTCAGAATCACGTTTTCTGCCAAACAAAAGCAAAGACCTAAGGACCTATTAGCTTTCCTAATGATCACAACTTCACTAACCTTCGCAGTTAGGGCACAGAGTAGTACCGGATAGCACCTACTACTACTACGGAATTCAACAAAAACATTGCTAGTTCTCAATGGCCTAGCTCAGCCCAAGCTTCAACGCAAGCTCAGGTCAGTGTAAGTTTTGTACGAAGAAGGAAAAAACTAAATAGGTTGAGTAACATTGGAGCTAGGCTATACACAAGTCATACTTGCATCCACCTGTGGCTTTGTGCACATTTGTACCAGTTTAAAAAGTAGCTTAGCTATAAGTCCAGGTCAAACCATTTCTCAAGGAAATTTTCAAGCTTTTTCAATTTTTCGAGCTTATAAAGAGCTTATCCAAAACTATTGATTTGTATCACATATCAGTCAAAGATTAAATTAGATATTAATATTATTTCAGGAGAGTCATGCATTATCACGACTTTTGAACAATCAACACTAAGCGGCACCTTCAAAGGATGGAAAACAGATGGAGACTCCGGTGAGATTCTGGTGCAAAGTCTGCAAACTCCTGCGGGTGAAAACATGAATACGGCTCTGGTCAGAACATCGGACATCATTGCCATTGAATTCAATGAAGATATTGTACTGCCAACTCGCTGTAGGGTTAAGACGGAGTGTAACGGGGATCTACGAGGCCGATGATGGTGCTTATTGTATGGCATACCCTCCTTGGTTTGATAATATTTGGATTATTACTTTATAAGAATAAATGATCATAAAAATGTGGTGTAATAATTAGATATTCCATTGATTGTAAAATGTACACGAAATTACTAAAACCAAATACATTTTATTAAGGTGACTTGAAACTACACAACCAAATACGGTGGTGCCTGCCGCAAAAATCCTAATCGTAGATTTGATTTTCAACTTTATAATCAAGTACAATAGTCAAATTAAAAATATGCATGGATACTATATTACAATTACAAGTGATTACAGTACCAGAAACACGATAGGACAATATTTTCTCTATAGAAAATAACGTTTGGCTAGATTCAATTGTTTGTTTAAATGGTGCATATTATTGGGTAAAAAAATCGATAAATAAAATCTATACAACATAGCCGTTTACTGTAAGCGTTTTGTTAAATTCTAAAATCGATATATTAAAAGAAATTCAAGAAAAACTGCTTTTTAGAGCGGCGCGAGGCGTTTTTTTTGTATGATGAAGATTTCTGCCTGGGATTTTCCCTGTTAGATGGCTAAATAGACAAAATAACAGCAGAAGCAAAACTTTTGTTATTGGTAAAAACCGATAGATGGCGTTGGGTTAAAAGTGGCGGTCATCTAGATTTCATTCCCTTTGACCAAAATATTTTTTTCACACCACCTGCTCGACTATGTCCATTTACATTATCATGCAACCTCAACGTAAAGTAAAGCATTATCTCATATATAAATTTGTATGAAAAGTTGTTACTATCTATCTATTATTACCTCTTTAAGGGTTAAGGGATATATAGTTGTATGAAACTACCTAGGGAATAAAGTGATTTGAATTTGGAACGTCCGAAACTCGTGGAAAACTCAAAGTAAAAAAATGCCCATAATGGCATTGTAAAGAGGTTTGTTCGATAATCTAACTGGCAACAATAAGCACAAGTAAAAAAAAAAAAAAGGTGTGTTTACTAAAAATGAGAAACAAAAGACGGTGTTTGGTGCTGTGATTTTCAGTGAATTTTTATTGTCTCGCAGGTGTGAAAAGTAGAGTATGCTCCTCTGGAATAAAGCCTGGCTTCGTCTTGGGCAGCTTGCCCCTCGCTTCACTCAGGACTCTATAATAACTGAGTCCCTCGTTACGCTCGCCGCCTGCGACGTAAGACACTGCTTTATTCCCTAGCATAATCTACTATTTTTATTTTGGTCGAAGTTGATTGTTATAGCAAGCAATATCTTATCTTTCTTTGGAAATAAACTTATTCGGCTAATTACGTTTACGTACTTAAGTTTTGTAGGGTTCCGTAACAAAATTACGGAACCCTTATGGATTCGTCACGTCTGTCTGTCTGTCTGTTCGTGTATGTCTCAGCCACTTTTTTCCGAAACTATAAGAACTATGCTGTTGAAACTTGGCAAGTAGATGTATTCTGTGAACCGCATTAACATTTTCACACAAAATAGAAAAAAAACAATAAATTTTTGGGGTTACTTACTTAGAACTGAAACTAGTTTTTTTTTTCATCAAACCCGTTCGTTTCGGGTATCTTTGTATAGGTATTTAAACATGATATTGAGGTTTCTAATATATTTTTTTCTAAACTGAATAGTTTGCGCGAGAGACACTTCCAAAGTGGTAAAAGGTGTCCCCCCCCCCGTAACTTCTAAAATAAGAGAATGATAAAACTAAAAAAAAAATATGATGTTCACTACCATGTAAACTTTCACCGAAAATTAGTTTGAACGAGATTTAGTAAGTTTTTTTTTTAATACGTCATAAATCGTAAACTATCCAAGAACTTTTATATTATGTTACTTGCTGCTACGGAACCCTTCATGGGCGAGTCCGACTCGCACTTGGCCGCTTTTTATATATTAGGGGCATTTTTCGATTAGGTAGGTACGGCAGGTAGGTTAGGTTAGCGGATTAACTCTGATTTTTGAATGTTTTTTGTGTACCGTACCTATTGCTTAATTAATCGCATATTTTCGCACTAATTACCCGAGTGCATGCACACAGGACATTTTTCCTCTAAAAAATAAGCAGGAAAATCTAGGGAATTCCTAGTAGCAGCCCTAACGAGGCATGGAGTTTGCGAAAAACGAAAACACGTGGATCGGCGTCTTGGGGATAAATGGACGTCTGCGAGGATGGATGAGGCTACTTTGTATGGGTTATTAGGTTTTTGTTCCTAAAATGAGGTAGGTAGCGTCTATTTGTTGGGTTAGCGATTTATTTACGCTTTCTTAGAATGGCCACTCACTATATATTTGGGTGGGATACCGCAGAAAACTCTGACCGATATGCAAATTATAATACCTACCATAGTTGCTCTCCTCTTGACTCTATCAACCAAGCTCTATTAATATTCAATATATTACACATATAGGTACCGACGTACATATTATGAGCTTAGATAATATAGGTACGTACCTACCTGTCTAAAATTCTAGATAGGTCCAAATGGGACGGTTTGCTGTAGCTCTGATGGACACAACGTAGGTACCTACCTAGTTGAGCGTGTAGGTACCTACCTACCTACAGGTTTCCCGGACGCTACTTCTAGAAATGTATATTCTTTCTTAGGTCTTAGGTGGTTTCTTTCGTGCTAGAATGGGGTAGGTAAGTGCATTTTCCTAATTTATTTATGTTACAGGCTTTGTCACAATATTTTTGGTTGTTAGGTAGTAGTTGTTACTTGTTAGGTACATTACCTATTACTCTCTGTCGACAGGTAGGTGGTGCTTAAAGAATAACAAATATATTTATTTGTTATTGATTTATTCAAATAAATTGATTCAACTGATTTATTGTTAAAAAAAATAAAAAAAAATACTATAAAGAAATACTACCTATCTAAAAAAACAAATAGGTACTTAGTAAGTATAACAAACATTATAGTAAAAAATATATATCTAAACGGAAAACCACCGACCGCGGAGCAAGGCCCAAACGGTATGCGGTAGGAGTCTAGGGCTGCATAGAGAGAGGAACCTCCTAACTAACTCCTTCGTTCCACCTGTTAGAAGGACAGTCTTGGGCAAAAGTTCTCCCATTTATCGTCTTTGTGAGCTTTACAATGAGTTAGAGGATTTTGATATTGGCTTTCATGGAAACGCTAAAATGCGATCTCTTGTTTTAAGGAATTGATCCGATTTTAGTAACCTTCATTCATACATCTCGTTCTCCCTACCAATAATTATTTATTTTATATTTTCGCTGTTTAATGTTTACTTGTTTTACTCACGTACCTGCGACATTATGGGCTGTCACTCGCTGACTTCGTTCATTAATGTTGAACATAAACTTAAAAAAAAAAAAAAAAAAAAATGGATCTATACTTTAACTGGGACTGCGAGTGCAGTTGATTTTGTGTTGTAGTACCTGTATGCTAAGTATCTGTGTCATCGTTTTAAGAGTTTTGTATTTTCGGTTTGGTATAGCGATATATTTTAAAGTATTGCCTACTATTTTAACTTTTGTACTTTTGTGTTGGCTGGCATGCTCATAATATTGTATACCTATTTACCTAGTAATAAGACCTATGTTAGAATAGTTAACTACCCAAATGTTTAATTACTGTGCATGCTGTGTTTGCCTGTTATTGGTTTCACATGTAGCATAAGACATTTATAGCTTACTTTTTCATATATTTGTATTCATTTGTAAACTGTTGGCAAACCTAATAAATAAAATAAAATAAATAAATAATTATGCGTGCCGAGTCCAGGAGTACCGCCTTCTGAATCTGACTCTTGATCCAACCATTTAGCGAGAGTCTCTTAAGGTACCTATCTATTGGTCGAGGCTCTTCGCATTCGCGATTATTATAAGTACCTAGTACCCACCAAACCAGGACAACGAACGTACCTACCTTATACCAGAGATATCCAATACAAGTAGGTACCTAGATACCTACCTATTTATTTAATAAATCATACGTTGCTAATAATTGCTTACGCATATTTTTAATGTTATCCTGGGCACATAATAAATAATACTTAGTACAAGTATCCTGGGTACCTACTCTTCATCTAATCTATCAACGAATGTTAGTCGACGAAACGAGACTAGCATATCCCAACCAAAGATTTAAATCGATCCCAACCAGCTGTATAGCATAGGTACCTACCTAACGCTTCAAAGAGCTACATGCAGACTGCAGCGCGGGATTTACACAGATGTAGTGTAGGAGCCAATGTTAGGAATAGGTGTAGGTAAAATTTGATAACTAGGTACCTAAGATTCGGTAAGAATGTAAGGAGTCAGAATTGAAAGCAGTGAAGGCGGAGTTTCTCGACTAATGATTTTTCACCACGGCCCTTGTTTTGTAGGGCCCCGAACAGTCCCGATACGATGCCAAACGGTATCATAAAACTAAGCCTACGCTGTGCGGATCCAGAGGGGTGTCGGTAGTCATGGAGGTCATGACCCTCAATGGGCCTAGGTCAACAGGTTTTTTTTTAACCCTCGACGCAAAAACGACGGGTTGTTATAAGTTTGACGTGTCTGTGTGTGTGTCTGTCTGAGGCATCGTAGCTCCCGAACGGATGAACCAATATTGATTTTGATTCTTTTGTTTGAAAGGTCAATTAGTTAGTTGTGTTCTTAGCTGTGTTTGATCAATATCGGTTCAGCCGTTTCATTGCGCTAAGGGTTTTTTTTAATTTTTAAAAATTAATTTCTTGTTCTATTTAATTTACCCAATGAGTGCAATGACAACAAATGCGATACGAAACACATAAAATAATGCTACCCTTGAGTTTTCACGTATGCTATTATGGCCAGTGTTTTAGGATCCTAGGCGCATCGTCTGCTGATGACAATGCTCTGTTTTCTCGTGAAGCAGTCAACTTTCTTGATGGAACGGACTCAGATTCAGTTAGGTATAGCGAATGAAATGCGGATGAAATCCACTGAAAATGCTGTCGATGTGGCTAAATTTTGGTCTAAAACAAGACGACGTTCTGGGCTGGTCCTACTCAAACTGAGTCTGCTGACACACCCGTACTTTAGTCGCACTTTGAACATCGTCGAGATCGCTTGTGTTCTAGGATACACCTAAAACGCATCAAAATGCCTTCTTGTGTATATAAAAAGTGCAACATTCACTCCGGGAAGAAAAATAAATCTCATGGAGTTACTTTCCACTCGTGAGTAGGTATGGTTAAAAAGTTATATAGCTGAAAAATAAAGTATACCGACCACATCGCCATATTTTGAGAGAGCGAGGAAGACAATACGGGGACTACTGTCGACTACTACTTACAGTCGGGGAGTTCCGAACCAGACATTTGTGCGACGCCGAGCCGGCCCGAGTCAACCGGAGCCCAGTATATGACAGCTATGTTAGAGCGTCACTCGTCTTCCTCTTTTGAAACTGTCATTGCTAAAACAATTTAATTATCATGGGAACCAACGACACGAAGAAGAAGAAGCGGATTACAACCTTTCGGAGTAGCTAAGTGTCGTCACATCTCTAGTGTAGAGCCTACACTCACAAGGCCGGAGCCCGGCAGACCTGTTGCTCGATCGATTTGTGGCACTCTTTGTGTAGCGCACAGCGGGATTTATAGGCCCAGTTTTAACTCAATTTTTGCGTAACTAACTTCGTGTCACCGCTTCTTTCAGTGACTAGCTTGAGGTATGGTGGCCCTGGAATGTGACCAATGGTGAAAGAACCTGTGTGGTGAAAGGATTTGAGTGCACAGAGGCATGCACATGCCGCAGTTTTGTAAATACTAGGCTTTGCCGGTTTCCTCGTGATATTTTCCTGCTTGGTTTGAGAATACTTTAAATTGACCATATAGGTACATCTTTCGAGTGGAAAAATACAATAGTACGCGGCCGGAATTTAAACCCACGACGACCGTAGGATCGAAAGTCGGTGGCCCCCCAAATCCGAAAGATCATCTCAGTTTTTGCGTGTTTCAGATAAGAACTGTTTGTAGGCCCTAGTATTTTCAGACTATTCTACAATAGTCTGAAAATAGGCCCACAAAACTACAACCTCTAATTATGACCTCTATTTTAGTAGTAGTAGAGCTTTTTTGTGAAAGAGTTCTTCCGGGGAAGTACTACCACCGTACCTATTTCTGCCTCAAAGCAGTAGTGCTCGCATTGCTGTGTTCCGGTTTGAAGAGTAAGGGTGCCGGTGAAATTACAGGCACATGAGACTTTTCATCTTTATGTCTCAGGGTGGCGGGCGCAGTGCAATGCCACATAGGGCGCGTCCTAGGTGGACGTGACCTATGAGGTAATGCACTGTTCATAGGCAGAGGTTACCGCTTAACATCAGGTGGGCCATCTGCTTGCTCCGCCATTCCAGTAGTATAAAAAAAAAAAAAAAAGTGACCTCTGGCCTACGCCTATAATTATGAGCTCTACACCTGACCTAAAAATATCATCATCATCATCATCAACATCATCATCAACATCATCATCATCATCATCAGTCTACAGAAGTCCACTGCTTTAGGTTAATAGGCCTGGGCCATAGAACTTGTTATTGGAAAGTTATACCATTTTGGTTTTAATAGGCAAGGACGTTAGTAAAAGGGTATATGTTCAAACCGTCCCGTAAGCTTGGGATCACATAATCATGTTATTTTCCTTACACTATTATTATACTAGTGTCCACCCGCGGCTTCGCTTGCGGCTTGGTGTTGCAGATGTCAATAGGCGACTGTAACCGATTACCATCAGGCGAGCCGCATGCGAGTTTGTCGAGACATCAGACAAAAAAAACTAGTGAGCCTTATGGTAGTCGCATATGATAAATAAAATAAATAAATAATGCTGGACAGTTCACACAACATTATCTAGCCCTAAGCTAAGCAGAGCTTGTGTTATAGGTACTAGATAACTGATATACTTAATACAATACATTACATAGATAGATATTTTTTATATAGGTACATAGAAAATAACCAGAATCGAACCCGCAACCTCCTGCATCGCAGACGAACCTTCGACCGCCGCGCCATAGAGGTCGTCTGACATGATGTGTAACATCTGACATCTCACCTCTTTGGTAATAAGCAACCTGGCTGATAGTACAACCTCTCGGAAAAAATCGCGCTTCCTGTTACCATCGACGTAAATATTTTACTTTGGTCGAAGCCTGTTACCTACAGACTTCCATCTCTTTTCACGAAATCACTTCCACAGATTGCAGCTAAGCGAGATAAAATAAACCTCTGTAGTTTTCGGAGATTCTCATAGAAATATCGCGAGCGGTATTTACCCTAGGCCCTAGCCGGAGTTTTGCAAACACCATCGTAACCATAGATCTAGCGAAAATTCTATGTCTATGATCGTAACGATGAGCGTAACGACGATCGTACGTGTATAGCCACAGGTATAACATAATAACTAGCTATTAATCTGTGCCATAAACGTCACAGATTAATGGCTAGTTACTACGCAATACACGTACGCTCGTCGTTACGATCGTCGTTACGATGGTGTGTGTAAACTCGGGCTTGCCCCTCTGATTACCTACTCAACACCAATACAGCGCTCACCAATCCACCTGCCAAGCGTGGTGATGGTGAATCACCCCTATTTTATGGGGGAAGCCTCGTCTAGCTGTGGACGTGTGCAACAATGCATTACCTCATATTAACAAACAGCTTTCTCAGTGGGAACTTACCATAATTTCGAAGAGTGTTAGGTATACTTATACCTATGTACTATCCCTACTAAGTATGTGTTTTATTGTCATGGTAATTTATTTATTTATATTATTATTTTCTGTTTTTTTTTTTTTTTTTGTTTGGTTATTTTTATTTATTAGTATATTATATTTATCCTTTTAGTTTAATATTTTGACTTGTATTGTTATTATTATTTTCTGTGGTTCTTGTTTGTGAGGCACGCCACACCATCTTTCTGGCACGTCCAGGATGACTGGCAGATAATGTTAGCATTAAGTCCTCCTTGCACTATTGTTTTGTGTGAAAGTTTTTAATAATAATATTAATAATCTCGTGAAGGCCGAGAAAGACAAGTTAAGCAGGTACCTTGACTTGGCTTACGAGATTACCGCCATGTGGGATGTGGATTCAACAATTATCGTCCCGATAGTCGTTTCAGTAAATGGACTGATAGCGAAGAGCTTCGACCAATATCTTAAGAAGCTCTCGCTAAATGGTTGGATCAACGGTCAGATTCAGAAGGCGGTACTCCTGGACTCGGCACGCATAGTCAGGAGGTTCCTCTCTCCGCAACCCTAGCCCCCGACCGTTTGGGCCTCGCTCCGCGGGCGGTGGTTCCCCGTTTAGATTTATATTTTTTACTATAATGTTTTTTATACTATTTATTTTTTGTAGATAGTGGTGTCGATTCTGTGCAGCATTCTCTAAATTTAAACCGCATTAAAATTATCGCGGTCTCTTTTATTTCAGTCTATTAGAAAGGGCGCGCGATAACTTTAACACGGTTTAAAATTAGAGAATGCTGCACAGAATCGACACCACTATTCCTTTATAGGTGAAAAATATATTTTTTTTACGAGATTTAGAATAAATAAGTGAGATAATAATAAGAGTGGGAATAAGACGCAATAATTTCAACAGAACCTTTAAACAGCTGATGTATTTGGTAAAGTAGGTTACATTGACAGATAGTTTCAACACTTTCTACTTCATTGTTACAGTATGTACATACATATTTACATGCAAAGAACGTCTGTGTCTTATTATTGTATTGGCAGGTAAATATTTACCTACCTACTTAACAAATTATTTGATCTAGTTATTAAGTATATAAGTAGCTACCTATTAAGTAGATACAATAATTTTAGACTTCATTCAGTCTTTGCAGTTGACGCTTAGCAAGCACTTTGGTGGTTAAGGAATTTTAGTTTGGCCAAAAGTACTTACGTACCTTCGTTTGCTAACTAGCTAATCTAGTTTGTTTCTACGTTCTTCAAGTATTTGGAAGTCGTGATCATGAGAACAATTATTTTGGTAAGTAGGTTCAAGTACTACTTAGCTTTGGTCGTTGTGTTGGTTGTGTTAAAGGACCAAATAACACTAATAATACATGCGAAAGTTTGTTACTATGTGAGTGTGTTCTTCACGCTGAAACGGCTGGGCGGATTTGGATGAAATTTGGAATGGGGATATCTGGACTCCCGGAATAACACATAGGCATACTTTTATCCCGATACTCTCATGGGCTCTATGACTCTATGCTCTCATGACTTATGCGGGAGAAACCACGGGGCGCTACTAATACTAGTGTGCACTAGTGCACACTAGTGGGGCACTAGTGTGTAGCATAACGCGGGCTCGTTACCGATATCTGCATGGCATCATCGTTTAAAATACTTTATGACGTCACTCGTTATTAGCAAGGAATCTTTTTTGTTTACTGCATTAATGACGGAACAAGCAGATGGCTCACCTGATGTTAAGCGGTAACCTCTGCCTTTAACAATGCATTACCACATAGGTCACGTCCACCTAGGACGCGCCCAATGTGGCACTGCACTGCACCACACTGAGACAGAAAGATGAAAAGTTTAATTTGCCTGTAATCGGCTCCAGCTTTAAAATGGGGAACACAGTAATGCGAGCATTACTGCTTTGCGGCAGAAATAGGTATGGTGGTAGTACTTCCCCGGACGAACTCTTTCTCGTAAAAGCTCTACTACTACTCAATTTCCATATCATTATCATGAACATAGCGAATTAGGACCCAGCGCGGTTGGTTGTTCGTCAATAATCAAGCTATTCAAGAGAGAAAGCTCTATTCTAATCCATTTAGTGGTTTTGGTATACCTAACAACGCGACAAGTAACACATTTTTTACACACTTTTCTTTGATTCACCTTCACGTCTGTTTGCTTGTTTATTTATCTGGAATGAAATCTGAGAAGATCTAGGTACCTATTTGAGAAACATTTTGTCGATGCAAAAAATCGGAAACTGTGGTTTTGGATGACAATATGATGTCAGCGAGCTGATCTGTTGATGGAGACCGAAGGTGGACAAAGGAATTCCTCGATGTTTAGTGTATTTTAGGGTATGTTTTTTAGTACCTAGGGTATGTTTTTTTATTACCTACCTATGTCGTTCTTTCTTTCCTTACGTAGTATAAAGTCACTTTCCGCGTCTGTCTGTCTATCTGTATATCCGCTAACTCCTCCTAAACCTCGCAACGGATTTTGATGCGGCTTTCACTATCAGTTAGATAATTTTTCAAGGAAGGTGGAAATTGGCAGTATTTTCACATGCCGTGCGAAGCCGGGTCGCTAGTTTTAAATACACTTGTTTGAGTAATAAGTGGTTAGTGAGTCTTATGTGTTTTTGTATTTTGTTTTATAGATTTGTGTATGCGTGGCTGCCGTAAGCTGGACATCCTACGCAGATAGTCAAGAAGAAGAGTTCGTTGTTTATCCAAATTCAAACTCGTCAGACCTCAATAAATATGTAAGAGAGCTGGTGGGAAAACTTTACAAAGGTAAGAAATACTCGCACAATATGCTCCATTAAGAAATACAGAGTTTTGGGGTACCGTATATTTTTTTTTATTTTTTTTTTGTGAAGAGGTTAAAATCTGCTTACAGATGCCCTATCACATTGAGGGTGTGGTAGGGTTATGTGAGGTTCACGGACTCGTGGACTCACTAAAAACACCCCGGTGGCCGGCCTCGATGCATGTCAAGGGGCTCCGGGATCTCCATACGGAACGCACCGGTGCCCCTCTCGCATTTGCCTGTAGAGCACAGTCACGGGCATGACTTCCAAAGTCACGCCCAACACCCTCGCTGGTGCTCACAGCAACTACTTGCCACAAGTTGTCGCTGCCTTCCCGGGATCCGCATACAGGCAGCCAGAGCCCTCACTCCTACCACCCGCGGACCCGAAAAGGCCCCTGCTCGGCAGGGCCTACCGCACACCCCCTTTACTGGGGGACAGGCAGCGCGGGGCGGCCGTTGCCAACGCCCCGCTGCCGCCTCCTTCTCCGAGCGGGATCGGCCCTCTCCCGATCTCGCTCGGCGGCCTCTTTCCGAACCATGACGGTCTCACAGAAAGAGGCCACTGCATTCCACGATGTCTCATCTGCCAGCATAGCCTCAACTACGCTTGGCAGAGAGAGATCCTGCCCGATCCTGTTAACCAGGATTCCGCGCTCCACGCACCACGCTGAGCACTGCTCCAACGTATGCTGCGCGGAATCCAAGTCCCACCCACAATGGTGGCATTGTGGTGTCGGTTCGCGTCCGATCCTACTGAGATACTCACCGAAGCACCCGTGCCCGGTGGGGTTCCGTATCTAGTCCGACCTTACCTTACCCTGCCAAAGTTGTTTACAATGTCCCCTGCCCTTTCTAAACTGTTTCACCTAGAAACTTCTTCTTTTTCTTCATATAATGGCTTCTGAGGAGTGCTCCAAACAATTTCGCCAATGTCAAGTGATATTAGTTTGTAATAAATTAATCAAGTCGTCAAGAGTCTCCGTCAAGTCATAACCCAGTTTAAACGGTGGCTGAAAAACAGAGCTTTTACAGGAAAAGACCACCATTTCTAAAAGACACGCAATACACTTAAATTTCACTACAGCACATATTTATCCAAGTTACACCGGTTAAAATGCCACCAAAATTACACGAAATAACTCGAAAAAATACATTGAAATGGCAGTTTGAATCACCTAGAAACTTTTTCTAGCCAGTCAATCATAGTGAAGTCATAAAGAAATTGACCTCGGATAATCTGTGATGACTGCATTTCTGATCGTTTGCTCGTTTGAGTATATAAGCTCAAACGATCATAATCTTGATGAAGCTACAAAAGTTAAAAAAGTCCGGGCTGGTATATGGAGTAGGTAGGTACTGCTGCCACGTTTGGGATGGCTCGGCCAAACACCAGCTTGCTGCCTTGGACTCGATCGAGGGCTTTCAGGCTAACCTAGGTGAGCAACATATGGCGGATAATAAACTCCATCCACTCAGGCGCCAGGTCTACTTCTCAAATAGCCCATTTCACATTTTGACTAGGTACCCACTTCTCTCTGTGACTAGATAGAAGATAGAATACTTTATTGCACACCATCATATAAAACAAAACAATAAATATTAAAACTAAAACTAACTATGTTGTACAATGGGTGGTCTTATCGCTTGGTAGCGATTTCTACCAGACAACCTTTGGATGGATATAAGACTGTATAAAATAAACACCTACTAATACTTCGCTATCGGCCTATTTGGCAAACAGCCTTTTTCGCATTCTGTCTTATTCTTGAACTACCTACTTCGCAAACCGTCTAGGTACTTGTCAAACAACGACTGAAGTACAGATGGAGGCAAAACTTCATTCTCGTTTAAAAACAAAACTTCTTATCTGTACCTACAGCAAGGATTTTAGGTAGGTAGGGACTGAACTCTTGTTATTAGGTATGTAGATATTACAAAAATATTTAACATCAAACCCATCGTCGGCCACATCGTCACTTACCAACAAACAGAGAGATCCAAACTAAGGTCTATCAATGTTAAAAAAAACTACTAAAATATAGCTTTGACTGAAATTCTGCTTATCAATTTCAGAATTACAGGACAAACCGTCATTGAAGCTGAATGAAACTGCAATAAATGCTATTCCCGACAGCATGTACGTCGCGGTGGTCGTCGATGGAGCGAAGTCATCGTCATCCAGTTACCTGGTGAAGGTTCTCGATATAAAGTCTCAAAACAAAGGAACCGATGACAGTTCTGATGAGTCTGCATCTTATGAATTCCTGCCATGGGAGCTACCCAGTTAGAGATCACCCGACACAGTCATATAGATAATTTATAGACTACTTTTTGTTATTTTATTGATTTTAAGTTATTCTGTCGAATATGTATAAATTTAAGGCCCAAAGCACAGGATTCAAAATATGAGTAGGTACATAAAAGTTTTGTTTGCATTAGTATAAATAATAACTATCACTTTTTTTTTGACGGGGTGGAAATCTGCTTGTAGATACCGTATTGCGAGGGTGCAATACGGTTATGTGAGGTTTCTCAGACTCGAGGACTAAACCCACCCCGGTGACCATCCTCTGCGCATGTCGATGGGATCTCCTAGGGAACGCACTAAATGCCAATCTCGCGCGCCCAAAAGAGCCCATCCTGAAATCAGGTCTACAGTCGGTACATATATGTACCGACTGTAGACTTTCGTATACGAAAGTAATGTGCTTCAGAATCCTGTACATGCTTGAAGTGGTAAACAAAATGATCCTGCGCGAACGCACCCGACCCAGAAGCCTTAGGCCTCGTCCTTATAGAACAAAACTATGCGACCACCGCCAAACCATCGCAAGTTCGCGCGAATTTAGTTCGAACCCGCGATCGGTTGCGCCGCCGAATATCCGCGCGACGTCGAATAGGTCATAACTGACAATAATTTTAGTTGTAATCTTAATTCTTCAAACTTAGTTCGTACGAATGCACGATCAAACGTACTAAATATTACTTATTTCCTAATAAAACGCGATTATGCGACCAACGCGCGAATTAAAGTTCTGCAAGGATCATTTGGCACGTCTTGTAGCTGCCGTTGTGGCGCTGTTTGATTTTGGATTACAAGATAGTAAGTTAGTGGTGTTAGTTCTGATTTCGACCACGTGCCAAATGATCCTTGTAGCATTGTATATTCGTGTGAATCCGCAATCAAACGTAATGGCTCCTCTACACAATCGCCGATTACAGACGGTCTAATGAAGAAACGTTGCAAATAAATGGTTGCAGGAGCAACACATTCCACGACCGTCTTGTACGCTTGCCGTTCGACAACTACTGCAGACGATCGTGTCATCGTGTGGATGCTTGCACAAAGATCGCGCCGCTAACGCACGATTACTCGACGATCACACGATCAACGATCATCGCCGATTGTGTAGAGGAGCCATAAGGTGTCATGCGAACGTCATCATCATCATCTTCGTGCGTCAGAATATTGATTCTGAAATTCACCACGAATTCTTCTCATTTTAAATTATACACTTTGCATTCCGCTTCGCGTCGTTCTATTTAATTGCTGTAGAGATCACTGGCTAGTGATACATTTTTCTACAGTAAAAACTATGCGTCGATGAAAGGCGACACGAAAGAGTTTTTATTTTATTAACACGCTTTTATTAGCTTGGGTTGTATCTATGTATGTATATATGTATGTAACTGAATCTTTGAGCATAATTTTCACCAATTTCCAGAAGTCTGATTAATTTGAAACTTTGCATAGAGAGAGAGAGAGAGAGAGAGAGAGAGAGAGAGAGAGAGTTAGAGTTAGAGTTAGAGTTAGAGTTAGAGAGAGAGAGAGAGAAATCGAACTTAAAAATGAAAAATGAATAATATTAAAAAAAAAAAACATTCTTTTATAGCTAACCGAACTAAAAAATAGAAAATAATTTTCAATTTAATTAAATTTTTTTTTAAAAAGCGTGGGGTGCATTTTACTACTTTTCATAACTCTCCTCTCATAGATAGTTGCCAACAGAATGATTTTTACATTCACTTTATCAAGCACCCAACGCTTATTTAAAAAAAAAAAAAAACTGATTGATTGTTCAATCTTCTACTACTGTAATATAAACTCTTTGAAATTGAAAATTATTTTCTATTTTTTAGTTCGGTTAGCTATAAAAGAGTGTTTTTTTTAATTTTTTAAAAATATTATTTATTTTGTTAGGCAACGCCATCGAGCAACACGGAACGGAGGCCTGCATTGCTCGATGGGCAACGCCAACAGCACACATTACATAATGCACAGTTTAGAGAACACTACAGAATGTGTGCGCGGTGGTTTGGCTTTCGCTTTATAGATAAAACCTAGATAGATAATCCTACAACATGTAAGCCTACCAAATGTCATGTGGTCTATGTATTGTATTACGACTAAGGAAATAGAATACCGTTTTTAGGGTTCCGTAGGAACCCTTATGGATTCGTCATGACTGTCTGTCTGTCTGTCTGTCTGTCTGTCTATCTGTCTGTCTGTCTGTCCGTGCATGTCACAGCTTTTTTTTCCGAAACTATAAGAGCTATACTGTTGAAACTTGGTAGGTAGATGTATTCTGTGAACCGCATTAAGATTTTTACACAAAAATTTAAAAAAAACAATTATTTTTGGGGTTCCCCATACTTAGAAATGCAACTCAATTTTTTTTTTCCATCAAACCTATACGTGTGGTGTATCTATGGTTAGGTCTTCAAAAATGATGTTGAGGTTTTTAATAGATTTTTTTTCTAAACTGAATAGTTTGCGCGAGAGACACTTCCAAAGTGGTAAAAAGTGTCTCCCCCCCCCCGTAACTTCTAAAATAAGAGAATGATAAAACTAAAAAAAAAGTATGATGTACATTACTATGTAAACTTTCACTCAAAATTGGTTTTAACGAGATCTAGTTAGTAGTTTTTTTTTTTTGGGGTTCCCCATACTTAGAACTGAAACACAAAAATTTTTTTAGATCTAGTAAGTAGTTTTTTTTGAATACGTCATTAATGGTAATCCATCCAAGAACTTTTATATTATGTTACTTGCTGCTACGGAACCCTTCATGGGCGAGTCCGACTCGCACTTGGCCGCTTTTTTTAGGCCTGGTATGATGGAAATGCTTTGTTCTGCTTTTATCTAGACATGCTTTCCATCAACACTGTTTCGTCGCTTAGTCTTATATTTTACTGAAGTCAGTGCTTAGTAATTGCGTCAGACCCAATATTAATAAAAAGGTAGCAGAGTAACCAAGAGGAAACCAGTTACACAACAAAGAAGAAGAATAAAAGTCTTGTAAAGATATGAAAATGTCGCATAAAGCTGTCATGAAGGTCGTAAATCCGGAGAGATTTATACCGTAACTTCCCCACAATGACCCTTGAAAATAAGCATTACAAAAATGTATTTCTCCATACAAAGTAGGGAAATATTACCGCGGGACTCTGTGAACGAATTCGAAGGTAGAAAAGGTACAATTCTATCGCGTGATAGTGCGACAAGGAGTACAAAAAGTACCTAACGTGGATAGGGTAGTGCAACACCGACTAAGTAGCATCAGGTATTCTAAAGTGGGTGATCCATTTGCGAGCCGGCGAGTTAAAGGTATAAACTGTTGGTTCGTTGGATTGTTGACTCGCGTTGGTGATCCATTTGCGTACCAAACAGTCGACTCTCGATCATACATAGGTATAATATACCGCGGTCTTAGGATTTCAAGCATGCACGAAGAGCTAACGAGCCAAACCGCGGTATTTTAAAACCTTACCTCTGGCTCGCAGGCTCGCAGGCTCGCTGGCGTACCAGTGGTTTTACTCACTAATGGATCGCCCGATTAATGTATACTAGATATAACGCTATTACATCAATGGTTTTTGATGTGTTACATATTTCCTCCCTCTCACTTTCTTGTAATCTCTGGGAGTGTATTCGTAAAAAGGGACGGAAGTGTATAACAGGAAGCGCGCATTTTTCGAGAGATTGGGACTATTAGCTATGTTGCTTATTACCAAGTAGATGAGATGTCAGATGTTACACATTGTAGTTATGTGACTACTGTAAGGCTCGTTCGTTTTTTTTATTAGAACTTAGCATTGTTTTCTCAGTGGAACTACGGCTACTACGTAGTTCACCTCAGTGGAACTACGGATAGTTTTTTCTAATCCTGGCACCACTGATCTTTTGTATGTTGATATTATAAACAAGTGGAATATCCGCGACTTCGTCTACGTGTACTTTTCTATACAAATTTCAACACCCCGCTGCACCTATCCCTTTGTGGTATTTTTTTGGAATTCCTTTCTTAGTGCGCCCCTAGTCCAGAAAAGGAATGTATCTTCCAAATTTCAGGACTTACGGTTTAGGCTGTGCGTTGATAGTCAGTGAGTCAGTCACGCAATGATTTTGTATAGGCTTGTGTTTAAACACCGCCCAAAAAAGTACTAAACGGTTACCAAAATGGATAAATGGTCACTAAAATACGTTTCAAAAATAATATGAAATAAATCCTTTTTTTCGTGTTATTGACTGCCATAAAAATATATGGACGTCTTTAAAATACACTTTAGACTAAATATTATATATTTAACCTAACCTAACCTAACATAATTTGGTGACCGTTAATCCATTGTAATTTAGTGACCATTTATCCATTTTGTTAACCGTTTAGTACTTTTTTGGGCAGTGTTTATTTTATTTGGTGCCTACGCTTAGTCTTAAAAATATTTTTAGTGACCGCCTAAATTATATCCTTTTGTATATACTGATGATGACATAACAACACAGATTCAACTAGAATTAACGGCAATTTTTGTTAATATATTTATTTCAAAATGAATGCTGCAGTATTGTTGATGTGACAGAGGACTATGCTAAGCATTGTGAGTACGACTTAGTAATTCTAATAGGTGAAGATACCGCATCTACGATTTCTATATTCCACGTTAGGACTGACGACTTTTGGTTGTGGCTGCGGTCGCTAGATTCGCTCAAGGGACGTTAATCTATTTCCCAACGTACCTTTTTACCTGTCTCTTTGAGTTCACCATATAAACACATTTTGTTGCGTAAGTATTTTTTATTGCCGCAAATAGTATGTTTTTATTATTTGCGTGAGTCTGTTCTTAGGTGGCTCCAGTGTGCCCTAGGCTTCTTTGCTGGCTTACCTCATAGTACATAGGTACTTATCGTTTTTACATAGAAAGGAAAATACAGTATCAATACCAGTCTTTATGTTTGTATACCGATATTTGTAATGTTTGTTGATTTAAATAAATCTCAAATTCAATTTCAATTTTTAGTTTTGTTCTTACATACCTTTAGATTGTACTCTCAGAGATCCAGTTTTTGTTTTTACGTGCTGAACCCACCAAGTCGTCATCTACTATTCTACAAAAACAAATTAAATATCTAATTTGATAAATCTGTGGATCTGTTCGGGATACGTAAGTACTTACACGAATACCTAGTTACTGTACAAAGGTAGAAATCACCTTTTTTCCCCTTTGTTTTTGTTAATGGCTTTTGTGTATTATTTGCGACAATTAAGCCAATGTTAAGTATCAATAATTTTGTTTTAAGAATAACAAGTAATAATAAATAGTCGGGTCGTCAAGAGTCTCCATCAAGTCACAACCCAGTTTAAATGGAGGAGAAAAACCATGTTTTTTTATTTTTTTTGACTACTTGAGTGCCGGAACAAGCAGATGGCCCACCTGATGTTAAGCGTTAACCTCTGCCTTTAACAACACATTACTACATAGGTCACGTCCACCTAGGACGCACCCTATGTGGCATTGCACTGCGCCTGCCACCCTTGAGACATAAAGATGAAAAGTCTCATGTGCCTGTAATTTCACCGGCACCCATACCCTTCAAACTGGAACACAGTAATGCGAGCACTACTGCTTTGCGACAGAAATAGGTATGGAGGTACCCCTTCCCTCCTCCTTCGTCCCATTCCCCGGACGAACTGTTTCACAAAAAATCTCTACTACTACTGCAGTAGTATTTCTATAGAAGTTAGAGGGTTTAGTCACTTCAGTAATTTGGAGGACAATTTCTCCCAATAGGTTGAGATTGGGCAGCTAAAGAGAAATAAGTGTCTGTTATTTTAGACTACTCTCTAACATAATATCAAAATAAATCAAATCGGAGCCAGACAGTTGGGTACCTTTCCTTGTTAGTAAACCCATTTTCCTGTTTTCATCTTTGATTACACGCAATGAAGAAAGGTGAGTCTGATGTTTCAATTTAAAATTGTAATGATCTCTACAAACGAGGTCGCGAATAATAAATGTTCCTAAGTGAATTGTGCTCCCCCGAGATTTGCGCAAAAAAACTCAAAGCTGGCGCCATCTGAACATTACATCAGCAAAAACTTTCTTGTATTTTCAAGCGAATGAGCCCATCCATTTTAACAGGAAAAACAAAGTTTTATAGCAAATAAATATATTTTTGTTGGATATATCCTAATCTAGTGTTAGTACCGACACTAGTGAATGTTGGGTATGGCAGAAGAAACATGAAAGTAGAATAAATGCAGTGGAGATGAGAGCTTTGAGAAGTGTGTGGTGTGACTTTGAGAGAAAGAATGAGGAATAGTGTGATAAGGGAGCGTTGTGAAATTAAAGAAGACGTAGTGACTAGAATTGAGATATGATAGATTAGAGCATGCTCTAAAGTATCTACCACAAAATTGGCAATCTGTTGTTCCAGCCTCACAATTTTTAATCAGAAGTTTAGCTCGTCCCGCCATCTCATGCTGGGCCTAATTAAAACAATAGTTGATCTGAAATTCCTACTAACTTGTAGCGTGGTAAAAACGACCCTCTAAATCTATAGTTGTATGTTTACAAAGAAGCCGACAGTGTGATTAACGAGGTAGGTAATTTGCGGATGAGGGTCACCGGCGCGGCGGACCGGTAGGTCGCCATCTCTGCACTTAATCTGGCCATAGGAGGTCACGCGGGGATTTGTGGGCAGTACCTACGGGAAGGATCAATCGATTATGAGTTACGTAAGTACGAGAGTGACCGACAATTTAAAAAAAAACCTGAAAACTTGTACTATCTACTAGAGCCGAAAGCGTGATGAACCTATGAACTAGCTTCTTGTGAACGAGTTCGTCCGGGAAAGTACCACCTTCTCTGCCGCAAAGCAGTAGTGCTCGCATTGCTGTGTTCCGGTTTGAAGGGTATGAGTACAGGTGAAGTTAACAAGCACATGAGACTTTTCATCTCTATGTGTCAGGGTGGCGGGCGCTGTGCAATGCTGCATAGGGCGGACGTGACCTGTGAGTTAATGCATTGTTATAGGCAGAGGTTACCGCTGGGCTATCTGCGTGTTCCGTCATGGTAAGTGACAGGGACAGACTGTTCAGCCCACGGGCTCAGTTGAGCGCTGAGAAATGCATACATAACAAATAAAGTGTTCTATTAAATACCAAAATGTAAGTGTGTGCATTGTTGATTGTCTATTATCTGCTCAACAACAGGATTGATAGCCCGACCGCGCTGGCTCGCTGCTCGTTGTATGCGCCGGACCTGCGGCTGCGTTCGAAATTGTACCCCGTTGTTTCGAACGCAAACCACCCGGTATGCTCCTACGGCAAACGCTGACAACCGGTTTTTTTTTATTTTTCAAATTTTAATGTTTTTCTATGTTCTTCTATTAGTTTTCTTAGTTAAGTAGATATCTAGATTTTAATACCTATAGGTAGGTACCTATTCTTTTGGCTTATGCTGCACGCGTTGGTGTGAACTGTAAGTGCAGTAAGCAGTTGAATTTAAATAAAATAAGAAGGTATAAAGAACTTGTTTCAATCATGTATCACATGGCAACCTAGATTTTGAGTAGTAATGTATTGGGCGTTCTGGGCCACTTCGCTATCGCTCCGTGGCCCATTTCGCCCAATACATTGTTAAAAAGTTACATTAAAAATTGTCTTTGACCGATGTATTTAAGGAAGTTATTACGTCTCTTAGAGCATTCCATCGAAAACGCTCTCACGATGAAGTTCGTAAAACAACCGCTAACGTTACAATTCGAAAACATTACCATTGACTCTGAAAAACATAATTTTCGACATGGAAACCTTTTACCAAATTCAATACGTTGCATAATATGTGGTCCATCAAATTGTGGAAAAACTAATTTAGTAATTGGTTTACTGCTACACAAAAATGGTTTGCAATTTAGAAATTTATATTTGTATTCGAAAACTCTCTATCAACCAAAGTATGTATTTTTGGAACAGATTCTACGAATGGTTCCAAGTGTATCATTTTTTAAATATCGTGAAAATGAAGAAGTTCTTACTCCAGAGGCAGCAAAATGTGATTCAATAATAATATTTGATGACGTAGCGTGTGAAAATCAAAATAATATGCGTGATTATTTTGCAATGGGTAGACATAAGCATATCGATTGTATTTATTTAAATCAGACTTACAGTAAAATACCCAAACAGCTAGTAAGAGATAATGCAAATTTAATTGTCCTTTTCAAGCAAGATGATATAAATATGAGACATATATATGATGAACACGTCAACGCGGATATGACTTGGCAAGAATTTAGAAATATGTGTTCAAACATATGGAAAGAACCATATAGTTATTTAGTGATAAATAAAGATTGTGAAAAGAATAAGGGATGTTATAGAAAAAAATTTGATACATTTGTTGTGTTTAATTAGTTGTATAAATAATTATTGCATATAATAATTTGATTCAGTAACAGTTTCACTACTCAAAGAATAAAACGTGTTCTATAGTAATCGAAAAGATATTATTATAGTTTATTAAAACATGGAAAAAAATCTAAAGAGACAAATTGTGAATGCAGCAGCTGCTGTTAGAAGAAAGGTTCGAAAGATGCGGGATATTGAAACTGAAAAAAATGATGTTCTGGAAACTGTTTTTAAACCAATTACAAATTCTCTCAATCAATTAGTTGATGAAAAGAAAGATACTATTAAAGTAAAAGAAAATGAAACTAAATTAAACACATTAAGTCCATTAAACTTTGATACAACTCTTAAGAAGAGAAAGCCTAACGTTGGATTTAATGATGATAACTCTAATGATGAGTTAGATGAGAAAGATGATTCAGGTTCAGAAAGTTCTGGATATGAATATGATGTGAATGATGAATCTTTCAAATCAGCTGATACAAGTGAACCTAATCAGAGCTCTAACATTTCATCGTGGTCTATTTCTTCTGAAGCTTTGGGTAATGTTCCGTTTGGTGTGAGAAATGAACGTGGTAAGCTCATGATGGGTTCAGCACGTGTGGTGGTTTCTAATGATTACATTCAAGTTGGTACAAATAAGTACAAAAAAACGTTTGGAATAAATGAGCTTTTATTCAAAAGATTGCCTGATTCAACAGCAATCACTGCAGAAGATTTGAGACATTATAAGTTAATGTTGTTAGAAACAAACGTTCATCGAAGAGACTATGATTCACGCAAACCAATTAAAAGTAGCAAAGGACGAAAGTACTTAAACATAATAAAACCACTATTCAAGCTACGTAAAGTGTCTGTAAGTACTGATGGTAGTCAGTCAAACTTATACCAAGGAGAAGGGATACCATTATTAAAGAAATGGAAAAAGAATGTTGATTACGTTTACTGGGATGATCCTAACGAATTGATCGATAGATTAAAATTATTAATTGCATCTCAGGATGCTGGTAACACTGGGTTGGATAATGAAATCATATGCATTATAGAAGAATTGCGTGAGAGTGGTATTATACCATGATAAATAAGATGAAATACATCATTTTGTTTCATTTGAACTTTATCTCTGACCCCTATCAGTTCATCATAAGTAAAATGGATAAATTTGGTCATCACATTCATAAACGACTGCGATTACCAGAATTCTTCGAAATCTTTGACAAGGCATTGATGAAAACAGAAAACGAAGAATTCGATTTGTTATCAACGAGATTGACAGGTGTTACAAATCCTTTGAGACCGAACGATGCAGCTAACAAAGAATACGTAGATAAGCACTGTGAATTATTTGCAAACAAGCAAGAAGTTTATAACACTCTAAACGCTTTAAAATCGGATATTGAAAAATATATTCAGCATTTTAGAGAAGACTATTACACAAAGATTGAATTAGAGAAGTTCATTAAATCAAAAAATGAGTAAGCAACAAGTTGTTAATGAAATTCATAAAGCTGCACGTAAAAACTTTATTCGACGGTTTGTGGTATTAAAGGGAATTGATGACTTATGGCAAGCTGATCTTATAGACTTTCAAAATTTAAAAAGTTATAACAACAATTATGCTTATATATTAGTAGTATTAGATTGTTTTTCAAAGTTTTCTTGGGCTATTCCAGTCAAAACTAAGACTAAATCCGAAATAGCAAATGCATTTAATACAATTTTAGTCACCACCCATCGTCAGCCAATTAATTTACAAACAGACATGGGTACAGAATTTTATAACGATGAATTCAATAAAATAATGATGTTTCATAAAATTAACCATTATTCTACATACTCCATAAAAAAAGCCTCTATAGTTGAACGTTTAATTAGAACTTTAAAAAACAAATTATATAAATGTTTCAGTTTTAATGGTAGTTATAGGTGGGTTGGGAGGCCTTTGTAAAGTGTTATGATTGCATACAATAATACAATACATCGAATTACAAAATATAAGCCGAACGAAGTTAGTCAGTCAAATCAGGATATAGTCATGAGAAACATAAAAAGTTCACAGATGATAAATATGAAATCAAAGAAAAGTAAATTTTTTATAGGAGATGTTGTACGTATAAGCAAATATAAAAGTAGCTTTCAAAAAGGTTATACACCAAACTGGACTACAGAACTATTTCGTATTAAAAAAATTAATAATTCAAAACCTTTTACTTACGTAATTCAAGATATGTATAAACAGCCGATTTTAGGAACTTTTTATGAAGAGGAACTTCAGAAAACTAGCTGTCCTAATGTTTATCTTATTGAAAGAGTTTTAAGAAAAAAAGGAAGCAAACTTTTTGTCAAATGGTTAGGTCTCCCTGATAGTGAAAGTTGTTGGATCGAAAAACGTACAATTTTATGATCGTGTAAGAAAATCTATAAAATTATATATTAGTAGTAAAAAACAGTCATTAATAACTCGGCAATGCGAGGTGGAGGACTGATTAATAGTTTAATAAATAGTTTACCCTTTGAAGTCCATTTACCTGGATATAATTATTGTGGACCCGGGACACGATTAAGAGAACGATTAATAAGAGGTGATAAAGGAGTTAATCAGTTGGATAGTGCATGTATGCAACACGACATTGCATATAATAACTCTAATAACTTAGAAGATCGACACAGAGCTGATTTGGAATTAATAAGCATGGCTAAACAGCGAATGAAATCCAAGAATGCAGGAAAAGGAGAGAAAATAGCTTCGTGGTTGGTTAACAAAGTCATGAAAACCAAAGTAAAACATGGTGCAGGAACTAAATCATTTAAATCTATTATTTCTACTATAAGTACTCGTATCAAGAAGCTAAAACCAAAAAATAATTCTAAAGCTATACAAATAGCATACTCTGCTGCAAAAAAACTCGTTAAAAGTAATAAAGGAGTTCGTTTGCCTCGCATCATACCGTTAACGAAGACGGGTGGTATTCTTCCCTTGATACCAATTTTTGCTGGATTGTCTGCATTAGGTGCATTAGCTGGAGGAGCTGCAGGTATAGCTAAAGCTGTAAATGATCACAAATCAGCTAAAAAAAACTTTGAAGAGGCGCAAAGGCACAATCAAATTATGGAATCTATTGCTATAGGGAAAGGTTTATATATGAAACCTTACAAGAAAGGCAATGGGCTTTATGTAAAAAGTTCAAAAAACTAATGAAAAGGTTACCCAATCGTGCTCTCACCAATATTGACATATTAGAATATGCTTGTGGACTCATACCCTATTTTAGAGGTGTTTATATGAGAGATGAATTACCAAAAAAACCAAAAGCCATTGAATGTGCTATCGTTAATTTAGATAGTTCAGAGAATGAAGGAACACACTGGGTAGCCTACGTAAAGTATTTTGATTATTGTGAGTATTTTGATAGCTTTGGAGATTTAAAACCTCCGTTAGAGATTGTTACATACTTAAAAACGAATATAACATACAATTATTGTAATTATCAAAAATTTGAAACGTCGAATTGTGGACATCTTTGTTTAAAGTTCCTTCAGAAATTTTGGAAAAATAAATGTAAATAGATTAGGTACCTATACGAATTAAATATGTATAAATTTAAGAACTAGTTTTATTTAATTCATTTGTATAATGTCTTTCACACTGTCTATAACCGGTAATACAACGATTTTATCATCTAACTTTTATCCTGCTTTAGAATTTGATGGAGATTATGAATGTGCTCTGCTGTATTTGTCTACATTTAATTCAATTCCTAATATTGACTCAAAAAACAATAAATTTCATTATGGTCATAATGAAATCATAGAGATACCGGAAGGTGCCTACGAACTTCAGGATATCAGTGATTATTTAAAAGCGAAAGTCAAAAATGCAACCTTTAGTTTATTTTGTAACAATAACACTTTGAAAACTTTTCTGTGTTGTGCAAAGGATATACATTTTGAAAAAGAAAATTCTCTTGGTACTTTACTAGGCTTTGGTAAACAAACTCTGAAAGCAAATATAATAAACGAGTCACAGTTTCCTGTTAACATTTTATCAACGACTGTGGTCAGGGTTGAATGTGATATAGTGAGCGGCTCATATATTAATGGAAAATCAAGCCACATAATTTATGAATTTGCACCCAACGTACCACCAGGATATCGACTGATAGAAATACCTAAAAATATCATTTATTTTCCTATTAATCAAAATAACGTTAGTACTATTAACATCAGATTATTAGATATTCATAATAATTTGATAAATTTACGGGGTGAAGAAGTTCAAATATATTTGCATATGAAGAAAAGATGATTGATTATAATAAATATGCTAACATGAAAACAAAACACATCAGTGCTAATCGGACAACCTGCAAAGGAACAGCTCAAAAAACAAAAATTACAAAAGAAAATAAAAGGTTTCTAAAATTCATCGGACTTTTGAAATGAGTATTTTAGACATATCAAGTTCTCCAGCATACGATAACACCATAGATGGTATTGAATATCATTCGTATAAACCATACGTAACAAGTTTTAACAGGAATGATGAAATTCGCATTCCGATCAATCAACAAGATTTATACATATTACCATCAGCCAGTACCCTTTATTTGGAAGGAACAGTAAAAATTGTCAAAAAGGATACGAGACAAAAAGTTGCAAGCTTTGAATTTACAAACAATCCATTACTTTTTCTCTTCCAAGATATTCGATATGAGCTTAATGGAGTCGAAATAGATAAAATTAAAAATGCTGGTATTACTACAACTATAAAAAGTTTATTATCCATGAATGAAAATGAAGCTAAAATATCAAAGGCTTGGGGTTGGGATATAGATGGTACAAAGGATCATGGAGGCAGTTTTTCAGCTTCAATACCACTAAGTAATATTTTAGGTTTTGCTGAAGATTATAAGAAAATCATCATAAACTGTAAACATGAATTGATATTATTACGCAGTAATACCGATTTAAACGCATTGAAAATTCCATCTACTGAGGTGGTTGAAGACATAATAATAAATAAATTAGTTTGGCGCGTTCCACACATTAAGGTGTCTGACAAGGAAAAAGTTCGTTTACTGAAGCTTTTAGAAAAAGATCGACCACTAAATTTCGCGTTTCGAAATTGGGATCTGTATGAGTACCCATTGCTACCTCAAACCACTAAGCATACATGGTCAATAAAAACCTCATCACAGATAGAAAAGCCGAGATATGTAGTCATTGGTCTACAGACCGGTAGAAAAAATGTAGCAGAGAAAGATATGTCATGCTTCGATCATTGTAATTTAAGAGATGTCAAAGTGTATCTTAACTCTACATACTATCCGTATGAAAGTCTTAATGTAAATTTTATAGATGAAAAATTTGCTTTATTATATGAACAATATGTAAAATTCCAACAGTCTTATTACGGACGCAGGAGCGAACCGTTGCTGAGTGCATCTGAGTTCAAGGAAAAGGCACCGCTCTTTGTTATCGATTGCTCTAGACAGTGTGAAAATCTTAAGTCAGGCCCTGTAGTAAGCGTACGTGTGGAGCTTGAAAGCAACTCGGAGATACCTAATCATACGTCAGCATATTGCCTCATTTTAAATGACTGTCTAATAGAGTACAGACCACTTAGCAATTTAGTGAAGAAGATAACATGAATCCTGATACTGTTATCGTTGACCTACAAGGATTTAAGGATACAAAAAGCACCTTTATTATAAAAGAATTTGCAATTTTTATCAATCAACACTCAAACTTTTCTTGTCAAGCCTCCGTACTCATTTAATAACTTGACAAACGATGAAAGAAGGCAAGTTCGGTGGTTAGAAAAAAATCGTGGAATTTTTTGGAGTGAAGGATTTATTGACTACAAAGAGTTTAAGCGTACTATTACTCCATATTTAAATAATAAAAAAATTATTAGTAAGGGAACCGAAAAAATTAAATGGATTCAGGATTTGTGTCAGAACTGTAAAATTATAGATATAGGTGACAAAGGCAGTCCTAATTTTTTTAAATTGTATAATGATTATGAGAAATTAAAATGTATCAGTTTTAACTGTGTAAATCATAAGAAAAAGTGTGCTTTAAAAAATGTACTGTGTATTAAGATGTGGTGTGATGACAATAATTTTTATAAATTTCTACCTAAACTTTTTAAATAATTTAACTTTTTAATGAATTCTAAGGATTTGTTACTTAACTATATTTATTTTTTGAAATAAAAATCATTTTACTTATTAAATATTTTATTTTTATAACTCTAAGAACTAGGTAGAAACATTAAATTTACTTACGTAATTACTCATTTATTTACACAACTTTACGTATCACACGCAATATTTTCTGATATAGCTCTAATAATTCTCTCAGTTTTGTCCATAATATCGTCCACAAATTCTTTCACTACATATTGCGCAGATAAAATCACGTTATTTTCACTATCACATGTGTCACTTATGTCTGTTACTTTTATCTGAATTAATCTTCTCCCTGTGCATGCTTCTCGGGTTAGTACATATGAAGATCGCTGCACTCGACGTTGACGCTTTTCAAGGACTTCGCAATGTAATGTTTTTTTTGGTTTTCGTTTGGGTCGCTTTAGTTTTTTGGTCTTCAAGTCGAGCAGCGGGAAGTCTTCATCAGGATTTTGTGCACAGTGAAATAGCAGATCCTCAGTGTTTATCCCGAAGAGTCCCTCCGGAGTCTCAGAATCCTTAGTTAAGAAGTCAGCCATATCTGAGAATAAAAAATATACTAATATTATAAATGATAAAGTTTGGATTTTTGGGTAACCGCTATCAGGTGTTTATTATACAGGTTAAGAGGAATTTATCCAATGTACCAGGCAAGCAGCAGGCTTCAGGAATAGTTTTGTTTGTTATTCTTCGATTTTGATGAAATTATTTGATAGATATATAGATGATTAAAACCTACAATAAAGACTAAGAACGCGGGTGAAAACGCAGGCAAGAGCTAGTAATTATATCACTTACTTACACAAAATTTGAAGCTGAATTGAGATAAATTATGTTGAAAAGTAAATACACTTACCGTAAGTATTAGATAGTTGAAATCTGTATACGTTAGTTACCACCGTTGTTTCGAAACAGAATGAATCAAATAAATGTATTTTCTGCAATGTCGATAAATTCATGTTAAGACATGTCCTAACCAGCTCATGCAAAGTACACTCACAAACTACATAGTACTTACTTAGTTACTTATTTGCTGCGTAAGATAATTGCAACATACTACTATCGCTTCTGATTCATGTAATGAATGGTATAAGTTTTTACTGTGGCTTCTCTTGTCAGTTTTACTTAGTTTGATTACACTAATTTTAAGTAGGACTTTAATTTTAAAATTGAGTAGGTACGTGATTTCTAAGAAGAATAATAAAATAATAACAATGTTTTTAATCATCAAAAAATATATTTATTTTCTTAAAACTACTAAAATTTAATTCTTTTTAATAAGGTTTACATTCTAGGTGGTTATCTATATTTAAACACACAGTTTATTTATACAGATCTTAATAGCTAGGTATACATTTTAGGTAGGTACCTATTTTATTTATTTTCTAAATACATTACTTAATAGTTAGGCTTACATTTTCGATGGGTACCTACATATAAACATAGTAAAAAAGTAAAAACTAGATATATCAACTCATATCCCAAGAATGGATACGTGACCCCATGCTCTGCTTGATTTTTTATTACGTGAAATCAAACGTTTATCGTCATTACTAGAGAGTGCTATTTTGTTTACTGAACGTGTGAATATATCATGTTTTATGCTCTTAAATAATATATTCTTCCTTCGTAAAATATCTTCAGTTTCCAATGTTTTTATAGTCTAACATATCTAAATCACGTACGACACATGCCTTTATTCCTTTAGCCTTTTTTATTTCAGTGTGGGTATTTTTTATACAGTACAGTTTTGAGCGCAACCCCACAAATTCCATTATTATTTTCCCCCCCATTTCATCTTTAAAAAGACCTGGTACTTTTTTATTCATTATTGGTAATTCATGATAATTATCTAGAGAAAAATTACTGGTATCGAAATATTCCATAAAATTTATTTTTAACTCTTGATAAAATTGTTTTGTTTTGATATGATAAATGAAACTGTCTGTATCAGTGTAACACATCTGTAAATGGTTTCCGTAGAATGGTTGAAATATTGAATAATGAAAATCATACATATGTGCTTTTGACAATTCAAGTACTGTGAATCCTATATACAACGGCTTGTCTAAAACTATACGACTTGGTTTCAATTGAATTGCAACTAAATTTTCTGTAAATACTGAAGCACTATGAAAATTGGGACTAGCGATTAGGTTTTTTGCACTATTTCGTTTTTTTGTTTTATTGTTTTGATCAATCCACTGATTTATTAGCTGAACGTTGACTTTTTTTCGGTTATTTTCTAACGTCTTTCCAAAAACACTATTATTGAGCAGTTTAAAAAAATCTTGTTCAAAAGTTGACGTGGCTTTTTGCCGCAAACTTGTATTAAGATCAATATATTGTTTTAAGTAGGCACTTTGTCGAAACGTAATAACACGATGGATTTTTCTCAATACTAAACCATGTTTGATACATATTTTTAAATGCTTGTAATGTATCACATAGTTAAATTTATCATACAAATTAGGAATAAGCTTCGGATGTTTTCCATCAGGTGGAATATCTTTTTCAGGGCAAAATGGTAAGTCGTTATGTTTGCAATGTAAATTTTTAGGATAAATCAAGTCTACTTCTAGAATGAAGCCATACTCATCATCGTCTAAAACACTGTTAACATCCAATTTATCGATTTCGGTTTGATTGAGAAATCTAAAGTTTGATAACGGTAATGTTTGACTCATGCTGTATCCATAGAGATTGTTACAATCTATATATACAATGTAAGATTCTGGCATCAACGGATCATAATCTTCGATAAATTCATTATTGGCTTTTGCATATCTTTGTGAACACATACATACTCCACCTCTTATGCCTGATTGAATCATATTTATCATATCGAAATCATCAATGAGTTCCAATTCAATGCCAGTTTTATAAAGCATCGCATCGAATGATAAACTAGGTGCAGTTACATAAAAAGCAGGATCTAAGCAATAGTGATGTTTACAAGTTTTTCTAAAATTTTCAAAGATATCAGTCAACAACAACACGTCTGTTTTTAAATATAAATCAGTATATTGTCCCAAGTCCTGAATACCGAATTGATCCCATACCATTAGTGCATGTAAATAATCTTCGTCTGAAATGTGTTCGTTGTTTAAAGAGCTATAAAAACTGTTTTTACATGGAAGATATTGCTCATTGTAGCGTTCCCATGTGTTCATATACTCGTATGGGTAGACACCTTTACTAGTAAGAAGCGAAAACTGTGATTCATTTGGAAAAAAATGATTTAAATGAATGAAGTCAATAGTTTTCATCGTTTTAGCTAATTTTTCTAAACTGGTTCCCAAAAATTTGAAAGAATCAACAAACCGCAATTGTACATATTCATTTTTGGATATTGGAATAAATTTAGTAAATGATATGTAATTTTCTTTTGTTTTAGGAATAATTCTTACTGACCCAGGTGCTTCCCCCAATTTTTTTATGAACAAGTGGCAATCGTAACCTGCCAAATTATGAAAAAAAATTGGAACAAACTTTGGGACTTTATACTGTAAATTGCAGAAGCTGTGAGCTGCTCCACGGTACTGACCTGTAATATGGCAGTGATCTCTAACCCTATCACCAAATAAAAAGTTCTGACAAATATGGCATCGAATGGCATTTTCATAGTCTATAGCATCAATAACACTAAATTCTATAGACACATTTTGTGACAAAATTTCATGAATATTCTTAGCGTCTTTGTAAAGAGACGAAACAAATTTGTCAACACAATCAAATCCCCGATACGATACAAATTTATTATAAGAAGGGTTGACAGAACAGACAATATTGTATGCGAACGCTACAGGCACATGTTTTTGTATGGTATTTTATTATTTTATTTTTTTATTTTTACAATTTTGGGAAAACTTACAGCTAAACACAAATATAATGAAACAATGGGTAAGTACTTAAAGGCTAATTACAAGTTTCCACGTATAGCAGTTAAAATTATACAAAACAGTCCCTAAATGTAGACGGATTCCACAAAACAAATAAGTAGGTACATTAATAAGTACCCATTAAAACTATTGCTTTAAAAAATATAAGTCACTCGCCAAGCGTTTCATACGCTTAGCAGTAGTATTATAAAAGTCTAGTTCATCACATTTATCTACCATTATATTAAAACATCTGCTTGCTCTGTTGACAAACGCATTTTTTCTATAATTGGTCCTAGCCACAGGCACGTATAGGAGTTGCGGCCTACGTAAGGAAGCAGTATTTGTACGCATACCAATCTGTTCCAACAGCTCCGGACAGTCCACAGAGCCATTAGCTATGTTCAATAAAAAGCATAAATCAGCAGTCTCCCTACGTAAATTTAGAGGAAGAAAATGGAACTTACGGCATCTATCAGTATAATTGGATAAGAAAATCTTAGCCCTAAATTGAATATGCCGCAGGAAACGTTTTTGAATACGCTCGATCCTCGATACGTATACGTCGTAACAAGGGTTCCACACCTGTGATGCATATTCCAGGTGGCTTCGAACATATGCACAATAAAGAATTTTGAAGGTCTTAATGCTGGAGAACTCGGACGACATTCTGAGGACAAAGCCCAGTGCTCGAGATGCCTTTTTAACAATGTTATCAATGTGCTGGTCAAAAAGAAGTTTATCATCAAACGTTACACCTAAATCCCGAATAAAATCAACCCTGGTTATGTACATGTCACGAATAACATAGCTAAATTTCAGTGGAAATGGTTTGCGGGTATAGGAACAGACGTAGCACTTTGATACATTTAAGTCTAGCTTGTTTCTCAGACAATATGATTGGAACCTGTACAAGTCACTCTGTAAACAGACCGCATCTTCGGAACTACGTATTGGGCTGAAAATTTTCATATCGTCTGCGTATAATAAAATTTTGGAGTGTTGGAAACATAAATGGACATCATTAACAAATATAGCGAAGAGTAGAGGTCCCAGTAAAGAACCCTGAGGTACACCAGATGGGACACTCATGAAAGAGGAGGAATAGCCACTCAGTACTACCGTCTGACATCTATTGCGTACATAAGAGGAAAACCAACGATATAAATTGCCCCTAATCCCTATGAGTTGAAGTTTTTTTAGTAGCATTATGTGGTCAATTCTATCAAAACATTTAGTGTAGTCAGTGTAGATTACGTCTACCTGAGACGGTTCAGACATATGCTCGGTTAGGAAGTCACTACAAAGCAAAAGATTAGAAGTAGTGGATTTACCTCTCATGAAGCCGTGCTGACTTAAGTTGAGATCTTGTTTAATAGCCGGGTAAAGTTGTCTATGTACGATTTTTTCTAAAACTTTGGCAAACAAGCACAGTTTAGAAATAGGTCTATAATTTTCTATTTTATTTTTGGGTCCTTTTTTATGGACCGGAGTTACAAAAGCACTTTTCCAAATATCCGGTACTATTCCCTCCGTAAGAGAACGATTATAAAGAAGAGACAGCGGTAAAGTTAGGCTTCTGGCACAATTCACAATGAAGATGGCGGGTATATTATCCGGTCTTGCCGACTTATTCAGATCCAGTGTTTTAAACAATTTAAAAACATCCTCCTCCAGAACTTCGATCATACCTATGTCAGAGGATGATGTACAAACTTCAGGATTTGTAATTATAGGTTGTGTACATGAAGTGGGTGAGTTATTCAGAAATGTTGAATGAAAATATTCACCAAACATGTTAGCAATCTCACCTCCCTTGTCTGAGGAGCGTGTACCATACTGAAACACTGATGGGTACGCGTTGGATTGTTTCTTACTCTTAACGTAAGACCAGAAAGCTCTAGGATGTTTCCTTATGTTACTTTCAATGTTCTCCATGTACTGATTATAAAACTCACTTTCCATCACCCTAGCTCGTTCCCTCAGGATTAAAAAGGATTCGTAATCATGCTTATTGCCATATGTTTTAAATTTGCGGTGGAATTTATATTTCTCTTTGAGTACTTTAATCAGTGGCTTCCTATACCACAGCGGATATTTACTAGACGATGTAACATTTTTAGACGGTATGTAAGTGGTGCGCAAATCGTTAATAGTGCGATACAAGAGTACAACTGCGTCATCTAGTGACCCAGTACTTAAGAGCTTGCACCAATCTATGCCACCAAGTTCACTGCAGATCGATTCATAGTCACCATATTGGTAAATGAACTTGGTGTATGAAAGTGGCTTAATAATACTATACTGTACAAAGTCCGCCTCACAAACAATAGACTTATGATGCGGGTCCTCCTTTACCAACGGAACTTCACAGCGTTTGATAGATACGTCATGATTGGAAAAAACTAGATCCAGAATACGATCACTGCTGTTCGCAAATGAATTATACTGCAGCAAGTTACAAGTAATAAGTTCATCGAAAACTTCTATTTGGTGGGAGCCCAAAATATTTCCCGGATTTAGCGACATACCATCATCACTAGGCGTCCACAAAATCTTAGGTAAGTTGAAGTCGCCAAGAATTATAAATTTATCGAGCGGATTAGCTAAGACGATTCCAGATAGATTTTTTGTAAAGTTAACTAATTGAACAGACATAGAGTTACCTAAGTTTTCGTCACAAATGTAGACTACACAGATATGGATCTTGTAACTAGTTTTGTGATTCTTGTCACGAATCGATAAGGAAACCCATATATCCTCCGCTGAAGAGGACCACTCCCTGATACACTCAGCGGCGAGTTCACGGCGTACAGCTATTAGTACTCCGCCACCCTTATCTTGTTGCAACTCGAGATAATTCCTATCGGATCTCCAAACTAAGTAGCGATCATCAAATAACTCACTGTCCACAACAGAACTATTCAGCCATGTCTCAGTAATACATACAATATCGTAAGCACTAATACAAATATTTCTATAGAAGACAGGAGTCTTAGTACGTAAGCCACGGGTATTCTGATAATAAATACTAACCGGGAGCATTAATAACAGTAAGGTTTTTTAGCGCAAGAATAGGCATAAAGAGCAATGTAAAATATGAATAATTGGTATGGTAGATCAATAACAAACTTTGGTCTGTTAAAAAATGCGGTTCATAGATAAAATTGTACTGAGTGACAGAAGTGCAGCAAAAATTAAAACAATGTAATAAATGACACAAAAAATACGGTAGCAAACGGTCAGCTGACTGGCCGGAGCAGGTAACAGCGATAAGCGAACAATAGAACTGGGCGGAGCCACCTCCTCTCAACGCACACAGGCGTAAAGGCAAGGCAGGAGTCGACAACATTCGGAAGCAGATGTGTAGAAAAGCTAAGATTTTAAATAAAATATTTACTATGACTATATATGGAAATAATAAACGCAAATTTAAAGTTTCTTTAGATCTGACTCTGACCTGATCACGATCACAGGCGAGGTTGGATTTTTCCGCACACATATCTTGCAGCCCTTCACCCATGTGAAGGCAAACCCCCGATCCTTTGCAAGTGACTTGGTCTTGTTGAGGAGAATCTTGTTTTCCAAAGTCAAGTGATCGTTGACGTAGATCTTAATATCGCCTCTTAGCCCCAGGTCCACAGGGGTGGTGATGCATTTCCTAGCTGCCGCAACAAAGTCATCTTTTACGTATCTGCTATGTACAGCCACCACTATGTTCTTGTTCTTACTGTCATTTCTCATAGGCACTCTCGCAATATAATTTATCTGTTCCCTTGGTATGGAACACTTTATGTGCGACCCAATCTTAGAAATGATGTCGAAGAGATTTTCCGAATTTGAAACAGGAACTCCTTTCACTTCGATGTTATTCAGTCGAGATCTCTGTTCATTATCCCGAAGTTGAGATTCGAGGTTTTGTACACGAACTTGGAGATATTCCACATCATTTTTGGTCTTCTGGAGAGACTGAATGTCCTTCTCCATCCCCAATATTTTATCAGAGAGTGCCACAATCTCACGATCCACGAAATCTATTGACGTCTTGATCTCCGTCAATTCTGGTTTGATAGATTTAAGATCAGCAAGCTGAGACTTAATGCTGTCTATACTTTCACTGAGGCCCGGCAGAACGGCAACTTGTAGAGAGAGACGCTTGAGCTCACTGAGGATGGACTCCATATCAGTCGGGGTGGGAGACTTGGCCACCGTCGCCTGCGACGGAGGGCACAGCGGACTCGCCGACCTGGAGTTCTTACACGCAGAGCACTTCCAAGAACTCTTCCTGTCACCCAATTTACGGTATCCAGCCTCGGTAATACCAGAACAAGGGAAGTCAAAACGACACTGACATGACGAACACTTAACTCCATCTCTGCACTCCTCGTCACAACTCTTGCATTTGAACATCGTGATAATCGCAATAAAAATACTAGGCACCGAATAAATAGGTATAAGTTTTAAATGTTTACGACCGCTGAAGAATATCGCAACGCAAAAAAAGATCGAGTGTAGCGTGCGCGCGGTCCGTCGTCTACGGGCTGACTGTATGTGTATAAGTACCTTCAGTTTGTAATTGTGTAGTGTTGCATACATCTATCAACATAGTTTCAAAGTCAGCGTAAATTATAAATGGTACGTCTTGCTTCCGATCAAAATTTTTAAATTTTATAACAGATCCCTTTTTTGGTAGCACGGTAACGATACCATTACACGTGTGATTTTCCACACTATCTGCTGTTGTAAAAAACAGTAAGCATGTATCACAAAAGTATATTTTCCCATTATGTTTGGTTATTTGACTTCTCACCAGTCGCGACAAGTTTTTTATGAGACAATAATGCGATTTTAAACTATTTTCTATGTATAGTAAGTGTATAATTGTTTTATTGATAGAAGGTTCTGATTTGTAGAGTGGACCAATAACTTTTTTATTTTTTTCCAGACCATAAATTATGAAACTTAATTGCGGATTATTATTTTCAAAAACCTTTATATCAGACAATGTCATGGGAAATAACATATTATCAATGTTCAATACATCACTAAAATGTGGGTATGATGTTATTCTATTTTGATGTTTCTTAGCAGGATAGAGAGCTGCTACTACACACCATAAGAAACAATACTGATCTATGTTACGAATATTTAAACAAGCTTTTTTTTGTTTAATGAACCTCGGTAAATCGATAAAAGAGCTACCACCAAGCGGTTGAAATTTATTTACATTGATTTCTAAACTAATACAATACAAAAAACCCCAACCCGAATCACGGTCTTGAAATTCATCAACTTTCGTTCGTAATGTATCCCTCAACGATAAAAACAATGACTCAAAATCATAATTACTATAGATAGGAGTGTTTTTTGTACCAAATGATTTGATTTCTTGTTCATTATTTTTGAATAATAAAAACTTTGAGAAAAGCTCAAAGTTTGCTTTTATACATACATGTTTTTGTAAGCATTCGTCTAAAACATGCTTTATTTTATCTCGGATTGAGTTTAAAAAAATATCAATATTGATTTGGTTTTCATCTTTTGCTAATATTCTATAAGAAACAATTCGACACCGAAACGCTGAGGTTACAGTATCAACCCCATCAATATGTGGCTGACTTAAATTGTTTTGTCTATGTTTATTACTACGTAAATGCCCAATCCAAAACCTATTACATACACTTATTTTGCATACTTCACAGAACGGCATTTCGATGATATTATACTTACTTAGTGTTAAAATGCTAGCTATCTTTATTGGAAAGCTTTTTGATAGCTCCAAAACCACTTTTTAGAATATAGTTTAGTTTATAATGCATAAAATCATCATAAAAAATCCTAGCTATAACCATAGATGTTACATCTATGGGTATAACTATCTATATTGCAAAGTATATTTGTTAGCTTTAGATAGCACAAGCAAAATGTATTTTTTACTATAACATTAAAATTGGTTTTTATTTATAAGTGATTCTGTTAGAATAAAATGTTGGTTCACAGTCCTTAAATCGTTTAAATACTGTAGTAAACAACTCTTGCAGAGTTTCCCACTCAGGACTGTGTTCACCTAGTCGTAATTTAACCGATGTTAAAGCCTTTTTGTACCTTTCTTGCGGGTCGGTGTTTTCAACGTCCTCAACGCGATAGAACTTCAGGTCACAGAAGAAGTCACCATCGCTGATCGCTGCGGTGCGGCGGGACTGTCCATCGGAGACTCGTGACGTAAATGATGATGTATTCACTGCATTGCCACGACTAGGGCGTGCAAAACCGGAAGATTTTTAAAACCGGTTTTGAATTTCGGTTTTGAGGGCCTAAAACCGGAAATCGGTGTTAGCCCCGGTTTTGGCAACATTTTTAATTTTTTCTTAATAGTCGATTTTAAAGAAGAAAACAATATTGGTCGATACCCACAAAACCTACAAATAAAACAAATTTTATGGTATACCTGTTTTTAATCAACCATTTATGCCTACTAAGTAAGTAGACCACATTAATTATTTAGTTAACATGAACTTAAAATAATATATACTTTAATTTAGCTAACTGAGATCAAATCAACAACAAGTAAGAATCAAGAATAATATTTTTTAAACATACAAATATAGTTATCATCTTTAAATACTAAACACAACCACAAATTTTTAACACGCAAAATACAATCATCATCTTAATAATATTTCTTGAAACTTGACTTAATAATTACGAACCTATTAACAACATTATTAAAGGATTCATATTTGGCTATAAAACGAGATCAAATCAACCGTGTACAGTATACATATTTAAATAAAAATAATCAATTTTTTCCAAGAGACCTCTGTTCTTGATAATGAGTTCTTAAGAATAGTAGTGCATCTAACATTTTATCAGACAGGGTACTTCTTATTTTGTTACAGAAGTACCCAGCACTCGAAAATGCCCTCTCACTCTCAACACTTGTTGGTAGTACACACATCAAATAGTTGTAGGCTTCTGTGAGATGCACACCGCGCTGCCCTCCGCTTTCATACATGGCTTGCTCTATCTTTACAAACCCTGTAAGGTCGAAATCAGACCGATTCTTGCGGGTTGTCTTGCATTTATTTAATGCCTTATCAAGCTGCTCTTGAAGAGTTAGCTCCTCCTCAGCAACAACTTCAGCGTTAGATGGTGACGATGGCACCGACCGCTCGGAGACTACTACGGAGATGGATGGATCAGAGTCCTTGGGCTTATATTTTAGCTGCTGCAACAAGTTCGTAATAGTGTCAGAAATTTCATCACCATTGGGTTTGGGAAAAGTATCATCGTCATCTTGGGTGGAGGAGTCTTCCCAATCGTGTAAATAGTGCAAGACACCTGCTAACAGGAGACGCCTTTTCTTGATTCGACTTCGCAAGTTCATCGCTAGTTTTGAGCTCAAAACACTGTTTTGTTCATCAAGTTTCTTGATCATGAATTTTAATGTCGTATCAGCTGTGTGAAGAGTTGCATCACGTCGGCACAACGACAGAACAGCGAGTTTGACAACATTCAAGCTGTTGTGAATTTGAGACAGAGTTCGAATTTCGTCTTCGGAAAAAGATATTTCGGATTTCCAATCTATCAGGGCTTTTAAAACTGAGTTTTTTAGCTTCAGAAACAGGCCGATCATGTCAGACATGCTTGACCATCGCGTGCGACAATCTAGTTGCAATTGTATGTCTTTTCCATGTTCCTTTAAGACATAGTTCCGCAATGCGTCAGCTTTTAGGGGAGATTTCTTTATAGATTTTACCAATTTTCGAACTTTAGTGATTATCTCCCTGTAAAGTGCTGGATGAACTTTATTTCCAAGGGCATAAGGATCAAAATTGATTGGTGAAAACGAGTAAGTAAGGTATCTGATACGAAGTAACATGTTTAACCTGTGGTATAGGTTGCATTCGGATATATTTGATGACTCAAAATTACACATTTCTTGAGTGTATTCGAAAAAAGTGGATTTAAATCAAAATTTAATTCACTAACGGGAAAACCGGAGTTAACTTCGGTTTTGTCTCTCAACGCCGGTTTTGAAAAATGCTAAGTTTTGGTCCGGTTTTCCGGTTTTCAGCAAAACCGGAAACCGGGTTTGCACGCCCTAGCCACGACCCTTGATGCTTGGTGAGGAGCTGGTTTTTTCTTCTGCCTTTAAGATGGTGAAAATATTTTTTTTTGATTTTTTGTTCCTGTGAGCGAAAAAGATATTGTTAAGGTGAGGTATAACGCAAATTACCAATCTAAGATTAGATTTTGAACTGACTAAATCAAGTATAATATTCATATAAAAAAATATGCATGGATAATACCGAGGGATTACTCAAACAAAAAAACAATAGGGTAAAAAATTATCGACAAAAAAATTGAATTAAAAAATTTGATAAATTAAATCATTGCAGTAAAATGGAGGGATCACCCACAGGGTTTTTAAAATTATCTATTAATCTTTTTCAAGCGGCATGTACTTTTTTTGTATGAAGATTTCTGCATAGGGTTGGCGCAGTCTTAACGTTGTTGTTTAATCAATCAACATGCTTGTATTATTTTTTTATTTCTATGAAATGTTATATTTTAAAACAAATCATAGTTTTGAGTGAAAGAGTCCATGAAAATCGGTGAGTCAAGGGACATACATGATATAAGTGTTTTCAGGTTAAGGTGATTTGTCACCCCAAATTCTGTTACTATCTAACTCAAGTTTGTTAGTTATATTTACCAACGGAACTCTTCTCGATTAGGAGAGCGGGTGACACCCGCAGCTGCTGCACTGGCTGGAGATGTCTTACGTTTCTGCACCTTAGCTTTTGATGTCGCTGACTTCTTGATTGGTTGAGCAACTAGCATTGATGTGGCCGAGCTGTCGTATTCTGAATCATAATCCGACCTGTAAATAATAAAATACATTACAATATATGTATACTAATCGCTGCAAATGCAGGGGGGGTGTGCGGTTGCACTTGCCTAAACGCACATCCTCTATAACTATGTTCAGTTATGAATGAAGACTGAAGAATTTTGGAAACAGATTTTTATTGCAATCTTTCACAAGTTTCGATTCAGATTGAATTTATTTTTTTACTCTGGTTCAGATTCAAGATATTTTTTGTAAAGAAAGGTATTTTTGTATTTTTTTTGTAGCAAAAAATAGGTGCTCCTAATTTAATAAAAAAAGTTTATTAAATTAGGTTAATAAACAGGCTAGGTATGTTATTCTAACACAGATATGATAAGTAATCAATATTTTGTGGTATATATTTTTGAGTTATTTCAGTTATTAACAAAATTATCAAGCAAAAATATGCAAAAAGTTTCCAGAAAAACCGAAAGAAAAGTAGAGAATTTGTACCGAAATTGGGAACGGAATTTTCAAACTTTTTTTTGTTGTGTTTTCGAGCATTTCCTTTCATCAGACCGGTGTTAATACGTGACAAAATTATTCTACTATCAAATTTAATCACAGGATATATCCATAGTCGTCTAAAATTCAAATTAAGAACAAAATAACAAAAGACGTCTGCAAATGTTCAAATTGTTGCGTGGGCAGTTAAGGCGCTATAGGTTCAACGAACATTTTTGTATGAGGCGAAGAAGGCGAGCTCACGCTATGATACCGGGTTTTTATGTATAAAAAAATTATATAAAAATGACGTTCAAAGTTTTGTTTAATTTTGTTGATGAATTCACTAACTCAAATATTAACTAACATGTAACCAAATGTTTCAAAAATTAAAACGTGAGAGAAGTGAGTGAAAAATAGCATTTAAATTTTAAAAAGGAGGTATATTTGTTATTTTTTTTTATCGAGTGAAGTAATTCAAATATTGTATTGAATTATTGATTTCACTAGATAAAAAGCTCAAGAATATCATATATTTTTTTCTTCATAGAAAACTATGGAAATTCTTATCAAAAACTTTAAAATTCTAGAGACATTTGAGAACCTATCGCGCCTTAAGACCGTGTAAAATTCGGCTCCTAAATTCGCAAACATCTTGGGACATTATTTTTTCTGGTATGAAAGTTGCGCGGGCATGTGAGTGGTAGGTAGTTGGTTTGTGTTAGTCGTAGGAGAAGCCGCGGATCACTACACTACCAGTAAAACATGAACCAAGCAAAAAAAAAAAAAAAAATTTCGCTGGCTTATCTGTTTTGTGCGACATTTGTTTGTTTGTTTACAAAAAATATCTCGAATAACCAGAGTATAGAATACAAGTAATAATGCTGGACAGTTCCACACAACATTATCTAGCCCCAAGCTTAGCAGAGCTTGTGTTATGGGTACTAGACAACTGATATACTTAATAAAACATATTACATAGATAGATATTTTTTATATAGAAAATACCCAGAATACTCTGAACAAATATCTACAAATCGCACAAATATTTGTTCCGAGGCGGGAATCGAACCCGCAACCTCCTGCGTCGCAGGCGAACGTTCGCCCGCCACGCCACAGGGGTCATCAAAACATAGCAAATAATAACAGAGTAAACTTACGAACATTTTCGTTGATGGTGTTGATATCGCAGTGGGTAGGCAGCGGTAGAGAATGCTTGAATATGTGGTGACTGCGTCGAGGCAGAAGTACTAGCAGCGTAGTAGCGTTGTACTGCAAGGCGGCTAGTGCAGCTGGGCGGGTGGCACTTCAGGTGGCAGCAGTGGGCGGGATGGGATGACACTCGTACAGCACTTGATTCTGATCGCTTGACGAATAGACTGATTTTAATTCGATTCAATCCAAACACTGTTTTTATATGAAAATTTTGCTGGATCAAGCAAAAATTTAAATCACATATAGCAAACATTTTATCAATAATGTTGAATAAAAAAGTATATTTTATTTTGCACGTTACCAATTATTGTAAACAAGAATTTAAATAAGATAATGTTAATAAGATAAATAAAATAGCATCATCATCATCATCATCATCATCATCATCATCATCATCATCATCATCATCATTGCTGTTAGTTATAATTGACGACTAATGAACATTGAAAAACTGACCAAGTGCGAGTCGGACTCACGCATAAAGGGTTCTGTTCCATTATCACCATTATCATTACTATTATCTATAACAACGACAAAATATCACGTATGGTGTATGGGAGCCCTCCTAAATGTTTATTAGTATATGTTGTTATAGAGGCAACAGAAATATATAATCTGTGAAAAAATCATTTTGTCTAACTATCACGGTTCATGAGATAAAGCATAGTGATAGACAGACAGAAAGACAGACGAATGGACAGCGGAGTCTTAGTAATAGGGTCCCGTTTTACCCTTTGGGTTCGGAACCCTAAAAAAACTAATTTAATGTTGTCTGACCTATTTTCACTTGCTTTTTTTATTTTGACATGCCACCCTCTGATAAAAATGTTTATAATCCATGTTGCTACGTTTTTATAAAATAACCATATGTCATGACAAACAAATATATCAAATTCGTTGATTGTTATTTGACGACAAAGTAAGCCGCTATATTGCAACATTGTTGAACACAAAATGTTGTAGTCATCATACAAAATATATTTCAAACTAGTTAGTTCTGACTTTACCAATTTACATTTACTGTTTTGAAATAAATGTAAATCATTAGGTATCATAATCAACCTATTATAATACCTATTGGAAGGATATATAGATAGATAGAATATTCTTTATTGCACAAAACAAACAATGTACATAGGCGAACTTAATGCTAAGAAGCATTCTCTACCAGCTAACCTTTGTGTATTGTGGATACATTTATGTAGGTAAGTATCTCCATGCTTGGTAAGTAAATGTTATGTATACACTAACGTAATACAAACTCTATATGAGATGAGTTGAGATGGAGAGAGAGATAGAAATAAATATTCCTAGGACGGATAAACAACGTTTTGGAATAAAATGTTAGACAAGAACGATACATATTTTGACTCTAGTCAAGAAAATCTAGTCTAGAAAGTTTCAATGCTGTATGTTTTAATTATTGACTGCAACTTATAACAACAAAACATCAAATTAGTAATAATACAATTTCTAAGAATCCAATAAGACCTACTTCACAACCTTGATACTGTTTGATCAAATTATATTTTATAAGAGTATGTGAACCAAGCTATAGGCTGTTTGTTAGCAGAAAATATTTGCATTTGATAGTAACATAGCATAACTCCAACAGTCATCTAGTTCCTCACTAGGATTCTTTGCGTTGTAAGTATCAGGAACTATGATTACCATGGTAACACAACACTCAGTCTCGAAACAAATATTTAAAAATCATACAAAACATTTGTCTCGCATAGGGAGTCGAACCCACAACCTCTCACACCTTAGCAAGCTACTCTACCAACGCGCTACAGAGATCATCAATAGTGAGGGTGAAATTATGAGTCTCTTATATATACAAGTACCACTGGTGAGTATAGTAGTTCAGTGTACCTACTTATTTACTTACAAAATGTATATTCTTATTATATTTTGGAATGTAAATGAGTATGAACCTTCTTATATGTTTTCGATTTTGTTTGTTCATAAGCAGTAGCCAATGTATAATATAATTACTCTGTAAGACGATAATGCTGAGGATGAGAAATATCACTACTGTGGGACACACTTGTTGTTGACTTCGTTACACTTAACCTGATTCTTCCTGAGACATCAAAACACACGTATATGGATTTATAAGTCTGTAACGATGAACCATAAGTTTACATTTTCAGGATATTAGGTACATATTTACTCTCAGATTCGTTGGATTTCCAGAAGAGAAAAAAACTGCGACCGCTGAATTTAGTTTTAATTTTTGTTTACTGTTATCTAGTGTGGGCACAGTGCAATACCACATAGGATGCGTCTTAGGTGAACGTGACCTATATGGTTATGCACTGGTCATAGGCAGAGGGTACTGAATTTAGTTTTCATTTTTGTTTACTGTTACCTAGTGTGGGCACAGTGCAATACCACATAGGGTGCGTCCTAGGTGAACGTGACCTATGTGGTAATGCACTGGTCATAGGCAGAGGGTACCGCATCAGGTGAGCCTTCTGCTTGATCCACCAACCAAAGCAGTATTTAAAAAAAAAAAAAAAAAAAAAAAACATTTTTTATTTACAAACCTTTACTATTTGCCTTTTCAAAATAATCATCTTATATTTTTTTCATTCGTCATTCTTTCTCAATGATAACTTAAAATAATAATGAACTGTGGACTGTCCTGCTAAATACGTAAAGCATGGTATACCTATATGAGCATCTAACAGCATGCAATAATGCGTTCTCAGCATAACAGCAGAATTCTAAGTAACAAACGAGTAAGTGTGAGACATGAAACCTAATACATTTCTTTATCGCATAACCATTATACTGATTATGGTTATAATACTGGTTAGGTACCTATGTTATTGTTAAACTGTTAAGACTCTTTCATCTTACATTTTTTACGTTAGTACTATTAATGTCCCTAGGACGCGTCCTTGGCATTACACTGCGCCTGCTGCTCTTAGACAAAGATAAAAAGGTAAAATAATAAAAAAAAATAAAAAAAAAAAAAAAAAATACAAAAAAAAAAAAAAAAAAAAAAAAAAATAAAAAAAAAAAAAAAAAAATTAAAAAAAACTCTGTAATTGGGCGGAATGGACCACGAGCGACAGCGAAGTGGACCAGAACGCCCAATTACTTTACTACTATTTTGATATGTAATTGAAGCAATTGCATTTTCTAAGAAGCTCTAAAAATGCAGACGATTTCGTTAAATTCTCTGACCTTGTAACATATCCGCTCAGCCATACCAATTTCTGTTGATTCCAACTTTATCTAACGCTTGCCAAATGCGAAATGCCAACAATGAGAACAAACTGTGCCCTAATAAAATCAGTTGGCAACCCTCACCTAACGGAAGAAAACGTTTTAATTTGTGTAAAGGCTGTTGTTTCGCTGAATGTGGCTACATGGCGATATAATGAATGCTGGCTGAGCTACAAAAAAACAGTATTATGTACTAACCATAGATTTAGTTTTAGCGTAGCGAAAAAATTCTACGTCTATGGTACTAACATACTTATGCTACAGTGATAACAGTATAGTAGGTACTCTAGATCACAGACGTATAAAAATACTGCGAACTACCCTCTCCTTCTAGCTTCTATTTCGATTATCATGCGTCCGGGTCGCCCGGTGGCCGTATTGCTCTAAGTGCATAGAAAGTATTTCACAAAAGACATGGATTCTAATGAACGCCAAAATATGGCACCTATGGAACGTTGACAAATGAGTTCGACACACTGCCGGTTCACACTCTAGTCCTTCAAATGTGGTCAAAAACAAACAGCAATTGACGGGTAAAACGTGACAGAATTGTACCTTTTTATGAGTTTTGTCTCTCTATTGGTTCGGACACTTTTTGAACGCTGACCCGAAGTCTATTTACTTTGAAGTCTTTGTATTTCACAGTAAAAATATAATTTCTGTTAGGTACAACCGTGGGTTGGTACAACCCATGTACAACCCTTTTTTTAAATTTCTAAAACCTTAAAGATGAAATTGCAACGGTGTCGCCTTTTTTTTTTTATAAAAACGGGAAATTTTCACGTACCGTTAAATCGATGTAAGCACCGACATCAATGATGCCGGTGCGGCGGTGCATCGGCCGATGTTGTCGCCTTTGATTATAAATAATCAAAGGGTGTCGCTAGTATCTCTTCGTTTTAAAATAGAGTTGTTTACCGACGACGACTAATTTTACAGGTACTTGAACGACTCGCAATTGGAACCTACTCATTCTTTATTGACAAGAAAGGTTAAAGTCTTTACTCTCGTCCTTCAGGCATGTTGTAAAAGAAAAGTATTGCAAGAGCGATATTATCTTTCTCGATATGTCTTTAGCAGTGGAACACGAGCCCTAATAGGAGGCCGTAACATTAACCGTAACTAAGGATCTTCAAGCCATTGTTTCCGCACTCAACGGGCGAATAATCGATAATCGATTCAGTTATTTGTGAATAAAAATGTTAGGTACTTACTTGCATTGTTTTTCTTAGAAAAACTAGTTGTCTGTATCGTAGGTAACATCTGATATTGCCTTCTGAGGAATAATGGGACCTGACTATGTCGAACGTCAGTCACCTCAAATTCTGTCCACTTAGTTATAGTATTATTTTATCTGTGGTTATACAAAATAGCGCACGCGAAACGAAAAGTGACCGAAAATAACGATTATCAGCAACTATCTCAAGTAAAATGGTCATTTCCGAAATTCTAAACTTATTTTGCATTTTGTGGTACACTTAAGATAAGATAAGATACATTTATTATTTAACTAAATACGGTTGAACTTAATATTCTACTGTTTACATAACTAATGTTTAATAAAATCTAGCTAATGACATTCCATCGGGTCCAAAACAAGGCTGTGTATCTTAGTGGCCCAGCAAAAAACTATCACACCTTGTTCTAAAAAGAATCATTATTATTGTTCAATGTAATGTACTGCCGTTGAAAAGGCTTTCGAGGCTTTAAATCAGTACGCAGGAGTCGATCGACAATATAAGCGGATTTCACGCTACTTCACGCCTCTAGAGCCAGAGGCCGGATCATTGGCTCCGTTTACCAGACGAGCTGAACCACATTTAAGGTGGATGCTCTCGATTGTGGCGCGTTTATAATTTTTTATTTTTAGTTGACTTTTATGTACTTCCAGATTGGTCCCATTTTTATCAAAATCTGGTTCTGATAATGGGATCCATGAATAATTGAGGGAACCCCTCAAATATTGTAGTCACACATATAGCGATTTCAGTATTTTCAGCAACAAGTCAAGCATGTGCATTCAGCAAGTACCATTTGGTGAACTGGAACTGATGAAGAAGTCCAGAGATGGCCATTGGAACTACTCAATGATAAGTATTTCACGGGTGGCGATAAGAGTGACTGTCGGATATCCGATTGATCTGAAATTTGGCATACCTGTCTAGTTCCAATGAAAATACAATATGATGGTGACAGCGAGCTGATCTGATGATGGTACAGAAGGTGGACAACAGAACTCCACAGACAACAGATAATAGTAGACTGGCCGTATTTAGGCTCATTGTGATCAGCAGACGTTTTTTATCACTAATAGTATAAAATCTTGTATTGGGAATATATTCTTGAAGTCGTTTCTTTTTGAAAATAATTATTATAAAATTATTTTGTGTAGGTAACATCTGTCTTGTAGGTACTTTAACTAAGTACCTGTGGTTCGGACAATAATAATCTTGAATCTTTTCTTTGATGTCAAATCAGTCAGCATAAGTTTCCACAAGCCCTGCGTCGTATGTCCTACACAGAGAGACTCCGCGCATTACGCCTCACTACACTAGAGGAAAGACGTCTGCGTGGCAATCTCATTGAGACCTTCAAGATCCTCTCTGGCACTTATAATTTGCCTGAATTTCATGAAATCTATATTTTCAAAGAAACCTCAATATCGTTGAGAGGGCTTTGTCGTAAAATATCCCGTGACCATCCAACACAAACACTGCACAGCACTTCCTTAGTAACAGAATTGGAATGATTTACCAGAAGATGTTGTTACTGCCACATCAATTAAATCGCTTTCAAAAACAAATTGTATAACTGGTTGCGAACGAACAAACTGTTAATATTTAAAGACATTTATGTGTAATTAGTGCAGCAAGTGAAACTTAGACATTTCAACACTCTGAAATATCAGCGAAAGCGGCTCGTCTATAATTTTAAATAATAATAATATGTGATGTTTTCCATTTGAAAAGGAACTGTCTGCAACAGACTGAGGTAGAACATTTTCTATTAACCTATTTCATCTCAGAAGACCTGATAAAAAGGACCCCTTGTTCATATAAATAGCCGAGCAAAAAGTTGGTCTTTCGTGAGCCGTAAAAATAAACTTGAGAATAATATTTTGGGGTTAAACAAATTTATTTAATCCCGCAGAAACCAAGTTCGGCTAGGCTGTAAATCAAGCGCCACCGCTGCTTCTGAGCACCTATTTAATGTAATAACTGGCAACATTATTATAAAATTTGATAATAGATGGTATAAGATGGTACCTAGCAACTGGCAGCATTGACCAACAACACAAACTAGAAGGCGACGGAGTATTACTAATTCCCTTTTATGTGATTTTGAAAGTTTAATTACATAGATAGTATAAAACAAAGTCGCTTTCCGCGTCTGTCTGTCTGTATATCCGCTAACTCCTAAACCACGCAACGGATTTTGATACGGCTGTCATCATCAGTTAGATAATTTTTCACGGAAGGTTTATATATTATATGACTAGCGACCCACTCCGGTTTCGCATGGGTGGGACGGGAACCTTTTCATCTGTCCTTCCACTCCGACCAACTGAACCGACCAACTGGTTGTGCAGAATGGAACCCGATGAGGGGTTTTATTCCAATCTAACCAACTAGTTGATCATTTATTTTATTTTGAGAAATATTATTCCAAAGGGACCAACTGAACCAACCAATTAAAACAGACCAACTATTTTCTTTCTCAACAATACAACTTTTTAGTTGGTCTGATAGGAAAAATGATGTATTCAAATTTATCCCCATCCACACAAGTTTGGTATGAAACCTTTTTAATGAACTGGCCAGTTATAATACATAATGAATTAATCTTTTATGAGTAATTGACTGAAGTATTGAGTCATTGTTGGGTAGACTTGTTGATAATTGTTGGTAATACAATTAATTTTTATTGTATTTGAAAATGTTTGAGGAGTGTGAAAAAAACGGCGGAAAAGTTTTTTCATCCCATCTATTCGAAAAGGACGACTGGGTTCGCCTTTAAGTGCACCCAACGGTGGTGTTTTCTATGAGAAACTTTTAGCGGACAGTAATGAGTTTTCCGGCGCAATTATTAAGTTCCTAATTCAAAAAGTGCGCGGCAAAGATAATTGCGGCGCACTTATTGAATTTGGAACCAGCGCCAAATAATTCGAATGCAAATATTGTTTGAATAAATACTGGCTGGTACGACGGCCCAAAACCCAAAACAAAAAAACCCAAAACACACAAAAAACACAAAACACAAAAAAAAACAAAAAAACACAAAACACAAAAACACAAAAAAAAAAACACAATACACACAAAAAACACAAAACACACAAAAAACACAAAACACAAAACACAAAAAAAACACAAAAACACAAAAAAAACACAAAACACAAAAACAAAAAAAAAAAACACAATACACACAAAAAACACAAAACACAAAAAACACACAAAACACAAAAAACACAAAACACAAAAAAAAACACAAAAACACAAAAAAAACACAAAAAAAACAAAACACACAAAACACAAAACAACACAAAAAAAAAACACAAAAACACAAAAAAACACAAAAACACAAAAAACACAAAAAAAACCCCAAAAAAACACAAAAACACAAAAAAAAACACAACACAAAAAAAAACACAAAAAACACAAAAACAAAAAAAAACACAAAAAAACACAAAAAAGCACAAAACACAAAAAAACACCCAAAAAACACAAAAACACAAAAAACAACCATTTATTTTTTTAAATAATAATATTACAATAACATATGAGGCGCCTTTTATTTTCTCATAGTGGGTGATGAAAAGCAGAGTGTATCACACGGGCGCAACATATATTTTTGGCTCGGGCGACGTACTTTGAATCCCTCGCTACGTTCAGGATTCTACTAAAGAATCCCTCGCTACGCTCGGGATTCTACTCGAGAATCCCTCACTTCGCTCTGGATTCAAAAAAGCGCCCTCGCCGTAAAAATATTATGTTGCTCCCTTATGATACAATCTACTATTCTACATGAACATTTTCAATATACAAAAGTCTCACACAATATATACAATATACACCTGAAAGGGATACCTACCAACGGCACCATATTCCCTATCAGACCAACTAAAAAGCTGGACCATTAAGAAAAACAAATAGGTGATCCGTTTTAAATTGTGTGGATGGGGATAAATTTGAATTAAAAAAATATTCCTATCAGACCAACAAAAAAGTTGTATCGTTGAGAAAGAAAAATAGTTGATCCGTTTCAGTTGGTCAGTTTAGTTGGTCAGAGTGGAAGAACAGCTTTTCCTGTCCTTCTCATATATCACCTTTTTTTCTAAATTACACCCGTGCGAAGCAGTGGTTGGCATCCACTGTTTTCATCAACCAAATATGGTTTGCTGCAAATAATGACCAATAATCAGGGTGTCCCATATTTAATGGATAATCCAGCAAGTGCATAAAGGCCCCCCTTTTTTAAAACGCCGCTCAGAAAAATAAATAAAAAATAAAAAATCTTTAACAGTCCTGGAAATACGACACTTTAAAAAATAAATTAAAAAAAAACTGCTTATACGCACATTATTAGACACTACAACCACAAATGGAGGATTTTTTTTATTTTTTTTCTGTGAAATATTCCTGAATGTTGGGCCTTGCTAACGTCCTACCCAATTCATGACCAGCTATTGCTGTTTTTTTTACAAAAGGTTTTAAAAAACCAGAATAGCAAATGTCTGTTTTTAATGTCTAAGTTTGAGCACCTCTGGTGAAAAAAAAACGTATAGTGACCTGGGTGGCCAACAATTTTGAAAACATGCCTACTTTATGCGATTTCTAATACGGTATTACACGCGATATTTTTAATTGAAAATTATTAAGTTATTGCTAGTTATGTATCAAGAGCCCTTCTTTGCTAGAACATAAAAGTTAAAAATAAAATATAAATGTATTTAAATGTTTCTTTTGGTATGTAATAATTGAAACCACAATTTGAGCATGATGTAATCTTTATTTTTTTTATTACAATAGGTGTTCGAATTGCCTACCCCCTACTCTAATACAAGCTCTGCACCGTCGGACAAAAGATCTTTTCAGCAGTCGCGTGTACCTGCGCTGTTCAATCTCTTGAGCCGCTTCCTGAACGCGCTGACGCAGTTCTTCGATTGTTGTGATTGCTTTTTTGTACACTTTTTCCTTAAGGCAGCCCCAATAAAAAAGTCCAAGGGGTTTAGGTCAGGCGACCGTGGTAGCCATAAAATTGGTCCCAAACGGCCGATCCACCTGTTGGGGTATGTTTCGTCCAGGTATCTTCTTACAGACACAGCGTAATGTGCTGGACACCCATCATTCTGTAACCATATTATTTGTCGGATCGCTAAAGGCACTTCTTCTAATAATCCGGGCAGAACATTTTGCAAAAAATTTAAATAGCCCGGCCCATTTAAGTTGCCTGGCATTTCGTATGGGCCTATAATTTTGCCATTTAGTATCCCTGTCCAGTAGTTAATTTTGAACTGGTATTGTGATTTATCCTCACGTATCAGATGAGGATTTGTCAACTGCCAGCTATGAAGGTTGTGCAGGTTCAAAAAGCCGTCTCTTTTGGCCGAAGATTCATCGCTCCACAAAATTCTATCAAAAAACTCCGAATCTTCTTCAATTTTGTCTAACATTAGGCGACAAAAAGTTACTCTTGCAGCAAAGTCCCTTGGCTGCAGAGTTTGCACACGGGTGACATGGTATGGGTGAAATTTACGCCGTTTCAATATTCTATGCACTGTCGACTTTGGAATGCCTTCGCGTCTTGCTATATCTCGAACAGAAATTGTAGAGTCTTCTGCGACTTTATTGAGCACAATGTCCTGGGCGTCAATTAACTGGGGTCTTCCTTCACTTGTACCACCTAAGCCACGACCAGGAATCCTTCCTTCTAAATAGCAGCTGTGCACTCTAATAAATACGCGGTAATCAGGGTGGCGTGCATTTGGGTATCTCTCCCGATAAAGTGCTGCGGCTGCACTGGCGTTTCCACCACACTCCCCATAAAGGAAATGCATATTGCAATACTCCTGAGCTGAGTACTGTACACGAGGCATAGCAGTCTCTTGAGTAGCGCCAAACAAGATATAATACTGAAGCACCAAAACCAGTCCAGTTGAATGCAGAGTCGTTGTAATCAGCACAGAAAATAGTCCAACCGTAATGCACAAAACAAAGTCCGAAAGAATGCCGAGTAGTCGTGATATCGAAAGTAAGCCGTGAGAACCGAAAATGCACATGTGATGTCGGGAGAATCAAGATACGCACTAAAATCACTTATCTAAATATCAGTCAACCACGTAACAAATCCTAAACACACAAAGGGATAGGGAAGCGTACCTGTTTATCCCTCTTACTCGCATGCGGCCAAATAGTGTTATCTCTCTCACACAAGCACTTGTGTGTGTGTCATGCACCCAGGAAGAATTTCGACTATTATTATTACCACCTGTTATTACCTGTCTCAAGTCAGGTAGCAAGTAATGGTCTATCAGCCAGGTCCGTCTGATCCTCTGCACACGTTTTAAAACGTATTTAGGTAGCTATTATTGATATTATTTGCAACTTTTAAAAATATTAAATTTATGAAAAATACGTTTTTAGTGTGTCACATAGCAATATCTTAATAATTTTCAAATAAAAATATCGCGTGTAATACCGTTTTAAAAACCGCATAAAGTAGGCATGTTTTCAAAATTGTTGGCCACCCAGGTCACCATACGTTTTTTTTTCACCAGAGGTGCTCAAACTTAGACATTAAAAACAGACATTTGCTATTCTGGTTTTTTAAAACCTTTTGTAAAAAAAACAGCAATAGCTGGTCATGAATTGGGTAGGACGTTAGCAAGGCCCAACATTCAGGAATATTTCACTGAAAAAAAAATAAAAAAAATCCTCTATTTGTGGTTGTAGTGTCCAATAATGTGCGTATAGGCAGCAAATTTTTTTTTTTTTTTAAAGTGTCGTATTTCCAGGACTGTTAAAGATTTTTTATTTTTAATTTTTTTTTCTGAGCGGCTTTTTCCCCCCCTTTATGCACTTGCTGGATTATCCATTAAATATGGGACACCCTGTATAAAAGCCAACAACAGTGATTTCAATGTAAACATATATTCCGTTCGCCCATAATATTTGGAAAAATACGTTAGTATGAAAAAGCAACCACCTTATGAAACCTTCCACTATGGAAAATTACGGCATAAAGAAGTAATCCCGGATTATGATAATATTTTTTCGTATCCCCAGTACAAAGGCTGCTGTTTTGTAACTATTGTATATAGTGTGCTACAACAGTCCATTTCACCACCAATAAACGCCGGACTTGAGTAACTATATAGTCATTGGACCACTCTGAAAGTTTTTTTTAAGAAATCTGGTAAACGATTTGACTAAGCCAAATTTTCACAGAAATATCCGAACATTTATAAATTACCACATTTCCGTAGCTAAATACCTAGATGATCCAGCCTGGTATGTTTGTTATGACTATACCTGCTAGAAGATTGATTTCAGACAAGTATCTAGTGGGCTGTACTTATAGGAAAGTCACCACATTTGACACAAAATGGTTGGACGAGGCTTCCCCATAGAATGTAATGAAGGATTTGCCATAGTCACCACGCTTGGCGGACGGAATTGATCACAGTATTAGTGTTGAGTACTCAGGTGGATGCTGCTGCCCACCCTCGCCTGTAATCCCTTAGTCGGTTTTTACGATATCCACGGGAGGAGACGGATGGGTCTTTTTTAGGTCTGGCACACTACGGCATTGGATTCCTTCCATAGGTATATTAAATGCATTTTTATAAAGAACACTAAACGGCCACCCCGTAGTAGGCTCCGCCCAACAGGTAAACAGAGTTTCCGCCTTGTCCCACCGATTTCTATCTCCGAAATTTCCCCGTATCGAGCATATTAGCCGATAATTAAGTACTGCTAATGAGTGGAACACACTGCCGTCGTCTGTCTTTCCTGAAAACTATAATCTGGGTCTCTTCAAGTCAAGAGTGAATAGGTGCCTTCTAGACCTTTGTGCTCCATCTTCGGCCACATCGTCACTTACCAACAGGTGAGATCGTGGTCAAACAAAGGTCTATTAATGTTAAAAAAAAAACCACGCATAAACGCTTAGAAACAAAATAACCATTTAGGATTTTTATTAAAAAAGGACCACGTGAAAACAGATATGCAACCACGACCAAAATTCGGGGTAAATTGAAGAAAGAAGAGATTTTAAAATTCCCCTATCGCAATGAAACGGCTGATCCGATTTTGATAAAACATGCGTAACAACCATCGCTAGGTAACCAGCTTTCAAATAAAAAAACGCATTCAAATCGGTTTACCCGCTTAAGAGCTACAGTGCCACAGATAGACACACAGAAATACAGACAGACACACATAGCAGTCTAACTAATACCCCTCTTTTTGCGTCGAGTGTTAAAACATAGACAACTACTACAGACTGGCTATTTCTGGAACCTTATCACGAAAAGGTACGCAGGTGGATCACGATACTTTACTGTTTTAAGTAATGTCTGGGCTTGTAGGTACTTAGCAATGGGTACAATAAATTTCCCAGCGAGCCTATGGTCGGAGATACACACGTCTGTTTCCCCGAAAGGGTAGACAGAGCCTCAAATGGGCCATTTTCACTGTGGATTGCACCATCGCGGGAAATAGACGTGACAAGTGGTGAGCTCATCGCCGCCATTGCTTCCCACGACTGACTCTGCTAAAGCTTTCTTCCAGTAATAGCACATGCTTTAAATAAGCTAGCAGCCAAAACAAATCTTATACTAACGAATCTTACAAATACATACATACATAGACACACGCCTTTTTCCCCGAAGGGGTAGGCAGAGTCTCAATGGGCCGCTTTTCACAGTGGGTTGCACCATCGTGGAATATAGACGTGACAAGCAGTGAGCTCATCGCCGCCATTGCTTACAAATAAGTCCGGGTAATCCCTTACTCGGCTTTTATGACATCCACGGCTCGGTTGGAGATAAATTGTTATAATAGAGTCTATTTCTGTTTATTTGATAAAATTCTGGAGACATTGTAGTTAGATAACTAAACCACATGTGACATAAATAAATAATAAATAATAAATCATGCTGGACAAGATCACACAACATTATCTAGCTCCAAGCTAAGCAGAGCTTGTGTTATGGGTACTAGATAACTGATATATACTTAATACAATAAATTACATAGATAGGTATTTTTAATTATACATAGAAAAAACCTATAACACCCTGAACAAATATCTGCAGATTGCACAAATATTTGTTCCGAGGCGGGAATCGAACCCCCAACCTCCTGCGACGCAGGCGAACCTTCGCCCGCAAGGCCACATAGGACGTCAAAGGTATCCGGGACGGAGGTTTTGTAACCCCTTGAGTACAGACCTGAATGAAAGCCCAAGGCTGTCCTTAATCGCTTAGAACCATTGTGGCGTAAAGTGATTGGGCTTCAGGTAAATCTGTAGGGACGTGATTTAATTATTGATTTTAATTAGCTAACAACCACGAAATGTACGTAAGTATTCGAATAATGGTTCCAAAATAAAACCACTTGAAAGGAGAGATATTGTTTTAAGCATTCCCTATCACGAAATAACTTATAAAAAAAACCTGACAAGTGCGCGTTGCACCTCGCGCATTTAGGCTCCGTACTAAATGTAGAAGTTATAAATTGTATGAGTTTAGTACGAAAAATTAGGTTTCAAAATGAAAATTCTCAAAATGTTTCAGGTTTTCTAAAATATTATTATTGGATGGTAAAATATGAATAAGCTCCTAGGTCAAATGGAAGTTACAAATAATTGGTACCTAACAAAATTTTAGAAAAAAGCCATTCATGATTTTGTTTTCCATTACTTTTGGAAATAACAAATACAGATTAACTCTACTTGGACAGTTTTACCTTCCAAAAATGTCAAAATAATTTTTGCCTGGCTTTGGGTCTGTAAGATACATAAAGAGTGAAAATATGATGACTAGCTTCAACGGTTTAGCCACTAGACCCTTGTGACAGAGGGACGGACGGACGGATAGGCGAGCTAGGGCTCCGTTTTGACCCTTTGGGTACAGAACCCTAAAAAGCACTACTAAGCTTCATAAAACTTCTAAATTCAATGAAACTACACTCCAATCCAATTGTTACAATGCAACAATTGACGACCTCTGTGGCGCGGCGGGCGAAGCTTGGCCTGCGACGCAGGAGGTTGCGGGTTCGATTCCCGCATCGGAACAAATATTTGTGCGATCGCAGATATTTGTTCAGGGTGTTCTGGGTATTTTCTATGTATAATAAAAAAATATCTATCTTTGTAATATATTGTATTAAGTATATCAGTTATCTAGTACCCATAACACAAGCTCTGCTTAGCTTGGGGCTAGATAATGTTGTGTAAACTGTCCAGTATTATATTATGTATTATTATAACTGAACTAGAATTTCAATTTGAAACCTTTCATCACAGCTTTGCCAAGTTTGCATATTAAAAGTAAAACTATTAGCATATTCGAATATTCGGAATTACTGCCCATTCAAACTTTACAAAGGGACTTAAGGCCTAGAGGACGGACAAATATTGATTCACGGCCTTTATTGCTTGTTAGTTGGCAAACAGAAAAGTTGGACCGACACCACAGAATAAATAATAGTACATGTACCGACACACACACACGCAGATACGAGGATACGAAAGTAGGTACTAACAAACGAGCCTGTTGTGTAAATATGTTTACCTACATAATGTAAAGAGGAAATAAATGTATTTATTTGTATTTGTATTTGTATTTGTATTTATCTATTGCTTACATGTACCTACTTACAATATTGTTTGTATAAGGTCTTATTTCTAATGTTATAGTTATGTAGTATGTACATGAGCCCGGTTAGGGCGCTGAAATTTTGGGGTTAAAATAGGTTAAAATAAAATGCCCAAAGATATTTATTTTCTCTCATATCGTAAAATTCGAATTATTAAACTTTAAAACGAGTTTATATTGACATACTTTATATACACAAACCGAAATTTTAAAATAAAATCATATTATAACACATTTTCTCTAATTAAATAAGTTTATGACGACCCCTGTGGCGCGGCGGGCGAAGGTTCGCCTGCGATGCAGGAGGTTGCGGGTTCGATTCACGCCTTAATGTGCAAATACAAATATTTGTGCGATCTGCAGATATTTGTGCAGGGTGTTCTGGGTATTTTCTATGCATAATAAAATATATCTATCTATTTAATGTATTGTATTAAGTATATCAGTTATCTAGTACCCATAACACAAGCTCTGCTTAGCTTGAGGCTAGATAATGTTGTGGCCAGCGTTATTGTTTTTTTTGTTATTTATTTATTTATAGAATAACTTTTTTTCCATTATAATACACCACGGCCAGACCAGGAGGATTCATAATCTTTTCCGTTTTTTTAAAAATTGTTTGAGTCTGTAGTAGAATCGTCTTTTCTTTTGCTTATTAATTTGACGCCTTTTATTTAAGTTATTGTATGTCATGTTCTTTGGTTGGTCAAGTAACAGTTTTATTGCTTGAGTGTAGATAAAGTAGTGTATGAAACTGCACATAACTAGTTATTAAAACACTTGAGTGATACTATTAAAAACCGAGCCTTGCACACTCGTGTTTTAATAACCGCTATTATGTGACAGTTTCATAAACGAACTAATTAATGTATCATGCATGTGGTATGAACTAATTAATGTATCATGCATGTGGTATGAACTAATTAATGTATCATGCATGTGGTACGAACTAATTAATGTATCATGCATGTGGTATGAACTAAATAATGTATCATGCATGTGGTATGAACTAATTAATGTATCATGCATGTGGTATGATTTGACTGTAAAATATATTGTGAGGTTTCCTCTTTTTAGGGTTCCGTAGTCAAAGACAAGGAACCCTTATGGATTCGTCATGTATGTCTGTCTGTCTGTCCGTGTATGTCACAGCCTTTTTTTTCCGAAACTATAAGAGCTATACTGTTGAAACTTGGCAGGCAGATGTATTCTGTGAACCGCATTAAGATTTTTACACAAAATTTTTAAAAAAACAATTATGTTTGGGGTTTCCCATACTTAGAACTGAAACTCAAAAATGATATAATGATAATAATGATAATGATTTTTTTTTTCTAATCTAATTTTTTTCTAAACTGAATAGTTTGCGCGAGAGACACTTCCAAAGTGATAAAAAGTGTGTCCCCCCCCCGTAACTTCTAAAATAAGAGAATGATAAAACTAAAAAAAATATATGATGTACCATGTAAACTTTCACAGAAAATTGGTTTGAACGAGATCTAGTAAGTAGTTTTTTATTTTTGGGGTTCCCCATACTTAAAATAAACTGAAAATATAAAAAATAAAAAAACATCAAACCCATCATACGTGTGTGGTATCTATGGATAGGTCTTCAAAAATAATATTGAGGTTTCTAATATATTTTTTTTCCAAACCAGATCTAGTAAGTAGTTTTTTTTTAATACGTCATAAATCGTAATCCATCCAAGAACTTTTATATTATGTTACTTGCTGCTACGGAACCCTTCATGGGCGAGTCCGACTCGCACTTGGCCGCTTTTATAATTATGGAGCTCTATCCTATAAAGTTACATTAACAGGGCAAGATCGTGAGGCTAGAATTATTAAGGCTTTGTTTCACAATCAATAAGTAAAGGTTAACTTTTCACTTTCTGAGCAGATAAAGTGGTGATACCACTACTGAGGGATTGTGAAACGCAAATACTTGTTAACTGAGCAGTTATATTGGAAGTAGCTTACTTAGAACTTTACTTATTGATTGTTAAACAAAGCCCGCGTAAAAACAAATTAAGTTTTTTTGATTACTCTCATAAAAAAACTTATATACGAAACTTTTCCGTATAGTCGAAAAAGTTTCGTAGATGAACAGTTCTTTCCTTCAGCACTTCATTTCAATAACAATACAGTAAAATGCTAATTAACTGAAAAAAGCTTAGACACTTTATTTTTTTCTAACATTGTGTTCGCATTTAAGTTTCAGTACTTCGTTTTTACTTTGTAGTATATTAAAAAACCAAAAAAAAAAAAAAAAAAAAATTCAACCCAACCCTAAACCAATGTTATTTAAATAATTAACGGTGTTTGTTTATTTTGTCTGTCTGTACTGAAAATCTTGAAACCATAATTATCTACCCAATTAAAATTGAAATTTACATAATAATAATAATAAAGAAGGTTTTGGGATTATAAAACGCTATAATTTTTCCACCGCTCAGTAAAATATATTTGGTTATGGGCCCACTTCCGCCGGTCGTTCAATATTTTTTATTATTCCATGTCGGTCGTGAAACGTATTCACAGAATATAATTGAAACGATGCAACGATGATGAAATGCTAACGGAATACTAAATAAATACGGACAAGTGCGAGTAGCACTCATGCCCTGAGGCTTCCAAAGGTAGGTACCATTATTTTGGCCCAACTTATCCTACGATCTCGAATTAACGCTTTGTTGAACCTTTTCCAAACAAACTTTACTTTTCCATCAATAGTAAAGTCAAAATTCTGTTATCTTCTTTGCAATTTTTTCCGTTTATAGGTAACTAGCGACTTGTCCCGGCTTCGCACGGGTAGTTTCAGGATGAAAAACAGCCCCCCCTCCTATCCCCCCCCTGGTATGTCAATGTCACTCAGGGTGAATGTAGCATTCCAATGGTGAAATAATTTTTGAAATCGGCACAGTAGTTTTTGAGTTTATTCATTACAAACATACACACACATAAAAATACAAATCTTTCCTCTTAATAATATAAGTGTAGTGTAATGTAATACACACACACACAGAAATACAAATCTTTCCTCTTTATAATATTAGTGTAGAAAAACACGAAAACACGGAAAGAGGGTTATACATTTTATTAGGCCCATCCTTGTGTCAGGGTGGCTGGCGGGCGCAATGCAATGCCACATAGGGTGCGTCCTAGGTGGACGTGCCCTATGAGGTAATGCACTGTTCATAGGCAGAGGTTACCTCTTAACATCAGGTGGGCCTCTTGCTTGTTCCATCATCCAAGTAGCATAAAAAAATAAAATAAAAAAGACCTATGTGTGTGGTGGTGTGTCTGGAAAAATTTATAATCACAGTTAGAAAAATAATTGAATATAGTGCCAGAAGGGATATTTTAATGTTAACGTCGTATATTCAAGAATATTTAAAAACAAATTACAAAATATATACAAAGTCAGCCAAAACTTATCAAATCAAACAATGTGACCTTTCCAAACATTTCAATAAGTAAAAAAAACTTTAGGCTCTTTCAATACCAACTGATTTTCTCAATGATTGGTACTATTGTAGAACTCTAGGTCTAAGTATCTTCTTAGTATCTAAGTTATAAGGTACCTATTCTTAAGGTACAAATAAAAATTTATCAAACTATTCGGAATAAGCCTGTTAGTTTGCATGTCTGTCCTCATGCCCCTGTTATTAATTCCACAAGCACACTGCCAATAAAGTTAATTATTCATCAAAAAAACGTACGGCTCAGATTGTACGATTTCAATATTTGCACATAATTTTCCGCGTATTATTTTACATAAAGCATTTTTGTACAAAACGGGATACAATAGCTTTTGTGAAATCGGACTCGTTCCATATTGCGAGTGCCTCGGGATTTTATCGAGGAATCCAGGCTGGAAGCAGATCTGGAAAACTTCATTTATGTGAGTGGTGTAAAGAAAGAAACATTAATAATCTAAGCACAATTTAATTACGGGCGAAATGTGATGCGTTGGACATTAATCTCTGTAAAACTGGGTATAGAGTATAGACAGTCTAAATTAAAACTGAACGTCATGTTCATAAGGGTTATTCGTTGTTTATCTTGGGTGATGCGTAGCTTTTTCGTTGGTACTTGGGTATCAATTCACCTCGCGTTCTAGACTCGTCTGTATTCTAGACGCTTACGAATCTAAATATATAAAAGAGAAGTCCACACACTCACTCATCACTCACTGACCACTCATCACGAAAGCTCGGACACTACTGGGCCGAGAGGTCTGAAATTTGGCACAAGCACTCATTAAGGGGTGTACGCGCGCATTAAGAAACGATATTTGAAAATTCGCACCCTAAGAGGTTGAAAAAGGGTGTTAAAGTTTGTATGAAAGTCTAAGCGTCGACGAAGTCGCGAGCGGGTCAGCTAGTATTCTAAATATTGGAGTATTGTTAATACTGGAAAAGTACCAAATTACTTTGGCTCATCTTTCCTTATTATCATGGTTTTTATTCAACGTTTTTCCCGATCCATCATCAATTTATAATCAAATTCTGGTACAAATGATCGATTACTGTCTCCGTGTATTTCGCTGTACGAGTAATTTCCATTATCTATAGGCACTTTTCAATTTAATTTCTAAACAATAATTTAGCAGTTCTGTACGGCATGTTTGGCCGACATAGAGTGACAGTGACATTTAACGTGACATCAAACTATTTGACATTAGCTTATTCATGGCTTCTTCAAACACTTTTTAACTTAAAAAGTATTTTTTGTATTGGTAGAATTGCTTTAGTCCTCTAGTCCTTATTCTGACGGTAGAGATTGGTGTCGTGAGATTGGCGAGAAAGCCGATTACACAATACTATAGGTAGTATCTGTACGAGCCACCTCGTACATTAGCATGAAACACTAGCATAAGCACTTTTTATTTCTAATAAATTAGTTCAAACCAATCCACCGCCACGAGCGGACGTTTCACTCACCACCCGCGCCCAGATCAATTATCATACATATGTTTGGGGATTAGCAACCACCCCGTACATAATGGTCCTTCGAGCCTCCGAAGGCAGGAGCATCAGCGCGAATGTTTTTTTTACACTTGAGTGTTCGTGCGAGTGACCTTGCTGAAGAGCTAGCATAGCAGAGCAGTGAGCGTTATCATTTCGTTACTGGCTTGGCATCAGCCGCCGTGACGTTCAGCATCATCTTGGTACAGCAACAGTTACCGAGACTATCAGCAAAAAAGCACTCTTGGCCGGCTGTAGCCGCCGAGAGATATCAGCAGCAAATCCTGGCCTATCAAAGGCCGCCAGGAATCACCACTTGGACAAGCAGTCCTCTGGTCACCTATCAACAACCACGGGACATCGCAGCCCACCAGGTTCATCAGCATCAGCAGAGCAATCAAGTAGGATCTTTCTTTTTATACACTGACGAACTTAGTAATTGTACGAGATGTCTTTGTTAGAAGATCTTTTAAGCAATCAACAGCAAATCACAGCGGGCATACATACGCTCCATTCTAACTTTAAAAAAGATGGATCGGATCGTAAAACAGCAGATTATATCAAAAGACGTATTGAGACTTTGGATGGCTATTGGCAGGAATTTAAAACAAATCATGAGCAACTCATGCGATTTTCGGACAAGAGCAATGATTATTTCGTAAGCAACCATTATCAGCGAGCGAAAGAAATGTATACATCAGTAAGGGAGAAGATTTTGTCAACTCCGACAGCGCCAATCATACAACCATCAACTCCTTTAGCAAGCAAACCAACAGACACTCCTGAGATGTTTACGAAATCTCAGGGAGTCACCAGCAAAAAAGATGACTTAATCAAAAAGCAAATCAGCAACTTTAAAGCCTTCGCAAGAACGGTGTCCAACATAGATATGGATATCATCACGGAAAAATGGGAATTTCAAGATATTCTCAAGAATTTAGAGAGCAGGTGGTCAGGTATTGATAAGGTTCACTGGGAATTAGACAGTTAATCAGACAGCAGCAATGAACAGTACGAGAAAACTTTCTCGGAACACGAGAGAACGTATAACGATATGAAGAAAGCTCTCAATAGCAAACTTTGGTCTATGTCTCATAGAGAAAAGACTACTCCGCAGATGGAAGTACCAAACTTTCACGGTAACTATCATCAATGGGTCTGTTTTAAAGATCTTTTCACCGAAGCAATCCATAGCAATAGCTTCTTATCAAACGCACAAAAAATGCAATTTTTAAAATCTAAGGTTAAAGGTGAAGCAGAACGTCTAATTCAACATTTAAACATCAGTTCCGACAATTACAGCATTTGTTGGGAAATCCTTCAGCAGAGGTACAATAACAAAAAGATGATATTTTCTTCACACATGAATATTCTCTTGAACCTACCCGTGATGCAACAAGCTTCCGTCAACCACATCAAACGCATTCACGACACCACACAGGAGACCATGAATGCTATTAAAAATGTAGGAACGGACGTCACGTCATGGGACCCATTAATTGTGTATATTCTGTGTCAGAAGTTAGACAGCGACACGCACAGTGAATACATGAAATCGGTCAAACAGCCTCGAGAATTACCTGTACTATCAGAATTTCTTACTTTCTTAGAGAGCCAATTCACGAGCATGGAGGCTAGCAGAAGAAAGCAAGACAATAGCAATCAGAAACAACAAGTACAAAAATCATCTAACAAGTTTAATCATCCAAAATCATCGGATTTTAAACAATCATATCAAAGCAACAAAGACATTTCACAATCCACTTCAAGCAAAAAATTCCTTTCAACCAAAATATGCCCCGCTTGCAACAGTGAGCACGGAATATTTTATTGCAAAAGATTCTTAGAAATGTCCACAGCAAGCAAGAAGCAGTTTATGCAAAAACATAATTTATGCAATAATTGTCTTTATGATCACAAAGGCAAAGAATGTTTCTCTGTTAAACGTTGCCGGGAATGCGACGGGTGTCATAATACGATACTTCACGACATGTTCAAGCAAAATGTAAATGACACACCAAGTACAAATCAGCGTAACTCAAACTCACACGTGACGCAACAGGATGAAGCACACGAAATTCTGTTATCAACAGCCATGATCAAAGTTAAGAAAGTTGACGGCACCTATCAGACAATGAGAGCTCTTATCGATCAAGGATCGCAAACTTCCCTGATCACGGAAAACGCCGCACAACAATTAGGATTACAACGTCAAAAATGTAAGGGCATTATCAGCGGAATAGGAGCGAAAGATAACATGTGCAAGGGAATGGTAACCATCAGTTGTACACCAACTAACAATAATTATCATATCAGTACAGAGGCTTATATCATGAAAAACCTCACAAAGCATTTACCAATCAGCACGTTTTCAAAACCAGCATGGGATTATTTAGAAAACATCCAACTAGCAGATCCGAACTTCAATATCAGTCGCCCAATCGACATTTTGTTAGGAGCAGACATATACTCAAATATCATTTTGGAAGGTATATGCCGATCAGATCAGACGGCATTAATTGCCCAACAAACCCGCCTAGGGTGGATATTATGCGGCAACACCAAAACTTTGCAATGCAATATTGTACAAGTAAACAGCAACGAAATGCAAAAGTTCTGGGAGATAGAAGACATAAGCGAGGAACCATCATATTCATCAGACGATTTGGAATGTATTCGTTTTTATCAAGAAACAACAAAACGTCTTCAAGATGGAAAATATCAAGTCAGAATTCCGGTATCAAAAAATATATCAGCAGAACTGGGCGAATCAAAATCAAAGGCCGTAGCCCAATTCATTCAGTTAGAGAAAAAACTATCAAAAAACCAACTCATTTCAAATGAATATCATTCATTTATAAACGAGTATCAAAAACTAGGTCACATGCAGTTATCGGAAGCGTCATGTAAACCGACACTGGAATGCTTCCTACCTCACCACCATATTCTACGCAACGATTCTATCACTACCAAGCTACGCGTAGTATTTAACGCTTCAGCAAAAACATCGAGCGGGAAAAGTTTGAATGATCTTATGAAAACGGGACCCAATTTACAACAAGACCTTCAATCTCTCATTTTAAAATGGAGACAATACAAAGTTGCCTATGCAGCAGATATTGAAAAAATGTTTAGACAGATTTGGGTCCACCCAGCAGATCGGAAACTCCAAAAAATCATTTGGAGAAATCATCAGGGTCTACGAGAATTTGAATGCACTACTGTAACTTACGGAATGAAAGCGGCACCCTTTTTGAGCATGATGACACTGAAGCAGTTAGCAAATGACGAACGTGAAAATTTTCCAGAAGCATCCAAGGTCATCGAGGAATCATTTTACATGGATGACCTTGTACATGGAAGCCATGATATCACGTCAGCAAAAAAGTTACAGCAAGATCTAATGAATCGGACACTTTAATGAATCGGGGGGGCTTCAATTTGAGAAAATGGTCTTCAAACGAAGCTGAGTTACTACTCGATGAAGGTCAAGAAAATCAACAACAAAAAATCATGGACTTTAAGCAAACAGAATCAACGAAGACTTTAGGACTTCGATGGAATACTGTAGAAGATCAATTTACATTCACATCGAAAATTGAATCATCAAATGAGAAGGTCACTAAAAGAAAAATACTCTCAGACATATCCAAAATTTTTGATCCATTAGGATGGATATCGCCAAAATCCTCAAAATCCTGTTTCAAAACGTCTGGGCATCAAAGATTCAATGGGACGAGGAACTTCCTGAAAACATATTGAATCAATGGATAAATATCAAAAACGAATTAAAAAGCATCGATCAATTAAAAATACCGAGATGGTTAGGTGTATCGATATCCAGTAGTATCGAGCTGCATGGTTTCTGTGACTCATCGATGAAAGCCTATGCCGCTGTCATCTACAGTAAAATACATAGCAAAGAAAAAAATCAATCAAAGATCACGTTGGTCGCAGCAAAATCAAGATTGGTACCATCAAACAAAAAAGTATCACTGCCCCGCCTAGAACTATGCGGTGCACTTTTGCTATCAAAACTCATGATCAAGGTCAAGGAGTGTTTAGCAGGATACGATATGAAAGTGTATGGCTGGTGTGATTCTACGGCAGTATTAGGCTGGCTGCAAGGCGATCCAGGCCGCTGGAAAACCTTTGTAGCAAATAGGACACGCCAAATAATTGAAACAATGCCTGCCAGCGGTTGGAGATACGTTAAATCGCAAGAAAACCCCGCTGACAGCGCGAGCAGAGGTCTATCAGTGACTCAGTTACGTAATCATTCTTCGTGGTGGCAAGGACCTTCGTGGTTACCTACCTATAATCTTAAAAAAGAAGAAAATCAGGCAAAATACGTAACTGAAGTAGAAATCAAGCAATCAAAACAAAATCAAGTGCTTAACATTATCAAGCAAGAAGAAAGCATTATCAGCAAGTTATTGAACAAGCACAGTTCTATATCAAAAATTACGCTTATCCTAGCATGGGTATACCGCTTTATATCAAGCAAAAAACAAAAAGGTTTCCTGACATTGGAGGAAATCAAATCAGCAAAGCAAAAAATTATCAAGCATGACCAGCAAGAGCATTTTGCACAAGAGATAAGCAATTTAAAGCAAAGCGACAAAGTACTAGCAAAAAGCAAAATCTTGAATTTAAACCCATTCTTAGATGACAATGGCATTTTAAGAGTTGGAGGAAGGCTACAACACGCGCATATCAGTGATGTAATGCAGCATCCGATCATTCTTCAGCACAACGGTCGTCTCACAGATTTGATCATCGACGACGCACATGTAACTATGTTGCACGGGGGAGCGAGATTGACGTTGAGCTTTATCAGACAAAGATATTGGATAGTGGGAGGTAACAGAGCAACTAAATCTCGCTTAAGACGTTGTGTCACATGCGCAAAGCAGAATCCTGAAATCAGACCTCAAATTATGGGAGATTTACCGGAATCGCGTAGTAATCCATCAAGACCATTTACGCACACTGGTATAGACTTCACCGGACACATCTTCGTGAAATCAAGCAAAGGACGTGGAATCAAGAGCACAAAAGGATATGTGGCAGTCTTCGTATGCATGGCCTCGAAGGCGGTTCACCTTGAGTTAGTCTCCGACCTTAGCACATCATCATTCATAGCAGCGCTACGCCGAATGGCTGCACGAAAGGGTACACCAAGCCATATATACAGCGATAATGCAGGTAACTTCGTCGGAGCTAACAGAGTCTTACAGCAAGAATATAAAGAAATACAACAAGCGTTACAGAGCAATGAAGTACAAGCAGAAGTACTAAGCATGGAACTAAAGTGGCACCTGTCCGTGCCCCTGTGGCCTACCGGAAATGGGATATGGGAAGCGGCCGTAAAAAGCTTCAAGCATCACTTCAAAAGAGTAATAGGTGAGCAACTTCTGACATATGAAGAACTGTCCACCTTCCTAGCTCAAATCGAAGGATGTTTAAACTCGCGTCCATTATGCCCAATAACAGACGATCCCGACGAGATGAACTTTTTAACTCCAGCGCACTTTCTCACAGGAGGACCCAACTTCACTCTTTATGAAACAGAAACAGACTTACGGATACGGTGGCAGTTGACACAAAAAATTGTACAAGACCTATGGAAAAGATGGCGAAATGAGTATCTCACTCAGATATCAGCAAGGAGTAAATGGAAACAAGCAAATAAAAGTATCAGATTAAATGAAGTAGTTATCATCCATGACGCTAAATTGCCTACTGGAAAATGGCTGATGGGAAGGGTTATCGAGTTACATCCAGGGTCAGACTCACATGTAAGAGTCGTAACCTTAAAGACCAAAAATGGAATACTTAAACGCCCAATAACCAAAATATCAATTCTACCCGTGCAAGATCACGACAAAAACGATCAGAAAACAGATCACAAATCTACTCCAGCAACAGCAAAACCACGAATCAAGCTATCAACATTGTTCGCGTCATTGCTTCTTTTCCTAAGTATTATAACAACATCCCAATGCGCGTTAAACGTTACAAACTTCAGAGAAAATCAACATCTCTATTTAGACAAACTATCAAACATGAACATAATTCGCGGCGATTGGAAACTTATCGTTTACTACAAAATGCAACCTTATTGGGATGGCATTACGGCACTTAATAAATCAACAATCATATTAGACCGCTTGTGCACAAAGATGGAAGATAATGCTTATTGTAATACGATATTGTTACAATTACGGCACGAGCTCAATGAACTAGAGTACAACAATCGACTTCTTCTGAGTCATAAAGGGTGCACGCGATCAGCGAGGAAGCGCCGAGGCCTTATCGACGGTGTCGGATATCTGGCGAACTCTCTATTCGGAGTACTCGACAGTAGATTCGCGGAACAGTATCAAAACGATATTCAACTCTTACGAGAAAGCCAACAGCATATTTCGACTTTATCAAAAAATCAAACATCAATCATAGAAGCGGAGTTTAATGTACTAAAACGAATTGAAAATACGACGTCTCTGCAGTATAAAATCATTCATCAACAACTTCTTCAATCTGAAAAAGCTGAAGGACTTCTGAAATCCGAAATACAATTATCAAATGAGTTCAACGTGGGAGCGATTATAGCAAGCAATTTATTGCAGAATATGAAACATCTGCAAGGAATGATGTTAGACACAATTACCGACACGTATCATGGACGTCTTAATCCCTATTTAATAACAGCAAAACAACTGCAAGATCAACTCAGCATTATTTCAAGCCATGTTTCAAATGACGTCACGCTACCAATCAACAACATTAACGACGATTTAGCAAAAATATTCAAACTTATCACATCAAAAGCAAGAATAATCACTGACTACCTAATCTTTGAACTATGAATCCCATTAATCAGTCGAGACTTTTTCGAAATATTTAAAATTATACCAATACCTGTGCAAAGGCAAAGCAGCATGATCAGCATCAAACCTATATCAAATTACGTAGCAATCAATTTGAAGAAGGACACGTATATATCTCTGTCAGAAAGCGGCATCAAATCATGTCTAGTAGCAGAAGAGGGATTATACTTGTGTCATATCAGTAAGCCTATCTACCGAATCGGCGGAGACAAGGATTTCTGTCAGAAGAAAAACGCAGAATGTGAAACAACTATCAAGTCTTGTGAGAATATTTGGATGGAAAGCCATTACATAAACAATTATGTTTATTTTTGCTGTAGTCAATGCCAACTTCGAATGATGTGCCGCGATCAAGTTACCATTCATCAGCTGACTCGTTCCAGCTTACTTGCTATAGATAATGGTTGCATATTAAAAACGGATACTTTCGAAATAATCGCTCACGATCTCAAAACAAGCGAGATGTATACCGAATCAAAGATCAGAATCCCTGTGATTGCCCCAATAAATCATATTATCAACGTTTCCATACCAAAAGAACCAATGGAAAACGTAGAGAGAGAGCAAAAGGAGATGCATGACATAGACCAGCAGATTAAATTCATGAAAGAAAATGAGGTGACAGCCTCAAACATATCCTATCACGACATCCACCACTATGCTTTGATCTACGTGGTTATCGGATTGGGTATCCTAGCAGGCTCTGTGTGGTGGTGTCGCCGCGGGCGCGGCGCGTGGTCTCTCCGGGCACCAGCACCAGCAGCACCAGCAGCACCAGCAGCACCAGCAGCACCGGCCACGGCGCCAGCGCCCGCGGTGCGCCCTCTGCCCCTGCCTCCTCAACAAGTGTATCACTGTGTTAGTGCGCGAGTCAATAAGGCAACGTCGCCTATCATTACACGTCGTGATTTCAGTGCACAAATAACATAGAAAAACCAACCGGCTAAATAAGATTTCTAAATTAATCAATCATTATAAGACAGATCAAGTGACAATATAATAATGTAATGTAATATATTTGACTGTTATTTTCTTATATTTCCTCGTGTGGGGAGCATGTACGAGCCACCTCGTACATTAGCATGAAACACTAGCATAAGCACTTTTTATTTCTAATAAATTAGTTCAAACCAATCCACCGCCACGAGCGGACGTTTCACTCACCACCCGCGCCCAGATCAATTATCATACATATGTTTGGGGATTAGCAACCACCCCGTACAGTATCTATTGTTTTGAGTACAACTGAAATGCTATAGTAGGTAAAAAATTTTTTAAAACTTTTATTTTTTGTCTCTCGGTGAACGAAGGCATCCTACTTATTGGATAACTAAGGGAACATTTTTATGTATCTATCTAAAGTGCTGAAGTATCTGTAAAGTTATACTTATAAAGTTATCATTTTGTATTTTAACTGTATAATTTTATCACAATGACATTTGCACACCATCTCGACGGTAGAATATATATACATACATACATAGACACACGCCTTTTTCCCCGAAGAGGTAGGCAGAGCCACAATAGGCCTCTTTTCACAGTGGGTTGCACCATCGTGGAATATAGACGTGACAAGTGGTGAGCTCATCGCCGCCATTGCTTCCCACGACTGACTCAGCTAACGCTTTCTTCCAGTAATAACACATTCCATAATAAGCTACCAGCCAGGACAAATCTTATACCAACGAATCTTATCAACAAGTCCGGGTAATCCCTTAGTCGACTTTTACGACATCCACGGGAGGAGACGGAGGGGTCTATTCTTAGGCCGGACACACCACAGCAAATATATATAAGGGACATAATTGTATTTTGTAACACCTCTTAGAAATAACCTGTATTCGAGCAAATAAAATATTCTTATTCATATTCTTATTCTTACTATGGTTCTGGTGGAAGTGGATAAATCTTTGGAAGAAAGAAATAACGTAAAATTTGAAGGCAAGCGTGATCTAATATCACGAGCTTGCTTGCTTTAGCTTGATAACCTGTCAATTCTATTTATTAAATGTATCACGTTGTGAGTGGAATTTCAGATAACTTCTAGTGTAACAAATTAATTATTAGCGGTGAATTAGGTAGTCGTAGTATCTAATGTTACAAGTTAATGCACTTTAGGTGTTTCTATGCTTATTAAGATTTACATTATCATCATCATCATCAGCCCACATTAGTCCACTGCCGAACATAGGTATCTCGTAATACGCGAAACCAAGCCCGGCGTTCAGCTCTTCTTATCCACATTCTCCCTGCCACCTTTCGGAAGTCATTACTCCACCCATAAGTACATAAACTTATGTCAAAATGAGCTGAAATTTGACATACCTGGTTCCGAAGACAGAGTACAATATGATGGTGACAGCGAGCTGATTCAATGATGAAGACGGAACAACCGATGGATAATAGTGGTCTGGCCGTGTTAGGCTCATAGTAATCAGCACACAGTTCCGATCACTAATATTATAAAATCTTGTCATCATCATCATCATCATCAGCCTGTATCAGTCCACTACTGGACATAGGCCTCTCCTAATGCTCGCCATTTAGACCGATTTCCAGCTCTTCCCATCCACTTTCTACCAGCCGCCTTACGCAGATCGTCGCTCCACCTAGCCAGGGGGCGCCCCACACTACGTTTACCAAGACGTGGTCTCCACCCTAGAACACGTTTACCCCAGCGGTTGTCGGTTCTTCGGCATATATGCCCAACCCATTGCCATTTCAGCTTGCTAATTCTCTGAGCTATGTCGATGACCTTAGTTCTCTGTCGGATAACTTCGTTGCGGATTTTATCCCGCAGAGAAACTCCGAGCATAGCTCGTTCCATAGCACTCTGAGCGACCTTGAACTGATGGACCAGGCGTACCGTTTGTGTCCACGTCTCGGCACCGTAGGTCATTACGTGTAGGACACACTGATTGAAGACTTCGTCTTCCAGGCATTGTGGTATAGGGGATGTAAAGACTCGACGTAATTTACCAAAAGCTGCCCAGCCCAGCTGAACTCTTTGCTTGGCCTCCTTCTCGAAGTTGTTTTTACCCAGCTGTATTGTTTTCCCGAGGTAAACGTACTCTCGAACGACTTCAAGAGGAAGGCCGTTAACGGCGACGGATCCCGGGTTTATATGGTCATTGATCATGATTTTAGTTTTATCTAAGTTCATGCCGAGACCAATTTGTCGCGAGGATGCAGCAAGGCTGTCCAACATCTGTTGCAATTCCTGCAGCGACTCCGCCATTAGGACTTTGTCATCCGCGAATCGTAGGTGTGAGATGTTCTCGCCGTTTATGTTTATGCCCATACCATTCCAGTCCAGCGTCTTAAACATATCCTCCAATACGTTAGTGAACAGTTTCGGGTATATGATATCCCCCTGTCTCACTCCGCGTCGCAATTGGATTGGTTCAGACTGCCGATCCTGTACTCGGACACTCATAGTTGCAGCATCATAAAGAAATCTCAACACTTCGATGTAACGATAGTCCACTTGGCATCGCTGCAACGATTCCAGAACAGCCCAGGTTTCAACAGAGTCAAAGGCTTTCTCATAATCCACAAATGCCAGACACAGGGGCCGATTATACTCTTCAGATTTCTGTATAATCTGCTGTGTGTATGTAGTCTATGGTGCTGTATCCTCCTCGAAACCCAGCCTGTTCCGGGGGCTGAAATTCGTCGAGTCTTCGTGCGAGACGATTTGTAATGAATCTTGAGAACAGCTTATAGGTGTGATTCAGGAGCGAGATGGGCCTGTAGTTTTTTAGTAAGGTTTTTTCTCCCTTTTTGAAAAAGAGAACTACTATGCTCCTGTTCCACGCCTCCGGAGTTCTCCCACAGTTAATAACGGAGTTGAAGAGGCTCTGTAGTTCCTGCAGTACAGGAACACCTCCTGCTTTTAGCAGCTCTGACGTTACTCCGTCTTCACCGGGGGCTTTTCCATTTTTAAACTGCCTCAAGGCCGCCCCAATTTCATCTAAGCTGACGTCTGGCAAATCATCGGTGTAGTGGCGCGTGAGTGTGGCCCTGGAATCATTTCTGTCACGCTCGGGACGGGGAGCATGGGTAGCATACAACCGGCCATATAAATCCTAGATTTCTGCAAAAATCTCCGGCTTTGAAAGTACGGTTCTGCCATTGGACGTTTTGAGCTTCGTCAGGTGGCTTCTCCCAAGTTGCTGGCTGAATCCTTTGGAACCTCGGTTTTCCTCAATTTCCTTTTCAATTTGGCGTGTATTAGAGCTCCGAAGGTCCCGCCGTTATACCGACCACATTCTCGAGTGCCTCGTCCACGTCAGAAGCGGTTTCCACGGCAGCGATAAAATCTTGTATTGGGGATAAATTACTAACTTCGAACTTATTTTTTTTTTTCGAAAATAATTTTTGTGAAATCATATTTACAAACCATGCTACTAATAAACGAGGATCATCCTTTGAATAGTAAGACCGTGTCTCTTTAATTCGAATTTGAAACTGCTTGTCAATGCAAAAGACTGTGTAACTAGTAGTAGAGTTTTTTTGATAAAGACCTCGTCCGGGGAAGTACTACCACCATACCTATTTCTGCCGCAAAGCAGTAATGCTCGCATTACTCTGTGTTTCAGTTTGAAGGGTAATGGTGCCGGTGAAATTACAGGCACATGAGACTTTCCATCTTTATGTCTCAGGGTGGCGGGCGCAGTGCAATGCCAATAGGGTGCGTCCTAGGTGGACGTAACCTATGAGGTAATGCACTGTTTATAGGCAGAGGGTACCACTTAACATCAGGTGGGCCATCTGCATGATCGGTCATTCCACGTAGTAAAAAAAAAACAAGTTCAACTCAGTTTTAGTTGACTTTTATGCAATCATAACTTAAATTCAAATTCAAATTAAAATTCAAAATCTTTATTTCAGGCTTACTGAGAAATGCACTAAACCTAAACAGTAAGCCCATATCAACATAAATTCCTTAGAAACATACACATAAAAAAAAAAACTTTTTTTTTCACTTAAGGTGATAATTTTTAGAAAACTGCATCTATAAGCGTAGTGATCCCCTTCAAGATATTAAGTTGTCTCACATATCATGGACCTACTTTAATCCGTTAGGTGGTCCTCTGAATGCTTTAATTAAACGAGATGGAACCACGAGATGTAAAGTTTCACAATATTGCGGGTAAATTTTCCAACTATCCTCGTTCTATACTCAGCTGAACACTCGTTAACGGCGCTGGTGAACTGTTGGAGCTATTAATTAGGTAAGGAGCACCTTTTCAAGCCCCCTCTACGAAATGGGAGTTCAGATTTTGTGGGGCGATAATGACTTTACTGGAGAATTTTGCAAAAATATGATTTAGTTGAATATTTTTTATGCTTTTATACATTTACTAGCGTCTACTTGCGGCTTTGCTCGCGTTTTACCCGGTTAAAAAGTAGCCTTTAGCTCAATTCAGTTCATAATCTATCAGTGTAATAAATTTCATCGGAATCGGTTCAGCCATTTCGGCGTGACAAACATCCGAACATCCAAACATCGTTACTTTGACATTTGACATAAACGCGGAATATCCATCGAGTAGTTACACCGTGTTTTGTCTCTTTCGATCGAATTGAAAACTGCTTGCAAATGTAAAAGACAAAACACTGTGCAACTGTTCCAAGGAGAATTCGAATTTTATAGTTAGTGGTTAGTAGTACACGGTTAGTGGGATAGTTTGATAATCTCAACCGATAGATTTTCCTCTTTATGGACTAAAGACATTTTAAAGGTCGCAGGAAGTCGATGGATGGGGGCGGCACAAAACAGTTCGTCTTAGCATACTATGGGGGAGGTCTATGCCTAGCAGTTGACTTACAATAGCTGTATTAAATTTGCTGAAAAAGATGATGACGAATATCAAACAAAATAGGTGTTTTTTTTTTAATACGCGTATGACGGATCAATCAGATGTCCTAATGTTTTGTGAAAGAGTTCGACCGCGGAAGTACTACCTCCATACCTATTTCTGCAGCAAAGCAGTAGAGCTCGCATTGCTGTGTTCCGATTTGAAAGTGCCGGTGAAATTACATGCACATAAGAGTTTTCATCTTTATATCTTAGGGTGGCGGGCGCAGTGCAATGCCACATAGGGAGCGTCCTAGGTGAACGTGACCTATGTGGTAATAAAATATTTTTAAAGGCAGAGGTTACCGCTCAACATAAGGTGGGCCATTTGCTAGTTCCGTCTTTCAAGTACTTAGATAATAAAAAACAGTTGACCTATCTAAAGGCCGTTGCAAGATTTGGTTAACTGATCCAAATCACTATCAAACGGAACCGTCCCTAAGATGCTGGCTGCATTGCCACGCTGAATGGCAATACTACTGCGTTGAGCTAGATGAGAGCCAGCTATAAGTACTTACAGAGCTTTATTAATGTTCTCTTGGTATTGAGAGCTCCGTTCATTCCATAATAGGCAGCAGAAATAGGTACCTGTACCTAGGCCCTGAGTCCCAGCAGTGGGATCACTTTGGGCTGATTGGTCTTATGCAAAGCTTGCTCCTCACAATATAATACCCTGTCAGAGTACGTAATCCCACGATCTTTCACGCTGAACTAGAAATATGAAAGCCTTTAAATAAATAAGCATCAAGCCACAACTAAGTCCTTAAATAAATAATTGTACACATGTTTGCCTCAGAAAATGTTATAACATATTTCAGTTAGGTAGGTATTTTAACCAAATTCAGTGCGTATGAAGCTCGTTTAGAGGTGTAACCGGGCACGGCACTCGCTCAAGGCCACGCGATATAAGCCTACTGCTTAGCGTACCGTCGAAGGTATACAGCCTGCAAAAAAAATGCATGAGCGCTCGCACGGCACTGCCACAGAATAAATAATAGTACAAGATTTTCGTTGACGGACGACGCGACGCGGCGCTTGAGTGAGTAGGGACTCGACTGTTTTCGTTTGCACAGAAAAGCGCACACTGATATAGGACAGTAGCCGAACGTATGGTATACCTCTGTCCCGCTCACATCTAAGAGTTGACTGAAAGAACAAGATGCCACGATTATGAAAAAAAAGCTAGTAAAAAAAACGGTCATATGCTGATTGGACTCGCGTGGAGTAGTATTAGTAGTAATAGGTAATTCTCATACAATCCAGGGCGTATTTGATCCACGTCGCGTTGTCACGCGTTCCACCTTGGTGGGCAAGGCAATCTCGACACTCGCGATGCATACTTGAGGCACAAATTAAATTGCGTGAAGTAAGTTTCGAGTGGCGGGTATTATTAGCTGGATATTGTATTGTAGCCAATTAGGTATTTCTTAGCTGTGGTGTGTCCGGCTTAAGAATATACCCCTCCGTCTCCTCCAGTGGATGTCGTAAAATCCGACTGACTTGTTGATAAGATTCGTTGGTATAAGATTTGTCCTAGCTGCTAGCTTATTATGGAATGTGTTATTACTGGAAGAAAGCGTTAGCGTAGTCAGTCATGGGAAGCAATGGCGGCGATGATCTCACCACTTGTCACGTCTATTCTCACGATAGTACCAACCCATAGTGAAAATAGGCCCATTAAAGCTCAGCTTATCCTTTCCGGGAAAAAGGCATTTGTCTATGTATGTATTAGGTATTTTTGTTTATGTATGGGAGTGAGGTATCTGAGTAACCTTTATTTATTCTGTGGTATAACATGAAGTCGTCAGTACAAGCCGGGCACAGTAAAGGCGTCTATTCCAGCGGTAACGAGCTCCGCGCCGCCATTTCAAAATATCAACGAGATAAGGCTTTTTATTTCTTGTTAGACATACCGTATTAAATTATTATAGACTCTTAAAACGAAATACTTCTGCGAACTTACATACTTCGGTTCTTTACTTTTTAGGTACCTACTTACTCTCTGGATTGAAGTGTATTCGACCAGTAGACATCATATAGACACGCACCTTTTCCCGAGGGTAGGCAGAGCCTCAACGGACCTCTTCACTGAAGGTCACACAGTCGTAATCTTAGCCCAGAGGTCCCGGGGCATGCGGCTAATGTGGCCAGCTCAGTCCCACTTTAGATTTCCAGCTTTCAGAGCTACATCGGCTATTATGTAATATATTGTATTAAGTATATCAGTTGTCTAGTACCCATAACCACAAGCTCTGCTTAGCTTGGGGCTAGACAATGTTGTGTGAACTGTCCAGCATTATTTATTTATTTATTTATTGCAATCAGTTTACATCAATTTGCAATGTCTGTACTTACCTACGTATAATTTATTATTGATGTGTTATTTATGAGTATATCAAGCGAATACCTAGCGAATGCTGTCTTATGAACTTTTGCTGATTCTCTCTAGCATCTTACATTTGACTGCCTACCTAAAAAATCCGCTTCCACTTATTGTTAATTATTAATAAGACTTATTCTTATTCCACAGGGGCTCCCCACCTAGTGGTAAGAAGGATTATCAAATAAAGCCGAGCCGTGTTTGCTGCCTGATTCTTCTAGGTTTGGTCACGTTGGAACAGGAGTAAATTTATTTTATAAGACGATTAAAATTTTCCTTGTTATTTAAATAAATAAAATAATTTTGACTTTGACTTTTATTTGGGATCGCCATAGATTTAGTTTAGCGTAGCGAAAAAATTCTACGTCTATGGGGATCGCAGCATCGTATTTCTAACACGGTCTATAAGTTTGACTTCTTCTGTCTATTGGTAAGTTACCCAAGTCTGCTCACCGTGTGTGTATGGGGAGAATGTGCATGTCAATGAGCTTTCGCTTTATACATAGACTGCTAAAAACATAACCCTTACTTTTGGCTTAAGTAAGTACTCGGGTAAAAAATACTCTACATACCAACCAGAAAAAACCTTCAAGCAAAATGATGAAACTTTGTAATCCACTGCCATACTTCGACCAAAGTAAAATAAATTACGTCGATGCTGCCATAGGTAGAGCCTTCTGTCAACCAACTCTGAGTGTTTCAACAGATTATTTTTCTTCAAAAGTTTATGCCAACTGGGTACGCTCGACTTTATCGCAAATGTGGACAATTTGGAAACCTTATTACTCGTCGAAAAGGCTTTGTTCGTGAACTCAGAAGTAAAGTTGCCCGTAATTGGAAATTAAATTGAATCTTCACATACCTACGAGTAGGTATCGATCTACGAGGAGAGATATCTCTGTGACGACCTCTGTGACGCGGCGGGCGAATGTCCGCCTGCGACGCAGGAGGTTGCGGGTTCGATTTCTGCCTCGGCACAAATATTTGTACAATCTGCAGATATTTGTTCAGGGTGTTCTGGGTATTCAATTCAATTCATTTATTCATACTATAGGCTCACTTGGAGCACTTAGTCAAGTCAAACAAAACACAAAACTCAAATTATACAAAATAAAACAATCAAACTCCGTAGCTGCAATAGCATTGTCAAATTATTATATACCTATCGTATTTTTATATTTTATTACATAAAATGTCAAAGTCAGATCAAATGTCACAATGTTTAAAAATATCTTTGTCAGCAAAGGCTTCGTCAAGTCGATAATAGCTTTTATCGATTAATCGATGTTTTATAAAAATAAAAAAAATTTGATCTGACTTAGATCTTACATTAGTAGGTAACATATTATATAATTTGATTGAATTACAAATAAAACTTTTTGAGATTTTTGATAACCTCGTTTTTGGGACTACCAAGTTATTTTTATGTCTTGTATTGTAATCATGTCCATCCTTTACTAATTTGAAATTATGTAAATTTTTTCTAGCATAAATTAAATTCTGGTAGATGTATTCTCCAACCATCGTCATTACACCTACTTCCCTAAATTTGTCTCTACACGATTCCAAAAACCTTAAACCTAGTACGTAGCGTATTGCACGTTTTTGTAATAAAAATACTCTGTTTGCATCAGCTGCCCTCCCCCAAAATAATATTCCGTAGGTCATAACAGAATGAAAATATGCAAAGTAGACCATACGTGCTGCTTTTACCCCCCCTATCTCCCTGATTTTTCTTATGGCATAGGTTGCCGAGCATAGTCTTTTTGTTAATGCATCAATATGTACACTCCAAGTCAGTTTAGTGTCAAGCCAAATACCTAAAAACTTGACTTTGTTACTAGGTTCTACGTTTAGGGTCTCTAAAGTGTCCTTCATAAGATGTCCGGATGGGTCATTGGGTCTAGTACTAAGTGAGAACGGGGTTATATTCGTCTTGTCTACGTTAAGGAGCATATTATTTACAGAAAACCATATTTTTAATTTATCTATAGACTCAAGCACTTTTTTATTCGCTATTTCATAAGAAGAATCCTTAATAACTAAACTAATAAAAAAAAAAAAAAAAAACCGCAAATAAAATTACATCTACATTGTCGAGTACAATCGATACGTCATTTATATATAACAAAAAGAGCAAAGGTCCCAAGATCGACCCCTGTGGGACACCCAACTTTACTTTACATTCTATAGAGCGGATGCCGTTCATTTCAGTTATTTGAATTCGGTTCAGGAGATATGATTTGAAAATTTGTATTTCTACTCCAGAAACCCCGTAATGTTTCAATTTACCGATGAGAATATCATGAGATACGCAGTCGAAGGCTTTGTCTATGTATAATAAAAAATATTTGTATTGCATTAAGTATATCAATTATCTAGTACCCATAACACAAGCTCTGCTCAGCTTCGGGCTATATAATGTTGTGTAAAATGTCCAGCATTATTTATTTATTTATTATTGATTTATATCTGATTCATGTAACATAGATAGGGGACAGTATAAAAATCGGACATACTTTTCTAATATCTTTTACGCTCTATGAAGATACATTTTGTGTTATGGGTACGATAACTCAAAAAAACAGAACATCTCTTAATAATATAACGTCGAAACTCGTAAGAGTTATATGTTATTCTATGGTATAACCAAATATTTATTTACAGATATCACACTAATATAATAAAACATAAAGCGGTGGCTGCTTTGACACGCTGAATGGCAATAATGCCAATGGAATGGCGTTGAGCCCAGATAAGAGTCTCCAAACTTACGCCCTGAAATAATTTTGAAAACAAATTATTATTACCTGGGGTTGCGAAACTAAAAGATTTTTTGGAAAGACAATTCTACGAACAAAACATCAGCAGTGATCAAAGCAATTGAAACATCGATACCTCTGCCTACCCCAATGTTAAATAGGCATAAGTTTATAAATAAACGTAATATAACACATTGTTACCTATAACAAGCAGCAGTGCACAATTTATAAGCTAAATACTCCCATGATCCTCACATTTCCATTGTAAAACCGAAACGGAAAAAATGCAGAATGAATCTGAATTAAATCCTTAGGGCTGTAACGACGCCATTAGAGAGGTAGCTAGCAGCCAAGATTATGGGAATGCCCATAGCTAGCCAGGGCTGCACAGAATAATACTCTGGGGCTGAATATGAAACTCGCTTTTAACATGCACAATGTCATACATGTTTCATATAGAGGTGGATAAAATTATCAAGGGTTTTTATTACATATTCCACTCTGTTTGCTCTAGGGGTTTTCATGGCTGTCTCGCTTACAGCGTTAAAAATAGATGGGGCTGCACTGTGATAAAGTCAGATAAAGTATAAAAAAAGTGAAATGTCAACGACAGCAATAAACTCTTCGGGTTTAAAACCATTTTAAAATTTTCGACAGTCTATGTTGAGATAGTCTATTGAACCGGTTGCTAAAACTTTTTCTTAAATTTAATATTAAAAGCTCTAAAACAGAGTAGTTCCAAAACAACCCTTCCGAACCCTATTAATATTATAAACGCGAAGGCTTATTTTGTCTGTTTAACAGACCAATCAACCAACGTGATAGAGTCTATCACGTTGGTTGGTACAGAGATAGAATATGACCTGGATTGGAACATAGTTACCTAGAACATAGGCTACCTATAACATGGGTAGGCTACCTGCAACAAAAGCTACCTACTCGTATATAACCTAAGCTACCAGTAACATAGACCCCCTGTAAAATGGATTACCTGTAACATAGACTACCTGTAACAATGGTTAATGGTTTAATGTCATCCCGCTATCACGCGAGCAGTCTTGGGCGGATACTAGTAGGTATTCATGAATTTCAAACGGTTTAGGTGTATGATCTAATTTCTGAAAATCCTACTTAAGGTCCCCTTATCTCCTCCTATTTACTACTGTGTGGAACGTTAAAGTCGTTAGGGCTTATAAAAATATTCAAAGTAATGAATTTTGGGAGCGCACTTAATTTAATGCTCTCAGCAGATGTTATATTAATAGGCAGGGATTAACGAGCTTGTAGCAAGGTTAAGATTTTAAATAGGTGCTTAACTTGATAAATTAATAGTATCTAAAGTTGCATATATTTAAACGTATTGTTTATAGGTGATAAAAACCGCAGCCGTACTGGCCCAGATGGAGGGTTCGATTTAATTTCATCAAAACTGTGAAGGGAATTCGCATTAGACTAGTCGTTATTAATCCACCTGCTAGTTATCTCACTAGCAGATTATTAATATGATGACACCCATCCCAGCCACAACTTCTAATCAAAAGGAAATCACATGCACAGGGTGATCAGAACATGCGTAAAATGTTCAGCCAGAACTTCTAAACAAGAGAAAATTTAGGAGCATACGTAGGGTGATCAGTAAATGCATAGAATGTTCAGCCAGAACGTCTAAACAAAAGGAAATCGAAGAACATGCATTGGGAGAACAGAACATGCGTAAAATGTTCAGCACAACTTCTAAATCAAAGGAAATCGAGGTAGATGCGTAAGGTGATCAGAACGTGCGTAGAATGGTACTTACTGATTCTTAAATTTCGTGTTAGCTTGTGAATATGCCAGGATAACCTATTTAATCAGGATTTCAGAATATTTGCCTAGTCTGATAGCTATATGCCGCTCCCAATCTCTCGATGAGTTTGTTACTTAACTTTATTCTTACCTGTTTTTATAACAGACTGGAATATGTTATGGCTGTTTTATACGAGGTAAGTAACTGGCGCCGAAATCGAGACAAGTCAGCGCTGACCTGCCACTGCCATCGTGTAAATCGATTTTGAAGACAGCGCAGTACTGTCGGACAGCGCTGTCTTCAATATTCCCGCTTCATATTTTTCGGCGCAAGTCCGCTCCTCCCGCGACCCGCGCCAGCGCCACTGTTCTCGTGTAAACGCCGAAGTCAGTCACTGTCGGTGTATTGTATGGTGACTACGCTGCATCGCTCCGCGATACGATGACGAAAAAACTGAACGAAGCCGAAAACATAAAGGTCGTACAACTATACAGGGAACATGAGTGCCTGTGGGATAACAAATCTATACATTATAGAAATAAGGATATGAGTGCAACCGCATTGCAGAGTATTGCACAAGAATTGAGTATAGAAGAGATTGGCCATTCCGAGGTAAAAAATAAAATTAAAAGTTTGAGGGCAACTTACAACTTAGAACTGGAAAAAATAAAAAAGTCCTCAAGATCAGGCGCTGGTGGAAATGTCTATATTCCAAAAGTGAGATGGTTCGAAGAAATGGATGCTTTTATAAGAAATGTATCTATACAAAGAAAAACAACAGTAAGTACCCACATTTTTATTATAAATTTTTTAATATAGTTTTTAAAATTAGTATTATGAAAAAAATAGTAGTAAACTTTGTTTTTAGTATTAAATTGAAATATAAATTTTAAGAAATTCTGTTAAACTGCCACGGTACACTTCCGTTCGTCATAAAGTAATTTTTCAACAAATCTCTTCTCTCTTTCGCATTTGCGGCATGGTTACCTCTGAGTTGATCAGTTATACTTTCTAATGGAGTTATTTCCGATCTCCAAGCACCTGGTATTATTTGTCCTTCAGAGTCCTCTCTGTCTACACAAGTAGGTGTTATGTAGTTAGAAGATTTTTTTCGCAACCAATTATGAAGGGCACAGGAGGCACAGACGATTGCATCAGTTGTGTTCAAATTGGTGGGAATTGCTTTTTCGAAGACACGGAATCTAGAAACTAGAATTCCAAAAGCATTTTCCACTATAAGTCTCGCCCGTGATAGTCTGTAATTGAAGATTTTTTCACTAGTAGACAGTTGCGAACCTGGATACGGTTTTAATAAATAAGTCTTTAACGGAAAAGCTGCATCGCCAACAATGATTCCATCCGCTGGAACACCATCCATCCATCCATCTTCTAAACGGCGATAAATCGAACAATTTTTAAAGACTCCCCCATCAGAAGCCCTGCCATTCGCACCAACATCGATATATGAAAAACAATAGTTATGGTCTGCAATAGCCATCAAAACAATACTATTTGTTTTTTTATAGTTGAAAAAATCACTTCCACTATTTAGGGGAGCTTTGATAGCGACATGTTTTCCATCAATTGCTCCATAACACGAGGGGAAATTCCATCTGATGTTAAATCCTTCTTCTATAATTTTCCATTCATCCTCTCCATCTGGAATCTGCAAAGGAAAAATAATAATAATGATTAAAACAATCATTTAATTTTTTCCTGTATGTATTACATATTTATTATTTGTTTACTGTGTATGTAGGTAGATATTATGTTGAAATGGCTATATATACAACCTGTATTCGATTTAGCTGTTCGTTATTATTACTAATTAAACTTTTTTTCAGGATAATTCTGACACACCGAACAATATTCCTGTTTCTGGTGATGATGATGAAGATGAGACAAGATTCGACGCTGAAAATAATAACACTGCGAATTCACCAGCTTCAGAATCCGGGCTGACCACACCAAGACCGAGGTCAAAACGTAGCAAACTGTCTCAGATGTCGGAAATGATAAAAGATATAAAAAATGTTGCACATAGTATCAATATGCCACCCGAAGAAGAAAGTGATTGTGATATTTACGGAAAGCATGTGGCTTCTCAGTTGAAAAAGCTCTCTGAGGAACAATGTATAATTGCACAGGCGGAAATACAAAAAATATTAGCTAAATGTAGACTGGCAGATATAGAAAATAGAAGAAGAAACATGAATGTTTACCAAAATACACACTTTTCTATGGCATCTACTAGTCGTTCACAGCAACACCAGAATCGTTATACTCCTAGTCCAGCTTCTACGACCTACAGCGGCAGCAGTAGTTCCTTAGGATTCTACCCCCCCCGATGTACCTCAGATGCCGACCTCAAGTAATAGTTCTTTGGGATTTTATCCCAACCAGTCTACACAGATAGCTGTCCCCAGTAGCAGTTCTCTGGGATATTACCTTTCATCACAAACTCAAAGTATTGTATATGTTCATGGGGAGGGGCTGCAAAGACATTTATGTTAGAAATTGAGCGCGCGCAAAGAGCTCTCCTCAAAACTATGTTGTATTTGCCATTCCGCTTCTCTACGAAAATCCTATATAACCAGGTTAGGGTATTTAGTGTTCGCAAGTTGTATATTTACCAGTGCATTCGCCGATATCACCGTATTACTGTCCCAACATTAATACTAAATCAAAAAAGAAGAAACCTTTACCCGGTTCCACATACTCGTTGTTATATAGCTCGGTGTCACTACTCTTATAACGCACCCCGCTTATACAAAAACATTGATTCCAGATTGTGTATCAATCAGTGTAGCAACTACCAACTAAAAGCTATTTTAATTCAATGGTTAGAGTCCTTTGACTACTATCAAACTGAGAACTTAATTAACTAGCGCACACACCCTCTCAACACAACCTCATACACACACCTACATCCACACTCACCCACACACCCTGCGGGTTCTCCTGTGATACCCAGACTCTTAAGAGACTGGTGGTAGCAGGAGAGCCTGCGCACATATTCAACTTCACTTTTCACACACGCTACACCCACACACCACACACCACACACAACACACTCACACACTACACTAACATAATACACCCTAACTTTTACACTCACTCTCACCGCCACCCATTTTCATCAAATTGCAAATGTAAAAATTGTGCTATTTTAATTGGGAGAGAACTGTTTCCTGGGCCACAGCTTACGCTTTTCCGGGAGACAGGGCTTCAACTTTATCTGTGTAACTTTAATTTAGTCAAATAAATGATTTATGATTATGATTATGATGATCACAAACTCAAAGTCCAAGATATGTAGATCCCAGGCAGGTGATCGTCACTAATGCCCCTATAACTCAGCTTAATGATAATGTGGAGTGTGAAAGCGACAGTGCAACTGATGTTATCAAGTATGCATTTGATACAGCTTAATACCAACTTTTGTCAAGATTTTTATGATTTGGTTTGTGATCGTCATTTTTTGATAGCCTACTTAAATACCTACTGTTGTCTAGATTATTATAACTTGTGATTGTTAATTTTTTGATAGCCTACTTAAATACCTACTGTTGTCTAGATTATTATAACTTGTGATTGTTAATTTTTTGATAGCCTACTTAAATACCTACTGTTGTCTAGATTATTATAACTTGTGATTGTTAATTTTTTGATAGCCTAATTAAATACCTACTGTTGTCTAGATTATTATAACTTGTGATTGTTAATTTTTTGATAGCCTACTTTAAGTATTTTCTAAATAAATCAGTTTCTTACCTTAATCTCTGTTTTTAATGATTCATATATTGCCCAACACACTTCTGGTATTAAATTAGAAATAGATGGTATCGATACACGATAAAAGTGACTGAGACTCCGAAACGACATTCTAGAAGCCAAATATGTCAGCGTAATTTCCAGTTTTACTTTGGCTGGCAAGGCGTCTCTCATAAATGTGTCTTGACGCTGAATGGAGCTTGATAATAACATAAGCAAATCATCAAAGTTTTTTGGCGTCATTCTCAAGGCCAGTTTGTATTCCCGAGGATCTTCAAGTCTCAACTGGGTTAACAACAGAGCAGAACCTCTAGTTATATCTCTGTCATCTATCCATTTCCTTACCCAAATTCGTTTCTGTTTAGATAAATCTTCTTCTAACATGTCAATTAGTTCTTGCATCATCACAAAGGTTATTTTTCTTAAACAATTATTCACTTTTGTTTTTTGTAGTTTTCGATTATTCATTTTACGAACGTGTGTGCACCAAACAAAATATCCTCGACGACTGGCCTCGTGTAAACGGTGGGCGACAGTTTTTGGCGCCAGCGCTGTCTCGGCACTGGCGTCAGTTACTTACCTCGTATAAAACAGCCTTAAGGCTGCGTCCCCAGTAGGCAAACTGCTCGCCGCTGACTGAGTTAGCGGCATATCGGTTTAGTACGCCCTTCTATATATTTGAAATGGAGTGTTCACAGTTTGATAGTTTTGCGCTTACTCTACGCAGTTTGCAGCGTTACGCGCAAAACTAGCAAACTGTGTACTAGATGTACTACTACGACTAGATCTACTAGATGACTAGTAAATTGGAACGCGATCGGTTTTATTTTTTGGTTAGAGAATTATTTGTACGGGATATGGTTTTTGCATTTTTATTATTTGCATAGGGTACATGCCTCAACAACTCAAAATCTGTGAAAATTTCAACCAGCTACCTCTTACGTTTGCCGAAATATTATCCTGTGATACAAACACACCAGAAAAACAGACAGACAGACAGACGGCTTAGGCTTAGTAATTGGTATTTTTTATGGGTCTGGTCAATCTCAATTATTTCTTAATTCACAGTTCTTGTTTTATTGTTATGTGAAAATTTGCATGCCTAGTAATAAGGTAGAACATAAGTGGACTTCATCTAGTTTAAGACCTTGATACAATGTTCTGGCAAATCAAATTATCTCATCTTGGTTCATGATTGGCACCCTTTGGAACCCTAAAAACTATTTTTGCTGCTGTCTATTTTCATAATGCTGAAACTTAATTTATAGCAGTGGATATGTCATTTGTCTCTGCCGTCTATTGCAATAAGGCGAGAGCCTCTCAAACTCCTCTCACATGGCTATTTGCAAGCCTGAGGCTCAGTCACGTAGGGAACGAGTTAGGGACTTATGAAAGCCTCTCCTTACTCGATCTGAATGTAAATGTGCACGTTTTTCAGAGAAAACTGCCTTAGTTTTCAAACCTTAGTAGCTTTAACATAAGGCTTAGATTTTTTTTTGTGGTGACAGATGTAACAGGTGAGTGTTGGCATGTGTGGGTCTGGTCGTTCCACGTAATGAGCGCGAGGTGAATCGTTTTTCATTGGAAAACAAGTTGGAATGATTACAATAAAGGAAATTGCATCAGTGCTGACCTAAATGCTGTTAAGGAGAGGGATTCATAAACTATTATAACGTATAGGACTTTTAAATTAAAAAAATCCATTTACAATATGAAGTGTGTGTTTGTTGGATGAATCTACCTAGAACAGGCTGAATTTACAGGCTGAAATAATCGGTTCCGTTTGCCTGTACAATGTAAATATCTGTTTTAAAAGAGGTTTATTTATAAATAAATAAATAAATAAATAATGCTGGACAAGTTCACACAACATTATCTAGCCCCAAGCTAAGCCAGAGCAAGCTCTGTGTTATGGGTACTAGTTAACTGATATACTTAATACAATACAATACATAGTTGTTTTTTTTTTACTATACATAGAAAACACCCAGAACACCCTGAACATATATCTGCTGATCGCATAAATATTTGTTCCGAGACGGGAATCGAACCCGCAACCTCCTGCGTCGCAGGCGAACCATCGCCAACTGCGCCACAGAGGTCGTCAATTTGATATATATTTTCTGTTGTAATATAACAAATCGCGTAACACAATTTCAATTTAAATGTATGATGAAAGAATGTGGTATTCGATCGCTAAAACAAGACAAAAAATGCCAGGTTTAGTTTCACAATAAAATTTATATTCTTGAGTTTATACTTTTATCATTGTAAAAAACACAAACAAACTTATAAAAACTGATTGACATAAAAGTGCTACTAGTTTTCAGCATTCAGTTTTCGCGTGTATTACGGAACTTGATACCTATCAAAATATATCAAGTGCAAGTCAAACTTGGGGAACATTTTTGATGTAGGTTGATGATTATCAACACAATCATAAACTACAAATAACATGACATTCATGATGTTACTATTGAAGTCTAGTAAAACTTCAATAGTAACATCATAAACTAAGTACATATTTAAGCTTATTAACTTTTTGAATAGAGTGTATTGAGAAAGCAGCTACTACTAGTTAACTATATAGGTATATCTGGTTAACTCAACAAGTGTCTAGTTTTTTAGTTATTTAGGTACTAGGAAACAAGGAAAAACAGAGCGTTTCACAGCACTGGAATTTTAATTCGTTATGTACCTAATTAATATTAGCGCGCTTCAACTCTTAATATTTCGCTAATTAAAGAAGTTTTTCCAGTTATTCCGTTTTCTGTGTCGGTTATTTTAATTCATACTTAGCCCTGTTAAAGTACATGAACATCTTTTATTTGCAGCCGGTGCATTTTATCTTGAGGACTCTCATTTTTACAAGATTTGATGTAACTTCATTATGTGAACTTTAAACCCTATGCATGTTGCACCTAACCGATTGATCTGAAATTGTACATATAAGTGAAGTTCCGATGGCAATACAATATTATGGTGACAGCGAGCTGAGCTGATGGTGATGACAAGAGGTGGACAACGGAACTCCACTATGATTAATGCCTGGCAGTGTTTGGACTCGTTTCGATCAGCTCACGGTTATGTTCACTAACTTCATAAAAGCTTATTTTAAATTGATATTCTTCAACAAAAACTTACTTGATATTTTGGAACGGCGGAGCCAATCTAGTTCCCGTCTCACGGTTTTCGAGCGTGGTCGTGGTCGGTGCTCATGAAGAAGGACCTCTAAATGGTCAACGAAACGTCAGCAGGAGAATAGTATATAAGGGTCACTTACTCGGTGCTACCGTTTAACTTTAAAAGACCTACGGTACCACGGTACGGTCAGGGGTCAACCTCTGTGGCGCGGCGGGCGAAGGTTGGCCTGCAACGCAGGAGGTTGCGGGTTCGATTCCCGCCTCGGAACAAATATTTGTGCGATCGCAGATATTTGTTCAGGGTGTTCTGGGTATTTTCTATGTATAATAAAAAATATCTATCTATGTAATATATTGTATTAAGTATATCAGTTATCTAGTACCCATAACACAAGCTCTGCTTAGCTTGGGGCTAGATAATGTTGTGTGAACTGTCCAGCATATTTATATATTTTTTATTTAGGGGTACCGTGGGTCTGAAATGTAAAGTACGTGGTGTATAGTCGTAATTTTTCTAAAATTATGTAACTTCATGTTATTTGATACTGTCACACAACAGTATTTTTATAATCATACCTACCTTACAAACTCTAATCTACTAAAGTAACGAAGTTTGCAAGTCTCGACAGAGCTTTATTTGTTTTAGTCTTTCGGGGTCGATACTCTGGGTCCGTGGCCGCGTGGGGTACAGGGGCCCTTCGCGTATTCATAATTATTTCAGAGCGTCTGGTCGAGGCCACGTGTGATGTGATGGACCCGTGTCCCAAAACATCTGTTTAATATTTTTTTTTTATATCACAGCAAGATTTCGTTTCTTATTGTCTGAAGTGAAACAAAGGGAGTTGATTGCTTCCTGTATATTCAATAGAATTTAAAGTTCCCAGGATATTAAAATTCTATGTGTCCAATATAGAAAGCTGTTATTTTAGGATTCTTGGATGAGCGACAATGGTTTTAGGATTTCTTCACAGTCACAGATGGGGCAAGCAGATGTCCTGACAATGGGTGATGGAGAAAAAAACCTTCCTTGCATAAAATGCGTGTGCTTGGGGAATTTTGGTACCTTGGTTATAACTGATCTGTAGAAATCTCGAGTAATTAGTTGAGATAAGTTATTTCGTCATGAAAGGAGACGTCTAGACATGACTAGATCACTTATCGAATAACACCTTACGAACCTAGGAAATAACTAGATTCTGCATTTCAGTTATAACTAGATATGAGTCTAATTTGTGTAGTGTTTCAGCGAATGGACACTGAAATCTGCGGATATACATATGCTTTACTTGTTTTTCATGTTGGGAGACCGAGATTGAAACAATGGACTATATCTCAACCTGAAATGCGCGCGAACGCGACAGTTGGCGCCAAAAGGCGAAGCGACATCATGCGAGGCTTGCGAGCCCGCACGCTGAGTTTGAATTTGGCGCGAAAAGTTGCGTCTCTTACGCAATGGTGACAACAAGATGTACCAATCACGTGTCACCCAGAAGATGTACAATGGACCAATGGCGTAACAGCAGTGGGGCGTGTTACGCTACTTTGAGTAAATGCCGTTAGAATTAAGGAATAGTGTTGCGACGGGGAGAGCGCAAGTCATTGAGTTTTGAACTGCGGAAGGAGGAAGTTTAGTTTCGCTAAGCACGAGAGAGTGTACTAGAAATCAGTGTCGTCTGACGGGGTCGTAACTAAAGAAGTGTTTAAGTCTCAGAGAAGACAGTGTTTATAATAATAGAATCAAGTGGCTAGCCTTCAAGAACATTAAAAAGCTAAGTTTTACTGTCCAAATCTGAAATCCAAATGACCTAATGACCTATTAAATCTCAGTAAATATTGGCATCATATATGTGCCCTGATTAACCTCCATATAAAAATGTGATCAGATCATTTGGATTAGTAATATATCTCAATTTGTGCGTGTATTTCAGACATATATATACCTCTATATTGCAGATTTCGTCTATAAAGACGTGTCCTTTTGTTCGGAGCCTAATTTATTGAGGGCCGTAGCAAAAATAGCTACTTAACGCTAAAGATTCTCCCACCAGTAAAATCCGGTTAGTAGTGGTAGGGTAATTAATGGCATATTGGTGTCCTTAGTTACCTGAGGCGAGTAATCTGTTTTCAGTTGAGGGAAAGCTGGATATGTTAGCTATTTCGCGTAATGCTAGGTATTATGAAAGATAACTAACATATCGCACCAGTGGTGGTATTATTAACCGCATTTTAATAATGCAATATAGAGGCTTGTCTTAGATTTAATTTCCTACAAGCCAAACCTGTATGCGGGATTGACTCGTCTTACTGTATTTCATTGATTTGTGTGTGTGTGCTTGAATGATTAAAATATTCCAATACTGAATTTAATATCACACGGTTTGATTTTGCTCAGATAAAACCCTAAATACTTAGGCAGGCTTATCAAATACATTTAGCACTCAGATAGTGCATACAACAGCTAAGAATAAGTAATTTTAGCCTGGATCCCGAGAGAGCAGATGCTGAACGTAAGTCATGATTATGCTAATTAATTAACAATATATTTAATCCTTAAATAGGCTCTGATTGTTTGCACAACGAATTCCCGCTATAAGCGAAGGTGGTTACAAGCGCTATATAAATATCTAAGCGATCTAATATCGGAGGCCTCCGTTTTACAACAACATCAAGATCAGCTACTGCAGACACGAGTTGTCTTAACCACGCATAGGACCAGGAACAAGCTTGTCCTGAAGAATCCACAGATGCTGACTTAGGACCTGGTGCCATGTCGAACCGTTCACCATAGAGGTCATCAGGCGGAGGAGTCGATCACACAGAACTGATAGCGGTCCATAGAAACCTGGCTGAGGTACAGCTCGATAATCACCAGCAAGTATCCATAAAAGTCAAGTCTAGAACCCTGGGGGCCCGATATTGATCGATCTAGCTCTCAAAGGTTCATAGACTTTCGTTAGAGTGCATATACAGCAGAAGTCCGGTTCTAATCTCTAGAAGGATGGGTTTTTTTATAAAGATCAACAATTCACAAAACCAATTACGGACTCAAAAGACTCAATCCGGACAGAATTGAACCTTGTTACTAAACACATGACTAGCGGGACACACACTGCCTTAAACATATCAATTTCAAGTAATACCAGACTGGTCCAAATACAGAGAAATATATATATCCGTTTCTATTCTAAGCTAAAAAGCAAGTTGTAAGTAAACCGTTCTGTTCAGGCCAATTCATGACCAGCTCTGTTCTGGTGAGCTAAGGTCAGCAGTCTACTGAGAGAGAGAGAGGGGAGGAACGTTCAATTGCTCCACTAGGGTCTAGATGGTATCTAGACCGATACTAGGTAAGGAGGGGGAAACGTCACATTTGGCGCCGAGTGACCAAGGATTTAGTGATAAGGTTATTGCATAAGGCTTTAACCACTAAACAAATTATCTGAGTTATTTGAATTTAATTCATTTTATTAAAATACACAACGTAGGATCAATCAATTAATTATTTGCAAACATATTAAAGAAGACAGAACGTAACTTCAATTAGTTTTACAACCATAGAAACACGAATTTCAAAATTTCAGAGACCATTGCTATCTATAAATAAAACAAAAGATAAGTCATTATAACTGTGTTACACGAGTTGCTTACGTGTTAGAGGGTTTATTCTGAGTGAAATAAGTTTTAGTTATTTATAAATAACTAAGTATAAGAAATTCAGTATTTGATTATACTTGTGCATGATAATTATAACTGCTTGTTATCATGTCTGCCAACGCTCCAAGGAAAAGTAGCAGGAGAGGTACCACCAGAGACACGTCCGTAACATCAAGGGCAAAGAAGAGTCGTACTGTGGAAACCGCACAGATGAACCAAAGCGATTTAGGTTTTCAGATTTTGGGAAATAAATTGGACGCGATTTTTAAGCGTTTAGATACACTAGAACGAGAGCGCGAAAATGTAAGCATTGCAACTAGTTCCGTGGCGAGTACAGGTTCAATTCCATCGGGGATACAGGGCGATCAAATGATTATACCGCAGACAATAGAAATAGTGCAAAGTTCTGTGCCAGTGACACAGCCCATTATTTCCAGTTCGGAAAACGGAAACACTTATATAATAAGACCGGCTGTTGATAAGCCCATCTTCAGTGGAAAAAATGACACGAATCCAATGAAATTTTTAAAAAAATTAAAACGATACATAAATTCCAGTAATGGTATGCATCGCGCGGTAGATATTGCGACCGAGTGTTTAACGGGGTCAGCATTAAAATTATTAGAGATATATAGTGACGGATGGACATCCTTAGCTGACTTTGAAAGGGATTTTCAGAAAGTGTTTTGGGGAGAAACGCAACAAGAGAGGGCCAAATATAAGCTAGTTAATTCTACTTGGGATTCAAAGTCTCAGACGACCATGAGCGAACATTTCGCAGGACAAATCGATACAGTGCGATTTTTAACATCACCGTTGACGGAAAGCCATATGGTCAACTCCGTGATTAAGCATTTCCCCGTAGACATACAACGGTTATGGTCAATTCAGAAGGGTAATAAGACTATTTTAGTAGCGGCAGAATTCCTTCGCGATATGGAACAAGATATAACGATTAAAACAAGCGAATCAGATAATTACTCGAATCGAGGTAATGAGCGCGTTGGAAGGGGTAATTACAGGCGCGTAAATTCTATGAACACTTCGTTGGCGTGGAGAGGTCAGAACTCAAATCGTGGACGCGGTCAACGTCGTGGTAGGAATTATTATAGAGGAAATCGAGCCACGTCTTGGCCAGCTATTAAATGGGAAAGGGCCAACAATACCGAATCGAACGGAACAATTAAACCAGTGCCTAAGCCCACGGAATCCAATACAACACAGGCGGCAACTTCAAATCAGGGAAACGCATGAGTGTCGGACACGACAGCCTCTGTGATCCGACAATGAATATAGATGCAAGAGGTTTAAATAGTACCGTTAATATGATTTTAGGACCGGAAATTAGGACGAGATCGGGCGCAAATGTTGTAGCGTATAACTGTATGATAAAGACCGGTTGGAGGCCAGGAAAGGCGTTAGGAAAAACAGAAAACGGGTGCAAAGTTCCAGTAGGTAATGCTATTTGTTCGAACAGTTACAGCATCGAAGCGAGCTTAGGGTTGTTATTAGGAAAAGATAACGACGAAATTCTTTTGTGCCAAGAGGTAGGCAGGCCGTGTAACATCTGCGATAAGCGCGAGGCAAGGTTGTATACAATTTTTAGTGATTCATCCTTTTATGACGACGAAAATACAGCTCACAGCTTATATCGTTTACCCGAAGTAACAATAAAAATAAACGGAAAAGAGATTAAAAGTTTGCTAGATACAGGAAGTCAGGTTACAGCGATTACATCGGAGCTGTATGATTCAATTAGAAGCGAAGTAGGTGTTTTACCGGAAGTTCCGACACCGTGCATGCAAATTCAAGGTGCGTTCGGGTCGAAGAGTGAAAAGGTTAATAAACTCAATGTGGTTACGATAGAGTTAGGCTCAGTTCAAATCGATACGCCCGTAGTTGTTTTAAAAAAGCTTCCGTATCCGATGATATTAGGACATGATTGGTTAGAACGTATGAGGGCGGTCATCACATGTGGTCCTGAAAAGATCTTAAGTATAGAACATCTTGGGATTAGAACTCAAGTTAGAATCGGGTCGGATCACGAATGTTTAGATTGGGAACGAAGATTAAATTGTTTAGAGAGAACAATTACTTCAAACACGACTGATAACGATAAGCGGTTATCCGTAGAACAATACGTCCAGGGGCTAGATAAATCAGTTGAACAAAAGGATTTATTGTTATCTGTTTTGCGGCAATATAAAACGGTGTTTTCACATAAGCCTGGCAGGACCAATAAATACACTCACAAGATTGAAATGACAGATCAAACACCTTTCATGAAACGATCTTATCCGATACCATTCAAACATAGAGATATCGTAGGACAAAAGATAATGGAATTAGAAGCTTTGGGTATCATAAAGCGTGAGTCAACAGCCTTTTGTAGTCCGATGACTTATGTCATAAAGAAAGATGGCAGTGTTCGATTATTGTTAGACGCACGCGAATTAAATAAACGAATGATGGGGGACGTCGAAGCGCCACCCCTCACGTCAGAGATTTTACAGTCTTTTCATAATGTCAAATTCATAAGCGTATTAGATTGCAGTGATGCCTATTTTCACATACCGTTAGATAGTGATTCAACGAAATACACAGGTTTCACGTTTATGGGAAAGTCATACACGTATAATGTATTGCCTCAGGGATTAAAAACATCAGTATCGAGTTTTAGTAGAGCAATGGATATTATCTTGGGGCCTGAAGTCAGAGATTTTTGTGTGAATTATCTAGATGATTTAGTGGTATACACATCGGGGACCCTAGACATGCATTTGGAACATTTGGGACAGGTATTAGAAAGATTGCGGCAGGCCAATATGACATGTAATTTGATTAAATGTAGTTTTTTTCAAACAGAGGTTAAATTTCTCGGCCATATTGTATCGGTAAATGGAGTGAGAATGGACCCTGATAAGACAGTGGCCATAAAGCAATTCCCGGCGCCCAAAAACGTAAAACAATTAAGGGCTTTCTTGGGGCTCATAAACTATTTCCGGAGATTTATTCACAAATACGGGGAGCAGACGAAACCGTTATGTAAGCTATTGCAAAAAAGCGAGGCTTTCATATGGACCGAACAGTTAAACGAGGTTTTTGAGCGTGTGAAAATTTTATTTTTAGATACCGTAATGCTAGTTCACCCTGATATCAATAAAACATACTATTTGCAAACGGATAGCAGTGCCGTAGGTATCGCATGATGTGTCTATCAATTATCAGAAGAAGGTGATCGTATGATCGTAGGTTTTTGTAGTAAAGGGTTGACAGACGCCGAGATTCGTTGGACGGTATCGGAGCAGGAGTTATTTGCTATCATTTTCAGCCTGACAAAATTTGAAACCTACTTACGCGGAGCTAAAATGATCATTCGAACTGATCATAAGAGTCTAACGTTTTTACATTCGTGGAAATTACTAGGTGCACGTATGAAAAGATGGGTACATTACATGGGACGTTTTGACTATCGTATCGAGTACATAAAGGGGACCGATAATTGTATAGCAGATGTTTTGTCTAGACACATACCAAACGTGGAGTTAGGTCGAGGAACTAGAATAGTCAGTCCACAACTAAACATGTTTAAAACAGCTAATTATATATACATATATAGTACAATTGCAGAAAGCTGACCCCAAGTTACAAGCAATAATTACGAGGTTGTTGATAAATGACAGTGCGTCACCCTCTATGGAGATGAGGTTTTACGAGATGAAAGACGATATGTTGTTTTATAAGCGCACTGGGTCGGGTGAAAAGGTTATTGTCATACCGGAAGTAATGAGAGACGAATTGATAAAGAATGTTCACGAGGAAATTGGGCATTTTGGTAGGTATAAAGTACATGCTATAATGAGGAAAAGATTCTACTTTACACGTATGCCACGTGAGATTGGTAGAGTAGTGAGAGAATGTGACTTATGTCAGAAAACAAAACATGAGTTACAGGCAACGGTGGGTCCGAGTCAGCCAGTATTAGCTTTGGAAATAGGGGAAATTGTCTTTGCTGATTTGTATGGGCCATTGCTGGCAGGTCAATTCGGGATGTGTTATGTTTTGGTAATGCAGGATGCGTTTAGTAAGTTGATAAAATTGTATGCGTTGCGGAAGGCTACGGGAAAGAGTGTCGTATCATGCGTAAGGAAATTTCATTTAGAAGTAACGATAAAGCGAGTTGTAACGGATAACGGAGCACAGTTTGTGTCGCGAGCATGGGAAAATGGACTAGCTAAAATGGGTATCGTGTTATCACACACATCAGTACGAAATCCGCGGCCCAACTCTACCGAAAGAGTGAATCGCGAGTTGGGGAGACTGTTCAGAGCCTATTGTAATAAATCACATAAGAGTTGGGTAAGTGTGTTACCAATTATCGAAGAATGCTACAACAATGTAATACACTCTAGTACAAAATATACTCCGTTAGAGCTCATTGAAGGGAATTCAATTAAATTGACAACTGACACTTATATTAAAAGATTTGATGGGGAAAGTCGCGAACCGAAAGAGTTTATGCGCGAGCGAGCGAGAGAAAATATAGTCAAGGCCGCAGCTACACGAGAGGTTACATATAATAAAGGTCATAAACTCATACAATTCAACATCGGAGATAAGGTCAAGTTGAGGACGTTACCAAAATCAGACAAAAGTCAGAAGATAACCAAAAAGTTTGCGTTGCTATACGAGGGACCATACGTCGTGGGTGCGATACCGTATGCCAACGTGTATACGTTGATTAATAATGAAAATCATATCCGAGGGAATTATAATGCTATACACTTGTCAAGGTATTATGAAAACACGAGCGTTATGAATAAATTAAAATAAATTAAAATAAATTAAAATAAATTAAAATAAATTAAAATAAATTAAAATAAATTAAAAATAAATAAAAATAAATAAAAATAAATAAAAATAAATAAAATAAATAAAAATAAATAAAAATAAATAAAATAAATAAAAATAAATAAAAATAGATAAAAATAAATTTAAATATATTAAAAAAAAAAAAAAAAAGGGATTATCTTAGGTTTGAGGGTGGTCAAACACCACAAACATATTTTGTAGATGGGTATCTTAAGGTTAAGCTTAGTTTGAGGGTGGCCACTTTGCGAAGGGAGACCGATAGGTCGAAGTTTTTTTTTCACGTGTGCTCTTATGAGGAACCGTGTTCTGAGTTGGGAGATTAAGTATTGATGAAAAGTTAAGCACTAGATGTTTCTGCGTGTTCAATTTTCAGAGGGTGGAATGTGATGGACCCGTGTCCCAAAACATCTGTTTAATATTTTTTTTTTATATCACAGCAAGATTTCGTTTCTTATTGTCTGAAGTGAAACAAAGGGAGTTGATTGCTTCCTGTATATTCAATAGAATATAAAGTTCCCAGGATATTAAAATTCTATGTGTCCAATATAGAAAGCTGTTATTTTAGGATTCTTGGATGAGCGACAATGGTTTTAGGATTTCTTCACAGTCACAAATGGGGCAAGCAGATGTCCTGACAATGGGTGATGGAGAAAAAAACCTTCCTTGCATAAAATGCGTGTGCTTGGGGAATTTTGGTACCTTGGTTATAACTGATCTGTAGAAATCTCGAGTAATTAGTTGAGATAAGTTATTTCGTCATGAAAGGAGACGTCTAGACATGACTAGATCACTTATCGAATAACACCTTACGAACCTAGGAAATAACTAGATTCTGCATTTCAGTTATAACTAGATATGAGTCTAATTTGTGTAGTGTTTCAGCGAATGGACACTGAAATCTGCGGATATACATATGCTTTACTTGTTTTTCATGTTGGGAGACCGAGATTGAAACAATGGACTATATCTCAACCTGAAATGCGCGCGAACGCGACAGTTGGCGCCAAAAGGCGAAGCGACATCATGCGAGGCTTGCGAGCCCGCACGCTGAGTTTGAATTTGGCGCGAAAAGTTGCGTCTCTTACGCAATGGTGACGACAAGATGTACCAATCACGTGTCACCCAGAAGATGTACAATGGACCAATGGCGTAACAGCAGTGGGGCGTGTTACGCTACTTTGAGTAAATGCCGTTAGAATTAAGGAATAGTGTTGCGACGGGGAGAGCGCAAGTCATTGAGTTTTGAACTGCGGAAGGAGGAAGTTTAGTTTCGCTAAGCACGAGAGAGTGTACTAGAAATCAGTGTCGTCTGACGGGGTCGTAACTAAAGAAGTGTTTAAGTCTCAGAGAAGACAGTGTTTATAATAATAGAATCAAGTGGCTAGCCTTCAAGAACATTAAAAAGCTAAGTTTTACTGTCCAAATCTGAAATCCAAATGACCTAATGACCTATTAAATCTCAGTAAATATTGGCATCATATATGTGCCCTGATTAACCTCCATATAAAAATGTGATCAGATCATTTGGATTAGTAATATATCTCAATTTGTGCGTGTATTTCAGACATATATATACCTCTATATTGCAGATTTCGTCTATAAAGACGTGTCCTTTTGTTCGGAGCCTAATTTATTGAGGGCCGTAGCAAAAATAGCTACTTAACGCTAAAGATTCTCCCACCAGTAAAATCCGGTTAGTAGTGGTAGGGTAATTAATGGCATATTGGTGTCCTTAGTTACCTGAGGCGAGTAATCTGTTTTCAGTTGAGGGAAAGCTGGATATGTTAGCTATTTCGCGTAATGCTAGGTATTATGAAAGATAGCTAACATATCGCACCAGTGGTGGTATTATTAACCGCATTTTAATAATGCAATATAGAGGCTTGTCTTAGATTTAATTTCCTACAAGCCAAACCTGTATGCGGGATTGACTCGTCTTACTGTATTTCATTGATTTGTGTGTGTGTGCTTGAATGATTAAAATATTCCAATACTGAATTTAATATCACACGGTTTGATTTTGCTCAGATAAAACCCTAAATACTTAGGCAGGCTTATCAAATACATTTAGCACTCAGATAGTGCATACAACAGCTAAGAATAAGTAATTTTAGCCTGGATCCCGAGAGAGCAGATGCTGAACGTAAGTCATGATTATGCTAATTAATTAACAATATATTTAATCCTTAAATAGGCTCTGATTGTTTGCACAACGAATTCCCGCTATAAGCGAAGGTGGTTACAAGCGCTATATAAATATCTAAGCGATCTAATATCGGAGGCCTCCGTTTTACAACAACATCAAGATCAGCTACTGCAGACACGAGTTGTCTTAACCACGCATAGGACCAGGAACAAGCTTGTCCTGAAGAATCCACAGATGCTGACTTAGGACCTGGTGCCATGTCGAACCGTTCACCATAGAGGTCATCAGGCGGAGGAGTCGATCACACAGAACTGATAGCGGTCCATAGAAACCTGGCTGAGGTACAGCTCGATAATCACCAGCAAGTATCCATAAAAGTCAAGTCTAGAACCCTGGGGGCCCGATATTGATCGATCTAGCTCTCAAAGGTTCATAGACTTTCGTTAGAGTGCATATACAGCAGAAGTCCGGTTCTAATCTCTAGAAGGATGGGTTTTTTTATAAAGATCAACAATTCACAAAACCAATTACGGACTCAAAAGACTCAATCCGGACAGAATTGACCCTTGTTACTAAACACATGACTAGCGGACACACACTGCCTTAAACATATCAATTTCAAGTAATACCAGACTGGTCCAAATACATAGAAATATATATATCCGTTTCTATTCTAAGCTAAAAAGCAAGTTGTAAGTAAACCGTTCTGTTCAGGCCAATTCATGACCAGCTCTGTTCTGGTGAGCTAAGGTCAGCAGTCTACTGAGAGAGAGAGAGGGGAGGAACGTTCAATTGCTCCACTAGGGTCTAGATGGTATCTAGACCGATACTAGGTAAGGAGGGGGAAACGTCACAGTGACCCGAGAGCTGGCTCTTACCTGGCTAAACGCATTGGTATGGCCATTCAGCGTGGCTCAACTGTTTTACTTGTATTTTATTTATTTTGTATCAACTTGGATTGTAAGTATTCCGCACTCAATGTCCGGCGGAGGGCATAGGTTTGCCATCACATAGGATTTTCCTAGTTTGGATACCTATGTTGTGCCACCCAGGTTCCATTCTTAGAACTAAATCTGATGTACCTACACTATAATGCATTTGTGACGTTTGTTACTGAATACATTACTATTACTATTAGTATATTATTACTGAATAAATTACTATTATTATTTCTATAAATTAAGATATTATTCGTAGAGAGTAACATATTACATCCCCATCTCAGTTTTAACCGAACCGATTTTGATTTTATAGAATTGAAACTATCGTGGTTGGGAATCAAATTAAAAGATACGGCGTTAGCCGTTTATCTTTTAATATGATTTTGATTTTGATTTTCTGTTTTTTTTGTTTGAAAGATGAATTAGTTTGGAGTTTTCTTAGCTATGTTTGCTCGAAATTGGTTTAGCCGTTTCATTAATTAATTACAAAATTAATTACTTGTATTATTAGAAAGACGCCCGAAAGTTTTCATCGAAATAGTTCTCGAAGCCAATACTAACAAACGAATAAGATACAAATCAAAGTAAATAGCGGTGTTTGTGTGGTCCAGACGAATAATTGGATCCAATACATTCTCAGGCCACTCTACTAAATAAATGTTTACCTTCTTATACCGGTCCTATTCGATAAAATGAGGATACATAAATCAATTAAGGTGGTTGGTGCAAAACCGTTTCCCATAAATACTTGGAGAAACCAATATCGGTGATAGATTAGTTAAAATTTCATCACTAGTCTTTTATTTTAAGTAAAAACTACTATAAAATGCCAATTACCCAGTTTTATTACATCAAATAAATTGTAATATTAAAAGTATTCAAATGTACTTTTTCATTCATACATATATTTTAAAATAACTATTCGATCACCAACATGGGTTCCTCAAACGGTTTGTAGGTATTGGAGAAGATATTGTTTGTTTTTATTTTTATTTTTAAAATAGACTTGATTTTAAATGTTGCATAGATACTAATTTTTTGCAAGTGACTGTACGTATGAGTGTACTGTATCTAGTATTTTTTTTAATAAGTACCTCTTAAGGGTTGTTGTACCTACGGTTGTTCTTGAGATGGAGGCATGTACTCGACTTTTCAATTCCTTAAAACTTTTAGATGTTGTGTACTTAGGGCCTAGTACAGGTTTTTTTAGTTGGTTTTGCATTCAGTATCCCGACTATCGAATTCCGAGTCGATATTTGTTTTATGTATGGTTTTCATGAGTTTCTCAACAAGTCCGCTCATCGTTTTCTCCATACAAAAACGAAACGGTTTTCGTTATTCCAAGTTATAACAAATTACAAACCTGTGGTAGGCCCTCTTGTCTCCATTCCAAACAAACACCAAAAATAATTTTCCTACGTTTTGTCATCAACATAGTAAAACGATATTTTAACCTTAAAGTCGTGAACCGCGAGGATGCTGGCGTCACTTTATGGTTCATTTTAGTGCCATTTTCATAAAATATTTGTAAGCAGTTTTCGTCACTTGGCTTGTAACTTCGTGTTTACTTTACACTATACAATGAAACAAAGAAATAAAAGCTACGAAAGTCTTCTTGCCAACTTCCACTTTTGTTTTCAAAAAGTGTTAGACCAACCGATATTATTAATAAATAAATAAATATATGTTGTTGGACAGTTCACACAACATTATCTAGTCCCAAGCTAAGCAGAGCTTGTGTTATGGGTACTAGACAACTGATATACTTAATACAATATATAACATAGATAGTTTTTTTAAATTATAAATAGAAAATACCCAGAACACCCTGAACAAATATCTGCAGATCGCACAAATATTTGTTCCGAGGCGGGAATCGAACTCGCAACCTCGTGCGTCGCAGACGAACGTTCGCCCGCCGCGCCAGAGGTAATAATAATAGGTTGTTTGTTTTTAAAAGGTTTTCAGTCATCAGTATATTTTAATGATTTTCCGGTTAAACTTATGTTGGTATTAATCGAGTAAGATAAACGACTCGTAAGTTTCGAGCAATTTAACCCTTAGTTTACGTAGTAACTATTATCTAATCTGTGCCTTAGTCATGTTATTCTCGCTCGTCCGAAAGGCACTAATTATAATAATTATGGATAGGGTATCAAGTTTTTATCAATAAATCTTTAAAAAAACAGCTTTCAATAAACGGGACTCATCCTCTAATTTTCCTAGTATTTTGGAATATTTTCATCAAAATCATATAGAGCAATCCGCCATTAAAAAAACTATTTTTGAAAGCGGTTCTCTATCGGCGAAGATATTGCGTAACATACACACAATAACGAGACTACAAAATCTGTCTTTTGACAATCAAGGCCACAAATAACATACGACTCAAGTAGCGCAACATAACTATAAGTGAGCAACATATGGCGGAGACTTCGAGCACTGCCGTAAAGTCGCATGTCTTTCGATCTTCTATAGGTTATATTTCGGGGAATGCTCCCAGGAACTTCACGATTCGGTTCCACCATCGAGCAGGCGTACGACTCGGTACCATCCTTACCTCATTAGTATAACCTCTTTTCGTACTAAACGTTATAGCCAGAGTGCATCTTATGAAAATATCATGAATGTAGTAGTACATGGATTGAGTGCTAAAATCATAGATTTAGTATATGTACTAGATCTACAATCAGAGATCGAAGATGGAACCAAAAAAAATATGTGCACGTGTTGGTGAAAGTCTATGTCCGAGTTAAAAATAGTGTTGTCCTCGACCAACACTTTTACATTGTCGATAGAATTCATCATCCGTCCGTGATGTGTATGGTAGATAAATACATCTTAATGCAGATTAAGTCTTTCATGAATAACACAGTTTGGCAGATTTGACGTCATAAAGAGAATTTTGAATACAGTTAATAAATAAACCTTTATTATTTATTGACCCCTAAATATTACAGTTTTATTTATAGGTGGGATCTTAGAGTTTCCCTTTTAAATTTAAACTTAAAATGTTTGCTGCATATACCTAGTGGAGTTCTTATTTGAGTCCATCCCACTCTTCTAATAACCGATAACCATTTTTCTCGTAGCAAAGGATTACTTGGAAATCGGAAAGCACAAAAACATTTTATATCAGCCGTGCTACGCCCATATAATTTTTCACTCTGTTACTTTATCTATAGACAATTTGTTACCCCAAAGTTTATTATTTTTCAAGTGTAAACCACGCTTTATGGATAACATTAAATTTAAATGTAACCCAAAAATTCCGTTCCAGTGGGACTCGAACCCGCACTCTCGCCTGTCATCGGCGATGCCTTAAACAATTTAGCCATAGATCGAGCTATGACGCTGGAGACGAAATTTGTGGGCACTATCAACTCGGCTGTAGCGCCAAGTTGATAGTGCTGTATCTACAGGTGTTTCATTGGAAACCTTCTGTTCAAAGTTCGAAAGTAAAGGCATCGCTGATCACAGGCGAGGGTGCAGGTTCGAGTCCCGCTGGAACGGAATTTCTGGGGTATATTTAAATTTAATTTGTTACCTATTATTTTATTAAGCAGAAATAAACAATATTTATTTATAAAAAATAAAAAATAAATATACCCTTTCGGGAAAAAGGCGTGTGTACAACAACGTAAATATTTACTCCAAAATATCTACTACACAAACTGCAATAAAACACCCGTGGTGCTTTAAAGTTACCTTTTCAATAGTCAATACAAAAACACACACCTCAATGTCCACCTGGTTATTATAGTTTTTTTTTAAAACGGTAAAATGTTAACAGAGCAAACATATTTACTCCAAACAAAGTAAACCTCCATTCTAGAATGGACAAAAATTTAATTTATAGTTAGGTACCTATAGTGCGCTTCATGTAAAAAGTAGTAAACTAGGTAGGCACTCATTGAATGCATAGGTATACATCTCTTAAATAAGTAGAAAAGTAAGTAATCTCTTAAAACGAATGCTGGAACGCCTGAAGAAGCTTGACCGCCAGCGTTCTTTTTACATGATGCGCATTATACTACGATATAGACTGCAACAGGACTATCGATATTTCTGACGTCATCACTTGGTCAAGCCCTATCGTAATCAAACATTTTTATATTTTACATAAAATATTGTTTATTTCTAGGTGCAGCAACGAAATATTATTAAAAAATATAAGGGAAAGTCCTAATCTACGAGTGAAACTGGTTTTTAGGCCATTTACTAAAGCAGAATTGATAAAATAAGCAATACAATCGAACTACCAATAATCTCTTATTTACCTGTGAAACGTGTATTTTCCCGGATAATTACGTCTTGTATATTCACAGTCACAAACTGAACATGACACCATTGTCATACAAAGTTATATTTGTTATTTAATAGTAAGATTACTAAAAAAATTACGAAATTAGTTAAACTGCACAAGAGACCGTCCGGTATGGGCATGAACTCAAGCAAAACATGTCAAATTCAATACATTGTTGCTGTCACTTTTCTTCTTGCACGGGGTACATTTAAAAATGACTTCTCTCTCCCACGCTTCGTTTGTCTATTTAGCGTAGCGAAAAAATTCTACGTCTATGGCTAAAATAGCATAGTGTTCCTTCTTACTCCTATGCTAGAAGATAGCTTGCTATCCTATGTTAGAGAGAAACAAATATTTTGTCACACGACAGTCGTTTTTCCGTTCCGTACCCTGAATTTTGGTATCATGCATATACATCTCCCTAGATTGTTACCATGAATGTACTAGTAATATGACATTTGGCCTGGTACGACTAACACAAATAAGAACTGATAGATTTATGCTTGTCTCATTCCAACACATGAATAAATTCATATAAAAGAATGAGACTGGTATAATCGATACCGTTTCGTTTTTAGCCTTAGTTCCATGCCTTTAGTTCTTATTCCGAGGACAATATAAACACAAACACGGCTAGGATACATTGTTTTATGACGTAGTTCCGGTACGGTTGCAAAACACAGTTTACTAAATAGCATCTCAACTTAGAAGCAACATAGCAGCATATGAAATATTTTAGACATCACTATATTATGTAAATACTAGCATTGAATCGCGATTTCGATCACTTTTTGCCAAGATAGAAAGTAGTCAGTGGCTCAATCTTATGACTTAAATGTATTTGACCGTAATACCAACAGGTTTAAGCGATATACAGTTGTGGTCATATAATTAAGAACGATTTGAAGTTCTAGAAGTTTTTTATTTAAATCGTATCATACACAGAGATGTGTACCTTCTGAAAAGCAACTAGTTATGTTATATAATAGTCACATTAATAGAGCAACCTGACTTAAGAATAAAGTATGAAATCGCTAACTATTTTTTGCACATTTTATTGATTTTATCAAAGTAACACATTCAAATAGTACTGAAACTGGACAAATAATTAAGAACGATTTATTTAACTGCTCGGGAATTGTTTTGTATGACACTTAGATTTAAAAAATCACAATATTATGTAGCACAGGAAACATAAAAAGAAATTTAATAAATATTTAACTAAAATTAATAGTTAATAGCATATCCACGGCTTTTAATTACAGCTTTACACCGGCAAGGCATTGACTCTATTAATTTTTGACATTTCGCAAGAGAAATAGAGTTCCATTCTTCTAAAAAAACGTCATACAGCTCTCTTAAATTTCCACACTTTGTATTTGAAACCTTTTTCTTTACTTCAAACCACAGATTCTCTATTGGGTTTAGATCTGGACTGTTAGCAGGCCAGTCTAAGCAGAAACTAATTGCGCTGTAAGAAATTCCTTTACGGTGCGTGCAGTGTGCTTTGGATCATTGTCATGCTGGAATGTCCAAATGACCGGTAGAACGTCTTCAGCGTATGGTAACATTCTTTCTTCCAGTATATTTTTGTATTGGAACTGATCCATGTTACCTTCTATCAACTTTACAGGTCCTTTTTTTTTTTTTTTTGTTTTTTTTTTTTTTTGTGACGAGGTGAAAATCTGCTACCAGATACCCTACCACATTGAGGGTGTGGTAGGGTTATGTGAGGTTCACGGACTCGTGGACTCACTAAAAACACCCCGGTGGCCGGCCTCGATGCATGTCAAGGGGCTCCGGGATCTCCATACGGAACGCACCGGTGCCCCTCTCGCATTTGCCTGTGGAGCACAGTCCCGGGAATAACACCCGTAGTTACGCCCGGCACCTATATAGGTGCTCACAGCGACAACTTGCCACAAGTTGCCGCCGCCTTCCCGGGATCCGCATACAGGCAGCCAGAGCCCTCACTCCAACCACCCGCGGACCCGAAAAGGCCCCTGCTCGGCAGGGGCTACCGCTCACTCCCTCACGAGGGAGGGAGAGGCGGCGTGGGGTGGCCGTTGCGAACACCCCGCCGCCGCCTCCTTCTCCGAGCGGGATCGGCCCTCTCCCGATCTCGCTCGGCGGCCTCTTTCTGAACCATTACGGTCTCACAGAAAGAGGCCACAGCCTTCCAAGCTGCCTCGTCTGCCAGCATAGCCGCTACTACGCCTGGCAACGAGAGGTTCTGCCCGATCCTTGCGACCAGGATCCGCCGTTCCGCGCACCACGCTGAGCACTCCTCCAGCGTGTGCTGTGAACTTTACAGGTCCTACACCATGTCCAGAAAAGCAACCCCAAATTTTCATATTTCCACCACCGTGCTTTAATGTAACTTTCGTGTACTTTGGGTCGAATGCTGTATTCGGGGGACGTCGTAGATATCGTTTTCCATCAGAACAAACTATGTTTATTTTCGTCTCGTCAGAAAAAATATAATTTTTCCACTGTTGCACAGTCCAGTTTTCATACTTGCTCGCAAATGCAAGCCGGGCTTGCCTGTGGCAAAGTTTTAACATGGGTACCTTTCTTGCTATCCTACCGTGCAATTTTTCTTCTACTAAACGTCTTCGAATAGTGCGTGCTGAGATTGCTGAAGGGTTGTTTTCACCAAAATATTCTTTTCTAAGCTCATTGGACCCTTTAAAAGGATTTTGTTTTGCCATACGAACGATGATTCGGTCATCTCGAGGAGTTGTTTTTCGCTGTATAGGTACACGTGGAACATTCGAAGTAGTTTGACACGTAGCAAAATGCTTTACAGCGTGGGAAACCATCGTTTTTGAACATTGCAGATGGTCGGCTATCTTTTTATAAGACCAATTCTTCCGGCGAAGTTTTATTATTACTTCCCTTGTAGATTTATCACAACTTTTATTTTTTTCCATTGTTTTTTCTGAAGAAGCAACCTAGACCTTTAATCTTTTACAGCACGTAATGGCGCCAAAATTATACAAACAGTAACAAATCGACTGAGTGTTCTCTATTTAAATTTGAATAAAGGTATAAACTACTTAGCGTTCTTAATTACGTGACCAGCCAGTAATAAGGAATACTTTGTTTAAAAGTAGTGTAAAACGTTTGCCTATTGATTTTTAGCCAATCATGTGTATCAATGAATACAGTGGTAATATGGAAATGTTTTACGATACCGAGAGAAATAAAAACAAATGCATACAATTAGTTTTGCATCTTAGTTGGAAAAAGTCTTCCCTTTATATCAGCGTTCTTAATTATATGGCCACCACTGTATCTACAGAATCTTGGTATTACGTTAATTTATAACTATGCAACACTGTGACTTACACCCGTTTGCACTAAACATAAAAATTGCCTGAGTTCCTTCCCAACTTGTAACGACGATAAATTTACTTGCACTAACCCTAAGCCATTCCTTAGTCTACTTTCGCTAGGTTGGCTTAGGTAGTTTGCCCTCTCTACCTTCCGGGCGTAGCTGGTGCCACTCCCGCCGAGCTATGTTCGGAAGATAGATGATGGCCAGGTAGGAAGTGACATCTCCCTCTTTCGCCACGATGACACGAGCACGTTTTCGTGGTGGAGGAGAGAAATGTCACTGGGCTCGCGTGGTGGTCGGAGTGAGGGCTCTGGCCACCCTCCTACGAGCCTTTGGATGGTGGCAGCACAGAGTGGACCCTGTGCTGCCACATTTGGAGGGAGTGTTTGTGGTTGGCTTTTTGGCCAATCACGGGATGGGCCCTGTTGGGCGTCGCGCGAGATGGGCACCGGTGCGTTCCGTAGGAGATCCCGGAGCCCATCGACATGCGCAGAGGATGGCCACCGGGGTGTTTTAGTGAGTCCACGAGTCCGTGAACCTCACATAACCGTATTGCACACTCAATGCAATACGGTATCTGTTTGCAGATTTCACCTCGACAAAAAAAAAAAAAAAAAGGTGTATCTTAACTAGGACAAGCCTAGCCTTATGTTTAGTGCAAACGGGAATTAGTCGTGTTTACATATTTGATTTCAAATCAAGATCAGAACAAAATAAGCAATGTTTAAGTGTATGCTAAGTCGATTGTAATCTGTTTGTGTATCCAATCAATAAAATAAATAAAATCTTGGTCATAATCCCCCTCCATGTGTGTACTCAATTTCATCGCAATTGGTTCATCCGTTTCGGCGCGATTAAGTAATAAACATACAAACATCCAAACGTGCAAACATCCTAACTTTGACATTATGATATTAGTGGGATAGTAAAGCAGAATAAATTATGTTGAAGTTACAACTGGAATTAACAAGACTATAGATAGGGTTTTCCTTATTTTGAACCCCCGACGCAAAAACGAAGCACAAGTTTGTCGTGTCTGTGTGCGTGTGTGTATGTGTGTCTGTATGTCTGTCGCATCGTAGCTCCCGAACGGATGAACCAATTTAGTTTTTGTTTTGTTTGAAAGTTGAATTTGTCGGGGGTGTTTTTAGCTATGTTTGATCAAAATCGGTTCAGCCGTTTTAAAGCGTTGAGGGTTTTTTTAATTTTTTACAAAATTAATTACTTGTTGATTTAGGTTTATAGAAGCTAATTATTATAGCTTGATAAATGACACAAACTTGGGTCGCCGTCACGTCTTGTGTTTGCGAAGTTTTAGGTCTACACAAGCTACGTTCGTACTCAACATTAAAGTGCAATTATTTAGAGTTAACAGTCAAGTAGTAACAAACTAGTCACCCTAGTCAAACCATTCTGTAGAACTTAGAAAAAACTTATAGAACTTATAATAATTAATCAAAGTGCTCTTGAAGCTCTTACATGCCTTGTAGTAAAATGTTTGGTGCTGGGTAGGCTCCTAGATTTAATGACTTAGCAGGTAAGTGGGCTGGCTTAAAGCTGAATCTTGACTTGGATGGGTAGACACGGGCTTAGGAGACGATGATAGTTGGAATACTCCAATTGCAAGTGCTTTAAAGGCTCGTAAACGTTTCGTAGCTTCGTAGCAGTTTCCGTAGCGTTTTCGTAGCATGTTAAACGTAGAAATTGTCAGTTCCACTTTAATCAAGAGTTTTTTTTTCAATCTATTATTAACTGAACTCTACCCGTGGCTTCATTCGCTTTTTACCGGAATAAAAAGTGGTATAATAATAATAGCTCTATCCAGGCCATAATCTATCTGTATACCAAATATCACTGAAATCGGCTAAGCCGTTTCGGCGTAATTGAGTAGCAAACACACTAACATCCAAACATCAACTTTGACATTTTACGATATTAGTGGGATAGAAAACGATGATGACGATCGATAGAGCGAAGACATTGTAAAGTTCATAGGAAGTCGATGGATGGAGGCGGCGAAGACCGCCTTGGTATTAAATAAGAGCGGTATTTGTCCAATAGTGGACTTCTACAGGCTGATGATGTTGATAGACAAAACAATGAAATAGGTATAAACTGGGGACTAAATTTACATTCACAACGACCTTTCACTTTCTACATTGAGTGGGTATAAAAAAACTTACTTCCCAATTGTTCTGTATTAATTAATTAACTGTATTAATGTTGCCTTTGAGCCACCTTCCTGAAGGTTTTAATTAGAAATACCTCACTTCCGCTTTCTTGATTTTCCTTTCAAAAATACGATTAAAAGGAAAAGCGAAGGGAATTGCTTAAAATCGACTTATTTATGAATCTGGTTAATCTTTTTGTTAACCTAATTACCTTTACTTGCGCCTAAATTGAATTGGTATGTAAATGTAGTATTACCTATTGATGTATCTAATGCGGCTGAATCCATTGAATGTGTAATTAGGTCGTTAATTATGCAAACCGGCAATAATGGTACGGAGTACTGCTGCCATGTTGGGGAACACCAGCTTGCTGCCTTGGACTAAATTGAACGTAGAGCTTTCAGGCTTATAGGTGAGCAACATTTGGCGGAGACTAAGATCCAGAGTCTCGAGCACCGCCGTAAGGTTGCATGCCTTTCGATCTTCTATAGGTTACATTTCGGGGAATGCTCCCAGGAACTTCACGATCTGATCCCACCATCTCCTTTTCATCGTAGGACGAGCAGACGTACGGCTTGGTACTATCCTTAACTCATTTGTATACCTTCTATTCGCACTAAACGTTTCAGTTCTATCTTTATAATGCGAACTGCTAAGGAGAGGAATACACTACCATCGTCTGTCTTTCCTGAAAACGATAAGCTGGGTCTCTTCAAGGCTAGAGTGAATAGGTGCCTTCTAGACCTTTGTGCTCCATCTTCGGCCACATCGTCACTTACCAACAGGTGCGACAGTGGTCAAAAAAAGGTCTATCAATGTAAAAAAAAAAACCTATTCTAATGATTTGACTGCAACCTACAAGCACTCTACTGGCAGACTGAAACTTAATCCTTTATTACGAAATAAAACAAAGGCCTTGTCTTTTAAAACGAAAAACAACAAACGAAAGACAACAAAATATTTACTCCTCTAAAATAAGATGTTTATTCACAGAAATAACAATAAAACTAAACGAAAAATAAAAAGTGTAAAATTTGATCCAGATTATTGCCAAGTCATCCCTTTTTATGATTTTTTAATATATGGTACAGCCTGTTATCAGCACAGCCTAGATAAACTTATCTAGGCCTCATAATAAAACATTTACAAGAACGGCTGAAAATAACGACTCCAATCTCACAAAGTTAACAAGATTAAAAAGTTATTAAACATGAACAAGGGTAGAGAAAATTTGATCGGGCAAGCTTCAATGACTTGCATACATTACCATAATCTGCCCATCTATTGATATTATTCTTCAAGCCCGGCTAAATTAATTTTCATAGCAGATTTCACAGATTTCACGTGATAAGCGTTTTCTAACACTAACGCAATATTTGTTTTTATAGTTTTCCGGAACTCCTCTTTTCTATCTCATGTTCTGAACATACTCATTCAAACCAGTATTACTAGGCCATCATAAAAGAGCAACATTGCTAGCGACACCCGGTGCCGTGGTGTGTCCTTTGAAAAGACTTTTTAGCCACTTGATTGTGTTAATCATTTAATCTCAACCTATAATTATTTATAATAGCACTACCACCCACTCTACATTACACAAATGTTAGCTAGAAGAAAATGCTAATTAGCATTAAGTTCGCCTATGTACTGCTATTTTGTTCTGTGCAATAATTATTTTTCTATCTATCTACTTGAATGACGGAACAAGCAGATGGCCCACCTAAGCGGTAACCTCTGCCTTTACCTCATAGGTCACGTCCACCTAGGACACGCCCTATATGGCATTGCACAGCGCCCGCCACCCTGAGACAAAGATGAAAAGTCTCATGTGCCTGTATTTTCACCGGCACCCATACCCTTAACACCGGAACACAGCAATGCGAGCACTACTGCTTTGCGGCAGAAATAGTAGTACTTCCCCGGACGAACTCTCACAAAAAAGCTCTACTACTGCTAACAGACTACACCTTTTCCTCCCGTGGATGTCGTTAAATTATAAAATAAATAATTCTATTTTATTTATTTCGGGTCACATTGTTTTTTTTATTTATTTTTTAAATGACAAATGCCATTGGCAAAGTAATATACATACATAATGCATATATGTAAAAACATTACACCAGAGGATGGGCAGCAGGATCCACCTTATTACCCACCAATACTACGATCACCAATCCGCCTGCCAAGCGTGGTGATTGTGGCAAATACCCCATTGCCTTTTATGGGGGGCCTCGCCTATATCCGCGATATTTGAATAATAAACCTTATGGTTATTTGCTATTTAGTTGAAATTGAAATGGAGATAATACCTTATATTGGGTATATATTCTGTGATATTGATGTCGGGGGTTTAACTTTGCTAAATACATTTATTTACAGAAAGAATAATACAAGGTATGTGCAAAATACATATGAAACAGTTGTGGTACCTGAAGACCGCTGCAAGCGATCTAAAGGTAGCTCAACTGATCCAAATCACTACCAGACGGAAGCGTCCCTAAGATGTTGGCTGCATTGCCAACTTTGCTTGTACAACAAACTAAAGCATTTTCTTTTTATCTTATAATGTAACGCTATATAGTACAATAGTAGTTACCACTTACAATTTCAGTGACGCCAGTCTTCGTTTTAATGAGTCTGTCGGGGCTCGAGAGCCTCACTGCATAATTCCTCGTTAGTTCAGCTAGATAACATCCAAGTATAATGCTATAATTTTGTGTGTTTCTTGTCTGTTTGTAGTTATTATATAAATAGGTACCTTCTGTACCAAAATGTATACTACGGTAGCCCAGATCGGTACCAACGAGCGAAGGCGCGTTGATTGAAATAAAAAGCTTGAAGAAATGGCGGCGATGAGCTCACCACTTGTCACATCTATATTCCACGATGGTGCAACCCACTGTGAAAAGAGGCACATTGTGGTTCTGCCTACCCCTTCGGGGAAAAAGGCGTGTGTCTATGTATGTATGTAGGTACCTATTTTACAGATAGAGATATTCTATGATAACATGGGGTCCAAAAATATTAAGGGGGACTGCTTTTCATGCCGACACTATACGTGCAAAGCCGGGGCGAGTAGCTAGTATGTAATATAGACTTCAATGAGTGCAGTTGATCCAGCGCATTCAGGGGGGTTAGTACGAGAATTTGACAGTATTCGAAAATATATGAAGTTTCGTTTCCTTCCATACATTTACTAGCAGCGCCCCTAGCGAAAACGAGCAGAAAACTAAGGACGCTGTCAGAAAATGTATTGAAGGAAACGAAACTTCATTATAGTTTCGAATACTGACAAATTCTCGTACTAAGGGTACAGAAGCCTTCTCCCGTAATAAAAAATAGTCAAATTATAGTTCGGTTCACGTTACGGTATAGTGCCGAAGTCACAAACGTCAAAAAAAAATATTCTCCTCACCTGCCAATACGAGTACAACGCGGAATGTGATTATGCGCGGAAATCTTTTATGGATTATATCGAAATGTGACTGTAACTTGAATGTTACAAAGTTCTGAGATTTCTCTCTTTTACTTATTGCAATTATTATACAAGGTGGAGCAAATTTTTTGCCCCTTAAGGGTAGCTACCTTTTATTTTGTAGTTAGAAGGTTTTGTTCTTGGGAACCTTCTGTTTTATTTTGAAGAAAAAAATATGTCCATTCTTAGATTATTGAAAAAAAGTACGGATCGCCCAAAAACTTACATTTGTCAAAAAAAACAAGTTTATCTCCAACCAGGAACACTTTTCCCAAAGTAACTTACTAAATCAAATCGTAAGATTTGGCAATAATTTAAAAAAAAAAACAATTTCCATACATTTTTCTATGAAGCGCCATTCGCCGCAACAAAGTCATGCATACCATTCGAACACGGAAAGCAATTTGTTCTAAATTCAAATTATTTATTGATATTTGTTATTAAACCTTCTAGTTAGAATGATATACCACCTCTTTGAATGACAATACCACTAGAAAAAAAAGGCGGAAATACTTTTTTTTAAATTTTAAATCCAAAATGTCTCTTACGAATCAACAGTGGCTAAGCTTATTAAAAGCTTATTTTCAAAATAACTGTCGTGTTCAACCAGCGTTAGAAGCATTTAGTAGAGAAAATGAAGGAATAGAGCACTATCCTATTCTAATTTAGGGTCGCAAGAATCGAAAGTAGATTATATTGTTGTTATGAGGGAGCAGAATACCAATTTTTCAGTAAATTCTCAATACAGTCCCGATTCTGTTAACTTGCAGTGTGCCTTTTTGAAGATGCACGTGACAGATAATCAAATTATTAGTTCAAACATTAGAAACCATTTTATTTTGTTTGTATCGCTTCTTTGAAGGAAAATTCATTTTTTTAAAATATCATTGTAAATTAACATCTTGTTAGCCATAGAACATGTTTCTGAACGAATTGTGTTGCGCATATTTCCAAACGAAATGTTTTGTACTGACGATCTATGTCTAATTTAGTAAATAAGTTTAAAATAAGGTATATTTATAATTACATTATAAACAGTAAGTTATTATTAAATTAATAGTGATTTTACAATGAGTTATTTACTGTATTTTGTAAGTTTAATATTTTAAGTGAATAATTGTCTACGTTGTTGATGTGTTTTTGATGTACTGGTTTTGGATAAGAAAACTATTCAGTGATAACAAAAATTGTATAATTCATCAAGTAATTTTTAAAAAGGTTCTTTAAAACTAGATTTTGTTAGAATTACCAATGTACAAAGGTATATTACCGATCTCTGTGATTGGTCGATCACATTTTTATGAATATTGGCCTAAATAACACAATTTAGTAATTTCAAAGACTTCTAACAATCACTAAGTAGATTTCAAAAGAGTTTTTCGCATTATATGCCATGATTATTTCTGTTATGCGAAGATATTTTATTGTTTGTGATTGGCTGGCGATAGCGCCATATTTTTATGTTTTGGGGGGGATACAAATAAGAAATCAAGGGTTCTAACTTCTAAAACACTTTTTCTGGGCGGCCGATCGAAACTCAAGTTAAGTACCAAGTTTGTTACGTTACTATTTTTTCAACATTGTAAAATTTTCATTTGATAGCTAGTTATCTGATTTCGTTTTAAATGCTTTGTATTTTGTTCTCAATGCTATTTCTTTTCATCGCCATGTTGTTTTATTTTGTTAAGCCATCTTTGTGTTAACCTTAATATACTACAGTTACATCACATCGTCTTTGTTTTCACCTTTCTTAACCTTGCTTACCCACAAGTTAATTTTTCATTAGACTATGCAATAATTAGTAGCTTCACTCCTTAATTTTATTAGCTTCGCAGAGAATTAAAACTTTTATCTTAGTTACAAGTTGTTTTTTAACGTTCAAATTGGTAAATCGTAGATTAGTAAGTAAAATCTCACACACGCGTTAAGACGCGCAGGTGTAAATATATAGCTTGAATTTATATACCCTGCACCTACCTAATTTCAGAGGTGTACAACAAAGCATGTATTTTTCACATGTAAAACATAAAGGTACTACAGTTACATGAACAGAAAGGGTTTGTGTTGGTGAATGTTTAATAACGCCTCTTCCGCGCAGGTATGATTTGAATAAATAATAAATATGAGTACAATACCCCCGGGTACTATTTCATGAGCAGATTTCTACAGCGACTAACATTCGTGTAGAATTCTAGCAAATAGACAAATTTCAATGTACATATGCAATTAACGTAATAAAATGTTTACATGCACATGTGCCGCAACACTGGGGCACAGATAAAATAATAGTATATTGTGGTGAAACTCTACATAATTATTGCAAGCTTTTATTTAACTTGCAATATATGTTTGTCAGGGTGGAATCCGGGTGGAATCTTGCCACTGAATTTTTAAGTTATCTTCTTTTTTTTCTTTTTTTTTTATACTACTTGGATGACGGAACAAGCAAGAGGCCCACTTGATGTTAGGCGGTAACCTCTGCCTATGAACAGTGCAGTATCTTCAACTGATTGAGCTGAAATTTGGCATACCTGTTAAGTTCCGATGACCATACAATATGATGGTGACAGCGAGCTGATCTGATGATGGAAGGTGGACAATGGAACTCCTCGATGGATAATAGTAGACTGGCCGTGTTTAGGCTCTTTGTTCTTTTTGATCACTAATTTTATAAAAGCTTGTATTGAAAAATATACTTTTGACAAAAAAAAAATATAGAAATACAAATAGAATGTAGTCTTTTTTAAGTTAAATGCATTAGCTAGATATTGAAATGGTGTTTCAGCTCCAACGCGCGAATGGAATTTACTCCAGTACAGTTCAGAAAACATAACAACTTCACTTTAAGTTAACTAAAGTTTTAAGTTAAGTTCACTTAAGTTCAGTTAAGTTTAAGTTCACTTTAAGTTAATTAAAGGCTGTTTTAATAGGATAGGACGTAAGAAGTATAGGCAAGTGGCTGGGTGGAATAAGCACGTCAGGGCCGCGCACGGGAGGTCTCGCCTTTGTTTTCAGATGTGGCAGCTTTATGGTAAACCTAGGGTTGGGCGGGTTTACAATGAGATGGTCGAGTCGAGAAGAGTTTTTAAGTCTAAGTTGAAATGGTGTCAAAACAATCAGCAGCAACTCAAAATGGACATTATTTCGCAGCAACATTCCAATAAGGACTTTAAACTCTTTTGGAAATCGACAAATAGACTCAGTCCGAAGTCGAGCCTTCCCGTGAGCGTCGCGGGGGTGCAAGATCCTGTGGGGATAGCTGAGGCCTTTCAGGCACATTTTAGAGTTGACTCGCCACTCGGACCGTCGTCGTCGGCTGCGGTGTTTGATGTTAAGTATCGTACCGATAACATGACTGTCAGGTTTACTGCGAAGGATGTTGAGAGCGTGATTAAGAAGATGGTGCGTGGGAAGTCTCCAGGTTATGACTATCTTAGCATCGAACACCTGCAGTGCGCAGGCGTTCATCTTCCCAGAGTTCTATCTTTATTGTTTAATCTGTGTCTGAACCATTCATACCTACCGGATAACCTGATGCATGCTACGGTGGTGCCCATTGTGAAGAATAGGACGGGTGATGTTTCGGACCTGTCCAACTACAGGCCTATATCACTGGCTACAATTGTGGCTAGAGTGCTGGATGGTTTGCTTGACCGACAATTACGCATGCATATTAAATTGAACGATGCGCAATTCGGGTTTCGGTCAGGTTTATCGACTGAAAGTGCTATCTTGTCTCTGAAGCAAACTGTTCAATATTACACAGTTAGAAAAACACCTGTGTACGCCTGTTTTTTGGACCTGTCCAAGGCATTTGACCTGGTGTCTTATGATTTACTTTGGGAGAAGCTGGCGCTTGATTCGGACTTGCCCAGCGAGGTAGCATCCCTATTTCGTTATTGGTACAGGCATCAAACAAACATTGTGAAGTGGGCAGACTCATACTCGAGCATGTACAGGTTGGAATGCGGGGTGAGGCAGGGGGGGGTCTCTTCTCCTAGTCTTTTCAATCTGTACATGAATCGTTTGATTGAGGAGCTCAGTGGCACCAAGGTCGGCTGTCACATAGATGGGGTCTGTGTCAATAACTTTAGCTACGCCGACGATATGGTGTTACTGAGCCCTTCGATTGGAGCCCTGCGCAAGCTGCTGAAATTATGTGAGTCCTATGCGGGGGCCCATGGGCTCAGATATAACGCAAAAAAGAGTGAGTTCATGGTGTTTAAGGCTGGCTCTAAGAGTTATCAGAGTGTACCACCCATAGTCCTTGACGGATCTCCTCTTAATCGCGTCTCAAAATTTAAGTATCTGGGCCACTGGGTCACTGAGGATCTACAGGACAATGAGGACATAGAGAGAGAGCGCAGGGCGTTGGCCGTCCGATGTAACATGGTGGCTCGCAGGTTTGCTCGCAGTTCTAGAGAGGTGAAAGTGACGCTTTTTAAAGCATACTGTCAAACACTTTACACCAGCAGCCTGTGGATTGCCTATACGCAGCTGCGCGTTCAGTATAATAATGGGTTTAGAGTGCTGATGGGGTTGCCACGTTTCTGCAGTGCGTCAGGTATGTTCAGTGAGGCGCACACTGATGGCTTTCACGCCATCATAAGAAAGCGCTGTGCGTCTCTCATGGAACGCCTGCGTGGCAGCCCCAACACCATTCTAAACACCTTAGCGGATAGGTGGGACTCTCCGATTTTGGGGCACTGGATAAGCCTGCATACAACACTTTTTAAGGGGCGGTGCCCCGGAATCTGAGGGTAGATCCGGTGTCTGTGTAGGTAGGTACTTATTTGTTGTGTTGTTTGTGCCTAGTTGTTGTAATTATACTTAAATAATAATTTGTAATTTGTGTGTATTGAAAATGTATTAATGTGTCTTTGTTATGTCTGTGTGTAATTATGCGCTATCAGCCTGAAATAAATGAATTTGAATAATTTGAAATTGAATTTAACGCGGGAAAACATACCGACTTCACTTTTTGTTAATGCTTGATTTTTTAATTTTACTCCCCATCTATTGGCGTGCCGTGGGCCTTATATCCATTCGATTCATAAGGAGTAAACTCCAAAAGCCTGTTACTGAGAACAAAATACAGTGTAATAGAGTAGAGCATGGTTTAATTTATAGGGTTTGGTTCAGTTCTATAATCGGGGTCTCTTCAGATTGAATAGATATTCAATCTGAAGAGAACCCCGTTGGAGCACAAAGGTCTAGAAGGCACCTGCCTTCTAGACCTTTGTGCTCCATCTTCGGCCACATCGTCACTTACCAGCAGGTGAGATCCTGGTAAAACGAAGGTCTACCAAAGTTACCAAAAAAAAACCTGAATAAAAAATACTACATAGTTCCTAAGCACAAAATCAAATCATATTCCATTAGATCCTTTCCAAAGACCACAGTAGTTTGTTACAATTTCCAAACCCGACATTTTTCGTAAATAATTCCTTGAGAAACCACTGTGTGCTTAGTTTAAATGAACATTCAATGTCCTCAAAGTTAATGGGCGGTCAGCGTTCAAAAAGTGTCTGAACCAAAAAAGAAACAGAACGCATTAAAAGAAACAATTCTGACAAGTATTAGTTTCCATTGTTGCTTGATTATCGAACACATTTGAAGGACTAGAGTGAAAACCGGCAGTGTATCGAACTCATTTGCCATCGTTTGAATTTTCAAAGGTGCCGTATTTTGGCGTTGATAGTGTTAGTCCATCGTAGAGTTATTAGAAAGTCTTTGGGAACATTCAAATTAATTATTTTTTCTAAGTAATAATGTTTTTAAGTAACCTACAGCTTAGAGCTTAGAGTTATTGAGTAGTTCCTGTTTGTCCCCGATTCTGTCCCCGAATGCTACTTCGGGGACAAACAGGAATTAAAAATCCTGTCTGTGCCCGAATATGGATTGAAAGAAAAACAAGAATATTTTAATTACTTTTTTTTTCTCTTTTTTTTTTAAATTTATCGTTTAAACTTACTATTAAAACATGTTACATAGATATAGCACTTCAAAAAAACCACAAAGGTTTGTAAATAAATAATTCTTTAGGCGAATCTTATTGAAAAATGTTGCCACCGAATTTAAGTAACTACGATTTCTATAGTAAGTAACAGATAGATGTTCGAAAATAAGAAAATTCTCAGCTTCATTTTCGATCAAGTTACGTTTTGATTTATAATTTCCTGATCGGGGTTCGTGCTATACTAGAAGGTCATTGATACGGGACGAAACAGTTTGTTACATCCCCTTAGGGGTTGAATTTACAAAAATCCCTTCTTAGTGGGTGGTTTTGCTATAAAAGGAACCTACGCTCCAAGTTTCAGCTTTCTATATAGGTGCGATTCAGCGATTTCGGCTCTGCGATGATGAATCAATAATTCAGTCAGTCAGTCAGTCAGGTTAAGCTCTTATATATGTATAGATTTTTCGCCATTCATTTTGGGCATGGTTAGTGGGTCACCATCTTAGCCAGGAGGGACAACGTTTGTATTTTGCATAAATTGGTTATGACTCCCTAGCGCCGGTAATAGATCTCGCCCGAACATCTGATACGCTGAGCACGACCCAGAATTTGCACCTGACTCTGCTAATGAGATTCCAGACGAGACATTTGGCTAATAATTCGGTTGAAATCTTAACGGAAAGCAATCATTTAAATGATTGCTTGCTTGCTTTAAAGAAGACTTTTCATCGAAAACTAGAATAACGGATCACTGGATACTGGATCGCATTGCTGTGTTCCGTCTTGAAGGTTATGAGTGCCGGTGAAATTACAGGCACATGAGACTCTTTATCTATAGGTATCCGGTGGCGGGCGCAGTGCGATACCACAAAGGGTGCGTCCTAGGTGGACGTGACCTATGAGGTAATGCATTGTTAAAGCAGAGGTTACCGCTTAACATGAGGAGGGCCATCTGATTATTCCGTCATTTACGAAGCTAAAAAATATGTATACTTAGTAAAACGTCAGGCTAAAGCTTTAAGTTGAAAATTAATATCTAAACTTTCGCATAATAAAGTTACGATTGAAACGAAAATATCACTTATTCATAAAAGTTTATTAATATTATAAGCCTCGAAGTACCATTTTAGCTGATATTTCAAAGATTTTGGAATTTGCTACTAAACTTATTAAGGTTCGCAATCACTTCAGAAACTTCAAAATCTCTACTGAATTTAAAAAGTTCAAACCAAATTTAAATGGAAAATGTTCTCGAGACAACGACGTTTACGAAGGTAAGGCAAAACAGATGTGATCACTTAATTGAATTTATTTCTCGTTATAAAACAAAAACTTGCAGATTATTCTGTAAAGCCAATTTTGTCACCTCTTAGAAAAGGACTAACTACAAAAGTGATGATTTAATTTTTGACTAAATACTTCAGCGTGGCATTGCAGCCAGCATCTTAGGGACGCTTCCGCCTGGTAGTGATTTGGATCAGTTGAGCTACCTTTAGATCGTTAGCAGCGGTCTTCAGGTAGCACAACTGAGTAGAGTGTTTAATTTGTATATTTTAAATTTTGTACATACCTACTTGTATTAGTTGTATTATTATTTCTGTAAATAAATGTATTTCCAATAACTTCGAACAAAACAATGTTCAAAATCTTTCAAAGTGTATAAACGTAGTTTATAAATTATTAAATGGTTTCTTGAACATGAACATACACATAAAAAAAGAAAACTCTGCAAATGTACTTTTAATCTTACACAAGCTAAAAGCGGTTAGTTTCACTTTTATTGGATCTCTCCAACGTACGTGCTCTAAAATGTTAACGGAACCTGTCGACAAAGTCGCCGAACACGAGCCGAAATTTCCGCCCCATAATGGTGATCGGCATCCACTAACTTTGAATTAACCTCTGACGTCGAAACTATTGTTTAATCTATTGGGGTAGTTTGACACCTGATTGGTGCCAGTGTGATAAAATACTCCTATCCACAGAATATCAAAAAGAGCAGAATATCAGAATATCAAGATATCACAAACAAAAGTGAACATGGATAGGAATATATCTGTTCACTTTTTTTTGTGATATCTAGGTTCATTAGTGTATTTAGCTTAACCAGAAAGATAAAAAAAACTCCAGAAAGTGAAAAGAGCATTGAATGAAAAAGAAACTGTAATTATATAGTAGATTGTATCATAAGGGAGCAACATAATATTTTTACGGCGAGGGCGCTTTTTTGAATCCAGAGCGAAGTGAGGGATTCTAGAGTAGAATCCCGAGCGTAGCGAGGGATTCTTTAGTAGAATCCTGAACGTAGCGAGGGATTCAAAGTACGTCGCCCGAGCCAAAAATATATGTTGCGCCCGTGTGATACACTCTGCTTTTCATCACCCACTATGAGAAAATAAAAGGCGCCTCATATGTTATTGTAATATTATTATTTAATAAAACAAATGGTTGTTTTTTTGTGTTTTTGTGTTTTTTGTGTTTTTTGTGTTTTTTTTGTGTTTTGTGATTTTTTGTGTTTTGTGTTTTGTGCTTTTTTGTGTTTTTGTTGTGTTTTTTTTTGTTTTGTGTTTTTTGTGTATTGTGCTTTTTTGTGTTTTTTTTGTATTTTTTTTTTGTATTGTGTTTTTTTGTGTTTTTTGTGTTTTGTGTTTTTTTTTGTGTTTTGTGTTTTTTGTGTGTTTTGAGTTTTTTTGTTTTGGGTTTTGGGCCGTCGTACCAGCCAGTATTTATTCAAACATTATTTGCATTCGAATTATTTGGCGCTGGTTCCAAATTCAATAAGTGCGCCGCAATTATCTTTGCCGCGCACTTTTTGAATTAGGAACTTAATAAGTGCGCCGGAAAACTCATTACTGCCCGCTAAAAGTTTCTCATAGAAAACACCACCGTTGGGTGCACTTAAAGGCGAACCCAGTCGTCCTTTTCGAATAGATGGGATGAAAATATATTATTATCGGAAGTGCCTCTCATCATAATCACTAGCAGGATTAGCATTGTCTAGACATCCCCCGTTAGATTGCCAGGACGAAAGGTCTTAAGCCAACCTCCATTTTTTTTTTATTTTTTTTTTGACTTGGAGAAATGCGCACGCATACCTTGCTGCCACGGGGAGACAGCAAGGTTATGTGGGACTCCAACCCACTAAAACTCCACGGGTTCCACCACTGCCGCTTGTGGCGGGAACACGGGGACGCTTTTGCATTCTTCCGCGAACCTGCCGCGGCCGTCCGTTTCCGGACACCTCTCCGGGGACGTCCCGGGAATGACACCCACAGTCACGACCAGGATGCCCCCCGTTACGGTAAGCCACATGGCATGCCGCAACCACCACGGGACCAAGCCAATGAGCACCAGACGACCCCGTGTCTGGACGCTCGAGGTCCCTATGCAACGGGTCAGGTCAGTGGCCCCATCGCCTGCCACTTCGGCCGCAGAGGATAGGGAGAGCGGCGCACCTCAATACCGACACTCCTCTTCCACTGCGGCCCCACCGCGTCCGCCATCAAACGGTGGCGACCCCGCCAAGGCCGCGGCAGGTAGGGAGAGCGGCTCACCGCCATACCGGCACTCCTCTCCCGCTGCGGCCTCCATCCCTCAGCCGCAGTGCTGCCCATACACCACCGCGGCCCACCTCAGTTGCGATGCTGCCCATACAGCACCGCAACCTACTAGTACCGCTCCGTTCAGGGCTTGGAGGCAAAGCCCAGAGGAGCGGTCCACCTCGGGTCCCTCTTCGCTTCACCGCGGGTGACCAAGCCACGGTTACTAAGCCCCCCCGCCACGGCAAGGCGGGAACCCTCGGAGGGGTAAGCCATCCTCCATACACCAACCTCCTATAAGATGCATTCCTGGTCAAATTAAGTACGCGATATCGGACTAAAATTTAACGTTTCTCATAAAAAATCCGAATCAATAATCAACAAAATAAACATCAAGTATATCAAGCTTTGATCTCATTGTTTTGGAGAATCAGACTCATGGAAAATACTATCTCTTACCTACTCCTGCAACTAAGGTAACTAATACTCTAGCTCAAAGATTACAATATAAGAAATACGTTTTTTGAGAAAAATATATTTTTCAATACAAGCTTTTATAAAATTAGTGATCTTAACCGTGTGCTGATCAAAATGAGCCTAAACATGGTCAGTCTACAATTATCCATCGAGGAGTTCCGTTGTCCACCTCCGTTGTTCCTGTTGTTTGTCTCCATAATCATATCAGCTCGCTGTTACCATCGTATTGTATTGTCATCGAAACTTGGCAGGTATGCCAAATTTCAGCTCAGTTGGTTGAGGATAACTGCTTTAAAATTCAATTGCAAGATTTCACCCGAACAAACATTGCAAGTTAATATAAAGCTTGTAAAAACTGTTTCTCTAGTTATACATTATAGTAAAGGGCGATGTAGGCTTCGTGCGACAAAATCACATTTACAGCGGTATTCTAGGATATATATTTGGCTTTCATTTGAGAATTACTTGCCAAGGTATTGTCGAATCGCCTCCTGTCTCTCTCATATAATTCTAAGATAGATGACATTCTAGACTTGGTAGGGTCTTCAACAAACGGGCCTCCTGTTTTGTTCAGGACATTTATTATTCATGGTGACCTTTTGATATGTTCGTAGTAGTTTGTTCATTGTTACCGACAAGTTGTATAGATTGACTGAGATTTTGTCTTGAATTTCCAAAGCAATAGTTAAGTAAATGGCTATAGGTAGGTATAACAAAAGTTAAATTTTCAGTTTTCAAGCCGTATTTGATCTGTCTTCAAAATGGACTTAATTAGACTAATAGCTGAAACGTCACTGCAAAACTGTATCTACATCTATGTAGACGACGTACCTCTTCTGAGGATTCGGATTACCACCTTTTTGTAATATAAAAAGAGTGTGACAGTGTCGATTGTTGAAAAAAAAGGCTAAGAACGTTACTTGGTAGTTTTCATAAAATATTCCGCATAGCTAACAATCTATATACATAAACTCGCGCCGGTTTCATAGAGCAGGAACAAAGCCCACGGGTTCCCACTTGCTATGACCCTGATGTATATCATCCTGTTGATTCATCCACTCTCATCACATTCTTTATACATGCTCGTCGGTTTAGACCTTTGCCCAGAAAGCCTCCAATTTGTTTAGAGTACGTGCACCGAAGTCCTCCCCTCCCAACGGTCCTATTTACATAATTTACCTGCTTGTATCTATCTTCCTTTGTCAATCCTCCCTTCTGGCCATTGATGTATATATTAGGTACTTAAGTAGTTTAAATCAATGATCTAAGCATTCCTTTCTCAATTCTTGTAGATATACCTTGTTTTACTCCGCACTGCTCTATTTCACGCAGCTCCTCACTCTATTTCTCAAAGTCACAAAATGCATACTTTATTCTCAAATCTCTTATCTCAATTGAATTTATTGTTTCTTCTGTCATATTTCTTTCACTACCATATAAATTAGTGTGTGCACTAATATTCCACTGTGCACGTCTAGTCGTGTCTTTTTGGATACTTTACGGCTAAGCGTTCTATTCATGCTCCAAGATTTCCAACATTCTCTTTAGTTTCAATATCATCTTCATATTTAGGTTTAAAGAACTTTATTTCACATAAAAACTAAATATAGTTCACTATATATATATATATATGCTAACTTTTCCCTGACTTACATAAAGTACTAAAGGGTTTATATATTTCTTAAGTTTACTTTTATACATATTTAAGTTGTTACACTCTTTTACATTGTTAGGTAACTTATTATACAGCTGTGCTCCCCCACACAAAATCGTCTTCTTTCCATAATTAGTTCGTGCCTTAGTAAGATGTAAGCCATGTCTTTTAATCAAAGTCCTCCAAATCTATTTTGGTAGCAGGAAAGCGGTGGTTGGAGGCAGCTCAAGACCGTTCGTCGTCATTATGGGGGAGGCCTTTATGTCCGGCAGTGGATATCTGTAGGCTGATGATGTTGATGATCTATTTTCAAAATTACCTACTCTATTCAATCGCTCCTAAGATTTGTCTGTGCTGCGAACAGTTCGGTTACAGAAGCCTGACAATGGAACCGACTCGCTCGGTTTTATTGTTCTATTCAACCGGTCACTCAAGAATAACCCGTATTTGCATGGGACGGGAATCATACCTTCTAACAGTTTCTAACTGGCACGGGTTTTGAACTTGATACTTAAACTGTTAAACTTACTCTGTATTGTGAAAATCCTAATTGCATTATTATCTGCCACTTAATCTTCTAAAAAATACATTTATTTACAGAAAGAATAATACAAGGTATTTACAAAATACATACGAAACAGTTGTGCTACCTGAAGACCGCTGCAAGCGATCTAAAGGTTGCTCAACTGATCCAAATCACTACCAGACGGAAGCGTCCCTTAGATGCTGGCTGTATTGCCACGCTGAATGGCAATACCAATGCATTGAGCCAGATAAGAGCCAGCTCTCGGGTCAAGCGTCGCTTCGACCAGATGCCCTGAAAGAATTTTGAAAACGCGAAGGGCCCCGGAACCCCTTAATCTTCTAAGATACGAAAATGAATTGCTGTTCGTTAGTCTTGCTAAAACTCAGAAACGGCTTAACCAAGTTTGATGTTTTTTTTGTGGGTATTTAATGGGTCTCTGGTTGGTTTACATTCTCAACTGGACTCGGTAGGTGGCGCTGCAGTCAGGTCACCAGGACAGGATCACGCGAACGAAGTCACGCGAGTGGGCCGCTGGTTTACTCTATGTGTATGTACAACTATATTTTAGTTATTGATAAAATAAATTATTTGTCATTCTTTCTTGTTCCACTTTATCCGTCAAATCAAATGTAGTCAAATTGTGTTCTAGACAGTCCAAGACCAACCCAAATAGACATGGCATCAAACATTCATCTGCTTTGAAATTTCGATTTACTACAAACAAGTTTCATCTGACTTGTGCAAGATTGCTTAAAATGCATTGACTATATTTTTATAATGTACCTGTACTTGTTTTGAAGAGTCACTAAAAACACACTCCAAAAATAATATATAAAATAGCAGAAAACATGGTTTTTATAAAATATGAGTTGGTTGAATCCGATGTCGAGAGGTCAGGCTGGGATGCTGTGAATTACTGCAGCACTCGACGCTCGAGGGGCCTGATATAAAAAATTGCAGCTTGATTTATCTCAGTGGGATAATACAGCGATAATAGTAATTAACGTCAACGGGGGTCTGAGGATGATATTTATACAGATCGACTCGAATAACCTTAACTATGACTCGATATCAGAGGTTATTCCTAATAAAAATCGTGTATTTGGACACCGACGACACCCATTAATTAATGAAGGCCTGTAATATGGATTCGAAAATCTGGCTTGCCAACAACAATTTGATACTTGTTTTTAGTTTTTAAACCCCTATATTTTCATGAACACTGAACACAAGCATCCAATAGTATATTATGCAATTAGTGAATAAAGGACGGATTTAAAGCGAGGGCCATAGATGAATCACGAGCAAGTGAAGCATTCTAACGACTGAATCACGACAGTAGGGAGTAGCGAGTGATTAAAGTTTTAGAATCCTGAGCGATGCGAGTGATTCATGACCCTCGATTTAAATCCGTTTTATTCAAGAGTTGCATACTATACTTTATACCATGACTACGAGAAATTTAAATATTTAAGCGAAAATAGACATCTTCTTCATCAGTTGAATGCATTTTCAATTGATTTATTATTAAGTACCACTAAACTTTGTATTCGTACAACTTACAGTATTCAAAATAGCGCCAATTTACTAATCACAGCAAAGAACACAAAACAGTTTTTATTCTAATGCTAAACTCCTTGTCGAAAATGTCGACCAATGAAATCTCGAGAAGTTATTTGCACAAGAAGTTTGTATGTCGCGTATCCTTTGCACAAGGATTTTGTATCGAGTATTTTTTGCGCAAGGAGGTTGTATAGGAGTTGTTATTGGAGGGTGTTGCATCGGAATGGAGGTCGAATAGGCAGGTATATTGGTGTGTTCTAAATTCAAACACCAAAATACTGATTAAAAGTGCTTTTTATTCACTGTTTTCGGTGAATAAAATAAACTTTTTAGAAGGGGAATGGTATAAATAATATTATCTATTCTCATAATATTAAATATTCGTAATATTATAATATTCTCGATTAATGACTCTGAAGAAAAAATATAATATCTGTTACTGCAGATATAATAACGGTTTCTTGTAGCTTTTTATAAGTATTTTTTTTTTCAGTTTTTGTAATTTCTGAACTCATTTTATATTATTCTTTAATATAACCTTCAATTATATCAATATTCAAACTCTCCAAACACGCAAACATCTGGCATATTATGTTTAATTGCCACCTAACTACGTAGAACTAACAATGTTCTAAGTAGTAGGTAAGTACTCCCAAGTTCATAGATTAGCAACTTTAACAGAGGTTGCTGCTATCTAGGTACTTAGCTCGTAGGCAGTTTAGGCCATTTGTTACAGAAGTTTATTAATAAAGTGGATTTAGCACAACTTAAATGTCTTAAAATTAAATATAATCCAATTTTTCTTCACCATCGCCATCATTTTTGATCCTGTTGACGTCCACTGATGGGTGTAGGCCCCCGCCATAGAATGCTACGATGAAAAGGCCACACAACCTCCATCCACAAATATCTGATCCCACAATCTCTTATTCATCATAGGACGAGCAGACGCACGGCTCGGTACCATCCTTACCTCATTAGTTATCATGAGTTAAGGACTATTCTTACCTCATTATAACTAACCTCTATTCTTACTAAACGTTTCAGTTCTACCTTTACTCAATACTCAATATTCAATATTCAATATATTTATTGCTTTCACTTCATAATGCGACCTGCTAAGGAGTTTAATACACTACCGTCGTCTGTCTTTCCTAAAAACTATAACCTGGGTCACTTCAAGGCTAGAGTGATAGGTGCCTTCTAGACCTCTGTGCTTCATCTTCGGCCCCATCGTCACTTACCAACAAGTGAGATTGGGGTCAAACAAAGGTCTATCAATATAAATAAAAAGTTCCCGCGACCTTGACGATGGCATATTTCCTAAACTGTGTCATCCGGTGCGTGGTTGCCACTCAAGTACCTTTACTCCTGAACAGTAAAACTTCAGATTTATTTCCAAACTCTAGAAATACGTTATGTTGGTTGCCCTTCAACTCGAGCGCAAGTTTTATGCTTTTAGTTTGCATATCGAAGACGGAGAGTTGTACTCAGACATTATTACTAATTAATCTGAACTAGCTTAGAGCTTCGACGCAGTCTTAACATTAAATTACAATTTCGCTAGATTATATTAGAAGCTGGCACTTGGATAAGCCAAGGGTTAGCAAAGTTTTGAAGTAAGTTAAGCCTGTATTGAGAAGACGTCTGATTTATGTAATATCTACATAGGCATATATTAGTTACCTAGTAGAACGCCCGCAATGTCGTATGCGTGAAGTTTTATCAATCAAAATTCAACAACCTCAGGGGTTCACCCCTAAGGGTTGTTTAGTACCTACTCTAAGTTGTACAAAAGTTCTTGTAAGTTTCTGGATTTGTGGTTGGTCTCTATGTGAGAAAGAGTTTATCCGGGGAAGTAAAATATTTCTGCTACCAAGCATAAATCATAAATCATTTATTGTTTATGAATCTAGGTAAAATACAATTGCATTAGATGCTAGGTAAATACCTACCGTATAGAGAAGATCGCTAGATTCTGCACTTCAGCGTATGTACAAACACTATACAGGTGAGTGAGATCGGTAAATTTATAAAACAGATCGGCAAATTTGTACAGGCAAATAGATCTGTAAATGTAGTAGTAGTAGAGCTTTTTTGTGAAAGATTTCGTCCGGGGAAGTACTACCTCCATATTGCAGAAAAGCAGTAGAGCTCGACTTTACGACTACAAGACAATAAGACTCATCTTTATGACTCAGGGTGGCAAGCGCAGGTAGGATTAGTGCAGTACCATATAGGGCGCGTCCTAGGTGAACGTGACGACCTTTGTGGTAATGCATTGTTAAAGGCAGATGTTACCGCTTAACGTCAGGTGGGCCGTCTGCTTTCACAATCATTAACGAAGTGAAAAAAAAAAGAAAAAAAAAACATGCACATGAGACTTTTCAATTCTACTTCTCAGGGTGGGAAATATCGTGAAATGGTACTCATCAACTAACATACATAACAAGGTCAAACATACACCCTCTCTCAATTCGCACAGTCAGGTAAAATCATCGTGCTTATGTGCAAAATCTTTGCTACGAGTATTCTCTGTAAACACGAGCTGAATCCTAATTTAGGTAATTGCAAATTGAACGCTTGTTAGACAACTAAAATACTCTGAACAAATCCGCAGTCGTACCCCCGTACCTACTCAAGACAAGTGCTTAGAAAGGCAGACGTGATGAGACGTAGAATTTCCTAAAGCTCGCAGGTTTCCAATAACAGCCACTTTGACAATTCCATTTAGCTGAAATTCATCTCGCTTCAAATCTCGAGAGACCAATGAAATAATGAATCTGTCGGGATTAAGGACTTCGTTGCCTTGAGTTTTGAGAATCAAGCATAGTATTACCTATTTTATCTGTGATCAAGCGAGTCTTGGACTAGAGCAAACTTTTCACTGTAGTGATTTTGATAAAATAAATAAATAAATAATGCTGGACATTTCACACATTTTCTAGCCCCAAGCTAAGCAGAGCTTGTGTTATGGGTACTAGATAATTGATATAGGTACTTTTTTATACTAGGTACTTAATACAATACATATATAGATATTTTTTATTATACATAGAAAATACCCAGAAGTCCCTGAAAAAATATCTGCAGAACGTACAAATGTTTGTTCCGAAGCGGGAATCGAACCCGCAACCTCCTGCCTAGCAGGTGAACCTTCGCCCGCCGCGCCACAGAGGTCGTCAAGTTTTTGATAGTTCTTAAGTATCCTATAGTTCAATCCAGATCATAATCTATCTGTGTGCCAAATTTCACTGAAATCGGTTACGCCGTTTTGGCGTGATTGAGTAAAAACATCCAAACATCCAATCTTCCGCATTTATAATAATTAGTGTGATGTGACTGTCGTATCAGTAACTACGAGTACCATGGTACCGCAACTATTAGTTTTTTTAAGGCCATGCAAACATTTGTCTCGCAACAGGGATTGAACCTGCACCTCGCGCGTCTCAGACGTTTACTCGCCCTTCGCGCCACAGAGACCGTCTAGCTCGTAAGTATGATAATCATCACCATTTAGTAGATCTATCACCGACCCGTTTTGTTTTGGAGGCTTCTTTCTTCTACTAAACCTAGTCAAGTTCCCCTCATACCAACTTCTTTATAACTGCCACATAAGTACATTAATAAATAAATAATGCTGGACAGTTCGTTCACACAACATTATCTAGCCCCAAGCTAAGCCAGAGCGTACATACCACATAAGTACAGATTAATCATAATATTAAGGCCATAATTTACCCCTTTTCTCACCGTAAGTATGTATAGAATATAATATTCGATATTTTATGCTTATAATATTCGAATTATTACTTTGTCTAAGGGCATTTAAAGTGTCATGCTGATTGCTGACACACGCAGGATTGGCTAATAGCATTTAATTAATAATAAATTAAATGCATAAATTAATAAGCATAAATTATCAAGCATCAAAATCTCGTGTGCATGATCAAATCAGCATGACACTAAAATCACCCTTAGAATTTAGACTCGTAGTGATTCCGTCTGGTAGTGATTTGGATCATTTGAGCTACATTTAGATCGTTAGCAGTGGTCTTCAGGTAACACAACTGTTTACATTATGTATTTTTTAAATTTTGTACATACCTTTTGTATTACTTGTAGTATTCTTTCTGTAACAAAATGTATTAGACTCATAGTTATTCAATATATGCAGAATTATTTCTTTGACTCTGCTTGATCGCAGTCACCGCTATATTCCGGTCGTGTATTACGGTCGCTCGGTCGGTCGTATAATTATTCACCTCTTCCATATTATTCAGCTTATCTGACTAAAACAGGTAAACAGAACAATACAACGTACTACAAAGGGTAGCTAAATACTTAACTGTAGCGCCCTTATTAGTACGAGCCAAAACCACCTGTAAAAATGTTGCAGTGCATGTCTGAAACTAGCGAATACATAGTTTCTGATGAAAATTTTTCCTCTTACAGCAAAACGGCACAAGTCATTGTTTTCGGAGTTTCGGACAAATTTTAGTCGAAAAATTCTGATCAATGAAAGAATTTATAACAACTCTACGATGTACTTAGCATTATATATACTATGAACGCCAAAATATGGCACCTTTGAAAATTCGAAAGAAAATAAATGAGTTAATAAAATAAAATAAATAAAATACTTCTTCAAATGTGACCAATAATCAAGAAAGGTCGTCCATTTGTTTTATGTTTCTAAGAGTAACTCATTTATTTTATACAAGCAGCGCCCCGCGGTTTCACCCACGTAAGTCTCGATCCCGTGGGAATATCGGGATAAAAATGTACCTATATGTTAATCCGGGAGTCCAGTTATCTCCATTCCAAATTTCATTCAAATCCATCCAGTAGTTTTTACGTGAAAGAGTAACAAAGATACATCCATCCTTACAAACTTTCGCGTTTATAATCTTAGGAGGAAGATAAAACGCATAGAGGTTCAATTCTGACAAGTTTTATACGCATCAAACTTGTCAGAATTGTGATGATTTTTGTCTCTCCTTTGGTTTGAAGTCCATTTACTTTGAGGTCAATGTGATCAATGGATATTTTCTGTAGCGCGTGTACAGTTGAAACATCCTGAAAACTAAAGATCCAGGATCTGGCTAAAATTCATTTCATTTAATTTTTGGACTATACTAACTAAGACATCGCATTTTTGTAAACATAGTTTTTATTTAAATTACATATTATAAATAAAAAAAAAAATGCTGGACAGTTCACACAACATTAACTAGCTAAGCAGAGCTTGTGCTATGGGTACTAGATTACTGATATACTTAATACAATACATTATATCTTCGATCACGTAGTTCTGTGATCGCAGCATTACATAGATAGATATTTTTTATTATACATAGAAAGTACCCAGAACACCCTGAACAAATATCTGCAGATCGCACAAATATTTGTTCCGAGGCGGGAATCGAACCCGCAACCTCCTGCGTCGCAGGCGAACCTACGCCCGCCGCGCTACAGAGGTCGTCAATTAATATTATTTAGTTGTTAGGTGGATGTCGACATTTACCCGTAAAAATATGCCAATTTCGCACTTGACCGGCAACTTACGCAGTATACATATGTATACCTATCAACTACCCGTAAATATATATACATACGAGTATACTTAGCAATGGACATTGTTATGTTTAATTACGGCGTGTTTATCTAAGACTATTACAACAAAGCTTGTGTAGGTTTAATATCAACGGGAAAGTACGGTTAGTTCAGGAGACAAATGGATGTTCGGGCAGTTTGGTGTACCTAATAAAACCGTGTTAGTGCTCTCAACGAAATGTACTTATTTTAGCTAAGAACTAAAATGTGCATGATGAACATATTTGTTCGTGAGAACACGTGACTTTGTAATGTTAGTAACTTTGGATGAACAAACTTTGTTAGTTAGTTGTTTTATATATAATAACTTATGTAAAAACTAAGTAGCAGTTTAAGCCCTCAAAAAAATTTGCGATGCCTACAGAGTTGCCCTCTGTAGGCATCGCAAATTTTTTTGACATAAGTGCTCACTATTTTATAAGACCAAATTGTTACACTTATTTATGCAAATAAATATCTTGAATCAGTTGTTAAATGGTTTGCAGTCTTCTGATCATGTATTTTTGAGGATACCACGGGATACCACCTTTGACTCTCAGACTACCGGCTCGAGATATCGTTCCAAAACTTACCACTGTCACAATTACACGCAATAAGTTAAAAAGGTCCAACCGAATTGTAAGTTGACCGTTTATTCCGAGATTTTGTTGGGCGCTTTTTACGACGCCTTCGGCGCCATTTCGATCCTGCCATGATCCTGCCAGTAGAATAGTTCCAATGATATGTGTGTGGCGGCGCCACTTGTGAGAAAGTAGTGGTCTCTGATTGTACATATCGCCGTTCGTATTATCATGGAAATGCCGACAAAATACAAATCTTTGACTAGCGCAAACTAAGAAAAAAAGGTGGTTTGTTTGTTGGATTTATATAGGGTCTATTCACACCTACCACAACCACACCACATCGTAGCGACAAAAAGTGGTGAAGCTGTGGTTACGTGTGAATAGTGTCGCAACAGCTTCTTGCAGTTGCGTTGTGGTAATGTGAGTGGCGCGGCTAGGGCGCGGTGTCGCTGGTGGTCGCGTTGTGGTTGCGATATGGTCGGTATAGACCACACGGTAGCGTTTGACGGCAAAATGTGTTCCGTGTGAATAAAACTATTAATTTTCATACAAATCAACGCCCGCCCACGTATTGTGGTTGTGGTTGTGGTGTGGTTGTGGTACGTGTGAAAGCAAACTCGTGATTGCGTTATTTCGTTTTTCTAGTTCGTCTTTTAGTTCGTTGAGTAAACTATTATTCTATTAATTATTAGCATCTCAATCTTCTCTCGTCCCGCAGAGCTAAATGTTTATCTCAATAGTAATATCGGTTTGTTTGTCAAACAATAACAACGAAGTAAACCGATTAGTGCCAAATTGAGTGGCCGATTATAGTTGAATGGTCTGACGAGGGCGACGGCGATAACCGATCTGGAATAATTTATATAACAAATTGTTATTACTATTATGGGTGATATCAGTTTTGAGGGAAAACAACGTTAGCATCATCGATAGTTTCAGAGAATCGATTCCGACAGTAATCTCCCTGTTGTGGGTTCGATCTCGTCTGATTTGTAATTTTTGGGTAGCCATCGAGTGCTTCGACAATGAACTATCTTGAGGTGGATGCTCACGCTTGCGGCGCGAAATTCAATTTTTTTTGGTGTTTTTTGCCCATTACATTTCATCAACATTTCTTCAGATAGCGAAAGTTGATTTCGCGAGAACAAGGAGACTAAGCACACATGTTTTAATTGATAGTATCTCATAAATATTATCAGTTTAGCTTCGATACCCCTAAACAAAACCGCCTATCAAATTTCCCTTAAGTATGGATAAACTAAAAATACTTTTACTTTTGGTGTACCGTATTACTCGAAGTTCCTGGTAATTTTGAACGTTATTGACCAATACAAAACCTATACGTTGACGTTATTTCGTACATCTGGATTAAGGGATCCTTGCTTGAATTTTGCTGGGGCGATTGGGCCCCTGATACCTACGACACGTAATCCTATATAGTGTAGGAGGACTATGTATGTTTGTTTATACAATACCTATTTCTGCCTTAAAGCAGTAGTGTTCGCATTGCTGTGTTCCGGTTTGAAAGGTATGGGTGCCGTTGAAATTACAGGTACATGATACTTTTCATCTTTATGTCTCAGGGTGGCGGGTGCAGTGCAGTGCTACATAGGTCAGGTCCTAGGATGACCGTGGACGTGACCTATGTGGTAATGCATTGCTAAAGGCAGAGGTTACGACTTAACATCGTGGGTCATCTGGTCGGTAATTCACACAGTAAAAAAATCCAAATGTTAGGTATGTCAATAACTAAAATAAGAAAACTCTTTTTATGAAGACAAGTAGGAAGCATTGTCGGGACTTTGAAACTATACGCAAGTTTTTAAGTTCTTTTATGTTTCCACAACCTAAGTCAATGTGCGATCTTCTTGAAAAGTTTATACATGAAAATCGTTTTACGTCGGAACACAAAATGGTTTTATGAATGGAATTTTATAGCCAATCTTGGTAGTACCAACGAGAAACAATCACATAGGATAGCTTTATGCATATTTTATACATCTAGGAGTATTTCACGGGTTATTAAAATCTAATTACAAAAAAGCTCGTGTCTCACCAAATCAATTTTGTGTATATCCATGGATAAAGTGGGATCCACCTATAAATTTATTCCATTTTATTTCAAATTCTGCGGCTGTACTATATCGGTTTAGGTACTTAGGCCATATTTTTTCAAACTGCGCGGTTTTTTCAGCAAATACATAGATCGCATCAAGGCCTCCACTTTAGACCTCCACTGCTAGACCAGGCTTCCCCTATAGAATGCAATGGGGTGATTTGCCATAATCACCAGGCATGTACCTACTCAGGTGGATGCTACTGCCCATCCCTTAGTTGGCTTTTAATAAATCCACTGGAGGAGACGAAGGGTCTACCAGTTATATTGTACTAAGCCATAGTTTACTTAGATCATAACCTAGGTTTTATTACGCTTACATTTTGAAGAAAATAAAATTTATTTATACTTTTGTTTCTAAACAAATAGCTGTTATTCAGCAAGACAAAGGCTTCTAAACTTTACACATTACAAAAGCTGCTACAAAGTTATTTACCTACAATAGAATAAAAGAAAAAAAAAATGGAAACAGCGTTTTCCAAGAGAATTAAACAGTTTGTTTGTAATTCATTAAGACGAGAAAGTTTGTCCGATGTGGGTCGTTTACCTTGCGAAAAATGCGAAAATGTTATTTAGCCGAGATTCCTGAAGTGGAAATTTAGTGTACAAGTTGGTGCTTAGTAAAACGCACTCACCTAGTGACCATAGTCACTTTGATTGTCTAGCTCAATTCCTATCATAGCTATTGGCAGTAAAACTAAATAAATTACGTTGTACTGATAATAAAGAAATACGAAGATGCGTGTGTTTGTTCCTTGATATTTTGCGTACAGTCAGGCGCGAAATGCCAATACTGCGAAACAGAGTTACTATAAGCACAAATAAAATAATACTATACTAGCTATAAGGAAAATAATATGAGATATCTGATAATAAAACTGTTGAAGTCAGTGTAGAGCCACGCATAGAACGGGGTTCTGTAGTCACCAGATTTCCCTCAAAAGTTTCCTCTAAAGGATATTCTTTTCTGGATATTTTCATTGAGGTAAAAAAATATTACATATCAGTTTATTATTTTTAATAAACATTTTAACAACAATTTAACAACATTAAACAGTTTGTTATCACATTTCACTATGATCGATTAAAGTGGTTGCCTTTTCATACTTATCTACTTTTACGTAAATGGGCGAAGAGAATATAATTTTACACTGAAATTACTGTTATAAGCTTTTATATATTGGTCTAAATCATATTTGGTCGAATAAAACAGTGGACTAATAGCGAAACTTAATTAGCGAAATTTTATTTCATACTTTTAATTTTGATGTAGGTAAGTTTCGCTATTAATCCACTGCATTCTTCAACCAAATATAATTTTCAAAAGTTATATCAGTTATACCACAAAAAAGCCAACAAAAATAATTTCAGTGTTAAGTTATACTCTCTTCGTCCATATATAGAACATTAATATGGAAAAACAAACTCCCTCACAAAGAGAGTCTAGGTCAAGAACAAGAGTCTAGGTAAGACAACATGGCAGGGAGTTACCATTATATGACTTTGGAGGGGTATATTTACCTAACTGTAGGTCTAATAAAAAACATCCTCACCTCAGATGAATGAGTAGAAAATTATAATGAATTGTATGTAGGTATGTAGTTTTCTTAAAATTGAGATCAGTATCATATGTATAATTACATCATTTTAGCTCATAATAGTGACGACCTCTGTGGCGCGGCGGGCGAAGCTTGGCCTGCGACGCAGGAGGTTGCGGGTTCGATTCCTGCCTCGGAACAAATATTTGTGCGATCGCAGATATTTGTTCAGGATGATCTGGGTATTTTCTATGTATAATAAAAAATATTTATCTATGTAATATATTGTATTAAGTAAGTATATCAGTTATCTAGTACCCATAACACAAGCTCTGCTTAGCTTGGGGCTAGATAATGTTGTGTGAACTGTCCAGCATTATTTATTAAATTTATTTATTTTATTTAAAACGATGACACTGTATCAGACTGGGACAGACGGACGGAAGCGACGCCCTTAACGATCTTATAAGGGTTCTTGCGATCTTGTCCGTCTACATAACCCTAAAAATGGCGCGTAACAGGAAGAATAACTAATTAGAGTTAGCATTTGGGTCGAGCCGGCTCCGACCAGGCGCGCCGGCTCAACGCAACAGTATTAGGCTGCGTCCACATCTAAAACATTTTTCCACTTCTAAAACATTTTCAATATAATCCTGCAGTTAGGCGGTCAAGACAAGAGTAGTAGCAACAGCTACTTACACGACTTATCAAATTTGACTTGAGTTCACTTGTAATATTTATTAGGCGTGAAACATTATAAAAATTCCAACACAAAAATTAAATTTTTGATGGATTAGAAGTCGTTTTCAGAGTAATAACTTTTATACATACCATACATACATAGACACACGCTTTTTTCCCCGAATGGGTAAGCACAGCCTCAGATGGACCTCTTTTCACGTGGGTTGCACCATTGTGGGAAATAGACGTGACAAGTGTTGAGCTCATCGCTGCCATTGCTTCCCACGACTGACTCTGCGAAAGCTTTCTTTCAGTTAACACATTCGTAGCAGCCAGGACAAATCTTATACCAACGAATCTTACAAACAATTCTGACTTTAATTATATTACAAAATGGGTAATAAACACTAAAAATTCTTAAATATAAAACAAAAGTAAATGTACTAACATATTTATTTACTTATCCCTTTTATTTTATCTTTTATTTTATCAACGGAGGTTGCAAATAATATGTCTGTGGTCCAAAATATTCATCCGTTGCATTTTTATTAATTATTTCACAATTTTTTTGTGACCCTAGAGCTGGCTCTGTTCTGGCTAAACGCATTAGTATTGCCATTCAGCGCGGCAATGCAGCCAGCATCTTAGGGACGCTTCCATCTGGTAGTGATTTGGATTAGTTATCTTTTTTATAGTTTGTACCAATCATTTTTGTTGTACCGTCTTGTACCTACTACCTAGTTATTCTGACACACTACCGTCAATTTTGTAAAATATTCCATGTCATTTGTTATCGCTCGTGTGTTGTATTGTAAGAGAACCTAGTATTTAGACAAACCTAACATAGGTTTTAAGATACTGCTAACCAAAATATATTTAGATCAGTTTGTATGATAAATAAATAAATAAATAATAAATAAATAAATAATTAGATAGCTCAACTATTCCATTTGTATTTATAAGATTACGTTTTGGGTAACATTAGTAGTCGTGTACCTACCTAATATGAAATGACTTGTGAACTTAGATGAGCTGAGTGTATCTTAATAAAAAAGTTATTACAAAATGTAGACGCAGCTCTTGAGTTATAAAAACATCTCGTTGTCAGGGGCAGATACAAAAAAACAGCTTATATTTGTTTTAAAACTTCAAAGGATGTAACGAGCACATTCGGCGACAGCGAATTTAATTTGTAATCTCATGAAAAACGAATTACTATTCAAGTTATATTACTATAAAAGATAAATACATTTATTTACAGAAATAATATAATACAACTAATACAAGGTATGTACAAAATACATATGAAACAGTTGTGCTACCTGAAGACCGCTGCTAGCGATCTAAAGGTAGCTCAACTGATCCAAATCACTACCAGACGGAAGCGTCCCCAAAATGCTGGCTGCATTGCCACGCTGAATGGCAATACTAATGCGTTGAGCCAGATAAGAGCCAGCTCTCGGGTCACGCGTCGCTTCGACCAGATGCCCTGAAAGAATTTGGAAAACGCGAAGGGCCCCGGTACCCCACGGACCCAGAGTCTCGACCCCAAAAGGCTCAACTATTAAAGATAAGATAAAGATAAAGATAAAGATAGAGATAATTTATTTGCTTAAACATATGTACAAATTGATGGTATAAATATTAATAGGACACAATATGTTTGGCTACTGCCGGCGTGCAAATGGAGAGAATGGCATGCTAATTTAGTTAGTTTAAATTATTTATTTTTACATAGAAAATTTAAAAACACAACCAATTAATTTAAAATAATATCATTCAAATTCAATTATTAAATACAATTATTATGAGTCTATGTTACATTAAATAAAAATTAAAATTAGACAAATTACAAAAATACATTTAAAAAAAAAATTACATTAATTAGGTACATTATATTAAACTTAAAATTTGTCATTCAGGAATTCGTCAATATTATAATAGCATTTCTCAATTACTACTACTATAACTATCATTACTATAACTAATTGATAGCTAATAACTATTTCTGTCAATGGATGGATATAGTCTTCCATGGATATGGTCTAGGAGCATTGCAGGCCTCGTGTTGCTCGATGGATATGGTCTTAAAGCAGTGCAGGCCTCGTGTTGCTCAATAGATATGGTCTTAGAGCATTGCAGGCCTCGTGTTGCTCGATGGATATAGTCTTAGAGCATTGCATGACTATTTTTGCTCGATGGATAATGTTTTAGAGCATTGTAAGCCTCGTGTTGCTCGATGAATATGGTTTTAGACCATTGCAGGCCTCGTGTTGCTTGACGAATATGGTCTTAGAGCATTGCAGGTCTCGTGTTGCTCGATGGATATGGTCTTAGAGCATTGCAGGTCTCGTTTTGCTCGATGTATATGGTCTTAGAGCATTGCAAGCCTCGTGTTGTTCGATGGATATGGTTTAAACTGACAAATGTTTGACGACCTCAGTAGCGCGTCGGGCGAGTAGCCGGCTGAGATGCGAAAGATTGCGGGTTCGATTCCCGCTGTGGGACAACTGTTTGTAGGATCTGCAAATAATTTTTCCGGGTCTGTGTGTTATGGTACCACGGTATTCGTAGCTTCTGATACCCACGACACAGGGAATCCTAGTGTGGGATCAGGACTATGTATGTGACTGTTAAGTGTTATGTTAAGTAATTACACATTGAAAAAATTACGACCTGTTGAAAAAATTGTTTTCTTTTTAGAAATTGCTGTTGATGTTACGGGCCTAAGTTCTACATATTAAAAATTAATGTAGGTATAACAATTATACCAATTGTTGCTGTGTACCAATTATACAGAGTTAATCTATCCAACCGCCCTGATTAATTAATTTTGTTAGGTACATACAATTTCCTTTGAGCCGCGAAGCCTTTATCCAGATGGGTCCGCGTTCAGTCTTAAGGGGCTAGTCCTTGAAAATGACACTTCGAATTTTGACACTATTCCATTACCTGTGACCTCCACCTTGCGGTGGGATTTGGAACTAATTAGGTAAACAAATCTCTCAACCGTACAATTGTGTAGAAAACGCATTACTTGTTTTGTCAATAACATCATTGAATTTTTGTTCTGTACGTAATCAGATAAATGTAAAAATAAAATAAATGTATACTACCTACACAATCGTGGCTTGACTGACTGACTCGGTCACTGACTATCAATGCGAAGTCTAAACCCTAGGTCATAGAGACCTGAAATTCACATAGGTACATTTCTTTTGTGGTACAGCGGTGCTCTAAGAAAGGAATTTCCGAAATACACACCCTAAAGTGGTGCAGCGGGATGTTGAAGTTTGAATAGCAAAAACTACACGCGGGCGAAGTCCCAGGCGTTCCACTACTGGATACTTGAGGAATCTCTGTGCTCATATTGTGTTTTACATATTATGCTGTGTCAGGTTTCGTTATATTTTATAACAGTTTTATTCGTTTTATTTTACCCCAAATAGACAAAGTGGTCAACAACTTCAATAACTGTACCAATATGGGTGCAAAGTTAGTATTTCAAAACCATCATAACCGAATCGCAAATGAACATGGTCAAGAAACGAACAAACCCACAAAAACAACCAAAAAATACAGGACTACAAAAAAACTAAATTAAATCAAAAACACCCTAAAAACTCTCACAACCTAAGAAGGTTTGTACCTCTAAAAAACCCCTTCCAACTCCTAAAACATAGGGTTTAGCCTATTCTACCTCCCTAGAGTTCATACAAGTTTTAAACTTTAAGAAACAATTAAAACCTCGTACAAACCCATACAACCCAATTTAAACCGGTATTGAACGACAGACCTTGCTCAGGAAAATATCTTGGGAATCGGGATTTTTCCCAGCAGGGCCCAAATTAGATCGTTTTCTCCGCCTCAAAACTCACTATTCTGCCAAACTTCCTGCTGATGTTTTTTTCCATATGAACTTTCATCCACTAATATTAAAAGTTTATAATACCTTGCTTGTTTATATTAATTTGAATGTGTATGTGCGCCTACTTTTTGTCGATTGTACCTATTCAACCTTTGGAGGTTTTTAAGGTACAATATTATAATTAAATGTGTAAAATATATTGAGTATGAAAAACATAAAAATAAAAAAACCTACACGTTTAGGGCTGTTTAAAAAAACGCTCATGCAGTGATTTTATTATTAAAAACTATTAATTTAATCCTATTTCGTCAAAATACATAGTAACAGTTTTTCGAGTTATTTTGTACAGAAAGACGGATAAAGAAACAAATAAATTATATAGGTACCTACAAACTATGTTGGAAGAAATACAGGCAATTGAAACATACTGACCATCTACAAAAAAAAAACGGCGCGGCGAGGACGTTGCATTTGACATGCCTAGTAAGATAATTTTCAAACATTTATCGTCTTCTAAATTCTAATTTCCAGTACTACCACAGTATAAATAATAGTACCTACTTCTTGAAACATGCCATGAATTTGTTTGGCGTCTTTATGAAAAGATTATAGGAAATTCAAACCCTAAAATCAATGGTGTTGACGACCTCTGTGGCGCGGCGGGCGAAGGTTGGCCTGCGACGCAGGAGGTTGCGGGTTCGATTCCCGCCTCGGAACAAATATTTGTGCGATCGCAGATATTTGTTCAGGGTGTTCTGGGTATTTTCTATGTTTAATAAAAAATATCTATCTATGTATTATATTGTATTAAATAAATCAATTATCTAGTACCCATAACACAAGCTCTGCTTAGCTTGGGGCTAGATAAAGTTGTGTGAAATGTCCATTATTATTATCATTACTATTATTTATTATTAATTGGGGTCATAAAGTTTGGATGTATTGTTTGTTATTCTATTAAAATTTAAAATTAAAGCGGGCTCCCATACAATAAAAGTGATTTTAACAAACGCGGTATCCCTTGGTCCGTAATAGGTAGACACAAAAAAAAATACAAAAAGTGTGTTATAAGTAGGTATGTACCTAGAGGAAAACAAACATGTTTATATTTACTTGCCTTATTTTTATTAATCATCATCATCAGCCCAGCTGGAAATAGAACATGTCCATAGAATGGCACGACAACTGGTCTTGAGCAGCGTCCGTCCACAGACTTCCCGCGACCTTTATAATGTTTGGTACATCGGAAGTTCCCCTCCTACACTGCGTCGTCCGGTTGTTGTTCGCCACTCGAGGACTTTATTTCAGTCATCTTAATTAGTGCGTGTTGCCAGAGATGACTTACGTGACTGAGACGTGATCGCTAACTATCACACACACAAAAGCTCAAAGTATCACATCGGGTTATGCATGGAGAGAGCTATGCTATTACCATCAGTGTACAAATACGTAGTCTGCGACAACCGTAACTACAAGAAGTATTGTTACGAGATATTCGCGCCTAAAGTTTTTTATCTTAAATTAGTGATCAGTCAGTGATTTTGTAAATATTTATCTGTTATGATTTTGATCTGTACGATCGCTACGATCATTCCCTTTAAAACAGTGTTTATTATATCGTGATAACATTAATGATTTTTTATTATTTAGTAAATAATAGTTGTCTAGTGCAACATTATTTTAGAACGTGCTTAACCTAAGCATTTGCGCCGTATGTAACATAGTTACTGTTCGCATGTCTAGAGATTTTGTTACGGTGTTCAGCAAACGGAATATGCTCAAGCTTTACCAATCTTATGTGCGGTAACATAGCTACTAACTCAGTTATACACCTAATTAAGCTGGGAGAAAAATAAAATATCTGTAAGTAAGACCACAGAATAAATAATAGAAAAGAACAGAAGGCTCACATCGTGAAAAAAAAATGACAAACCTTGCTGGGACGCAACATAGTGCATTTCAGTTTGCATAAGTGCTTAGTGCCTAGCGGGATATTCACCTAAACATTCCGGCATTCTTCTGATGTTTGAATCTTTTTATTTGTGTATTATATATACAGTTGTGGTCATATAATTAAGAACGATTTGAAGTTGTAAAAGTTTTTTATTTAAATCGTATCATACACAGAGATGTGTACCTTCTGAGAAGCAACTAGTTATGTTATATAATAGTCACATTAATAGAGCAACCTGACTTAAGAATAAAGTATGAAATCGCTAACTATTTTTTGCACATTTTATTGATTTTATCAAAGTAACACATTCAAATAGTACTGAAACTGGACAAATAATTAAGAACGATTTATTTAACTGCTCGGGAATTGTTTTGTATGACACTTAGATTTCAAAAATCACAATATTATGTAGCACAGGAAACATAAAAAGAAATTTAATAAATATTTAACTAAAATTAATAGTTAATAGCATATCCTCGGCTTTTAATTACAGCTTTGCACCGGCGAGGCATTGACTCTATTAATTTTTGACATTTCGCAAGAGAAATAGAGTTCCATTCTTCTAAAAAAACATCATACAGCTCTCTTAAATTTCCACACTTTGTATTTGAAACCTTTTTCTTTACTTCAAACCACAGATTCTCTATTGGGTTTAGATCTGGACTGTTAGCAGGCCAGTCTAAGACAGAAACTAATTGCGCTGTAAGAAATTCCTTTATGGTGCGTGCAGTGTGCTTTGGATCATTGTCATGCTGGAATGTCCAAATGACCGGTAGAACGTCTTCAGCGTATGGTAACATTGTTTCTTCCAGTATATTTTTGTATTGGAACTGATCCATGTTACCTTCTATCAACTTAACAGGTCCTACACCATGTCAAGAAAAGCAACCCCAAATTTTCATTTCCACCACCGTGCTTTAATGTAACTTTCGTGTACTTTGGGTCGAATCCTGTATTCGGGGGACGTCGTACATATCGTTTTCCATCAGAACATACTCTGTTTATTTTCGTCTCGTCAGAAAAAAGTACATTTTTCCACTGTTGCACAGTCCAGTTTTCATACTTTCTCGCAAATGCAAGCCGGGCTTGCCTGTGGCAAAGTTTTAACATGGGTATCTTTCTTGCTATCCTACCGTGCAATTTTTCTTCTACCAAACGTCTTCGAATAGTGCGTGCTGAGATTGCTGAAGGGTTGTTTTCACCAAAATATTCTTTTCTAAGCTCATTGGACCCTTTAAAAGGATTTTCTTTTGCCATACGAACGATGTTTCGGTCATCTCGAGTTGTTTTTCTGTTTAGGTACACGTGGAACATTCGAAGTAGTTTGATACGTAGCAAAATGCTTTACAGCGTGGAAAACCATCGTTTTTGAACATTGCAGATGGTCGGCTATCTTTTTATGAGACCAATTCTTCCGGCGAAGTTTTATTATTACTTCCCTTGTAGATTTATCACAACTTTTATTTTTTCCCATTGTTTTTTCTAAAGAAGCAATCACCTTTAATCTTTTACTGCACGTAATGGCGCCAAAATTATACAAACAGTAACAAATCGACTGAGTGTTCTCTATTTAAATTTGAATAAAGGTATAAACTACTTAGCGTTCTTAATTACGTGACCAGCCAGTAATAAGGAATACTTTGTTTAAAAGTAGTGTAAAAAGTTTGCCTATTGATTTTTAGCCAATCATGTGTATCAATGAATACAGTGGTAATATGGAAATGTTTTACGATACCGATAGAAATAAAAACAAATGCATACAATTAGTTTTGCATCTTAGTTGGAAAAAATCTTCCCTTTATATCAGCGTTTTTAATTATATGGCCACCACTGTATATACATGTATATTTTTTTTTATAATTTTATACCTTTTAATATTCTTTGTATTTTTGAATTTTAAACACAAATTAAATTTAAATTAAATGACTATTCCAAGTATATTCGGTACAAATTTAATCTGCGTAATGTTTTTTTTTTCGAATGGAATTAAAAAAGATTTAAACTTTTGTTTTCTTGACAAAATCCGAATAAATTTATGGACATAATACTTGTTATTGACTTTGTACGGTGAGGCGTGACGCGTCGAAATAATAACTTGGTAACTTTCTATGGCGCATGCACTATTAAATTGTTTTGACCAAATGTTCCCATTTTAGGGTTCCGTAGTCAAAGACAAGGAACCCTTATGGATTCGTCATGTCTGTCTGTCTGTCCGTGTATGTCACAGCCTTTTTTTTCCAAAACTATAAGAGCTATACTGTTGAAACTTAATAGGTAGATGTATTCTGTAAACCGCATTAAGATTTTTACACATAAATTGAAATAAAACAATTATTTTTGGGGTTCCCCATACTTAGAACTGAAAACCAAATTTAAAAAAAACATCAAACCCATACGTGTGGGGTTCTATGGATAGGTCTTCAAAAATGATATTGAGGTTTCTAATATAATTTTTTTCTAAACTGAATAGTTTGCGCGAGAGACACTTCCAAAGTGGTAAAAAGTGTGTCCCCCATAACTTCTAAACTAAGAGAATTAAAAACTAGAGAAAAAAATATGATGTACATTACCATGTAAACTTCCAACAAAAATTGGTTTGAACGAGATCTAGTAAGTTTTTTTTTTTAATACGTCATAAATCGTAATCCATCCAAGAACTTTTACATTATGTTACTTGCTGCTACGGAACCCTTCATGGGCGAGTCCAACTCGCACTTGGGCCGCTTTTTTTTAATGGTTATTTTTGGAAATTGTTAATTGGTACCTTATTTTTGCGTAGATTCAATCTATATCGAATACTGACTATCCAAGTTTTTTTTGTAGTGTATTAAGAATAGTGGTGTATATCTTATTTTATACCAGTCAGTTAAATCATTCTAACGGTTAAGTTATAATTTGGTAAATTTTGCTAGAAGTATCTCCTATTTTCTGGTATAAATGGCACTAATTTGCTTATGATTTCTTCTTTTATTTCTGCAGTTATACCTTTTGCCATAAAATTAGGCATAGCTAATAGAAAACAAAGAGTTTAAAAAAAATTGTTTGTGGTAAATCCATTGTGATTTTAACTCAACACCGAGACTAGTTTTATATTTTGGGGTTCAATCCCCCCTATCTACTTTTACAGTTTAATTTCTTTTGATGTAAAAAAAACTGGAGTATGTTTGTGATGCGTGATCTCGATAATTATAAAAATCCCGTGTTTCTAGAACCTTTACATAGGTATTGTTTGAATTGACACAATTTAATAAATCCTGAAAATCATAGATTTGATTTGCTGATTTTGTTTTCATAGCAAGTTTCACTTGATGGTGAAATTAATTTGTAGACATGGAGCTATTGAACATTTGATAGTTAATGAGCAAGTGCTAGCCATATTGCTGTTGATACTATTAACAAAGAATAACATGAAAACCCAGTTTTTGTACCAAAAGTTGTTGTTGTGAATTGTGATATCTAACCACAGAAATACATGCTTATATGCTTCAATAGTTAAGTCCCAAGGAAGATAAAGTTTTTTGGATACGTGTTCTCATCAGTAGTATTTGTATTTATTTGTATTTATTTATTCAACTAGAACGGCACAGGCCAATTACACTAATGAATTTACATAGATATAAAAATTAACATAGGTAGGCAATCATATTAAATTAAAAATAAGAATTTAAAAAATATAAACAATGATTTGGTAAACATATTAAATTAAACCATAAGAATTTTAAAATATAACCAATTATTGGGTAATCATATTAAATAAAGATTAAAATAAAAAGCATGTCAAAGTTTTATCACAAAAAATTAGGTAAATCACATTCAAAAATAAAAACAGATGTCAAAAAGGTAAACAGAATTTCATGTCAACATTCAAGCACAAACAATCATACATTCTCCTCACAGAACGTCAAGCACTCAGACAGAATCACCTTCCATCCATCCACAAACACATCACAATCAGACTTTGCGTCCAGGAGAGCATTGAGCACACTGAGGGTTCGTGGAATGGGAGATTGAGCGCGCGCTACTGTTCTGCAAAAAGGCACCGATAATAATTTATGTCTCCTGCCGGCACAGTAATTATTAGGGACATACAGTCGCAACAGTTCATTATGGATATCAGGGGCATCTATCCTACCACGAAGAACCTTAAACATGGTAATACATAAATTATTAGCTCTTCTGACTTCCAAACTGTTATAGCCTAAGCAGCCTAGGAGGAACTTTGTCGGGTACATGTATGGGTAATAGCCATACATGCGCTTATAGAGGTAGCGAAGAAAAGCCTTTTGCACTTTTTCCAGCAAGAGCGCGTAAGTGCTTTCATGCGGGTGCCACACACACGAGCTTGCTTCAAGTTTACTGCGGACCAGGGCACTAAAAATTAGCTTTATGACATGGTCACCGCGAAAGTCTCTAGAATTCCTTAAAACAAAACCTAGTCTTCGGAAAGACTCCTTGGCTACTGTGGTGACGTGGTCGTGGAAAGTTAACTTTCGGTCGAAAGTGACACCCAGGTCTTTCATTGTAGTGGATCTTGTGATAAGATCGAAGTTCAACTTATACTGAAATTCGATAGGGTGCCGCATGCGACCGAAAGTCATGGCAAAGCACTTCGACGAGTTAAATTCCATTCTATTTGCCACACCCCACTCATAAACCGCGTCCACATCACGTTGGAGGTTCAGACAGTCAGTAGACAGACAGATAGTAGTGTGATACACACGGGTTGTGTATATCATGACGTTATTTTATAACTTCTTTAATAATTTTATTAGGTATTTCATATGATCTGAGCTTATTTTGTAGGCAACCAATTGCTGTTTTTCAGATCCCCATCAGTCTTGTTAGGCCAGTCACCGTAGACACAAAAATCGTGTTAGGTCGCAAAAAGTTGCAGGGTTCTGTTTTTTTGGGATGTTGTTAGGATAAATACCAATTGTATAAAACCAAGTTTGCAACTTCGATAGAGCTGTGCGAACTTTGCAATTTTTTGCGATCTTAAATGTTTTAGATGACTGGGCCTATGTGTCGTTTGTAGGTTAATATTTGTAAGGAGAAAGGTTATACACACCTCAGTTTGTTCAAAATTACTAGGTTTAATTAAGTAGTTGGAAGAGACTTTTCTTCTGGGTACTTCTTTACTTTGTACTAGCTATTTTGCATTTTCTAAAGCTTTCACATGCGTACTTATCGTCGCGAGTATCGCCTTTGCATAACTCGCCACACACGACCTACCCACTTCAGCTTTGAGAGTCACCGTTTGTTGAGCTCCCTCTGAATAACTAGCACCAATCCCCCACTTTTTATCTTAGCGAATGACGGAACAATCAGATGGCCCACCTGATCTTGAGTGGTAACGTCTGCCTTTAACAATGCATTACCTCATATGTCACGTCCACCCCTTGTGGCATTGCACTGCGTCTACCGGCAACTATACCTTTCATACTGGAACACAGTAATGCAAGCACTACTGCTTTGCGGCAGAAATAGTACTGGTAGTAGTGGTGGTTGGTAGTACTTTCCCGAACGAACTCTTTCACAAAAAATTACTCTACTAAGTACTACTAAAAACTTACACATACTTCGCCCTCCTGCGTCTCAAAACCAATAGTTAATAAATCCTGAAAATCATAGATTTGATTTGCTGATTTTGTTTTCATAGCAAGTTTCACTTGATGGTGAAATTAATTTGTAGACATGGAGCTATTGAACATTTGATAGTTAATGAGCAAGTGCTAGCCATATTGCTGTTGATACTATTAACAAAGAATAACATGAAAACCCAGTTTTTGTACCAAAAGTTGTTGTTGTGAATTGTGATATCTAACCACAGAAATACATGCTTATATGCTTCAATAGTTAAGTCCCAAGGAAGATAAAGTTTTTTGGATACGTGTTCTCATCAGTAGTGTGATACACACGGGTTGTGTATATCATGACGTTATTTTATAACTTCTTTAATAATTTTATTAGGTATTTCATATGATCTGAGCTTATTTTGTAGGCAACCAATTGCTGTTTTTCAGATCCCCATCAGTCTTGTTAGGCCAGTCACCGTAGACACAAAAATCGTGTTAGGTCGCAAAAAGTTGCAGGGTTCTGTTTTTTTGGGATGTTGTTAGGATAAATACCAATTGTATAAAACCAAGTTTGCAACTTCGATAGAGCTGTGCGAACTTTGCAATTTTTTGCGACCTTAAATGTTTTAGATGACTGGGCCTATGTGTCGTTTGTAGGTTAATATTTGTAAGGAGAAAGGTTATACACACCTCAGTTTGTTCAAAATTACTAGGTTTAATTAAGTAGTTGGAAGAGACTTTTCTTCTGGGTACTTCTTTACTTTGTACTAGCTATTTTGCATTTTCTAAAGCTTTCACATGCGTACTTATCGTCGCGAGTATCGCCTTTGCATAACTCGCCACACACGACCTACCCACTTCAGCTTTGAGAGTCACCGTTTGTTGAGCTCCCTCTGAATAACTAGCACCAATCCCCCACTTTTTATCTTAGCGAATGACGGAACAATCAGATGGCCCACCTGATCTTGAGTGGTAACGTCTGCCTTTAACAATGCATTACCTCATATGTCACGTCCACCCCTTGTGGCATTGCACTGCGTCTACCGGCAACTATACCTTTCATACTGGAACACAGTAATGCAAGCACTACTGCTTTGCGGCAGAAATAGTACTGGTAGTAGTGGTGGTTGGTAGTACTTTCCCGAACGAACTCTTTCACAAAAAATTACTCTACTAAGTACTACTAAAAACTTACACATACTTCGCCCTCCTGCGTCTCAAAACCAATAGTTAATAAATCCTGAAAATCATAGATTTGATTTGCTGATTTTGTTTTCATAGCAAGTTTCACTTGATGGTGAAATTAATTTGTAGACATGGAGCTATTGAACATTTGATAGTTAATGAGCAAGTGCTAGCCATATTGCTGTTGATACTATTAACAAAGAATAACATGAAAACCCAGTTTTTGTACCAAAAGTTGTTGTTGTGAATTGTGATATCTAACCACAGAAATACATGCTTATATGCTTCAATAGTTAAGTCCCAAGGAAGATAAAGTTTTTTGGATACGTGTTCTCATCAGTAGTGTGATACACACGGGTTGTGTATATCATGACGTTATTTTATAACTTCTTTAATAATTTTATTAGGTATTTCATATGATCTGAGCTTATTTTGTAGGCAACCAATTGCTGTTTTTCAGATCCCCATCAGTCTTGTTAGGCCAGTCACCGTAGACACAAAAATCGTGTTAGGTCGCAAAAAGTTGCAGGGTTCTGTTTTTTTGGGATGTTGTTAGGATAAATACCAATTGTATAAAACCAAGTTTGCAACTTCGATAGAGCTGTGCGAACTTTGCAATTTTTTGCGACCTTAAATGTTTTAGATGACTGGGCCTATGTGTCGTTTGTAGGTTAATATTTGTAAGGAGAAAGGTTATACACACCTCAGTTTGTTCAAAATTACTAGGTTTAATTAAGTAGTTGGAAGAGACTTTTCTTCTGGGTACTTCTTTACTTTGTACTAGCTATTTTGCATTTTCTAAAGCTTTCACATGCGTACTTATCGTCGCGAGTATCGCCTTTGCATAACTCGCCACACACGACCTACCCACTTCAGCTTTGAGAGTCACCGTTTGTTGAGCTCCCTCTGAATAACTAGCACCAATCCCCCACTTTTTATCTTAGCGAATGACAGAACAATCAGATGGCCCACCTGATCTTGAGTGGTAACGTCTGCCTTTAACAATGCATTACCTCATATGTCACGTCCACCCCTTGTGGCATTGCACTGCGTCTACCGGCAACTATACCTTTCATACTGGAACACAGTAATGCAAGCACTACTGCTTTGCGGCAGAAATAGTACTGGTAGTAGTGGTGGTTGGTAGTACTTTCCCGAACGAACTCTTTCACAAAAAATAACTCTACTAAGTACTACTAAAAACTTAAACATACTTCGCCCTCCTGCGTCTCAAAACCAATAGTAGTACTACGCAAAACAGCCGTAAATATATTATACCTACGATTGAAATGTCTACCATTACTGTTTCGTACAGTTTTCGTTTACTTAGCAAGACGATGGCACAGAATAAATAATAGAAGTGGTACAGAAGGCTCACTTCACGAACAAATTTATATAAATAGCGACTCTTGCTGGGATGCAAGAAAGTGCAATTCAGCTTGCATTAGTGCTCAATGCCTATCGTGATTTTTACCGTAACATTTCCTCTCTCTTCTAACGCGTAACTGCGTCGCTATCTGGCGCGGAGTGACGTTGCTCGTAAGGGTTGACTACTAGTCGCTTACGATAACATAGTTATCTAATAGCAAAGGTACGTTAGTTTGTACCTTGTCAATGAAACTAAATATCTCTTTTAGGTGTAGGTAGTGACAAGGTACAGACTAACGTACCTATGCCATTAGATAATTATGTTACGGAATGACATACGACGCTAACAAAATAGTCCAAGAGCCAACATCCAATATTCATAATATCGGTTCCCAACTACAGGTTTAGCGTTTAGCTAAGTAGCCTCCTGAGGTATGGGAGCGGCACGGGAGAGTGGTGATTTTCTTATGTCAAATGTCGCGAGACGTCACTTGACGTCAGTCGGGCGGCGATCTCGCTGCCGTCAATACGTGTTATTTGGACCGGCCGCTTTAGACAAGACGCACACGAGATTAGCAACCGAAGATGGATCCTCAGATTAGAGCTCAAACTAAAGATGTTGTTTATAATGTATATAATTTTTTCAAGGTTAGTAAATCTGATTCAAATTCTGCCGAGCATGAAAACGATATAAATCTACACAGTATAATCACACAATCTATAGTTATGAAAAAGAGGGATTTGTTAAAATTACTAAAACGAAATAAACCAGAAAAACAATTTAAAATTGATGCCATATTAAAAGAAAATGGTCATACGGTACTTTATTTGCCACCGTACTATCCGGATTTAAACCCAATCGAATTAGTATGGGGAGATATTAAGGGCGAGCTGGCACGAAAACATATTAACTCAAATTTAACTGAGAAAAAGCGAGCACTAGAAGAGTTATTTGCTAATTTTTCATTTAAGAAATGGAAAAACTGTGACGGTCACGTAAAGAAAGTTGAGGAAGAGTATTTTAAACACGACCATCTTAGCGACGATATAATGGATCAATTTATAATAAGATTACGAGATGAAGACTCAGATAACGAAAGTGATTCCAGTCATACTGACAGTGATTCGAGTAGCGATATGGACATAAGCTAATAAATTGAAAGTTTAGTTGAAAATATTGATATTAGTATTAAATATAATAATTATTTGAACAAGTATATTATTTAGTTTCGCAATGACTTAGGTACTTATTTGTATATATCGTAAGATCTATCTTCACTAATTTTCATCACGTGTGTAGCCCGACAGTTCTTTACGTCACATGTCACCCCTCCCGTGCCGCTCCCATTCCTCACGAGGCTACTGAGTTAAGCGCTAGGCATGTACCTATCTTGATTAGCTCAAACTATATATATAATACCTACCTATAGTTGATATTTAACTGATTGATTATGGTATTATAGTGTAGTAGAAGCTGGCTGGGTGATTTGTACCTTCGTAATTGGGCAAATAAAAAAAAGCGGCCAAGTGCGAGTCGGACTCGCCCATGAAGGGTTCTGTAGCAGCAACTAACATAATATAAAAGTTCTTGGATGGTTTACGATTTATGACGTATAAAAAAAACTGCTAACTAGATCTTGTTCAAACCACTTATCGGTGGAAGTTTACATGTACATCTTTTTTTTGTTATATCATTCTCTTATTTAAGATGTTAAGGGGTGGGGGGACACATTTTACCACTTTGGAACTGTCTCTCGCGCAAACTATTCAGTTTAGTTTTTTTTTATTAGAAACCTCAAAATCATTTTTGAAGACCTATCTATAGATAACCCACACGTATGGGTTTGATGAAAAAAACTATTGAGTTTCAGTTCTAAGTATGGGGAACCCCAAAAATGTATTGTTTTTTTCTATTTTTGTTCTTGTAAGTCCTATCTAACTACATAAATAAATCCGGAGACATACAATTTAAGGATAGGTAGCAAAAGTCTACATTTGTTAGGTAGGTGTACCTAATTATTTATAATGTAGACGTGCATTTCTACACCTTTCGATGTCCCTTGGAAGTGTGAAAAACGTGAGGTTCGGATCCTTGTTATAATTTAGGCAGCCGAATGCGATGCAATATGCGTTTTAAGAATATAATAAATAATAGTAGAAGACTTTAGTTGACGGACGACGTGACGCGGCGCTTGAGTGAGTTTACCGAACAAACTTTACGTGCGATCCGGCCGGCGCGCGGCAGCCCTCTGAATGGATTGACTCGTCTAGATGAGTCCGCCGGGTACTATAATATCAACACTAGTCTTAAGCACCATATATGTTATGTATGACGTTACTATTCTTATGTGTAGTATTTAGTCTAACATAATAAAAAAAATAGTTCAGATATCCACCGTATAATATGTTACGGTGATTATATTTAGGATACATGTTTGATGCATGATCAAGCTCATACAAACACGTCAACCTCATACCTCATACCTAACTTACAATAAACATTATATTGATCAACTGGATTATCTATGAGGAACTAGTATGTCATAGATAACCCAGACAATATAGTTGTACTACAAATAATATTACCTTTCCGAATCTAGTCGCGGGTTACAGTACCTATACCTAGCTAGTATCTATTTTATATTATAATCGTCCAAGGTTAGTAGGTACTTACCCAAAATCAGAATTCGTTTATTTTTGCTATACGTTTTTAAATTCCGACGGGAAACGAAAATATTCGTGAAGAGAAAATAAGTACAAAATGTGTGGCTTCATTTCACCGAGGACTTATCGAGGACTATACTAAGTTCCATTGGTCTAGTTGTTACTATGTTGACAGAGTTATTTATACTTGTATTGTACGGAACCCTCTACACGCGAGTCCGACTCGCACTTGACCAGTTTATTAAAAAAAATAAAAAAAAATAATGCTGGACAAGTTCACACAACATTATCTAGCCCCAAGCTAAGCCAGAGCTTGTGTTATGGGTACTAGATAACTGATATACTTAATATAATACATTACATAGATATATTTTTTTTATTATACATAGAAAACACCCAGAACACCCTGAACAAATATCTGCAGAACGCACAAATATTTGTTCCGAGGCGGGAATCGAACCCGCAACCTCCTGCGTCGCAGGCAAACGTTCGCCCGCCGCGTCACAGAGGTCGATTTATCTTTGGCCTCCAATAAAGCATGGACTTTAATGGAGATTTTTTTAATAGCAGCATTGTATCATCAAAGTAACTATCTATGTAATATATTGTATTAAGTTTATCAGTTATCTAGTACCCATAACACAAGCTTTGCTTAGCTTGGGGCTAGATAATGTTGTGTGAACTGTACAGCATTATTTATTTATTTATTGTTTCGATATCAAATTGAAGTACCAGTATTATTATTAGTAACAAACAGCCAAACATAGATAAAAATTGAATGATAGTATAAATAAAAAATAAAAAAAACATATCTTTCCTCACTAGTAAGTCGGGAAATAAGCAAGTATAGCTTGGTATATTCTGAGGAAAATCGCTAAGCGAAACTCTTTTGGTCACAAATCACAATATAAACTCCTTCGTGAGTATACTACCGTAGAATTGCACCGAGCAACTACGGAGGCCTGCAATGTTCTAAGTAGAGATCCACCAACTTATCTGTAGAATGAAATGTATGTAGATGATAGAAAACTACATACATTTCATTCTACTGGTAAGTTGGTGGATCTGTAGAATTGGTTTGTGTTCACGACTGTATGATTGAACTGTCAAACCATGTCCGTCCCGTTAATTTTCACAAACCTCAAATAAATAGGTATTTGGATGGGTTTCCTATTACCCGAATTACAATTATAACAACGAAAACCAACAATTTTCAGTAAAATAATACAAGTTTTTGTAATGATATATCGAAGTATCCGGTTGTCCGTTTTCACCTGTGAATAAAAAAGTGAACGAGGGCCTTCCTTCCAGCGCCGTGGATAACCACGGAATGACAGAAAATGGCGTAGAAATCGTGTAGATACGGCGAATTGAAAATGTTTTCGTGTTTTTACACATCTTTTGTATGAAAAGATCAAAAACCCCAACTTACTTTTAAAACCAAGTGTATAGACATGATACTAAAGTGTTTTATTTCTCATAAATAGCTGTTATTCCGTAGATTTTAGTTCATATGTAGATGCTCTATTTTGATCAATTTTGTGAAAATGGGTAGGTAGTTTTTCAATTTACACAAAATCTAAAAATAATTTTAGAAAACCCCTACTTACTTTTATTCAGCCTGAAGTGTTCTTTCTTCTGATCTAAATATTGTTAGGAATAAAGCTAAATTCGGGAAGTTCTTGGCTTTCCAAAACACCACTTTTCAAGGATTTTCAAGGACGTGGCCCTTAATTATTTGACAAGCAAATCCTTCATTCCTCATCTTTCGCTAAATGGGCATTATGTTGTTCAACAGGGTAAAGAACCCGTTTAAATTCGTTACGAATTATGCAAATGCGGTTCTAAGCGCGCGGTAACAAGATCAAGCCACAGATAAAAGAGTGATCGCTAGTATCTTTCAGTATTTTACAAACTTTTTACCCAAACCTTATGTCTTCGACCGAAGTAAGTTACTTTAGTCGAAGGCCTGTGTATTATGGCTCTCTAGATATCAAACGCGTAAGCCAGCTTAGATGATTCTTAAATCAATTTATTTGTCTTAATCCTTATATATTTTGAAACTATCATGGTTATGTACCTACATACTTTTCACTAAAAACAGGATTTTGGTTTTGTTTGTTTAGCTAGTTCTCCCGTGAGCATCCAACTGTGCCGAAATATCGGGAACAAGCAACACTCAAAAATCATGGTAATTATAACTTTTGAAACTATCATGGTTATGTACATAATTTTCACTCTGGAAGCCTGTGGTAAGAATGTGTAAGAATCAAAAAAGTGTGGTACCTGCTACGCGTCCGGACACCGTTAGTGTTGTGTGTCGAGTTGGTGTGAATTGTGACAATGAAACCGATGGTAGTGGTATCGTTCGTAATAAAAGAGTGAGAAAGAGGGTAGATCGATATATCTGCCAATAACATCTACTCGCAAATACTTTAGTCAGTTCTCCCGTGATCATGGCGCATGCAACTGTGCCGAAATATCGGGAACATATAAAACTCAAAAATCATGGTAAATATCCCGTTTCTAGTGAAAATTATCATGGTAATTATCCCGTTTTTGTGAAAAGTATGTCTTAATCTTGTCATTTAAGACATGACACATATTTTACGTTACTTTCTAGTAATTCTGCGTTTCCACCAAAGATGTGCGAGGTACATAAGCAGTGCGAGGAACGATGTGAGTGTTTCCACCAGAGATGTGCTAGGCAGCTGAGCGGTGCGAAGATGCGTATGTAGCGACGCTGTGAAACGCTGTGAAACCTCTATATCAAACTCAGTCTAGTGACTGCTAGTAGTTTCTAGCTCACTTTCATCCTTTGCATATATCCCTTGCGCACATCTTTCGCACACATCCCTCGCTTGTTGTGTAAGTATAAAAACCTCGCTCTGCTAAGCCGTTTCCACCAGAGCTGCGCTGAGCGAGGCTAGGTAAATTAAGTGATTCTATTGGTTTTTAACAAACACATCCCTCGCTACGCATCTTCGCTCACCTCTGGTGGAAGCGCAACCTAAAGCGGTAACATAAGACATGTAGGTACTGTGGACTACGTGGCATTGCAAAGATTTCCATACGTAGATACATAGAAACACGCCTCTTTCCCCGAAGGGGTAGGCAGAGCCTCAATGGGCCTCTTTTCACAGTGGGTGAATTTTCATCGTGGAATATAGACGTGACGAGTGGTGAGCTCATCGCCGCCATTAATTCCCACGACTGACTCAGCTAGCGCTTTCTTCCAGTAATAACATATTCCATAATAAGCTAGCAACCAGGACAAATCTTATACCAACGAATTTTATCAACAAGTCCGAGTAATCCCTTAGTCGGCTTTTACGAAATTGCATAGATTTCCATTTCATAATAATCTAGCTTTGAATCTTAGCATTGAAAAGGGCTTAAGAAATCAAGGGGTCGACGAGAACCTAAACGAATGGATAACGAAAATGCTGGCCAACAGGGCAGCTCTCATAGATAATTCAGAGGTGACACGCTGTCTAGTTACGAAAGGCTGCCCACAGGGTGGAGTACTGTCTCCACTTGTCTGGGTACTAGTAGCTAATGAACTTCTAGAATCACTCAACAAAGATGGAATTAACACAATTGGATATGCTGATGATCTTGCAATCATGATATCGGGACTTTTTGAATCAACTCTGTGTGAGAAGATGCAAAAAGCACTCAAGGTCGTGGAAGCATGGTGCCATAGACATAGCCTGTCTGTGAATCCTAACAAAACAGAACTGGTGCTCTTCACTCGCAAGACGAAGATGCCAAAACTGGAACTCCCATGCTTATTTGGAAGGACTCTGACTCTGAGTAAAGAGGTAAAATATCTTGGAATATGGTTGGATAGCAAACTCATATGGGGCAAGCAATTAGACCATGTAACGACAAAAGCCACAAATGTGTTATGGCAGTGTACACGAGCCGTGGGTAAAGACTGGGGTCTAAAACCCAAGTTATGCCTATGGATGTATAAAGTCATGGTTCGACCTGTGCTAACTTATGGTGCCGTAGTTTGGTGGCCGAGAACAAACCTAGTGACAGCAATAAACAGGCTACAACAGGTTCAAAGACTGGCATGCTCGCTCATAAGTGGATGCACAAAATCTACACCATCAGCAGCGCTAGACATCCTATTAGGCCTGACGCCGCTCCATATACACATACAGCAGGAGGCAATGGCGGCAGCACTGAGAATAAAATCCACGGACCAGTGGAAGGGACACAACAGAATAACAAATCACTGTAAGATACTGGAAAAGGCGACCAACATAATCCCAGAAGCCTTGGAGGGTACAGATAGAATAGCCACCACATATCTTAACAACAAAGGGTACGAAGTGGCGACTGAAGACACGGAGGTGACTCTTCGTTCCGCCCCGTCCGTCTACCACATATATACAGATGGGGCAAAACAGAGTAAAGGTGCGGGCTGCGGTTTTTACTGCCCTGAAACTGGACTCTCAAGGGCACAACCTCTGAATAAATCCACCACCGCTTTTCAAGCAGAAACCCTGGGGCTTCAGCTAGCGGCAACTGATATATCATCATCAATAGTGTCCACCAGTATAGGGACCATTGATAGACAAATAAGACTTATTTTCGTAACAGACAGTGCAGCACTCACAAATGCGCTGAAGAGAACGGACACTAGGTCAAAATCGGTCGCAGAGTGTCACACTGCACTTCAGAGACTGACTGAGAAGTATAATGTCACAATCAAATGGACGGAAAGCCATGGCCATTGTCTTGGAAATGACAGGGCTGACTCCCTAGCTAGGGAAGGGGCTAAACTTATCCCGACTCAAGCTGACATCAGCCTATCGAAACCACCAACAGTGGAAATCAAAAACAAGCTAAGATTGCATTCAGAAATGGATCACCAAAAGCTATGGGAACGAAGGTCGGACTGTCAGCATACAAAACATATGCTCCCAAAACCTGACAAGAAAATGACGAATACACTGCTTAAAATGAAACGCGAGGACCTGCGTATGGTGGTGGGCATCATAACAGGACACTGCGACCTCAACCATCACCTGCACAAAATTGGAGCCACTGACAGCGGGCTGTGTCGGGGCTGCTTGCAGGAAGAAGAGACGGTGGAGCACGTCATCCTAAATTGTGCGGCCACAAAAGACGCCAGGGCCAAGACGGGTTTGCAGGAGCTACTTGGATCCTGCTCTCCATCATCGACGCCTTCGGACACACTTCAACAGTGTTGCCATCAACCCAAAGTCCTGCTCCGTTACTTTAAGGAGCTGGGCTGGCTGGGGTAGGGTTAGCACAGGGGGATAATGCACAATACACCCCACAGCGGGATGTCAGTGCAGGTCTTAGCACCCCCACCTAGAATTAGAATTAATCTAGCTTTCTTACATAAGCTACGGCGGGGCTCTGTAAAGATTGTTGCTAAACTCGATTTAACTCGACTATTGCTCTTTGTGTGACTAAATTTTGACGTAGAAGTTGTGAAGATGCCCAAAAAAAAACTTGTTGGTCGCGCATGTTACTTGAAAAAGGTGCTTAGTGTATTTAACTGTCTTTTTGTGCAGTGTTGGCCGTGGGATGTCCGGAATAGACCCCTCCATCTCCTCCCATGGATGTCGTAAAAGCGTACTAAGGGATTACATCTGAGGCTGCAGCATCTACTTGAGTACTCAATACCAATATTGCGATCACCAATCCGCCTGGCAAGCGTGGTGATCATGGAAAATCCCCCCCCCCATTGCATTATATGGAGGAGGACTCTACCAGCAGAGGACGTCTTACAGCTGATGATGGTGAGCAGTGTGTTTAAAAAAAAAAAAAATTTTATTACAGTTCATAAGATAATACCCGCTGAAGGACGGAAGGTCGGACGGACGGACAGAAGAGTCTTAGTAATAGGTTCCCGTTGGCACCCTTTGGGTATGGAACCCTCAAAATAAAAGGCAGATTCGAATTTAGATTTATTTTTCAACCTAACATTGTCGTAACTTCGTAACTTGACAGATCACCAGCTACTTTAACAGGTGTACTCAACTATGAACATTGTTCATACACTTAAAAATAATTACACAATCAGTACCGAAAAACAATAATTCATCATTATCACGAAATTTACTTTTATCACGAAAATACTATACTTAATATTACTAAATTCCATTTAATCAATTTCATTAATGTGAGGATAAAATACATATTTTAACAATGATTTTATTCACACTGTCTAGTCATTAACATATTTTTTGCTACTGATTCAAAATTCCGTTAAATAGCATTGAAGTTAAAGAATACGAGGAAATATGGAAGACATTATTTTAATTAAAAGACAGACGCTAACGGAAGTACTGGCTAAAAACTTCATTATAAAAGTAGCAAAATTAATTTGACAGTAGAAAATGTATAAAGTAATAAAGGCGACATTCAAGTCCTTATTATTCATTGAATACAAAATAGAGTTATTAGTTCGGAATGATGAAGTTAATTCCATTACACGGGAAAAGTCTTAATTAAAAAACTTTACACATGACGTACAACGAAAACTTAATAAAGTCTCAACAAAGATCATATTCTACTCTCAAACTCTACTGTATACATAAAATGAGAGTCTACCACATTCAACTCCACAAGCTAATACGTTAGAAATAGGAAAGGCACAGTTGAAGTATAAAATTTATTGCTGACTTCCCTAACTAGATACTTTCGTTACACATAGGTACTAGTTACATCTCTGAAAAAATATAGCATTACAGGTTTAAACCGATTTCCCATTAATACTTTAAGTACTTTGGCATAATTTGTCACGTGTTTCGGTGGCTACCTTTCCTCTTGAGTGGGAGTAATTAAACAAGTCGAGAAATTAGAAAGACAAATGACTGAATTATATGCTTACTAAAATTTTCGCTAAATTTCGTAGAGTTTCTAAATTTGGCACGGCTAGTGACGGCACAAAAAATAATTAAACTAAAAGTTACAAGCCTCTGTCGTTGATCACTAAACGTTTTCGTAATACTTTCTAAATTACATTTAATGTCTAACTTGTATGTGCGTATTGCCAGTTAAGTGTCTAAGTTACGTACGTTTCTGTAAGAAATTAGGATTCAATTTATTCAGAAAATATTTTTTTTGTCTTTGAGAGAGCTTTTATTCAATTAATGAACTAAGTATACCTATTGAACCAAACGTTCAATAGATGCCTATACTTATAGACTGTCGAAAATATAGTTAATAACAATTAACTACGAGGCTACACAGTCGTTGGCTAAATTATATTTGCAGTAACACAACTACTAAGTCACATTAGAATAATACTCGTTTGTAAGCTTTTTCTCAAATCATTGAATTAATAATACTTCTTATCTAAGTCAATGATTTAGAAACGTATTCAATAAGAAATATCAACACTATAAATTGACATACAATATGAAATGAGTCAGCGATTGATTACACAACAAAAACTATTTCAACTACTCGCTATAAACCAATTCGTTGAAGTTTTTAACTATTATCATAAATAACGAATAAAACTTTAACAGTAAGCACCGCACTAATAATAGAATTACGAAGTGAACTTTAGCTCTCGTAGAAAACGTTCCACCACAACAAATTGACTAGTTCTAACTCCTATCTAAGTAATTTATAACTTAAGTTAAATTTCATAAAGTCTCTTTGAACATTTGAACCGGCCGCGAGCGGTAAAGAAAGGAAGCTTGGAAGTAACTTTACTTATGAGAATCATCACATTAAATCATACAACAACAATCACCAATCTTCGGTCGAAACAAGATTGCAGCACTGAAACGGTAGTCATAACGCATCTAGTTCATAAAAGTCACTGCACTGTGCAACCGAGTTCAAACTTTCACTCATTTCATTCCTTATAGGATAGAGGAGCAGGACAGGGAGGGGTATTACCCGGGCGCGTCGCTGTGCGCGCGCCTAGATGTACACCTCGTGGTGCTGGTGCGGCCGGCCCCGCCGGGACTAGGAGCCTCGCTCCGCCAGCTCCACGCCGCCGCCGTCGTCGGGCTCGGCGCGTCGCTCCACGCCGTCCATTTTCCTCCTCTCGGCTATCACAATTCTTATTTTCTCCTGCTCGCTTATTGGCCGATCCGCAATTTCAGGCATAGTCAGCTGTGTTGGCGACCGGAGCATGACGCTGGCATCACTCAGCGGTGACGATTCCGTCGATAACTTCCGCTTGGCGCCGGTGATTCTGAGGCTCTGCCTGTTAGATGGCACTGCGAGCAGTACGGGTCGGAGAAGGCGGGCTTCCTCTCCGCGAAGGGAGTTGCGTTTGTCGACGCGCTGACGTCGGTTCTGCACGAAGGAGTCACGGCGCGGTGGGCTGCCGGGCTCCAGCTCCTCGATGTCGTCAGCGTCTATGAAGCGCGCGTCTTCCTCGTAGAGCGCGGCGGGCACTTCGGAGGTAGTCGAGTCTTGTCGGCGGCGGCTGAACGCATGTGGCGATAGAGAGGCCCGTCTGGGGGGTAACGCTGCAGGTAGTAATGCGTGGTGGGAATGCATCGTGCGTCGTCTACTGCGGTTGGGAGACGGCAGTGGCTGCTTCGGCTCGCTGTATACAAAGTTGGCCGGTAGAGAGGGTACCTTGCTGATGGTCCGTGGTGGACTCACGCACTCCTCTAGGGCACGGCAGAGCGCGCGGTCTTCTTCATCATCGGCTTCTCGTTCAAGCTCCCGCTCGAGCTCGACGTCCATGTCCATTTCGTCTTCCATTTGTTTATGGGATTCTTCAAGGTGTTTCATCAGCACCTGTGGAAAGAAAAAAATCCGTAATAATACTGCAGGGAATTCTGATCCCTATATGATGCTATTGCAATGAATACTTACAGCGACAACAACGTTGACAAGTACGAACTGTGCCATAAGAACGAAGACCACGAAGAAAATAGGCGCTATGATGGTGGAAACGCAGCAGTTTCTCACACAGTCCACGGAACTGTCACAGTCTTCCCGAAGAGTGTCCTTCATAATTCCGTTCCAGTTGTCGCCTGTGGCCACTCGGAACAGGGTGAGAAATGCCATGCCAAAGTTCGCAAAGTGGGCATGTTCACCCAATCCTGTGAAAAATGTTATCATTTATAATGGTTGCTCTTATAAATTGCGTCAACTTCTTAATACTACTTCAAGTAATATTATTATACAGCTCTAACAACCAATTATTAAAGAGATGAGTTGGAAATTGCCCCAATTTAGATTAGAATTTAATTTTCATTGAATGTATATTGATTTATCTGTCCCCTTATCCGAAATATCAAAACATTATTTGGAAAGATTCCAAATAAATTTGTGCAAAACAAGATGTTGATCTACATATATTCTGCAACGGTTTGATTGTTATCTCAAACTGTCCTATTTTTTTACTAAAGTTATTGGAATTTAGAAAAATATGTAAGTATAGGTAATAAGTATAAGTTATAGGGTTTATTAAAGTTTACCTTGACAAGGAATTTCATCAGAACATTCTAGTCGTCCAAATAATTCCACACCCAAAGCCGCAAATATGAAAAACAGTAGAAAAAACAGAAGACCCAGATTTCCGACTTGCGGCAGTGCTTGCATCACTGTATCTAATAAAGCTCGTATTCCCTTTGCCATCTTTAGTAGTTTCAATACTCTTGCTATCCTCAACACTCTCATCACTCTCATTATAGTTGGGTTGATTGGAATTATATTAGTCTCAAGCTCCTCCAAAACAATGCCCACTATTGATAATATCACTATGCCCACGTCCAGCTGGTTCCACTTGTCCTTCATGTATATTTTTATACCGAGAGCCACTAATTTCATCAATGCTTCTAGGATGAAAACTGCAGTGAAGAAGTAGTTAAAAATCTTCAATGCGTATTGCAAGGCTGGTGGCATTCTGTAGTACTCGATAGCCATGGTAACAACGTTCAATCCGATTACTCCAGCAATGGCTAAATCGAAGTACTTTGAGGTGACTACGTTATGTACGAATAATCTATAATGTGAGTAATCCGCATAATATGGCCTTTGGTGCATTTCTGAAATGAAATAAGTTCATGAAATAAACATTTATGGTAAACAAAAAACTTGTAAGTCATTGTTGGACAATTTTTATGAAGCACTCTGTCTCAAATATATATTTGTTGTCTAGACAACTTTTTATAGGGACAGTGATCGCGTGTTTTATTTGGAATAAACTTTGTTTCACTAACTTCGTCGTTTTTTCTCCATTTGCAGCGCTCGTTTTGCCGCCCGACGGACTCTTTCCTCCTTTTCTTGTTCTTCGCGACATCGGTGGAAGTTCTCGACGACAACTCCGACAAACATGTTCAGCACAAAGAACCCAACGAGCAATATAAACGCGATGAAGTAGAGCAGACGCCATTCCGAGTAATTTACAATTGGCTACGAAATAAAATCACACATTATTCGCAGATTCATGGCCGTGGTAAATTTTAAATGAGCTAAAATTAAACGGAGTCGTTTGTAGGTTGAACTTTTTCGCTTGGAATGGAGTCATTATCGTCAGTTGGATAACCATTTAAAGCATATGTTGCCGTTGAGTGCGCATATTTCAAAAGTTAATTCACAAAATATTATATAGCTCATGTGATTAATGGAATTTAAAAAAGTATCACTCAATATATTTTTTATTAAAAGCTTTTCAAGTGGCAATTAATTCTGCTAATCATGTCACCACAATAATGCAATCATGTTATCGTGGTGACATGATAAATATGGATTTAAACTATATGTAGTTTTTTTTATTGTCAACTTACACCGAAACGATGTTTTGCCTTAAGCTAAGGCCAAACCAACGCGTTCAGCCCGCGTCCTCAGTGGCGTGCACGGTGGCGATCAATGGTAAGACAAAATAGATCGCCACCTTGCACGCCACCACGGACGCGGGCTGATCGCATTGCTTTGGCCTAAGCTAGCTAAGCTTTATAGATGTAAGTGTGAAACTGGGTTACGAAATTAGCTTAAAAGCAACTTACCTGTTGGTCAACACCTACTGCATCCAACCCAGTATACATAATATTGACCCATCCATCTCTCGAGCTGAGCACGAACAACGACATCAAAGCCTTGCCCAGATCGTCGAAATTATACTTCCTGTTCACCCAAACATTGCCATCTATAGCGAGGCAGTCGGTCTTGTTCTTAACGGTTTTAATATTTGCGCCCTCGCAATAGAAAAATGCTCCTTTGAACAGCTGAAAATGAATTTAGTTTAATCTATTGCTCTTTGCTTCCTCTTTCTATTTTGTCAACGAATCTTATTTAACATAATAAATGTGATGGAAATATCAAAAACAATACACGAGTTTCGAGAGTGTTAAGAGATTCGATAAACACCACATTCAAAATTACAGCAAGAATTTGTTCTTATATAAATTTAGGATGGTGCCAAATTAATGATGTAGCTATAACGTTGCGAAACGCAACATCTTGTTGTCACTCCCTCTAATAATCCTCGCGATCACCCTAATATCACTTATGAGCCAGAATGTAATCTTCCACGAACATTGACACGCCATGCGACATGTTCTTGGATAATCAGGCACTTTGGAAACCAGAAACAGGTCTCGGAGGTACACTCGTAACCTTGACATTTACAAATTAGCAACTCTAATTTAATTCTAAGAATTCGTTGGAGTAAGTAGTACCTATTGCTTTGAGACTAGTGCACCTGCACTGTGAGCTTTGCTTAGCTAAACTAAGTTTCTGAAACGGAATATATTACACCCGCATCGCGAAGCTTACATAGAAATCACATAGAGAGAATTCAAAATCTTGCATGATATTTGAAGTGTTTATTTATTTGTTTGGGTCACGACCACACCAACAAAAAAATTGTGTGGGAATCGTACCCGCAACCTCTTGTATCTGGTAATCATAGTAGGTATTCTTAAAGACAACAGTCACAGCCAAATTTAAAAAAAACAGTAAAGTAGCATACCTGCACTCCGAGAATGCCGAAGATGATAAAGAATGTGCAACAGATCAGCACAATGTTTCCAATAGGTCTTAGCGAAGACAGTAGCGTTTGCACAACCAGTTTCAACCCTGGAGCTCGGTTTATTACCCTCAACGGTCGTAAGGACCTTAGCAATCTAAATACCTGGTAAGAAAAAAGGTAACATAATATACTAAGGTGCAACGTTTAGCTTGTGGCGCGAAATTCAAATGTTATTTTGTTATTTGCTGATCACAGCTCATCAACACATTTTGAGATAGCGAAACCTAATTTTGCGAAAACTAGAATACCTAATACGTATATTTTGATTGAAAATGTTTCATAAATATCAATAGTTTAGCTACGAATATCATTCAATTATTTTAACAGTGATTTTTTGTTCATTGACGATTGTAGCTAAACAAATGATAATTATGAGACACAATTTAAAGACATATTTTCAGTCAATATATAATAATAATAATAATAATGCTGGACAAATTCACACAACATTATCTAGCCCCAAGCTAAGCCAGAGCTTGTATTATGGGTACTAGATAACTGATATACTTAATATAATACATTACATAGATAGATATTTTTTATTATGCATAGAAAACACCCAGAACACCCTGAACAAATATCTGCAGAACGCACAAATATTTGTTCCGAGGCGGGAATCGAACCCGCAACCTCCTGCGTCGCAGGCGAACCATCGCCAGCCGCGCCACAGAGGTCGTATGCGTGTTAGGTCTCATATAGTTGGCGTAAAATCAGGTTTCGCTATCTCAAAATGTGTTGATGAGCTGTGATGAAAAATCCACAATAAAATTTGTATTTTGCGCCACAAACTAAACATTCCACCTTAACATTGAATACTTATTTTGTTATTTACATACTTGACAGTGCAGAATTATGAATTGCTTACCCTGAGAATTCCGAATATTCTTGGACTGGACTCTGAGACCAGAGACATGAGTAGATCAATAATTGATATTATCACAAGGGAACCATCCATGATGTTCCAACCTGAAGTGAAATACGCTTCGTGGCCGTAGAACATTCCAGAAGCTACTACCTGTGAATAGAAACCTACGGTTCATATCTACCTAAAATAATAAGAAAAAATACAGAAAACCTGGTTGTACCAATGGAAGAGCATCACAACGAGGATATTTGCTAAAATATATTTTTCCAAAAAATATTTTTGCAAATTGAACCACCGCATATGCAAAGTAAAATGAGAATTCGTATCAAGAATACTTTTAAATTTTGACTCCCGTTAATAAGGAAGATGTCGTATATTTTAATGATTGAGTTCCTGTTTACGGATAGAGCAGCCGTAAAAATAGCCACGATATAAAATAATGAACCTAGAAACAAGATCAAAGGTAACCTCGTAACTAAACAACAAAAAATAAACTGAGAACATTATTATGACAACAAGATAATTCTTATGAATCATTACTATTTGCTTTTGTATGAGTAAATACTAACGATTCCGGGTAAAAAGTCAACAATGTAGTAAATCACAAAAGCTCGGTTGCTTTGTTGAAAAAAATACATTGTTGATAATTAAAATAACCTTCGTAAATTAAATCATTCTTTTTTCCAAACGGGAAATTTTCACGTATCCATATTATGGAGGCACCAAGAGCTTTTGACTAGAATCAAGGGTCTTCTTGATCCGCGCTACACTCCGCGTATTTCTTTGCACTGCACCCCGAGGACATTCCTCCCGTCTCAACGAGTGCGGATCCGTTGGTATCTCTACCAACATATCCATAATTACGTGACGATCACTAATTTTACAAAGTGAAAGATATTGCTAACGAAAGTGCGCCATAGAGCACGTTCCTGCTGTCTGGACGGATGACGATACGTTCTTGCCTCCACCAAAATATCTATCGGGGACGCAGTGCAAGGAAAGACGCGGAGGGAGTAAGGTGCGGATCGCGGTCATCGACACCCTCGATTACAGTCGATACCTGTGGTACGTCCATATTGTGGTATCCAACATATTGTTGTATGCAAATTTTCCATTTTACAAAATTTATGTTGAAATTAGTGCACTTTCTTCAATAATAATGTTGTCTTTTAGAATTTTTCGCAAACAATGCGCAGATATTCACTGGTGTCGATGCCGTCACTGATAGACTAGACTCTAGTAGATATTCATAGTATAATTCCCTTTGTGATAACACAACAGACATGGATTTTCACACTAAAATTGCCGGCTTAGACCGCCAAGCTAGTTTTGTCTCGAAGAAAGTTCTTGAAAAAATTATGAAGATCTAAGCATGAAAGAAAGAAAGAAAATAAAACGTTTATTTGTGACTATACACAAAACATGAAAAAAAAACACACATAAGATCAAAATACACACCATATTTTTAGATTTTCTTACCTTTATAAACATTTCAATGGCGAACACGACAGTGAACACATAGTTGGCACTCGACAGAAAGGATCGCTCCTTAGATTCAGGTGGAATGTTCGGTCGCTCCATGGCGAGTGTTATGCAGTTCAGTGCAATGAATAGTAGGACGATGTTGTCGAACCAGCCTCGAGACACCATCCATACGCACAGCCTTCTCATCCTGTATTCAAAGAAAAGGATTTAGTTAGGTAGATAGAACTAATAATAACTCTAACCAAAAAATTTAATGAAATGGCTGGCTGTCTGATTGCACCGGTTGGCTGCGACATTTATATCTCGCAGCTGGCAATATAAGTTGCTAGTATTGATAGCTCCGCTGGCGAACGGCCCCCATAGACTAACTATACATAGCCCATTAAAAAAACTAGCCAATTGCGAGTTGGACCCGAGCATGTTCCGTACCATTATAAAAAAAAACAAGTTTGTTGTATGGGAGCCCCCTCAAATATTTATTTTATTCTATTGTTTAGTATTTGTAGTTATAGCGGCAATATAAATACATTATCTGAGAAAATTTCAACTGTCTATCTATCACAGTTCATGAGATACAGCCTGGTAACAGACGGACGGACAGTGAAGTCTTAGTAATAGGGTCCCGTTTTACCCTTTGGGCCTAGGCCCTAAAAAACTACCAACCTACCATCATCCATCAATAGTTGTTAGGCTTTTTTGTGAGTATAGAACCATCACGAGGCTAGTTATAAAATAGACTAACAAAAAATGTTGAAACTAGATAAATGGTAGTCTTGACCAATCTTCAGTGAGCGTTGTTCAGTTCGACGCTGCAAACTAGCTAAGGAGGCCATCCATTACGCTGAGCCGTTACTCTCAATATCAGATTTTGCACAAATTCAATGAGCAGGAAACTTTATTACGTCTAAGAATGAGCTAGAGCTTGGTTCCAACAAAAGTATCTCCTATATCAATTTTTCATGGTGTGTCCGGCCCAAGAATATACCCCTCCACCTCCTCTCGTGGATGTCGTAAAAGCCGACTAAGGGATTACCCGGACTTGTTTGTAAGATTCTTTGGTATACGATTTGTCCTGGCTGCTATCTTATTTAAGGAATGTAATATTACTGGAAGAAAGCGTAAGCAGACCAGTTGTGGGAAGCAATAGCGGCGGTGAGCTCACCATTTGTCAAGTCTATAACCCACGATGAAAATAGCCCCATTTGAGGCTCTGCCTATCCTCCTTCGGGAAAAAGGCGTGTGTCTTTGTATAATAAAAAATATCTATCTATGTAATGTATTGTATTAAGTATATCAGTTATCTAGTAACCATAACACAAGCTCTGCTTAGCTTGGGGCTAGATAATGTTGTGTGAACTGTCCAGCATTATTTATTTATTTATTTGAGGCTCTGCCTATCCTCCTTCGGGGAAAAAGGCGTGTGTATCTTATACCAACGGATCTTAAAAACAAGTCAAGTCTTACAAGCTTGTTTCAGTTTTAATTATATCCCATAATTATACACGTACTCATCTAATTTTACATCTAATATTTTAATTTATTCAAAATCTGTTATGGATTAAATCTCAATATTGATCTTGTGACTTAGCATCCATGACATCCTGTTATTGTGTAGTGATGTGCAAGTTCATTGTATTAATATCAAAAAGTCCAGAAAAAGTTTGCAACGACATAATAATTTCGTTTTAATTAATTTAGGCATGAGCGAATTCATGAGATACTCCCGGGCCGTGTTTATTAGGCGGTGACAGAATTCACGGAATCTGAATTAATATAGGTAATGAGACCTTATTTAGAATATCAAATTAAATAATTCCTAGTGGAAATGTGTCTTGTTTTATTATATGTTGTGTAGAAAAATGTGACTGAGACTCGAAATGTTAACACAGAAAACTATCCATCCATCACTCAATCTACTACCTCTACTGCTGACGACCACTGTGGCGCGGCGTGCGAAAGTTCGCGTGCGACGCATGAGGTTGCGGGTTTGATTCCCGCCTCGAAACAAATATTTGTACGATCTGCAGATATTTGTTAAGGGTGTTCTGGGTATTTCTTATGTATAATAAAAAATATCTATCTATGTAATGTACCTATTATATTAAGTATATCAGTTATCTAGTACCCATAACACAAGCTCTGTGCTTAGCTTGGGGCTAGATAATGTTGTGTGAACTGTCGAGCATTATTAATTAATTTATGTATGTTATTTTTTTTTTTTTTTCTAGTAAATTTTGGCCAACGAATAAGCATTGCCACTCAGCGTGGCAATGCAGCCAGCATTCTGGGCACGCTGCCGTCGGGTGACGGCTTGCGGATCTGGTAGGTAGGTTTTTTAGTTTAGTTTTAGATTTACTTAAAGCTTATTGTTTTATTTGAAAATTCATACATACATAGGTACATAGACACACGCTATTTTCCCCGAAAGGGTAGGCAGAGATTCAAATGGGCCTCTTTTCGCTATGGGTTGCACCATCGCGGGAAATAGACGTGACAAGTGGTTAGCTCATCACCGCCATTGCTTCCCACGACTGACTCTGCTAACGCTTTCTTCTAGTAATAACACATTCCTTAAATAAGATAGCACCCAAGACAAATCTTATACCAAAGAATCTTGCAAACAAGTCTGGGTAATCCCTTAGTCGGCTCTTACAACATCCATGGGAGGAGATGGAGGGGACTATTCTTGGTCTGGACACACAACGAGAGCTTAATAAAGAATATCTACAACTTCAAATCAAAAATAAATCTTATTATCATATTATAACGACCTCTGTGGCGCGGCGGGCGAAGGTTCGCCTGCGACGCAGGGATTGCGGGTTCGATTCCCGCCTCGGAACAAATATTTGTGCAATCTGCAGATATTTGTAAGGGGTGTTCTGGGTGTTTTCTATCCATACTAAAAAATATCTATCTATGTAATGTATTGTATTAAGTATATCAGTTATCTAGTACCCATAACACAAGCTCTGCCTTAGCTTGGGACTAGATAATGTTGTGTAAACTTGTCCAGCATTTTTTTTTATTTTTCTTTATTATTTCTTTATATATCATACAAACTGATCTAAATATATTTCGATTATTAGTATCTTAAAACCCATATTAGGTTTGTCTAAATACTAGGTTCTCTTACAATAGTTACAATACAACACACGAGCGATAACAAATGACATGGAATATTATACAACTACTACAGCGAGCAAGCGCCGTATAAAAATTGACGGTAGTGTCCTAGAATAACTAGGAACGTAACCTATCTGGCATTGCACTGCGCCCGTCACCCTGAGACATAAAGATGGAAAGTCTCATGTCCCTAATAATATGTGTTAGTAAACTTACTTGTTATCAGGCGCAAATATGTACAATGAGTAATGTTCCTTCTCCTTGAGACATCCTGTGGGCTCCATGAATCGGAAGAGATCCTTGAACCTTAATTGTCTTCTGTCGAACCGCGAGGAGAAAATGCACATCCTGGTATTGTTGTTAATAGCAATCTGAAATCAAATACAGCCTCAAAACTCTCTTCAATCTTAAATCTCAACTCGGTATACATTTTCTAATTAAAGTCTACGAAAGTTATGAGGCATTGTTTCATTGTCAAACTCTTGTTTAGCTTGGTAATGACGAACATTCAAAAATGAGCCACGAAGAAATTATGTATTTTGTTATAAAATATAATATATTTTATGACCTACGATTTTAACTAAAATATATTTTCCTAGAAAAATAAGATTTAATTTCTCTACCATGAACTAAATGTTAAAAAATTATTACTACTTTTCTCAATTTACAGCCTGTGGGTTAAACATTCATTGAGCCCAATTACATAAGCGTCCGTTGTGTAGACGTGGTAGCAGAATTAGGGTCTACACTGGGTCTACGGCGTAGACCCAGTGTGTCTACGGCGTAGAGCTAGCGTAGACCTAGTTTCTGGAAATGGGTGCACTTATGAGTTCCTTACTTTTCATTCATTTGCAGCAGGACGGCCTCCATATACTATAGCAAGTTTTGTGTGGGGTGACATACACAAGCGCGCTTTTTTTTCGTTTTTTGAATACTTCCTTATATAACTGTACAATCAGATGGCCCACCGGATGTTAAGCGGTACCCTCTGCCTATAAACAGTGCATTACCTCATAAGTCACGTCTACCACTTGGTGGAGGTCTACGCGCCCTATGTGGCATTGCACTGCGTTCGTAAACATAAAGACATAAAGATGGAAAGTGTCATGTACCTGTAATTTCACCGGCCCCCATACCCTTCAAACTGGAATACAGTAATGCGAGCACTACTGCTTTGCGGCAGAAATAGGTATGGTGGTAGTACTTCCCCGGACGAATTATTTAAAAAAAAAAAGCATAGCATGTGGTGCTGGGGAGTCCCATTAAACACGCTTTAGTTTCGGCATGGTGCTGCTCCGCGCTGTTTTTAACCCCCGACGCAAAATCGAAGGGGAGTTATAAGTTTGACGTGTCTGTGTGTGTGTATGTATGTGTGTGTGTCAGTTTGTCCCAACGTAGCTCCTGAATGGATGAACCGATTTCGATTTTTATTTTGTTTGAAAGGTGAATTTGTCGGGAGTGTTCTTAGCTATGTTTGATCAAAATCGGTTCAGCCGTTTCATTGCGATGGGTTTTTTTTAATTTTTACAAAATTAATTGGTCTTGGTATATTTTGTGACTTACCTCTTCGTTGATCTGTTTTATCAGCGGCAGGGGTTGGTTGTTCGGTCTGGTTGGTAAGGTGGCCACTTCGTTTATGGTCGCTCGAGCAGTCACAGGGGGTAGTGGGGGCGGTGAAATCAGATTGCTTGCTTTCACTTCCGATACTGTAGTTACTGTGATGAAATTATCCAAAGCTTACGTACTTATCTTCTAAATCTGTACAACTTTCTCAAAACATTGGAATAATATTATCATTAGCCTGTAGATGTCCACTGCTAGACAAAGGCCTCCCCCATAGAATGCCATGATGCATTCCGTCTGTGGAGGCGGAACAAGACCAGAGCTGGTGGGTGCCCACCAACTGCTTTAAATACTATCACAGAACTCGCATTAAAAACGTCTTTTTTGGATTTTAAACGCTAGAAATAACATTATTCACATTGTTGTGTAAACTGTCCAGCATTATTTATTATTTATTTTATTATTATTTCATACAGGCAATAACAATTCATATTTTACAACCAACAAATGAGTAGCAATTAAGAGTGATACATAATTTATATAAAAATAAAAAAACTTTTATTTAAACCTTCAATTATTGCTAACAGGTGCATAAGGCTTATGTATAAAAATCAGTATAATATTATGAATGTCAAAGCTACGATGTTTTGATGTTTGGATATTTGTTACAGGTCTATGTCGCTTAACTGAGTCAGTCCCTGAGGTATGGGAGCGGTACGGGAGGGGGGTTTTTGTCTCTCAATTTATCAGATGATATGTGACATAATGACAACGACGACGATGAAAATACCCCTCCCGTACCGCTCCCGTACCTCAGGGACTGACTCTGTTAAGCGCTAGACCTGTACTCAATCACACCGAAACGATTGAACCGATTTCGATAAAATTTGGTACACAGATAGACTGACCCGGACTGAGCTGTAGGCTACTTATTATACGGGTGGGAGCGAGCAAACACACGTTTTTAAAACGCACTGTTAAAAAACGTCGTATGCATAGAGTAGTGCTTACTTGTTATATAGTCGTTGGTTAACGATAGTCTATGAGGTGGAGGTTTCACATTATCTAATCTCACTGTTGAATCCGCAGTGAAGCCAGCCTCCGGAGCTTTCCATGAAACCTAAAATTATACATTGTTTTACTGAAAAGTTTGATTGATTGCTTGTGAATGGTAAATTAAGATTATCTAATCTGAAAATGTAAACTTAGGTAAATACTTAAGTTTTTTTTACATTGATAGACCTTTATTTGATCTCGTTCTCAGCTGTTGGTAAGTGACAATGTGGCCGAAGATGGAGCACAAAGGTCTAGAAGGCACCTATTCACTCTAGACTTGATGAGACCCAGATTATAGTTTTCAGGAAAGACAGACGACGGTAGTGTATTCCGCTCCTTAGCAGTTCGCATTATAAAGGTAGAACTGAAACGTTTAGTACAAATAGAGGGTATACTAATGAGGTAAGAGTGGTACCGAGCCGTGCGCCTATAACGTGTGTTGCATCGAACATTATGTGGATGTTGGGTATATAATATATGCCCACCATCCACATAGATACCCACATAGATACGAAAGCCGTCCCCTCGCATTATAACTGAGACCTCACTGGCTTCCCTGACCTCTTGCGGTGCCTGGAAGAAATCGCTTTCAGCGACAAGGCCGCCCATTGTACTATAATTTGATTTAGTTAATTCTTTTTGTGTTTTATTTTTTGGTGTACAATAAAGTGTTTATCTATCTATCTATCTCACTTCTGTCAAAAATAGTAGGTACAAACGAAGATGACTAATATTCGGCACTTACATCTGGCAACAACGGCGCGTTGTGAGCGGACACTCTCCTCTGTGGCGGTGCTATTACTCGTGGAGCCGGCAGCTGCGCGCGCGCTCTGTTGTTGGGCAGTTCTGACTGTGTGTCGTTTTTGATCACTATTGATGATGAAAGTAGAATTTCGTTCTTTCGGAGATTGGAACCTGTGCAAAGAGTGTTTCAAGTTGGAAGGGTTTATTAAAAACTTTTGTTATTGACTATTACTATGTTCGCGTTATGTTTAAAGAACGCTGGAACGCGTGAAGAAGCTTGACCCCAGCGTTCTTTTTAGATGACGCGCTAATGCGAAATAATGCTAATGTAATGCTAAATTATAGTAGTAGAGCTTTTTTGTAAAACGACCGGGAAAGTAACCACCTTACATATTTTTGTCGCAAAGCAGTAGCTGACATTCAAAAAAGACTGTGACGATTTAAAAATAATATAAGGGTTGGAACGTTTTGCGTTCAAGAAATAAATTTGGCTCAGACTTATCTTCTCAAATGTTTAAAAAAAGTATGGACATGTAAAGCCATCTAGCGTCAAAAGACAGCGTGGTGAAAGGATTACTAGTAATACTTTCACCACGCTGTCACTTATAGGACCTTGTAGGATCATTTTGGTGATGATTTAACTTAGCAACCTTCAGTAACTAGCTTCAGCTGTGTGCTGGCTGTTTGACTACCGATTCAAAGAGTGGCTTTCCAGTACGCTTTTACCGTACGGAACCTTCAGGGCATGGGTCTGAATCGCGCTTGTCTGTTTCGTTATTGTAAAACAAGTTATTAATTTTGTACAAATTAAAAAACCCCCAACGCAATGAAACGGCTGAACCGATTTTGATCAAACATAGCTAAGAACACTCCCGACAAATTCACCTTTCAAACAAAAAAAAAATCTAAATCGGTTCATCCGTTCGGGAGCTACGATGAGATAGACAGACACACATACACACACACCCTTCGTCGGGGTATCCACGTTACTTTTTTTTTATTCCATGACTTGTCTCACCATTACAAACAGCGTGATCTCTGCCGTTGTTCAACACAACAGCATCAGAATCAGATCCAGTTCTCTTAGGTTTTCTCCTGAGGCTCGGTCGTGACAGTCTCCAACTGTACCCTCTTTGTACTCTGCACTTGTCTTCGCTGTTAGCTGCGGGCGCAGCACTTACTATGCCGATGTTCCTAAAATGTAGGAACATTTTATTAAGCTTAGGATACTAACTGTTCCTCGTCAATACATTCTAATTCTTCTTACGGATTTAGAAAAGCGCTTATATAGTATCGAGTCATTAGAAGAAAGGATATTAAGAGAAAGTACTAGAAGAAAAGATATTAAAAGTGACTTTATTCCAAAACTTAGGATAGCAACACCAGGCCATAAAGCTGTACAATGACTTGCCTATTCGCTTCAAATCCATACAGCATACATAAGTTTAAAAATAATCTGAAGGAATTCTTGTTGAAAAGGTGCTACTACTCTGTACATGAATTTTGTAATGATAAACCCTCATGATTTTGAATTTTTGGTAACTTATGTAGTAGGTAAGTATCTAATCTACTTTAATTTGACATTTTCTGTTTTGTGTTGACATTATTATTTTGACTAGGTACTATATATAATTTTATCTTTTGTTGTATTTTTATCTTATTGACATTTAATCTTGTACCTATCGGACGCAAGTAGATGTATATTATTATTTTGTACTTTATTCCTATTATGTTACTATGTTCCGAAACAATTTTACAATGTTTGCGAATAAAATAAATGAAATGAAATGATATGTAATGCAACAAAATGTATATATACATATATAAAAAATAAAAAAAGAATTACTAGCCAATGTCCATCCTGAAAGTTCATTATAAATATTCGTGAAATATTTTTTTAATCAGATGATTGGTTTTGGAGATTTCCTCCTAAATTCAAACGAACAAACTTACAAACTTTACCTGTTTAATATGTTAGTGTAGACAAGCGCGCCTCTTATTTTGACATGTTCGTGGCTTTGATCGATATTGAAACCAAAATACCCCAAAGTTTTGGCGTTAAAGATAGAAAAACATCCATATGAATAAATAACTAGGCAAAATTTTACTTTTATAAAATTGTAAGGATTATATTTCACGGAATCTTTAAAATTTGTGATTATTTTTTGCACGTGCTCTCGCTCTGCCATGGGTCTTCTAGTAAATCTCGCATTGTAAATTTGACCGTTGTTTTCGGTACGATTCCGATAAAAAACAATAGTTTCGATGGTAGAGACTATCAATAGTCGTTAAAATGTGATTGGTAAGACATTTCGACCGAAATCGGTCACTATGCGATCAGTAACTATGTCGAGACTAGTTTTTTTTTCGAAGAAGGCTAATATACTGCGACTTACTTTTGTGAACTGAGCAGACTGGACTTATCACTGGTATTTAAGCAGTTATCATCCTTCTCCTTCACTATGGTCACTTGCAGGTTCTTATCTGGCAGTACCGGGGACTTAGGAGTAGTTGGAGTAGAGGCAGGGGTCGTGGACCTTACCGGGGGTAGGGCGAGAGTCAGAGGGGGGAGGGCAAGACTAAGGGTGGGAGGGGCTAGGGACATGGGAAGTCTGGCTTTCTCAGCCCCGAGCTGTGCTTGAGCGGAATGAAGGGTTAGTGTGTAGCTGTTTGGAGGTTTCAGTAGGCCTGGTATGCTTGCACACTGAAAATAAAATACTGTATTAATAAGTTTTTTTTTTAAAATATGTTTTTAAATACAAGCTTTTATAAAATTAGTGATCGTAACCGTGTGCTTATCAAAATGAGCTTAAACACGGCCAGTCTACTATTATCCCTCGAGTTCCATTGTCTACCTTCCGTCTCCATCATAAGATCAGCTCGCTGTCACCATAACATTGCATTGTCATCGGAACTAGACAGGTATGCAAAATATAATCTCAATCCGTTGAGGATAACTGCTTTAAAATTCAGTGGCAAGATTCCACCCGGATAAACATACATACAGTTAAATAAAAGCTTGTAAAAAAGTAGTACTCATTTATATCATTTATTTATATTTTTCAGGGCCAGCTAGGTGAAGCCTGAAGCAGATAAAAAAACTAAAACAAAAGCGAAATGACTCAGTCAGTAACGTTACTAGTATAGTGTTATTTTATCTGTGGTTACGTACAGAAGTTCGGTCAATGGAGTCTAAGCTCGACAGCATTGAAGACCTTTCCAAGCTCAAAGCCACATGGAAATCTCTGAAGGATGCTCCAGGTTCAAGCGTCGTGGAAGGCGAGTCCTGAGGTGTTGCGGCAGTGTGAGTGATCATTGGTAATGCCGGGACATCAGCGTTGCCTGCGTTATTTGCTAGCATTTTTTCCTGGATAAAAGAAATAAGTAGTGTATAAAACAAAGCATTGTGTACCTACGAATCAAAAATGTATAAACATTGATGATGTACGGTCAATTAAATCAAATATGTTTGCAGAAATTCATCCAAACATTAAATGAATGCCGTTTGATTTTGCTAAAGTAAATCGTGATAGGCATTTGTTGGCCCAAAAATAAGCAGATCCAAACATCTTAGGTGCGATCCGAAATAACAAATTGAATTTCAACAAGGGTCTAATTCAGGTGTTGTCAAAGTACTTATGAATATCAAAGCGCAGCTTGCTAACGCCCTGAATACATACTCTATACGTAAAATAGACGCCTAGAACTAGCACTCAAGGTGACTTTTCACCTTACGCTCTATTATTCACATAATTTACTAGCGTTCCCAAATAGGCTCGGGAACGAAATCCAAACATCGTTTCGTGTAAATGAAACCTTTTTCAAGGTAATGAGCCAAATTGTGATATATCTCACCTTCTGTAAATTACATTTGTTGGATTGCGCGCAGTCCTTGCAGAGCGTGGGATGGTGGGTAGATTTAGTTTTACGACGACGCATCGACTTTTCCTTGTTTCCGTTTACATCGCCCTTTGCTTTTCTAACGTCATCCGCCGAGCGCCAGTAGTTTTTTATTTCGTTCTGCGAGAAAAATATTGGAACATAATGAGGGGTTTTCACGGCCGTTTTACATCATGCTTATAGCCTTGAAAATAGATGGCGCCACCTCAAAAAATACATCTCAAAATAAAGTTAAATGTCAACGTCAACAACGTAGTCATACATTTTCGTCGTATTCACATATAAGCACAGATAATGCATTTGTTAATTTTGACACGTATACTTGAGACAGCGCCATCTATCGAGCCAAACAGAACTACTTTTTTTTTTTAAATTCAAAAATGAAAAGCCCTCATTGGGTTGTCAAGCTGTAGACACGAACGGTTTCCATTTTTGTGGTCTTTTGAGCAAATCATTGACCGTCGTTTTCAGAAGTAGCTTGGTAGTTGCCGAAAGCTTACCTTGCTATTTTGTTCAGTATTTGTTTTCAGAATTTATATAGTTTTGTGATTATTCGTTGTTGTTAAATTGTTATACATAAATTGAAGAATGTATTACAACTTTTTAAAACATTTAAATACCTGGATATTCTCAGAAGATGCAAATTTTATTCACCTGAGAAAAGCTGTCGCTGGAATGTGATCCCGAATTTGACTCATCGTATTGTAGCTCGTTGTTGTCTGAGAAGCATTCGCCTGACAATTTGGATTTTGCTAACTCCCTCTGCTCACGTTCGCGTCTCTCATGTCGCTAAGAGATTTAATTAAATTTGAGTATTTGTTTGCGAATTCGTGGAATGGGAATACTGATCTTATTACAACACTCACCTCAGAGCTAAATCCTTCAACTAGAATAGCTACCAACAAGTTGAATAATACGTAATTCCCAAAAGTCATGAGTGCCACGAAATATAACGCGGCCCAATGGCTTGTCTTTTCCATACCGTTAAACAACACAACATTCCAATCTTCCTGTGTCAAAACCTGAAACGTTTACATCACAGTGAGCATTCGACTCAAGCGTGTAAAGTCACTCTACCACATATATCATCCAATATTTAATAAATAAGCAAGGTGTGCTGTCATATTGTAGGTCGTGCCTTTGTTAGATAATGTACAGTAATTCGTGTTAGTAAAAAAAAACTTTAAACAATTTACAAAAATCCCTCATTATTGTACAGCGTGTCAGCTGGTGTTAGTGTAGACAAGTGTAGCATTGTTATGTTAGTGTACACTAATAATGAAAGGGAACACAGGCGGCGGTTGGAGTACACAAGCATATCAAAGGGTCCAGCATAACCTAGAACTAGCTAGACTATAAGCAAGATGCACTAGCTACAGAGCGCTCGTACAATGCATAACGTAACTTAGGTAAATCATCTACTACAGGTCTACGGCGAATCTCTCGGTATTTTGAATTTATGTAATTGAGCATTGAAGTTAATTATTCGTCTTTATTCACAACCTCTACAAAAGTTGTAAAACAAGACAAATATATCAAATAATTCGGTTATTACGAGAAACGCGTAATTTCTAACAAAATATTCAAAGGGGATCGCAAATAAACCGACTATTGATGCCTAGTCTAGGGGCGGATATTCTTACCTGAAACACGGTGACTGTCGCCCACAGGATGTTATTAAAATGTTTTCTGTCACATTCGCACTTGGGGTGGTGTGAGACGATCTCTGGGCAGGTACAGTCACGCTCGGCGCCATTGTCTTCAACGTACTTGCAAAACTTACCACCGAATAGATACATGCCCAGAATACTGCGTGACGTGAGCCCCGATGAAAAAATGAAAGAAAAAGAAAATGCTATGCGCATACGCCGTGACCGAGACAACCTGATGACGCGACTGTGCAAACGACAACACTGCCACCTCCCGTTTGAAAAATAAGACTAACCTTACGGGCTGTCTATTTACAAAACTCTATAGTAACGTTCGTTTAGTGATGTGCAATTAATGCAACTAGACCTAGATGTGGTATGGCATGTAAGTGACCGTAAAATTAGCTTTATTTAAATAATTCATGATCTAGATACTGAACTGGTGATATCAGTAATAATCAATCCAAGCCTAATTGGTTAAGCAGTGTTATCGTCATTGGGACGCTACCACCAACAACGGGTTTGTTAAGTAATCTAATTACATAGGTAGTAATTAACTTCGTGTTATTTAGTGCAATTAAATTTATCTGTAAATTTCATAACATTATTATATTCATTCTTTATTATTGCCTAAATAACTGATAGAAAAATATAATGCAGTAAAAATAAAATGGAAGAAAACAGGCGAAAGTATTGTGCATAAATACAGTTTAAATAATATCAAGAAAATATTAATCAACACTGTTTGATATAATTACTTATAATAAATATCATCCAAATCGTATGCAATACTTTCAAATTATCATCCTTATTTATGCAGATGGAAAAAAAGAAGAAAATAATAAAATAGTCCAATTTTATTCAACGTATAAGAAAAAGTTCAAGAAAGAGGTAAGTAATTGAAAATTAGATTGTTACTGAAGTTAAGAACAAGGGTGCTGGGGTTGCCGAAATCAGTGGAAACTTTGGCCGTAAAATCATTACAGCTTTTAAGAACGTGAACAAACACAACATAGAATTCCACGAATTTCGCGTTAGTTTAAAGATAAATACTAAAGTAATAGAAGCGGCATGCAGAGTGATAGAGATACTGTAACCGAGTGCGGTTGTAGTAGTGGGAGTTAAGTGGAGGATCGACGAGGAGATTACTTGACTCGGTTCCGAACGCCCTCAAGCTAAACCTACGTACGCTCAACAAGCTCACTGACTAATGTGCTTCGACAACTTCTGATGGGAGTACTGTACGGAACAACTGGTGAACGTGACACTAGATGATATTGGTTCAATCTGGTACGGATGGATCTATCTCACTACGCGGGTTCTAGGGTAGCTGTTACGCGACTGAACGCCTGATGGATGTGCACAATGCTGCAAGTGAGATTTAGTTTACAAAGTATGCAAAGTGTTCGTGAATGAATATCTCTACTTGCAGCAAGGTGACCGTTCGTTTGTGTACTCGCGTGGTTAGTCAATTAGCCGTCACAGTTCAATCCTATGTTATGGGATTGTCATACTGTCATGAGTGTTGACTGCTGACGGCCCCGTTTGTAAGCGTTTAGTAATGTTGCAAGTTCAGTCTGTTTCTGGGTTGTCTGTTAGGTATTTTTATTTAAAAGTTGAATACCTGAAATACCGTGACAAAGGCCCACAAGAGCGTATCAAAGTTTTTTCTGTCACAATCTGGATCGCCATCCTCGTCTTTCTCGCAGAATTTGCACCCGAAGAGGTTCATACCGAGGATGCTGAACGTTATCACGCAATATACGATTAGATAAATACGATAGCTATTAACCTTTCCATTTATATAAAGGACAATACAAATATAAAGGAGATATATAACATATTGTATGGACAGAGTCTGAAGATGAGCGATAAGTGCAGGTGTAAAATAAACTCGAGTGAAGGTAAAGCACAGAAGCGTGAAGTCACTATGGATAAAATATATTAAATAGATTGGAAAAGTTGTGAAGAGTGTGATAGTGGCGGTGTGTAGTGGATGTCGAAGATAGAAGAGACACATATAATAAGGATAATAATAAAAATAAATAGGAGAAATCACTCACAGTTAGTGCACAGGTTAAGGGATGCGGGTGTGACAGTTAAGTAGAAACATTCAGAATTTCTTATTTTTATGGAGAGTCGAATAAATCTTCTTTGGCTACGGAGAAAATGAATGAGCAATCATTAAGTGATTGCTAGGTAGGTGTCTCTACTAGCTACTAACAGGTATGAGTTACGTTACAATAGGAACATTGAGAATTCACAAATAACTAGAACTAAGATTCTGAAGGCCAGCATAATGAAAAGGTAATCGCAGATCGTATAGACTTTAGATAACAAGTTTGAATATAAGTAAAGTTAAGTATTCAAGAACAGCTTAGTTAAATCTCTAAAGGTCGGCAATACAAATAAAAATAATGACAAGTAGAAAGTTCTTTCCAGAAGATTGAACAAACTTAAAACTTAAATAGCAGTTTTGGATTTTCATCAGCTAACTAACTCAAAATTATACTCTGAATTCGTAATTGATTTTGGAGTGCCTTTGAATTTCATGCAATTTATAACTTTCATTTTAGCTTTCAATTTAGTAAGTCGTTATTAAGTCGGTAACTTTATACTAATATACTTGTTTAATTCAAATAAATGTTCAAGTGAGTAAAACTAGATATTTTACCTGAATATAAAGATGAATAGGACGAGTAATGAAAAGAAGACGGCAACATTGTCCATGGTCCGAAGCATGACGAATAGTTGTCGGCGCAAGTTTGGCATGAAGCGCACTAGTTTCAATATACGCAACAGTCGAAATGTGCGCAAAACTGATAGCCCCGAATTGCCTGCTGTTTCTTTTTCATGGCCGTGACCGTAGCTTTGAGCTAGTTCAAATGCACTGTGGAAAAAAAATATTTGAGTTAATTTTGATATCTGCTTACAAAATGACTTGTATCTAATAAAATTACATGACAATGAAACTACTTTATGTTTTGGCTATTGAATGTAATAAGAATGTGTTGCTAAAAATTGAGAATAAATATATGACAAATAAAAAAAAAAATGCTTGCCTTGCAATGCATGTCAATGGCGGTGTGACGAAACCAGGCAAACATCTAATTTAATTATTCCCCTTACTTTTTTACTAAATGTCATGACGGGATTATCGTTAAACAAACGTATACCTACAGGATATAATCCTATGGACGTTCAGTTCTTCAGTTTTTAAAATGCGGGTTGCTGTTCGCCACGATTATTTATTGTATTTGCAATGAACCTAAAGTAACATTCTTACCTCAATATCACAATAACGCCATCAAACACGTTGAAGCCATTCGCAATGTACTTGAAAGGGCCCTCTGCTCCAATTTTGAAGAGCATCTCCACGGCAAATATAGCCGAGAACACAATATTGCTGATTTCAACGATCACGGTCAACTCTTCGGGCTGATTGTGATATTCAATGCCCATTGATAGCGTGTTTATGAGGATCGCTAGCAGAATACCTGCAATTTGGACTAAGCTATAAGTGAAGACATAGGTAGCTAAGATTACAATTAGTACGTACACTTATGTAAGTCTTCTTATATTTACAAATGAAAAAGATGTGATACATATAGACCGTTGTAAACGATCTAAAGATAGACAATAGACTGATACAGATTACTACCAAGTGGACGCGTCCCTAAGGACATTGTAAATTGAAGGGTCAGGCAAGTCGTGGGAAGCAACGGCGGCGATGAGCTCACCACTTGTCAAGTCTATTTCAGTATTTCCTACGATGGTGCAACCCACTTAAAAAGAGGCCCATTTGAGGTTCTGCCCACCCTTACGGGGAAAAAGGCGTGTATCTATGTATGTATGAATGTATGATATAATTTTGCGCATTGTTGGTTCTTTACATGCTTTGTTCCGGTGAAATTAGAGGCACATGAGACTTTTCATCTTTATGTCTCATGGTGGCGGGCGCTGTGCAATATCACATAAGGCGCGTCTTGTGTGGTCTTGGCATAAGCAGGAGGTTACCGCTTAATATCTGATTAATTAAGGTAAGTATAGTGTTATACAATACAATGTACAATAAATACAATATAAATGTTATACACTAATGTGTAAAGCATGCAAAGCAAGCATGCCAACCAAACCAACAATGCGCAAAATTATATCATACATTCATACATACAAAATATAAAAAATGTAAAATATAAAATATGTGGGCTGATGATTACATCAGCCCACATATTTTAGAAAAGGTGAAGAGGTAAGTTCACTCTCGGTCCTTTAATATCTCGATGATTCTTCTAGGTTTGGTCGCGTTGGAGGCATCAACAGGATTAAATTTAGTTTGTAAGACGATTCAAAATAATCCATGTGTTTTTTTTCTTTATCCATATTGTCCCACTGCTGGGCAAAGGTCACCCCAAATTCTTCCATTTGTCCCTGTCCTTGGCAGTCTCCCACCACTTGTGATTTACATGAATAAAATCTTTTTGATTTTGACGTTGATAGTATATAATCTAGCACGCGGGTTCACGAAGAACGTACCTTGTTGAAAGTATTTGTGATCGACGACATTTTTGACGTGTTGCCTGATCATCCCGAAGAATCTGGATATCCTCTTGCAGAAATTGGAACAGGCGTTCTTGATTCGGGTTTTCTTCGTTAATTTCTTGGCTGCTTCCGCCGCGAGTAGTTCCGCACAGCATGAGTAATCTTCTATGTCAATTATCTACAAAAAATTATGATAAGTGTATAGTGTGGGAAATAAAGACTCGTAAAGAATACTTTAAAAATAATAATGTTGCTTCTGCAAATTTCAAACGGTTATTTGAAAATCATTGGGATGAATCAGATGAAAATTATTTTATAAAAACGGGAAATTTTCACGTACCGTTAAATCGATGTAAGCAGCAGATGAAAATTATTAAAGATTTGCTTCGTAACTTCATCCAACTCATAAAATGAAGACCTAAATAAAAAACTTTACAGTATTTGACTTTCTAGCTAGATTTGATTTTAAAGTGCGATGCTAATTTTAAAACTATTTTCACCCCGTGTTTTTTTTGCAAGTACTCTGAATGTAAGGCATTATTTCGTAAACACAAAGATTCCGTGAAGTTCTTATCTACAATACTTGTCCAAAACAACGAATTTTAACTTTATAACTATCATCAATGTCGTCATTGGCAGCTTAAATATTAGCCCAGTGCTGGGTATAAGCCTCTTCCCTCAAACGCCACTCCAATCGGTTCAGTGCGATACGCATGCAGCCGGAGAATTGCGTAGTAGAATGACGTTTGATGTCGATTACCAGTTTACTGTTCATTGCGCAGCGTGTTTTAGCTTTTTTACAAGAACAGAAATATTTAAAACACGCTGCGCAATGAATAGCAAACTGAACATCGAAATCAAACGTCAGTCTACGAGTACTACGCAATAACCTCACAAGTCTTTCCCTCTACGGCCTCTATAGCGTTCGCCCACCAGGTTGATGGTCTGCCACGGCCTCTATCCCTCTCGGCCACCACTCAGTCAGGGCCTTACACCACCTAAATTTCTTTTTTTAAATCTGGCCAAGTGTCCTGCCCAGCGCCACTTTAGTCTCGCAATACGGTCTCCAACTTTATAACTATACTTTATACTAAAATCACTTCTCAGTTGACAATTATAGTTGCCACTAGTTTGCGGATAGGTAAACAGCTTTGAATTTCTGTTCCATTTGTTGAGTCTAGTAATTATTCTGTTACCTACTCCAACTTGCCAATTTACAGTTTCGAGAAGTTGAGAAGCAAAAGTACCTTTATTATTCAAGAATACTATTATGTTGTAACTTGTTTATTTAAATAAACTTTGCTATTATGAATTCTACTAACAATATAAATGTGAAAGTTTGGTTGTTTGTTTAATTAAATATGCCGTAGCGGTTTAAAAGATTTTAATAAAATTTGGTAACAAGAAAAAATATTGTTGGATTTCTGTTAGCTGGATTCACACATAAAATACTTTTTATTCCAGTAGGTACCACATGAACAAAGCCGTGGAGCGATGCTAGTTCAGTATACAAATTCGCGCAAAATAACTAGCTGTAACAAGAAGAGAATTTTGATTGATCTGGCAGACATGGTTGTCTCAATAGATTTCCATAGAAGCGTAAACTAAAACACAGCTGTTTCACTGGTTTGTGAATTTCTTACGTCCCATATCTCCATAGTATTTCTTTTCTATTCTCCAGCCCTCTTACTTATCCCCTTCGAGAAGGAGTCCAACGCCACCTGGCCTGTCAATAGCGCAGCTCACATGACCCCGTAGTATGCCAGTAGCTCTAGCTATGTGATACTACTGCCCACCGCTCGCTCCTCTACTGTGTCTGTCAGCAAGTCAAACTCTACACGCTACATTCCTACCTTAGTATCTCCTTTTTCTTCTCCAGCCCGTTTACTGATTCCTTTGGTAAGCTCTTCGAAGAAGGAGTCCAGCGCCACTTGTCCAGTCGGAAGGGCAGCTGACAAGGCCCCGGAGAGTGCTAGTAGCTCTTGGCACGACATGGTTCCACCGGCTGCAGCTCGCTCCTCCACTGTGTCTGTCGGCAGGTCGAACTCTACGCCACGTAGAAATGTGTCACTACTAAGGTAGCTAGTAAGGTTTTCGAAAGCATTATGTTTCATGTTATATGGAATTCATCTGGTTATTTATGACTTAATTAGTCTCTTGCACGGCAAAGACTAGCTATTCTACATATAAATATTAGCATGTCTGACAAAACTGTCCCGAATAAATCGTTTGAGTACTGAGTAAAGCTAAGGCCAAACCAACGCGTTCAACCCGCATCCGCGGTGGCGTGCACGGTGGCGATCCATTGTAATACCATTGATCGCCACCGTGCACGTCACTGAGGACGCGGGCTGAACGCGTTGGTTAGGTCTTAGCTTCAGGAGACTCAAACTTGGATTGTATAGTTTATATTTTTAGAAACCAAAATGCTTTCGAACACAGAAGAAATATAAGGAAAGTTTAGTAGCTAAACCTATGCTGAAAGAGACAAGCAAAACACAGAAAAAATCACATTGAGCTTCCTATACATTCTAGAAAGATAGTGAAGAAGCGAAGAATCACACATGCCCGTCTATCTCTTACTGATAAACGCTTACAACAGCTACTCAACGTTTATAAGTAAAGAGTCTGTCTAGAACTACCGTCTCTAGACTCACCACCACTCGGGCACTTAAGCCAGTCACGTTGAATCAATGAATCTACAAATATGTATTTCAATTATACAAAAAGTTCCTTGAGCTGTTTGTAGAGGAAAGTTGGGAGTGTAAAGTTTGGTAGCAACAGGTACAGTTTACGCTAAATAGTGTCTCGTGAAAGCTTCAACGAACTAGGTATGTTTATGTGGGAAACAGAAACTGTACTTACAGTAAATTATACACAAAAAAAAAACTGATTGTTTTATAAAATTGCTGTAATCTTTGCTGGTTTTGGAGATGTGCTGCTATTGGTGCAAATGTACTTGTTTCTTAAGTTAGAGTGTGGTGTATCGCATAGGTTTTACGAACCAGAATTCATTCAATGATATTAAATTGCAGTATTGTCAAAAATACCTCCTAAGTGCTGCTCAATTTGACTAACAATTAGGCCAGCAAGAGTTCAAGTACGCACCTGTCTGAGTCATCTTTTCCGAAGAGCATACATTATGCGGATGTGACGAGTTCGGAGTATGGAGTAGGACCGTATCGCTGAACATCACTGAGGACCTCCGCCGGGCCAGTGATGGCGGAGACAGCAGGGAGAGGTTTGACGCATTCTGTGACAAAAACAACAACTAGCTTTAAAGCTGGGATTCTCTTTATTCAAATAAAACAAAAAAACAAACCAAAATAGGAAGAAGTAGTCAAGGTCTAATGAAATTAAGAGGCAGGACTTGCAACAATTAAAGTTTACGGCATACCAAAGTCTAATTATTGAAGCAAACGTTGCAGGAAAACAAAGATTTGACAGAGAGGAACTTTGGAGAAATTCTTCTTCGGACACCTAGACACAGAGAGATCTGAAGATCTGAGAGATTCTCTCTGACCATCATTACGAATTATTGACTTTTTGTGAAAAAAATATTTTTCAATAAAAGCTTTTATAAAATGTAGGTACATCTGACTGATGATTATGATGATGAAATTAGTAAGCAAGACCGCGAGCAGATCAAAATGAGCCCAAACACGGCCGGATTTCCGTTGTCCACCTTCCGTCGCCATCATAAGATCAGCTCGCAGTCACTATCATATTGTATTGTCATCAGAACTTGACAGGTTTGTGCAAAATTTAATCTCAATCAAACAAAGATAACTGGTTCAAAAATCAGTTGCAAGATTTGACGGACACAAATACATTGCAAGTTAAATAAAAGCTTATATATAAATACAATACACATTTTCGTAAAACCTCGTTTTGTAATGTAGGTAATATAGACGATTGAAAGTCAAATACATTATTTCCAAATATATCACCCCACAAGACCCACATTACGCAAATACCGTTACGCAGGAAGTAGGGAGCTGTAAGGGAAGCTTTATGTGTCAAGGTTACCTCCAAATCAGCGGCTGAGAGCGACGGCACGCGCAACAGGCTGGGCCGCGAGATGGGCTCCTCCCCACCCTCTTCAAGAGTCTTGCCCCCGTTGGTTTGCTGCAAGATAAAGTGAATGTTAGACGTTATTTGTGTCAGTCATTCATTAGGTATTTATTGTTTTCAGCGATTGATTTAACACGCGCCAGTACAGCAGTGATGTCGGCATCTTTAAGATGTGCACGTGTTCATCAGCATACTATTTAAACTCCCTTTGAACAATCCTATTTTAATGGCCCGAAGCTACTTCATAATATAAAGAATAAGCACAAAGCAAGTATTCATGGAAAGTGAATTTAAATTATGAAAAAATACTATTGCGGTTGTTTTTAGAATATCTTCTTTGAGTATGTGTTTCGTTGGAATTGGTTATGTTAGCTCAATGTATGTTTGTGTGTGGATTTATATTTTTGTTAGTTTGCTATTTGATCACTCCGTAACGGCTGTAGTATCATTGGTATAATAATATGAAAAGTTCCATGCTTGATTCAGAAATCAGTTCAAAATCACTATCCGTATTTTAGTAAAATTACCCAATTACCTGAGCCCGAAACACGAAACAAAATTAATAGACTTCCTTCAACTAGAGTTTCAGAATGGATATTAGTGTATGGATGTATGTAAATTAATTTTCCAAGGATTCACTTACGCAAATGAGCTCGAAACGCTCGAGGTTTATTTCCTTTATGTCCCATTCAGGTATATTAAATCAAAGTAATACGGCGGGTACGCACTTATATGGATAATAAGGATATAAATGAACGAGTGTACCAACGAACGAAACCATTAGAAGTTATTGCGAAGGTACTAGTGTCTGCACGTGGTTTCGCTCGCGTTATACTGGGAATTGGGATACAAATTAACCTGTGTCTTAATTCTGTAATCAAATTTCAACGAAATCAGTTCAGACATTTTGGCGTGGTTGAGTGACAAATATATATACATCCAAATAAAGATACAAATACAAATATTTATTACAAAAATAAAAAATTACAAGTCCCTATTTTAAACATCATCGCAGTAATTAATTAAACATTACGACAAGAAATATAAATTATAACAATAGACATTTTAATTTTCTAGTGACGACGATAAAAAAGTAATTCTACAGTTCAGGTAATTCGTAGAATCCAAACATCTAAACACTCAAAGTATCGTTAAATAACTAGGCAAATTAAAATAAAAGAAACGTAACTGCTACAACGTTTCAAAATGTTCGTTGCAATCACGTAGCATTTTACGTACTAATCAAATCTAATTAACGTATCGCTTTTGTGCATTTCTTAATTTTGTTGTATCTATGTGTGTTGTACATCTGTTATTACAATAAAGAGTTAATCTATCTTTCTGATCCCACTGAAACGCAAAAGCCTTTTTCTTTCCCTTTTTAAAATTGTGTAGAATCTTGGGATTACGCTGACCAACGCAAAAGCATCTAGTCCATCGCGTTTCTCCTCCTGGGACCTCCTTAGAATTCTGTTCGACATTATTTAAAGGGAAATTATGTATTTACATTCAGTCAACTGAATTATCATTCAGTAAACTCCCGTTTTCAAGAAAACCAACATTCATAATTGGATTAATGTCTATTTCCAAATTAATTCAGATCAGGTATGCATGAGTCTACATGTCTGATTAATTTGAAATTCTGCTCAATATAATTTAAAATGATATTCGTGCTTATCCAAGTTAATGACAATACATCCCGCCTACGTGACTTTACGAGTTCTTCCCTAATATTACAATGTAATGCCAAGTCCTTGGAGACATTTTCGTGAAGAGAAAGTTTGAATTTTAGGGAGGAATAACTTATTAATTTTGTCACCTGGAGTTCAAATGGAGAGGATAATAAAATTGTAGTCTATTTGGAGCGGATTATCTTACGGATGGTTGGTTACATTGAATCTGAATTTCAGCTGATATAATTATTATGCACACAAATTATTAACTATTTAATATTCAAGAAAAGAAGTAAAGCCTACAACCAAACTAGTGTTTCATGTATGTATGTGTTCATGAGGAAAACGGCATGTCCTAGAACTAAAAAATAAAAACTTGAAGACTTGTGACATGTGCATAAAGTGAAATTAACTTTTTCACTACTTTAGTTCTTTCTCTAAAGGTCACTAGGCCTCTTTCAGGGCTACCAAATCTCAAGCTGGTTTTTGACCAAAAAATAACCAGTGACACAAAGTCGTAGTAGTGTTTTTTTAAGGATTGGTGTGTGCGGCATACGAATAGATCCCTCCGTTTCCTTCCGTAGATGTCGTAAAAGGACTTGTTAGTAAAATTATTGGTATAAGATTTGTCCTAGCTGCCAGCTTATTAAGGAATGTGTTATTACTGGAGGAAAGCGTTAGGCAAGTCAGTCGTGAAAGCAATGGGGCCGATGAGCTCACCACTTGTCACGTCTAATATTCCCACGATGTGCAACCCACGGTGAAAAGAGGCCTTTTACTTGAATGTCGGAACAATCAGATGGCCCACCTCATATTAAGCGGTAACCTCTGCTTTTAACAACGTATTACCACAAAAGTCACGTCCACCTAGTACGCGCCCTACGTGGCATTGCACTGCGCCCGCCACCCTGAGACATAAAGGTGAAAAGTCTCATGTGCCTGTAATTTCACCGGCACCCGTACCCTTCAAACCGGAACACAACAATGCGAGCACTACCGCTTTGCGGCAGAAATAGGTATGGAGGTAGTATTTCCCCGGACGAACCCTTTCACAAAAAACCTCTACTACTACTACTATACCCTGCCTGTTGAGACCTGTTGAGGCTCTGCCTACCCTTTCGGGGAAAAAGGCGTGTATCTGTGTATGTTTATAAATGGAATCAAAGTCTGAATAAGGGACTGCGAATATTTATTCCCATAATAATCATCATTATCAGTTTGTAGAAGGCCACTGCTAGACATAGGCTTCCCCAATAGAATGCCACGATGAACGGTCTTGAGCCGCCTTCATCCACTGAACTCTTGCGACCTTTTGTCTATCGAGAGGGGGACAATCCTTTATAGCCTGGTCCAGCTTGTGGTCGCCAGTCGAAAATCTTTACTCCCGAATGGTTGTCAGTTTTTAGAGCTATATCTTGGATATTCTACAGTTCTCCTTGGTATAATTCAATAGTTTTAAATAAACATTATTTGATTGCTTCTTACCTGTGCATGGACTCGCGGACAGCAAGGATGATGTTGTTTCGGCCTGGTTGATGGCAACTGAAGGGTCTCCTTGCTGGTTCCCCATTTCAGTTGAGCTCGTTGATATCGGTACAGCCTAGATTATTTGAAAGATAGATGTGAATCAAATGTTTATTACTTTCTTCACTATAAACGTATGAATTTCCTAATTTTAGGGTTCCTTACCCAAAGAGTAAAACGGGAAAGACTGCGCTGTCTGTCCGTCTGTCACCAGGCTGTATATAAATAAATAAATAAAATAAATAATGCCGGACAGTTTCACAACATTATCTAGCCCCAAGCTAAGCAGAGCTTGTGTTATGGGTACTAGATAACTGATATACTTAATACAATATATAACATAGATAGATATTTTTTATTATACATAGAAAATACCCAGAACACCCTGAACAAATATCTGCATATCGCACAAATATTTGTTCCGAGGCGGGAATCGAACCCGCAACCTCCGGCGTTGCAGGCGAACGTTCGCCCGCCCCGCCACAGAGGTCGTCAATCAGAGGTCGTATATCATGGACCGTGATAGTTAGACAGTTGAAATTTGCGCAGATGATGTATTTATGTTGCTGCTATAACAAAAAATACTAAAACACAGAATAAAATAGATATTTAAGGGGGCTCCCATACAATGCACGTGTTTTTTTGGCGTTGTTACGGTACGGAACGGATAATGGTACGGAACCCTTCGTGCGCGAGTCCGACTCGCACTTGGCTGGTTTTTCAACAAACTAACTGACACCATTTAGCCAAGAATTTGTTGAATGTTCCGAGACTTCGCAGAAAATAACAAGAGGTCTGATTGTAACCAAAGCAGACAGTGGAGTACGAAAGTAATTGGATATGGGGTCTCGAGCTGCAACGGGAATTACAACGTTTGTCGCACAAATTAGACCTCACAAGAACGTAAATAAACAATGAATATCCTGATAATGTTAGATGTAACCAGATACTTCAGGCGTAGCCACGTGGCGAAAACAAATACATTCTTTCGACAAAATCTGGGGATCTGCGACGCCTGGATAAAGAGATTTGCAAACAGAAAATGACGATTTTGTGTACCCCGATTTCGTTAACTAAAATATGCAAACATACAAGGAATAGAATAACAAATGTCGGGTTTGTCAGAGATAGTGTTGTGTGGTGTCGGATGTATTGAAATGTTCAGTTGTTTGTGAGTACAGGAAGATTGACGGATTTACACTGATACAAAAGGTGCCGGAGCAAAATACTGCGAAACAGAAATGAAATGTTTTCATTGAAAGTTGGAGTATTAGATATATTTTTGATTCCGTTCTATGATCGTTCTACACTTATTTTGTATCTTAATTGAGTTGAAAAATGTATAGAATGAAATTCATTATCATCGTATCTAAAGCATTGAAAGTCTAGTGAGAGCGACCCCCAACTTTCGATCCTAGGGTGGTTGGTTCAAATCCCGGTCGTGCACCAATGAATTCTTCCACTCGGATAATTTATGTGTGCAATATTCCGTACTCTCAAACGGCGAAAGAAACCGGCATGTCCCAGAACCCAAAATTCAAAAAACACATGACATGTATAAGAAAGGAGCCTCTGCGAGGCCTCTCATTGGTCACCTGGCCCTTTTCATTGCTCCTCTGAAACCGCACAGTCCGGGACAGCAGACAGACTGGCAGACTTACCTTATTTTCTTGGCAATCCTTCTCTTGAACCTCCTGTACAAATGCGCGACATACTTCACAATCTCTGCATAACAAGTCGCCGGTTCACTGTTGTTGGTTGAAGAGGCCAACGTGGAGGTGGACGTGAACCGAGCTCGCTCTGCCCTCATCCGTTCCATCTCGCGTTTCTTCGTCTCGGCGAATTGCGTAGCGATCACGACCAGGCAGAGATTGATCATGAAGAATGATCCAATCTGTAAAATAAACTGAGTTACGTGGCGCTAGAATGAGGTGAAATAGAATCTACGGTGGTTTTGACTATAACTTTGAAAAAAGCACGTCTTCCTTTCTCCTATTAGAAACTGATTTTTATATTTGAAATCACAAATACCTAGAGAAAAAATATCTATAGACTAAAGGTTCACCCGTTTGCACTAAACATAAGAATCGCCTAAGTTCTTTCCTAACTTGTTTAGACTTCAGAATAAATAATAGTACCTTAGACTACTCCTAATGATTTTGCTTACACTAACCCTTAGCCATTCCTTAGTCCACTCAGACTAGGCTGTTCTTAGGCTTAGGTGTATCTCAACTAGGACAAGCCTAACTTATGCTTAGTGCAAACGGTAATATTTTTTAAACCCCACTACTATTCATCGGTAATTCTATCAATTCGATGTTTACACAGTATTCCAACACCAGTGAAAACTTGCCAAGAGGAGCTACAATAAACAATATTGGCTCGTTAGCATGCGTTAGCTCATTTTGTATGAAAATAATGAGACGATGCTCTATGAATAAATTATTTTACCAGGAGACATACAAAAACAGATTGTATGAAAATACGAAATGCGCTAACTCATGTTAACGAGCCAATATTGTTTATTGTAGCTCCTCTTGGCGAGTTAATTCTATAAAACCTATCTAAGAACCATTGCCAATGAATCACAAACCCTTTACAGAAAACCGTATTAAAATTGGCCAAACAGTTTTGGAGATAAATGGGAACATTCATTTGCACACACAAACAACCTCTCCTCCTAAACGCATACTACTTCTCCTTTCCGTCGTGGTTAAAAACAGGTGTGAATTTATGGCTAAAGATAAACATGAAAATAATAACAATCAATTTTGCCTTTAATTACACGTAAATGTCCTGTAATTCTTGTAGACCCATATAAATTAATTAATTTTCATTCAAAAGTGTGCCTATTAAAAGCTTAAGCGTCTTACCCTCGCAAGATAAGAACCCTTTTAATTTGGAAGCCCTTCAAAAGCCAATTGATGCGTTGATTACCGAGTATTGGTTTAATTAATTTACATTCAGTGGTTATCTTTACATGACAGGGTACACAACCCTTCTCATAGCTATTGGACCTTCAAATGATGAGTTGAAAATTAAAGGTTACAGCAAAAATTACTTAGAACAACATTTACTACGGCACGTTCGCTTATGAAATAAAGGCACATCTAAATTAATGAGACTATGCTCTATGAATAAATTATTTTACCAGAAGACATACAAAAGCAGATGGTAAGCTTACCACTATCAACAGTACAAAATAGATCCAATCCCAAAAACTATGTGCATCTTGCACGTAGTACATTATGTCAGTCCAGCCTTCTAAAGATATAACCTGGAAACCAATAAATTAATTAGACAAATTTTTAGATTAATCATAACGTGATCATGAAATACAACAAAAATTAGAATAACAGCAATGAAAAGGAGTAGTCTTTTAGTAGTAGCTTTTTTGTGAAAGAGTTCGTCCGGGGAAGTACTGCCACCATACCTATTTCTGCCGCAAGGCAGCAGTGCTCGCATTGCTGTGTTCCGGTTTGAAGGGTATGGGTGCCGGTGAATTACAGGCACATGAGACTTTTCATCTTTATATCTCAGGATGGCGGGCGCAGTGCAATGCCACATAGGTTGTGTGATAATGCACTGTTCACAGGCAGAGGGTACCGCTTAACATCAGATGGGCCATCTGCTTGACCCGTCAATCCAAGTGTATATAAAAAAAAGAGTGATTTGTATGTAGAAGATTTTCATATAGACTTACCAAAAATATAGCCACCCATGCAAGTCCAATATTATCGAACGAGATTGTGCCTTGAAAAGGATTTGAGCCTCGCTGTGTGCAGTTTGTATAATACTGATTCCAATTCACACAAGATATATTCGTCGGCGTGTTGTAATTGTTTGCCTTGGCCGTCTCATTACACACTAAAGGGCCATATCGGTACGGAGGGAAGTCCCCACAATAGTGCATCCCATTGTCTTCAGGCGTTGTGCAAATGTAGTCCAATTCCTTCGAGAATTCGTAGTAAAACGATATGCTGCGCAGAAAGGGAAATATTAACACGCAAATGAAAGCGTAAGTTCTAGGAGTACACTCAAAAAGGGCAAGTATGAGTTCCTACTTGACTGCCTTTCAGATAGTGATTAATGCATTTTGTGAGTAAGGTCGAATGTTTTATTCATTAGATACTAAAATATCTAATGCAAGGCTTCGTAGTGAATCGAATTTAAAATTACGGGCTATTCGTAACACAGCTTTTTCGCTTAGTTGCTTTTGGTTACGTAAACAGTAAAACGACAAGTTAATTATGCAACAAGCGAATGAGATTTCTACTTAATGATTTAAATGTAACCTGAGCTTGGCAAAGTTCTTTAACAAGTTAAATATTTACTTAGCTTTAATGGACTGTTTACGTTATGCTCATGCTGAGGCAGAACCATTTTGTTACTTGAGTTACACCTAGTACCTTCATATCTGTTTCTTCTTAGTGTGTTCTGTGTTTCTGTGTAGCTCTTGTATACAAATAAATATATATTCTTTCTTTTTTCTTTTTTTATGAAGAAAATGGTTTCTGCACATGCACTTTACAACCTTGTGTAACATTTTATAATGAAAATGGTATAAATATTTAAAGAAGCAAGACTGTAGAGCTAGTGCCTACAAACCGTTAATTCTAACGACACTCATGCAGTACGTCTAAACATCGAGTATAGAAGCATGCGAAAATGCTTTATATGAAGGTTTTCAAAGCAAATCTATTAGGTTTCACGATTAATGGTAATGGTAGCGCTAATAAAGGTAAGTTAAGGAAGGCCAGTATCGGTAAGATTAACGTTAGTAGCCATACAGTCGTTATCGTTTAACGACAGTACGTATGCGTCGGAATACGAGCCGTGACCGTAACCCACATCATTTGGGGAGCCCGCTCGTTACCCTTGATGTTTGCCATAAGCCTTTATTGTGGTCTCCGACTTCTAAAAATGTCTTTTTGATGTTTACGAGACGAATGACCACGATAGCCTAATATTTTACATTTCTCATCACATTTGATGCAAAAGCATAATGTAACGTCACATATGAACTCTCAATGAAATGAAATTAGCTGTTATGGCAAATAAATAATTTTAGCGATGTAATGTATTGATATTGATGTGATGTGTTGATTTAATTTCTTGTGGCTTATTATCTAATTTATCAAAATTAGTAATTTGTATCACTTTTTGGTTTTAACCGGACAAGGCTTCAGAATAAAAATAGATATAGTTATTTTCAATACAAAAAAGAGTGTATTTATATGTTTTTTAAGAGGAAATTGAAGTAACTACCCATGTGTATAGCTCAAATAACAAATTGGCAGCTCTTTATACTTTAAAAATTATCTGAGTTAGGTGTTAAAGATTGTGAATTTCGTTTATCAAAACTGCCAATTCGTAAAAGGGAAGCAAATACGATAGCACATCTAGACCGCAGATGTGTGAAGGTACACGGAACAACAGTTTGCAATATTCTTAATAGATACACATTAATTTTGTACGCAAATCCTTACGAGTTCACTCTGACGCGCACTCTGTACCATTCGGACAGGTCTCTGGAACACAAAGATGGGAAGCCGTGACGGGTGTTATGTACCTAGAATTCTAAAGGGTTCTAAGTTAAAAAGTCAGGCAAAAATGATTTCAGAGCGCAAATTCCTTTTCAAGAATTTTCGAATCAATATAACTTATGTCGTAGACGTCGTAGCAAAGTGCTACGAAAACTAATGATATTTAAAACTGCCAAGAAATCACTTTTTACTACAAATATTGATCGTTTTTTACTAAAAAAATAAAGTCTATGTTTAAGAAAAAGTCTGATGTTTCAATAAATTGTATTTGAACTACTTGGGGTGTCTACTTTTAAATATAACTATCTGTTCTATGTTGTCATGTCTGAACCTGTGTCCTTACACTAAGAAGTGGTTCACCTAGCGCGTGTGTGTGGTTAGTTAAAACATTTCTAGTAATGTGAGTATTGACAGAATGCAATATTTAAGTTTTGTGTCATGATGTTAGTTCGTAAGCTGATCTCTCAACATGCGCGTAATACAATGTGGTCACTAGAAACAGTGCAAAAATTGTATGCAATGATAAAATATGACATTAAAATTACATGTAGAGCCACAGCTATGTAAGTGCACTGTGACTGTGAGAATGTAAGCGTTAAATATTGCATGCAGTCAATGTTAGCAATGGGATATGCCGCTAAGACGAGCGCTCGCGAAAATGGAACAAAATGAAAGTCGTTTTAGCCGCCATTCCGTCCACAACACATTTCCACTTCAACTTGCCTCATCCAATTTCAGTTATTTACTTATTCATGACTTAGTTAATGCTTACTAATTTCAAAGTGGCATACAATGAAAACATTGGTTTTACTTTAGTCTTCATTTTATACCGAATACTAAAATTATATGATTTAAAGAAACATACTTGGGCCTCGGCACGTTTGGTGGTAGGACGAGTTCGCATCTTTGTCTCAAGATGCCTTCCCACAGCTGGACTCCCACTATGCCGAATATAAAGAAAACGAAGAAGCATAGCAGTAAGACATTGCCAAGCATGGGTAACGTGTCGAGCAGCAGCATTACAAGAATACGCATACCTGTAAACAAAAAACAAAAATAACTTGCGAATATTCGTGAATTTCAATACTAGGCACTCGAAATAGTTCCACAAATAACGCGCGACAAATTGCATTTGAAATAAATAAAAACGGAAATCACAGCACTGAAGTTGGAGAAAATTAGATTAATAGTTGCGATAAAGTATGAAAAACAAGCACAAAGTTCTGTAACTAATTCATAACGAGGTCAGGAAAAAAAAACATCTCCATTGGAAGCGGTAAACTTTACGAATTCATTTACTGCTGCAGTTGTTTCACATGAACGGGTGGACGGATTTCAATTAATTGGTTTTCTGGTTAGGAATGCTTACTCGCAACATGTCGCGTGGTGCTGGCATGATTTACAAAGCCTGTTAGTAGGTAATTTTAGTACAATAGCGCGTCAGGATAGCTTTTGTGAGCACTGCAGCATGGAGCCTCTAATAGGATATAAATCACAGAGCGGGATTCAATTCAACGGAATAAAAAGGCACGTGAGAGCAATAAATCGTGGGAGGGCAAATTAGTGCCGATGTATGTTTAACCGCGGGCGGTGGTTCAATTTAATTGCGGGAGACTCGCTGTCCTTGTTGTTTGCAATACTCCAGATGGGGTTTTGCGAAACTTTAAAGCGCGCTTGTCTTTGTTTGAATGTTCAATGGCAACCGTTTGGAAGTCGTGACGGTCCGTACCCGCTCTATATAGATTTATTGAATTCCAATGTTGCTTTGATTCAGTTAGATCGCAATGTTTTGCCTAAGTTTCTAGCGAATTCACTGAAACGAGTTATTGTTATCTGACTTAAAAGTTTAAAGTTTTCAGAATCATATCATCATCATCGGTAGCCTTTAGACATCCATTGCTTGACGAGGCCATTTAATGGCCATTTAATGCAATGCAATTAGCCATATCACCACGCTTGGCAGGCGGATTGATGTAGGTATGCAGTATTGGGGTTGAATTCTCAGGCAGATGCTACTGCCATCCCCATGTGTAATTATGTAGTCGAATGTTATGACATCCACGGGAGGAGATGGAGGGATATGCCACATCTCCACAGAATCCGTCACAAATACACACGAAATCATACATAATTATTACATAGATAAATACTAAAGCATGAAAGTATGAGATCACACTACGAGCTTCCAAAACTATTTAACTTCGATTTCACTCAGCTTATGGCTAAATCCGTACAGTTGAATAAAATATATGCCAGGCGGGTATTTTCCAACCATGATGGCTTACAGAAAAGATTAGAGCTTGCGGAAAGGAACAAATTTCCGTCTTGAAAAAGGTAGGTCTGGGGCATAATCATTAAAACATGATAAATGCTTCACAACTAAGATCACGTCCCTTACCAGATAAGAATACCTTAATCTAAAAATGTGAAAAAAATAAAAAATAAAAAAAAAGATAATATGAACTCTGGAAATTATAAATTACTCAGGTCTGGGATTTGAGTTCGAATAAGGTAAGGTTGAAAATTGAAAAAACCGGTATCGGGTGTTTTTTACTCGGAACAAGTACCTACGTGAGTTAATACCGGTTTTTTAAATTATGAATATCACTCACGGAAGTTTTTATAGTATTAAGGTAAGGTTGATCTAAAAAGAGGCATTTAGTAACAATAAAAGAGAAGGCAGGTGATTCACCCTTCTTCCTTAAATATCAATTTATCTTACCGCAACTGAAAGAAATGCACGTCATCATAGCGATATAATGTACAGACTTTCCCATTTTGTTATTTTTCTGAGCTCTGTTGCTTACTCACACACAACATTATTATTGTTCCAGCTCGTACAGTAAAGCTTTTTCATTATTCACAATACTCATACGTACAATATTCACGTTACTCATACTGTTTCCGTGGATGAGTTATTTTGAATAAGTTTAGGAATTAGGTATTGAAAACAAAATGAAAAAATTACGAAAAGTACCTACTCGTATATCCAGGTGGAATTTTTGAACCACACCTGGATGGAAAGTAACCCAGGAATCGAACCGGCTAAAATCCAACAAAATAACAATGTAGATACTTATAGGGCATCAATCTATAGGGTCAATCTTATGGAACAAATCTCTCTAACAAAATTTTTTAATTAAATAAATGGTAAAAGAAAACTCCAGTATTTGGAGTTCTTCCCCATCAGGTGAGGTTAAAAAATTCCAACCTGTATATGACTAGCTGTACCCGCGACTTCGTTCGCGCACTACATTCTTATCTTCTATCAATATTGAACATACACAAAAATTTAAGTTAAATATGCTGTTTTAATCCCTAACATTTCGTTGAAATCCGTTGTGCTGTTTCGAAGCTTATTTCATACAAACTTTCAGACAGAAAGACGAAAATTCTAAAAACGGTAACTTATGATTAGAAATCGTATAAATAGCAGATTTCATTGACATTTTGCTATTTATTTTGAAATCCCAGACACTGCAATTTTATTATACTGGACTCTAAAGCCCTCAGTTACAGCATAACTTATCTTGTGTGTACCCTGAGATACATCTTGACATGTTCAGCAATTTGAAACATAGCTTTATTAATAAAAACCTGCTCCATGCTCGGACGCTCCATCTATCCTAGTTCCGTAATCTCCTCGACCGTATTGACGTTTCCCGGAACACGCTCTGGGCCCGGGCGCACTTGTTGCTGGGATCGATACGCGCGGCCCCTTGATAAGCGGGTTCATTTCAACAGTACCTATACATTTTTGACCTTAACGAGTAATAGTAATAGAAAAACTTTTTGCAAAATGTATGTAAAAGTCAGAAATGTTTTCTCATCTCTCATCAATCACGATCATTTGGAATTGTCGAAAATTGAGACTATCTCGTTTATGAGGTCACAGTCGGTTAACTTTTAAGGTTAACTGTAAGTCCAGATAAAATATAAACACATTAGACAGGTACTATTATAAACTACTAGCATTTTCCCGCGGCTTCGCACGCATGGTGGCGTACTAAAAAGCAGTCCCCTACCCCTTCCTGCTTCTCTCTCTGCCCAGCATCAATCCCTACGCCAAATTTCATCAAAATCCGTTCAACTGTTCAACCCGACAGACGTCCTGTCCAATGGTCTTAAGATCATACAAAAATCCCACAGGAAAAAGCACTTTCAGTTTTTCCCGAATTTTCTGGGCAACTTTTTCAATTTCTCTTTCCATAAAAACATAAACAAAACAAATCGGGCCACCCGTTCTCAAGGGATGCGCTTACCAACGAACAACCTTTAATTTGTATTCTTTTATATATATAACTATAGGTACCTACGTCAAAGGACTCAGATCCAAAGAGCCTAAGAACCGGACGGACAATGATATTAACAAGTTTGGTATGTTTAAACTAGACTTTTAAACTTAAAATGGGGTTTTCTGCATTCCTTGGAAGTAATATGTTGTAGACTGAAATTACTTTAAAATAAATGAATATAGGAAAGTCTAAATTAGGTGATATAATTTTAATTATTGTTTAGTAATGAAAATTATTTAAAATATCACTAAGGTACCTTAGTGTATAAGAACACTAATTAACAACTAACAATATTGTATAAGAAAATAAAGTCGAATTTATCTAAATCATGTTCACGTAAAGCCTTACCGTGCAGATACTTGTACTATTATATATTCTGTGGTGCAGGTCACTAAGTAAAGAACCCTTGTATTAAGTGCTTTTAGCATCAGGAAATGCGGTTTAGTACAAGATAACCTGCTCGAAGCTATAAAGAAGTAATACCCTTTCACAGGATGTTGCTTTTATTTAATAACGATGTTGATGGAGTTTTACGTTAGTTAAACTACAGTTAGAGTGCCATATACCGTTTTAATCGTTTGAATTCTACGTCACACCAAGTGCTACCAAACCTCCTTACTATCTTCTCAATGCTAAGTTTGTGGCCTCTTCTCTATGATCAAACATCTACAACCTGACTTCACCCATATTGCAAGGCAAAGAAAGGCCTGTCTTAGTTTATGCAATCCACCCGATTCTGAGGTAGTAAATTTTACTGTACAAGACACTTTTCAAATACCGAACATAATGTGTCTCCTCTAGTACGCATAGTGTATAGGAATCCTAGGAATCATAGGAAACCAAAGTTAAGTCACAGTCCCTGCATAAGTAGGTAGGTATAGATCACAGAATATCTAAGATAATTTATTACCCCCTTTGGAAATGGATTTTTGTATTTATATTATTTGCCAAGGGTTAATGTCTAAAAACAATGAAAATTCCAGTTGGAGAGTGGATACCATTACCATCGCCTGCCGAGATTTACCTCTGTGACAAAATACAGACAGGCAGACAGACAGACGGCGCCGGCGTAGCCTTTAGTTATAGAATCCCGTTTGGCAACCTTTGTGTACGGAACTCTAATAAACTAAATGTTATTGTAATTTGCAATGTCTCAGTACGTATGAGACGTACACCAATATCAATACATCAAAAGCCCTTAAAAATACAACTAAAGATTAGAAAGTATGGAAATAAACGCACACGCTACGCTAGTTTCTACGAACAATAAATATCATTTATCATTTATAATTTACACCATCGGTTCAATAATTAAAAAATCTTATCTATTGTACAATACCTGCCTTATCGCTGAGTAGCGATCTATACCAGAAAACCTTTGTATGGAATGAACTGTATACGTAATCTACTTGGACCGCTGAGGACATCAAAAGACGCAAAAATGCAAGTCTCGCCTTGCACTATTATATATTCTGTGGTCTAGTTAGAGCTTACTTATTTGAGCCTTTCGGTGTCGAGACTCTGGGTTCGTGGGGTAAAGAGGCCCTTCGCGTTTTGAAAATTCTTTCAGGGCGTCTGGTCGAAGTGACGCGTGACCCGAGATCTGGTTTATAATAGTATTGCCATTCAACGTGGCAATGCAGCCAGCATCTTAGGGACGCTTCCGTCTGATTGTGATTTGGATCAGTTGAGCTACCTTCAGATCGTTAACAGCGGTCTTCAGGTAGCACACACAACAACATACCTACTTGCATTAGTTGTATTATTCATTCTGTAAATAAAGATTGTTTTATCTACTTGGTAAGTGATAATAACTATGGAACTCACTTGGTATCCTGTTGATAGCTCTCAATGGACGAAGCACTCTGATAGTTCTGATCGCGGATAAGTTTATATTCTCCACATTTAGTCCGTATTCTAGAGATCTGTAAATAAAGTTAAGTTAACATGAATATGATTCGGTAGCCTCCGCCCACTTAACAAAAAAACAAAAGAAATTACAAAATCAAATAAATTTATTTCGAGCGAAACTCATAAAGGAAGAACGTACATAACAAACACAATAAAAACCTTAAAAACTAATTGGATTGCTGGGCAGGTGTCGCTCGCAGTTGTGCCTAGTATAAGGACAATCTACCCTAGCCTTCGACTAAAGTTTTTTTACTGTCGAAGAGCCTAGTAGTGGTTATACAGGGAACAGGAGTATAATGTACGTTTTGAAAACAACAGTTTATTTTTCAATCAAAAATTCAAGGTGAAAGTTCTACAAAAGTAAAATTCATGGAGAATTTTCTCTGTACCTCGATGAGAGGGAACTAAAACAGCCAAAAATGAGTTAAACCACGCCCATTTAGGGTCCCAAAATGGCATGCATAAAATCTCCTAAAGTTATTAATAAAAGTTATTATAAACAATTTTCGTTTAGAACACTAAACGATTTTTTTTTATAATACTACTTTCGATACTACTCCCTAAATTTAGTTTTAGAATTCTAGGACAGAGTTAAACAAAATTTTAGTAACATTGAAGCCCTGAATATTATAAAAGGAATGACTCCACTTGTTTTCAGAGAAGCTACACAAAAGGATGCGCGGTAAAAATATTAACATGCTCGCGGTTGCTCAAAAGTTTATTTTTAATAACTTCTGGCTTTTGTTTCTCAGAACACGTACCACGTACTTGTTGGGCATTTTTAGTTGGTTTATGATTTGTCTTGGCTGATGAAATATTTAGGTGAATGATATTACTGGAAGTGGTAGCAGAATTAGTACCACTGGTCAGGTCTATAAGTCTTGCGGTTGTGCGAACCATGGTGACAAGAGGTCCATCGAGTCTGTGCCCTACCCCTGTGGAAAAAGGCGTGTGTCTACGTACGGATGTGCCAAATTGAGGGAGCAATGTGACACTTAGATACACTGAGTACCTACTGGTAGTTTTTTTATGAATGAGTTCTTCCGGTGATGTAACCTCCTATTTCTGCCGCGAAGCAGCTGTATTCGCAATGCTGTGTTCCGGTTTAAAAGGTTTCAGTGAAATTACAGGTAGGTACATGACACTTTTCATCTTTATGTCTCAGGGTGGCGTGCGCAATGCAATGCAGCATAGGGCGCGTCCTTTGTGAACGCGACCTTTGAGGTCCATTCTGACAGACTAAAATAAAACAGTTCCGTTTTCACCATTTGGCTGAACCCTAAAAATATCCAGCTTCATTAAGTGTATGTAAATTTTCCGTTGAATTAAACGATATAAAAATGCATAGAATTTGCATACATACCCGGCCATAACAATGAAAAAATCCAGTCTATTCCACGAGTCGGCTAGGTAGGTGCCGTGGCCGTAGGTACCCATAGCGACCATTTTGATCGCCATCTCCACGGTGAAAAATGCGAAGATGACGTCATCGAAAACCTGCAAACAAATACAAAGAATGTAGTTCATATTCTTGATGACAATGCGATGAGAAAATGAATTGGATCTCGCTCGCCGTTGGCATTCTAGTCTCTTGTTTCTTGTTTTCAATTTTTTAGTGCATGTAATAAAAAAAACAAAATCTCGCGAGAATATTATCAAGAGAAAAATCTTCGGCGCGTAATTAAAACAAAAGAGCGTTGAGATGTTTTCATATTCCATCTATGAAATGCGATGCATAAACTGCCAGTAATATTTTGTTTTCCACATAAAAACTTTTTGGTACACATACAAACAAGTATAATGCCTGTTTGGAAGTAGTTTTTTTTAAGCACAATGTGAAAAAACGATGGTAAGAAAAGAATCTTCCCGCCATTTTCGAAAAGAGACGTCGTACTTCTATTTTATTCTATCTAGGTACTTTTATTTTATTTCTTTTCCTAGTGTTATTTTGGTTAGTTAGTTATTTTGTGTTATTTTGGTGGCAGTTTAACCAATGTAGCTCGTTTCAAGAGCACAGCACAAATGTAGTGAAATGAAATGGAAGTGAATTGCGTGAATTTACAAATTGGTGGAAATTGTCTACGAAAGTTTTAGTAAAACGGCCACCGTTTTACTACTTTGCGTGTCACTTTGCCTGTCTGCAAGTTTGCACAATGTACGTATATTTATTAGCAAAGCAGTTCGCTCTCGACCGTCATCGCGATAGCAAGTTAGAAAAATATCTTATTGCGCCATAGTAAACTGTAAAAATTCTTCGAAATCAGCTAGCCGTGCGAATGGAAATATTTCGTAGCTCAGAGCATTGCAGGCCCTCTGTACCAGAATTTCGTAGCAAAGTAGGTGCAATATAAAACTGCACGCTTGGTTTCATACAAATTTACGTATTTACGGTCTGTGCATAAGACCAATGTAGTAAAAGCTTGTTTTGGGAAAAAAACTACCTACTAAAAGAGGTAAACTATTTTTTGTAGTGGAAAATAGTGATGTTTGTAGAGTCACTCACCTGTAATATTTTACACCTATTTGTGACGCACTGGTCGTCGACACAGGGCTGGTACATCCCCAGGGTCACGCAGTTCAGCAGAATCACCAGCATTGATATTCGCTCGAACCATGTGCAAAGGAGTTAAGAAATAATATAGCTTGGCAAAAAACAATTCATACGAAGCAATATAATTGTACATTATGGTGATTATGGTACAAGTGTGCAATGTTGGTGGGCCATCTGCTTGACCAGTCATTCCAAGTAGTATAAAAAATAAAAATAAAACAATACCGCTGAGGCGCCATTGAGACCCGAGCCGTTAGGTGATGAGGGTCTTAAGAGAGCCGAGGACGGTAATCATCAATACACACGTGTATCATACGACGTTTTTCAACACACTTATGAAGAAAATAATAATAAAACAGAAATACACACTCTGTGTAAATGTTCAACTGTCTCTATAACTCACTTTTGAATAATAGCAATGAAAAAGCCACAGTTTGATTACCTACAGGTGTAAAACAGAAATAGGTACACTCTCTGTGTAAATGTTAAATTGTCTTATATAACGAATATGTGAATAGCAATGAAAAAGTCACAGTTTGATTACAGGTGCCATTATGTGCCTAATTGTGGTGAATACAGCCACTTTAATGATTAAGTGTGTTGAAATAGTAGTTTAAACAACTGTCATATAAGAAGGGGTATTAAAACACGAGAGTCTGTTTATCGCATGAGGCGAAGCCGAATGCGATAAAAATGTATGGGAAGCGCGGGAAATTAAGTTCAAACTACGCATGCGTGCGCCATTTTTTCACAGTTCGAACTGCGCATGCGTGTGCCTTTTTTTTCATATTCAGGCTATAACCATAGACTAGTTTAATGAATTAACAAAAAAAAGATAGCGGTACTATAATGAGTTTTATGATACAGTTGGCGGTACTATAATGAGTTTTATTCTTAATTTTATGTATATGCGTCTATAAAGTGCGTCTGTATAGAACCGTCTTTGAATTCGTAATACGAATTTTTCGATTTGAGTGTAGATACACCATTTTACCTACTCTCATATCGTAAAATTTGAATTATAAACTTAAAAACGAGTTTATATTGACATAATTTAAATACATTTTGATGTACATAATACCAAAAAAAAATTTTCCATTAAATACACTACGACCAGACCAAGGAGGATTCATACACTTTAACGTTTTTTTTTTAAAATAGTCTTTGGTTACGCGCGCTGCATGGTATGCGCGGTAGAATCGTGTCTTTTCTTTTACTTAAGGTGGATGCTCACGTTTGAGGCGCGAGATTCAAATTTTTTGGTGTTTTTTGCCATTTACAGGTCATCAACACTTCTTCAGATGACGAAAGTTGAGTTCGCGACAGCTAGGAGACCTAACACACATTTTTACAGTGTTTTTGTTTGTTTAGGGGTATCGTAGCTAAATTGATGATATTTATGAGATACAATCAATTAAAACATGTGTGTTAGGTCTCCTAGCTGTCGCGAACTCAACTTTCGTCATCTGAAGAAGTGTTGATGAGCTGTAATGGGCAAAAAACACCAAAACATTTGAATTTCGCGCCGCAAGCGTGTGCATCCACCTTAATCATTTGATGCCTTTTATTTACGTTATTGTTTTTCATGTTCTTTGTTGTTCATTAATAGTTTTATTGCATGAGTGTAGATAAGATAGTGTTTATGAAACTGTACATAATAGCAGCGTTTTACCTGAAATAAAACGCATATTAAAATACTTACCTCACTGGAAGCTTTATATTGAGAAAGCATATCCGTTTCCGTCGTATTTCAACCAGTTTTCGTACTTTTAATCCGAGTATTTCCGATCCAGTGGCGACACCTGGCGGCCGCGCGCCATTTTAGTTTCATAAAATGAAGCGCGCCATCTTGACTTCATTGGCTTAATTCCACCAGGCAGAATTAAAAGTGAAAGCTTCCAGTGAGGTAAGTATTTTAATATGCGTTTTATTTCAGGTAAAACGCTGCTATTAAAAAACTAGACCGTCACTGGAAGCTTTATATTGAGATCTGTTTGTTATCGCCTGGTGACGCCACTTGCAAATTAGTAGAAAACTTAATTTAACGCCAATGTGATAAAACGTTATAAAATAACAACTGTAAGTATCATACTGTGTATCATAGTACATGTAATATTTTACAACCATAAAACTTAAATATATAAGTATTCTATCCAGCAATCAACATTCTTAATTAATTTAGTAACATTTTCAGAATGATTACTGTTGATTACTTCTCGTCTGTAAAACTACTGGAATGTATTAGCTGTTCACCAATTCCCTCGGGACAAGATTTCATGGAAGATCATCAAGGGGATGATTTTTCTAACCAACTTTTGGAAGCTACAGCAGATCGGACGCTTCCAAGAGCTGCCTGTAATGCCAGCTTCTTTGAAAGGTTTGACCCAGTCTGCTATAACTGTGCGCGAGGCGGGCATTGCCACACCTCTTACTGTTATCATCATAATCATCATGCACTTTCCGTTCAACATTACTGTATTTACTGTAATAAACAGATTAAATGATTTAGCCGTGTTACGTCTTTCATTTAATAATGCTTTAGTTTTTTCTATCCATAATATGGGATTTAAATACGATTTACTTGTAATCAAAAGTAGGTTTCAGACTGTATAATTACTGCTGACAGTCTTTGAACTGAACTGTGGCCAAAATATTATATTCGTATATCTAACACACTGGGTAGGATCTAACACTGTATGTAACTAAGTAAGGTCAGGACACTGTATGAGTCTTCCTGAACAAAGCAGTAATAACATTGCGGTCTGTTAGAAATGACGTAAGCTTACTAACTTCCCAGATGGGTGGTTTGGAAATCTTTGGATTTTTTAAGCCAATCGACTTTAAAATTATTATGTTTCACGAGAATGTGAGAACTTAAGCGACTGGATGTTTCAGCGTTACATAGCGTAGAAACGACAAACTCGTGCAAAAGAATATGAAAAGTGATAAATTATATGTAAATCAAATAGAAATTGAGCTAGTTGCGCACCCGAAGGATTTTCAGAGGTTAAAGTTTTTCGAATTGGACCAAGAAGTCCAACGTTTCCATGCCACCTCGTTTTCAGAGTAGACTTAAGCCAAGAATTTCTAAGCAAGGATAATTGTTCTGTGTTCCACGTTTCTACAACCTCGGACCACCCCCTCATTTCCACACTTCAAGGGTGATATTCTCGACCCCCGGAGGTGAGAGTCCCGTCGACGTGTCTATTAGATGTTTCAGTAGGATTTTTAGGGTTAACGGTGCTGTCAGCGAGCAGGCTTTGAGATCCTATCGCCAAAATACCATTTACCATCGGGGTACTACTATTAAGTATATTCCCGTCGACTGATTTAGGTGACTCATACTTTGGAATTAGGAACGGTGGTGGAAAACATCCACGCGAGCGGGTAGTTCCATGGAACACTGAACGCGTCGTAAAATAGAGCTTGACTGTCTATCAGGTCTCGAGATACATAATTGAAAACAACATGCGTGGTTTCTGAGGCAAACAAATTTATCATTGGGGTTCCCCACTTTGCAAACATTATGTCCACACAGTTGGGTAGAAGGTGCCACTCCGGCGGTCGGCGATGATGCAACAACGGCATGACTGTTGTATTTGCCTGGGAGATAGTGTATGCTGAAGTGTATTTCATGGTGATCTAGTAAACTCAGAATTTGACAAGTTATTTCCATCAGGGGTAATGATTTCGTACCTCCTTCTTTCCATAGATGAGCGACTGCGGTCCTGTTGTCACATTGTATGAGGATCGAACTGTGATGCAGTCGATGAGTTTTGCTCTGACAGGCATGAGTATGGCCAGCATCTCTTTTTGATTGCAGTGTAGTGCTTGCTCTTCTTGTGACCAAGTGCCCAAGAGGGCCAGATCGTTTAGTTTTGCCCCCCAAGCCAAGTCTGATGCATCTGTTGCCAGAAAGTTCGTTGGAGGAAGGTCATGACATTCATTACCCTCCTCCATGGATGTAGCATCGTTGAAAACTGTAAATTTCAAGTCCACCAACTCAGTTCTTCGGAAGGCAGTTGGTAAGCCTTTGATGAAAGGTCTGGTAGTGAATTCATGAATATTATTAACTTTCGATGACTGAGCCGTCCTCGAGGAACAACAAAGCTGGCGAAAATTAGGAGTGCTATTATACTTTGTAAATCTTTTAGAATCTCATTTTTCTGATCGAGCACCTGATTTACTTTTGTGATTATTGCCATCGACTTTTCTATTGGCAGGGATTTTAGATTGTCTTACGGTCTCCACAACACTCCCAAATAAATTATGCTTTTTTGAAGTTTGAGAACGGATTTCTCGAAATTTATTATCCAAACCAGAGTTTGCAACTTATGTACTGTGAGTTAGACATGCTCGCGAAGCACATAGACACATGTGTACACTTTAATGTATTATAAGTTAATTGACGAGATAAACAAGGATTTTTACTTTCCATCTTTCTCGTAATGTTTGAGCCACCCAATTTGTCAGTATTGAAAAGGTTTTAGGCGCCGTGCTTAACCCGAATGAGAGCCAAGTCATCTCTAGCAATTCTCGGTACAAGGCGTAGGAACCGCCTGTGCGACTTTGTTATTTTTAGATGAAAATAACCTTGGGAAAGATCTACTTTGCACAGCCAGTCCTGTGGTTGCAAGAAATCCAGAATACGATACATGTTTATGAGGTGGAAGGGATCTGTCATGACATTGTCGTTTAGCGCTATGAGGTTGAATATAGGGCTGATTTGTCGGATTTTGGCACCAGAAACAGAGGGGATATGAAACTTTGCGAGAGTTGAGATACTTTTAAAATGCCTTGTATTTTTTTTTTTTTTTTTCTACATTTACAGATATTTCCTCTAATACAGGAGTATGAAAGGGACCTCTGATCACATTTGGGTAAACAAAGCGAGGTTTTTAAAAGGATGGTAGGTATGCGACACCCCAGAATTAACCTTAACACAATATCTGGTGCTCTCATTTCCTTTCACTGCAAGTGGAAGTGCGCTAACTGACCTGCTTAAAATCGTTCAGAGTCATTGTTTGTATCTTTTTTTATTTCCTCTGAAACCTGTAAGCATTGGAGCGTCCTCGGTTACTTCCACGATCGGGCCGCGAGCCTCGGTTGTGAAATGACCCTCTTTCATTGAAACTGTGGTGCTCATACTGGATATTCGAGGGTTGACCTTTGTATAGGTGGTCGACATGGTGGTATCCACCCCGCGAGGGTGGGTTGATACAGGCATGCATGTGCATAAGTTATAGGGTAAGCCTGGTACTTGAAAATAATATCGAATTCCACGCGATGGAACTGCGGGTTTTCGTACGCCTTGCCCCCGCGAGGGGCGGCTGTTAGATTGATTGGATCTTGCTTGTATCAATCCCTTAGTTTTTGGTGGCCAAAAACTTTGCGGACTCCCCCGGCCTTTTCTAATGTATCTGTGATATGCTCAGACTCAAATATATAAGCATTCTGTTCAATGTCGCTTTTACTAAAGGGGCTCAAACTTGTTCGGCTTGTTATAGTTTCCCCGACGCATTTCGATACTTTCGGCTTGGTGGCCACAAACTAATTGCAAGAAATCAGAGGAGATTATGTAAATTCCCTTTTTGAAAGAACTCATCAAATTTTCGCGCTTTATCTGTCATAATTAATGTCTGTATGCTTAGCCCAAGCAAGAAAGTTATGAATACTTACCTGCAAGCTGCAACGTTTCTTTTTATTTAATTTTGCAGTAGGTTATAGCTGCATAAGATCTATTAGCATGGGCAAGGTGACGTAAGGTTTCATATATTTTTACCTCCTCGTTTGTTTCCAGGCCCATCAAGCCTGGAGTATGATTATATGCTTTTTGTGTATCAGCGTATCTTACCTCTGACCAAGATGTAATACCTAAACACTGGACTACGTGTAGCATTTTAAAAAATATATCGGATTTCTTGGAATAGCTGTTTCCTTTATTTTAATCTCGATATCAAAGGTGATATATAGATAGAAAACACTTTATTGCACAACACAGAAAATAAGCTATATAAAAAAAAATCATTAGGTCACGATTTAAATTTAAACTTCATCGTCAAGACATTGTTCATCAGCGACATCATGTTGTTCGTATAGCTCTCAGCTAATGTCTGAACAAAATGACGCCCCATCGGGACAAGCGGAATTGTTTGAGGTTATAAAATTGGTTACCGTATTTTAGAGCTCACCCATATCCTGGACTAGTTTATCCAGCCTAGCATCAGCAGGACGATGGGCGCGCTTTGCTTCCTGTCGGTGGCGGCAGCGCTGCCACTTCCTGCCGGTGGCATGTTCCACAGTCGGCGTGGACGAGCTCGATGAGCTGCTGCTGGAATTGGTTCGAACACACTTGCGTGCTTGCAGCCTGCGGCTTGGCAGCAGTGTTGGGCTCATTAGCATTCATTACTATAAGATAAATAACGTTAATCTATTGCATTACAAACTACGTGGTTCTGTAACCTCAAAAAATGCACGACCACTGTACGAATTAAAACTGGTAAATTTAAAACAATGTACGAGATCCGAACGGAAAACCGTTAAAGCAAATGATCAAGTACTAACAAGGTTAAATGTATATAGAGGGTACTTACAGTTCCCGGCACAATTTAACCACTTTAAATACTGCAAGCTTTTACTTACGTATTATCAACATCACTTATTCACTTTAGGATTATTATATATATAAGTATTTATACGCAACAGTGGTAGGGACGGAGCTGCTGCGCACAAGTTGCTTCGACGGAATACGAAACGCCAATGAAGTCAAGATGGCGCGCTTCATTTTATGAAACTAAAATGGCGCGCGGCCGCCAGGTGTCGCCACTGGATCGGAAATACTCGGATTAAAAGTACGAAAACTGGTTGAAATACGACGGAAACGGATATGCTTTCTCAATATAAAGCTTCCAGTGACGGTCTAGTTTTTTAACAAGGTATTAAAACACTCGTGTCATACTGTTAAAAACCTCGTCAAGGCTCGGTTTTTAAACTCTCATTCGTATTTAATAACCCCTGTTATGTGACAGTTTCATAAACTAGTATCTTAGTTAGAGGAGGAGTTAGTGGATATGTACCAAGTCGAGCTTCCCTGGAATAATATTCTTCCAGCGAACGTTTGCAGCTAGATAGGTGGTTATCAAGATACATTAGTAAACATAAAATAAAAAAAATATAAAATGCCTTTATTTCTACTAGTTTCTTAAACAATAGTTAACTAAACAGAAATTATCCTGCTCAATTATTTTAATTAAATCTATTTTTTTAAATCTATAGTAGTCGCCTCAGCGGCATAGGCCTCCCCTAAATCCCCCCACAGGTCCCTTTCCCTCGCCTTCCTCATCCATTCCGGCCCACATCGTGGTGCGTCACCGTCACAACACATTACACATCGTTGTGCCTCATCGTCACAACACATCACACATCGTTGTGCCTCATCGTCACAACACATTACACATCGTTGTGCCTCATCGTCACAACACTCACACATCGTTGTGCCTCATCGTCACAACACATCACACATCGTTGTGCCTCATCGTCACAACACATTACACATCGTTGTGCCTCATCGTCACAACACATCACACATCGTCGTGCCTCATCGTCACAACACATTACACATCGTTGTGCCTCATCGTCACAACACATCACACATCGTTGTGCCTCATCGTCACAACACTCACACATCGTTGTGTATGGATCGTTGTGTCGGTCCATATCTCGCCATCTCTTTTTTGTTCAAAGGTAAAGTCAAAAAGTATTTTATTCATTGAAATAACAAGGGTCATTTTGAATCGTCTTACAAAATAAATTTTCATTTACTCCAGTTCAGACGCAACCGGACCTAGAAGAATCAGGTAAACACGGGAAGAATCAGGACAAACACGGTCTGTTTTTTTTGATGTCTTTCTATCGAATCTTTTATCGATCGATCTAGTAAGCTAGATCGTTGTTCTTCCTTGTTTCCTCTTATATTCACATGGAAATCACTCTGTCACTCTCTTTTCTAGAATTTTCTGGTCTACATATATGCCCAGCCCAGTTCTACTTCAAAAGTCGTATTCGCTTCTTTACATCTATTATTTTAATTATAACGTTTGTTACCTAATCTGTCAGATATTTTTAGACCTAAGATGCTTTACTCCATTTTCCTCTGCATGTTTTCCTTCATCTTCTTTTCTCAAACACCATGTCTGGCAGCCGTATGTGAGGCACGGTAGTATTGCTATTTTGTAGACTTTTTTCTTTATTTAAACATAGTAAACTTAAAACGTGAAACTGATTTATAAATAAGATCTTGATCGTGAAATATGATTTTGAATACATAATTATTATGGTAAACCTTATAAACAGCGTTCGGTTAGGTTAGGTTAGATTTTTTTCGACGCCCTGGCAATTCCGGGTATTTAGTAATTTTGGCGTGGCACCCGATAAAAAGCAACAAGCTAAAAAGAAACATCGTTTAAATAAAACATTTCAACAACAAAGGACATCAACCTAAGAAATAAATGTCTTCTAAACCACTGGGACACCAGAAAATGAATGGGTAACTACATAGACAAGTTTCGTTACCATCGCCAACTTTACGAGAGTGTTATGATCATATTTCCCAAGTAAAATATTGTTCATATTATGAAAACTTCCCAAGTAAAATACTCATATGTAAATAATCCGAAATTGGGACGAGAAAAATATCTAAGGGAATTCAGTTCTGGTTCACTGTGGTTATAACTGCGTGAAGGACCTTGAGTTTGTACCATGTTTGTTTGAGAAAATACGTATCACGGTTTTGTGGTTGTAGTTCGGATGGGCTGAGTTTTAGAAGCTCGGGTAATTTACGTAATCAAACCGGGTTTTATAACTAGTGAACTGGTCCAGATTTGCACATAAACTATACACCGCAACCTTCTGCGGCTAACCACAAGCTTATCAAACTGATTTCAGTATCTAGTTACTAAAATGTCTACACAAAATACGTTACAGCTGATTTCATATTGTATACTAGGTATGCAGTGATATTGAAGTTGGATGTAGTGATGCATCCACTGTCCAAGGTGTACCTACGCCTGTGGAAAGCTTTGCCAGTCGAAATCAGAAGGGCACCTTCACTGCACTCCTATAGTCTAAAACTTAAGCAGCATTACTTTATTTCAGTCTAATTTGTTATGTCACTACTTTGATTTATTTGCATTTTTGATAATAGTATTAGGTATATTGATATGTATTAGGTATTACATAATCACGTACGATTCTACCTATAAACCGTACCTTCTTCTATCTTCTACCTTAGGTAATGGCTTCTGTGCATTATTTGCAACAATTTAGCCAATGTCAAGTGATATAATTATTTTAGTTTTATAGTCAAGTCGTCAAGAGTCTCCGTCTAGACCTAACCCAGTTTAAATTGTGGTAGAAAAACTGAGTTTTTACAGGAAAAAATCCACCATTTCGAAAAGACTCGCAATACACTCAAATTTCACTAGGTACATCACACATGTGCCATTTATCCAAGTTACACCGGTTAAAATACCACTAAAATTACACGAAATAACTCGAAAAACACATTAAAATGTAATAAAATAAAAATGACGACGTTTCTTTAAAAAATGGCAGATTTCAACCTAAACCGTACCTTTATCTTTCCTCAAACTCCCAGCACTTTTTTGGTTTTTTGTCAAGTTAATCACCCGTCATTGGCAAACTCTTGTGGCACCACTACCGGTCCGCTGAACACGCCAAAACAAGAAGAAGAAGAAGAAGAAGATATGTATTAGTTTATTTTTATTAAATTATTAGGTATGCACCTAGTAGGATTAACATAATTTTGTTTCTTAAAAACTCTGTGCACTGCCTTCTGTTTCTGCTTAGCTTATTTCTGTACATCCAAAGGTTGCGAGAAATTTCTCTCAGCGATAAGGCCGCCCATTATACTGTACTAATTTTTTATGTTTATTTTGTTATATTTTCGTTGTGTACCTACAATAAAGTGTTCTATCTATCCTACCCGAATATATAAGTACCTAGGTATTTATAAGAAAACGGATAAGAATGTCTGTCAATTATAGTATACTAAACGTCCCATAATGGCCTGTTTTAGTGTGTCGGTGTGGCTCACTATTTCAGGCCTAAGCGGTTCAGCCCTCCATCCATTGTTTCACTCCATTCTACTGGAATAAAAGGGGTATTTAAGAAGGTCCATTAATGAAATAGAGACGATGCCACGATGTAATGTTCGCAGAATCCAGACAAAAGCCCACCCCTCCTAATTAGGCAGGCAACAACAATGATATGTGGAGTTAGAATGATAGTGGGATTTCCTGTTTTTATCATTTTCTTAACAGATTGAGTTTTAAAATATTTTAAGAGAAAAAAAATTGTAAAAGCATCGCGGGTATATACAGTGGTGGCCATATAATTAAGAACGCTGATATAAAGGGAAGATTTTTTCCAACTAAGATGCAAAACTAATTGTATGCATTTGTTTTTATTTCTCTCGGTATCGTAAAACATTTCCATATTACCACTGTATTCATTGATACACATGATTGGCTAAAAATCAATAGGCAAACTTTTTACACTACTTTTAAACAATGTATTCCTTATTACTGGCTGGTCACGTAATTAAGAACGCTAAGTAGTTTATACCTTTATTGAAATTTAAATAGATAACACTCAGTCGATTTGTTACTTTTTGTATAATTTTGGCGCCATTACGTGCTGTAAAAGATTAAAGGTGATTGCTTCTTTAGAAAAAACAATGGGAAAAAATAAAAGTTGTGATAAATCTACAAGGGAAGTAATAATAAAACTTCGCCGGAAGAATTGGTCTTATAAAAAGATAGCCGACCATCTGCAATGTTCAAAAACGATGGTTTTCCACGCTGTAAAGCATTTTGCTACGTATCAAACTACTTCGAATGTTCCACGTGTACCTAAACAGAGAAAAACAACTCCTCGAGATGACCGAAACATCGTTTGTATGGCAAAACAAAATCCTTTTAAAGGGTCCAATGAGCTTAAAAAAGAATATTTTGGTGAAAAACAACCCTTCAGCAATCTCAGCACGCACTATTCGAAGACGTTTGGTAGAAGAAAAATTGCACGGTAGGATAGCAAGAAAGGTACCCATGTTAAAACTTTGCCACAGGCAAGCTCGGCTTGCATTTGCGAGAAAGTATGAAAACTGGACTGTGCAACAGTGGAAAAATGTACTTTTTTCAGACGAGACGAAAATATACAGAGTATGTTCTGATGGAAAACGATATGTACGACGTCCCCCGAATACAGCATTCGACCCAAAGTACACGAAAGTTACATTAAAGCACGGTGGTGGAAATGTGAAAATTTGGGGTTGCTTTTCTGGACATGGTGTAGGACCTGTAAAGTTGATAGAAGGTAACATGGATTAGTTCCAATACAAAAATATACTGGAAGAAACAATGTTACCATACGCTGAAGACGTTCTACCGGTCATTTGGACATTCCAGCATGACAATGATCCAAAGCACACTGCACGCACCGTAAAGGAATTTCTTACAGCGCAATTAGTTTCTGTCTTAGACTGGCCTGCTAACAGTCCAGATCTAAACCCAATAGAGAATCTGTGGTTTGAAGTAACGAAAAAGGTTTCAAATACAAAGTGTGGAAATTTAAGAGAGCTGTATGACGTTTTTTTAGAAGAATGGAACTCTATTTCTCTTGCGAAATGTCAAAAATTAATAGAGTCAATGCCTCGCCGGTGTAAAGCTGTAATTAAAAGCCGTGGATATGCTATTAACTATTAATTTTTGTTAAATATTTATTAAATTTCTTTTTATGTTTCCTGTGCTACATAATATTGTGATTTTTTAAATCTAAGTGTCATACAAAACAATTCCCGAGCAGTTAAATAAATCGTTCTTAATTATTTGTCCAGTTTCAGTACTATTTGAATGTGTTACTTTGATAAAATCAATAAAATGTGCAAAAAATAGTTAGCGATTTCATACTTTATTCTTAAATCAGGTTGCTCTATTAATGTGACTATTATATAACATAACTAGTTGCTTCTCAGAAGGTACACATCTCTGTGTATGATACGATTGAAATAAAAAACTTCTAGAACTTCAAATCGTTCTTAATTATATGACCACAACTGTTAATATTCCACATAAAATGGGCTGATTTTCAAACAGTTAGGCCCAAGTTAACGTACAAATGAAAGGGCGGTTACCGTAACCAATCGTCAAAGTTACAGATAATATATAAAAACATCAGTCAAAAATAATCGTTTAAGCGAAACAACCGTTTAAACACCCGTTAATGTGTTGGTAAACAGTAGCCTTTGTAGTACTACCTATTCATTAATCTGTGCTACTGCGCAATATACACTATATTACCAGCGTAAGGACAGGGCAGTTGACGTGATAAAATGACTGCCAATTTTTGCCAATCTAAATTGAGTCTTAACCTAATGGAATAAGGTCTTGTTTCGGTATTATAATTTTTTAGAGCGCTCAGTCCTTTTGTATACTACGTCCATGGTCCGCACGCAATAGGCGCAAATTTCTTAAATTGACTGAATCTTGATGTTTCAATCTATGTACCTACTTCGATTAAGGTAGGGTATGCTGCAAAATTCCTAATCTTAGATTTTATTGTTAGCAAACTAATCAATATTCAAATAAAAATATGCATGGATACTTCATTATAATTCCGAAGGATCACTGTACCAGAAACACAATAGGACAATTTTATTTTATACTACTTGAATGACGGAACAAGCAGATGGCCCACCTGATGTTAAGCGGTAACCTTTGCCTATGAACATACATTTATTTTCTCGATAGATAAAAATATACAAAGTACCTACATACATAAACTCACGCCTGTTTCCCGAAGGGGTAGGCAGAGACCACGGATTTCCACTTGCTACGATCCTGACACACCTCTTTTGTTTCATTCACTCTCATCACATTCTTCATACATGCTCGTTGTAATATACAAAGTTACGTCTATTTTATGCCTAGATTCAATTGTTTATTAAAATGGTGCATATTATTAGGTAAATTAGTTAAATAAAAACAATACAACAAAGACGAGGGTTTACTGTAGGGGTTTTGTAAAATTATCTATATTTTAGGAGATAGGTATTCAATAAAAACCGCGGCATGAGGCGTTTTATTTGTATACAGATTGGGGTTGGCGCAGTCTTAACTAGGCTGTATCATGCATTTAAATGTGTATGTGCTCAGGGCATATACCTAACATTACAAATCCTTAGTTTAGGTTTCCAGGAAACTGACTAACTTGCTATATTTATAACTATATTTCCATTGTCGTTGTCAATGCAAATCTAAGCTTTTATTCAAGGTATGTACGCAAGGCCACTGTAGATTTAACTTGGTATAATTCTGTGAAGATCGAAAGACAACAATAACTTTGCAAAGATGAAAACTGTTAGAAGCTATAGTTAGGAACGCAGAAAAATATATTGATACCGCCAAATGGGTACGCCGTAAATGGAGCAGATTAATTAAAAGTCTACAAATTACATCGATCGTTTAAAAATAAGCAAAGGTTACGTACAGGTTCACACATGGCTTATATGACCTTTGACCTTACTCCTGTAACCTCATACACGGTGTTCATTAAACGCGTTCGAGCGGAGGCTTGGATTAATTAGGAAACTCGATCACGAGTACCGGTGCCACACACAGTGTGCCTGCAGTTGCAACTTCATAATTTTCTGTGGTAAGGCATTTCAGACTTACTGACAGATATCGAAGATCAGTTTTCACTCTAGTACAGCATGCATTTGTAGATAGTTAATTCTGTATAAAAACACATAGTGGGGTTAACATGATTTTGTACCACAATAAACCTTGATTACTCTTTTACCAACGAAACGAATTCATAATATTTAACGACAAACATTATAGACCTAGGTTCGGAATCTCACCGATGGGAACAGAAACTGTTGTTTTTTAACCCCCGACGCAAAAACGACGGGGTGTTTAAGTTTGACGTGTCTGAGAGTGTGTGTGTGTGTGTGTGTGTGTGTGTGTGTGTGTCTGTCTGGCCCATCGTAGCTCCCGAACGGATGAACCGATTTCGTTTTTGTTTTTGTTTTAATGGTGAATTCTTTGCTATGTTTGATCAAAATCGGTTCAGCCGTTTCATTGCGATGAGGGTTTTTTAATTTTTACAAAATTAATTACTGGTTTAACTGCTTGAATAACTGGTCGAGCCGATGCGGTAACCTCCCTCATAGGTCACGTCCACCTAGGATGCGCCCAATGTGGCATTGCACTGCGCCCGCCACCCCGAGACATAAGATGAAAAGTCTCTTGTGCCTGTATCTAACTGAATTCGTGAAATAGCTTGATTCCGTCGATGTTTGTAGGCTCCACAAAGTTGGATGTTGGTAACGCTGCGTAATTTAGAATTGAATGCATGTTATACTGCGCACTGGCTCTACGACCATTCACATGCATGCATGCATAGATCATCATCATCATCAGCCCACACTAGTCCACTGCTGGACATAGGCCTCTCCCAATACGCACCACTGAGCCCGGTGTTCGGCTCTTCTCATCCACTTTCTGCCCGCCACCTTTCGTAAGTCATCGCTCCACCTAGCCAGAGGGCGCCCCACGCTACGTTTGCCAAGACGCGGTCTCCACTCAAGAACTCGCTTACCCCAACGGTTGTCGGTTCTTCGGCATATATTACCAGCCCATTGCCACTTCAGCTTCCTAATCCGGTGGGCTATGTCAATGACTTTAGTGCATGCATGGATACATGGATGCATTCGATTTGTCTGTAAAAAGGGATACCTACTAATTAAAACGCATTAGTTGCGGTTTCCAATAAATATTAGTGCTAATGCTTTTGTTTGGTATTGGAATAGTGGTTAGTTAGGCAATCGGTATTCCACGTTTTATGTCGGTTAATTAATATTAATTTGGAATAACATAAAAAGAACACGGTTTACGAATTGCAGAACCGAAACAGATGTTTTTCACAACAAAAAACTTCCTCTTATAAGTGACCTTCCAAAATCCTAACTTAAAAATCTATGGAGTGAAAAATGTATGTTTATTTGATTGTCTAACTTTTCCGGCTGTATCAACTTTGATAAAATTTGGTACCCAATTATTATTTTGAGGTAGTAAAATATATAAAGAGGGGTGAATATCGTGTAGATAGTGCCAATCCCAGGCAGAAATTTATATACAAAACCACAGAATTGACAAAACAAACGCGTAGTGCCGCTCGAAAAAGTGTTTTTTATTGAATATCTCGTAAAATATAGATAATTTTACAAAACCCCTACATTAATCCCTTGGATTTGTTGTATTGATATTATTTATCTAATTTTTTACACAATATTATGCCCCAGTTTAATAAATATTCAAATCTAGGCAAAATATAGACGTAACACTTGATTTTTTTCGATCGATAAATTTTTGTCCTATCGCGTTTCTGGTACAGTGATCCATTGGGATTATAATGTACTGAGTATCCATATATGTTTTTTAATTTGAATATTGTACTAGATTTAGTCTGTTAAAACTTAAATCTAACATTAGGATTTTTTCGGCATACCCACCTTAAGTGATAAGACATCAATAATTTTAACCGGATAATTATAATGAGTTGAGTTCGTCACGCAAGGAACTCCTACAATTAAGTTGTGTAAGCAAACAAAAATAGACCACAAAATATCCACGGTTATTTATCTATAATGACCGCCTCGTAAGGTCGTAAGCATTACAGTCATGCTATTCGAATAGGTAACATGATCGATTCACGCACAAAGTCTAATCTTTTGTCAATTCTAAAATGTTCATCCAAATCACAGAATAGGAAGCTTTGACATACAGTAGGTTCACTAAGAAGAAGCTGTTTTAGCTACTTCACAGTACATACTCCGCGTATCTCTTGATTTGTCTAGGCCTCCGGTACGGAGGCCTGCAATGGTCTAGGCATTGGCATAACGTTGACATAATGTACCAAGACGAATCAATAGTCATCTAGGATATTTCTAGGTCACGCTTTTTATACTGAAAATGTGTTTAGTGGCAGCACGGGATACTTCGATCAATAACTACACAATATACATTTGGAATCAACAGATCAAACCTAACTCCTACAAAACGGGCCCTGCGAAGATTTTGCATTGATAAACCCGTAATGGAAGACGGGATTCGTTTAATTACAAGAATTTATTAAGTTTCACATGTCTCGGCGTCTGTAATCAAATATTACAAGTTAAATTTGGCCCACTTCCCGGTGTTTGATGGAGCTAAAATTTGGCATATTACCTGTCGAGATGACAATACAATATTATAGTAACAGCAAGCTGATCTGATGATGAAGACGGAAGGTGCTCTCCTCGATGGATAATAATAGTCTGGGCACATTTTGGGCAGTGTTTGGGCTCATTTTTATCAGCAAACTGTCAAGCGTGGCGCACTCCGCACTTTAAGTATGAAGCTACAAGTACCCGGCGGGCACCTGAATTGCACTTTATTGTGTGGGGACAAGAGTTGCTATTTATTTACTTAAATGATTTTGTGGAGTCAACCTTCTGTAAATGTACTATTATATATTCTGTGACTCTGATCCAATCACTAGCTCATTTCATAATATTGAATAAATGAATGAATGAATTAAAATACTTTATTGCACAACTTACAAACAAATGAATAAAAAATTACACACAACAATTAAACAAAAACTAAATGTACAATAAGCTGTCTTATCGCCAAGAAACTATCTCTTCCAGACGACCTTTGGATGGAGAGGATCTAAACTTATAGATATTTGTCAACAAAAACTTAATTTATGTTACCACCTTATCATCCTCACCTCACTGAGGTGAGGTGTGGTTCATTACTGTACCTACTATACCTACAAGTATACAACAATACTGTGTCCAAACCTTCCGGCTTAACATCAAGGTAAATAAGAGGTCGATTTCCTTTGTATACGAGAAGATTATCTCAATAATGGGCGCGAGGAAGAACTTTCTAAGAGCAAGGCCGAGTCGACCTGACTTGCGTTTTTCATTGTGTCCCTCGTCTGTTTGCTAAAAGGCCTTACAATGCTAAGCTTCAATGTGGCTGTTCCATAAATCAGTTCATGTTCAAAGAACGGCACTGCGAGTACTTCGCCTCAACTCTGCATACCCGTATTGTTTATAATTTTAACGTTTGTTTAAGTGTAGATTAAAAAATGCAGACTATTACTACTTCGTGCTAGCGGTTCTGTCTTGGTCACCCTGCGTTAGTTCAGTGATCAGCTTGAGGTATGTGCCTAGTGACCAATGGTGAAAGAAACAGTGTGCTGAAAGAACCATAGCTGGACATAGGGACCAGCCACGAAAGGAGCTTCTATGAGGCACACTGAATCCTTTCAGCACACTGGTAACTGATACTTCTATACGTAATCATCCCTTCGCATACAATTTTATTTCACGTTTATCAATAATAAAGTGATTATTTAGTATCTGTTTTTTAGTATAACTCATAGGAATAAATCGTCATAAAATCAGATTTACCAACTTGGAGTTTTTAAACTTATAAGATTGATTTGATCAAAATCAAATTGTTTTTTTTTTCTTCTATTGTGATTTGCACTACTTTGTTTATTTATTTAATTGTAAATTAAATTAAACATAATATAATAATAATAAACATCTTGATTTTTGAAAAACATTAAATTATTATTAATTTTCGTTGAAAAATATCTCTTTCAAAACAAGCTTTCATGAAAGTACTGATGGGAACCATGTGCTGATCAAAATGAGCCCAAACAGTCAGTCAGCCAGTCTACTATTAATCATCGATAAATCAATGGATAAAATAAACAATGTGACAAGTGGTGTGAGTCTTTGGTTTTGTTTGGTGTGGTTTGTGTCGCGCCGTGCCGTGTCCGTGCATCAATCGAGATTCGCGCTGAAAATCAGCGCTGCAAGCAGGTAACTGCAGCATTATGCTGAGCGCGAACCTTTTTTGACGGTACTGTACACAGCTCATCTACGTACTTACATAATGTGCTATTTTTTATTGATTCTGTGTGCAGTTTTGGTCAAAATAAATAGTATTTCTTTCTTTTCTTTTTTTTGTTTCTTTTCTTTCTTTTCTTTCTTTTGTTTCTTTTCTTTCTTTTCTTTCTTTTCTTTCTTTTCTTTCTTTTCTTTCTTTTCTTTCTTTTGTTTCTTTTGTTTCTTTTGTTTCTTTTCTTTCTTTTCTTTCTTTTCTTTCTTTTCTTTATTTTCTTTCTTTTGTTTATTTTCTTTCTTTTCTTTCTTTTATTTATTTTCTTTCTTTTCTTTCTTTTCTTTCTTTTCTTTCTTTTCTTTCTTTTCTTTCTTTTCTTTCTTTTCTTTCTTTTGTTTCTTTTCTTTCTTTTTTTTCTTTCCTTTTTTTTCTTTCTTTTCTTTCTTTTCTTTCTTTTCTTTTTTTTTCTTTCTTTTCTTTCTTTCTTTCTTTTCAAAAGGAATTCTACGCAGAAATGTAGTTTTTCTTCGAATAGGTATCAGCAATCAGACTGTTTATCATTGTTATGCATTAGAATTTATGGCACTCAAATGCTTTGAAGCTTTTAAATGGTGTATGCTCATTAGTTTAAGCGGTTTAAAGTATGTACCTAGATATTTTTAAACTGAAAAATATTTCAACGTTTTGCTGGCATTCAAGGATCTCCATTAATAGGTACGCGTGCTACCTACTTAAAATGACAGCGTGTATGTATATGTAAGTCCAGAAAACAAATATCAGTTATTTGTTTTTCAGGAATGTTTTCATAGCAAAAGCGCTGAGGTAAACAAGATAAATTTTCTGCTCCAGTAGGTATTCAACAAAATGGCGCCTCTAGAGTTGAGTAGTCAATCGTTCCTGTTTACTCAGAAACTTTTCCAGATACCTACGACACAGATTCTAGAGCTGTTAACCGTATCTATCACCCATTTCGAAAACATATCACCACGATAATGGCCGATAAAAATACTCGCTTTCAGAACAACAATCATATATTTCGGGCGAGAAAATTGCCGGAGAATTTCCGGGATCTAAAGACAACATAAACAATCACTCAACTTATTGATAAGTTTGAGGATCGTTCACATGAAGCAAGGACTTGCTGCAAGTTTAAGAAGTTTGTAACAGTCACATAGGCTTATCGAACTAGAGATGCTCATTTTATATACCAATAGATTTTTTTATACAATTTGTAGAGACGGATTGATGTTAAGTGGTACCCTCTGCCTATGAACAGTGCATTACCTCATAGTTCACGTCCATCTAGGACCCTATGTGGCATTGCACCGCGCCCGCCACCCTGAGACATAAAGATCAAAAGTTTAATGTGCCTGTAATTTCACCGACAACTATACCCTTCAAACCAGAACATAGCAATGCGAGCACTACGGGCTTTGCAGCAGAAATACGTATGGTGGTAGTACTTTCCCAGACGAACTCTTTCACAAAAAAGCTCTACTACTACTAAAACTACTATCTAGCTTCTACGAACAATAAATATTATTTATCATTTAGCCTGAAACATATAGAGCGCCCTATGTATAAATAAACAGGTGATCCTCTTGCGGCCATTCAATTTTCAGCGAGTTTTGGATTTGGGTGAAAGCGAAGCGTATTTAAACAAAAACTCAGTTAAGCTATATAAACTAGGTAAGTGAAAGAGAATATATTATTATGGCCACACAATAAGATTAGAGCGTAAACCCCAGAATGTTATACACTAGGAATAAAACTACACGTACAAGTACAAAGCAAGTTAATCTAAGGCTATATTGTGTTGTGCGTATTGTTCTTAGGAGTTAATGAGTTTAAGCAAACGACCCCTTTCCGAGAAACGGGGCACAGTTGGAAAACTACTTAAGTTTTACCGAAAATCTGGGCAACATAGGAACAACCATTATAATCTCTTTAGCGTTTTCGTAACAACTTGAGTAAACCATAAGGGGAAAACTCGGGTAAGGTTCCACTGGCACCGTGGTCCCCTGAAAAAAATTACCAAGACACCAGTTAACGGTAATTGCATGGAAATAAGTAATGTACGGAATTATGAATTAGGTAAGTAAGTAGGTATTAAATAAAACCTCCGTTTCTCTCATACCCTGGTTTATTTTTGGTCATCCGTGTGCTCATCAAAATGAACCTAAACACGGCCAGCCTACTATTATCCCTCGAGAAGTTCCGCTGTCCACCTTCTGTCTCCATCATTGGATCAGCTCGCTCTCACCATCATATTGTATTGTCATTGGAACTTGACAGGTATGCCAAATTTCAGGTCAATCGGTTGAGGATAACTGCGTTAAAATTCAGTTGCAAGATTCCACCCGGACATACATTACAAGTTAAATAAAAGCTTGTATAAAATATCGGGGACCGGACTTGGGTTTGATTTATAGTTCAATGCACAACAACACTAGCCTGTGAAAATAACAACTGGCTTCTTCATGCCTGCCGAGATATACCCCTGTGATGGACCCTTAGAAGTAATCCTATTAGCATTACAATTAATCGTTCTTGTTTTACGACCGTCAAACTGCACCCACGGTTACGTTTTTGAAGAAATGTGGCAGTTTGGAAGCCAGTCGTGTTTTTCTTGCGACATAAAATATGTATACTGAACCTTTACCTATAGGCTAAAAAGTAAGAGAGTAGATACTATACCAGTTACTGGTAAATTCGCCTACTTCTATCAATGTTGATGAATAAGGTAAGTATTTTCTTTGCAAAAGCTGATTAAAATAAAAATCATGTAAGTACGGAGAAAAATAGATTGGCTATTGTCATTCTTTTCTTATCCATGGATCTATTGGTCCACTCCGCTCGTTTGAACCTATTTTGTGAGAAAACCTGCAGTGGCTCTTAGGGTAAGATGTTTTTACGGACGTTGTTCAAAGACGTTGACTCAGCTTGGCTCCCGTCAACCATAAAACCGCCATTAAGCAGCCTCGCGTGTCAACTGAGGACATAGGGTAGCCACACAGTAGAAACATTCACAACTAGTAGGTCCACTACAGACAGTGTCAATCCCAGGTAATAGAGGTCCTCGTAGTAAATACCCTATGTGGCCCCGGGTATATCCATAAAGTATGCCTGCGATAAGCTCGGGACGAGATATCGTCAGTCTGTGATAAATGTAAAAAGTCACATCGCAAAAATCTGAGATATCACGTCACTGGTTTGTGGAAAGGAATGGTAGAAGTGTGCGCTGCGAGTACATGCTGCAACTAAGGTGCAAGCCACATAGAAAGGGCTTCTGGCACTGTCGTGGTACTGGTATGTTGCCTTTCCATTCAAATTTCATACAAAAAATATGGAAATAAGGTTCAATTTAGAACACATCGAATGGCATGGCTCGAGCGATCTAGGCACGCCATTTCGACGTTCACGCCTTCTGCGTGCTTGTGACGGACGTCTGCCATAGGTGTGAAAATGCATAATGTAATCAAATTTTACGTAGAATATTGTGAATGAATTGAAAAATATCCCGCCCATTATTACCTTAATCAACATCATGCTGACATATCGATGCCGGACAACCATGATGACGTAGTAGTACATCTTCCTAGCGGACAACAGACTATGCCTGACTGCTCTCTGAACTAGCGTTTGCGCCACGTCATTTTGGCGCCGTACCTGTGCCATGTCTACGTCAGACGTCATTTCTGTGTGGCTTGCGCCTTAGAGCTTGAGATAGACTATTTAATTTTATTCTCAAAACTGTGGCTTACTGTTTTTAACCCCCGACGCAAAAACGACGGGGTGTTATAAGTTTGACGTGTCTGTGTGTGTGTCTGTCTGTGGCATCGTAGCTCCCGAACAAATGAACAGTTTTTGTTTTGTTTGAAAGGTGAATTAGTCGGGAGTGTTCTTAGCTATGTTGGATCAAAATCGGTTCAGTCGTTTCATTGTGTTGATGGTTTTTATTTTTTTTACAAAATTAATGTTTCTATTAATGCTGTGGTATCCCTGTTTATTATTTTACTGTGACACTCGGGACTCATCGCAGTTATACGACAGGATTGCTATTTTGATAAGGTTGCGCCATAACCTCTAAAGGATAGGACTTCTCTCACAACGCAACCTTTATGAGTTCTATAAGTGCTAGTTGTATAAGGAACTTAGGAACTAATTTCCTCTGAGTTTAGCTTCTAAGCACGCTTCACCTGAAAAGTGAAGCTAATTTCTTGCAAAAATCATACGAAAACTCGTCATTATTTACCACGTCAGTGTCCTTTCAAACCTCATCTAATTTAGCTCACCTTACGCTTGATCTTTCAGCGAAAAGACCGACAATTGTTCGTTATTAGGTAATTGTGCAACAAAGAGTTTCTTTTTGTAATCATGGACGAGTTTTTTCTTGCAAGTGCGGTTGAGACCGAATTTCGACTATCCCCATTTAGTAGCTGCCGTATTTATTCTTTATTCAAAATGTTTGTACTTATACAATCTGAAAAAAATACAGTCATCAACTGTAAAAACTTTTCAAATTATATCAACAAAATAACCCACAAATTATATCAAAGTACCGCTTTCGACGTCCACAGATATTTTTCCGTCGCCATTTCTCTCATTTCGTCGTCAACGGTCCTCAAAACTCGGAGCTTCGTGATCTCTTATGTATTTTTTTATCTTTTGTCTTCATGGCCTTGTCTTTTTAAAGTGGTTTCTATACAACGCTGTTTTTCGGTGCTACGAGTGGAACACAAGTGTTTTACACAGTTCCCGATACACGTGAATTGTACGGTGTAGATACAAAAAGCTGACAGTTTGTAAGAATTTAGGTATCACGAAGATCTAGACCGATAGGCCGATGATGAAAATGATGTTCTATTTTAAATCTTTGTAAAGGAACTTTAGTTTATTTTCCAAAACTAGATGTCGATGCAAAATATATTCGAGTCCTAGATCGCGCTGATGAAAACACACCATGATTCTAATAATCTTCGTAACTACGGCAATTATGCAAAAATTACTAATAATCTACGGCCTACGGCAAGCATCTCCATTGCCGAAGCAGAAATCGGAATCTACAGCGTTTTTACGGAGGCCGCATTGCTTTAAGGCCACTGACAGACAGTCTTGTCTATGGTCGTTGGTCGGTTTATTTTTCGTTTATTGCGTTGGCGTAGAGCGTTCTACTTCTAACTTTGTATTTTTTAATGCTACGGCAATCAAAACATCTAATATTTCAAACAATTCAGCAATTTCGGTTTTTAGAAAGTTAAACCAGGTGAAACCATAAGCGATCTGGCGGGATTTTCATACAACATTCCTGCACTGTTTTTCAACATTCCTGCACATTTTATAAGAGCGTATAAAGGCTGCTTTGCGCTGGCATTTCACGTGAACAATTCTGAAATTACTTCATAGTTAGAAGAACAAATTACCTATTCAGACACCGTTCGGAATCCCGCTGAGTGAAATTCCGGTGCCATGGGTCATATTTAATATTCCTTGATCAACAGCTGTTTTCCTCAACCAAAAAACCTTTTTTCTCTGCTATGGATATTTATCCCGTCAGTTTACAGAGGCCTGAAAAGTTTGGCTCAATCGGGGTCGATGAGTAATATGCTTTGAAAACATTCCGTCATTACGGAGTTCGTGTTTCGACCGCTTGTTGTGTACACAAAGCACTCTGCGTGACATAATAGTGCTTTTTTTGAGCATAGCCTACAAATCAAAATTAGAGTAAGAACTCATTAAATGATTTAGTAGTAGTAGAGCTTTTTCTGTGAAAGAGTTCGTCCGGGGAATTACTACCACCATACCTATTTCTGCCCTAAAGCATTGGTGCTCGCATTGCTGTGTTCCAGTTTGAAGGGTACGGGTGCCGATAAAATTACAGGCAGATACATCTTTGTCTTACAGTGGCAGCGTACAGTGCATGCAATGCCGCATAGTGCGCGTCAAAGGTGGGCGTCGGGTGTGCATTTTTAGAAAGGGTAACCCCTTCCCTTCTCCCCTTCCTGCTCCCAAAATGCTCCCATAATATTTTTCAAGTTGTATAAAAATAAAATTATAATAATCATTATGCATCTTATCAAGAAAGGCATATTGTAGTTGACTTCGAGGAATAAAATTATAAGTTAGTGAATCACCAAAGACTTGTACCTTTATGCCTTACATGTAGAAAAAAAAACAGTATGTTCACTAGGTACAGTGGATATATTTGATTTTACCTGTCTAATTTCTAATGTAAAATTTGTAAAAAGTTTCTTACAATAATGTAGGTACTTAGTTGACTATTTGAACGGTCTTTTCAGTTTCGTCAGATTCTTCCTTCGCCGGATTTTTGTTTCGTCGGATTTTTGTTTCGTCGGGTTTTAGTTTCGCCAGACTTTTGTTTTTGTACTATTATATATTCTGTGTCGACAGTAAAATTACAATCAAAAGGAGTTAACATTCTGTAGTCAGTCTTAAAGTAAAACAATAGTATAGGTACTGAAACTTTTATCTACTTGCTACGAGCAACTTTAAGAGAGTTTCTCAGAAAACATGTTGTGTGAAAGAAGGGCGAGAATTTACAAATTGAGAAAGTTTCGTGTCCTGAAAGCTGACGACATAATACTCATACATAAGCATGGGTTTATATTTGGCTTTCTTTTATGAACTCTTTGTTATGTTAAGTAAATGTAGAGATTTCTTCCTACATTTTATGTACAAAGCCTTACGCAAGTTTCATTGGTTGGAATGGGCTATGTATTTGGTTTTACGGGTAACTTTTTGGCATCAAACCACCTGACGAAAATGGTTGCAGTTTTTTTTTTTTTTTATACTTCTTGGATGACGGATCAAGCAAGACGCCCACCTGATGTTAAGCGGTAACCTCTGCCTATGAACAGTGCATTACCTCATAGATCACGTCCACCTACGACGCAACCTATGCGACATTGCACTGCGCCCGCCACCCTGAGACATAAAGATGAAAAGTCTCATGTGCCTGTAATTTCACCGGCACCCTTACCCTTCAAACCGGAACACAGAAATGCGAGCACTACTGCTTTGCGGCAGAAATAGGTATGGTGGTAGTACTTCCCCGGACGAACTCTTTCACAAAAAAGCTCTACTACTACTACTACTACTACTAGTTAGTAGTATTCCTGTTTTGACTATGAACCAAACTACCCCAAACTCTGCCAGGTTACTATATAATCTTCGAGGAGATCCGTTGTCCATCTTTAGTCTCCCTCATCAAATCAGCTCAGATAGTAAAATAAAATGTCATAAAGTCGAACCTAGCATGGGTATTACTTAACCAGACAAACATTTGTAGCACAAAATCGAGTTTTTAACACTTTAAATAAAAAATAATGACGAGATGATTTGATTTACACACGTTACACGTAAAAAAGGGTCGTAGCCACAATTTCGTTTACCCTTTTTACTCTAATGACCTGTAAAATGAATCCCTCCATCCACCACAGAGCCCTTTAACGCTTCATAGCCTATGACAGGGAAAAGTGTGAACGCTCCTGCTCTCAGTTTAAATAAGCCACACATGACGCATGGGATGTAGCTCAATAAGTGCTTCAAACAAGTGTCGGTAGGTGTAAATTAACTAGATACTTTTCGTGAATAGTTAATTTATACATAAAGTAGCTCTACAAAATGTACTCTAATAACAGAAACCAAACTTTTCCGTCTAGATAGCACTTTTCGATAATTGTATAACACAACCCTTTGAATTACGACGGACTTTTCGGTCGGGACTTTGGACGACCTCTGTGGCGGGGCGGGCGAACGTTCGCCTGCGACGCCGGAGGTTGCGGGTTCGATTCCCGACTCGGAACAAATATTTGTGCGATATGCAGATATTTGTTCAGGGTGTTCTGGGTATTTTCTATGTATAATAAAAAGTATCTATCTATGTTATTATATTGCATTAAGTATATCAGTTATCTATACCCATAACACAAGCTCTGCTTAGCTTGGGGCTAGATAATGTTGTGTAAACTGTCCAGCATTATTTATATTATTTATTTATTTAATTACATATTTTAGGACATCATTATTTTACATTTATGGCCGTGGTGTGTCCGGCTTAAGAATCCCTCCGTCTCCTCCAGTGGATGTCGTAAAAGCTGACTCAGAAATGACACAGCCCACCGGAGGCCACCGGAGGGCAGCAGCATCCACATGAGAAGGTTCACTGAGATCACCAATCAAAGCGTAGATGGGGAGTGCTTTCTATGGGGTAGGCCTCATCCAGCAATAGACGTACTAAAAGGCTGTAAACGTTTTTTTTTAACAACTTGAATGACGGAACAATTACTTGGCCCAGCGGTAAACTTAAAGATGAAAAGTCTCATGTGCCTGTAATTTCATCGGCACCCATACGCTTCAAACCGGAACACGGTAATGCGAGCACTACTGCTTTACTGCAGAAATAGGTATCGAGGTAGTACTTCCCCGGACGAACTATTTCACAAAAAAGCTCTACTACTTCTAAACTACTAACTGCATTAATGACGGCACAAGGCCTTTCACAACGTCTTGCCTCATAGGTCACGTCCACCTAGGACGCACCCCAGCCGTGCGGCAGAAATAGGTATGGGTATGGTGGTAGTACTTCCCCGGACCAACTTTTTCTCAAAAAAGCTCTACTACTACTAAAATTATGATCATTATGTAGCTTGTACGAAAATAAATGAAATATCTTAGGATGGATGAAATTATGTGAAGGACGTTACAAAAATTTTGACGACGAAAATCTTTTAGCGGTTTTTAACCCCCGCCGCATGGGTGTGTGTGTGTGTGTGTGTGTGTTTGTGTGTGTGTGCGTGTGTGTGTGTGTGGGTGTGTGTCTGTGGCATCGTAGCCCCCGAACGGATGAACCGATTTCGATTTATTTTTTGTTGGAAAGGTGTGTTTGTCGGATGTGTTCTTAGCTATGTTTGATCAAAATCGGTTCAGCCGTTTCATTGCTTTGAGGGTTTTTTTATTTTTACAAAATAATTACTTGTTACTATTGAGGTTCGCGGATTTTTATGAATAATTTCATTACATTATGTGGCACAGAACGACTGCTATCACAAAGGTTTGTATTACAGAAGGGAATGCTTCTGCCTACCATTGTGCCAACAAGCGGCAAAGGTGTGTTTAGATCGTTTTAGTGGAACTTGTAGCCACTAACTGATACGTACGTTATTTTTATATGCACACGTTTTTTATTTTTGCGATTGTACGTTTTTTGTCTCACATTGTTATGTTTATACATGTGTTGTGGTGTGTCCAGTCTAGAATATATCCCTCCTTCTCCTCCCGTGGATTTCGTAAAAGCGATCTCATACAATTCCTACACTGGGTGGGCAGCAGCATCTACCTGAGTACTTAACACCATCACTGCGATCACCAATCTGCCTAATAAGTATGGTAATTAGATATTCATTTATTGAATCATTTCGTTTGGCACATTGATATGTCAAATAGGTACCTAAATAATAATCACATAACTCAAGAAAATTAAATTTAAAATACAAAACAACAATACAACAAAAAAACTATTTAAACTTTTCTGTGGACACGGCTGTTAATGTGAAACAAGTAAGAATTACACTATTCTGTAACTCTTCAGGAATATTGCGGCCTACGCCCCAGAAGCTTGGCAATGTTCATGTGTTCATTGAAAGCTAATAAATCTTAAACAAATAAGCTTTTCACGAAAATACCTCAAGAACAATATTGGTTCACGGTTTCATTGAATGATTGTCAATGATTGTGCATGATGTGGTTTTATAGATCATAAAATTGTTGTAAACTCGCACGTTCCGTTCACGTTTTATGATGTAATTGCTGGTTTAACCTTTTTTAATGCATATCATATCCGTTAAGTTGAATGAGTTTGATTGGATTTTATGTGTTTATGTAATAAATTGTATTTGTGGACGAAACGTAAGAAAGCATTTAGTGACGGGAAACATCAAAATAACGTAAACAAATTATGCTGATTGTTGCGATGGGAACACTTTGATGCAATTCACTGTGTCAAATAAAAACATATGCAAATTTTTGTTGATATAGTAATTGTCCATACCATTTTAGCCGTTTGGTGTGTCTAAACAAGGCTCCATCTTCCAGCGACGACACGCGATAGCTGCTCTGATTTCAAATCATCGGGTCTCAAGCTTTAATATTTCATTCTTTACAAATGGACTGACGTTTCAGGAAGAATTCTGTTCCAATAAGAACTGTGAGTCAACACCATTATCTTTGAATGATTTCGTTTTAAGCCTTGAATTTGCCGTTAAAGTTTCTTTTTGAATTCGGAACTTATTTTCTTGCGATCTCTTGTTGAGAGCTTGCTCTTGACCCACATAGATGTGATCTAGGGCATATAAAATCTCAGCCTGCGTGAGTTTTGTGGTCTTTGTGTGTGTCTCTGTTTGTATTTGGTACTTATTTTTAAATTTGGAACTTAATTTCTTGCGATCTCTTGTTGAGAGCTTGCTCTTGACACACATAGATGTGATTTAGGGCATACAAAATCGTAGCCTGCGTTATTTTTGTGGTCTTTGTGTGTGTTTGTGTTTGAATTCGGGACTTATTTTATTGCGATCTCTTGTTGAGAGCTTGCTCTTGACCCACGTAGATGTGATCTAGGGCATACAAAATCTTAGCCTGCGTTATTTTTGTGGTCTTTGTATGTGTTTGTGTTGTTTGTGTGTGTCTCTGTTTTTTATACTTCTGCGACTCCTCTATTTGTTTGTTTATATTAATTGTTTCTCAAGATTTGCCAGAGAGCAATGGAACGGCCCTAAACGCATCGACTGACTGCGGAACACCATGCTGCGTGCTATAACTGACATTGCCAATGTGGGGAGCAGAACAGCAAAGCTCAAGTGGGAATGCGCTGGCCACGTCAGTCGGAAGCACCCTGAGATGTGGGCGAACATTGTTTCTCCTTGGGTGCCTGAAGACGGAAGGCGACGACGGGGCCGGCCGAGAAGGCGTTGGCGGGACGATCTCGAGGCTTACGAGAAGGAGTGGTGGAAAACTGCCAAAAACCAGGACGTGTGGAAAATGTTGGGGGAAACCTACGCCCAGAAGAGGGAGGGGCAATAGGTTTTTTATAGGTTTTTTTTTTTATTTTGATATTCTTTGTAGGATACCAGTGTATTAGTTTAGACCACACTGGCTCATAGTTAAGTTTATTTGAGCCACATTTTAAACTGCTGAAAACTGTGGAACAGTACATAATTTGGCTACGAAATGCTTTTACAGAGATTTCAAACCGTTTGCATTGCATTCAAACTGCTTTGTGGAAACAGGTTTTTGAGGGGGAGCACTGGGAAAATGGAGCTTGTGTTTTCAGAGTTGGGAGATGTGAACCTTCCAATGATTATGAAGTATGCTGCCCGAAAGGATCTGATGGAGGCCGATAGGGACGTGGAGGTGGCTACCTATTGGAGCAAAATAAAACAAATGAGCATATTGATGAATCAATTTCTCGTTTATGATAATATTCAGAATCAGAATCAGAATATTTATTATTAAAAATGATGACACAGTGAGTTTACCAATAGGTACTAAGGTCAGTGCAACAATCTTTAACTCGTCATTATTAAAAATATAAATTCTATGGGGGAGACCTATGTCCAGCAGTAGACTTGTACCTACAGCCTGATATTTGTACCACCATCCATTTACAGAATGCATAGTACGAGTAGGTAAGTACTACCTAATTAACGCGCGAACGAAGTCGCGAGCGGGTCAGCTAGTGATAATATAAGTTAAGAGAGTGCGCTTATTTTCATCTCAGCTAGTTGAATGGATTCATTTGATTAATTGTCACACACGAACTAAAATGAGATCAACTGAGTGATCAACAAATCGTCAAAAGACTGAAGAAACACGTACATCACGTAGATACATGATGACTTTAATTTTGATCCCACAGATTGAGGTGTACGTATTCATACACATTACGAAAAGTATTCTGTGTAAAACAACTTTTTTAATTTTGCTCTGCTGGGGCTTTTAGGCTTGGAAACGAAAAATACACATTCATATAAAACATTTTAATATAGTGCGCGGTGGTTTGGTTTTGTCTTCTTTAAGCCCTAAGTACCTAGAGTGGATATTTCTCTTTTTCCTCACCTTTACACAGAATAAATATTAGTACAGCCTACATTTCCTAATTAATTGGAGTCGCTCGGCTTGTGCATTTGCCATTTTCAAGTATATTTATTGTATTTTCAATATAATTTGCAACGTTACACACCTTCCAAATGGTCAAGTCATGTTTTAGTAAAACGGTGGCCGTTTTACTTTCAAATAAATTGAAGTAGGTACGGTACATTACGCAAAATTACAAATTACACTATCTCGGTTTAAAGAAATTTATTCTCAAAAAGACATTATGTCACTTACATGAGAAAAACATTTATCTATAAGTAGTACATTAAACATATAAGTAGGTCGTTCGAGTAAGTAAATTGGTAATATTGTACATTATTTGTAGAAAACTAGGTAGGCACTCATTCAATGCATATGCATGATTCGTTTCGTTTCGTATGAGGTAGTGCTGGCCTCTGGTGTCAGAGTTTGTCAAGCCGCCCGAGGGCCTCTGACATGGCTTATCGACTGCTATTAATCAATAACAGCCGGGACCGACAGCTTAACGTGCCCTCCGAAGCACAGAGCTATGGAAATCCGCACATAACTTAGAAAAGTCATTGGTGCGAAGCCTAGGATCGAACCCGGTATCGTTGGATTCTGAGTTGCACTATTGAACCGTTAGGCTACCATCGCATGATATTAAGTAGGTACGATCTTTAAAAGTAGGTATCTACAACGTACTGCGTAAGTTTTGTTTTAAATGCATTGAATGAGTTTACATTTTTAATATCTGACGGTAGTTGGTTATCTCCTTCTATCTAAATTGAAATAACGTGTTAATCTCTTCAAAAATCCACGGAATCCCAAAAACAACAATTTGAGCCTCTAATAGAATCAGAATGTGAGGATCTCGGGCAGATATTAGCATAATAAAATTGTGGGTCTGAGACCAAATGGGGAGTCATTTATGCGCGCCGGCGACAATAGTTGTGTCTCCGACATTGTACCATTACATTCTAAAAAGTAATATTATCCAGGTAAATGTAGGTAATTATTTGAGATTATAATTCTTATACTTACTTCTTATTCAAGCTCTATAAAAGTTTCTGAAACAGTTAGCTTATTGCTAACATTAAAACAACAAGTGTCATATTAACCATAATATCACCCAAACGAGTGTTATAATTGCCCTTATTGTACAACAGTTGCATAATAGTAGATTATGCACTATGGGAATAAAGCATTTGTCGCGGGTGGCATATTGAACCGTGAGCATAACGAGGGACTCGCTCGGGAGTTATATAGAGTCCTGAGTGAAGCGAGGGGTTGAAGCTGTCCAAGAAGAAGACAGGCTTTATTCCAGAGGAGCATACTCTGCTTTTCACAGCTTCTGCGAGACAATGAAAATTCACTGAAAATCACAGCACCAAATACCGTCTTTTGTTTCACATTCTTTGTAGTACACTCTTGGTCTGTGTTCTTTGTAAACGTATCTTTTTCATTTTTTTGAGTTCTGTTTATGGTGGCCAGTTCGATTTTATTACAAACCTCTTTACAATGCCATATGGGCTTTTTTTACTCAGGGTTTTTCACGAGTTTCCACACGAATTTGACGTCCCAAATTCAAATCACTTTATTCCCTAGGGAGTTTCATACAACTTTATACACTCTATGAGATAATGCTTTTCTTTACGTTGAGGTTGCATGATACGTAATTGGACATTGTCACAGAATAAATAATAGTATAAATAACATTGTCGAGCAGGTGGTGTGAAAATAATTATTATAAAATCAACATCGTGAAACTGAAAATTTTCTACCAGATATAGGCATAGTCACATAAAGATTGAAGCTTTGTATATTATTAAGTATGATTAAGGTTTTTTCATTTTGTTTCCTGTATTTTTACACTTTCCTACTATCTTAATCACCTCTCTCTAACCCCTAAGGTTTGCTGGAAGAAAACTCTTTAAGGTTAAGCTCGCCTTTGTACATATCTTTTGTTATATTTTATTTGTAATCTTTTTTTCCGTGCACAAGTGTATAAGAAAATTATGTAGAAAGAGAAGATTGAAGACAAATCCGTAAACGCCTGTAATCCGGAAAGTAAACGGGTTGGATGTTCACGCGTAACGACCCACTAACAAGCCACGGCAAACACGTAAGGAAATGCCGACAATGTACACAAAATTACGTAATGTTCTGTGGTTTAGGGGTACGGAATACCTAAATGTAAGTCGATTCAAACATTCACGTTTAAATATATTTTTTACCATGTTGTTATTAACTCGGTTTCTTGTCTATTTATTTGTTTGTCTCGTTGGTAAATATTTTGCTTTCAGACGAACTAGAGACTTTAAATTTTAAACGTAAGTACAGAACTGTATGAATATGCAATAACTCAAAATAATAACTACACATCTGTATTTAATTTGTACTAATCCGAACAGATTCGTAACAATAACTCCCCTCAAATTGTTTTTAAGATTTAAATCTATCAGGACTAGGACAATATAGTATAAACTTTATAGTCTGTTTTAAAAACGTGTTATGTAACAAAAACAAAGACTATTGTGGAGATATAGAGTAGGTAGAATCTAGAGCCACTACTACTATCATACAGTGCTCCATGGTTTATAGATAGGTATACTCAGAAGTGAGATAGTAATTGGATACAGATATGACATTTGTCGCCCGATATGTCACCTGATTGATGCGGGATTAATTGTCCATTAGGAAATTCTCGACTAGGCTTGAGAATTGAATTTTAATCGATGTTAGTCAGGCTTATTAGGCTTATCTTTGTGTTTTCAATAGGAAATCTTTCAGTGTACCTTTAAACAACAATATTTTTGAATTATATGAAACAAAACCATCATTTGCAGTGGCAATGGGCAGGCTGTAGTGGATATGAGAGTGGAGTGGTGAGAGTCGCGAAATGAACAACACTTCTGAAGGTTTTAAACTAAATTCCGGCCAAATCCCAGAAGTCTTACCGAGTAGTCTTACCAGTAGAACTACTGGGTATTTCCTTCCCAATAGACTTACTGATAGTAAGACTTAGCGTGTGTATTTGTTTTCCCATTAGTTTTACTTTATCATACATAGACCTCGTAATTGATAGACAGTGTCTTTATTAAGTCAAAGAAAAAAAAACGACCGCGCGCGCGTGGAACAAGATGCTGTTCGTCCCCGGTCAACAAGTCAACTGTAACCATCGCCCGCGCACAAACAGGGTGTTGTTTTGATTTATTATAAATTGTGTTGTGTAACTATTGTGTTTTTTGTGTTGTGTTGTGTTCTCGCCTACCTACACTGTACATAATTAATTTAACATTTCTATGATTTTAATGTATTTTATGCTTTCAGGTTTGCGAGACACGTCATATACACAGGCCTATATCTAGCAAAATTGACAACAGTTGAGGAATAAAGGTTGTCGAGTGGCGACCACAAATTTGACGACGCAGTGTCGAATGACCCCATTTGGATGGACCTAAGACATTATAAAGGACGCAGAAAGTAAGTCAGGAGGCGGCCTCAGACCACTAGTCGTGGAGGTGGCCTATGTCCAGCAGTGGGCTGATGATGATAATGATGAGGAAACGAAAACGATTTACAAAGATATAAACTAATTGAATTTGTAAGAAGAATAGCTTTTTTCGACCATCACTCGTCAGATCATTATTCACACAATAATCTGATACGCTATTTTTTTTATCCTTGGAAACAAGCCAATGCCTCTGTTTATTTGTTATGGACATTTTTATAGGCGGACCAGTCGTGTTAAATAAAATAAAATGGTAGATAAATCAGCTGAGCTCATTCCTTGGTAGCGTCCATTGGTTTTTCTCTGTGATTTAGACATCTAGTAAATTACGTGTTAATAAATTAAAATTATTTACTCAATAAACTTAATATATTTTTTAGAAGGTATGGTAATAACATAATTTAACATTCTTGGATTTGTCAGTAGTACATTACGTTTCGTTAGAAATACATGAGAATAAATACATAGTAGGATTTTACTGCCGTCCAATTCAACTCTGTCTAGCACATTGATCAGCACATATTTCCGATCATTTACTAACAGGTAGATTCGAAAAAGATTTTAATTTTTCAAACAATATATTTATCGATCGAGTAAGCGAAGCGAGTAAAACAATCAATAAATGTATAATTTATCCTTGCAACAACTAGCAAAATTTGCTTTTATCTGTCCGGATGTATGTATATATGTATAATGGTACTGAGCGCGCACAGGTCATATTTTTCTACTACATACATACATACATAGACACACGCCTTTTTCCCCGAAATGGTAGGCAGAGCCTCAACAGGCCTCTTTTCACAGTAGGTTGCACCATCGTGGAATATAGACGTACGAGTAACAAGTGGTGAGCAAATCGCAGCTATTACTTCCCACGACTGACTCGGCTAAGGCTTTCTTCCAGTAATAACACATTCCATAATAAGCTAGCAGCCAGGACAAATCTTATACCAACGAATCTTATCAACAAGTTATACTAATCTTGACGAAACTTGATACACAGGTTTTAAAATTTCATAGTTTTTTTTGTCGTCGCCTATTTACGAATGATTTTTTTTCGGGGACTTACGGGCTCAATTTTTAACGTACTACAAAAATTTATATTTAGCTTTTCTGAAAAAGTTAGCCTATTTGGGTTCTTTGATTGATCATTATGGATCGAAAAAATTCATAGTTTTACACAAGTTTGTACTCGCGAGTTCTACTGTTTGCTGAACTACTAGTTTATATATAGATACAGGATAGATACGTACATGTGCTGAATACCTGGAAATGCCGACTGTCAAGGAGGAAGTTAGCAAATACTGCATAAAATACAAGGAAAGACTTGAAAACCACTCAAATAAACTTGCTAAGAACCTGTTAAACACACAAGAAAATGTAAAACGCCTAAAGAGATGGCAAATACTTGACCTAGACCAGAGAACCTAACCATATTCATTGGAATCACACCCAAACCACGTAAACCCAGAAAATATCTGATTATGGCTAAATAGCCGATTGCAGATAAAAAGGAACATAAAAAATAAAAAAGTTTGTACTCGTGAGGTCTACTGTTTGCTGAACTACTAGTTTATATATAGATACAGGATAGATACGTACATGTGCTGAATGCAGCGCAAACGTAGGTACCTACATATAAGAAGCAGTGACTCATAAAGCAAGAAGTTCTTTAGAAGTATATACAGAAGCTAAGTACTTTATTTTCAGGAATGCTTTTCTGCTTTTATTTTCAGTTGAGAGCACTTTTGGTGATTACTGGAATTCGAGTGTAATTTTAAAGCATTGGAATTCCCGGACTTGTTGTGCAATCATCGTTGGTCCTGGCTTATGGGAAGAAAGCGTTAGCCCAGTTTGTCGTAGGGAAGCAAAAGCGGCATTGAGCTCACCACTGGCCACGTCTATGTCTAATGCGAATTTGCTACACACAGTACATTTAATTTCTACTAATACCCGCTGCTTTATAAGTTCTTAATTTTGCTTGATTTAGTAGTCGTAAACAACTTTTACATGGGAAATAAGTGATGAAATCATAGGATTCATAATCATAGGATTAGTGTTTTAAGAAATTACCGTACTTACGGGTTGCCAAAAATTGTATTTTTTCTTTTTAAAACAAACGGCATTTTTAACAAACTTTTACAAAACGCACGCATGTTTCATGGCATCTGCTTGTGACGTCACGAGTTTGTAGGACGTTGCTGGGCCCCATGAAAATAAATTATTTTCTAAAGTTTTTTGTTTGTTTTTTTCACTCATAAGAATCGTTTTTCAAAATCAGATCAGATTTTTTAGTAGTAGTAGAGCTTTTTTGTGAAAGAGTTCGTCCGGGGAAGTACTACCACCATACTTATTTCTGCCGCAAAGCAGTAGTGTTCGCATTGCTGTGTTCCGGTTTGAAGGGTAAGGGTGCCGGTGAAATTACAGGCACATGCGACTTTCATCTTTATGTCTCAGGGTGGCGGGCGCAGTGCAATGCCACATAGGGTGCGTCCTAGGTGGACGTGACCTATGAGGTAATGCACTGTTCATAGGCAGAGGTTACCGCTTAACATCAGGTGGGCCTCTTGATTGTTCCGTCATCCAAGTAGTATAAAAAAATCAGTCATCATGCTTATTGAACAAACATGCTTCATGTTCATATTTTATCTCTCAACTCAAAACAAAATGCACAAGCTGTGTAATTCAATTTTTTGTTTCAAGTGAGTGGAATAATATTTTCGTATCTGCATCGTTAGGGGCTTGTTTAACGGAAAATAAAGCACGCTTCCTTTTATACATCCTTAGAAGTACACTTGGAATGTATTTATCTTTGCAGAGTAAACAGTAAATGTTTTTTCTACTTTTATTTTTGATTTAAAATGCGAAACATAATAAATAATAATAATAATAAATAATTCTGGACACAGTTCACACAACATTGTCTAGCCCCAAGCTAAGCAGAGCTTGTGTTATGGGTACTAGATAACTGATATACTTAATACAATATAATACATAGATAGATATTTTTTATTATACATAGAAAATACCCGGAACACCCTGAACAAATATCTGCGATCCCACAAATATTTGTTCCGAGGCGGGAATCGAACCCGCAACCTCCTGCGTCGCAGGCCAACCTACGCCCGCCGCGCCACAGAGGTCGCCAAACATGGGTTCACATTCTTGTTTTGCATTTAAATAACCTAGGTAGGTTCGTAACAGAACGATGCAGACTCGCGGTAGTACCAGCAAAAACCTTAATGATGCTATTTTTATTTTATTCACCAGTTTTTATACAAAAAATTCGCTAAAACTCATTTTAATGAGCGAATAATATTTATTTCAGCGCCCCCTACACCTATCTAAGAACCATCGCCGATTAATCACAAGTCCACTACAGAAAACAGTATCTACATCGGTCACACAGTTTTGGAGAGCACACACATACATCCTCTCGCCTATAAACGCATACTACTTCTTTCCGACGAATTAAAAATTGTTTCTCGTATAATAAATAAAAACAATAAGGTAACGGAAACTGGCTTATTAGTTTGCTACAAAAAATAAAATAAATAAATAATGCTAGATAGTTCACACTACATCAATCTATCCCCAAGTTAAGCAGAGCTTGTTTTATTAGGTACAAGATAACTGATTATACTTAATACAATACATTACATAGATCGATATTTTTATTAAACATAGAAAACACACAGAACACCCTGAAAAAATATCTGCAGATCGTACAAATATTTGTTCCGAGGCGGAAATCTAACTCGCAACCTCCTGCGTCGCAGGCGAACCTTCGCCCGCCGCGCCACAGAGGTCGAGACTGCTCTACATAAAATGCAAGTTTTGTATCAGTTTGAACTAACAGAACCGTCTCACAAAGAATCGAGTAAAATCGAGTCGAGCCAAACTTCACGCACAGCGAAGGTTTACGTTATCTCGTCTGTAAATGTCCCTAAATTTTAGAACATCCGTTCTCTCTCTCATTGAAACATTTAATATTTTATCAAGTACAAGCATTCGTTTCGTCTCTCAACCTCCAACTTATACATTACAGATAACCTTAGGAAGATTTTAAAAGGAAAGATTAGATCACAATGCTATTTTTAAAAGCTTTTATTTAACTACCCTTGTTCTGCCTTTCTGGTTCAAAATGTAATTCATTATTCAAGTACTTCCTGGCATTTGATTGAAGTGAAAGTATCCATGACCTTTGGTCGAAGCCCATGACAATAGAGTGAGATTAAACCGTTTCATATTTGCACTTAGAAGAATTAGACAAATTGCCTCAGTAAAGGCTTCAATAACAGCATATTATAGCTATGTAAATTCAATCCTTAGATACGGACTAATTTTATGGGGAAACTCTGTTGAGTTCGAATCTATTTTCATAGTCCAGAAGAAGTGCATTAGATCCATCTTTGGTCTTGACCCCCTTACATCATGCATACCATATTTTAAGGAACACAAAATACATGCCATTCCTTCGAACTATATACTTGATGCTTGTCTATTTGTTGTCAATAATCCGGATTATTTCATTAGACTCTTTCAGTAGACTTCCATGTCTACTCACCTGTACAGACCAAATTTTAAGAACAAGATTTTTTTCCCTAAAGCCCGTTTAGCAACGGTTACTAGAAATTCATTTTATATGTGTATAAAGATTTATAACAAAAATTGTTTACCTCCATGAGTGAATTTCGTTTGCTGTATTGGTAGAATTTTAGTGTTACGCTAAATATAAGAACTGTCTTGTACCTACCTAAAATTCTGACGAAATAAATAATATTTGTTTCGTATAATTTGTATATTTGTATTTGTAATACAATATTATGGAGACAGCGAGCTGATCTGATGATGAAGACAAGGTACGTAATGAAACTCTTCGATGATTGAGTAGATCAAAATAAGCACAAACACATATATTTCGTTTTCGTATTATTATTAATTTTATATATTTGATTTTATTATTTATATTTGAGTAGATTATGATGGCATGTGTGATGTGGCCCTATACTTATGCCAGCCGGATTACATAATGCAATACCTACCTCTTAGGTCACGCCCACCTAGTAGTAGTAGAGCTTTTTAGTAGTAGTAGAGCTTTTTTGTGAAAGATTTCGTCCGGGGAAGTACTACCACCATACCTATTTCTGCCGCAAAGCAGTAGTGCTCGCATTGCTGTGTTCCGGTTTGAAGGGTAAGGGTGCCGGTGAAATTACAGGCACATGAGCCTTGTTATATTTATGTCTCAGGGCGGAGGGCGCAGTGCAATGCTACATAGGGCGCGTCCTAGGTGGACGTGACCTATGAGGTAATACACTGTTCATAGGCAGAGGTGGGCCATCTGCTTGTTCCGTCATTAAAGTAGTTTTTTTTTTTAAACGTAGAACGTGCCCTTCTTTGCTCCCGTCAAAGATGAAAAGGCTCGCATGTGCGTGAAATTTCCCGCACTCACTCTGAAATGCTTGCACTACTGCTTGGCGGCTGAAAGTAAATCTCCTGACGAACTCTTTTACGAGAAGCCCTACTACTACTCTCTGTAAAGTTTAGTGTAGTCTTAGCTATTCCTTACCTTCGAAGCATACAATTATACGAGAGAAGCCGAAACGAAAGTCTGCAAAATAATATTAACGTGTAGACTAAGTCGTTATTAAACAATAGATGCCTACAGAGAGCTGAAACTTGGTGAGCATTATGGTTTAAAATTAATTTAAGATTCATTTCACTCATTCTCTATGTTATTAACCAGATTTTTGTAATTTATTAGTTAGACTCAACCGCGGTAACCAGATTGTTTGAACTTTTATATTTCGGTATTTTGAGATTCATAGTGACGTGGCGTTTATTATGTTGTGAAGGTTATCTAAAATAAGCATTGCCCATCGTGTGATGTTAATGCTTTAGAATACTTATTCCGTGAGGTCCAACCCACTGTTGTCCACTTTATTTGTACTGCATTTCAATTTTAAATAACTTACCAAAATAAGTCTGTTGAAGTGTATTCGGCTACACACATAACACATAACAACACACACACAGTCACATACATAGTCCTGACCCCACACAAGGATCATTGTGTCGTAGGTACCAGGTGTTCCATTGATACCGCAACATTCAGACCCGGAAAAAATATTTGCAGATCATATAAACATTTTTATTCAGGGAATCGTACCAGCAACCTCTAGCCAGCCGGCTACTCGTTCGCTGCGCCACAGGGGTCGTCATTCCAGATGGGAGTAGCATTCACATTAATACACGTAACTGTGGCAATTTCTGTTTTTAAACGCTTTTATTTAACGTCACTTAAGTAATATAGTATAAAAAAAACTACGCGTATGTGGTCAAATCTGGCAACTAAATTTTAAACCAGTTTCATCCAAACGATTGAGCTGAAATTGTGCAAAGTTCTGAAAAGTTCTGATGAATATACAATATTATGGTGACAGCGAGCTGATCTGATTGTTGGTAGAGATAAATGATGGGCAATGGAACTCCTCGACGTGTATCATGCAGTTATAGTGTATAGGAGTAGCCTGGCTATTTTTGGGTTAATTTTGACCAGCTCACGGTTCTAGTAGGTAACTAATTTCTCGGAAAATATTTTTTCTACATTAAATACATTATATTAATTTTAGAATTTTAATGATACTATAAATTGGATCATGTTGTCTGAATAAATTAATTATAATAATATAATAATAATACATACATACATAAATAGACATACGCCTTTTTCCCCGAAGGGATAGGCAGACCCTCAATGGGCCTCTTTTCACCGTGGGTTTCACAATCGTGGAATATAGACGTGACAAGTGGTGAGCTCATCGCTGCCATTATTTCCCACGACAGACTAAAATTACGCTTTCTTCCAGTAATAATACATTCCATAATAAGCTAGCAGTCAGGACAAATGTTCTACCAACGAACCTTATTAACAAGTCCGGGTAATCCCTTAGTCGGCATTGACGACATCCACGGGAGGAGACGGAGGGTTAATATTCTTATTCAATATTCATTTAAATTCTTAACGCTATTAAGTGAGGGTTCTCTAACTATAAGGAGTAAGGGGACTATATTGAACCCGGGTGGGTTCAATATAGTCTCTAATATGATTATGAAAACTCGTCCCAATTTGTAACTCCGACCTTGTCTCCAGCAATCAAGTCACGAATCTGCTTGTCTACGAATTAACATCTTCATCTCCATACTGGTAGTAATGCCAACGTGTATAATTTTGATATGGCTTAGATTCACTGAACTTCAAATATTTTACTATTAGAAACTCGCCCCAGCGAAAGTATTCTAAAAGAAATACAAAATATTTCGAAGAAATAGAATAGAATAGAATAATCTTTATTAAATAAATAAATAATGCTGGACATTTCACACAACATTATCTAGCCCCAAGCTAAGCAAAGCTTGTGTTATGGGTAGTAGATAACTGATATACTTAATACAATACATTACATAGATATTTTTTATTACATGTACATAGAAAATACCCAGAACACCCTGAACATATATCTGCGATCGCACAAATACTTGTTCCGAGGCGAGAATCGAACCCGCCTCATGCGTCGCAGGCCAACCTTCGCCCGCCGCGCCACAGAGGTCGTCAAATTATGGCACTATTATTGCATTATTGCACAAAATAAGCACGAACTTAATGCTAAGAAGCATTCTCTACCAGCTAACCTTTGTGTATTGTGGATACATTTATGTAGGTGGTGCACAAAACGTATATGGAGAAGAAAAAAGTACTTTATATGTAGAAGCACATAAAAAAGAAAAAAAAAGAAGAAGTAATAAAGCCTCTCTAGATAGATCGACGATATTCTAATGGTAGCAGAAAGTCGGTAGATGAAGACCATGAAGACCGTCAATCTTCATATTCTATGAGGGCCTATGTCTAGCAGTGGACTTCTACAGGCTGATGATGATGAAGTACAAAGCTTATTAACTTGTTTCTCAAACTCGTAACAACAGTGGCTTAGGGTATTAGGCACAAACATTTAAGGCTTTTAATTAAGGCCCTTGTTGCTTGCTAATTGCCCCAGCGTCTAAATCCGCGTACAGATTACCGCATTCCGTGAACCGAAGAGATAAATCTGGAGAACAATGAAGTCTGTAGACGATACAATACACGTACCTAATAATCAGTCACGTAATTTCAGTAGTAGTAGCACAGAATATATAATAGTAGTATTAGAGCTATTTTGTGAATGAGTTCGTACGGGGAAAGTCTACCACCACCGTACCTACCGCAAAGCTCGATTTGGTGTGTTCCAGTTTAAAGGATGCTGGTGAAATTACAGGCGCATGAGACTTTTCATCTTTATGTATCAGGGTGGCGGGCACAGTGCAATGCCACATAGGGCACGTCTTAGGTGGCACTGCACCGTATATTGTCCGGTATTGTGGGCCACTTTCTTGTGCCGTAGTTCACGCAGATCAAAAAACGCAGTTCAATTCCTGTGGCTAGGCCGCAGAGAATAGTGATGAGCATGTCTAATTAGTTAAATAAAACCGGCCAAGTGCGAGTCGGACTCACACAGGAAGGATTCCGTACCATCTTACAAAATGTAACACTAATAATTATGTACTTTTCGTATTATACTTAAGGATTAATAATTATCTGGACCATAAGGATTATAAGGATCTGTAATTTATTATTTGTTGTTATATATAATAATAATGTCTGGCCGCGGCTTTACTTGTGTTTTACCGGGATAAAAATTAAACTATAGCTCAATCAAGATCATAATCCACATGGGTACTAAATTTCATCGAAATCGGTTCAGCTATTTCGGCGTGATCGAGTAAACAAACCTCCTAACATCTACACATCCAAACATTCCAGCATCTTAACTTTGACATTTATGATATAAGTGGGATTTAAGATTTTTTCGATTGAGCTACATACATACGTACATAGACACGCCTTTTTCCCCGAAAGGGTAGGCAGAGCCTCAAATGGGCCTCTTTTAACCGTGGGTTACACCATCGTCGGTTATAGACGTGACAAGTGGTGAGCTCATCACCGCCATTGCTTCCCACGACTGACTCTGCTAACGCTTTCTTCCATTAATAATACATTCCTTAAGTAAGCTAGCAGCCAGGACAAATCTTATACAATCAAATCATACAAACAAGTCCAGGTAATCCCTTAGTCGGAGAGCTAAATAATCCGAATCGTGTTTAGGGCACCAACAAACATTAGATAAAATCATGAACGTCTTTTTTTATTTTTATTTTTTATTTACAAAATAATACTTGTTTATAATGAGGGTTTGGGTTAATAATCATCTTAACTTGCAACTTTAAGATTCTGTTGATAAAAATGGACGTCACTGCACTGTCCCTTTGAGGATCTGCTTACCCGTTCGGGGAAAAGGCGTGTGTTTATTTATGTATGAGAAATTAAGAAACTATGAAAGAACACCTGTTAGATTTGTAAGATTATTGTTATTGAATTTTGCGTTATACCCCACCTTAACGCGGACTTGCGTTAAGGTGGGGTATAACGCAAAATTACTAATCTTAGATTAGATTTTTAACTGACTAAATCAAGTACAATATTAAAATTATAAATATGCATGGATACTACATTATAATACCGAGGGATCACCCAGACAGAAACACGATAGGACAAAATTTTCGTGATAAAAAGAAATCACAAAGTTACCTGTAACTTTTGGCTAGATTCGATTGTTTGTCAATATGGTAAAGATTATTGAGTCAAAGATTGGATAAATAAGATCAATAAAATAAAACAGAGGTTTCAACCTCGGGGTTTTTTAAAATTATCCATATTTCACGAGATATTCAATAGAAACCACTTTTCCGAGCGGCGCGTGGTGTTTTTCTGCCTGCGCAGTCTTAATCTGTTTACCCATTTCCAAGTATTTATGTGATAAGGTTTAAAACAATCTTGTATTTTAATTAATTCTTGAACATGATCTCTGCGAAAGTAACGTTGTTCGTACGAATTTACTTATTTAAATTAGTTACGCAAAACTTTGTTGTATTCTTGCTAGACTAATTTTAATAAGCTCCCTTCGTTACCGAAAACTTTCGGAAAAGGGAATAAGGTTTAATATTCGGAGTTTTTTTTAACTGCTTGATTAACGAAACATGCTGATGGCCCACCTGATGTGAAGCGGTAACCTCTAAATTTTACAATGTCACATAGGTCACCTAGAAAGCACACTATGTGACATTGCACTGCCACATAAAGATGAATAGTCTCATGTGCCTGTATTTTCACCGGCACCTTCAAACCAGAACACAGCAATGCGAGCACTACTGCGTTGCGGCAGCAATAGGTACGGTGGTAGTACTTCCCTGGACGAACTCTTTCACAAAAAAGCTTTACTTCTTCTTCTATCGTAACTTTTTTACCTTTTTTTGTTCAAACTATTTTATAGTAAAAAGTAGCCACTTCTACAACATTGTCTGTGGCTTTATTAAGGTCCTCCCTTGTGCAGGTGGTGGGACACAAGGAACAGGTGAGCAAGTGAGGCATGGACTGAATGGTGGCTCCACAGTCACATTCAGTCCGGGAGGAGTCTCGCATTCATAGCTCTACTACTAACATATAAGCAAAATCACTTACGAGAACCAAACAAAAGAATTCCTTTTAAAAAAATATTATAAAATTTAAAAGAGTATACTCTCAAAAGTTATATTATTAAAAAAGTTCTAAAATATTATTTTCAGTCATTCCGAAAAAAAGCTTTTCTAAGAGAAGCGATTCACCCAAAATTGGTCGTAAAAGTTCGTTCCAAATAGAAAACCAATTCTTTACTCTTTCCCGAAAATAACTTCGTGAACTTGACCGGCTTTTCCCGATAAAGTAGTATGTTACGAGATTTGTGAATGTTTCATGTACCAATCGGCACAGTATAAATCGATCGGCATGTTCTCAGCATTTGGGAATTTAACCGTATAAACAAAATAAATAGGACTGGTTTTTGATACAGAGTCACTATAATTGGTATTTTAAATAGTTTGGGTGTGATTCACAATATTGTATCGTTAAATAGCTGGATAATTTCACAGAATAAGGACTGGGATACAATTCTCAATCGATGTTTATTTTGAATTTGACAGATAAACGAGGTTTTTAAGTCGCATTTTTAATTAGTATATTCCGCGCTGTCCCTTCATACAACAATTCTTGTAGATTGTATTCCTTGATAGCTAACTCCATTTAAAGCTTAAAAACCTTATATCTGCTCACGTGCTTACGATTCTATCTTTTTCCATTAATCTTTTCAATCAGTTTTATTTGATATTGGAACAGAAAATTGGTAAAAACTAAGTTTAACTTAGTTATAGTTATGTTCACTGATAACATTACAATCTAGCTGTAAGGCAGACTCTACTACTCCACAACTTTTGCATTTAGTGGTACACTTTACGAAAAAACTATCACACCTATAGATTTGTAATTTAACATAGTAATTTAAATTCGTGTCTAGATGTGTTCAAATATAAAAAGAAGTATTAAAAATTGTGGGCCCTTTCAAAGCTGGGCTTTTTACTAGTACGTAATTGAAAACTGACCCAGATTTAGTGGTTGGTGATGGTGATTAATATGCTGACCCAGATTTGGTGATTCGTGATGGTGGTTGAATACTGACCCAGATTTGGTGATTGGTGATGGAGATTTAATACTGATCCAGATTTGGTGATTGGTGATGGTGATTAAATACTGATCCAGATTTTGTAATTGGTTTTAGTGATTTCTAATTAGTTTTCAGAGTAAGCTATCGTATGATCTATTTTTATATTTTGCAGTAATTTATACCAAATATTTGAAATAGTAAACAATAGCTGTTGTATTTAGCTGTTAGCTGCATGTATTTATTTAACTTCCTATAGTGTACCCATCTAGCTGTAAAATTTCCGAAAACTTTAAAAATAAAATAAATAAAATAAAATAAAATAGTAACAATAGTATAGTTTTTCCGTTAGTCACATAAATAAACCATAAGGTGTAGACTATTGAAAAGGATATGGATTGGTTATTAGCGCCAAACACCAACTCCTTGGCCTGGTCTCCTGCGTCAGGTACCCCAGGGCTACCGGCACGAACCCCGGGAACCGCAGGCCTTGTCCCACCGACGTCTCCGTGCTCAGCCCCCCCTCCGAGTCCGATTCACCCCCATCGGACTCCGAGCCCCCACTAGCGTCCGTCTCGGGCCCCCCTTCCCGATACCCGTAGTAAGGCATTTCTCCCGACATCCACTTAAATTAAAAGCTCATTTTCACTTTAGTCTATCACTTCACCATTTTAGTTTCAACTGTACAGATAAGTGTCTGTCTGTATTCGGAGTGAATGGCTTGATTTGGATGTCACAGACGCAGGGAGGCCCTCCATTATTGAGTTTTGAATAGAACTGGAATGTTTATCTGTAACAAAAGAAAATAAAACGTTAGGTATAACAATAGGTACTTTAAAATATTTAATGATAATGGCTATTGAAGAGCGGTATCTCCTAACACAAGCAAACAATTTGATTAAAAGGCGACCCAAAACCCGAAATGTTTTTTACAATATGCTGAATATTTTTTTTTCTTAATTAAATATTGATAACTAAGATGACTCGGTGAACTTTACATCACCTAAAATTGTTTTTTTTAGCTTTTCGTTTAGGGTTTCCTATTTTTTAAACCCCGACGCAAAAATGACGGGGTGTTATAAGTTTGACGTGTCTGTGTGTGTGTGTGTGTGTGTGTCTGTCTGTCGCATCGTAGCTCCCGAACGGATGAACCGATTTCGATTTTTGTTTTGTTTGAAAGGTGAATTTGTCGGGAGTGTTCTTAGTTATGTTTGATCAAAATCGGTTCAGCAGTTTCATTGCGTTGAGGGATTTTTGAATTTATACAAAATTAATTACTTGTTTTAAACGAACACTGTAGTAAAGCATGTAAAAAAAACGAGCAAGCCTTAGTATTTGCATATGATGTGTAACACGATATTGAAATCTTTGGTGTAACATCTGACATCTCACCTCCTTGGTATAAAGCAACATTGATAAATAAAATAAATAATGCTGGACAGTTTACACAACATTATCTAGCCCCAAGCTAAGCAGAGCTTGTGTTATGGGTACTAGATAACTGATATACTTAATACAATATATAACATAGATAGATATTTTTTATTATGCATAGAAAATACCCAGAACACCCTGAAATATTTGTTCCGAGGCGGGAATTGAACCCGCAACCTCCGGCGTCACAGGCGAACGTTCGCCCGCCCCGCCACAGAGGTCGTCAAAATAGTGCCAACCTCTCGGAAAAATGCGCACTTTCTTTTACACACTTTCGTCCCTTTTCACGAAATCACTCCCACAGATTGCAGGAAAGCCAGAGGAATGATGTTACACATCAAATATATACAAATTGGTCAAGCCATTTTAATGCACAGCAATTGATTCATGAGCATGAACAGATTTCATTACATTTGCTGTTCAAATACGTTAAAAATAAAGCACTATCTACACTTTTAAAAAGGTGACCGTAAAACTCATTATCGAGTACACGTTAATGAGTAACGTTACTAAAACAAGGACTCATTAAAACTTTCCGGACTAAATACTAAGAAATGGAAAACAAAACCTGAAAATAAAAATAAAAATTTCGATGCTGGCGAGATGAAAAATTCACTTAATGCGGCAGCTAAGGTAGGGTCATCAAAAACCTGTCTTTTAGGGTTTCGTACCCAAAGGGTTTTAAAACCCTACACCAGCCTGCATCTCATGAACCGATGACAGTTAGACAGTTGAAATTTTCACAGATGATGTATTTCTGCTGCCGCTATAACAACAAATACTAAAAAACATAATAAAATAAATATCTAAGGCAGTTCCCATACAACAGACGTGATTTTTTTGCTCATATTTGGTCGATATTGATAACGGCAACAGGTAGAAAATATGCATGTTAGGTCTCTTAGTTTTAGCAAAATCAGGTTTCGCTATCTCAAAATGAGCTGTAATGAGCTGTGATGAGCAAAAAACACAATAAAATTTGAATTTGGCACCTCAAGCTTAACGTGCCAAACGTTTTCATTACATTTTTTAATTTTATTTATTCACTAACAATTAAAAAATCGTGTCTGAAATTAGGTACATTTAAAAAATACGCACGTACATTGAGATATTTACAAAAATTAGTAATGTCAAATGAAATAAAATTATGTAATACTATATAATTTAAGATTATCACATGTCATGAATTTATCAACCGTGTAGAAACACCCTTTCAACAGTAGCTTTGTAAGACTTACTTTAAATACGTCAACACTATCAATAACTTTAAACTGTGTAGGAAGTATGTTAAAAAGTTTTACAGCTTGATACCGGGAGCCATGCTTTACAACATACAACCTCGGGTGCAAAGGTGCCTCAAGATCTTTACGTCTTGTAATTAAACTATTTTCCAATTTATTGTTACACCAATCTATTGTCTTATAGACCCTGCCAAACCTAAACTAAAAATAAAAACACTTATCTAGAGAAAATTATAACTAATGTTGACGGAATTAAATGAATTTAACGGGCAGCCCTATTGCAGCCAAATGCACCCTCATTTACAGACGGATGCCGAACGATTTTGGACACAAACAAAAATTTAACAACCGGTAATTAAGCCGTCTACAATGAGCACTGGCCAAATTACCGCACAGTGCCAGACGCAGCTGGCTCAGTCAATACCTTCAGCTGGTATACTCCATGTATTCATTTCAGTTACCGCGCACACGGGTTGTGGAATGATCTACCTGCAGAGTTTTCCCAAGGGACTACTACAGTACCTATGGGGTTCTTCAAAAGGGGTGTTTGGTAATTTTTAAAGGGTCGGCAACGCGCGTGTGATGCCTCTGGTATTGCAGGCGTCCATAGGCTACGGTAACCGCTTACCAACAGGTTTTTTATACAAATTTATTGCATAAATTATTCCTAAACATCCGAAAGTTTCTTTTTTTCCACATTCTTGTGAATTAATATGAGAGATTATACAAAATCCTAGTGTCAATTAACACTATAATAAGTATAAGAATTGTGGGGTATGCTTGTTTGCTACATTGGTAGTATAAAAAAATGCGCTATTTATGTTATTTTACTGACTCAAAGCCCTACATAAATAAAATACATAACTAAAAATTAAATTTTTGTGAAGGCTCCCGTTCCCCGCGGTCAAAAAAATCTCATCCCAACGTGTTGGGTATAATAATTGAGTGCATTTTATAAAAATCAATTATGCACTCCGATGACAAATATTACGGTGATATCGAGCAGATATGATGATGGAGATTGAAGGTGGACAACGGAACTCCTTAAAGATTAATAGTAGTAGCCTGGCAGTGTTGTGGTCAGTTTGATCAGCTCACGGTTCCGATCACAAATTTCATAAAAGGTTGTATTGAAAAAGTTTTTTTTAGGACAAAAATCTTATTAATTCTTTGAACATGAAATTCTTGTTCATTGCCCGGCATTCCTGGTGCGTATTACTGATCCTAAGATCAACTTTACCGCTCCTATCATGGGTTTGATAGGTGTTTGCGGGTGTATTATCGCGTAAACACGTAGTATATCCACCTACTGCTTCCCGTAAACACGTATATATCTGTACCTACTAAGATGAGGATTTATTAGTACTCCAGCAAACGTTAAACTTTTACGAATGCTATTCAGCGGCAGGTGTCTGTAATACCCTTATTTCAGAGATTGACTTGTCAGAGTTGCCTTTTTAGGAATTTATTAGGCAATTATTTTAGTAAGTACGTTTTTCCGTACTGAATTCGAATACTTGCCTGGCCGCTCGTGTATCACGACTGTTTTTCTCGTATGCTTGTAGCTAGGTATTTTTTGAATGGGACGCAGCTCTTCTAGTATAAGTAATCTTCTTCTTCTTCTCTTCTTATAAATACTTCTAAAAAGTGCTCAAAAAAATTTCGCCAATGTCAAGTGTTTTTTTTTTTAAGTCAATTCGTGAAGAGTCTCCGTCAAGTCATAACCCAGTTTAATTGGAGGCAGAAAAAACATAATTTCGAAAAGACACGCAATACACTTCAATTTAATTAAAAAACTACCAAAATTACACGAACTCGAAAAATTAACACGTTTCTTTCAAAAATGGCAGATTGAATCGGAAGTAACCTGATATTACAATAGTCCAAAACTATCAATAAACTAATAATATATTAGCAAGAAATGTCAAAAATCAAAAAGCATAAAAATCATTCCCAAAATCACAATGTCATATAAAGAAAACCGCCAACTTGTCTCCGGAAATAAAACGGTTCTGAAGAAATTTCAATTGGAAACGTCAGGAAAATGTGAAGGTATGAAACGACTGTCATATTTCTAACCACGGTCGGTTTACGGACATTCGGCCAAGGAGCGGGATTAGACAAACGTTTAAGGAAAGTCTCGGCTTTGTGTTGGACGAGTGTCCTAAGATTATTTTCTCTGTTTTGAGTTCTTCTATTTGCATCGAAACGTTGAAATAATACTGCCTTATGCAACCCCAATGACTGAGTTCACAGCTCGCATTTTTTCAGCGGTTCCTAATAAGTCCTCATAAGTATTTAAACTAAGTAAGAAAAGAAAAAATAAATAAAGATATTTGATTTTGATTTGAAGAGTTTGGTAAAATACAAAATGTTAGGTATATATTCATCTTAGTTTATTATTTTTCTCACTTTATGGATAACAATAAATTTAAATGTAACCAAAAAATTTCGTTCGCGCTGGAACGAAATTTTTAGGTTACACTCATTTTTTGGAAAACATTCTGCGTGTAGACGTATCAAATTATGTAAAGTAAAAAAAGAACCATCATTTGAACCGTCTGTTAATTTATCAAGTGTAAACCACACTTATGGATAACATTATTAACATTATCATTAGGTTGTAGTATTATCAACCTTATTTAGTTTGAGGGAGGAGGCTTATACCCAGCAGTGGGCTATTATTTGAGCAGCCAGTGATGATGATGATGATCAACCTCAACCTCTCTATTCATTTGGTTTTCTTTCACAAACAGTTTAAATAAACGGTAATATTTTCCGAGATACGATAGCACTTGACCGGGAATTGCCTGGAGGCAGCCAGGTGGCATTTGTCTGGACATTTGTCCAGCGGAACGATTCTCGTAAACCGATAGGCCACAGAAAATTTATTGTTAGAGCGAACAGAGTGAAATTGGTGTGTTAAAAAGATGCTAACTAACTAGTGGTCTCTTGATGGTGGTAATCTTGATAGCAAAACCTATCGCCCTATTAAAATACATGAAACCTGTCGTTCGAAAGTTATACTTGATTTAAGGTACGCAAAATTACCCATCTTAGATTTGATTTTTAACAGACTAAATCAAGTACAATATTCAAATTGTAAATATGCATGATAATACCTTATAATTTGGAGGAATCACTGTACCAGAAACACGATAGGACAACATTTTCTCGATAGAAAAAAAAAAACAAAGTTACGTCTAAATTTTGGCTAGATTCGATTGTTTATTAAAATGGAGCATATTATTGGGTAAAAAATTTGATAAATAAAATAAATAATACAACAAAGCCGAGGGTTTCCTGTGGTTTGTGTAAAATTATCTTTAGTTAAATAGATATTCAATAAAAAAAAATCGTTGGGCGCGAGGCGTTTTTTTGTATGAAGATTTCTAAAGCTATGTAACGATCAAAAATCACTTGGAGGTCTGCAATTAGATTTTTGTTTCCGCAGCTGAGCTGAGCTGCTTGAAAACCTAAGACTTATTATTAATCCATACTATATAGACGGATGGACAATTCCAACAGAGAAAATGAATTTGTCCAACTGTGAATATTAAAAAATCGAATTAGCAGTAACACGGTACACTACAGCGAATCTTGTTAAGTGTAATGCTTTTGGCAAACTGTGTGAAGGTACGGCAATTACTCTCCCAACAGCTGTACAAACTTCAACTTTACCCCTCAGACATAAGAAGTTATCAGAGTGCCAGCCAACTTGCGTTGTGAACTGTACGTGCCGGTTATGGAAGGAAAGCGGCCATGTGCGGAATTATGGCAATAAACGTATGTGTGATAACGCGCAAAATGTTGTACAATGAATATGATATTATGTCTGCAATATTTGACGCAAATGGGACTGAATTTCAAAATAAGTTTTTGATGCTTAACATCTTTCCGCTCGCTTTTCTGCAATCTGTGGGAGTGATTTCGGGGAAGGAAGCGCGCATTTTTCCGAGAGGTTGGTACTATCAGCCATGTTGCTTATTACCAAGGAGGTGAGATGTCAGATCTTATACATCATACAAGCCTATTGTAAGAATCACCATATTTAACAGAAAATACCTTAATAATTTTGATTTTGTGTACTCTTAAAAATACATGTAGTTATTGGAAGGTTTTTTTTACAAATGAAAAAATGTTTTTCTGCGTCACTAGCCCGACAGGCACTTGGCCGCTAATTTTTCTCAAATGACAGACAGGCAGAAAGACAGCCATACCTTTGTTGCCGTCGTGACAGTTATAGCGCGTGGCGCGGTGGGCTTAGGTTCGCCTGCGACGCAGGAGGTTGTGGGTTCGATTCCCGCCTCGGAAGTATATCAGTTATCTAGCACCCATAATACAAGCTCTGGCTTAGCTTGGGGCTAGATAATGTCGTGTAAACTTGTCCAGCATTATTGGTAATCTATATATAAAACAAAGTCGTGTTAATTACACCCTTATAACTCAAGAACGGGTAAACCGATTTGGCTGAAAATTAGTGGGGAGGTAGCTTAGAACCAGTAGATTCACATAAGGGGGGGGGGGGGGGCGAAGGGGAGAGGGGTTCACCAGGGGCAACTCGTGCAAAGCCGGGGCAACTCGTGCAAAGCCGGGGCGAGTCACTAGTATTTTATAAATAAGTTGTTTGTGCAATAAACTAAGGTCCTGCTGAAACAGATGGCTCTACTACATCGAACTAGTCAAACTGAAAACCCTACAGCAATAATTATGGCATCCTTCATTCAAACAAATGAATCCACTGGAACATGTTTTACTGATTATTAAATCACACGCATGTCAAATATTACAATGTTTCAGCACAAACTATAAAACCCATACAACTGCCATGTCAGTTGCGAGAATATCAAAGCTCCTCCCATAAGGACGGTCCACACACATCAGTGCCGTGTCCCGGCCGGGAAAGAACAGTACTGTGAATTTGAACCCCAATTTGTACCTGTAGTTCTGCGAACAGTATAGGCCTCGCGAGCATAAACTTGTATAAAACTTATACATCATGTCGATCCATAACGAACAAACAAAGAATTCAAGGCCTAAAAAAATTATTTAAAAAACTTACTTGTACCTAGTATAGTATTAATTTATCTGTGCTTGTGCATAAAACATACATACATAGACACACACCTTTTGCCCCGAAAGGGTTGGTGGAGCCTCAAAAAGGCCTCTTTTCACTGTGGTTTGCACCATCGTAGTAAATAGACGTGACAAGTGGTGAGCTCATCCCTGCCATTGCTTCCCATGACTGACTCTGCTAACGCTTTCTTCCAGTAATAACACATTCCTTAAATAAGCTAGCAGCCAGGACAAATTTTATACCAACGAATCTTACAAACAAGTCCGGGTAAAACAAAATAAATTTCAACTTTTTTTAAAGAAGAACTTATTATTTTCAAAATTGAGCCCGTTAACTCTCGCGGTTCCAGGCTGCGCTTAAGTGTCCTTGAAAAAAAAAAAACTCAGCCTGTATATCTAGACAACCTGTTAACCAATTTTGCTCCTACTTGAAATTCTTGTTTAATTAAGTACGGAATATTTTTGCAAAATATAATCAAAATCGGCCGGTAAATGGCGGCGCTGCAAACTTCTTCCCCGAACATCCCGATCGGCGGGGGGTTCGATTCCCGCCTCGGAACAAATAATTTGTGCGTTCTGCAGATATTTGTTCAGGGTGTTCTGGGTGTTTTCTATGCATAATAAAAATATCTATCTATGTAATGTATTATGTTAAGTATATCAGTTATCTAGTACCCATAACACAAGCTCTGGCTTAGCTTGGGGCTAGATAATGTTGTGTGAACTGTCCAGCATTATTTATTTATTTATTTTATTTATTTATTTCTTTCCTTTCTTGGGGAAATACAACTACCAGTCTAAAGACGACGACAAAAAAACTATGAAATTTTAGAACCTGCATATCATAGTTGAAAAATACGACCTGTACGCAAGTACCAACCAACATAAATACATACAAACATTCGGACAGATGAAAACTTTTGCCAGGTATTGCAAGGTAAAGATAAAGCTGATAAAAAAAGATGACAAAGATAGAGCTGAAAGATTGGCATTCATAATAGCCACTAAGTCAGGCCTGTTGGGGCACTGATGTGTATTAACGTCAATGACAGTAATATTTGCATTATCTCTTTCCGCCATTTTCGAAAAGAGACGTCTACTTTTATTTTATTTTATTTTCGTGTTTTTTGTGTTAGATTGTGTAATTTTGGTTGTTTTGGTGGTTTTGGTGCCATTTTAACCAATGTAGCTCGTAAAACGCTACCATTTTACTAAAACAAAACATGTCTTGACTGTGACTATGACGACTTGTAGGATTGTAACGTTGCAAAATACAATAATAAAATTATACTTGAAAATGGCAAATGCAACAGCAGTGGGACGCCAACAATAAAGAAAAAAAACATAGTATTGATGTATGTCAATATGTCAATAGATCTATTATTGCCATTGACATTTATTCCACGTCAGTGCCCCAACAGACCTGAAACAGTGGCTTTCAATATAATTTGCAACGTTACGTTACGAATAAGGTTCAAATTAGCAATACAGATTTTTCCCGGGCCGGCCACGGCACTGATGTGTGTGGATAGTCTGACTCGGCATACGGACGCGGAACGTACGGAGTCTACAAATAGAGCGACATTAATCACACAAATGACAAACAAACAACTCCATTCAAATCTCGTCACTTAGTAACACGGCGTTGTCATAAATCAAAGGAACCAACTCCGGGGACATGGTAGGTACTTTCTCTAAGTGAAATTCTAATATTTTATTCAACGTTGCTACGATGCCTTTGTTTTGGAAGGCTGTGCCAGGCAGCGGCTAGACACTTTCATATTGGTTTTATTAGGAAATGCTACAAAGCAAAGCAGTGAGGTTCCGAGACACGCGCGGTGCTTTCCAAGCCATGTCACAAAAGCTACAATCATACCAAATTTCAGCATTGTAAGATTGCTGGAAGTACTCTAGAGGTTTAGTTTTGTACCTACCCTAGAGGTTTAGTTTTGTTATTTTTTTTGTTATTCACTAATATCTCAGAAACAAGTCTAAAAAAAATTGTTTTGAAATGTCCAAGCAAAGCTCTTTCATATGACACTCTTACTTGATCTGACTGTCCCACTTTTTTATTACCAGCATGTTGGGCCTCAATATCTCAATAACTTCCGAGCCGATATAGCTCATAACCTTACCTACAAATTATACCAATACAAGCTACTCCCCTACCAAATTTGGTAAGGCAGTTTTCATCGGACAAATAGAATAATATACTCGTATTCATACATACATACAACGCCGATTCTTTAAAGTTTACTCAATCCATCTACCTTTATATATATATATATATATATATATATAACAAAAAATAAAACATCCAAAGCATCCATATATATATATCCATATCCATATTATACATATATATATATATATATATATATATATTTAAAAAAAAACATCTGTACCTACTTGTATTAAGTCACTGACTCCCATTAAATGGCTGGACCAAGTTTGATAAATTTTTTTGTGTGTGTTTTACTGGTTCCCTGGATGCTTTAGATTCACAATTGGATCCGGCTAAAGGTGTTGCTGCAGTCGGGTTCTGCCGGGACCACGCGAAGAAAGTCGCGAGCGGGCCGCTAGTCCCACTAATACCATTGTACGATGTTTGGATGTCAAAACGGCTAAACCGACTTCTATGAAATTTGGTAAACAGATGGATTGGATTGAGCTACCCTTTTACTCTGGTAAAACGCGAAGCCACGGATGGACACTATTAATTAATTAAGAGGTTGCATGCCCTGCATAATGGGAAATAGAAAATGCCCGAGTGTTGTTAGCTAGTCCCACTAATACCATTGTACGATGTTTGGATGTCAAAACGGCTAAACCGACTTCGATTAAATTTGGTAAACAGACAGATTATGACCTGGATTGAGCTACCCTTTTACTCTGGTAAAACGCGAAGCCACGGGTGGACACTATTAATTAATTAAGAGGTTGCATGCCCTGCATAATGAGAAATATAAAATGCCCGAGTGTTGTTAGGAGGGTTTACCCGGCGTTTATTGATTCCACTAAGTATATGTCGGAGTGAAGTCATTTGATGAATCTGGAGAAAAGATCTACTGAGATTGAAGGCTTATAAATACCACGTGTACGGCTGCGAACAATCGTATTCTGTCGTGTCGCGCCACCCAAACGAATGCACCCGAGACTTGTTTACGCAAAGAAGCAAGGCGATCGACGCTCGGATATAAAAGGAGCGTGCGGAAGCAACAGAATTCATAATAACATCGGCGTTGGCCGAGTGCACACGTTTTAATCAACAAAGTCAGTTTGAGGTCAAGTAATAAAATCTTAGTGAAACCTCTTTTGTGTTCTCCTCATTTGCACGAGACCCACTCGAAAGCCCCTGAGTTGCCTTATGCCGTTCTGAGAGATAGTGATCATCACTCATCCGTCATCAGAAGTGGGATTGGAAGCAAATTCAATCCCAACCACTTCCTCATCAGCTCATTCACCACCTGATGTAACACAACGAAGTAACATGATAGTCACACAACAGCATGTGCTGTTGCCTATACTTAAATCATCAATGAGTGGTATACCACAACCATTGCCATTATCATCACCACCACCATCACATCGAATTAACATCGATGCCACGCAATAGCAGGACATGCTGTTGAATACGCCTACGATTAACCCATCGATAGGTGGGGTACCACCACAATTTCTCATGCAAATGATGCAGAAAATGACACAGTTTATGCAATCCGCCTCCTGAGACAAAGAATGACTTTGACATCCGTATGAACGTTGGTAGCCTGCTGAAAAGACTGGCCAAAATGTGAGTCGATGATTGGATTGTGACCACGTCTATATGGGAAGACGTGCGTAGCAATCTCATTACCACATTCAAACCAGAAAACAGTATCCTGGAGAACGATCGCTATCTAGTAAAGAGAGTCATTGGCAGAAAACGACCACGAAAATTTGCCCACGACCAGCTTCGTCGAGCTCCACAACCTGGCGATCAAGATACCCTATCGGCGGCAGAAGATGAATCACCAGCTTCTCAAGACACCGCTGCATCACCGAGTGAGCCTGTGCCGTCCACCCCACGAGCTGGGCTGCCTGAGCAACTAACTCGAGATACAAGTGATGAAGGCACACTATCAGAATAAAATTGCAAGTTAAGTACCAAACTACACTGCCATCGTAAAACTCATCCTTTTAATCTTAACATTTAAGAACCCCTGTGTTTAACACAGCACCAACCTAGACCTAATTCCTAATAGAGCCTCTGTGCACCACAGAGTACAAGTACCACAGAGTACAAGTACCACAGAGTACAAGTACCACAGAGTACAAGTGCCACAGAGTACAAGTACCACAGAGTACAAGTACCACAGAGTACAAGTACCACAGAGTACAAGTGCCACAGAGTACAAGTACCACAGAGTACAAGTACCACAGAGTACAAGTGCCACAGAGTACAAGTACCACAGAGTACAAGTACCACAGAGTACAAGTACCACAGAGTACAAGTGCCACAGAGTACAAGTGCCACAGAGTACAAGTGCCACAGAGTACAAGTGCCACTGAGTACAAGTGCCACTGAGTACAAGTGCCACTGAGTACAAGTGCCACTGAGTACAAGTGCCACTGAGTACAAGTGCCACTGAGTACAAGTGCCACTGAGTACAAGTGCCACCGAGTACAAGTGCCACCGAGTACAAGTGCCACCGAGTACAAGTGCCACCGAGTACAAGTGCCACCGAGTACAAGTGCCACCGAGTACAAGTGCCACCGAGTACAAGTGCCACCGAGTACAAGTGCCACCGAGTACAAGTGCCACCGAGTACAAGTGCCACCGAGTACAAGTGCCACTGAGTACAAGTGCCACTGAGTATAAATTCCACGAGTATAAGTACCACAGAATACAAATTCTACGAGTATAAACAATATTCCAACACATGATTGATGTGCTTTGGTACCAGTATCAAAATACTATAGCGCAACACAAGTTGCCTACAGATACCAATCTCAGAAGAAAAAAAACACCTCATTGTTTCAGACACTCGCAAGACACAAACCAGGCTGGTGCAGAGTACGCACCGCCTGTCAGTATGGCCGTGGCGGTCATGAATAATCAAAAATGCTAAGAATAGCTAAGAAACGTGAAAAGGAAAAGAAGGAAAAAAAAGAAAAGAAGAAAAAAAAAAAACATGATGAGCATTCCGACGGGATGACTGGCATGACTTTGTCACAGTATTCCGACATGAGAGAGTACCTGATTTGGCGGGTTGACGATTATGATGAGAAGGAACTGAGTGCTGATGTCCCACTGTTTGGATTAGCTGAACACAATGACCGAGCAAGTAGAAGTCATTGTAGTTGTAGTATTGTGCGTACCACTAGAGTCATTTAGCAAAATCGCGAAAAAAAAATGAAACCCCACCGAGACGTTTCTTGCTAGTTCTTTTACTCGAGATGGGCCGGTTAGGGTTGAGAACAAGCGTAATCTTTATCTAAATCATGATTAGTATCTGTGAGTTTGACCACATAAAATGAAAAAGCAACAATAATAATTTTAAAATGAAACATTAAGTATTCTTATCTGAACTCATTGACATACCCATTTTTATTTTAATGTGAGTGCTGGGGCTCTGAGTAATGATCAAAATTAGCTCTGAGGCTATGAGGTCTAACGAGTGTTTCAGTACAATATTATTCATGTGATGAGTTGTGAGGCTCTGAGTTAATGATCAAAATTAGCGCTGAGGCTATGAGATCTGACGGCAAAAAGGTTATTACAACTTTTTGATTGTGTTATTTGACGAGATAAAATTGCTTAGTGTTGTTTCAAACAAAATAAAATAAATAAAAACGAAGTGTGAAATGCGAATGTGGGCCTAAATGTGACTAAGACGCAGGGACGCGCTTGTTGTCAGTATGGCCGTGTCGGAGTGAAGTCATTTGATGAATCTGGAGAAAAGATCTACTGAGATTGAAGGCTTATAAATACCACGTGTACGGCTGCGAACAATCGTATTCTGTCGTGTCGCGCCACCCAAACGAATGCACCCGAGACTTGTTTACGCAAAGAAGCAAGGCGATCGACGCTTGGATATAAAAGGAGCGTGCGGAAGCAACAGAATTCATAATAACATCGGCGTTGGCCGAGTGCACACGTTTTAATCAACAAAGTCAGTTTGAGGTCAAGTAATAAAATCTTAGTGAAACCTCTTTTGTGTTCTCCTCATTTGCACGAGACCCACTCGAAAGCCCCTGAGTTGCCTTATGCCGTTCTGAGAGATAGTGATCATCACTCATCCGTCATATATAAAGAAATAATCGTAAATGTATGACGAGCGTACGATCATAACTGCAAGCCGTGAAACTAATAACGAAGGCTCTTTTGCAATGTTTTTTTGTTCAAGTGGAAAGTGTTTTAATGACAACATTTATTTTAATTCGGAATTATCCAATAGCCCATATTACCCGGTAACCTCTGCCTTTTAAAACTGCCACCACTAGGACGTTACTGTGGTAGCGGTCACCCTGTAACTTCTGGGTAAATTAAAATGTCCCCGTAATTTCGCAGGTACAACAACGCGGTAAAAATCAGTACAGCGAAGGTGACCGATTTAAATGTTATAGAATTTTTACTCAACATTAATATAGGCAATTTTTATATCGATGTATCGTCCTCGTGAAATTTAAATCATGAAAGCTTTCAACACTTCGAGATGAAAGAAGCACCTTTGAATATCTTCGTTTTCACTATAAAATGATAATTCCTTTCATCCAGTTCAGCGACTTGTACTATTTTTTTAATGTTTTATGACAAACGAAATGTTTTATAAACGAAGATATTTTTATTTGATGTCTAAATAATTATCTGAGCTGATATTTATGAATAATTTGTTGAAACTTTTATGCTTTTGATATAAATGACTTAGAATATTTTATCAAAAAATTTGACAATTCAGAAATCCATTTTGTAGTAACGGAAATTTTCTCGTACCGGTCTATCCCGTGTTAACAAAATGAATTTTTATAATAATTTTAATCACTCGCCTATATTGCAGTGTTTTTAGGGTCATAACTCCACTAGTGATTTTTACTTTACATTATCGCACTGTGTGATAAGTTAGGGAATTGATTTGTTTCAGTGCAATAAAATAGTTTACTAGCAAAGAGTTTATAATAAAAGGGTATGACTTTTTAAGAAGAAGAATTCAAAAATAGATAAAACTAAGCAATTAATTTACAAAAATGATTGAAATTAATGTAAACTGTATTTAAATACCACATCATTTCAGTATTTCAATATTTTATTTATTGTAAAAATTTGTAATGATTGAATGTTCAAAACTATGTGTGCCAAATTTCTTACAATTCAAAACTCCTTATTTCCCTAGCTATCCTTAGCATCCTTAGCAGTTCACTTTTCCATCCAATAAAAAACGTACTACCTACCTACGAAGGAGTTCTCAAAAATGACAAGAACATGATGCCGAAACATGATGAAGAGAAATAAATCTTGAAGTAAGTATTTGGCGGGATATTATTTACCATTTTCCTCTCAAGTGTGTTGAAAAACTTAAGGGGCTAGTCCTTGAAAATGACACTTCGAATTTTGACACTATTCCATTATCTGTGACCTCCACCTTGCGGTGGGATTTGGAACTAATTAGGTAAACAAATCTCTCAACCGTACAATTGTGTAGAAAACGCATTACTTGTTTTGTCAATAACATCATTGAATTTTTGTTCTGTACGTAATCAGATAAATGTAAAAATAAAATAAATGTATACTACCTATACAATCGTTGCTTGACTGACTGACTCGGTCACTGAAACGCACAACGCACAGCGCGAAGTCTAAATTCTAGGTCATAGAGACCTGAAATTCACATAGGTACATTTCTTTTGTGGTACAGCGGTGCTCTAAGAAAGGGATTTCCGAAATACACACCCTAAAGTGTGAAGTTTGAATAGCAAAAACTGCACGCGGGCGAAGTCCCAGGCGTTCCACTACTGGATACTATGCTGTGTCAGGTTTCGTTATATTTTATAACAGTTTTATTCGTTTTATTTTACCCCAAATAGACAAAGTGTTCAACAACTTCAATACCTGTACCAATATGGGTGCAAAGTTAGTATTTCAAAACCATCATAACCGAATCGCAAATGAACATGGTCAAGAAACGAACAAACCCACAAAAACAACCAAAAAATACAGGACCACAAAAAAACAAAATTAAATCAAAAACACCCTAAAAACTCTCACAACCTAAGAAGGTTTTTACCTCTAAAAAACCCCTTCCAACTCCTAAAAACATAGGGTTTAGCCTATTCTACCTCCCTAGAGTTCATACAAGTCTTAAACTTTAAGAAACAATTAAAACCTCGTACAAACCCATACAACCCAATATAAACCAGTATTGAACGACGGACCTTGCTCAGGAAAATATCTTGGGAATCGGGATTTTTCCCAGCAAGGCCCAAATTAGATCGTTTTGTCCGCCTCAAAACTCACTATTCTGCCAAACTTCCTGCTGATGTTTTTTTCCATATGAAATTTCATCCACTAATATACCTACCATGTTTGTTTATATTAATTTGAATGTGTATGTGTGCCTACTTTTTGTCAATTGTACCTATTCAATAGGGCTGTTTAAAAAAACGCTCATGCAGTGATTTTATTATTTAAAACTATTAATTTAATCCTATTTCGTCAAAATACATATTAACAGTTTTTCGAGTTATTTTTTACAGAAAGACGGATAAAGAAACAAATAAATTATATAGGTACCTACAAACTATGTTGGAAGAAATACACGTAATTGAAACATACTGAACACCTACAAAAAAAAAAACGGCGCGGCGAGGACGTTGCATTTGACATGCCTAGTAAGATAATTTTCAAACATTTATCGTCTTCTAAATTCTAATTTCCAGTACTACCACAGTATAAATAATAGTACCTGCTTCTTGAAACATGCCATGAATTTGTTTGGCGTCTTTATGAAAGGATTATAGGAAATTCAAACCCTAAAATCAATGGTGTTGACGACCTCTGTGGCGCGGCGGGCGAAGGTTGGCCTGCGACGCAGGAGGTTGCGGGTTCGATTCCCGCCTCGGAACAAATATTTGTGCTATCGCAGATATTTGTTCAGGGTGTTCTGGGTATTTTCTATGTTTAATAAAAAATATCTATCTATGTATTATATCGTATTAAATATATCAATTATCCATACCACAACACAACACCACCACATACACACACCCACCCATAACACAAGCTCTGCTTAGCTTGGGGCTAGATAATGTTGTGTGAAATGTCCATTATTATTATCATTACTATTATTTATTATTAATTGGGGTCATAAAGTTTGGATGTATTGTTTGTTATTCTATTAAAATTTAAAATTAAAGCGGGCTCCCATACAAGAAAAGTGATTTTAACAAACGCGGTATCCCTTGGTTCGTAATAGGTAGACACAAAAAAAAATACAAAAAGTGTGTTATAAGTAGGTATGTACCTAGGGGAAAACAAACATGTTTAGATTTACTTGCCTTATTTTTATTAATCATCATCTCAGCTGGAAATAGAACATGTCCATAGAATGCCACGACAACTGGTCTTGAGCCGCGTCCGTCCACAGACTTCCCGCGACCTTTATAATGTTTGGTACATCGGAAGTTCCCCTCCTACACTGCGTCGTCCGGTTGTTGGTCGCCACTCGAGGACTTTATTTCAGTCATCTTAATTAGCGCGTGTTGTCAGAGATGACTTACGTGACTGAGATGTGATCGCTAACTTTCACACACACAAAAGCTCAAAGTATCACATCGGGTTATGCATGGAGAGAGCTATGCTATTACCATCAGTGTACAAATACGTAGTCTGCGACAACCGTAACTACAAGAAGTATTGTTACGAGATAGTCGCGCCTAAAGTTTTTTATCTTAAATTAGTGATCAGTCAGTGATTTTGTAAATATTTATCTGTTATGATTTTAATCTGTACGATTGCTACGATCATTCCCTTTAAAACTGTGTTTATTATATCGTAATAACATTAATGTTTTTTTATTATTTAGTAAATAATAGTTGTCTAGTGCAACATTATTTTAGAACGTGCTTAACCTAAGCATGTGCGCCGTATGTAACATAGTTACTGTTCGCATGTCTAGAGATTTTGTTACGGTGTTCAGCAAACGGGATATGCTCATGCTTTATGCTCTATACCAATCTTATGTGCGGTAACATAGCTACTAACTCAGTTATACACCTAATTAAGCTGGGAGTAAAATAAAATTACTGTAAGTAAGACCACAGAATAAATAATAGAAAAGAACAGAAGGCTCACATCGTGAAAAAAATATGACGAACCTTGCTGGGACGCAACAAAGTGCATTTAAGTTTGCATAAGTGCTTAGTGCCTAGCGGGATATTCACCTAAACATTCCCGCATTCTTCTAATGTTTGAATCTTTTTATTTGTGTATGATATTTTTTTTATTTTAATTTTTATAATGTTATACCTTTTAATATTCTTTGTATTTTTGAATTTTAAACACAAATTAAATTAAAATTAAATGACTATTCCAAGTATATTCGGTACAAATTTAATCTGCGTAATGTTTTTTTTTCGAATGGAATTAAAAAAGAGCCAAACTTTTGTTTTCTTGACAAAATCCGAATAAATTTTGTTTTGACTTTGTACGGTGAGGCGTGACGCGTCGAAATAATAACTTGGTAACTTTCTATGGCGCATGCCTATTAAATTGTTTTGACCAAATGTTCCCATTTTTAGGGTTCCGTAGTCAAAGACAAGGAACCCTTATGGATTCGTCATGTCTGTCTGTCTGTCCGTGTATGTCACAGCCTTTTTTTTCCGAAACTATAAGAGCTATATACTGTTGAAACTTAATAGGTAGATGTATTCTGTAAACCACATTAAGATTTTTACACAAAAATTGAAATAAAACAATTATTTTTGGGGTTCCCCATGCTAGAAACTGAAAACCAAATTTAAAAAAAGCATCAAACCCATACGTGTTGGGTTCTATTTTTTTCTAAACTGAATAGTTTGCGCGAGAGACACTTCCAAAGTGGTAAAAAGTGTGTCACCCCCCCCCCCCCGTAACTTCTAAAATAAGAGAATTAAAAACTAAAAAAATATATGATGTACATTACCATGTAAACTTCCAACCAAAATTGGTTTGAACGAGATCTAGTAAGTTTTTTTTTAATACGTCATAAATCGTAATCTATCCAAGAACTTTTATATTATGTTACTTGCTACTACGGAACCCTTCATGGGCGAGTCCAACTCGCACTTGGCCGCTTTTTTTTAATGGTTATTTTTGGAAATTGTTAATTGGTACCTTATTTTTGCGTAGATTCAATCTTTATCGAATACTGACTATCCAAGTTTTTTTTGTAGTGTATTTGTAATAGTGGTGTATACCTTATTTTATACCAGTCAGTTAAATCATTCTAACGGTGAAGTTATAATTTGGTAAATTTTGCTAGAAGTATCTTCTATTTTCTGGTATAAATGGCACTAATTTGCTTATGATTTCTTCTTTTATTTCTGCAGTTATACCTCTTGCCATAAAATTAGGCATAGCTTCTAGAAAACAAAGAGTTGAAAAAAAATTGTTTGTGGTAAATCCATTGTGATTTTAACTCAACACCGAGACTAGTTTTATATTTTGGGGTTCAATCCCCCCTATCTACTTTTACAGTATAATCTCTCTCAGGTACGTTTGATGTAAAAAAATCTGGAGCATGTTTGTGATGCGTGATCTCGATAATTATAAAAGTCCCGTGTTTCTAGAACCATTACATAGGTATTGTTTGAATTGACACAATTTATAAAATCCTGAAAATCATAGATTTGTTTGCTGATTTTGTTTTCATAGCAAGTTTCACTTGATGGTGAAATTAATTTGTAGACATGAAGCTATTGAACATTTGATAGTTAATGAGCAAGTGCTAGCCATATTGCTGTTGATACTATTAACAAAGAATAACATGAAAGCCCAGTTTTTGTACCAAAAGTTGTTGTTGTGATATCTATCCACAGAAATACATGCTTATATGCTTAAATAGTTAAGTCCCTGGGAAGATAAAGTTTTTTGGTTACGTGTTCTCATCAGTAGTGTGATACACACGGGTTGTGTATATCATGACGTTATTTTATAACTTCTTTAATAATTTTATTAGTTATTTCATATGATCTGAGCTTATTTTGTAGGACACCAATTGCTGTTTTTCAGAATCCCCATCAGTATTGTTAGGCCAGTCACCGTAGACACAAAAATCGTGTTAGGTCGCAAAATGTTCCAGGGTTCTGTTTTTTTGGGATGTTGTTAGGATAAATACCAATTGTATAAAACCTAGTTTGCAACTTCGATAGAGCTGTGCGAACTTTGCAATTTTTTGCGACCTTAAATGTTTTAGATGACTGGGCCTATGTGTCGTTTGTAGGTTAATAGCTAATATTTGTAAGGAGAAAGGTTATACACACCTCAGTTTGTTCAAAATTACTAGGTTTAATTAAGTAGTTGGAAGAGACTTTTCTTCTGGGTACTTCTTTACTTTGTATTAGACATTTTGCATTTTCTAAAGCTTTCACATGCGTACTTATCGTCGCGAGTATCGCCTTTGCATAACTCGCCAAACACGACCTACCCACTTCAGCTTTGGTGAGTCACTATTTGTTGAGCTCCCACTGACTGACTAGCACCAATCCCCCACTTTTTATCTTAGCGAATGACGGAACAATCAGATGGCCCACCTGATCTTGAGCGGTAACGTCTGCCTTTAACAATGCATTACCTCATATGTCACGTCCACCCCTTGTGGCATTGCACTGCGTCTACCGGCAACTATACCTTTCATACTGGAACACAGTAATGCAAGCACTACTGCATTGCGGCAGAAATAGTACTGGTAGTAGTGGTGGTTGGTAGTACTTTCACGAACGAACTCTTTCACAAAAAAAAAACTCTACTAAGTACTACTAAAAACTTGCACATACTTCGCCCTCCTGCGTCTCAAAACCAATAGTAGTACAACGCAAAACAGCCGTAAATATATTATACCTACGATTGAAATGTCTACGATTACTGTTTCGTACAGTTTTAGTTTACTTAGCAAGACGATGGCACTGAATAAATAATAGAACAAGTACAGAAGGCTCACTTCACGAACAAATTTATATAAATAGCGACTCTTGCTGGGATGCAAGAAAGTGCAATTCAGCTCGCATTAGTGCTCAATGCCTATCGTGATATTTACCTAAACATTTCCTCTCTCTTCTAACGCGTAACTCCATTGCTATCTGGCGCGGAGTGACGTTGCTCGTAAGGGTTGACGACTAGTCGCTTACGATAACATAGTTATCTAATGGCAAAGGTACGTTAGTTGGTACCTTGTCAATGAAATTAAATATCTCTTTTAAGTGTAGGGGTACCTACCTACACCTAACTATGTAGGTACTATTTTGTAAGCGTCGTATGTCATTCCATAACATAATTATCTAATGGCATAGGTACGTTAGTCTGTACCTTGTCAATGAAACTAAATATCTCTTTTAGGTGTAGGTAGTGACAAGGTACAGACTAACGTACCTATGCCATTAGATAATTATGTTATGTAATGACATACGAAGCTAACAAAATAGTCCAAGAGCCAACATCCAATATTCATAATATCGGTTCCCAACTACAGGTATAGCGTTTAACTAAGTAGCCTCCTGAGTTATGGGAGCGGCACGGGAGGGTGGTGATTTTCTTATGTCAAATGTCGCGAGACGTCACTTGACGTCAGTCGGGCGGCGATCTCGCTGCCGTCAATACGTGTTATTTGGACCGGCCGCTTTAGACAAGACGCACACGAGATTAGCAACCGAAGATGGATCCTCAGATTAGAGCTCAAACTAAAGATGTTGTTTATAATGTATATAATTTTTTCAAGGTTAGTAAATCTAATCCAAATTCTGCCGAGCATGAAAACGATATAAATCAACACAGTATAATCACACAATAGAATCTATAGTTATGAAAAAGAGGGATTTGTTAAAATTAATAAAACGAAATAAACCAGAAAAACAATTTAAAATTGATGTCATATTAAAAGAAAATGGTCATACGGTACTTTATTTGCCACCGTACCATCCGGATTTAAACCCGATCGAATTCGTATGGGGAGATATCAAGGGCAAGCTGGCACAAAAACATATTAACTCAAATTTTACTGAGAAAAAGTGAGCACTAGAAGAGTTATTTGCTAATTTTTCATTTGAGGAATGGCAAAACTGTGACGGTCACGTAAAGAAAGTTGAAGAAGAGTATTTCAAACACGACCATCTTAGCGAAGATATAATGGATCAATTTATAATAAGATTACGAGATGACGACTCAGATAACGAAAGTGATTTCAGTCATACTGACAGTGATTCGAGTACCGATATGGACATAAGCTAATAAATTGAAAGTTCAGTTGAAAATATTGATATTAGTATTAAATATAATTATTATTTTAACAAGTATTTTATTCACTTTCGCAATGACTTAGGTACTTATTTGTATATATCGTAAGATCTATCTTCACTAATTTTCATCACGTGTGTAGCCCGACAGTTCTTTACGTCACATGTCACCCTTCCCGTGGCGCTCCCATTCCTCACGAGGCTACTGAATTAAGCGCTAGGCATGTACCTATCTGGATTAGCTTAAACTATATATATAATACCTACCTATAGTTGATATTTAACTGATTGATTATGGTATTATAGTGTAGTAGAAGCTGGCCGGGTGATTTGTACCTTCGTAATTGGGCAAATAAAAAAAAGCGGCCAAGTGCGAGTCGGAATCGCCCATGAAGGGTTCTGTAGCAGCAAGTAACATAATATAAAAGTTCTTGGATGGTTTACGATTTATGACTTATAAAAAAAACTGCTAACTAGATCTCGTTCAAACCAATTATCGGTGGAAGTTAACATCTTTTTTTTTGTTATATCATTCTCTCATTTAAGATGTTAAGGGGTGGGGGGACACATTTTACCACTTTGGAACTGTCTCTCGCGCAAACTATTCAGTTTTTTTTTTTTTTTATTAGAAACCTCAAAATCATTTTGAATACCTATCTATAGATAACCCACACGTATGGGTTTGATGAAAAAAACTATTGAGTTTCAGTTCTTAGTATGGGGAACCCCAAAAATGTATTGTTTTTTTTTCTATTTTTGTCCTTGTAAGTCCTATCTAACTACATAAATAAATCCGGAGACTTACAATTTAAGGATAGGTAGCAAAAGTCTACATTTGTTAGGTAGGTGTACCTAATTACCTATAATGTAGACGTGCATTTCTACACCTTTCGATGTCCCTTGGAAGTGTGAAAAACGTGAGGTTCGGATCCTTGTTATAATTCAGGCAGCCGAATGCGATGCAATATGCGTTTATCTTCATTTAAGCATAGAATAAATAATAGTAGAAGACTTTAGTTGACGGACGACGTGACGCGGCGCTTGAGTGAGTTTACCGAACTAACTTCACGTGCGATCTGGCTGGCGCGCGGCAGCCCTCTGAATGGATTGACTCGTCTAGATGAGTCCGCCGGGTACTTGTAGCTTTATACCTAAAAGAGCGGAGTGCGCCACGCCTGACGATGATAATATTCGATTCCTTTGTTTTTCAGTAGTAGTTAAGGTCAAAAAATAATATCAACACTAGTCTTAAGCACCGTATATGTTGTGTATGACGTTACTATTCTTATGTGTAGTATTTAGTCTAACATAATAAAAAAAATAGTTCAGATATTTACCGTATAATATGTTACGGTGATTATATTTAGGATACATTTTTGATGCATGATCAAGCTCATACAAACACGTCAACCTCATACCTCATACATACCTAACTTACAATAAACATTATATTGATCAACTGGATTATCTATGAGGAACTAGTATGTCATAGATAACCCAGACAATATAGTTGTACTACAAATAATATTACGCGTCCGAATCAAGTCGCGGGTTACAGTACCTATACCTAGCTAGTATCTATTTTATATTATAATCGTCCAAAATCAGTAGGTACTTACCCAAAATCAGAATTCGTTTATTTTTGCTCTACGTTTTTAAATTCCGTCGGGAAACGAAAATATTCGTGAAGAGAAAATATGTAGGTACAAAATGTGTGGCTTCATTTCACCGAGGACTTATCGAGGACTATACTAAGTTCCATTGGTCTAGTTGTTACTATGTTGACAGAGTTATTTATACTTGTATTGTACGGAACCCTCTACACGCGAGTCCAACTCGCACTTGACCAGTTTATTTATCTTTGGCCTCCAATAAAGCATGGACTTTAATGGAGATTTTTTTAATAGCAGCATTGTATCATCAAAGTAACTATCTATGTAATATATAGTATTAAGTTTATCAGTTATCTAGTACCCATAACACAAGCTCTGCTTAGCTTGGGGCTAGATAATGTTGTGTTAACTATACAGCATTATTTATTTATTTATTGTTTCGATATCAAATTGAAGTACCAGTATTATTATTAGTAACAGACAGCCAAACATACATAAAAATTGAATGATAGAATAAAAAAAAGTAAAAAAAACATACCCTTCCTCACTAGTAAGTCGGGAAATAAGCAAGTATAAAGAGCTTGGTATATTCTGAGGAAAATTGCTAAGCGAAACTCTTTTGGTCACAAATCACAATATAAACTCCTTCGTGAGTATACTACCGTAGAATTGCACCGAGCAACTACGGAGGCCTGCAATGTTCTAAGTAGAGATCCACCAACTTATCTGTAGAATGAAATGTATGTAGTTTTCTATCATCTACATACATTTCATTCTACAGATAAGTTGGTGGATCTCTACTCTGATCTGTAGAATTGGTTTGTGTTCACGACTGTATGATTGAACTGTCAAACCATGTCAGTCCCGTTAATTTTCACAAACCTCAAATAAATATGTATTTGGATGGGTTTCCTATTACCCGAATTACAATTATAACAACGAAAACCAACAATTTTCAGTAAAATAATACAAGTTTTTGTAATGATATATCGAAGTATCCGGTTGCCCGTTTTCACCTGTGAATGAAAAATTGAACAAGACCCACCCTTCCAGAGCCGTGGATAACCACGGAATGACAGAAAATGGCGTAGAAATCGTGTAGATACGGCGAATTGAAAATGTTTTCATGTTTTTACACATCTTTTGTATGAAAAGATCAAAAACCCCAACTTACTTTTAAAACCAAGTGTATAGACATGATACTAAAGTGTTTTATTTCTCAGAAATAGCTGTAATTCCGTAGATTTTAGCTCATATGTAGATGCACTATTTTGATCAATTTTGTGAAAATGGGTAGGTAGTTTTTCAATTTACACAAAATCTAGAAAGAATTTTAGAAAACCCCTACTTACTTTTATTCAGCCTGAAGTGTTCTTTCTTCTGATCTAAATATTGTTAGGAATAAAGCTAAATTCGGGAAGTTCTTGGCTTTTCAAAACACCACTTTTCAAGGATTTTCAAGGACGTGGCCCTTAATATGTAACTCGTGAGCATTCGTCATTACAGCTCTCGCTCCATTAAACCCACGCCTTCGGCTCAGGCTGCAATCCCGCCTCGACTGTAATGACTAACTAAGCTCACTTGTAACACAATGTACTATTACGAGTTTTTAAAGTAAAAGTAGCTCAGAAAACTTAGAACCACTTTTTTTGCCGATAATTTTCTGATGTGCTTTTTACAAGCTTTTTATTAACTTGCAATGTATGTGCGGGTGGCATCTTGCAACTGAATTTTAAAATAGTTTTCTTCATCTGATTGGGTTTTCTATGTATAGCTGTGAAGTTCCGATGACAATGCAATATTTTGGTAACAGCGAATTGATCTTATAATGGAGACGGAAGGTGGACAATAGAATGTAAGTTTGTCCGGGTGGAATCTTACAACTGGATTTTAAAGCAGTTATCTTCAACCGATTGGGTTTTCTATGCAGACCTGTCATGTTCCGATGACAATGCAGTATTATGGTGACAACGAGCTGATCTGATGATGGAGACGGAAGGTGGACAACGGAACTCCTCGATGGATAATATAGACTGGCCATATTTTGGCTGATTTTGATCAGCACACAGCATCATGAGCACAATTAGTGATCATAACGATCACTAATTTTATAAAAGCTTGTATTGAAAAATATATTTTTCACAGAAAACTTATTTAAGTACCAATTTTATGAAAAGTAGGTTGTATAGATATAGTAAGTGCTAGTGTAGAGTTAGTAGGTAAAATAGTAGTGTAATAAAATTAGGTCCAACTTTATTCACCAGTCACCACATATTTTAATATGATGTACCTGGAGTTTAAGCGCCCAATAAGAGTCTATGTTTAGTTAAGATCTTTCAGCTATTTAATATTTTATTGCCGTTCAGTATGGAGCCAATAAAATTAAACGCATTGGCATTAACATCTGATGACTTCTAAAATTTATGAGTTCCAAACATCAAGGCAATAATTATTTTATTTACCTTTGTACTAAAAGTCTTTAAGTTAGTCTACATGAGTGACCCCCGACGGAACGCTACGCCTATCCCGACCATCGAGCAACGCAGGCCTCCGTACCGCGAGTTAGATGAGAGGTTGTGTATTTGTGTGTGCAAGTGCATGTTTACGTCTATCTCCAAAAAGGTTTGACCGAATAAGAACGGTTTTCTTTATATGAAAATATGGTGCTTGCAAAATGGTTCTTATCTATGTTTAGTGGATATGGTATAGCCGTATCCATTCCTGGATAATCAAATGCTTTTGGGAGACAATAGCAAGGAATGACAGCTGATACTGGGTTCTGTTTTTCCTGTTGTTACATCTAGTAGTGAATAATAGTTATTTATGCAACTATTGTATAATAAGGGGTATTGAAACATGGATGTGGGTTTGCAACACGAGGCGAAGCCGAGTGTGATAATACTATCACATGAGTGTTTTAATACCCAATTATGTACACTTGCACACAATAATTTATCAACACCCATGATATTAATCCTGTATAAAAGGTTCTGAAACCATAGGGTTTTGTACAGTGTTGTAAGAACTCATGCAAATTCATGGACGACCACGTCGCCACAGTAGCCAAGGAGTCTTTCCGAAGACTAGGTTTTGTTTTAAGAAATTGTAGAGACATTCGCGGTGACCATGTCATAAAGCTAGAGGCCAATTCTCGGATTGTAGAGATTATCTCTAAATTAGAAATAATGTCAAAGCATGAATGTCTACAAAAAATGTCACGAAAATGTAACAATAGCCATCAAATCGTATTCGATTTGAATGATTTTGGTCGACTTATGTCTATTTGTGACATCGCGAGAATAGCAAATTAAGATTTTATTCGACGTTCGCCATCTTTTTTCGACATATGTCGAATTCGACTTGATCTCTTAAGCATGAGAATTGCCTTCCTGGAGGGCAATTCTCGAATTGTAGAGATTATCTCTAATTAGAGATAATGTCGAAGCATAAATGTCTACAAAAAATGTCACGAAAATGTCACAATAACCATCAAATCGTATTCGATTTGAATGATGTTGGTCGACTTATGTCTATTTGTGACATCGCGAGAATAGCAAATTAAGATTTTATTCGACATTCGCCATCTTTTTTCGTCATATGTCTAATTCGACTTAATCTCTAAAGCACGAGAATTGCCCTCCTGGTCCGCAGTAAACTTGAAGCAAGCTCGTGTGTGTGGCACCCGCATGAAAGCACTTACGCGCTCTTGCTGGAAAAGGTGCAAAAGGCTTTTCTTCGCTACCTCTATAAGCGCATGTATGGCTATTACCCATACATGTACCCGACAAAATTCCTCCTGGGCTGCTTAGGCTATAACAGTTTTGAAGACAGAAGAGCCAATAATTTATTTATTACCATGTTTAAGGTTCTTCGTGGTAGGATAGATGCCCCTGATATCCATAATGAACTGTTGCGACTGTATGTCCCTAATAATTACTGTGGCGGCAGGAGGCATAAATTATTATCGGTGCCTTTTAGCAGAACAGTAGCGCGCGCCCAGTCTCCCATTCCGCGAACCCTCAGTGCGCTCAATGCTCTCATGGACGCAAGCCCTGATCGTGATGAGTTTGTGGATGGATGGAAGGTGATTCTGTCTGAGTGCCTGACGTTCTGTGAGGAGAATGTGTGATTCTTTGTGCTTTAATGTTGACATGAAATTCTGTTTACCTATTTGTCATCTGTTTTTATTTTTGATTGTGATTTAACTAATTATTTGTGATATAAATAAATTAAAAAAAAAGCCATGTTTTTTTTATTTTATTTTTTATTTATGTATTTGCTGTAAGTAATTTACTCTTTGTTTACTTATATTTTAAAATTCTTATTGCTTATTTAATATGATTACCCAATAATTGTTTATATTTTAAAATGCTTATTGTTTCATTTAATATGTTTACCAAATCATTGTTTATATTTTTTAAATTGTTATTTTTAATTTAATATGATTACCTACCTATGTTAATTTTTATACCTATGTAAATTGATTTAGTGTAATTGGCCTGTGTCGAATAAATGAATAAATAAATAAAATACAAATACAAATGGAAAGTTTAAAAACTGAGTATATACAACAAACACACTATGTATAGGCATAGATAAAATAAAAAAATGCCAGTTGTTGCTAATAGGTAGGTACTTCGCTCGCTCGGTTTATGATGTCTTCAAAAAGTTTTTGAATTAATTTTGAACCGGTAATTATTTTCTTCAAAAAGCATGAGCAGGAAAGCGGTATAGGTATATTATTTATTGTATCGTTCATATATGTAAACAACATTTTTTGATTTGCAATACTAATATCGATCAAAAATGGCGGGATACTACGTGCACAAATAAAATAATACTAGTACTACGTGAATTCGAATAACCTATAACTTTTTTTTAAATTACGGTGCTTTTGTAGTTAAACGCGCGTGCAATTCAATGTTTGTTTTTTAATTCATAAAGATACCACAAATTGAGTAGTGAGAATATATCACAAACTAAGTAACAAATAAGTAATACACAAACCTGAAAGAGATTGGAATAGATTAAATCTGACATTATTGAAAAAAAAAACGTCGTCTTTTTTATTAACGCCGTTCGTATATTAATATGACCAATCAAAAGGACCAAATCAAAATCCCATATCTGTCAAAGTTCTTCCTATGATACGTCACCCAAGACAATCTCCCTCAATGTGGCCTAAGCTATCCAATTTGTCCATATCGAAAGTGGACGATTGGTATGCAGATGTGTGTGTATCTACCAGGAATACAGACGTTACGGCCGATGTCTGGAATCACGGCAGACAGAAATAACACTAACCTATTGTGCCCGTTCGAAACATACATCACGGATCGCCGACAATACCGGTATAGCTACACATTTCACTAAGTAGGGTTGATACATTCTACAATACGAAGCTTGGCCTGCGACGCAGGAGGTTGCGGGTTCGATTCCTGCCTCAGAACAAATATTTGTGCAATCGCAGATATTTGTTCAGGGTGTTCTGGGTATTTTCTATGTATAATAAAAAATATCTATCTATGTAATATATTGTATTAAGTATATCAGTTATCTAGTACCCATAACACAAGCTCTGCTTAGCTTGGAACTAGATAATTTTGTGTGAACTATCCAGCATTATTTATTTATTTTAATGACGAGTTTTTCCAGTGTCATTTTAGTATTATTTCTCTCGCTACATGGCGTTGGCGGCAATTTTGATAACAGTAAATATTTCAAAATATGCAACTATCATAAAGATATTAATTATTTTATAATTTTACAGGATTTTGTATTTTTAATCTATTTACATTGGCTGAACGAAGTTCTCCACTGCTATGATAAAATTTAAAAAGTATTTAAATAATACCAATAGTTACGCGAGTGCCATCTCTTGACGATAAAAAACTAAACTGACTATGGCTCTTGGAAAACTCCTTATTGACACTAAACTTAAATGCACCTCAAGAGTTTATTCGCAGTTTCGTTGGCTTTGTGATCTAAATTAGTGTTGTGCATAATTATTTAGGTCACATTTCGTAGCTGAGTTGAATTGTGTTTGAATATTACTGGTTTCTGCTCTTTACCACCAAAACAAGCTTTGCTGCTAACTTAATCACATTATCTTTACCACCTTTTCAGAGTTAATTTATCAGTCAATAATGCCAGGAATAAAGCGAAGTTTCTTCACATACACGAAGTTTAGATATATTTTTTATTGCGACACGCTTTATTAACCATCTTTTTATGAACATGCTGGTTTTCTCATTATAATTTCTATCATCGTTAAGAGTACGTATCTAATATAGAATAAATATAATTTTTCGAGATCAATAAATAAATAAATAATAAATAATTAATATTGCTGGACAATTCACACCACATTATCTAGCTAAGCAGAGCTTGTGTTATGGGTACTAGACAACTGATATACTTAATACAATATATTACATACATAGATATTTTTATTATATATAGAAAATACCCAGAACACCCTGAACAAATATCTGCGGATCGCACAAATATTTGTTCCGAGGCGGGAATCGAACCCGCAACCACCTGTGTCGCAGGCGAACGTTCACCCGCCGCGCCACAGAGGTCGTCAATAATCCATTAGACTTGGGTTTGAACTACCAGATAACGTTCAATTAAAAATGATAAGTTGAACTCTGTGTGAACCCTATCTTTGACGCTTTGATCTGTAGTCAGCCCGGTTGATCGGTTTCGGTGATCATTCGGAATATTATGCCGTTTAGTATTCGACTTGTGACGGACGCTTTTCGAAAACGACACATTTTCGTAATGAAACTCAACTTCAACATCGATTTCAGAATACTGAAGAATACATCATCATCATCATCTCAGCCCGGTATCACCCACAGCTGGGTATAGGCCTCCTTTCTCTTCTGACAGCCTCCTCTGCCCTGTACGTCTCTCGTCAAGGTATTACCCACGATTGTTACAATGTCTTCGATCCCTCTCGCTTTCAGATCTGGATTTCTTCTGCCCGACTTCTGCCACCACTCTGTCTAAGCTTTACTCCAGCGGCCGTCATCAGGACTCCTGATAAATAACTAAAATATCTATGTAGCTTTCCTGATTTTTAACCCCGACATAAAGGAGTTTTACGCCTATTAGTTTTTTTTAGCTAAAAGTTCGTCTTTTTTTTTTGTTCGTGGTTCTGACAGCTCTAAATCAGTGCTCTGCTTGATGCGATGATATGAAAGCTGGTGTTTGCGAGATGGCTTTTTTCGGTGGAAATTTGTGCATTATGTACTTTAACTCTCAATAGGTACTGTTTTGATTTGTACATGTATTTGTACAATTTTTACATGTTTCTACGAATACTTCTTCTTATCCCATTTTTATTTGGGGTCAGCTCCCCTATATGTACCAGGAGTTCTGGATCGTCGATATTTAGACCTTTCTTCTATATAATTACAGAAATCCATGTAAGAAGAATTCGTTAACTTACGGAAGTTGTTGGAGCCATGTAACAAAAAACCCGTCCAATTATTTCCAAAAAACTCACGTTTCTAAAAATACTATAGTCGATTAAACGAATTACGGTCGTATCGAATGTCCAGGAATGCCATTACGTTGTGCTTCCGTGATGGATCTGTCTTCGAGAGAATTCTGTCATAAGTTCATTCCTCTAATGGACGCCGGTCTACGGTCGACTATGTACAACATTCTCAGTATGCCTTACATCAATAGAAAGTGGTCAAAATTTATTAAAAAAAATGGAATAAGTTGCTGTTGGTTGGAAATTATGTATATAGTAGACAAAAAGTTTTTATAAATCCAATTTCGAACAGCAATTAATTAGTAATCATTTAGTTAGTAATTTTATTTGAGAAATATCACTGCCGTGGTGTGTCCTAAGAATAGACTCCTCGGTCTCCTCCCGTGGATGTCGTAAGGGATTACCCGGACTTGATAGTAACATTAAATGGTTGGAATGTGTTATTACTGGAAGAAAGCGTTAGCGAAAGCAATGGTGGTGTTGAGCTCACCACTTGTCACGTCTATATTCCCACGATGGTGCAACCACGGTAAAAGAGACCCATGCCTACCCTTTCGGGAAAAAGAGCTTTATCCATAATTAAATGGCACTCAATATGAACAAAGGCCCTTAGTGTGCTTAACAAAATAAACGCAACCCGTAATTAGAAGCTGTTCAAATGAACGTCGCTTGCACGAAATTAAAAAAAAAATGTTTGTGTTTTCTACCGTCAGTGTTGAACATTGTTCAGTACAAAGGACTTAGCTACTTTGTTCATCTTTTATCGAACGCCATCGTCAGCTCTCACTAACTTTATCTAGCGTTAAAGCTAATCAAAACAAATGGCTAATGTCTACGCGCTTAATCTAAAGTGCTTGCTAGGACGTTTTCTGTTATATCAACATTGTGTACAAGTTCAGTAGAACCCTCTCAAGGTTTGTACCTATTGATCCCGGTATCTGAAGCCCAATATAATACCCAAGTACCAATTTTAGTGGTAATTTCATTGTTGACGATTTCAATTAAGAAACGCCTTGATCCTTCTGTCTCGATTTCAAAACATTTTGTTTTTCCTTTCCCCAATTATTCGCAAATCACAAAGTGCTATACAGTTTGGCTTTTAATGATTTGTTTATTTCAAAAGCTCAAAGTCAAATTAAATGCTCGAAGGAATCTTCTCGAACTGATTGTTGATCCCCTTCCTGTAAAATGCTAAAGACAGAATCAAGAAACAATTTACTGAACTGGATAACAAAGTTCTTGTTTTTAATTCAATGCTTATTTTGGACGAGGAAAAACTCCGAGAAATTAAAGAATTACTAAGTAATCTGTAAGTGTTTAACAATAATGACTGTTCTTAAGAACAAATATACCATTATGGTGTGTAATGTGGTATTTTTAGGGTGGATGCCCAAGCTTGTGGCGCGAAATTCAAAATGTTTGGTGATTTTTGCTCATTACAGCTCATGAACACTTCTATATCTAGTGAAAGTTGATTTCGCGAGAAGTAGGAAACTTAACACACATGTTTTAATTGATAGTATTCATAAATATCATCAGTTAAATTACGCTCCCCCTAAACAAAAATATATATTGTAAAATGTGTTCAAAAAATTTTGTTCACTCAACATAGGGAAGTAAAAATTCAAAACACGTTGAAAACACGGACATGAAAACGCACGGACGGATGCGAAAGCATTAATTGCATGTATTTAGACCGTGGGTATACTTGGAGCATGTTTATCGAACTGCCAATAGCAATCATATGCGACGGCCACAGTACAAATTATAGTACAGGACGATCGATTTGGAACACATTTGGGTAAAGTGGAATATAGATGAACATCAAAGAGATAAGAGGTTCATAACATAGAAGGAGGTACGTCTTTTTATTGTCATTAGCTCTGTTTCAGATCGCCTGTAAAATATAATAACGAATTGTACCTATATAGGACATGAAAGGATTATCTGTAGGGCTCATCAAAACCCTTTCACAACCCTTGTTCTTTCTAACAAAGGTCATAATATACCAAGAAAGAACCAAGGAGTAATAGTTTTTTTTTAGATTTAATGGCTTTGTAGATAATATCCAAACATCAATTAATTGACACGTCAAAGCGTTCCTAACCTATAATCATAACAAAATTTATATTCAATAGGGCCAACTACAAACATGCGTGTGTGAACGATATTCATTAAATATTAACAAGTACTTAGCTGATTTCCAATTCCTATCGAGCGTAGATATTTGAAAATAGATGTATAATTAGTTGAAAGCCTTGTAAAGAAAATCTAACTATAGGTACCTAGTAGAAGTAATGTTTGTCGTGAATCAGTTGCCATGCACAAAAGTGGTTCACTTATCCAGTGGGCGATTCTGCTAATAAGTGACAGCTCTATCAAAAGCTAAAAGCATTGGATTTGTGTGACTTTTGCAAAGTGGATCGCATGAGTGTTATCGCCCCAATCGCAATACAGTGACGCAAAAAGAGTATTAAGAATTATAATGGGAGATTATATCGGTGGGTCGGAAATGCGCAACACTAAAAAATCTATAGCTATTTTATGTTTTAAGGTATTCTGTATCGGGAGGACATTGAATCTGCGTCTCCGTGATAATAAGTGTGGCTTAGTGGTCTCAAGGTGGTGGTGGACCGGATCGCGATTGGAGTGCAGCCCTCGGATGTTGAAGAGGTGCACTTGAAGCGAGAGGAAGTGCTTCCGCTGTAAAGACAACTTATTATTTCTTGACTTTTTCATAATGTTTGTAGTGTTAGATTTGTGGGAAAAACGGCTGTTGAGCGAGGCACTGACCAGCGAAAAGCTTAGAGACTTACACCAGGCTCCTGCGCCAGGTGGGAGACCATACTGGAGACTGCGGGGACGCCCGAATCTCACGTTTCTAAAATCTCATAAATATCATCAGTTTAGCTATGATACCCCTAACAAATGTTTACAGTTTTTTTTTTTGTTTAGTAGTGTCGTCTAAACTGATGTTATTTATGATAAACTATCAATTGAAACATGTGTGTAAAGTCTCCTAGTTCTCGCGAACTCAACTTTCGGTATCTGAAGAAGTGTTGATGAGCTGTAATGGGCAAAAAACACTAAAAAAACTTAATTTCGCGCCGCAAGCGTGAGCATCCACCTTAATGAAATCGAAACTAGATCGAATCATGTTGCGTAGGTACATTATTTTGCCTATTTTTATTACGAGAATTGGGCTTCTGGCTAAAAGCGAACCATGGAAATGTATCTAGATCCCGACTCAGGTGTATATCTAAATGCAGGAGTTCGGAACTTCTCTTAGCACTGGAATGCCATCTCTGCTACCATAACTTTCAAACATTTTTCAGGATGTTCAAAAAAAAAATACGATTATATGTCTACGACAAGTTTATTCCTGTATTTTTGAGGATCTGGTTAATATATCGACCAAAAACTGTCTACAAAGCTGTGTAAGCGATCGCGCCGCGGTCTCCTGTCAATCAACTAATCGACGACATCTGTAGCGTGGCAGGCGAGTAGCCAGCTGATATGCGAGTGGTTGCGGGTTCGGTTCCCGCTGCGTGGAAAATAATTGTATGATCTGCAAATATGTGTTCCGGGTCTAGGTGTTGTGGTACATGGTACTCGTAGTTCGTGATACTCACGATACAGGAAATCCTAGTGTGGGATCAGTACTGATGTATGTGCCTGCTGGAAGTCTCATGTTATGTTACTTTGTGGTGTGTCCGGCCCAAGAATAGACCCCTCCATCTCCTCCCGTGGATGTAGTAAACGCTGAGTGAGGGATTACCCGGACTTGTTTGTAAGATTTGTTGGTATAAGATTTGTCCTGGCTGCTAGCTAATTTAAGGAATGTATTACTAGAAGAAAACGTTAGCAGAGTCAGTCGTGGGAAGCAATGGCAGCGATGAGCTCACGACTTGTCACGTCTATATCCCCCGTGGGTTAAGACACGTTTTAGGCTCTGCGTATCCTTTTGGGGAAAAAGGCGTGTGTTTATGTATGTATGTATGTATACAATTTCGCTAATAGCTAGCACACACTGCAGCCAAAACTGTCTTCATTCTTAACGTACGTATTGTCGGTAAATCCACATGCCTAATTTTGTTTTGGTACATTTCTATTTCTGACGTTCCTTGAGAAAACCACTTCATTGATACAACACGTTGTGGTTTGAGCTGATTGATTATGAGGTTTGGGTTTTCGCAATAAGGTTCATATTGAGTTGTTGATTGGTTCGACCGCACCTACAAATTCACGTTCATTATAACGCTTCGGTATGCATAATTCGTTTGATTGTTTATGGAGTTATCATCCTGTGGTTGAGTAAATTTATGTTTGGATTTACTCAAGCACTTGACTGCCACGATTTTGGAAGCATTCAATAATGCTCTGTAATAAACGCATAACTTATTTTTCAAATATAATATAACAAGTAATTAATTTTGTAAAAATAAAAAAACCCTCAACCCAATGAAACGGCTGAACCGATTTTGATCAAACAAAGCTAAGAACACTCCCGACAAATAAATACACCATTCAAACAAAAAAAAAACGAAATCGGTTCATCCGTTCGGGAGCTACGATGGAACAGACAGACAGACACACACACACACACACACACACACACAGAGACACGTCAAACTTATAACAACCCTTCGTTTTTCGTCGGGGGTTAAAAACAAATTTTACGACGCTAAAGTATGCAAAGAAAACTTCAATCTTACCATTCAATTTCAGATTTTTTTATCAAGCTATGGTATGTACATCTAATCTGAACTAAGCACAAAAGGCCCTGACATTTAACCACCTATTCTATTCTCAATCTTTCTGAAATTTGGGTAGAAACTTTTACCTATTTCACGAATAAGTATTTCTCAACCATCAATTTCAAATGAATAATAAAAATTCAAATGGTAAACGAAAACCCCCAAAAAAAAATCAATTTCAAACCTATAACGGGTTCCACAAAAGGCGCTCGGCACCCAATCGGTCCTCTCGCCTATAAACGCGGTAACAATGGCCAGATGATGGACGTTCAAAATAGAACATACAGTAAACAGTGGCCGACAAGCGTTGTGAAGTCGACGTGGTGAGATTAACCAACTGAGCTTTTGATATCCCGTGACGTCACGCGGGCGGCGCGGCGGGCTGCTGATACGGGCATGTTGTGGACAGGTAGTGTTTGAAAATCCATCCCGGAGTCACCATAGTCGCTGAACACTCTTTCATTAAATGAAAATTACATCAAGGTAGGTACATTAAAGTAAGTCTAAGTATATCAATATCACACCTATATTGTACAGCCACATTACAGCCTCAGTCAAAACATTAACGTTTTCGCCAAATCACTTTACAAGCACGATTCTGTCAAATAGGTTTACCGCTAAAAGGTATCACACGCATTTTATGATTCCGATAAGGCAATGAAAATTAAAAAAATTAAAATGAAAAAATATTTATTAAGTACAGACAAAACAAAGTATCGGGGTACAGAAAACAGACAAGTAATACTGTAGTACAGTAGTATGACAGGAAACAACTGTGTTCTACCTTTTAGAATTATAAATCTACCTATATTACCAAATATGGGCGAACAGAGTATAATTTTACATGGAAATTAACGTTGTTGGCTTGTATTTGGTTGAAGAAAACAGTGAATTAATGGCGAAAATAACTTCGAAATTGTAGTCCATACTATTCATTTCGATGTCATTTTCGCTATTAATCCAGTGTTTACTTCAACCAAACATAATTTGCCCCAAATAATGACCTATATAAAAGCCAGCAACAGTAATTTCAGTGTAAAATTATACTTTGTTCGCCCATATTTGGTAAAATTCATTAGTATGGATAAACAACCACCTTAACTTAATGGCTATTGGCATTATACTTTTTCAAAACTAGTTTCTATCAACGGCTTCACTCGCATGCTACCAGGAGTACATGTAGCCTAATCAAAGTAATAAGTTATCTCTCTCCATTAGTACCTAAATTAATCAAAACCCGGTTAGCCCTAACGACATCATCGACTAATCAAAAAACACACTTATAATATACGTAGGACTTAATACTATTTTGTTTATAATCGTAGTAATATTTGTCTTCTCATGAAACGAAACCATTTAATTGAAATACCGAAGGATCAAACAAGTCGAACGATAAATTGTACAGAAAAATGCCAATCAACTCCCGCAAAGATATCTTGTTCCACTAGAATCCCCCATTATATAGATTCCATCAAATCTGTCTATCGCTTATATTTATTTCAGTGACTGTCACAATTACAAAGTCAAAGTCAAAGTTAAAAGTATTTTATTCATTGAAATTCAAGGATCATTTTGAATCGTCATATAACATAAATTTATTCCTGTTCCAACACTACCAACCAAACCTAGAAGAATCAGGCAACAAACACGGCTCGGCTTTATTTGATGATCCTTCTTACTAGCTACTGGGAGCACCTGTGTGGTGCCTCGAGAACAAGTGGAAGCTGATTCGAAGAAAAAAGGAAAACCAACTTAAAAACCTTAGGTAGGCAGTCAAAAGTAAAATGCTAATAGAGAGAATCAGCAAAAGTTCATAAGAAAGCACACGCTACGCTATAGGACAATTCTAAAGGTCCCTAATGCTATTCATATTTAGCTATATCAAAGAAATTCCATATTTATATCAAACAAATTCTCGAACACATACCTACATGAAACATAAAACAGTACCAAATGTGTATAGAAAATAGGTATATCAATCTAAGTGTATTAGTATCACGTTTCGATATAATATCTGCTGTGCAAGCTAAATGACAGCTTTGTGTGCTAGTCACTGATTATAACAAGCTAGACGGCTTCATTAGGCGTTCATACCGATTGTACTTTCATTTATGAACATAACAGATATCAGTATTTATTGATTTAGGATTATATGCGGACCGAAGTTAAATAATAAATTCGGCCCATTGAGGGTAAGACTCGTACGCGAGTTTGTTTTCATAAAAGAAAAAATATTGGTAAACTTGGGCATGGGCTTTCCAGTATAAATTTTACAAAAAAGTTCTTATGGGGAATTTGCTGTTTAAGGCTGTACACGCATTCTCAATACGACGCAAACCAGGTAGGACACCTAGCAAGAATCAGCGCCTCCCCACTTTCTTGGGCGACAGATCTTCATCTTCAGCACAATGTGACAATATTAAATAGGTTAGACCTGGTTTAGTAATTGCGGAGATAAATCAGACGTTACCTAGCAATTGGTGGTCTCATTTCCACCGGCACGGTCAAGGCTACTCTCTGACAGCTTGGCCTCTTATACCCTGCGGGAGCGCAGAGGCTCTGCCTTGCCGCTGACGTATCCTACCTCATCAAACACCTCTCCAACGTGGCGAAGACTCCTTCCAGCCCTCCATCAGTCTTGTAAGTCTGCCTGACTAGCGTGAGAAAGCCATCTATCCATATACCTGGATCCTACCAACACTCCGTCTGCTACCGTAGGTCTCCTGGTAGTAGACATCCCGCACTTATTTATATCTATTTATTTATCACACTACACTAGGGACGCTAGGGAACTAGGACGCTAGGGACTTCAGGCTGTAGGTTCACCGCTTTACCATGTGCAGACGGGATTCTAAAGATAAACCATCCTGACTGTACAGTAGCAGATTTTTCGAACTATTTTTCATATGAAATGTGCTAGAGAGATTCATTTGTTTTCCAGGATTGCCAATATATGGTAATGATATTAAGCTCAGACTTGGAACTGCGCCAAAATCCATGGTTAATCAGTAATTTTCAAGGGAACTTCGCTCCAATTCGCGGTACGGGAGGGGTATTTAAATTTCTCAAATTATCAGATGACATACAAAATACAAAATACAAATGTTTATTTCATTAACTTAAAGTCTACAATTTAACAGGGTTTGGACACTCCTTTTAAGCAAAAAATATGCTTGTGTTAGGAGATACCGCTCTTCTATAACAATAGTTTTTTTTTTTTTTTTTTTTTTTTTAAGTAGTATTTGTACATAAACGTAACAATAAACATTTTTAGCATCAAAACAGAGACAACAAACAGACAGCGCAGAGAAGCCACGCTTCAATTTGACGTAACGAAAACACCCCTCCCGTACCGCTCCCATACCTCAGAAACTGACTCAGTTAATTGTATTGTACCTGTATTATACGTTTGTCAAATACTAGCAAAGACATTCTAATAACTAATATTAGAAACTAATACATACAACTTCTACAACCAATACAAATTGCTATGAAAATACAAGTTTTTTTATAGATTTATAGAGATACCAAATGAAGATAACCAAATAGGGCAATTTGAAAATTACTTCTCTATTATTTATGTCCAAAATAAGTTTCATAGATACTAATCTACTCAAGTCTGAAACCTCACTTTTATGAATGTCTGCCAACAAATATTGGATTTCTGTTAAGGTGGATGCGCACGCTTGCGGCGCGAAATTCAAATTTTTTGGAGTTTTTTGCCCATTACAGCTCATCAAAACTTCTTCAGATAACAAAAGTTGAGTTCGCGACAACTAGGAAACTTAACACACATGTTTTTATTGATAGTATCTCATAAATATCATCAGTTTAGCTATGATAAACACATTTTTACAGTGTTTTTGTTTGTTTCGTATCGTATCGTAGCTAAACTGATGATATTTATGAGATACAATCAATTAAAACATGTGTGTTAGGTCTCCTAGTAGTCGCGAACTCAACTTTCGTCATCTGAAGAAGTGTTGATGACCTGTAAAGGGCAAAAAACACCAAAAAATTTGAATCTCGCGCCGCAAACGTGAGCATTCACCTTAACTATCAATATCATTATGGAATTTGCTTATTTACATAGCAATAATCGATTTACAATTGAAGTGATATGTTATGACATTATGTGGGCAATATTTTGAAAGCTATTATATTGGTTAAAGAGATTTTATATATAGAAATACCCATGTCATGATTCAATCACGTTTCTATGAGTGCTTCTTGTTCCAACCCAATTATCACATCTAAGAAAAGTTACTGAAGAAGTTTTGATTAATATTGTTTAATCACTAAGCCCTTATTGTGCCAAGAACATGTTTGATATAACATGTTCTTTCTACGTTTTGCTCTCGTATATTCGTATTATTTCTGTGTATCGTACACGGTACACCACAATGTAAGTATTCCTGGTTCCTTAGCAGCGGCTCCGTGGCAGATTCTCAATCTCACTACCAACACAGACCATTATCTTGGTGCCGGAGCCATCTCCAACTGCTTGCCTGTCTGTTGTCTTTTCTACCGACTACATGGAAATAGGTAAACTGTTGGCCACAGCATGCCACAGACTCACATTGTGATTTAGGCACAGACACTATACTGTGAAGTATCGGTATTTTAATTATACGGACATAAAATTAGTTCTGTAAATAATAGTAGATTGTCCATCGAGGGACTAAACCGAGCTTTATTTATTTTATTATGACAAGGTAAGATTGAGAATCAAACAATCAAAAACAGATTTTATGTCTGTTTCTTTGACTTGGGTTTTGAATAAAGGAACTTCACTCGGTCTTATTACAATAAAGTTAGCCCTGATTTAAACCCGAACTACGTAGTCTAGGTTTGTCACGGTATTAAAGTTATACGCAACCCTGATACAAAAACAGATGGTTTATTTTCTGACATGAATTCTCGCACTATTCCACATATTTCCGACGTGTCAAACTGACGGGTATTAATGTCACATCACCATCGAGATGACGAACTTCTATCCTCCAACAAGCAATTAACTGTCAATTTGTAGACCTTTGTTAAACTAAGGAGCTGCCTGCTTTGAGAAAAACCAGAGATAGTTCGAGGCTTTGACATTTTTGACATAACATTAATAACATAACAGATTATCTAGCTCGTGAGTTTACTTCGGAAACCAAACCATCTGTTTTTGTATTAAAGTTGTATATAAATTGAATACCGTGACAGAACTAGACCACATAGTTCGGGTTTAAACCAGGACTAATTTAGTTTTATAATAATGTTTTTGGTTTAAACTATCGGCCGATTTAAAGTTTGGAATCTGCTAGCGCTTTTGTGTAACCATTTCAAAGTTAAAATTCATAGAATAATCTTGTCAAAGATAGTGAGTTTGGTTGTATTTGCAAGGTTTTACCATTTGGCGTCCTGCCGAGCGGTTATGTTAGATACACCAGCTATACCTACTACATATACCTATGTAGATTATGCAACTGAAAGCCAGTGTCACAGTTGCAGCATTTACCGCAATTACATTTGAGCCAGTATCACCCCGTTCAAGGAACACCACAGACAACCATTTTGACTTTTGAGTTAAACCTACATAATTGTAAAAAGTTAAGAAAAATACAAGATTCATTTGATTTTGGTTAATTTGATTCTCCTTTTAATCATAAGATGTTTTAGTCATAAGGGTAAGGGTGCCGGTGAAATCACAGGCACATGAGACTTTTCATCTTTATGTCTCAGGGTGGCGGGCGCAGTGCAATGCCACATAGGGCGCGTCCTAGGTGGACGTGACCTATGAGGTAATGCACTGTTCATAGGCAGAGGTTACCGCTTAACATCAGGTGGGCCATCTGCTTGCTCCGCCATTCCAGTAGTATAAAAAAAAAAAAAAAAAAAAAAGACAAGCAGGCGCACGGCTCATTACCATCCGAACCTCATCAATATACCCGCAATTCGCACTAAGCGTTTCGGTTCCACCTTTGTAATGCGAACTGCAAAGGAATGGAACAAGTTGCCATCGTCTGACTTTCCTGAAAACTATAATACGGGCAAGAGTCAATAGGTGCCTTCAAGAACTTCGTGCTCCAATGTGGGCTGCATCGTCACTTACCGACAGGTGAGATCGCGGTCAATAGAGGGTATATCATTAAAAAAAACAGTATAGTACGAACCTATAACCCTTCTTTGTAAAAACGTTGTGAAAACGAGCAAAATCTATTTTTTTAACGGGCTCTTTTCATTTATCAATGTTTCTTGATATCCAAGAAAAAGCAAGCAGAGGTGTGATAAAATAAGAATTATATTACTTTATAGTCTAACTTATTTTGTACTACGTTGACTGTACCGAACCTCCACTGCAAATTTAACAAGCAATCACAGATTTTAGCATGGAAAAACCGAAAAGTGTCCCTAGCAGACACCTTAAGAACCTCAATTTCCATACAAAAGTCCATCTAGTGTAGGTACACGACACGCGCTGGAGTTGCTTGTATTTCTAGACTAGGCCCGCCGGGCGTGATTTTAACCCATGCCCCTCTGAGGTTAACTCGGCGGAAATTAGGAGGTTAAATTAGTAATTAGAACATCCAACTTTCAGTGCCTACTATATTACGAGGACTAAACAGTTGTTGAACTTCGTGATAAATGTTCAGAACTTTATTCAGATACTCGAGGTGAAATTGATATTTGGATCTTCGTAGAACTGAAAGATTAGTTTGGCTTTTATACGAATTGGTAGCGCCAACCCCAGGTAGAAATCTTCATACAAAAAAAAAACAACTCAGGCCGCACGAAAAAGCAGTTTTTATTGAATATCTCGTTAAATATAGATAGTTTTACAAAACCCTTACGGTAAACCCTCGGCTTTCTTATATTGATTTTATTTATCAAATGTTTTACCCAATAATATGCTCAATTTTAATAAACAATTGAATCTAGCCAAAAGTTAGAAGTAATTTTGCGTTTTATTTTTTCTGTCGTGAAAATATTGTCCTGTCGTGTTTCAGAATAATAATGTAGTATCCATGCATATTTATAATTTGAATATTATACTTGGTTTAGTGAGTTAAAAACCAAATCTAAGATTGATAATTTTGCATTATACCGCACCTTAACAAAAGTTTGCATAATGATATTGATGATTTAAGACCAAGTCTTAGAAATTACTAACCCACATTTATTTTATGGTTTCTTAAGAAAACCGCAAACCACCAAATGGACTACTTATCAGAAACTTACTCACTTTCATCATAAAAAAGTTTTCGTCATCATGCTCAGATTAGCGCAACATATAACCCAAGGTCTTCGATATTTTATGATTATGGTTTAAAAATTGTGTAAAATTTAAATTCTTAAGATATAATTAACGGTATTGCGAAACCTAAAATTAACCACAATACATGGTTCATAATTATACGTTCTTGGATCTGTTAAGACCTATTTTAAGGTAAATATTATTTCAGTAGTCGGGGCATGTGTCCGCGCAAGGTCAGTAGAGTTTTTCTCAATTTAAGACTGACGCACACTATGGTGGAACGGATCACACCGCAACATTCTGAATCGCTGCCGGTTCTCAAATTATATTAGTTATTTAATGATTTTTTTGCCCGCGGCTTCGCAAGCGTGGCATACGGATAAAAAACAGTCCTCCTCCCCTTCTCCTGCCCCCCAACCCTCTCAGCAGCCATCTACACTATAAATACAATCAAAATATTTCTATATTATTTCTAAATGGGAAAATAGAAGCTGTCAATTTGTTCCATTCTCTTGCAGATCTTATGATGAACGTCGACACAAACCGTTTGATACGAATAGGTAGGATTTCCACCATAACAGAACAACAAGGATTTATGCTGCCTGCAGCTAGTGCCGTATTCACAATAGCTGGAAATCGGGAGACGTACCAAGGGTCATAGAGAATACTTATAAACTTTATTTTCTAAATGTTATATCAAATTCAGTTGTTTTTTGGAAATAAATAACTTTACTTATGGTGCGTGGGTCAGTTTCGGAACAAGCAGATGGCCCACCTGATATAAGCGGTAGCCTCTGCCTATGAACAGTGCATTATCTAATAGATCACGCCCACCTAATAGGACGCGTACTATGCGGCATTACACTACTCTCGCCAACCTGAGACTTAACGATGAAAAGTTTCATGTGCCTGTTATTTCACCAGCACAACCCTTCAAACCGGAACACAGCTATACGCGAGCACCACTGCTTTGCGGCAGAAATAGGTGTGGTGGTAGTACTTCCCTGGACGAACTCTTCACAAAAAAGCTATTCTACTACTAAAAACTACTAGGTTATCACTCTTCGAAAGATGGTTGCGTTGTTACTCGTTCCGATATAGTGTACGCCTGCCTTTACCTCGCGATTGTTATGATAGTTGATTTATTAGGTGAACATTTTGTTGTATGAAAGCTGGTATCGCGAAATCTCAATGAATCATAGTAACGACCGCGGGTAAACAATCTTAGATAAAGGTCAAGACTAGTTTAAACGCGTCTGCTTTTAACCCGGATTCAAGCGAGATAGATTACAAACGCCATGAGTTTTTAAAAGATTTTTATAATGTATTTCTTCTAAGCTTTCGTGATGCTGGGCTCTCAAAGCCGTATTATACAGGCACAAGGTTGGGAAAAACTAAACGTACCTAAATCACTAAATAAAAAACAGCACAACTTCCTTATGGAGCTATTATATCTAGTACCTCAAATGGGCCTCATTTGAGGCTCTGCCTACCCTTTCGGGGAAAAAGGCGTGTGTCTATGTCTGTATGTATATATTTAGTAGTAGAAGTAGAATTTTTATGTAAAAGTGCTCGTCCGGGGAAGTACTACCACCATACATAATTTTGCCGCAAAGCAGTTATAGTGCTGTGTTGTGGCTTGAAGGTTATGTGGGTGTCGGTGAAATTACAGGCACATTAGACTGTCATCTTTATGTCTCAGGGTGCTGGCGAATGCAGTGCAATGCCACAAAGGGTGCATCCCAAGTAAACATGACCTACGCGTAATGCATATCAGATGGGATATCTGTTTGTTCCATCATACAAACAGTTAAAAAAAACTAAAAGTTTTCAATCTAAGATTACATTGAATAGTTTTAAACTTAACATTTAAATACGGATTTGAGATGCCGGTGGCTTAGCTGTATTGTAAAAACCACAAAAACGTTGCACTAACTATCTCTGACTTCAGAAGTGGCATTCTTACCAATCCAGGTGGAAAGACTGGCTCAAAGCGCGGTGGTTACAGCGAGAGCGACGAGCTGTGATGATGGGCTTTCCCGTAAAGTACTGTTACAGATTACCAACTAGTTTCTTCGGTTTTTAACGAACGTTGTCATTCTAATTCCACACATACTCAGAGTGAGTTAAGGTTGAGTGATTGTCTCATTGTTTTTGTGTATGTAAGTGGTAAAACGCGAGCTAGGCTTAAAAACAAGGATAGATTTTGACAAAGAAAAGTTGGTGATCTAATATTTCACCTACTGAAATTCTTTTCAGGAAGCTTGGTGCAGTATAGCGTTTTTTGAAACGGATTCATCAGCCTATAGAAATCGACTCCCACAACACAGGGTATCCTAGTGTGGGGGCTAGTAAACCACTTATATACTTATCTACTTATCATTCTATTCCCGTGAATGTCTTCTTTTTGGTTATTTGCTTAATTTTATCTATCTATCTATCTATTGTCCCTATGTTGTTTGTTTATGTTTAAGTAGTATTTAAGTAATTTTTGTAGCATGTTGTAGCATATATATTCAATAAATGAAAATGAAATGAAATGAATGAATGAATGACTGCTGGACATAATTTTCTCCCATATAATGAAATAACGAACGATAAACCGCCTCCATCCAGCAATTTCTAACAATTTTTTTTTTGTTTCTATGACTTTTTGAATTTGGCCCATCCTAGACTGCGTCTTCTGGTTTGTGTGGTTGCTACTTCGAGCTAATTAGTAGAGGCCACATCTCAAAAACTCGTCAAATAGAGGTTCCCGTTGGACAGACGATTCCCCCGCCGACAACCGATATCATTGTGTTCAACATGATCTCCTGAACAAGAATAAACCAGTTGTTGCATTCTAAAGTGGTGGAGAGGGGAGGGGAAATATGCGAAAACTGGGTATCAGGTTTGGATAATATCTTAATAACCACTAATCCGATTTCAATAAATAAGATGTCATACAATAGGTAATAAAATGATCAACATATTATGTCTAACAATGGTTTTTGTAAATATTTAGAAAAAAGCCGGATTTCAAACAAAAGATGATTTTGGTTTTGTTGAAAATGGCATTAAATGACACCTTACTAAAAAGTAATGTATGACGAGGAATTGGGCACTTTATACAGCAGCATTTTCCTTTTTAAATTTTTAAATTTTATTGATTAGCGACGAAACTGTAACTGGTTTTTGCAAATACCATATTTTATCAAATATTCAAAAATGGCCCATTTCAGACTAAATACGTTTTTGGTTTTGTACAATGAGCAGTTTTCGGACAGTTTTTGTCAATAAGCTTCATCAAGTAAGCTTTGACAGATGGCGCTCGCAGTATTGAAAGACCAAAAAGATTTCTTATCCAGTCAGACGATGATGGACTGGCCCAAATAGGTAGTTTGTAACTTTTATGAACTTTAATTTTGTATTATGTAGGTTATACACCAATAGTTTCCGCTGGTTTTAGTAAGGTGTCATTTATTGCCATTTTCAACAAAACCAAAATCATCTTTTGATTGAAATTCGGCTTTTTTCTAAATATTTAATAAACTATGACATTTGCAAAAACTATTGATAGACATAATATGTTAATAATTTTATTACCTATCGTATGACATCTTATTTATTGAAATCGGATTGGTGGTTATTGAGATATTATACAAACCTGATACCCAGTTTTCGCATCTTTCCCCTCCCCTCTCTTCTCCCTCCACCACCTTAAAATGCGATAACTGGTTTATTCTTGTTCAGGAGATCATGTTGAACACAATGATATCGGTTGTCGGCGGGGGAGTCGTCTGTCCAACGGGAATTCAATTTCGGAGGCCTGGCCTCCCTACTAAATTGTTGATTGACGGAACTGATTAATTCATTTTTATTTAAAATAACATTGTATTAAACTTATGAGCTCCCAAACTGAAAAATACAACATAGTGAGTAGTAATGTCCTGAACCTTAATTTCGAAGACAAATTGTATCATGTGTATGAAAAGAGCCACTGCCAGTAGCACCATCTTTTAACCATAGATAATAAGAGATAAAGATAAAGATAAAAATATATTATATTATATTATTATATTATGTTTTAGTGAGACCTCATAAACAAAACAACTTGCAAGAAAAATATAATAACAAAATATTATAGTAGGTATAGTAGGTATACACACAGATATATTATGACCTGCATTGATTAATTGACCACTTTTTATCCTGGTATAACGCGAGGGAAGCCGTGGGTGGACACTAGTACAAATATAAAATATAGATTTCAAGTTTTGATGGAAGCCAACTACGTTGGATCGACTATATGAAATTGTAGTTTTTTTGAAACAAAATATACTGTAAAACTTTGTGCCTCTCTCTATAATTTAATCAGAGTTCTGTTTCATCACTGAGTACACAAGTTTACTCGTAGACGTTGATATTAATATGTAGCTCAATAAAGGTGTTTGAAGTGTATTACCCTAATGGTTTAATGGCGCGTTCATTAATACCAGAGGCTGCCATGCCTTGTTGTATGTATGGCTAATTGAGGAACTAAGTGAAACCAAGTACAGAAAGGTATGAATGTAGACACACGCACACCGTAATAACAGGTAAGTAGACACATCGTCCGAACGACAAAACTAAATGTGGAGATCCGTTGAAGAATCGACATAGCTCTCAGAATTAGCAACTTGTAGTCGAAATAGGTAGGCCATAGTTTTTTTTTATACTTCTTGGAATGGCGGATCAAACAGATGACCCACCTGATATAAAGTGGTACCCTCTGCCTATGAACAGTGCATTACTTCATAGGTCACGTCCACCTAGGACGCACCCTATGTGGCATTGCACTGCGCCCGCTACCCTTAGACATAAAGATGAAAACTCTCATGTGGCTGTAATTTCACCGGCACCCTTACCCTTCAAACCGAAACACAGCAATGCGAGCACTACTGCTTTGCGGCAGAAATAGGTATGGTGGTAGTACTTCCCCGGACGAACTGTTTCACAAAAAAGCTCTACTACTACAAAAAAAAAATGTAGTGGTAATAGTTAGCCCATAGCTCATAAACTGATAACGTTTGCGGAATAAAGGTTCTCGAGTGGCAAAAACAAACCGGACGACGCAAAAAAGGAGCAAAAGGACCAAATACATTATAAAGGTCGCAGGAAAACGGTAGTTGGAGGCAGCTCAAGACCATTCATGGCCCATTCATTCCACCTTTTCTCTTACACTAGACTAAATATTATTTTTATACATATCCTTTGTCTATGATATTGTAAGGAATAAATGCCCTTTTTTATTTTATTGTGTTTAACGTATGTCCAGCAGTGGACTTTAGATGATGATGATGATGATGAGATCACAATTTGAAAAACGGGACAAAATTTATGATAGCAGCAATATTCTGGTGATTATTGCACTTGAGAGATAAAATCTAATGGATGAACCAACGATTCTAGCTTTCGTCCACTCTGTAAGAATATTATTAGTGTTTAAGAAAATAATATATATAACAAAGTCAATAAAAATAAATAACATGAAACAATAGTGTTAATTAAAGCAACTAGAAAAGAAAAAAAAAAAAAAAAAAAAAGTGTTAATATATCTATCTATCTAGAAAACTTTGCTCCGACGAAGAATGCAATAAAGTAAAAGGCTACGACTGAGTAGTACTGTACTCGTATCTATTTCAGTAGCGTGAGCAATAAACAAGCAATTACATAGCTAGCACTGAGTCTATAAGAGTTGTGTAAAGTATAGTTTAGAATTACAAGAAGCAATGTTAGTCTATTCAGAACAGTTAATATCTAGCGTGCGTCCTGCTTTTAAAGTCTGGTATCGTACTGTGGTGGTTTTATCAAACTTCGCCTAAGCTATTAAATTCTACCAATCCAATGTTCTCATTATGATCAGAGATATTTGATTTAAGATTGAATTTCTGAAGGTAGCTGAAGGTTTAAACTAGAGCTTTTTTGTGCAAGTTTCCGTTCGGGGAAGTACTACCACCATACCTATTTCTGCCGCATAGCAGTAGTGCTTGCATTGCTATGTTCCGGTTTGAAGGGTAGTGCCGGTGAAATTAGAGGCACATGAGACTTTCATCTTTGTCTCAGGGTAAAGGGCGCAGTGCATAGCCACATAGGATGCGTCATAGGTAGACGTGACCTATGAGGTAATGCAATGTTCGTAGGCAGAGGTTACCACTTAACATCAGGTGGGCCATCTGCTTGATCCGTCAATCCAAGTAGCATAAAAAAAAAACTGCCAATCCAAATGTTCAATCTATTAAGATCACAGATAATTGATACAAGGCCTGAATCTCTGAAGGTATCGTAAATATTTTAAATCCATACTGAAAGTAAACCGAAACAAGATTGAAATTTGAATTGACTACAAATTGATATTCTGCTCCGTCATAACATCATAGACTACGCCTTTGATTCACCATAGACCAGAGTAGTATTAAACATTGCAAAAATTGAAGATGTTAAAATGCTAGCCCAAATTCTAAGAAAAACTATGAAGGGTTTTGGTGTCATTTTATTATAATCATATTTTCGAAAAAAAAATACATTACGAGAATTGGGCTAACGTACGTTTAATTTTCCTTATAATATTTTTTTTGATAGAAACACAATGCCGTTAAATAAAAAATTTCATCCAACAAACGCAATATTTCAACGGTTTATTTACTGCTACAAATTTTTATTACGCTAGGCTGGCATTTCGGTGGGTTGAAAGAACAAATTACTGTAATCTCATAAATTTGCTACGGATTTGAACGAAAAACAGGGACTTTACCCAGATTATAATTAAAATTGATTTGACGAGGTCACTAAACATAAATGTGGCTGGAATAAAGTTGAAAAGAATCAAATTTTTTATTGGCTATTTGAAAAATATCAAATATTAAAAATACCTTGTTAAAAACAGTATTTATGGAATTAGTATTTGGAGCTGATTAAAATCAGCCTAAAAACTTCCAAGGCTGCTATTAGTCATCGAAGAGTACCATGTCCATCTTACGTCTCCATGAGATCAGCACGCTGTCACTATCTTTGACCAAAGTTTTATTGTATTGTCATCGGTAATTACAGACCGTTCACCGTAAGTTGGCACCTGCCTTGGAGTATTTACAGGTGCCATCTTACGGTGAACGAGCTGTATGCAAAATTTCAGTTCAGTTCAAAATTCGGTTGGTTGGTTAGTAAAATTCAGTTGCAAGATTTGACCACACACTATCAGGTTATATAAAATCATATTTTAAAAAAACGGAAGAGTATTTGTAAATGTTTAAACTTATGTTATCAAACTTTTAAGAAGTTATTTAGGATAATTTATAGCAATAAATTTCAGCAGCCATATTCCATTTCAAATCTGTATTTTGGCATGTCAATTAATTTAGCTTCGCGTCTGAATATTGTGATTGATTAGTGTAATAAATCTAAATCAAGGAAATCAGACTTTACAGTTCACTTAATTTGTGGATATAGAGTTCTAAATGTTTTCTTTTTTATTAGGTACATACTAGCATCCGCCTGCGGGTTTGTTCGTATGGTAACAAGGTAGAAAGAATACGTAAAATAATAAAGCTCCATACTCTGTCTACCAAACTCCATCAAAATCAGTCTAGTTATGAGTAGGTAGGTAATAAACAAAATAAACATATGGAGCTCCACACGCCGAACGCAGCGCGCTGATCGGCTACAGAATAAATAATAGTACAACCGTGGCTGCTGAATTGTATATGACAATACAAACAAAACGCGGCACGGCACTGTTCCAAACCAAGAGCGCATTACGGGGCCACGGGGCGAGGTGGGGTGATCGCCAATTGCACCTTCCCGCGCCGCTAATCCACGCCAAGGACAGTAGGTGCTACTATGAAAATAATGAGCCTCGGCAATCATGAAAACATAAATATGACCACAAGTGATTGAAAAAGCGGCAGTTAGACACGAACGACGATTGACGAGACACATTAGTAGTCTGTATTAACGTCGACACGAACTGACACGAAGTTCCATCGTACCGCCCGCCGCCATGCCCTAGATTGTGAGCAATGCACGCTGAAAGCGGTGCGGGGCGGTATATAATCACTGCGCCGCCTCGCTCCACGTTTGGTGTATTGTGTCCGTAAATGTAAAAATCTCATTTATTATATAGAATATGCCAAACTATTTCAAAACAAAATGTAACATGCAACATTTTTGGAAGATTTTTGTAAAATGTTATCAATTGCCAGTCCCATCGTTTTTCCTGCATAAAATACCCATGAAAACCGCTCTCAAAAATGCAAGCATAACCCATGGGATCAAAGGATCTCAATAACCACCACTTCCAAATTGCCAAGGCAGCGTTATCTAAAACCGGAATATTATTACCATCACTCTCAGCTTGAGAACTTGAGTTACAGAGCAGCCCTGACGCAAGAGTGCTTTGATACAAGATATGTGAATCTAACCGTAACCAATGCCAACTTGAATTAACCGGGACCACGGCCGGAACTAACTATGCATGAGTAGATTGCTCATCTCCTTCAAGCGTTAGTTATCATACGTCATCGACCGCGACAAATCTGTACTAATCCCTCTTGAAAATCAAAAGGTCGCCCGTTTGACCCAACGAAATCTATACAATAATAACTCTACCAGCGTCCGTATTCCGAATGAAAAGCAGTCCAAATTGTCGAATGCTTTAAATTTTAAAACTTATAACACAACACCAAACATTCACATACAAACGTAACTAAACCACTAGTCTTTCTTTTATGAAAACTATAATCTGGGTCGCTTCAAGGCGAAGTGAATGAATAGTTTCTGATCGATCCCTTGTTCGAACCTGTGAACTTTGATCGACGTGTTCGATCCCATAAAAAATTAAGGCATCTTTTAAATTCCTGATGGATCCCTTTATTTAATATACTGAAAACAATAAAAACATCTTATGATTGATAGTTCAGGAGAAAAATGGTTGTAACTACGAAAGCAGAGGCTACTATGCAACATTTCTTAAATTTTAAGTTGTTTTTTCATATTTTTGAAACGAAGAAGACATGATTTATATGATGTAGATATATCCATATGTACATATTTTTTTTGTAGATTTTCCTATCAAAGATTGTAGAGAAAAAAGGTTTGAATGCACCACATTTCACATATATCCCGCAAATCAGAATATTACAAGGACAACCTTGAACGAAAGCTTGCTATGAGCGATTTGAAATAATATATCCCAATCTGCAGCCTCTGCCAACTGGATTTGCCGAGAGCGGAACCTGCGACCGGAACTAACTGTGCACTAGAAGGTCACTCATTGCGATCCCAGTGGTACATGTCATCGATCGCTAATATCTTGAAGACCTGCCAAATGGAAGCCCCGTCCACAGATAACGGAAACATGTGGCTTGAAATGTCGTGTAAACAATCGAGAGAATGTATTTTGATTAACTGGGCTCAAGTATATTGGGATATCCTTTAATCGTTGGGAGAACTGGGTCAGAGAAATAAACATTGTTGCTTTTGTTGGATTCAGATTTCATGAGTTTGATCTGATGGTGTTTGTAATATTGAACGTTAGCGTGTACTGAAAACTCAATTGTATCAAGTATTGTGAAGGATTGAATACTTACAAACGTCGAACATTCTTCTAGAAATGAAATTTTATAAACCAAGTTCAAACAAAAAGATAAAGGAAAGAAAGGATTATGCTAGGATTATATAGATTAGTGGAGTGAAAGCGAAAATTCTATCAACTAAACTAAGATTTAAGGTCATCAACGTAGCTCAAAGAATTAGTAAGTTGAAATGGCATTTTTTTTTAACGGTGATAGACCTTTGTTTGACCACGATCTCACCTGTTGGTAAGTGACGATGTGGCCGAAGATGGAGCACAAAGGTCTAGAAGGCCTATTCACTCTAGCCTTGAAGAGACCCAGATTATAGTTTTCAGGAAAGACAGACGATGGTAGTGTATTCCAATCCTTATCAGTTCGCATTATAAAGGTAGAACTGAAACGCTTTGTGCGAATAGAAGGTATGTATACTAATGAGGTAAGGATGGTACTGAGCCGTACGCCTGCTCGTCCTATGATGAAAAGGAGAGAATATATGGGCATTTAAACCGAAGAACAGACAACCGCTGGGGTAACCGTGTTCTAGAGTGGAGACCACGTCTTGGTAAACGTAGTGTGGGAGCCCCCTAGCTAGGTGGAGCAACGATCTGCGTAAGGCGGCTGGTAGAAAGTGGATGCGAAGAGCTGGGAATCGGTCTAAGTGGCGCGCATTGGGAGAGGCCTATGTCCAGCAGTGGACTGATATAGGCTAATGATGATGATGATGATAATTACGTTTATTCATGGACTTTTTGAGCTAGTTTTGCATACTGTCAATTATATAACATGGAATGGAGACATGCCTTTTTCCTCGAAGGAGTAAGCAGAGCCTTAATAGACTCTATTCAGTTTCAGTTACTCGTGACAGAAACTAAATTGTTTTATTTTTATCCACGTAAACATACTTGTTTCATAGTAAACAGAGCAGAATACGAAGTGTAATGTAAGCGTGAATCGGCAACTTGCATGATATCCTGTAGTGTTCCACAATGACTCGTGCAATGTAGACGTATCAGCTAGTCTTATCTTGGCGGGCCTAGCTTCGGTAGTAAGCCGTAGGTATCTGTGTTATGAGGTGCATGCATAACGTATGTTGTGTAACTTCAAAGGAATTCATAAACTCCTCTTTTTCTACTTTCCTACCTATTATACACGTGTTTAGTTAAATAATAAAATTTATCTTATCTTATCTATATTTTTCAACATAAAAGTACGATGGAAAAATATTGAAACACTGTTGGAGATTAGGTATGTTCTTGGTGTATCTCTTCGTCAACTTTTAAAACATCCACAGGAGGAGACGGAGGAGTCTATTCTTAGGCCGGATACCCCACGGCAGATAGGTAAATGAGAAAAAAGCTGATGACGATTCAAAAAATGCCATCTTCAATTCAAAAAAGGCCTTTATGTTGGACGGAGTTTTTTTGTGTTATTCCCTGCCATACTATTTACGCCTTTCATTAAAATTGTAGAGCACCTTTTGCAAAAGTAATGCGTTTACTTATTTACATCCACAGACAATATGCTGCGAGCAAACGGGTATAAAGGATGCACGCGTAAGGGTTTTGGCCTGGATCCTGATGTATAATTGGAGCGCTGTGCTACAAAATGTACCCACATTGTACAACTTATGTTACAGCCTTTTCATGCTTTTGAGTACGTAGCTTGGTAGATGTATCTTCCGAAACGAGTTTATTGTTATTCATAGGCGAATATGAAATTGCCCATTAAAAAAACGTATATAATTTCTTTATTATTTAAACTATAATGCGATTGAGATTTATTGCGATGCGATGCGATGAACTACATATAATGATATTCCTTTATAATGCGAACTGCTAAGGAGTGGAAGACACTACCGTCGTCTGTCTTTCCTGAAAACTTTAATCTGGGTCTCTTCAAGGCTAAAGTGAATAGGTGCCTTCTAGACCTTTGTGCTCCATCTTCGGTCATATCGTCACTTACCAACAGGTGAGATCGTGGTCAAACAAAGGTCTACCAATGATAAAAATAAAAAACTATTGTTACACCAATAATATTCTGCTGCAAATAAACCAATATATTTTGATGTTTAATTTTTATATTTGACTAGTGGAATGCTACTGCAGCAAGGGCCAGAGAGAACTGGAAAAAAGGGAGGGAGGCCTTTGCCCTGCAGTGGGACAATATGGTTTGAAAATAAATAAATTATAATAGTGGAATGCCCGCAAATTCGTCCACGTGTACTTTTCCATACAAACTTAAACACCCCCTTAATGGTTGAATTTCTGGAATTCCTTTCTTAGTGATCCCCTATACTCGTGCTACAAAAGGAACGTACTATCCAAATTTCAGGTCTCTAGGACTTATATATATATATATATATATATATTTCATTTATTTATTTAATCAACAAGGATCATAGGGTTAGTAAAATACATTGTCTATCTACACTACGGTTAGTAAGAATAATTACAATTGAATACTACAAACTAACATTGAAAATATGACAACATCATCATCCACCTGTGGAAGTCCACTGCTGGACATAACAAATCATTTAATTATATAAGCAACAACACAGGTTAAATTTAATAAAAACAAAATATAAAAAAAAAATGGTTCAGGTTGATAGTCAGTCAGTCAGTCACGCAACGATTTTATATATATTGATGATGATAGGACACTTTTTCATTTTGTATTTTTTTTTCGTGGATCAAAATATAATTAGTACGTAAGGAAGTGCAACAATAACTGTTAAGACGCTATTCTCAGAATGTTTTACTCACGTATTCAGAGTCCTATTTTAGAACGAAATTACTTTATGCAAACCAAGTCCAACATTGTTGGAACTTCTCTTATTCACTCACAATTACCTTATATTACCAAAGAGACGGATATAAATTATTCATTTTGGGAAATCTCATCTAATTAACCTGAGAATTACAAGTCTTGAAGAATTAAATTAATGAAGGTGTAATAAGTCTGAGGCTCTCTCTGGAGTTTTGAATAATGGTCCTTAATAAAGTTTATACGAAACTTCAAATTTAGTTATACTCAAGAAGAAAAAAGAATACTGAGTTAAACTTTGCGGAGTGTCTGAATGGTCTGAGTAAAATAATAAGATCCTTGGTGGTTTTTTTAAACAACCTTGATCACAGTTTATGTAACTAAGTTTCCGACTGCTGATGATGATGTAAAATTAGTAATCATAACTGTGATTTGATGAAAATAAGCTCATAATGCCATACCTGTAAGGTAGATAATGCAAAATTTGCTAAAAACCGGGTACAAATCGCCTTGCAAGATTTGAACGATACAACAAAGAAACAAGGGTAGGTATTACTTTTGATTTATCATCGTCCCCAGTCGTCCGGAGATATCAGACAGACGTGATGACTCCGACTATTTTGTTACTTATGTTTAGGGTTCCGTACCCAAATGGTAAAACGGGAACCTATTACTGAGGCTCGGCTGTCCGACTGTCTGTCTGTCACCAGGCTGTATCTCATGAACCGTGATAGTTAGACAGTTTAAATTTTCACAGATTATTTCTGTTGCCGCTATAACAACAAATAGTAAAAAACAGAATAAAATAAATATTTAAGGGGGCTCCCATACAACAAACGTGATTTCTTAAAATGTAGGTTAAGCGATACTCTTGAGGGGTCAGTTTTTGGATGGGTGAGCACTTTTTGCGTGCAATTTTATTTGTATTTTTTTACAAACCCGTTTTTTTTTCCGTTTTTGTACGGAACCCTTCGTGCGCGAGTCCGACTCGCACTTGCCAGTTTTTGACTTTATAATTGGCTTCGCACGGCTTTTGCATTTGCCATTTTAACGTAAAATTATTGTATTTTCAATATAATTTGCAACGTTACAATCCTTCCAAGTCGTCAAAGTCACAGTCAAGTCATGTTTTAGTAAAACGGTGGCCGTTTTACAAAAACTTTGGTAGACGATTTCCACCGATTAGAAAGTTATGCAATACACTTCCATTTCATACATACGTTTTTACAAAGACTTTAGTTCTCCCGTGATCATGGCGCATGAAACTGTGCCGTAATATCGGGAACAATTAAAACTCAAAAATCATGGTAAATGACCCGTTTCTAGTGAAAAGTAGGTATGTACATTTGGCTGTTTCGATGTTTGGAAGCAACCAGCACATCCATTGACGACCTCTGTGGCGCGGCGGAGGTTGAGGGTTCGATTCCCGCCTCGGAATAAATATTTGTGCGATCGCAGATCTTTATTCAGGGTGTTCTGGGTATTTTCTATGTATAATAAAAAAAAATATATGTAATATATTGTATTAAGTATATCAGTTATCTAGTACCCATAACACAAGCTCTGCTTAGCTTGGGCCTAGATAATGTTGTGTGAACTGTTCAGCATTATTTATTTATATTTATTTATTTATATCTCACACTCCAAACAACGTTATTTCTTTCAGTTATTTAACGTTATTTTATTTCCATATAACATCAATTTCATCCCCGTCATCGGCTTATGGATAGCTCACAATCAATAACAGACCCACCATACTAATCATGAGAGTTCTGCTATGATACTTAACCCAAAGGGATAAGGTTCAAATCGTGAAATAAGTTGTCAGGCATGTTCCTGACTGGTGAAAAAATCGTTCATGTTACTTTTATTTATGCGACGCCACTTATCTGAACCCAACGATGTTGTGAAAAATTACCAGTGGGTTTGTATATAAAAAGGTTTTGACTTTTTCTGCTTGAAAGTTGTTTTGCAGTTGGTTTTGGATGTTTTCTGATCCCTGGTCAAGTTTAAAGCTGTAGAGTTATATAACTCTACAGCTTTAAACTTCGTAACTTCGTAACTTTTAACGTGGAGGGTTCAAGCGTTTTAATGACCATATTCCTAGCAGTGGAACTCTTAAGATAAGTAGTGGGTCAATAATTGTCAACTCTACAACGTCTTCTGTTGACTACACATTTACACATACACACATAGACACACGCCTTTTTCCCCGAAGGGATAGGCAGAGCCTTAAAGAGCCTCTTTTTATAATTTTAGTTTTCCGGGAATGATTGTATTTTCCACTTGAAGATGTCTCTAAATAATAACTAAATAACTGTTCCGGGGCCCTTCGCGTTTTCAAAATTCTTCCAAGGCATCTGGTCGAAGCGACGCGTGACCCGAGAGCTGGCTCTTATCTGGCTCAACGCATTAGTATTGCCATTCAGCGTGGCAATGCAGCCATTATCTTAGGGACGCTTTCGTCTGGTAGTGATTTGGATCAGTTGAGTTACCTTTAGATCGCTAGCAGCGGTCTTCAGGTCACTGTTTCATATGTATTTTGTACATATACCTTGTATTATTCTTTCTGTAAATAAATGTATTTCTTTACCCATAAATATAGAATAGAATAGAATAGAATAAAAATAATTTATTTTGCACAGCAGCATACACACAGTCAAAAAAATAAAATATTTGTTGATATGTGTATAGTGCCGTCAAAAAAGGTCCGTGCTCAGCACATAAGCCTATTGTAACCCATTGCAGGTCAGATGGGATGTACTTGACTTATCCTGTACCGTCATTCCCCTTTCCCCCTTTTACTCCTTCAAGTATGTGGAAACTAACACCCATAGTCGTTCCTACCTTCCTCCACTCCTCTCAACCTCAAGGCTCAGAATAAATAAAACTCAAGCAAAGGACATTGCCAGTCTTTGCAAGGAATTTGGTCCAAATGCTGCTCAGAAATGAAAATGCGTCGGGCGGCCTATATACTCTGATGTTTTTAGAGTTTATAGGCCGCCCGATGCATTTTCATACGAAGTTTGCCATTATCTCATACGAATTTATAAAATAGTAATGAATATGAATATGCGGCATACATAGTAGTAGTAGAGCTTTTTTGTGAAAGAGTTCGTCCGGGGAAGTACTACCACCATACCTATTTCTGCCGCAAAGCAGTAGTGCTCGCACTGCTGTGTTCCGGTTTGAAGGGTAAGGGTGACGGTGAAATTACAGGCACATGAGACTTTTCATCTTTATGTCTCAGGGTGGCGGGCGCAGTGCAATGCCACATAGGGCGCGTCCTAGGTGGACGTGACCTATGAGGTAATGCACTGTTCATAGGCAGAGGTTACCGCTTAACATCAGGTGGGCCATCTGCTTGCTCCGTCATTACAGTAGTATAAAAAAAAAAAAAAAAAAAAAAAAAACATTTCCAGCCCAGTCCCACTTTAATTTGGCTGATTTCTGAGCCGCGTCACCACATTTCTGGTTGCAGTGGAGTATTCAATTCCTAATTTGGTCTGTGAGCCTGACTCCGAGCGCTCCATAGATTAGTACTCATAGATTGCTCAATAAACTTAATCTATTAAGCTTTACAGAACGAGCGTCTTTACGACCTATACGTCATTACTGAAACCCATAAGAATACCTTTCAATTCACAGGCCCATCTCGTATTTTATGACTCACTTGTGAACTCATCATGTCGTTATTTACAAATTTACCTATAGATACCTTCCCTAGAGACATTACATGCACAGTCATTATGGCAGCCATACCTCTCAGGATATAACTGTCTGCAGCGACTAAACTAGTCCATATACGCAATTTTTACAAGCGACGAAAAGGCATATGCTTTTAGGGTTATTTGTTTGTGTGTGAAAACGAATATTCCCAATTATCTCCAAAGTGGTTCGACCGATTTCAATACGGTTTTCTTTATATGCACTGTGGTGTTTGCGAGTAGGATCTTCAGCTCGCAAAAATGATTTTAGAAGTCATGACAGCTGTGGTTGTTTCGTCATGTTGCATGTTGGTAATTTGGCGTACTTATGATTTATTTCTTCATTGGTTACTTATGCGTAATGGTAATTATGCGTCTAGTGTGCTGATATCGCGTTCTATTTTTTCCCGTGGTTTTATCTAGTTGTGAATAAAGTAAATAAATAAATAATAAATAAATAATGCTGGACAAGTTCACACAACATTATCTAGCCCCAAGCTAAGCCGAGCTTGTGTTATGGGTACTAGATAACTGATATACTTAATACAATAGACATAGATACATTACATAGATAGATATTTTTTATTATATATAGAAAACACCCAGAACACCCTGAACAAATATCTGCAGATTGCACAAATATTTGTTCAGAGGCGGGAATCGAACCCGCAACCTCCTGCGTCGCAGGCGAACCTTCGCCCGCCGCGCCAAAGAGGACGTCAAAAAAAAGAAAAAATTGAATAGACTAATTAGCTTCGGGGCCTTACATTATGCGCGCACTTCGATTATATTGGCACCAGATAAAAAAAAAACTCTAAGTGCGCGCTAGACTCCGATGTGCGTACAAAAGTGTCCCTTTTTTCAATTTTAATGCAACTCTGAACATAGTCCGGTGTTTCAAACTTGTATAAAAATAACTCTACATCTGTGTTACGTTTCTAATGAAACAAACATCTATTTACCGTAACGGGTTTTGAAGACAGGGAAATACCCGTTGATTTCAGTTTCTAGTTACGTTTGACTGGGCAAGTGAGCATCCAACTCACTAGCTAGGGCGGATTACGAACTTCGAAGATTGTGAGGTCCTTAACGAGCGGCTTAGCGGATGATACCGCCGGGAACCGGGTCAGATAGTTCCGTTTGCAGTTGACTGGCTCACTGTTCAGACATCAAGAAGCAAGGTGAATGAAAACTTTGAGCTTACAAATTATGAAGGAATAAAATACGCCCCGGACTTGTTGATAAAATTCGTTGGTATAAGATTTGTCCTGGCTGCTAGCTATGGAATGTGTTATTAGTGGAAGAAAGCGTTAGCCGAGTCAGTCGTGGGAAGCAATGGCGGCGATGAGCTCAGCACTTGTCACGTTTATATTCAACCCACTGTGGCCCATTGAGGATTTGCCTACTCTCGGGGAAAAAGGCGTGTGTCTATGTATGTATGTTTTTAAAAGTCTATAAACCTAAAAATGAAACATGATGTACCTACCTAATACCTATTAAAAATTGCTAGTACATTTAAAAACTGAGTTACGCTGGAGCTTCATAACGGAAACACAACTATAAACTACAGAGCGGAAGTGTCAGATAACAGCGACCTCTGCATCTAAGCTTGTTTGCAGTTTCAATTCACATACGTGGATTAGTTTTGTCGTTCACAAGCTCGATAACGCTGTATGGACCAGCTTAGGACAGCAGCACATAAAGCCCAATCGAAAAAATAAAAAAATAAATGTTCGTTACGTTACATTGTTACTGTTCCAAATTGAACACTGGGGGCAATTTGTCCAACTTTAGAATTTCGAATGAAAAAGTTCGATGGGAGTTTATAGGGAAAAGTATAGCAATATATTCAACGTATTTTGATTAAAATACATAAAAGTTGTCGACAGACAAAAGTGTTGCAACATAGCCTTATTATCAATTTGACCATACCTATTTCTGCCGCAAGTAGTGCTCGCATTGCTGTGTTCCGGTTTGAAGGGTGCCGGTGAAATTACAGGCACATGAGACTTTTCAGCTTTATGTCTCAGGGTGGCGGGCGCAGTGCAATACCACATAGGATGCGTCCTAGGTAGACGTGACCTATGAGTTAATGCACTGTTCATAGGCAGAGGTTACCGCATCAGGTGGGCCATCTGCTGGTACCGTCATTCAAGTAGTATAACAAAAAAAAAGTTATAAGACTGACCAACTGAGTGACTAACTTCAACGCACAGCCTAAACCATTAGTCTTAGAGACCTGGTTTAGGCTGTGCGTTAACTTCCAATTAAAATTGTTTTGAACGAGATCTAGTAAGCAGGTTTTTTTTAATACGTCATAAAGCGCCTTCCAAGAACTTTTATATTATGTTACTTGCTGCTACGGAACCCTTCATGGGCGAGTCTGACTCGCACTTGGCCGCTTTTTTATCATATAGCCGCGTCTCCACCAAGCGCACGAGCTCGCGCGGCAGCCTCGCGATCCAAATGCTGGTCTGTGTGTGTGTGTGTGTGTGCGGACGTGTTTCGGGGCCGTTCGGGCGCACGTTGGCTCGCCCGCTTGCGCTGTTCGTTGTAGAGGTGGTGGTTTTTGCTCGCGAGCGCAAAGGTTTTAAATAATCGTGAATTGCCTCGGACTTCTGATGGCTCGGTCTGCCTCGCGAGGCTAGCCTCAGTTTCTTCGGGCTAATCGCGAAGCTGGCTCGCGAGCCTCGCATCCGACGCTGCCGCGTGAGCCTGTGAGCCCGGTGGAGTACCGGCTTTTGATAAGCAAGCGCACGGCTCAGTACCATCCTTACCTCATTAGTATACCTTGTATTCGCACTAAACATTATACGGTCCCACCTATATAATGCGAACAGCCAAGGAATAGAACACACTTGCTACAGTCATATGTATTTCCTGAAAATTATAGTCTGGGTCTATGATAATTCCTTCCAGATCTTCGTGTTCCATCGTTGGGCAGCATCGTCACTTACCTACAGGTTAGAACGCAGCTAATTGAAGGTCAATTAACGTAAAAAAAGTCAGACTCAGCAAATAAATAGTAGTTTGTGTTTTTACTTATAGTATACAAAGATACATAATTATAATTAGGTACCTACTTAATGTAAAATGACAAGTTAATTAGGATAGAAACCCAAAAACGAGCTGCAAAATAATGAAAAATTCTCATAAAAGTTCCCATTTTCACATTCATGTATAAAACAGCAAAAAGCGTTTCATTGTAATCTCTTTTCTGCGACCTTTTCTGAGTTTCGGACCATTGTAGAACTTTTTACAGAATGGTCAGATGGCCCACGGGTAATAGAAAAAGTTCGTGACCCAAAAAAATATTTGAGGATTAAACAAATATGTGCTTCCATCTACATAGGTAGCTTAAGGCTTGTGACGCAAAATTCAAATTTTTTCATGTTTTTTGCTCATCGCAGCTCATCAACACTTCTTCAGATAGCTAAAACTATGTTGCCGGTAATTATAAGTAAAGTAAAGTAAAGTTTATTATTAAAATATATGAAATAAGTGTGTTACATATATTGTCTAAAACTAATAAAGTACTATGTACGTACTAAATAAAAGCTGTAACAGTAAGTTGTAAAGTTGACAAACATTTGTAAGTGCACAAGCTCCCACCTTAGGAAAACCTGTGTTGTGGGTAGCTAGTTCTCTTTCGTAGTGCGACAATTGTGTTCGTAACTGAGAACGTACTTTGGCTATGAAAGTGCTTGAAACAAAAAAACACTGTAAATACCATTGAAGCACAATTGTAGCTAAATTAATGATATATATGTGATACTATAAATTAAAATTTGTGTGTTAGGTCATATAATTACTGGTAACATAGTTTTAGCTATCTGAAGAAGTGTTGATGAGATGAGATGAACAAAAAACGTTTAAAAAAAAACGCACCACTAGCGAAAGCAACCACCTTAAATGGCTTTTCCGAAGTAAAACATATCCATAAAAATATTTTATTTAGATAGCCTTCTCTTGATTTGATGAGAAAAAAGTAATAGAACTATCTAGTTATTTGGTAGCTCTTGGACTTTTCCAGGGTTATTCCTAACAGTATCATATCTGCCTGATTTATTAGACAATTTATGGCAACAACCCAACTGGTCCATTTAATAATCCACTATTTGCAATATTGGCGTACCTACTCTTATCTATTATTCTAACACCGTCTTAGTGATAAATATTACGTATACAAGAGGCTAAACTAACACGGTGTAGCGTTGTATTTCTGCTTGTCTATTATTTAAGAAAAAAAATGAATAGTCCTTTACCAAAGTATTAAGGCTGAAATTAACGGTATCACTTGAGCACCATTTCAATACAAATGAAGGAGTCGGTATATTAGCAAAGCAAGCTTTGGTCGTAGCTTAGCTTTTAAATGTAACTCATGATAGATCAACCCCCCAAATATTTATACCGCTATACATTATAAAGAAAAGAAAACGAGCGGACCTTACAATTGTCGCATATGAAGTAACATCTACTTAACCCAACCAACCAGTATGAATGTGGTACGTTCTCCTAACAAAATGGTATCAGAAAGTGGTAGCAGCAGCTCCCAGCCTGACTTATCAAAACTTCATCACACTGAACATGAGACAAGCAGTATTTTTCTGCGAAAAAGAAAGGCACCGGACAACGATTTTGCCTACCAATTCAGTAAGTTTAGGGAAGAAATTTTGGGCATACTGATAGCATCAAGCAGAAGTAACAAAGAAAACATTAACACTATAAGCCAAAATATATCATCAATCAAAGATCAACTATCTGATATAAAGGCGACAACTGAGCACCTCATAACAGAGAACAACAATGTTAAGTCACAAATCACGAAATTAACAGACACTGTCAAAGAAAATGAGGTAAAAATTGAGGCCTTACAAAATGAAGTACATCGACTCACATCGACTCAGTCCACGTCACTACCAGTGCTGGCACCACTGTGCCATGATGACCTGATCGTCGAGATTCAAGAGCGCGCAGAACGGAGTAAAAACGTGATAATGGTAGGACTATCTGAGCCACAAGTTGATACTGCGGTTGAAAGACTAGATAAGGATAAATGTGAAGCACAAAGAGTTTTGAAAGCGGTCGCTCCAGATTGCTCAGTCAAGAGAGTTCAACGACTTGGCAAATACGACAGCATGAAAACGCGTCCGCTTAAAATTAGTTTTGCCTCTCAAGATACAGCAAAATCTATACTACGCAATAAGAATATTATGAACGTGGAAGGTGTACGTATATTTTCTGACCAGACGCCCTATCAGCAAAAGTTCATGGAAAACCTGAGGAACGAACTTAAACAGCGACAGAAAAATGGAGAGATAGACCTAAAAATAAAATTTGTCAAAGGAACGCCTAAAATTATAAAAGATCAGTCAAAAAACTAGAAACAGAGAACATTACAATTACAAGACACAAAGTACCAACTACTACCTACGAAATTGCTGATAACTATGAAGATATTAAAACTAGTACGAAAGCTATAAACTTCCTTTACGCGAATGTTTGCAGTATTGTTAAACGTGGCAAACTTGATGAAATCAGATGCATAATAGAAACCTTTCCAACAACGCTACATATTATTGTACTCACGGAGACATGGATAAAGGGTGAAAATGAAGCTATGAGACTTAAAATAACAAACTATACGCACTATTACAACTACAGAACAGCCAAAAGAGGAGGTGGTGTATCTATATATGTGCACAACAATCTAAAACATGAATTCCTGGAAGAAAAATGTGAAAAAAATAATCATTTCCTATGGATACATCTTGATAAGCTTTCATTAGATATCGGAGCCAAATACAAACAACCAGCAGTGAATGTGAGTCAATTTCTTGAGTTGTATTCTACCCATCTGGCAAAAAGAAAAAGAGCTATTGTTTTTGGAGACATAAATCTGAATCTACTGAGCAGGGAAAAATCTACAAAGGAATATAAGATTATGCTCAAAGAAAATGGTTACAAATTATTAAATAAATCTGATAAGGAACATTGTACACGTGAAACCAGCACCTCGAAGACTATACTAGATCATATTTGCATAAACTTACCAGATAACACTTTCCACATGGCCATAATCGAAAGCTCTCTATCGGATCACAAACAAATTTACCTTGAAGTTAATAGAATACAACCTGAACGTCCAAAAAAATTACACTATGAAGCAGTTAACTACATTAAGTTGTATGAAACAATAAGACAGGAGATGACATCTGCAAACCTAATGAATGAATATAAAAGACTAGAGGACTTACTGCAAAAATCAATTTCCAAGGACAAAGTAATGAAGGCCAAATTGCAAAACGCACCTAAGGCGGACTGGATTAACAAAGACATGATCAAATCTATTAACATAAGGAACATACTATGGCACAAGCTGAAACAAAATCCTAAAGACGAAGAAAACAGAAATAAATTTATAAAACAGAGAAACTTCACACGTCGCTATATGCAAACGACAAAAAATCAATACTATCATAACGCTTTTCAAAAATGTGAGAGAAATCCTTTAAATATGTGGCAATTAATAAATAGCTTAGTTGCAAAACAAACCAAGAAGTAGCTCCGTTCCATCAAAACTAAATACTCCCCTAGGCCAAATCACTGAAACAAAAGACATATCCGAACATTTCAATAAGTTTTTTTCTAACATAGGTTCGCAGTTGGCGAGTCAAATCCCAAAGGAGTATCACGATAATCCAATAAATATACTATCTAAGGAATGAAAATCTACTGACAAATTACTACATTTTGAGCCTGCTACTGTAGATGAGATTGACAAGATAATCGATAGCTTAGACACAAACACAAGCACGGGTATAGATGGAATCAGCACTAAGGCAATCAAATGCGTTAAAGGCCTACTTTTTAATGAAATTACTAATATAGTTAACAAAAGCTTATGCGAAGGTCACATCCCTGATCCTTTAAAAATAGCCAAGGTTAGCCCTATTTACAAGTCAGGTAATAAATTGGACTCCGGGAATTATCGACCAATATCTGTTTTACCCGTCCTATCGAAGGTATATGAAAAAATATTACACAGCCGCCTCAGTGAATATCTTGCCAGTACAAATTTTCTTTTCAAAAAGCAATACGGGTTCCTTTCTAAGTCCAACACACTTGCCGCAACGATGGATCTAATTACAATGATTAAAGTCAACATCGACCAAAAAAAAATAACGCTAGGCATATTCATAGACCTTAAAATAGCCTTTGACACAGTGAGCCATAAAATACTTATCATGAAATTGAAGGTGTTGATGAAATAGCCCTTGAAATGTTCCGATCGTACTTAATGAACAGACAGCAAATCGTTAAAATTTATGGCCACCAAAGTGCTCCTCGGGAAGTTACTTACGGGGTTCCACAGGGATCAATTTTGGGACCGTTGCTATTCCTTATTTACATCAATAACATCTGCGAAATAGGTTTAAACGGTGACGTCACTCTGTATGCCAATGACACAAGCCTATTTTATACCGGCCATTCAATTGTTTCCCTCATAGAACCAGCGCAACACGATTTGGACCTATTACATGTCTGGTTACAATCTAACTTACTTACTATAAGCACGACAAAAACCAACTACATTATATTCGCAACAAAGAACAAGAAAATTGGAAATTATAATGCCCTATCAATCAACGGTGAATTAATCAACAAAGTTAATAAAGAAAAGTACCTAGGCCTCACTATAGATAGCCAGCTAACCTGGAAACCACACATAGAAACTGTGCGAAGCAAATTGACAGCGGTCTCAGGTGCCATGCGTGCCATTGTACGGTGCCTTCCCAGGCAAGTACGGTATACCATATATAACTCTTTGGTTAAATCTCAACTAGATTACCTGATTGAAGTATGGGGAATGGCTACAAAAACAAATTTAAATATATTGCAAACGACACAAAATAAAATAATCAAATCATTATTTGGATACAACTACTTAGAACCTACTTTTAATATTTACAAACAAACTAAGCTAATGAACCTTAATCAAATGTATAAAAACAACACATGCTTACTTGTTAGGAAAATACTAAGTAAAGACGTACACTCACAGATGATATTCACAAAGAAAAACAGTATCCAGAAACAAATAACAAGACAAGCCAATAATATTATTCTAAGAGCGCCTAGGTCCAATTATGGGAAAAAAAACATCTTGTACGAAGGTGCGCAACTGTACAATAAACTACCAAAAGACATTAAGGAGATGAAGTCATTAATAACATTTAAAAGATTGCTTAAAGCTCATATTATAAATGATTACTCATTAATAAAAAAATGATTATATAACCATACTACTGAAACATATCAACAAATTCATATCTTTGGTGAAACATCTCATTGATATTACTCACTGGTGCGTAAGCCTTATAAACATTATCGCGATAGCAGCACGGGCGTTGCTCGCTTGCTAACAACTAGTACTAACTACCCACTATCGACTTTTTTTTTTGAACTTGTTTATATTTTGTATTGTATTAGCCTTTGTTTTTATCTTTTTCTATTTACTTAGTAACTAATACTATTTTTATTACGCTGTAAGGCACACTACTTTATACACTATCTTAAGGTTTTCTCATTAAGTGAATTTTGTAATTCTTTTGAGAAATAAATATCTTTAACCGTATCTGACATCTCACCTCCTTGGTAATAAGCAACATGGCTGATAGTAGTTTATTATTTTTCAAGTGTAAACCACACTTTATGGATAACATTAAATTCAAATGTAACCCAAAAATTTTGTTCCAGCGGGACTCGAACCCGCAACCTTGTCTGTAATCGGCGATGCCTTTACTAATTCGGCTATAGAATGAGCTATGACGCTGAAGACGAAATTTGTGGGCACTATCAACTCTGCTATAGCGCTGATGGTAGCCATCTTCAGGTGTTTTATTAGAAACCTTCAGTTCAAATTCCGAAATTAGTACTTTAGGTTTTTTTTTTGGGTTACATTTAAATTTAATGGCTGATAGTACCAACCTCTCGTAAATTCGTTTTGAAAGCATATGTTTTTTAAAATAAGAGTCGTGGAACCGTGAGCTGATCAAAATTAACCTAAACAATGCCAGGCTACTCTTAATCATCGAGGAGTTCCATGTCCTGTTGTCTCCATCATCAGATCCGCTCGTTATCACCATAATATAGTACTGTCATAGGAACTTGACAAGTACCTATGCGACATTTCAGCTCAATCGGTTGGGTGGAACTGGACTAAAATCCAGTTGCAACATCTGACCAACAAAATGAAGTTAGATAAGAGCTTTCAAAATCCATAGTTTCATAAATATTTGAAATATTACTCGATTAATACCGTGGTGTGTCCAACCTAAGAATATACCCCTTTGTCTCCTCCCGTGGATGTCGTAAAAGCCGACTAAAGGATTACCCAGACTTGTTTGTAAGAAAGCGTTAGCTGAGTCAGTCGTGGGAAGCAATGGCGGCGATGAGCTCACCACTTGTCACGTCTATATTCCACGATGGTGCAACCCACTGTGAAAAGAGGCCTATTGTGGCTCTGCCTACCCCTTCGGGGAAAAAGGCGTGTGTCTATGTATGTATGTATGTATGTATGTTTGTAAGATTCATTGGTATAAGATTTGTCCAGGCTACTTGTTTATTAAGGAATGTGATATTACTGAAGGAAAGCGTTAGCAGAGTCAATCGTGGGACGCAATGGTGGCGATGACCTCACCACTTGTCAAGTGTATTTCCCACGATGGTGCAACCCACAGTGAAAAGAGACCCATTTCGGGGAAAAGGCGTATGCCTATGTATGTATATATGTATGTAATCACTGTTATGTAAACAACCTAACATATATAAGAATAGCGTGATATGAATAGCCTAGCCCATCCGATCGACTTGGTAACCGAGATTCCTCTCAACCGCAAGCATTTTTATTTTTACAGCATCTATGGAAGCTTGCGTCAACTTTAAAATAAAAATACACCCTCGCCTTTTCCAGTGTTTGCAAAACCACGGCGATGTTTTTTAAATATTCTATAGTTAACGTACAGAATGTGAGAACAAAAAGCAGCTGAAATATTACAGAATAATGTAGAAAAACATGTTCATATAGAAAATACTATGGAGAAATATCAGCAATATTATAGGTTATGAAAACTTAAGTACTAATAACTTAATAAGTAATGTACTAATAAGTATTGTAAAAACTAAAATAATACTATACATGCACACTATTGACAAACACTATTGACTATTGGATCGATGTATTGTATTGTATTATTTTAATGTACTGTAAGTATTTATGGTATGTATGTGTAAGATTGTAATATTTTAAGTAGTTTTTACAAGTTTATGTTGTTAGTTAATAGATAGGTATTTGTCTTTAATTATTTTTTCACTTCTTTTGTACCTATAATATACATACAACCCCGGCCATTCTTCCTAACTTATAAAACTAACTCTATCGAAAGGTTGTCTAGAAGAAATCGTTCCTAAGCGATAAGACCGCCCATTGTACTTTTAATTATATAGTTAATTTTGTTTCTTTTTGTTCGTATTATTATTTATAAGGTGTACAATAAGGTATTTTCTATCTATCTTCTATCTATTGACGACCTCTGTGGCGCGGCGGGCGACGGTTCGCCTGCGACGCAGGTTGCGGGTTCGATTCCCGCCTCGTAACAAATATTTGTGCGATCTGCAGATATTTGTTCAGGGTGTTCTCGGTATTTTCTTTGCATAATAAAAAATATCTATCGACGTAATGTATTTAAAAGTATATCAGTTATCTAGTACCCATTACACAAGCTCTGCTCAGCTTGGGGCTAGATAATGTTGTGTGAACTGTCCAGCATATTTTTTTTTTTTGTTTTTTTTTTTGCTATATTTTCTGAAGAAGGTTGGTGGGGCATTGGGAGGGGGTGGGATCACGACACTACCAGTGCTAAGCCGGAAGAGTTTTGTAGTTTTCTATAATGATTGTGTTTCACTTGTGCTAATTGAACAGGTATAGAAAATATAATTTGACAAAATATTATGACTACCTTTAGATCGCTTGCAGCGGTCTTCAGGTAGCACAACTGTTTCATATGTTTTTGTACATACCTTGTTTATAGTTGTATAATTCTTTCTGTAAATAAATGTTGATAAGAACCCGGACTTGTTGATAAGATTCGTTGGTATAAGATTTGTCCTGGCTGCTAGCTTATTATGGAATGTGTTATTACTGGAAGAAAGCGTTAGCCGAGTCAGTCGTGGGAGGCAATGGCGCCGATGAGCTCACCACTTGTCATGTCTATAATCCACGATGGTGCAACCCACAGTGAAAAGAGGCCCATTGAGGCTCTGCCTACCCTTTCGGGGGAAAAGGCGTGTGTCTATGTAAGTATGTATGTAAATAAATGATTTAAATATTATGACTTAATGTAAATTATCTATGCTTTGTCTCTTATCGCATACCAACCCAAATTATTTTAATCATCATCATCATCAGCCTACAGAAAACCACTGCTGGACATAGGCCTCCCCCATAGAATGCCACGACGAATGGTCTTGAGCCGCCTCCATCCACCGTCTTCCTCCGACCTCTATACATACATACATACATAGACACACGCCTTTTTTCCCGAAAGGGTAAGCAGAGCCTCAAATGGGCCTCTTTTCACTGTGGGTTGCACTATCGTTCGAAATAGACGTGACAAGTGGTGAGCTCATCGCCGCCATTGCTTCCCACGACTGACACTGCTAACGCTATCTTTTAGTAATAACACATTCCTTAAATAAGCTAGCAGCCAGGACAAATCTTATACAAACGAATCCCACAAACAAGTCCGGGTAACAATTATCAATATAAAAAACCGATGGCAAAGAACGTTGTACATTAAGTACATTGGTTTAAGATTTAAAAAAAAACACAAAACTTCGCATACATGTCAGTCGACAACATAAAGTAAACGCGATATAGGCTGCGCGAGATAGGCAAGGTATTAGGTTAACTTTATCGAATAGAGTGCCACTTTTCGGATTTACCATGAAATAAATTCAGTTTGTGATAAGCACGCAATTTCGAGAGGGTGCCCTGAATGCTTTGTAAAAGTCCTATAGAACCAATGGGAGTTACTTACTGGTCGAACTTACTGGTAATGTCAACATGAACATCAGTGGTCAGTAAAAATATTTTCAAAAAGCGTGGCCTATAAGTTGGTCAGTGGCATCTTTCAGCCAAATGCCAGTCCAGGGCAGGGCCAGTCACCGATGGTCAAAGAACTAGACGCTTTTATTTTAATGGAGTAGTCACTGCAGAATCCGGTGGCTGAGTAAGCCGACCGATATCATGAATGCCTATAATTTAGTAACAAATGAGCCGGTCACGAAAGGCACCGCGTAAAGCGTTGCCCCGGTGTGAAATACCGCGTTGATCTGGTAAATAAACTGAGTTTTTTTTGGAGACAAGCGCCGATTTCCTGAAATGCCCAATATTCCTTCGCTAGAAATGTAGACACCCAGGATCGAGAGACTGTTTGGTATGGGAAGGGAATGCTCTGAAATCGTGCATCAAGGAGAAAGGAGAAACAAGGAAAATCCTTTTCAAAGGTGAAAACAAAGCCTTTTTTTAACTACTTGAAAGACTGAACTTAAGCGACTTATCTGACTTATCTGATGTTAAGCGGTAACCTCTGCCTATAATTCTCATGTGCCTGTATATTCACCGGCATACCCTTCAAACCGGAGCAGTTGCAAGCACTACTGCTTTGCGGCGGAAATAGGTATGGAGGTAGTACTTTCCCGAACGTACTTTCTCACAAAAAAGCTTATTCTAAAAATGTTGGGTAAGACTCAAGTCTATGACTCAAGACTTGGATCTTGGCGGGGTTCGATTTTACCAAAATTAGTTGCCCTCACTCTGAGACCAACTTAAGTGAGTACCAACCTCGGATACAAATCTGTTCCGGTATGGATGTTCGTGAAGTGGGTTTTTTAAAGTATTCTTTGATGAAAAGTTTATGAATTTCCTTACAAAGGACGAACATTATTTAAATTAAAATGTTCTTACATTTCATTTAAGCCGAAGCAATCATTTCCCGGCTATTAAACAATTACCCAAACGAACGATCCCCGAGTAATTACGTTACCTAGATAACTGTAATGAGCGCATTTCTTTCGCGGAATTAGATGTCTAAGTTTCGAGCGCCAATTCCATTTTCTGTTATTGTCAAATAATTGTTTTATTGTAAAAAGTTTTTAACAGACGAGAATTGGTTTTTACCATAATGGGTTGTATTCCAATTTTTTCAACTACGAACAGTTTTAAGGAAATCAAAGTCGTGCTAATCTGATGATGGAGATCGAAGGTGGATAACGGTTAGATTTTTATATATGTCAAATAATGCAAGCTGAATTTGAAACTGGAACTTGAATTTGGAACTTTTTGACATGCTGTTAAGCTAAAACTTTACATAACTGTCAAGTTCCAATGACAATACAATTATTTAACGTGACAGCGAGCTGATCTCATGATGGAGACAGAAGGTGGACTATAGAACTCTTCTATGAATAATACTAACACGGCCGTGTTTAGGCTCATTTTGATAAGCACACAATTCCGATCACTACTATTAACAAGTAATTAATTTTGTAAAAATAAAAAACCCTTAACGCAATGAAACGGCTGAACCGATTTTGATCAAACATAGCTAAGAACACACCCGACATATTCACCATTCAAACAAAAAAAAACTAAATCAGTTTATCCGTTTGGGAGCTACGATGGGACAGACAGATAAACACACACATACACACATTTGTCAAACTTATAACACCCCTTCGTTTTTCTACGGGGGATAAAAAAGCTTATCTTGAAAAAAAAAAACTAGTACCTTTTTAATGATCTCTTCTGTATCTTTCTATCTGAACACTTCAACGGCCTTAATTTCTGTCTTAACTTCTGAATGAATTGAAGATTTCTGATATTTGACTTACCTCCGTTTCGGGAAGAAAAGATCCGCCGTAAAAGTTAATAAAACTTCCTAATTGTTATCACTGCACACTTCCGCAGAACTTTCAATTAGTCTGCCGAAGACTGAGATCTGAAACAATGAATGAACTTGTGAGTTTTTCCGATAATTATTTCATTCCAAATGGACCAATTTGGACAATCACTCAAATAATTTCAGGAACATTTAAATCTCTCAAAGAATTTATTAAACTTTTTCAGGAATTGACCGTTTATTTATGGAATTTTCCTTAATAAGTTAAATTTTCCGTTACATAATTAAATAACCGAATAAATAATATTATCCCAAGATAGATAGATAGATAGATAGATAACAGTTTATTGCAAACCACAAAAATAAATATAACATTAAAAACAATCAGAAAAATAAGTACCTATCAGGTTAAAGATATTTATTCTCAAAAGAAATTACATTTCGCTTAATGAGAAATTACTAATTTAAACTTAAGTTCTAAAATAAACAATGAGCATGCAGAACGTTGTGAGTAAAATTATTAAGTAGGTAAGTAATTATACAACAACAAAACACTATACGACTTATTAACATTTGCAGCGAAGTTATATCAAGTAAACATGTAAAAGGAGCTTTGAGCTTGTGCTCATTTAATATTTGCATCTAAGTATGTGTCCACAGTAATAAAAATAAATAAGTGGGTACAAGTAGAAAAGATTGCTCGGTTGGCGGACGGACGGAACCTAACGGAACGGACCTATGGAAGTACAATGGGCGGTCTGGCCCAAGCCCTTCCATGTATCCCTATCTTTAGCTGACTCCCAACATCCTCGAGAATCCAATCGATTCGAGACGTCGAGACCATCCAACGAATACGTATTAGGTCAATGATTTTTGTTTAATGCGTTCTTAATGTTAGTTAATGTTTTATCTGTGGTTTTATTAAACAATTTGAATTATGAATATGATATCATAATTGAAATTGATCAACACTGTTACACGAGTATTTTAAACACACCAATTTGTCCAGCACTCCAGAGCTGTATTGATGCCAAATAGCCCGCCGATATGAAATACCTGAGTTATGTATTGTTCCAACACAACCCAGTTCTATTTACATTCGGAACTCGTATAAATTCCTCTCTATTAATATATTGAAATAGACGTATTACAGAAGCTAATAAATCAATTGTAGTTTCAACTAGTCGGATTACCTACTGGGGCATGTACCAAAAGACGGTAACAGCAGACAATACCTATTTATAACTAGTACGCTTTAGCTCGCGTCTTAACAAGATAAAAAGTAGATAAATAAAAGATAAATCCAGGTTATAATCTATCTGTGCACCAAATTTCATCGAAATTGATTCAGCCGTTTCGGCGTGATTGAGTAACATACATCCAAATATCGTAACTTTTTTTTTATTCCACCGACTTAGAGCACTGCTTACATCCTTATATGTCTACCGAGGTAGCAAAAAAGCATACGGCCCACCTGTTGGTAAGCGGTTACCGTAGCCTATGGACGCCAGCAATACCAGAGGCACTACAAGCGCGATGCCGACCCTTTAAAATTTTCCAAACACCCCTTTTGAAGAACCCCATACTGTAGTGACTTGGGAAAACCTCAGCAGGTATCATTCCACAACCGTGAGTGTTCGCGGGAGGAATTTCCTCTGAAATGAATCCTCTGCCGATGGCGTCTCTCCTCAGACCTAAGGGCTCAATACCGTTCGTGAGCTTGGTATTGTAATTTTGTCATACAAAGTTTCCATTTTGTTATAACGTAAAACACCACCGATCGCGTGCGACTAAGCCATAGACTGGTGTATATGGTTTAGTTCGACAACCATGTCGGTGGTGTCACGAATCCGATTTTGACAACGAAAAATTTACAGTCAAATCAACACGTCATTTGCCCTGTCCTTACTATAGTAATATGTTTTTGGGGTAGGTTACAGCTGCACCTATTTAATATGTTTCAAAATTGTCATCTACACTTCTACACTAATATCTACACTTTACACTAATATTATAAAGAGGAAAGATTTGTATTTGGGTGTGTGTGTGTGTGTATGTGTATGTTTGTAATGAATAAACTGAAAAACTAATGTGCCGATTTCAACAATTCGACCCTGAGTGACATACCAGGGGGGGATAGGAGGGGGGGGGGGGGGGGGGGGGGGGGCTGTTTTTCATCCTGAAACTACACGTACGAAGCCGGGACGAGTCGCTAGTCATAAATATTTTCGTTCATGAGAGCAATGGTTCGTATTTCGATATATTCCGTTCCTAGTTTTTTGACGATTTGTTTAACTGAGAGTGTATTTTGATAGAGATACCTAAAGTTTTAAATCTTTGGAGATACCCTGGTCATTTACAAGTAGGTGTACCTATAGGTTCATTTCGCACTGTGATGTTAGATTGTACAGGTAGTAAACATTATTTTAGCACATAAGCTTCCTCCATCAGTCAGCGTGTGGGCCGTAATCCATCAATCAGGCCCAACGGGTATTGGTCACAGATTCAGAATTTATTACGTGGTATTAGGTTTGGTTGCTAGGGACATGCTGGGTTCTTTACGATGTAAAGATTGTTGGGATAATTAGTAGTACCTACTTATATAAAAAATATTATTAAAAAACACGGCTGATATGATTTTAATTATTTTTATTTTTATACTACTTGGATGACGGAACAAGCAAGAGGCCCACCTGATGTTAAGCGGTAACCTCTGCCTATGAACGGTGCATTACCTCATAGGCACTATATAGGCACTGAACACTGTAACACTGTAGGTGTAGGTGTAGGCTATAGGTTTTTTTTTTTTTTTTTTGGTCATTGGTCAACAGAAACTATTTTTTTTCGTGAGAACTTACGTGCAGTATTTGGGTACCTGCGTGTTTTTAGAAGTTACTCCCCTAGCTTTATTTATTGAATACAAATACGATCAGCTTCAGATGTTTTTTTTAAAGTTTGGTCTTTTTTAAGCCCCGTCGGAAAAAGTGGGTGTTATACGTTTGACCGCTATGTGTGTCTGTCTAAACGGGTGAACAGATTTGAGCGCGTTTTTTTAAATTAAAAAGCAGTTTTTCTAGCGATGGTTTATTGGTTTTTTTACGTGATTTATAAAAATCGGTTCAGCTGTATCATTCCGTTGGTGGTTTTTAAATTTCTTTTTGTAATTTGGAGATCATGGTCACCCAAAGATATTAAAAAAAAAAAAACATTCTGTGCGTATCGGGATGATGTGCAGATTCTAATGATACCTCAATCATCCAAATATGTTTAGAAGACATTCATACATACATGGACCCTGAAAATAATACACTAATTTTTTGGGGCAGTCGTGTAAAAACTTGATGTAATTATTGTTAGTATATTAATAGTAGAGTAACAATTGCAACGTTTTCCTCTCTGTTCAGGAGGCCACGTTTTGTATCTAGATTATCATAACATCATACACAGGGATAGAATAACCACTTATAATAATAAGTAAGAACTTGGTGTTTGTACTCTAAAAAGGGAAATAATAACTGTGTACGGTCCAACCGACAACTTTTTACTTGATATTCTAAGCTTCTAGTTCTCTCCCGCTGAACAAAAGCGGTGTGATGATGAATAATCTAGAGCTACATATATTGATTGATTGATTGTTGTAGCGAGTTATAACTTCAACTTCATAACTACAAATTATTAAGCTAACTTAACATACATTGATTCATCTAAACATATTTTAATAATTTAAATTCTTTGTATCTCCTAAAATTATCATAATTCTGTTTTTCTACTTAATCAAAGAAGAGAAGAAGAGCGAGACCCTCTAACACATGTATTTTTCTTACTTAAAAGACCAATGTTATTGTATTCTAGATTAAGTTTAATGAAATAAAATATTTGTATTTGTATTTTTATTTATCTATGCTATCATTATTGCGACTCCGATAGCCAAGTATAATAAAATTGAAGTGTGTGTGTCTAAGATTCAAAATATTGACAAAATATACCGTTTTTAGAATTTTTGTAACATGAAAGTTTGTTACTAATAGGCTCCTGAAACGGCTAAACGGTTTTCTTTAAAGTTTTTTTTTGAGTTTTAAATAAGAATGTTAACTTAAATAGTGTACTGTCCCATTTCGATATCTTGCAGCAGAAGATAGGAATGTACAGCGTGACCGAAGTCGCGTGTACGGCTGGTAGATAGATAATAAATCCGCAATCCGCCCACTCCACAGTCATAACAAAGCTAAACAAAACTCACTTAATCATAAATGCATTGTTTGCGGCTCGCCAATAAAGCTGAGTAGTGGTAGTAGCTAGTTCAGACCGGCCTTGGTGTGCCATTCGTTTGCTACTGAAGACGGCAATAGCCTCTAACTTTAAAACTAAAATAAAACTGACTTCCGCTATTGTGTTCGACTATCGGACGATGATGTCTGGACTTGTTTGTAAGATTCTTTGGCATAAGATTTGTCCAGGCTGCTAACTTGTTATTACTGGAAGAAAGCGATAGCAGAGTCAGTCGTGTGAAGCAATGGCGGCGATGAGCTCACCACCTGTCACGTCTATTTCCCGCGATGGTGCAATCCACAGTGAAAAGAGACCCATTTGAGGCTATACCTACACTTTCGGGGAAAAAGGCGTGTGTCTATGTATGTTTGTATGCTGTCTACTGCTGGACATAGGCCTCCCCATAGAATTCTACGACGAACGGTCATGAGCCACCTGCAAGTAAAAAGTGAGCATGGGCCAAATTCATTGTGTATACTTGCCTTACGCTACCTCCTAGTAGTATCTTCACGGATCTTAGTGAGATCGTAGGAGTTTAATAGTAGTAGAGCTTTTTTGTGAAAGAGTTCGTCCGGGGAAGTACTACCACCATACCTATTTCTGCCGCAAAGCAGTAGTGCTCGCATTGCTGTGTTCCGGTTTGAAGGGTAAGGGTACCGGTGAAATTACAGGCACATGAGACGTTTCATCCTTATGTCTCAGGGTGGCGGGCGCAGTGCAATGCCATATAGGGCGCGTCCTAGGTGGGCGTGTCGTATGAGGTAATGCACTGTTCATAGGTAGAGGTTACCGCTTAACATCAGGTGGGCCATCCGTCATTCAGAAGTATAAAAAAAAAAAAAAAAAAACTGAGGATGTATTCTTCATCGGAACTAAAGCCATGAGCGTGATGTAGGTATGTAACGTCTATAGTATTATTTTATCTGTGGTAACATGTAGGTACATTCATTTTATTGTGATATAATGCGCGTCATGTAAAAAGAACGATGGCGGTCAAGTTCCAGCGTTCTTTTTACATGACGCATACTACACTGTATACAGTAAACGATAGTCTACGAGTATCTATACTAATATTATAAAGAGGTAAGATTTGATTGTTTGCATTGAATAGGCTCCGAAACTACTGAACCAATTTCAAAAACTATTTCACTGTTGGGAAGCTACACTATACCCGGGTGACATAGGCTACATTTTATTTTCAAAAAATAAGGGATCCGTACTAAAACTTCAATAATGTAACCAAATGTATAAAAAAAATATGTATTGGATAAACTCCAAAACTACTAAACCTATTTTAAAAATTCTTTCACTTATATAAAGCTAAATTATCAGTGAATAACATAGGGAACTGATTAAGCAGATTTTGATGGTATATGGTGGATGGAGGTATTAAATGTTTTTAAATTTGACATAACCGAGTGTTCTGTAAAAATCCTAAGGTGAATAAATGATATGAGTTTGGTTGGGGAGGGGGGATTTCGACACTACCCGTGCAAAGCCGGGGCGAGTTGCTAGTATATAATATTTATACATGCTCCCAATATATGCAGCTGTAGTCACCCACCGAAGCTCTCAGTTATCTAAACATTAGCAGCGAATCACTTCCAATGCGATATCGCTGCATTTTCGTATTCGATAACCTGCAAATTTTAAATCCCTAATGCATTGATATAAGCTGTATGTTTGTACGAAGCCAAATTCGCACGTCTCAGTGTATATGTACAAATGTTGGCCAAAACAAAATACGCTTTTCGAAGGTTTAGCTTACTATGAAGCTGGAAATAAACCTACCAATCATTAATTTTCACATTTTTTGTTTTTGTTCCGATATCAATGTAATTAATGTTCGTATTTTGAAAGTCCAAAATTAGAAACGTTTCAAAAAATAACTCTAAGTAACAACTAAAAAAAATCGGTTGGTTTTTGGAGGCCTAACTCGAATTTTGTTCCTAACCGGAAGTCGAAAATAACTCGCAAACGGAAGTAACGGAATCGACGTAGTTTATTCCTACCAATCTGACTTGAGACCTTGACAGCATCAGAAAAATACAGAATGTAATTTTTTTCTCATTTGGCCGTTCGAGTTCTGGTTCAGAAATCTTTGAATACTGTATTTTGCAAAAATAAAATATCATGAACCTTCAGTATGAAAATTCATACCGAGTGCTTATCAAAATGTGAGTTCCGAGTCTGGGTGTTGTGGTATCATGGTACTCGTAGTTCCTGATACCCACGACACGGGATCCTATATGTGACAGTTGGGTGATATGTTAAGTGATGATGGCGCGGGTATGTCTGTATATGATAAGAAATGGCAAATGAGGTTAAAATACAGCACACATTTTTTTTCTACAATATACTACTTTCTCGTATTATCTGTAATATCCCAGTGAAACTTTTCACAAAACATCCGCTGTAATTGTATCTCTAGAGATCTGTAACAACGAGTTTTATGGAACTTTTTGTCGTTTAATATCAGGGCACTTAAACGGATCGCGGCATGAAATTTTCTCTTCAGAATTTAATTTAATTTAACTAGGTTATTATGAGTGGATTGTTGTGGACTACATTTTTATACTTTTGTATTCTTCTTGGATCATGAAAATTAAACAAACATTTTAGTTTATCATGCTTCACAAATAAGCTAAGGAGTGGAAAACACTACCGTCGCCTGCCTTTCCTGAAAACTATAATCTGGGTCTCTTTTAGTCTAGAGTGAATGGGTGCCTTCTAGACCTTTGTGCTCCATCTTCGGCCACATCGTCACTTACCAGCAGGGGAGATCGTGGTAAACAAAGGTCTATCAATGTTAAAAAAAAACTCTTGTTGCGAGTTACCCTGTGCACTCACTCAGTTGTCTGTCTGTACTAACTTATTACCTATCTTGTACTATTATTTATTTTGTGCTATTGATAAAGTCAATAGTATTGTGGCGCTACTAGATATAGATATAGGTACTTAGTATTGTGCGTAGAGTAGGTTTATTATTACTTTTCATCTTTATGTATCAGGGTGGCGGGCGCAGTGCAATGCCACATAGGGTGCGTCCTAGGTGGACCTGACCTATGTGATAATGCACTGTTCATACGCAGAGGGTACCGCTTAACATCAGCTGGGCCATCTGCTTGATCCGTCAATACCCACCCTTCTTAAATGCAAGTACCTTTTCAGTTCAACTCCTTCATAAAAACTTATTTCATAACAAATTAGGTGAAGGTACACACAAATTGAATGGGAACCTATTTAATTGTTTTGTAACAGAATCGGATACAGCTCCGGGCAGTTTCCATTCTGAAATTACCCAAGTTATTATTTTCCTGTTATATTGTTAATAATTAGAAAACCATGTTTTGGCCCTTTTCTGTTATATCTATTAAGAGTAGGCAGATATTGGAATTAAATGATGATAATAATACAAGTACTTCTCGCCCGTTCTGTCTTGGTTGTCCTCAAGTATGGTGGCCTAGAAAAGGGCCTCAAGAACCAGTGTATTCAGTGCGCCTTGCAGTGTTTCTTTCATGCATATCATATCTTCGATTTTTAGGTTCTAGGTCATGCCGGTGACGATCCGGCCTCACGATGTTTTCTTGCACCGTTTGAGAGTACGTAATATTGCGCACACATGCTTTTCGAGTGGAAAAATATATTGGTGAACAACCGGGATTTGAATCCACTACATTAGGATCGTATGTCAGGTCTCCACTAAACCACCAGTGCTCTCAATGTACATACATTTAGGATCCCCTGTGTGGTGGATATCAGGAACTAGTGGATTAGTAAGGATATCCCTACACCCAGACCCGGAATGACTTGGACGAATAAGTTTTTTACTTTGTAAGTTTGAAGAAGAATAGTTCGGCTAGTAGTAGTAAATACTGGGAAAAAATACCAAACATAAAATCTACTAAGGAGGTCAGTAGTAAGAGGGTAAAAAAAACCCTGTAATCCCAGTACTGGTCCATTCGTGGTTCCACGGGTAATCAACGGTATAAATATATGTAGTTCAAATAATTGTCCCTCAGCGGTAATCAAACCAGCACTCTTCTTTTGATGCCAAACATAATAATACTCATATAATTTTTTACAAACACACATTTTGGCGCCAAAAAACCTCAATTTTGTTAAATATAATTTGAATATTCACTGTGTATATTAAAATTCGCGCAATAAAGACGAATCTAATGACATATCATTCGTCAAATTCGGTTCAGCCGTTTAGTAGTTATGAGAGAACATAGGGCGGACATACATACATGCATGTCAAATACATAACTCTCCATTTTTATCACCACAGTTGTGTTATGTCGGGTTAAAGATGCCCACAAATTTTAAAGACTTCTTGCTTGACGTTTGTGGTTTTTGTAACCATAAATCCATTAGAAACCAACTGTACCGACCACTACCCCATAGATAGGTTAACAACTGTACCGACCACTACCCCATAGATAGGTTAACAACTGTACCGACCACTACCCCATAGATAGGTTAACTTAGATAACTAAAACTTATTGCTTACTTAAACTAAAACTGATAGTAGTGATTGCTCACCAAGTTGATAGTTGTTTTACCACAGACAGTCTCAAAGGCGAACCAACAGTTGTTTATCACAGTTGCGTGCGAGTAATCAGAGCTGTAGTTATTGTTCTGAGAATCAGAGTTGATGGCGCTGAGGTTCCGTTGTCTGAGACGATTTGTCAAACTGTGAAACTGCGATCGGTTGATGTATCACACGAACTGCACGCAATAAGGTTTCCTTGGAAACAGGGGTACACAACTCCTTCATTTATCACCAGCCTAGTAGTAGTAGTAGTAGCTTTTTTGTGAAATAGTTCGTCCGGGGAAGTACTACCACCATACCTATTTCTGCCGCGAAGCAGTAGAGCTCGCATTGCTGTGTTCCGGTTTGAAGGGTAAGGGTGCCGGTGAAATTACAGGCACATGAGACTTTTCATCTTTATGTCTCAGGGTGGCGGGCGCAGTGCAATGCCACATAGGGTGCGTCCTAGGTGGACGTGGCCTATGAGGTAATGCACTGTTCATAGGCAGAGGTTACCGCTTAACATCAGGTGGGCCTCTTGCTTGTTCCGTCATTCAAGTAGTATACAAAAAAGAAAAAAAAAGGTTTTGGACGTCCTGAGGGTGATTCTTGGATTACACATTAAGTAGACATTGATGATGAATAGAGATATTTCGAAGATTAGGCCAAATCCCAGAAGTCTTACCGAGTAGTCTTACCTGCAGAACTACTGGGTATTTCCTTCCCAATAGACTTACTGATACTGACTGACTTCGCTGGTGTATTTTTTTCACATTAGTTTTACTTTACAAAACATAGACCTCGTAATTGATAGACAGTAGCTTTATTAAGTCTAAGAGAAAAAAACAAAAATAGATATAATTATTTTTTTTCCTAGTAGGAGGTACAGTGAAACATACTTTCGACATTCGAGATTTTCCGTTCGTTATTTTTCATTCGACATTTTCCGTTCAACAACCGTTTTCATGAGTCATAATAATATGTTTGACTATACCTCCTCCTAATTATCGACATATCTCTATTCGACATCAATATCTACAATCCAAGAATCACCCCCCAGTGCTGGAAGAGGCCTTTTACAACATCCACGGGAGGAGACGGAGGGGTGTTATCTTAGGCCGGACACACCGCAGCAATGCAAAAGCACAGGTAAGTATACAATATAATAAGAACAAATGTTGTGTCTCAGCTACGACGCGCGGCTGAAGTTTACTCCAGGCCACTTCAGTAATAGATGCGCGAATATGTTGCGCAGAGGGAAAACATAACGGGCTTCACTTATTGGTAACGTTCAATTTTACGATTTTAGTCCACATCTATTTGCGTACTACCGTGGGCCTTTTCTCAAGGAGTAAACTCCAAAAAACACCAGCCATGTGTCTCCTCTCGAACCACGCATGGGGTTCCGAATCGTATATATCCCATATCTCAAAAACTATAATATATCATGCTTTTAATTAAACCCGCTTTATTCTGGGAATAGTTACACCATGTTTTGTCTCTTTCGATCGAATTTGAAACTGCATGTCCTTGCAAAAGACAAAAAACTGAGTAAAACTCGAAATTCCGTAATAACTCGAATTGTATAGTAGCACGGCTATTATATAGGTACGACGCGGTAAATTAACCCATCAAATATATCTGTGCATATTTGCTAAATATTTCCAAATGATTGCCTCCCGTATCGCTTGACGTAGCGTGTCGCGCGCGCGGCGATGACGGATGTCCGTGACTTGTCGGAAACTGATCGACTGAGCGTCAATCTGTGAAGCTCACACGGAGCTCATAAACAGAGTTATAAGTACACACATGTACATTAAAATGAAAACAAATGATACATGACAAATTACGTTGAAAATTTAAAATGAGACTGTTTTTTGACTAAGGCTGGGTTTAGTGCGCGACCGATGGTGAGCGCTGACGTCTGCAATGCCAGTCTACAAATGCAACAACCTACTTACACGGCCCTGTGGTGTAAACTACATGGATTTTTGTACGGGATTTGAGGTTCTCAAGGTGCCCGCTAGGGGCGCTCTTCGGTTTATCCATACTAAAATCCGTGTACCTATACCAGCAGGCTCTGTTGAGTGTAGCATGAGGGGCTATATCAATGAAAACATACGAATGACTGTAGTCATATGTAGTAGTAGTATTATTATTGTGCTGTAGCACTCAGGTAAAAGTTTCCTCGTGAATTCTATACCAATTAACTGCAAATTAAAATGCACACAACAAGCTTAGTTCGGAAAATTCACACAATGACATAAAATAAAAATGTTGATGCTTTTCTATGCTAAAACTAATGACATCCATTGGCTAATAGCGCCCAACATTGGCTAATATCGCTCGCCAAAGTGATGTTTTCTCCATGTAACTATTCTTCGATTAGTGAATATAAATGCACAAGAAAATATATGTTGCTAATTAGAAATTGAACTTTAATTTCAACAATTGAAATATTTCTAAGTATATATTATAACTATATGAAAAAAACAAACCAAAGTGAAGCATTTTTTATTTGAAACTTTTTATCTATAGGTACTTGTAAACGGCATAGAATGTTAGTATTTTTCTTTCACACAAATATTTGTCAAGGTTTTCTTTATAAAATATACAATTGGCATGTAAAAATAAATGATTTATCTGACGACAAATAATTATGATATGTCGTTATCAATACCTTCTAGCTTCTAGCTAACATTCAAACTATGTTGATAAGCCCGTTCGCATTTACTTGCAATCAAATTTCTGTTTCAGAAACACGAATTTTGCCGCCCGGCACACATTTATTTGTTTTACTGAAAGTACCTACCTATTTGTTTTAACTTGGTTTCAAAGAAAGAAACCGAATCATAGGCTATGACAGGTAAAGTTCAGCCAATCTCGATCTTGTCAGAGATATGATTCCATTTTCAGGAAACAATCTTCGCGGGACCTTCCTGACAGGTAATCCCTCAATGTTGATATTTTTCTCTGCGTTTAGTTGGTACAGAGAGCCTATTTCCTTTTCTAGGTAGAGTGTCTTTGACTCAAAGGCCTACAGAAATCAGATTGACTTCGTTTGATGTTCTATGTATTTCGATTCGCAATATGTAATACTGTGTCCTAAATCTGACGTACAAATCACCATATCTATCTGAAATATACATTTTTGGGGTATAGAAAACAGAACAGAAATAAATATAAATATAAATAAATATTGCTGGACAGTTCACACAACATTATCTAGCCCCAAGCTAAGCAGAGCTTGTGTTATGGGTACTAGATAACTGATATACTTAATACAATATTATACATAGATAGATATTTTTTTATTATACATAGAAAATACCCAGAACACCCTGAACAAATATCTGCGATCGCACAAATATTTGTTCCGAGGCGGGAATCGAACCCGCAACCTCCTGCGTCAAAGGCCAAGCTTCGCCCGCCGCGCCACAGGGGTCGTCAAAAATGGAGGAGATATAAAAAAAAAATAGAAAAGTTTTTATGCTCTATTTCCAAACTGCATTTCATTATACCATTTTTTAGGACGGTTTCACAATACGTCCATTCTGAATCCGGGAAAATGCGGATCTAGAGAGAAGTCGAGAGAAATCGGATGAATCGTAAGCAAAATCAGAGTAGATGGCATCAAAAAAATATGTTAATCTTTATCATATATCCAAGAGCCTAAAACACGATATCGATGAATTTTCTTAATAAAAAAAACCTGTAATAACCTCTACAACGCTTTTATAATTTAAATATCTCTGTTACCTATGCACATGAATATAAATTAATAAGAGTAACAAATAATATTATGGTTTAAGACGCCATAGTACATTTTAATTTTCAATTACGCAGCAAATATTTGTTTAAATGCTGTTTTTTGAGATTTTTGTTCACTTCGCGAGTGCTATTCTGTCATTTTCTAACTTACCTGAACTTTAATGAGTTAGGTAGTGACGATATTTGTCTGTTGTCTGTTCGTAACACTAAAACTTAAAAATTAGCTACCATTTTCAGATTAATGAAAGGTTTTTTTTCTTACAGATTAGGATAGTTCCCTAACTACCGAGTAAATAAGTTTTTTTTGTTGGAAAATATTTGGTCGAATACTATGCCAGCATCCAAACTTTGATCATAAAATCTAAAAATAATTAACGCAATTTCCCGAGCGAGCGGTCCTGGATCAGGATGATTCAATCGGATGATTCTCCGATCCGTGTCGAAAGTTATTCGTATCCGGATTCTATTCTCACTAAGGAAGGTTTCGCACTACGTCCGATCCGAAGAAAATACAGTCCAGAATAGTCGTAGCACTATTTTTATGGTAGTCTACGCACTAGATCTGATTTTCGTCCTCCGATTTTTGATGAAAGAAACATAAAAATATACATTTATTTACAGAAAGAACTAATACTAATACAAGGTATGTAAAAAATACATGAAACAGTTGTGCTACCTGAAGACCGCTGCTAGCGATCTAAAGGTAGCTCAACTGATCCAAATCACTACCAGACGGAAGCATCCCTAAGATGCTGGCTGCCTTGCCACGCTGAATGTCAATACTAATGCATTGAGCCAGATAAGAGCCAGCTCTCGTTTCACCATAAAAATAGTTCTACGACTAAACCAGACCGAATTTTCTCGGATTCGGATTGGACGTAGCGCGAAACCCTAAGTGTGGACCTCGGCTCGAATTGTCTCTCGTCCGTTTCGAATGTATAGGTAACAAAGAAAAACAGCATGTCGTTTACCTCTGGACGATCTCCTGAGCCCCTTGATTATTTAATGTGCCTTACACAGGGACGTGCTCTATATTTTTCACACTTTCCATTACAAAGTTATGCAGTATCCATTACAGTAGTAGTAGAGCTTTTTTGTGAAAGAGTTCGTCCGGGGAAGTACTACCACCATACCTATTTCTGCCGCAAAGCAGTAGTGCTCGCATTGCTGTGTTCCGGTTTGAAGGGTAAGGGTGTCGGTGAAATTACAGGCACATGAGACTTTTCATCTTTATGTCTCAGGGTGGCGGGCGCAGTGCAATGCCACATAGGGTGCGTCCTTAGTGGACGTGACCTATGAGGTAATGCATTGTTCATAGGCAGAGGTTACCGCTTAACATCAGGTGGGCCACTTGTTTGTTCCGTCACCCAAGTTGTATAAAAAAAAAAAAAAAAATGAGGAATATAATTACTTGGATGAGTTGGTTTTGGTTTTTGTTTCACCTTAATGAGCTCATAAAATGGTGTTATCCTATAGGTAACCATTTCATAAATAGGTATGTGCGGCTTATAATCGATGGGCATAACATTAGATAAACTCAACTGAGGTAGCTGGTTTCAAATATTGTTTTTTTTAATACGTTATTAAATAAACTATTTAATTTATAATTGTATATTCTGAAGTTAAATTACCTACTTCCTCATTTCTCGTTATTTATTCCTGTAAATAAAGGAAGCCTAACAAACACGTATAATAAATGGTAGCGCATTAAGAGGCTGTCAAGAGTCAAATAGGCTTCTCTTAAACGTATTTTTAGCAAAATCTTTATTCTTTATCACATTTCCAAGGGCATGATGGAGCCCAAAACACAAATTTTAAATTTTCTCGATGAATATATGTAACCTCTACAATGCTCTTATAACGTAAATATCTCTATTACCTAACAACGTACATTGTCAAAATGAATAAGAGTAACAAATCATATTATTTTAACATAGTATAATTATATTTTCGATTACGTAGCAAACATTTGTTTAAGTACTGTTTTTTTCTTGATTTTCATTCCCTTATCGTTGCGCGAGCGCTACTCTGTCAGTTTCTAACTAACCCGAACTTTACTTAGATAGATAGTGACGAAATTTGGTTGTTGCCTGCCTCTTAATCTCTGGAACATCCATGTTACCTATTAGTTACACCGCCCATAACTCTTTCCGATTCTTCTTCTTTTCGTATGAGGTAAGTGCTGGCCTCTGGTGTCAGAGTTTGTCAAGCCGCCCGAGGGCCTCTCACATGGCTTATCGACTGCTATTAATCAATTAATCAATTAATGCTATTAATCAAAGCAGAAGATCAATAACAGCCGGGACCGACAGCTTAACGTGCCCTCCGAAGCACAGAGCGATGGAAATCCACACATAACTTAGAAAAGTCATTGGTGCGGAGCCTAGGATCGAACCCGGTATCGTTGGATTCTGAGTTGCACTATTGAACCGTTAGGCTACCATCTTTCCGATTAAAAATTGTATTTATCGGCCCCTCTAACGAGGAATTTTGACATATGGCGGAGACTAGGATCCAGAGTCTCGAGCACCGCCGTAAAGTCGCATGTCTTTCGATCTTCTATTGGTTACATTTCGGGGAATATGCTCAAGAGCTAAATGATCTGATCCCACCAACTCCTTTTCATCATACGACAAGCAGACGTACGGCTCAGTACCATCCTTACCTCATCAGTATACCCGCAATTCGCACTAAGCGTTTCGGTTCCACCTTTGTAATGCGAACAGCTAAGGAATGGAACAAGTTGCCGTCGTCCGTCTTTCCTGAAAACCATAATATGGGTATCTATAAGGCAAGAGTGAATAGGTGCCTTCTGGACCTTCGTGCTCCAACGTCGGGCGCATCGTCACTTACTAACAGGTGAGATCGCGGTCAATCGAGGGTCTATCAAAGATTAATAAAGAATAATATCACGGTAATTTTTATACCCAATCTATGCAGTTGTCAAGATAAATACGAGTAAATCAGTGTTTTGTCTCGGATCGCATGTGTTGGACGGTCACACTAGCGAATTGAATAGATCTGTCCAACGTCTGTCTATTTATCAAACCGTACCAGGGGTTCCAAGTCGCATTCAGATTTAGATGAGGTGAAAACGAAGATATATATCCACTTTCGCTCTAGAATAGCACAATACATCATTGAGATGGTTCCTTTAAACCCCATATTCGTGGGCCCAATAGCGCAGAAAGCGGGACATATCGGGATTTGGTCCCTTATTGAATTCTTCGGCTTGCGATATTTTCCGGCCCGAATGAAAGGGTGCGGTGAAGTACTTAATGGCCACCGCCACATTCAACTGATATTACTCTTTGATCCATATCGCTTCGGTAATACTGTTGAGATAATTGTCAAGGAAAGGGATTTTGGTTCAATATTTAATGAGGTAGGTAAGATCCCTTAGCAGAAGGTAGGTATGTGATCATCATTACATATACCCCGGGATATCGATATCCAGGGATTGCACGGGTTATAGGTATCCCGGGCCGGGAGCCAATATCGATTTTCCTATAACAAAGCGAATTAAATAAAAAACAGGAGGATATTTAAAACAACTTTAATATCTCTAAAACGACGTTGTGGTAGTAAGTAGTCGTCTCTATATTACCGACATACAGATTACTGTACGAATACAACACAAAAGAAAGAACTCTAATGTCGCGGTCAGACGCGCGGCGTGCAGCCCGGCAAACAGCCTGGTGTGCAGCCTGGCACGCGCAGCGGTCCAAGCAAGCTGTTCACACGCACTGGGGCGCGCCAGTCAATGCAAGCATGGAACAAAATAATTTGTTTACTTGACCAGTGTGACATACCTCCGTTTAGTTTAGTTGGTACAAGTTGCACAAAATAAATTGATACGGGTGGTCCGTTCGCCAAGAAGTCGCATGTGATACTAACCGACCGAGCGCGTGTGAACAGGCACACGAGCGCATGCACATTCATCCTTTGAAGTGTGTCGAAAAACCGACAGTCTATATCAGAGGTTCCCAAACTTATTTTTTCTGCTGCTCACTTTGAGAATAAGTTATTTTTTAACGCCCCCATAATTTTTTTTAGTGCCCCCATTTTTACACCTACTTAAACACCACTATAACTTCAAATTAAATTAATTATTGTGAGCTATATTAGCGGAGATTAAACATGCACAAATCGGATTATTTAACAAAAACTTGTTAAAACAAGTCCGCGGTCTATTATCTACGAAAATTACCTATCTAGAAATACTAATAACTATTAAAATGCGAAAGTGTGTCTGATTTGACGCCCTTTTTCTGGGTCTCTTACCGCCCCCCTTTAGGCCTGCAGCGCCCACAAGGGGGGCGTTATCGCCCACTTTGGGAACCCCTGGTCTATATAGTCAGCCCGATCGGCGCATTCAAGAGCACGAACACAGGCGTGTGCACAAACAGCCCGTTCACATGCTTGCACCCGTGCCCGCGCCTGTTGAATGTCGCTTTGAACGCGAGCATCTGAACGCAGCATTCACACAACTCCCCGGTCAATGTACTTGTTACTTACAACGAGTACATTGCTCGGGGAGTTCTGTGAGCTGATTTTTTCGAGCTAATTAATCTTACGTATTACACTTAAATATTTTTTTATCACTATATTATATGAGTAACAACATTTTATCGATCTCTGTAGCGCGGCGGGCGTAGGTTCACCTGTGACGCAGGTGGTTGTAGGTTCGATTCCCGCCTCGGAACTAATATTTGTGCAATCTGCAGATATTTGTTCAGGGTGTTCTGGGTATTTTCTATGTATAATATAAAATATCTATCTATGTAATGTATTGTATTATGTATATCAGTTATCTAGTACCCATAACACAAGCTCTGCTTAGCTTGGGGCTTGATAATGTTGTGTGAACTGTCCAGCACTATTTATTTATGTATTTTATTTATCAAACACAAGCTTTCAAATTAGGAGATTGAGTAGAAGTAGGTACACTTGGAAATGACAACCTGACTACCCGACAAGTCAAGTGGAAATCTCGGGGCCGATCTCAGCACTATCATGATGAGAATTTGAGTAAGTAACCATTACCCTTACCTTTCTCAAACGAAAATCACCCTTAAGTACAAGGTTGATACGGATGATTTGACAGTGATTTGAAACCGGTAGGCAGCCCCGGGCTAAATTTGCAGCTCAATCTGTAGGTTATTTCCTAATTTAGTTAATAGAGAGTTTCGATTTCTGATGGAAGGGTATCCTTTCAGACTAGAACCAAGGTATTTTCCAGTTGAAATCATAATAATTAAATTGATAGCTAAAATTTAAATAGCTGGTTTATAGTAGCCAACGTTCCATTCCTCAATGAAACATTTCCTGAGTGAAATCAGACTTCCACCGTAGTAACCCACAAAACCACAGCAATCCGATAAAGGCCCAATAAAACCAACATTTCCGTACTTTATGATTTGTAAACATTGACTGTAACTACAGCAGTAATTATACTAACTATTCATTAATCTGTGCTACTCTTGACCCGGAAACGTTCACGGCTCGGGAAATAAATCTGCACTAATATTGAGGAAGTTTGTAAGTTTGTAAATTTGTAGAAGGTAATCTTTAGGCACTACTGATCCGATTTTGAAAATACTTTAATTGATAGAAAACTTCAATACTCCCAAGTGCTATGTTTTATTGTGTCGTAGAATTATACGTCTACTTTTGCAGCATCAATAAAGTAATGATAAACCAAACGCCACAAAATGTGTATTGTTTTCCACATTACACAAAGGTTAGCTGGAAGAGAATGCTATCTAGCATCAAGTTCGCCCATGTACAATACTTTTTAAGTTGTTCAATAAAGAATTTTCTATCTAACTATCAAACGCGCATTTTACCATTTCTATTCGTAGAGGCTATTTTAAATCTAGAATTTCATAAGTCACGTAGGAAATATTCATGATGACATGTTATTCTTTGCAGCTAGATTTATGACGCGATTCAATGTTACAACTGCACCCAGATAGATGAAACAGTTACGACTTTACATAATTTTAAGACGACGTATACACACGGTAGATAGGCGAAAGAGTTACGACTTTACATAACTTATCATGACGTACACGGTAGTAATATTGTAATTGTTGCGCACGCAGCTGTAATACCCTATAATTATGGGAACACAATGATCTATGAAAATACCAATTTTGATTTCTATGGCTATCTTTGTATCTATTTTTAGGGTTCTGTATCCAAAGGGTCTAAACGGAGTCTAACTGCCGCCGCTTATCCGTCCGTCCATCCCTATGTCACAAGCGTGTAGCGTCTAAACCGTTGAAGCTAGTCTTTTGATTTTTTTATAAATATAATTTAATCAAAATATATAAAATCGTTGCGTGACTGACTGACTCACTGACTGACTGACTGAATGACAATCAACGCACAGCCTAAACCGTAAGTCCTAGAGATCTGAAATTTGGAGGGTCGTTCCTTTTGTGGTCTAGGGGTGCACTAAGAAAGGAATTTTGAAAATTCGCATGCTAAGGGGTCCAAAATGGGCTTTTAATATACAACAAAAAAGCTCTGTATTTCAGAAACCGTTAGCAGTAGAACCTTGAAATTTTACATGGAGATTCCTCAAATAAAATTAATAAACAAGTGTTTCAGCGATTCCTGAATTTTTCTTGAAAAACGGCAAGGGAACGTTTTTTTTGGAAAAAAATAAAAAAAAATAGTTTTTACAAACCGCTGGTCGTAGAGACTTAAAATTTGGAGAGTGTATTCCTTTTAGGGTGTAAAGGTGTACTTAGAAAGGAATTTGGAAAATTCGCCGTCTTAGGGGTTCAAAATGGGCTTTTAACGTATACACTTTGCGTTTTGCAACGCACAGTATAAACCGCTGGACTTACACATGAAATTTGGAGGATGTATTCTTTTTTGGGTGTAGAGGTGTACTAAGAATGGGTTTTTGAAAACTCACCTTGGAAGGGGTCCAAAATGGCTTTTAATGTAAAACTAAAATAATTCGTAATTCGGAAACCGTTGGTAGTAGATACAAGAAAATTCACAAGTTAAATTAAATAAAAAAAAATAGCCAAAATAAAAAATTTAAAATGGGATTCCTAAATTTAAAAACTTAAGTATGAGACATAGTCAAGCAAAAAACAGTTAAAACAGTTCCTCTACCCCCCCCCCCCCCACCCCCCTACCCCTCCCGCCTCTTAATCCTATAGCCATAATGTAGCTTTCTATGGGTTAAATAATTTTTAAAATCGGTCAAGTCGTTCTTGAGTTTATCCATTACAAACAAACATACAAATACGCGAGTGAAGCCGCGGGTGAAAGTTAATAAACCATAGCCTATGTTACTTGCTGATAATGAAGCTTTCTACAGGTGAAAGAATTTTTAAAATCGGTTAAAAAGTTTTTTAGTTTATCCATACAAACAAAATTAATTATTTTACACCTTGGGTTACATTATTGGAGTAAGGATCCCTAATTTTTTGGAAATATAATATAGCCTATGGTACCCAGAGATAGTGTAGCTACCCAAAAGTGAATTATTTTTTCAAATCGGTTCAGTAGTTTCTTAGCCTATTCAATGCGAACAAACAATCAAATCTTTTATCTTTATTATATTACAGATTGTGAGATTTGCGAGTAAAAACTGCGCGCGGGAGAATAAGTTACATCCATACCACAGATTAAGTAATAGTGGCAAAACCGAGTTTACCTTAGCGGTGCGCGCATAGCGATTTTCTACTAAGATTACACACACACTTAAGTCAAGCAAAAAACCAGTTATAGTTATTAGGTATTATTATTTACTATGGATAAATTAATATTACGCGTACAAAGTCGCGGGTAACAGCTAGTATATTATATAGTCCTGCCAAGTTCACATCAAATGTAAGACCATACCTATTTCTGCCGCAAAGCAGTAGTGCTTGCATATGTGCTGTGTTCCGGTTTGAAGGGTATGAATGCCGGTGAAATTACAGGCACATGAGACGTTTCATCTTAATGTCTCAGGGTGGCGGGCGCAGTGCAATGCCACATAGGGTGCGTCCTAGGTGGACGTGACCTATTAGGTAATGCACTGTTAAAGGTAGAGGTTACTGCTCAACATAAGGTGAGTCATCTACTTGTTCTGTAAATTACATAATATAAAAAAAACACATCCCAACAACAAGAAAATCTAAAAATTGTATGGGTGCCAGACGAGGAGTGCTTTCCACACATGGACCACAAAATGGTCTGAGGACAGTATTAACATGTGGAACTTTTTATTAGATTTTTCGTGTTTTGTAAAACACACACACAACACATCAGATTGTAAAATGTAATACTAGATATACGTATTTGAATTACAGAAATGTTGTTATTCATAATTAGTCGCGTTGTGTCCAGTTCTAGTCACTGCCTGTGATGATGGAAGCATTTTGCATAGTGGAGAGAACTCTGATACGGCGAGTAAGTATAAATAATTTGATAAGAGCAGGTGATATTATAAGTTGTGTCACTGTGCCAGTCAGGATAGTAGGGAGTGTAATCCGTTGTCTTTACCTAACGATACCGAAAAGCGAAAACAGGTGTAAATTTATGCATGCAGGTTTGTAAATGAACACCCGACATTCACATACATAATCATGACGACACACTAGGGTTCCCTGTGCCACGGGTATTACCATTTACTTCGAGCACTACGACACCAGACCCGAAACATATATTTGCAATCATGGAAAAATACTAGCAGCAGGAATCAAACACGCACCTCTCGTGTCTCAGCCGGCTCGCCTATGAGATCGTCACGTATATCTTATCATTGTCAATTGATGACGTCATTACTGCCCCCTCCCCCGGGAGTATTTTTCATAACTACCGCTCAAAATGAGTGTATTAACCTAAAGTACCCGCTAGCTTATTACGTATCTTGCAATAGCAATGCGTTAGCAAGAAATGCGCGATTATCGCATCCAAATTGCAAATTCATCATCTTCATCAAATATCAGCGATACGTAATACAAATAATAGAATTTGCAATTTGGATGCGATAATCGCGCAATTTTCGCGCAATCCTTGCTATCGCATTGCTATTGCAAGATACGTAATAAGCTAGCCGTGTAGCAAACGGCTATCCTGTACATCGATTTACGGTTTTCTATCAATATTTGCTTTGTACACCGTCCACTATTAGTCATGCACATGCTCAATTAAAATCATATAAGTTGGCTGCTCAAAAGCAACCTTATGTACTCGTACATAAATTAGTAAATGATGTGTTATTGTTATTAATAATTCTTATAATACAGATTGTGGATCGGGCATCGATCAGTGGTTATCCTGGTAAACATCTTTCGGTGTATGTGTTGTAAGGGGGTCATGGGGAACTTATGAATAACCTCATAATGTGCAAACAAATAAATAAGTAATTCTTAAACATTTTTAGACTCGTTGTTGGTTGTCAAAATTACAAGTTATACCTCTTTATAATATTATTGAAAAGAAAAAAAAGAATGAAAACATTTATTTGTGACAAAAAAGACACACACCAACAAAAAAGCAAACACGACAAGAACTAAATAAAAATTAAAATAAAAACAATTACACAGGAACTATGGCAATTATTGCGTAGATAAGTCTGTCCGATGAGTCCAGGCTATGAGAATTTCTGATTTCTTTTTCTGCGATGTGTCGAACCTTGCATACCCATATTTTCTTGTAGTCCAATGAGTCGGACTATGAGAATTTGTGTTTCTCTTTGTCCGATGAATAGCACCAATAACACAGAATAAATATTAGTACAGGTACTAGTGGTCAACCCTTACGAACCGTGTCACTCCGCGCCAGACAGCGACATAGTTACGCGTTAGAAGACAGCGGGAATGTTTAGGTAGATATAACGCGATAGGCATTGAGCGCTAACGCGAGCTGAATTGCACTTTTTTGCGTCCCAGCAAGAGTCGGTATTTACATAATTCGTTTCGTGAAGTGAGCCTTCTGTGTGGTAATTGCAATAGATACAGGCTTCGAAAATAAGTAATTGTGACAGTATATTCAAGTATTTCAATTATAAACTAAGCAGTAAGTTGCACACGGCCTTTGTTATATAAGAACCTCTTCTGAGTTTTACGACTTACACGATGAAAAGCATCTGAGGCTTACCATGTGATTTATTGCTGTATCAAAATAGACATTTCAATTTGCAAGGTCATTTATTTCGTCTAGCTTTTCTCTTGATATACATATTTTATGTCGTCCTAATCTAGGCCCATGTCTTATCACCAAAACTGTACCTGGATCTCAGTAGATGAGCATCTGATGATAATAATTCATAGGTTTTTGGAAATTGTGTTTATTTTTAGGATGGAGTGTTCAGGATTCCAAAAGGATCCGAAAAGACCCCAAGTACCTACTGTTTCATCATCCATTCGTCTCACTATTTTTGTTACTTTTTTACCATATTCATAGGTTTTTGGACCCCAAGTGCTATTTCGTCATCCATTTGTCATACTGTTTTTTTACTGTTTCTACCTTATTCATCAGTTTTTGTGATTCGTGTTAGGCTGCGTTTCCATTGACGCGGAGCTGGGCGGAGCGGAGCTTAGCGGTGCATGAATTGACCAATCACTATGGCGAGCGAGCAGCCAGCAGAGATTTCGAGCATAGTGATTGGTCAATTCATGCACCGCTAAGCTCCGCTCCGCCCAGCTCCGCGTCAATGGAAACGCAGCCTTAATGTCCAGGATGGAGTGTTTAGGGTTCCCAAAGGGTCCAAACGGACCCCAAGTGCTGTTTCATCATCCATTCGTCCCACTGTTTTTGTTACTTTTTTTACCTACTTTGGTAATTATCTACCTTTTATTTTACTGATTTCACACCTTGAATTTTTAACCTCGGAAATATTATTCGCTTATGAAATGAGAATTCCATTTTTATTCGTGGCGAAATTTATAAATATTTACGGAAACCGCGCCAGCAATTTCCCTTGTTTGTAATTCGTATTTCATATGATCATTGTACTCAAAGCAAAGGGATATAATAGTAACTACTCCTCTTTACTGCGAGTGTGAATATGTGTCTTCTAGACCTTCCTGCTCCATCGACGGCCGCATCACTTACCAACTGGTATGATCGCGGTCAAACGAAGGACTAACACTGTAAAAACAAAATGCTAACCCTAGCAGGCACCATTGTTAGAGACAATGGTTCGACACACCTTAGAGCAATGCAGGCCTCCGACCGTCACTTATCAAAATTCAAAAGCTGTTTCGGTAAACCAGATCCCTGTAGATTTGTAGCGTGACTAGGTATATTTAGGACCGAAGCTACTCCGAAGCCCATTATAGTACATTAGAACTGGAATTATAGCCTATCTCAAATTTTATTGCCCAGTTACTACACATCTCGTTGGAACGTGACCACAAATATTAAAGATCTTGAGTATATGGTTTACACACCATCATCATCGTCATCTGTAGAAGTCCACTGCTGGCCTTCTCCATAGAATTCCACGACGAACAGTCTTGTGATCCATCTCCCGACTTCCTGCGACCGTTACAAACAATTTAATCGAGTGGGGGGGTATATGTAATTAGGTTAGTTAGCATACTGGATCAATAGATTTATCAGTTAACCCGCCATAAATTCTTTAAAAAAGTATACGCACGAAGTCGCGGGTAGCAGCTAAGTCCTTACAAACAAAATACATGTCAACATGTCATGTCATGTTTGTTTGTCGTGGTCAAACAAAGGTCTATCAAAGTTAAAAAAAAAAAAAAAAAAAAAAAAAAAAAACATGTACACAAATATTATGTATAATCTTTACTCTATAGATGTTGCGAGATATTTCAATACATGTTCGAACGTTCGAGTCTCCGGGCTCACGTATTTAAAAAGCGGATTTCGCTCGAATCCTTTAAAGTGAATAAATCAAGTGACTATAAAGTCATACATTGTGTACAGTGCAGTGAAGTAGGTACTGTCTTAGTGAAGAGATAATTAGTGTTTTTTCGTTAATTATAAGTGTAATATTGGTAACCGGTGTTTAATGTGATTATTTTATCCCGTAGACCCGAACCCTAGCTCGAAACAGTATACCATAAAGCTTCCGCCTGGTAGTGATTTCGATCAGTTGAGCTACCTTTAGATCGCTAGCAGCGGTTTTCAGGTAGCACAACCATTTCATATGTATTTTGTACATACCTTGTATTAGTTGTATTATTCTTTCTGTAAATAAATGTATCAGCAAAAGTCGATATGTGTCTAACTACGCACATCCTAAGTCCTGAAATTTTGAGAGTCCATTTCTTCTTTGGCCTTAGAGTGCATTACGCGAGGAATTTCCTAAATTTACCCCCTAACGGGTGCAGTTGAATGCAGGTGTTGAAGTTTATTTGAAAACACTAGAACAAAGCTGCGGGCGTTCCACTAGTTATTCTATAAATGTGAAACGTTTTCTGTTTATATTATATTAGTTTGGATGTTTGTATGTCTTTAACAATTTTTTTTATGTTTTTTTTTAGTAGTATTAGAGCTTTTTTGTGAAAGAGTTCATCCGGGGAAGTACTACCACCATACCTATTTCTGCCGCAAAGCAGTAGTGCTCGCATTGCTGTGTTCCGGTTTGAAGGGTAAGGGTGCCGGTGAAATTACAGGCACATGAGACTTTTCATCTTTATGTCTCAGGGTGGCGGGCGCAGTGCAATGCCACATAGGTTGCGTCGTAGGTGGACGTGATCTATGAGGTAATGTACTGTTCATAGGCAGAGGTTACCGCTTAACATCCGGTGGGCCACTTGTTTGATACGTCATCCAAGTAGTATAAAAAATAAAACAATAAAAAATATGGCATTTGGTACAAAGATAGATCAAAACTAGTATAAAACATAGGGTAGTAACATAATTAAACATACCTTTAATTCTGAATTTCAGTAAGTTAGGAACTCGCGGCTCAAACCACGGGCGACTGTTACTATTACTGTTGTAATTTCAAACATGTTTGCATCATACAAGCTTTCTATGTTCTTCTATGTTCATGGCTTAAATTATTAACCGAAAATAAAGCATATTTCAAAATTATTTCATTTGATCCATTACCAAATATTTGAGCAGCCAAAATTGGTTTACAAAACAGCTAACAAATAACATCCAAATTTGTTTCCAGCATAAATAATTTATTAATGCCATCGGCTGTCTTCGTTATTTCTGAAACTGAAATATATACCAAGTGAGTTAGTCAGAAATGGGGTCATTATTAGGCAGCGGTTCTATTTAAGCTAGGCCAAACCAACGCGTTCAGCCAGCGTCCGCGATGACGTGCACGGTGCACTTGGAGTAAAAAGGCATGACATCTTTTTTTTATTTTTTATATACTACTTGGAATGACAGGTCAAGCAGATGGCCCACCTGATGTTAAGTGGTACCCTCAGCCTATGAACAGTGCATTACTTCATAGGTCACGTCCACCTAGGACGCGCCCTATGTGGCATTCCACTGCGCCCACCACCCTGAAACATAAAGATGAAAAGTCTCATGTGCCTGTAATTTCACCGGCACCCTTGCCCTTCAAACCGGAACACAGCAATGCGAGCATTACTGCTTTGGGGCAGAAATAGATATGGTGGTAGTCCTACCCAGGACGAACTTTTTCAGAAAAATGCTCTACTACTAGTAAAACTACTACTGCTACTGCTGCTTGATTTATGTTCATAGTACGAGAGCCCACGACCAAAATTTTTGCCTTACCGTTTTACGATCAAAACTGTATAAAATCGATAGATTTGGTGATTCTGATTGCAAAAAGCCTAATTTCAGAATTTTTTTGCGTCACGTCTTACCTGACCGCATTTTTGAAGATGTAAAATTTTTTTACCGAACTGTTTTCATAGTAATCTGTCTGATTTTCAGAATGTAGTTGAACGATAAATTTTAGATACTTAAAACACAATTTTCAGACACCACAAGCGTCGCACGTACCCAGGAGACCATTTGAGAAAATTAAAAATGAGGCAAAAAAAAACCTATAGCAAACCGTCTGAGAATCTCGTTTTCAAGTGAACATTGGTCAGTTGATGCGAATTAATCATTTTTCAGAAGAAAGTGTGAGCATCTTATGTGTTGTAACCATTTTGAACGTTTAAATTTTTTACCGATATTTCCCATAGCATTCTATCTGAAAACTGTTCTACATCATGAAAAAAGTTGCCTGGATGTAGAAAAAAATTATATCAGACAAATTTAGTGTCGTACTTCATTAATCAGAGAACTTTTCGAGTCAGAAATTATAAAAAAATCGTATTGTTGCGTATTTACGTTTGTTAAACAAATGAATAAGCTGCAACTCGCAAATTCTTAGATGATGATCGATAAGGAGCTTACTCGAAACCATCGAACTAAAACTGAAGGACATTTTTAATAAAAATGTAAAGAATCAAATTAAATTTAACATTTTTAGTAAATAGATTTCTTTGCAGAATACTTCTTACTCCGAAAGTCAGCTACTTCTCTACACTTTTTAAAATTTTCTTTTGTAATTTTTTTCACTTTTTCGTTTCTTATTTCTTTGCATAACACACAGGTAAGGCTAGGCATTTTTTCAACTAGACCGTGCAGCACGTTTCAATATAATAAAGTGAGCGTCGTTGAAACCGTTGCTATAGTCAGAACAGCTGATCGACGCTAGCGCTGTAGGCCAGCCAGGGACAGGAACGTAGCAAGCACCGCACGTTACCGGGCGACTCCGAAACGTTCTCTTCGTTTTTGGAGTTTATGGTGACATTTAAAATGTCAGAAAACTATTTTTTCAAAAGACTGGCAGCCATACAAAAGATTTAAAGAAAATTAAACTAAGCTGCTATGAGACAGGACGGGTAAATTTTTTGACATTTTTGAAAATGCACTTAGGCCACATGTGACGCGCAAAATGTCTGAAATTTTCGTAATAATATGACGAAACTTATGTACATTTTGATTATCAGACATATTGTGATAAAATAGATCAAGCATATATTTCTCATCTCTTATACAAAGTAACACATTTTTATTTAAAACAGTTAAGCGTAGGTATAACGTAAGGATGATAACACAGGCGATTAAATTTTACAACCTCTGGCGTAGGCGCCTGGAGTAGGTCGATCCGATGTACAGCGCCAGATCTCTGCCTCTTAAATCTACGTGATCGAGCCACTTCAGCCAACCGCAGCCTAAAGGGAAGAGCTGGTTTAGTCTTCGATTATTGTAGACTTTTGATGTTGGCGCTTTTCGACCAAAGTATTTTACTTTGGTTGAAGTTGGCGCTAGAATCACTAGATCCGACGGTCATGTGATAATGGACACGGTTTAAAGCAAACAAATTACACGGGCATAATATGTGGTTTAGTGTATCACCGGAGACATCGATAATCACCCTTATATGGATGCTTATGGATGTGTGTTGTGTGACAACATGTACGGTATAGCGTACACGTTGTGAACCTCAATTTACAAACAAAAATCCATGTTACGCTACAGTTTAGAGTACATTTATTTTTTAACAATAAATTAAAAAAATTAAGGAAATAATAACACAACTAATACGAGTAGGCATGTACAAAATATAAAAAACATATGAAACAGTTGTGCTACCTGAAGACCGCTGCTAACGATAACGCTGTATACAAGTGTACACTGTATCCTCTGTGGCGCGGCGGGCGAACGTTCGCCTGCGACGCAGGAGGTTGCGGGTTCGATTCCCGCCTCGGAACAAATATTTGTGCGATCTGCAGATATTTGTTCCGGGTGTACTTGGGAGTATTTTCTATATATAATAAAAAATATGTATCTATGTAATATATTGTATTAAGTATATCAGTTGTCTAGTACCCATAACACAAGCTCTGCTTAGCTTGGGGCTAGAAAATGTTGTGTGAACTGTCCAGCATTATTTATTATTATTATTAAGTATTCGAATTTTACATAATAGGTATGTAAGTGTTTAGATTTTAGATCTTTTATCTCTTTTTTACTTTTTGAATAGCTTTGTAGGTACACCGCCGTCCATTATGCTCAGTTCGTTCCAGCCAAAGGTTGCCTGGAATTGATCGCTCTCAGCGATAAGGCCGCCCATTGTTTTGCCTGTTTTTTTTTTATATTATTATTATTAGTTTTGTATTATTTCTGTGTGGTAATCAATAAAGTGTTAATCTATCTATCTATCTAACGATCTAAAGGTAGCTCAACTGATCCAAATCACTACCAGACGTATGCGTCCCTAAGATGCTAGCTGCATTAACACGCTGAATGGCAATACTAATGCGTTAAGCCAGATACAGCCAGCTCTCGGGTCGCTTCGACCAGCCACCCTGAAAGAATATTGAAAACGCGAAGGGCCCCTGTACTCCACGGACCCAGAGTCTCGACCCTGCAAGGCTCAAACTAGTAAGCTCAGTCGAGACTTGTCCAACATGGATTATTGTATGGAAATGTAGACTTGGACGCAAGGTGAAGAGTCCACGTCTATTGCTTGTTAAAATTCAGCCTAAGGCCTCTGGACTAAGAAAAGGTTTGGAACATACCGCAGACTTGCGTAAATGAAATTACAGGCACATGAGACTTTTCATCTTTATGTCTCAGGGTGGCGGGCGCAGTGCAATGCCACATAGGGTGATTCCTTGGTGGACGTGACCTATGAGGTAATGCACTGTTCATAGGCAGAGGTTACCGCTTAACATCAGGTGGGCCTCTTGCTTGTTCCGTCATCGAAGTAGTATAAAAAAAAAAAAATGTGCTAGCTGTTCAGTTTCACCAGCAATCAAACCAGCTTCGCTCTCTGTCAGTATATAAATAATTCCAGGTTACCTCCAACAGGAAACATTGCGTCGACTGCCGGCTCTCATACACCATGCAATGCTCAGGGTAACTCATAATTTATGGAAAAGATTAACCAGAATTATCAACATACACTAAATCACATTATCTGGTGCTTCTCCCAATTTTTAGGGTTGCAATCTCAGTGAAATATGACCACTTTGTCCAACGCCCGTTACCAAAGGTAGGCTTAATGTTAAAGTAGGTTTCTCTGTTACTTATTTTTGAGCTTTAAATTTTGGATTAATACAAATAATATAGTTATATTTTTTTTAAAACCCACTGCTTTTGGTAATTTCACAATAAAACATGGTCATACAAAAAGTTGTAAAAAACTAAGTTGGTGGGGTATAACACAAAATCACCAATGGAATGGATTTGATTTATAACTGACTTAATCAAGTACAATATTTAAATTATATATATGAATGGATACAACATTATAATTCAGAGGAATTCTATACCAGAAAACACGATAGGAAAATATTTTCTCGATAGAAAAAAACACCCAAAGTTACCTGTAACTTTCGGCTAGATTCGATTGTTTATCAAAATGGAACATATTATTGGGTAAACAATTAGATAACTAAAATCAATACAACAAAGCTGAGGGTTTACTGTAGGGGTTTTGTAAAATTATCTATATTTTATGACATATTCAATAAAAACCGCGTTTTCAAGCGGTGCGTGGCGTTTTATTTGTATGAAGATTTCTGCCTGGTATTGGCGCAATCTTAAAGTAACAAACTCGAAAAAAAACTCGCCGTTTTCCTTTCCCTATTTTTTTTGATGTAATGGCTCGACAAACTTGCGTCGGCCCGCCTGATGGTAAGCGGTTACCGTCGCCTATGGATATCTGCAACACGAGAGGCATTGCCAATGCGTTAACTGCCCTGAAGAACTCTTTTTATTTTATTTTTGATGCGGCTCATTTTGTAGTTTAGCAGAAACACCTCAGGACACAAAACAGCCCATTCCACAACATACAACAACTACTTATAAACACATAACACCCAAAAGTCACATAGGTACATAGTCCTGATACTACACTAGGATCCTCTGTGATTTCGGTATCAGGAACTACGAGCACCATGCTGCCAGCACCCAGACCCGGAACAAACATTTTTGTCCTACAGCAGGGATCGAACCCGCAACATCTCGCATCTAATATTATGAGGACATTGGACACTCGGTACTCGATATGGAACCAACTGCCTTATATTATATTAGAAATCAAGAAGTAAAACCAGCGCTGCAGCAGCGCTTGCGTTGTTGCAGCATACGCTGAGTGACGCCTTTTTTTGCTGATAATAAAATGTATATTTTTTAATTGTAAGTTTCTCTGTAAGTTTGTGTTGGAAAAATGAATATTTTTGTATTTGTATTTGTATTTGCATAAGTCAAGGTTTCCACCAAGCTAGTACGCCTCTCTAAGTTATGACGCTTTTCATAGACGCGTTTCAGCATGTTTAATGATGGAAATAAAACGGGTGAAATTCAAGACGTGAACAAGGGGTTTTTCATTTTTTACGTCGTAATGAAAAGTGACTTCGTTTATTGTTTTGTTTTTCCTCCATTATTTTTTTAATAGATTGCTTTTGTAAAGGGTTCAAATTAAAATTTTATTCGCGTGTGCCCAAATGTACCGAAAACTCCAACGATATTGAAAAAAATACGATTCAGAGTGTGTTTAGGGTTCCGTACCTCGAAAGGTATCAACAGAACAATTATATGATAACTTGATTGTCCGTCTGTCCGTCTGTCTGTCAATACTCTTTTTTACCGGAACGGCTGAAGGTATCAACTTGAAATTCATACCAAATAAACAGGTATGTGTGCTATAGTCAAAAATACAAACATCAAAAAAGTCTAAGCAACATGCACCATGTCACAAATTTTACCCATTATATTAATCAAGTTTTAAGTCGTTACTCACTCAAGGTGCGTAGGTATGTAAACTTTTTGTTATTGATGACAAACAGGCTGGTTGTAAAAAAAAATACCGCCGATACGCAGAACATGGACCCAGGAGCAATGGGATAAAATTGTGTTTGCCGATGAGTCGAGATTCGGGTTTAGGCCTGATACAAGAAGGGTGAGAGTGTACCGTCGGCCCGGAAATACTGAAAGGCTCAGGTGCGTTCAGGAAGTTCATCCATACAGCGGCTCAACAGTTATGGTATGGGCGGGTATTACGAAGAACAGGCAAACTGAGCTCGTTTTTGTAAATGGAAACATGAACGCTGAAAATTACGTTGAGGATATTCTTAGACCTTATGTCCATCCATTTGCACAAACCTTTGGCTCCGATTTTACGCTAATGCATGACAATGCGCGTTTGCGTCCAGCTCGGCGAACCAGTGAATACTTGGCAACGGAGAACATCCTGGTATTGCCCTGGTCTGCACAATCGCCAGACCTCAACCCAATCGAGCACGCATGAGACATGCTCTAGAGACGTGTTTTGAAGGACTTGGACGGAGTAACAACAACCCAACAGCTGAAGGATTTGCTACAATTCCAATGGGAGCGATTGGTGCAAGAATGAATGAGACTGTTTAGTCTCATTCATTCTATGAATAATCGTTTTCGACAAGTTCCGAATAGCAAAGGAGGCCATACCTTGTATTAAATTATCCAATTCTTTCACAATTAATTAATTTTATTCAGAAATTTCATTTTGTTAAAAAAAGTTTTTTTTTTTTTTTTTTAACAATGATAGACCTTTGTTTGACCACGATCTCACCTGTTGGTAAGTGACGATGTGGCCGAAGATGGAGCACAAAGGTCTAGAAGGCACCTATTCACTCTAGCCTTGAAGAGACCCAGATTATAGTTTTCAGGAAAGACAGACGACGGTAGTGTGTTCCACTCCTTAGCAGTTCGCATTATAAAGGTAGAACTGAAACGTTTAGTACGAATAGAGGGTATACTAATGAGGTAAGGGTGGTACCGAGCCGTGCGCCTGCTCGTCCTATGATGAAAAGGAGATGGTGGGATCAGATCATGAAGTTCCTGGGAGCATTCCCCGAAATACCTTAGTTTGTACAGTACATTATAATATTGTTAATAAATGTTATTAAAATAACTATTGAAGACAAGAGCTGCTATTTTTACATCATTATGACCCCAAAAAAATATTTAAATAATAAATAAAATACAAACGTTATAATGTGAAGAACCATCCTAAAATTTAAATTAGTACATGTTGCTTAGACTTTTTTGATGTGTGTAGTTAATCATTCCATTTGCACAAAAAAACAAGCATAAAACTGAAGATATGGCGATGGATGTAATTTTTTTAAGTAAATGGAGAAATGGAAAAACCTCTAGGGTACCTATTTCCAGGAACCGTACAATGTGTTTGTAGTGCTTGGAGGCATTGTGACACAAATAAAGAAGAAAAGCCTAAAATTGTGGTTTTCAATTTTTCACCCCTTAAATAGTTTGGTGATATTTATAAGAAAAAGTGTTAAAACTTGGAAAGGGCTCTGGCGATTTCAAAATAATTCACGGTTCAGAACCCTTAGGACACGTGTCTCGCTCGCCTTATCCGTATTTTTTTTATGAATATAAGACACAGTTTTTTTTTTATACTACTGAATGACGGAACAAGCAGATGGCCCACCTGATGTTAAGCGGTAACCTCTGCCTATGAACAGTGCATTACCTCATAGGTCACGTCCACCTAGGACGCACCCTATGTGGTATTGCACTGCACCCGCCACCCTGAGACATAAAGATGAAAAGTGTCTTGTGCCTGTAATTTCACTGGCACCCTTACCCTTCAAACCGGAACACAGCCAATGCGAGCACTACTGCTTTGCGGCAGAAATAGGTATGGTGGTAGTACTTCCCCGGACGAACTCTTTCACAAAAAAGCTCTACTACTACTAAAACTACAGTTCCAGATATTTCCCCCAAACAATATAAAAGATGGAAGCATATTTTATAAAGTCGACGTCATATCACATCGGTTAGTGAAGTGAGGCGTTATGTTCAAACAGAAACGAAATAGAAAAATCTCGACAAAGATTACTCAGCGAGAGTGCCGGCGATATTGCATATTTTCCTTTGTTTGATTTACATGGAATCACGTAAAGTATGTATAAAAACAAAGAAAATGTTTTATGTAATGTGAATAATAGAAGCCACGGACAAGTAAAGAAAATTAAAAAAAAAAAAAGTAAAATTACCAATCTTATATTAGATCTTTAACCCCCGACGCAAAAACGACGGGGTGTTATAAGTTTGACGTGTCTCTGTGTGTGTGTGTGTGTGTGAGTGAGTGTGTGTGTATCTGTCTGTGGCATCGTAGTTCCCGAACGGAAGAACCGATATAGTTTTATTTTTATTTTTTAAAGTTGTATTTGTCTGGAGTGTTCTTAGCTATGGTTGATGAAAATCGGTTCAGCCGTTTCATTGGATTGAGGGTTTTTTAAATTTTTACAAAATTTATTACTTGTTTACTGACATAATCTAGTTCCAACGAATCTTATCAACCCGGACTTGTTGATAAGATTCGTTGGTATAAGATTTGTCCTGGCTGCTGGAATGTTCTATTACTGGAAGAAATCGTTAGCAGAGTCAGTCGTGGGATGCAATGGCGGCAATCAGCTCACCACTAGTCACGTCTATATCCCACGATGGTGCAACCCACGGTAAAAAGAGGCCTATTTGAGGCTCTGCCTATATACCCCATCGGGGAAAAAGGCGTTTGTCTATGTAGGTATGAATTTATATATATAATGTAGGATTTAAATCTACGAATGGGATCTTTAAATGAACTTTCTGGAATTTTATTATAAATCCATTTCATTTCCATTTTGTGCTAAGAAAATAACTATATAAGGGAATAAAGTCTTTAAGAAAATCCTCATGAATTCGGAGATGGACATAAACCAGATAGTTGCTAGACATTCTAATATTTCCTTGTACTGTATCTTGGCCTTCCCCAAACATTTACCACAATAGAGTCCAAACTTAATCACGGCAAGGGATCGTGGGTCCCGTCTATGTTTAATCTCCAGTGAACATTGGAACAGAGCCAAAACACAGATTAGCACTCCCTAAAGAAATCCTTTGTAACCGCTCTAACTTGAGCCTAATCCGATTAAACAATTTAGTTTTAACTATAGCTTGATCATTCGTGAAGATGAACCTTATTTCAAATGTATTTGAATTGAAAATTCTGACAGTTGTGTCTGATTCATGACCTACAAAGATACAAACGCAATATGAAAGGTGGCACGAAAATTGGGAACAAAATATATCGAAGAAATTCAACATGTCTGGAAAATTAATTGGGAAGGTATTTTCGCTACCATGTATCGTGAATATAATAACTTATGAATAATAAATATAATACATTTATTTATAGAAATAATAATACAAAGTATGTACAAAATACATATGAAACAGTTGTGCTACCTGAAGACCGCTGCTAGCGATCTAAAGGTAGCTCAACTGATCCAAATCACTACCAGACGGTAGCGTCCCTAAGATGCTGGCTGCATTGCCACGCTGAATGGCAATACTAATGCGTTGAGCCAGAAATAATAAATTTATTTGAAGTTGCCATTCAGCGTGGTAATGCAGCCAGCATCATAGGGAAGCTTGCGTCTGGTTTTGATTTGGATCAGTTAAGCTACATTCAGATCGTTTGCAACGGTCTTCGGGTGGCTCAAATGTACATAACTTGTATTTTTTAAACTTTGTCATACCTTCTTATATTCGTTGTATTATACAGGGCGTCCCAAGACTATGCGACATGAAGGGAAAGTATCTTAAATATTGTAGATAGGATATTTTACTGAAATCGAATTTAATTTAATTTTTAAAACTTAGTAATACTGCAATCAAATAGATTCATAAAACCACCACTTGACCCCGTCCGATGTTAGGTATTTGCAGTATGAACTTAGTAGTAATAATGTGCCTCGGCAAACGTCGTTCGTGTAGAACTGTCGCCGTTTCAATCACGTGCAATCATATTTATTTTTCCAAAAGCCGTTGATTGCCGAGGCCCATTATTTTCCTAGTAGTACTGTACATATTTTATAGCTCATTTACACTCGCGTACGAGACACGAGACGAGGCGCGAGGCGCGCGAGACAAGAGGGTGAATAGACGCCCGCGGCTCGCCTCGCGCCTCGTCTCGCGACTCGCTGCGCTCGCGTCCGTAGCGGTTTTTTGGGCACGAGTCAAAGGACCAAACGCGAGCGTTTACTGAACTCTCCACAACATTGTAAACAGGAAGCTCATTTACCATTGATCACGCGAGGTGCGGGCTGAAAAACGAGACGAATCACGAGGCGAGGTACGAGGCGAGAGTATAAAGCCGAGATAAATACATCTTACTCAGTACTAATGTTTAGCATTATACCTGTCACTTTCACATACATGTCAAATCACGCGTACTAGAGAGGGACAGAGACAATGCTAAGCATTAGTACGTGCTAAGTAACGTCTATTTATCTCAGCCTAAATGCCTAAATGTTGCATCACAGATTCATCTCAATGATACAGATGTCATTTATTACCCGACTATGGTAAAGCGATGTTTGTGATTTTAGCAGTATAACCATGCTAATTAATAATTTAATAATTTATTATTAAATAAACGCGATCAGCCTTGGAATAGGTGCACCATCTTTTGTCTCTTTCGATCGAATTTGAAACTGCTTGCTGCAAGAGACAAAACACTGTGTAGGATTTTTTTGATTCCTTCTAATATTGTAAATGCCAAAGTTTGTGAGTGTGAGTGTGTGCTTGTGTTTGTTACTTCTTCATGCTAAAACGGTTCTACGGATTTGGATAAAATTTGGAATAGAGATAGCTTGACTCCCGAATAGTACATAGGTACATTTTTATCCCGATATTCCCACGGGATCGAGACCTATGCGGGTAACACCGCGGGGCGCTGCTAGTAATCAATAATCCCAGTTTAATTTGCGTTTTATGCACGGTATGTAGGTATGTAACTTTGTTCAACTGTTCCGTCGTAGCTTCGAAACAACTTGGACGGATTTAGACTAATGAGGTATCGTAATGAAGCGTCGTGACGTTCTGCGTGTAAATGTTATGACGTCACACTAACTTCAATATGGCGGAAATAAAACCCAATTTTCCAACCTAACAAACGATACAATAATAATTGTGTGCATGCAACATCGCTTTGGATTTCTGTTATGGTGTTGTACTTGTTTCTTAATAAATAAATAATAAATAATAATGAATATAAAAATAATGAACTTGGTATGAAATTTACAAAAAAAATAACTAGGTAATAATAATATCCTATACCACCTATACCTACTTACTATTAAACGAGCAATATTTATATATTTATAATCACGTTCTCCAAGTTTAGGTCTACGGCGTCAGTATTTGGATGGCTGACCACTTTTTGAGTGTTTTTTTTTTACAATTTTGTAAAAATTTGGCTGCACTCGGTCGCACCAGATATTTAATATTAAATAGTGGTACAAAAACTAAAACCTGACTACGAAAAACCTGAAAAAAAGTATCGAAATGTTGTATAGGAAGGCCAAACCCGCATAATAAAGGCCTTCGGCCTTCCTCTACAACATTTTTAAACCCCGACCAAAAAGAGAGATGATATAAGGTTATTGTGTGTGTGTGTTTTTTTTAATACTACTTGAATGACGGAACAGGCAGATGGCTATGAACAATGCATTACCTCATAGGTCACGTCCACCTAGGACGCGCCCTATGTGGCATTGCACTGCGCCCGCCACCCTGAGACATGAAGATGAAAAGTCTCGTGTGCCTGTAATTTCACCGGCACCCTTACCCTTCAAACCGGAACACAGCAATGCGAGCACTACTGCTTTGCGGCAGAAATAGGTATGGTGGTAGTACTTCCCCGGATGAACTCTCTCACAAAAAAGCTCTACTACTTCTATGTGTGTGTGTGTGTGTGTATGTGTCATCATCATCATCATCATCATCATCATCAACCAGCATTGGGCAGTAAGTGGACAGTAGTGCAGTAACTGCAGTCCACTGCTGGGCATAGGTCTTTCCCTCGACGCGCTACTGAGGTCGGTCTTCGGCTCTCCTCATCCAGTTTCTGCCAGCCACCCCGCGCAAGTCGTCGCTCCACCTAGCCAGAGGGTGCCCTACACTACGTTTGCCAAGACGCTGTCTCCACTCAAGAACTCGTTTACTCCACCGGTTATCGGTTCTTCTGCAGACATGACTGCCGCTTCATCCACTGGGCTATGTCGAGAACTTTGGTTCTCTGTCGGATAACCTCGTTTCGGATCTTATCCCTCAGAGAGTGTGAGTGTGTCTGTGTGTGTGTATACCTAATACGTGTAATATCTATGTGTCTGTTGCGGATAACCAATTTTTATTTAGTTTTTTTTTGTTTCAAAGGTGACTTGATCGGTTGTGTTCTTAGTTATGTTTGGTGGAAGTTGGATCAGCCATTTCCAGAATAAACAGCCCGCATTTTTTTAAAAAGTGAATTCAAACATTTTCCTATAATGACAGCTGAAAGCATGTTCTATTTTTCCTGTGGCGACATCTAGTCTTGAATAGAGTAATTAGCTTCGGCGCCCTACATCATGCGTGCTATAGACACCGATTTGCTTCCATAAGACAAGTGTTCTGAAAACTTACATACAACATACATAGACACACGCCTTTTTCCCCGAAAGTGTAGGCAGAGCCTCAATCGGCCTCTTTTCACCGTGTGTTTCACAATTTTTATAAAATTAACTTCTGATTCTTATTTTCAGCTTTTGCATTGTCGGGGTTAAGTTATTAAACTTACGTTTTTAAGAGTTTTCATATAACTTAACTTAGTAGTAACTGAATTTTAAAGCAGTTCACTCAACTGATTGAGCTGAAATTTTGCATACTTACCTGTCAAGTTCTAATGAGAATACAGGCAGTGTTTGGTTCCGATCACTTTCATAAAAACTTGTATTGGATAAGATATTTAAAAACAAAAATACTTTATGTTTAATTACTAAAATCCACCTTTTAGTGGCATTCTTCATGACTGACCCAAATAATGCTCTTGTAGAAAGCAACAAGTAAGCGTACTGAAGACTTTGTTATCTTGCTACAATTATTCAATTAAACCACTATTGTACTGGATTCTCTAGCTTTTAACCGATAGAGGTTTTTATTGTTAAAGAAAAATTTAGGTAATTATAGGGCAAATTGCCCATATAGCATATCTATTGAATGAGTTATTTTTTGATAAACAGGAGGTTAAAGCTTATGTCTTTTTGGAAGCTAGATAAATAATGTAACCTATATTAAAAAAAACATATTGTAAATCGTTGTAACTTTCATCAACTACCTTTTTTATAATTTTACTATACTCATTAAAAACACAGAATAATACGCTTGTTTTTGAGCTTGCTTATTTTTATAAATAGTTAATAACTTATTTATTAGAATTTAATTAAATCAAATAATATAAAAAAAATACCTTTCGCCAATCTGAAGAAGTAGTCAAGTCAAACACAAAAAAAACACCAAGGATGCACTTGATTCGAACCAACACTGAAAGTCCACTGGTCCACTGTTCCCGGGATATCAGTTTGTGAGGCGGCCGTCTCGGGCGGCGGCTGCTGTTGCACTGCCGCCGCCCGCCCTGAATCAGCCTACCTGTTACAGGTATTCCAGCCTAAGTAGCTATTGATACAAATCGGATTGATTTTCGCATATTGTGTAAGCTTTTTTGATGTGTAAATTAAATTACTGTAATTTGCACGGTTCTTTAGATTAGCTTGTTTATTTTTGAGGTTTTAAAACGTCTGTCTTTTTGATGCAATAGATGCAGGGAAATTACGAAGGAAATGACGTTAAACGAAAAATCTACAGCTCGAACACACTGAGCCCAATTAATTATATTTGAAGTTTTATATTAATCATATTTATTTTGACAGTGAATCAGAGAAAAATAAGAAATAGTTATTATACTTTATATTATATCTAATGCTGTCAAAAAATGCTATCTAATGCTGTCAGAAAAAAAAGTGGTATTTTAGAGGTACATAAGTATAAAATAATTGAACTACACCCGCCACCCTGCAACGTAAAGATGAAAAGTCTCACGTGCCCGTAATTTCACCAGCACCTTCTAACAGTGACACAGCAATGCGAACACTACTGCAATGCTTTGTAGAAAAAATCAGTATGGTGATAGGATACTTTAACAAAAAAGCTCTACTATACGTGTGTTTCAGCCGGGATGTAAGCCATGTGCTGATACCCCATTTTGATATGACCTGAAATTATCGAATGTGGCTATGTTTGAGTACGTAAAACTCTGTCTAAAGCCTGTATGGATTCATGCCTAGTTAAATATAGTTTAGCAGATTTTTTGATGATAGAGCTTCCCGGAATTTACTTTCATAAATTTTGTACTAACGATAAACATAGGTGCGGTGCTGGTATGGGGATAGTTTTTTCTAGATATAGCAAAAACCCAGTTGCGTAATTATTTATGAATTATTAGTGTCCGCCCACAGCTTTGCTTATGTTTTACCGGGATAAAAGTCTGTTAGTCATAATCTCACCGAAAATGGTTGAGCCGTTTCAGCGTGATTGAGTAACATATATACAAGCATCCAAACTTTGACATTTATTATATTAGTGGCTCTTACTATACCATAGTTAATGAGAACTAATTTAAAAAAACCTTAAAGAATCTGTAATCACTCTAACCACAGATAACATAAGTACTCTAACAAATAAAAACGGGCCTGTAAAAAACAGAATGTTAAATATAGAAAATTGCAGTAAGATATATTTTGATGTATGGTGTACTGGGATTTTGTTCTGTAAATAATAAAATCACCCATCAGTATTCATTACAAGCTTTTATATAACTTGCAATGTATGTATGTTTTATGGGTGGAATCCGGGTGGAAACTTGCAACTGAATTTTAAAGCAGTTATCCTCAACCGATTGAGCGGAAATTTGGCATACCTGTCAAGTTCCGATGACAATACAATATGATGGTGACATCAAGCTAATCTGATGATGGGGACGGAAAATCCACGGAACTCCTCGATGTAGACTGGCCGTGTTTAGGCTCATTTTGATCAGCACACGGTTACGATCACTAATTTTAAACAAGTAATTAATTTTGTAAAAATAAGAAAAAACCCCCAACTCCGAACGGCTGAATTGATTGTGATCAAACAAATCTAAGAACACTCCCGACAAATACACCTTCCAAACAAAAAAAAACAAAAAAATCGGTTCATCCGTTCGAGAGCTACTATGGGACAGACAGACACACACACACACAGACACGTCAAACTTATAACACCCCTTCGTTTTTCGTCGGGGGCTAAAAAGCTTGTATTGTAAAATATGTTTTTCACAAAAAACTTATTTTGCTTTCAAGAGAATTCGGTATTTTTGTATACAGATCTATATATTTTATACCGGTGGATCGACCCTAACTTCGTCTGCGTGGAGTTTTACCATGCAAACTTCAACGTTCCACCAGTTGTGTTGAATTTCGGGTATAAATACACACGCCTTTTTCCCCGCAATGGTAGGCAGAGCCTCAATGGGCCTCTTCACTGTGGGTTGCACCAACGTGGGAATATAGACGTGACAAGGGGTGAGCTCATCGCCGCCCATGCCTCCCACTACTGAAACAGCTAATGCTTTTCTCCTGTACACATTACATAATAAGCTAGCAGCCAGAACAAATCTTATACCAAACAATCTCACTAACAGTCTGGGTAATCCCTTAGTCGCCTTTTACGACGTCCACGGAAGTATACGATAATAGTGCATTCACTGACTACCCTACCCCCTCCCTCTTATCTTGAAACTACTGAGCCTTAAATTTTGAATAAAATACGGACAGGAAAGCCATAAGGAAATTCCTAAGTATTTTTATTCCCACGGGAAATGCAAAAAAGTTCATTTTTGCGTATAAAATATGTATGTTATAAATTCACCCCGGACAACTAAGTTCAATTGAGTTGTCCCTACTTGCACAGAACCTTTTTTACGCGAGTCCAGCTCGTACTTAACCAGTTTTAGGGCCTTTTGTTTAAAAATATTCAGGCAAAGTATTTTCTTCTTACACGTCTGCCCCAAAAAAAAGAAGTGCATTGCACTGTTTTCAGGATTTATGTTTTATGTATGTTTTTTTATTCCACCATATTATAATAATGACTAGCGACTAGGCCCGGCTTCGCATGGTTAGACTCAGGATGAACCCCCCCCCCCCCCCCCCCCCCCCCCACCACCCCTACCCCCCTTGGTAGCCTATGTCACTCAGGGTGAATGTAGCTTTACAATGGTGAAATATTTTTTGAAATCGGCCCAGTAGTTTTTGAGTTTGTTCATTACAAACATACACACGCACAAAAATACAAATCTTTCCTCTTTATAATATTAGTGTAGATTGAAGTATCATAAGAATCTTTATATTATCCCGAAATACACAGGCCATTTGAAATATAAAAATAACTGGACATTATACGTAGTAACTAATATTACAATCTGTTCCATGATGTGCAAATTAAAAAGACCAAACTTTAAAAAATACCTGTAGCTGATAATTTTTGTAATCAATGTGTAGAACTTGGGGAGTAGGTTTTAAAAATATGTTTCATAATATTATTATTTTTTCATTATTATTATTATTATTTTTATATTATTAGTTATATTGCATGCTGTGAAGCGGATTATGGTGGATTTTAATTTTAATTTGTCAACTTTTTCTTATACACATTCTCGCAATAAATAAATGAAATGAAAATGAAATGAAATGAATTTAAAATAAATAAATAAATAATGCTGCACAGTTCACACAACATTATCTAGCCCCAAGCTAAACAGAGCTCGTGTTATGGGTACTAGACAACTGATATACTTAATACAATATATTACATAGATAGATATTTTTTATTATATATATAGAAAATACCCAGAACACCCTGAACAAATATCTTCAGATCGCACAAATATTTGTTCCGAGGCGGGAATCGAACCCGCAACCTCCTGCGTCGCAGGCGGACGTTCGCCCGCCGCGCCGCAGAGGTCGTCAAAATAATGGCAGCCGAGTATTTAACATAACTTTTAACATAATATTTAACATCCAACGATCACATACATATTCCTTAACTCACACTATGATCCCCTGTGTCGTGGGTATCATGGTACCACACAACACTCAGACCTGAAACAAATATTTGCAGATCATATATAGATATATAGATAGATAACACTTCATTGCACACCACAAAAAAAAACACATTAAAAACAATCAGAAAAATAAAGTATGGAAGTACAATGGGCGGTCTTATCGCTGAGAGCGATCTCTTCCAGACAACCTTGGAATCATACAAATGTTATCCTCACAGCTGGAATTGAACCCGCAACCTCTCGCATATCAAGCAGCTACTCACCCGCCGCGCCACAGAAGTCGTTGATTCTTAAGATAAGTACCACTTGATTAGGTTTTTTATCTGCTTTAATGACGTAACAAGCAGATGGCCCACCTGATGTTAGGCGGTTGTGGTCTTGCAATAAAATAACTTAAAAGTGACTTCACACAGTAGTAGTAGAGCTTTTTTGTGAAATAGTTCGTCCGGGGAAGTACTACCACCATACCTATTTCTGCCGCAAAGCAGTAGTGCTGTGTTCCGGTTTGAAGAGTTAGGGTGCCGGTGAAATAACAGGCACATGAGACTTTTCATCTATGTCTCAGGGTGGCGGGCGCAGTGCAATGCCACATAGGGCGCGTCCTAGGTGGACGTGACCTATGAGGTAATGTACTGTTCATAGGCAGAGGTTACCACTTAACATCAAGTGGGCCTCTTGCTAGTTCCGTCATCCAAGTAGTATAAAAAAATAAAAAAACACATTCCCTCGTCGTCGTTTCGTATGAGGTAGTGCTGGCCTCTGGTGTCAGAGTTTGTCAAGCCGCTCGAGGGCCTCTGACATGGCTTATCGACTGCTAATCAATAACAGCCGGGACCGACAGCTTAACGTGCCCTCCGAAGCACAGAGCGATGGAAATCCACACATAACTTAGAAAAGTCATTGGTGCGGAGCCTAGGATCGAACCCGGTATCGTTGGATTCTGAGTTGCACTATTGAACCGTTAGGCTACCAACACATTCCCTACACTGTAAACTCTCGGGGAAATGGCGTTGTTTTTACCGAGCGGCAATGCAAAGCCATTGAATATTCAGTGGGAGCCGTTGCGAATCGAATCAACGAGAATCCATTTAGTTTTTCACGTTTGCTTCAATCTCTTCACTTGTTGCACTGTTGTTGGGCTGAATTGCTTTAAAGTTGCGCTTCAAACATTTCTTCTATGTTCTATGTTTTTTTTTTATACTACTTGAATTGACGAATCATTCAGATGGCCCACCTAATGTTAAGCGGTAACCTCTGCCTATGAACAGTGCATTACCTCATAGGTCACGTCCACCTAGGACGCACCCTATGTGGCATTGCACTGCGCCCGCCACCCTGAGACGTAAGGATGAAAAGTCTCATGTGCCTGTAATTTCACCGGCACCCTTACCCTTCAAACCGGAACACAGCAATGCGAGCACTACTGCTTTGCGGCAGAAATAGGTATGGTGGTAGTACTTCCCCGGACGAACTCTTTCACAAAAAAGCTCTACTACTACTAAAACTAACTAACTACTAAGTAACTATGATTGCGATAAATTCATTTGCAGTTACGCGAATGGAAAAAAATGCTGTTAATTTTTTAACGCCAGTTTATCTGCATTTGTATACATAAATAATGCTGGGCAGTTCACACAACATTATCAAGCCACAAGCTAAGAAGAGCTAGTGTTATGGGTACTAGTTAACTGATATACAATACTATACATATATAGATATGTTTCATTATACATAGAAAATACGTAGAACACCCTATACAAATATTTGTTCCGAGGCGGTAATCGAACCCGCAACCTCCTACGCCATAATGTGCTATAATGTCATAGTAGAATAAACCAGACGTGTGCAGATCCTCTCGAAACATGCATAATTAAGAGATCTCATGTTTACTTAAGTCAAAACCAGATGTCGCCACTGTAGAATAGAATAAGGTGTCGGTGTCATTCCTTGGTTGAAAAACTATTTGCACCGGGGGTTCCTGATCCAACTTGGAAGAATGGGCGTTTGTATGTTTGTATGCATGTAACATATAACATAACATAACACCCAACAGTCACATACATAGACCTGATCCCACACTAGACGTCCCTGAGTCGTGGGTGTGGATTTTCCTTGATGCATTTTGATTTGTATAGATTTTATGCCCAAACAATTAATAATCTGTGGAAATTTCAACTGGCTGTAACAATCTGTCACAGAGGCCTCAGGAAAATTACGCCTTTCGTCCCAGAAATTTAAAAATCCACGATAGAAATGGAAAAAATATTCTCATTCAACAAGTTATTCGAGAGGAAAATTGGAGAGAAAAGTTGGACGCATTAATATCGCTTTGCAAAGGGTGTGCACATTCTCGGGCAACCAATGGTGCTTAGAAGAGTTAGTGGCGTTTTTGAACGCCTGGGTTTTTATTAATATATCTTGGTGTAACGTGTTTCATTTGGTGGAGGCAGATGGTGCGCTGGTGAAATATTACACAATTTAGAACCACAAAAGGTAACTTGTTTCGTGGGTATTTGTATACCGAGGCTATTTTTGTGGCTGCCTACTTTATCTTTTAAATCGCTGTGCCAATGGTAAATAGATAGATAGATACAAAGCCTTTATTCACTGACCTAGTAACTAACCAATAATAACCTAACTAACCTAGTAACTAATAATAAAGAACTAAAACTAAAATAATATAATAAGTACCTAACTTTTGAAAAAAAAAAAAAAATAAAAAAAAAAAAAAAAAAAATTATGGTAAATATCCCGTTTCTAGTGAAAATTAATAAGTACCTAGTATTATTCTTCAGCAACTAGTTTGCTTGTCAGGTTGTTCTTCGACATAGGCCTCCCCTAGTTCTTTCCACACTTTTCTATTACGAGCTGATCTTAAATACTAAACAAATAGATGTTTGGAAAAACTTTTAATTAAATTGGTATGCTTTTAACTTATTTCAAAGATGCTTAAACATCTAAAATTCCCTGAATAAAAAATTCGACGAAGCATCCTTTGATAAAAACAAAATGAGGAAGATATATGACAAAAACGCACGTGGTCCTACAAAACCCAGTCCATTGATCCTAGTTGCATTCAGGCACCGGCAGGACAGCGGCTACACGTGATATCCTGACACATTGGTTAGGGTTTTATCTTATTCTTCTATTGTGTCAACGGTTTACCTTTTTTTGTTTAAACTATTTTAGAGTAAAAAGTAGCCACCTCTACAGCATTGTCTGTGGCTTTGTTTAGGTCCTCTCTTGTGCAGGTGGTGGGACACAAGGAACAGGTGAGCAAGTGACGCATGGACTGAATGGTGGCTCCGCAGTCGCATTCAGTCTGGGAGGAGTCGCATTCCCTATTTGCAGAGGTTCTGACTGCAGCGGCCAACTTGGGCCCGGAGCCTGTTCATGGATTTCCAGACCGGCCACGGCAGCTCATGACCTGTGGGTAGGTGTTCCTGCGGGGTGGGTCAGCCGGTGGTGGGTGCGTCTATTTCCATGATTTGACTTTCATGGCAGCTAGGTGATCTGGAGGGTTTTATGGAAAATAAATAAGAAATGCCAGCCTGTGCATAATAACTCAAGGTCGAAAAGACATACACCGGTATTCTTAGTCATTCCTCTAACTTTCTTCGACATGACTCAACCTCATTTGAGGATATTTTGTATGCTATTTCTACACTAATATTATAAAGAAGAAAGATTTGTACCTATTTTTGTATGTTTGTATGTTTGTAATGAATAGGCTCAAAAAGTACTGGGCCGATTTAAAAAATTCTTTCACCATTGGAAAGCTACATTCACCCTGAGTGACATAGGCTACCAGGGGAGGGGATAGGAAAGGGGGGGGCTGTTTTTCATCCTGAAACTACCCGTGCGACGCCGGGACGAGTCGCTAGTGAATGATAATTTTGAAAATGTAATACGAGTGAGGTTGAGTCGAGTCGAGGAACGCTGGAGATTATAAAGTTGTAAGAAAGTAACGCATCTTCCTCATGTTGTTCTGACCAAAGGAAGCTTCGCTCAAAATCGTTTCAAAATCATGTTATCTAACAACCCATCTAGTCACCGTTTCACAAGTTTTATTATTAATAGACTGTTAGGTTATTTATGAAAAATGTCGAAAAGGGCAGACAGGGTACCGATAAGGGTACAAGGTCACTTTCACATGGGATTTAAGACTTTGGTTAGGACATGTGGAGTTGAGTATATTGAGACGTGGGTTAAGAAAATGTCAATAACTTTTTTAATATCGGTAATCCGCTGCCTCAAAGCCAACACACGGACTTGATACGAGTGGAAGAATCTTATGTTTGTGTACGTAACATCGCTCGCGACTTCGTTTTAGGTACTTATATGAGGGATTCAGTAGAAAACAAATGCTAGAGGCCATTAGAAAAGAGAATAAATATCATTAATTATTTCTTATTTATTTTATTTATTTATTTTCTTATTGTTTTATTGAAAAGAGACCCATTGAGGCTCTGCCTATCCCTTCGAGGAAAAAGGCATGTGTCTACGGACGTATTTAATTCAATGAAATACATACATGCATAAAAAACTACACGCGTCTTTCCCCGAAGGGATAGGCAGAGCCTCAATGGGCCTCTTTGCACAGTAGGTCCAAATAAAATCACGAAGCTACACTGAGAGCCATGTCAATAAAATAATTATTTTAGTGTTATGCTATCAGTTGTAAGGATAACATAACCCTTCCTTTTGGATATGCCTTAGTCGGGTAAAAAGAGAGCATCCAGGTTGTTAGGTTGAGCAGCATTGTTAGGTTCACCTAGATAGGTACTTTAAATTCACTTTGATACACCCTGCGTCTCATAATAACTCAAGCTATACAGTGCCACCACGCTTGAACCTTATTCAAAGGTAATACAGACTAGTCAAAACTTTATTGGTTCCACTGTACCGTACCGTACGTAAATAAAATAAAGTAAAAAAAAGTAAAAAAGTAAGTTTTTTAAGTAATAAAGTGTTTTTATGTGTATGTTAGTTTCTAAGGTATTTATGTAGATATGGGCTTACTGTTTAGGTTTAGTGCATTTCTCAGTAAGCCTGAAATAAATGATTTTGATTTTGATTTGATTTGATTTGTAAATCTAGGTATAATCTAGTACAATTATTTGACTCCAGCATCGCTTTGCTAACTTGCTTCTTGTGTGATTGTTTGCCAGTAGTGGTGTATGAGCTTGTATTCCCGACACTGAAAGGAACAGATTGCTGTGAGGAGGATTGTGTGCGAGGGACTGAGGGCGATTGACAGATTGCTTCAAAAGCTTAAATTTTCGTTTGTACAGAGGCCCTAGTCGGAGTTTTGCAAACACCATCGTAACGATGAACGTAAAGACGATTGTACATGTATAACATAATAACTAGCTATTAATCTGTGCCAAAAACATCACAGATTAATGGCTAGTTACTAAGCAATACACTTACGCTTGTCGTTACGATCATCGTTACGATGGTGGGTGTAAACTCGGACTTGCCCCTCTTTCCGTTCACCGTAAGATGGCGCCTGCATTGGTTGGCACGCCATAACAAAGCAGGTGGACAGATAAAATAATACGCAGGTGACATCTTGCGGTTAACGAGCTGTAGGCATGCCATTTTGCTTATTTTTGAGCATATGATGAATGAACGATGAACCTACAAAACTCTTAACTCTTGCGTACAAGAGCATAAATAGCAATGAAATTATCTACATACAAAATCGTTAAGTTTGCATGTACTCGTGCATTCAACAGCTGGAACCCCCCAACAACCCACATTTCACCCCCCTCCCCCCCCCGAGTGGGATATCTAGACGCGGATGTAAATACCGTGGATGAGTCTATTAATAAGCTCAGTCACATAGTATTTGTGATTTTTTCATCTTTATAATGAGGGGGTTTTCACGGCCGTTTTAAGAAAGAAAGAAAGAAAGAAAATCATTTATTTGTGTCAACAACATGGATGTAGTAGTAACAGTCAACAAACAATATTCCACACATAAAGACATACACACACAGAAACAAAGATAAATAAAACTAATTTATGCCTCTTAGTACCAGCCACGCATCATTGACACAAATTGGCGTCCAGCTCAGCATTTGTTGTGTTGTAGCAACACAACGCTGATCTTCCGCTGAAACCATCTGAGTGAAACAACGGATATCTGCTTCACTATTAATAATTATACATAATTAATGAACAAATAATAAGAATGAAGTATTTAATAAAATAAAAGACGTGATTATTAATATTGTACGTTAAGTTAGGATGTGGGTAGTCGTAAAAATAGTATTATCAAAAATCGGTAACGGTAACGGTAAAAAGAAATACTGAAAAGTAGGCAGTGCAAAAATATATACATATATTACATACATATTTACATCTTGTTTATAGCCTTGAAAATAAATGGCGCCAGCTGTGTAAAAGCTAAAGTAGTTCTGTCAAAATAAACTGAAATGTCAACGTCAAAAACGTAGTAATACAATGCATTTTTTTATTTTGACTAGTATATTTATGTAGCGCCATCTATCGAGCCAAATCGAACTACTTTTTTTTTAAATTAGAAAATGAAAAGCCCTCATTGGCGTCGCAAGGCTTGTGCATTTGGCATTCAAGTATAATTGTATTTTTAACATAATTTGTAATGTTGCAATCTTTCCAAGTCGTTAAAATCACAGTCAAGTCATGTTTTAGTAAAACGGTCACCGTTTTACAAAAACTTTGAAAAGATGAAAAGTCTCATGTGCCTGTAATTTCACCGGCACTCATACCCTTCAAACCGGAACACAGCAATGCGAGCACTACTGCTTTGCGGCAGAAATATGTGAGGTGGTAGTACTTCCCATAATGAACTCTTTCACAATACTACTACTAAGATGCCCCTTTGCAAGCTATCCTCCCTCCTCCTCCTCGCGTCGTATTCCTCAATGCTGAGGGTCGTGACCCCCTCCATGGATCACTTTCTGCCGGACGATGTTGATCCAATGAGATCTGTTGCCAGCAAGCTGCACGGCTTCGTGAAATTTCGAATCGAGAGTGGTGCGGATCTGGCCTGACCAACGTATTGGGCTACGGCCTCGTGGCCTCTTTCCCTCAATTTTTCCAGTGATAATCAGCTTTTATAAGTTGCAAGCTATACTGGCACATATATTCCCAGGATTATGATAGAAGTTGGACACAAGTAATTAATTTTGTAAAATTAAAAAAACCCTCATGAACCCGATGAAACTGCTGAACCGATTTTGATCAAACATAGCTAAGAACAATCTCAACTAATTCACCAAACAAAACGAAAAACGTTTTATCCGTTTGGGAGCTATGATGCCACAGACAGACACATACATAAACACACACGCATACACACACACAGACGCACAAACAGACACACACGCAGACACACACAAACACAGACACCCACTAAGAGACACACACACAGACACGTCAAACTTATAACACCCCGTCGTTTTTGCGTCGGGGGTTAAAAAGGTGTTTTAGTAATTTCAAAAAGAGTGTTTTTTTTTAATACTACTTGAATTGACGAATCATTCAGATAGCCCACTTGATGTTAAACGGTACCCTCTGCCTACGAACGGTCACGTCCACCTAGGACGCACCCTATGTGGCATTGCACTGCGCCCGTCTCCCTGAGACATACATAAAGATGAAAAGTCTCATGTGCCTGTAATTTCACCGGTACCCATACCCTTCAAACCGGAACACAGCAATACGAGCACTAGTGGTTTGCGAAAAATTGATTGGTTTGAGAAATAGGTTTTTTTTATTTTATTTTTTAACATTGATAGACCTTTGTTTGACCACAATATCACCTGTTGGTAAGTTACGATGTGGCCGAAGATGGAGAACAAAGGTCTAGAAGGCACCTATTCACTCTAGACTTAAAGAGACCCAGATTATAGTTTTCAGGAAAGACAGACGACGGTAGTGTATTCCACTCCTTAGCAGTTCGCATTATAAAGGTAGAACCGAAACGTTAAGTGCGAATAGAAGGTAAGGATGGTACTGAGCCGTACGCCTGCTCGTCCTATGATGAAAAGGAGATGGTGGGATCAGATCGTGCAGTTCAGTATGGTGGTAGTACTTCCCCGGACGAACTCTTTCATAAAAAAGCTCTATTATTGTTTATTGACGACCACTGTGGCGCGGCCGGCGAAGCTTGGGTTGCGACACAGGACGTTGCGGGTTCGATTCCCGCCTCTGAACAAATATTTGTGCGATCGCAGATATTTGTTCAGGGTGTTCTGGGTATTTTCTATGTATAATAAAACATATCTATCTATGTAATATATTGTATTAAGTATATCAGTTATCTAGTCCCCATAACACAAGCTCTGCTTAGCTTGGGGCTAGATAATGTTGTGTGAACTGTCCAGCATTATTTATTTATTTATTTTATTTATTTATTATTGAGGCCACCCACACACCCACATCCCTTCCATAATGTGCAGGTCTGGTAACCGAGCCCTCATTACATGCCTGTCTACCTCAGTAATGTATTCATGCAGATAGCAAAGGTGTAAGCAATGCCCGCTAGCTTATTACGTATCTTGCAATAGCAATGCGATACCATAAATTGCGCTATTATCGCATCCAATTATCTGCATTTTTAGCAGTAGTAGTAGAGCTTTTTTGTGAAAGAGTTCGTCCGGGGAAGTACTACCACCATACCTATTTCTGCCGCAAAGCAGTAGTGCTCGCATTGCTGTGTTCCGGTTTGAAGGGTATGGGTGCCGGTGAAATTACAGGCACATGAGACTTTTCATCTTTATGTCTCAGGGTGGCGGGCGCAGTGCAATGCCACATAGGTTGCGTCGTAGGTGGACGTGATCTATAAGGTAATGCACTGTTCATAGGCAGAGGTTACCGCTTAACATCGGGTGGGCCTCTTGCTTGATCCGTCATCCAAGTAGTATAAAAAAAAATTAAAAAAAATTGCTAATTCGTATTACGTATCGCTGATACAAATTTGCAATTTGAATGCGATAATCGCGCAATTCTCGCGCAATTCTTGCTATCGCATTGCTATTTCAAGATACGTAATAAGCTAGCCGATATGCTTACCCAGCTTTACAATTAGCTAGGTAACGGAAATAAGACGCAATAGGTTCACAGCATCTCTATAATGAACTCTAGAATTTTTAAGTTTTTAATAAAAGCTCTTACAGGTTTTCAAGAAGAAAAAAATATATGGTATTCTTAAGCTTTTTAAGTAGTGAAATTAATACACTATTTGAATTACTTCACTCGATATATTTATGTTATCAGCGATACCACCTATTTAAAATTGAGATACCATTTTAGGCTTCCTTCTTACACGTTTTAATTTTTGAAACATTAGTGACTTATTTTATTTGAGCTAGTGAAGTCATTTTGACGACCTCTGTGGCGCGGCGGGCGAACGTCGCCTGCGACGCAGGAGGTTGCGGGTTCGATTCCCGCCTCGGAACAAATATTTGTGTGATCTGCAGATATGTCCGGGGTGTTCTGGGTATTTTCTATATATAATAAAAAATATCTATCTATGTAATATATTGTATTAAGTATATCAGTTGTCTAGTACTCATAACACAAGCTCTGCTTAGCTTGGGGCTAGATAATGTTGTGTGAACTGTCCAGCATTATTTATTTATTTATTTATTTTATTTATCATCATTTAACAAAACTGTAAAGAGCATTTTTAGGGTTCCGTAGTCAAAGACAAGGAACCCTTATGGATTCGTCATGTCTGTCTGTCTGTCTGTCTGTCTGTCTGCCTGTCCGTGTATGTCACAGCCTTTTTTTTCCGAAACTATAAGAGCTATACTGTTGAAACTTGGTAGGTAGATGTATTCTGTAAACCGCATTAAGATTTTTACACAAAAATTTAAAAAAAACAATTATTTTTGGGGTTCCCCATACTTAGAACTGAAACGCAAAATTTTTTTTTTCATCAAATCTTTGCCTGTTATCTAATGATATCTATGGATAGGTCTTCAAAAATGATGTTGAGGTTTCTAATATATTTTTTTTCTAAACTGAATAGTTTGCGCGAGAGACACTTCCAAAGTGGTAAAAAGTGTCCTCCCCCAAGTAACTTCTAAAATAAGAGAATGATAAAACTAAAAAAATATATGATGTACATTACCATATAAACTTTCACTCAAAATTGGTTTGAACGAGATCTAGTAAGTAGTTTTTTTATTTTTGGGGTTCCCCATACTTAGAACTGAAACTAAAAAAAAAAAAAACATCAAACCTATACGTTTGGGGTGTGTCTATGGATAGGTCTTCAAAAATGATATTGAGGTTTTTAATATTATTTTTTTCTAAACTGAATAGTTTGCGCGAGAGACACTTCCAAAGTGGTAAAAAGTGTGCCCCCCCCCCCCCCCCCCCCCATAACTTCTAAAATAAGAGAATGATAAAACTAAAAAAAAAATATAATGTACATTATGTAAACTTTCACTCAAAATCGGTTTGAACGAGATCTAGTAAGTAGTTTTTTTTTAATACGTCATTAATCGTAATCCATCCAAGAACTTTTATATTATGTTACTTGCTGCTACGGAACCCTTCATGGGCGAGTCCGACACGCACTTGGCCGCTTTTTTATATGATTATTTTATACACAAAAATACGGTATCAGAGCGTGCGCTCGCCTTCTTTGCCTCATAAAAATTTTCTTTGAAACTGGTTGAACCCAAAGCGCCTTAAGTGTTTTTTTAACATTGATAGACCTTTGTTTGGCCACGATCTCACCTGTTGGTAAGTGACAATGTGGCCAAAGATGGAGCACAAAGCTCTAGAAGGCACCTGTTTACTCCAGCCTTGAAGAGACCCAGTATTTTTATTTTTTTTATTTATCTTATATTGAACTTAAGTTGGCCTTTATAGTCCATTTTATATACCTAGCTATTTTTAACCTTTAAAAGACATTTGTAAGACTTTTTCTTAGAAATAAAAAACTGTACTGAACTGAACCGAACTTAAACTTGCTAATTGCATACATACATACAATTGCATACAAAAAACTTTAACAGGTACCTGTTAAAGTTTTTTTTCTTAAGATTCCCGTTATTTAATTTTCACCCTTCGCCACTGGAACTAGAAAATTAATTATATTCCGTGTGAGTTCCTACCTATTTTTAAAGCTAATACATCTTGTAGGTAAAATATGGTGACATTACCTGCCTACTACAAGGAACTCTAAATGTAGCCATTACAATTCCTCACACAGCCTCCGATAAAACTATGATAAAGGCATAAAGTTGTATGTCACTGAATTATAAATCAGAAACTTTTCTGACGGGAAAGAATACATGAATAAGAAAACGGTGTCACTGAATACATTTCAGAAATATTGCTGCTTACTTCTATAAGATTTTATTTTTACGTAACAGTGTTGACACAAAAATACCTATGCTTAAAAATAAAAAAAAATATAAAAAATATAATATAAATATAAAATAAATATAACGCTTAAAAGTTGAGGGATCCGTGTCATGTTAGCTGCGGCTAGATCTAATGACTGCCGAGAGGAAAATCAAAGTATTGTACTTGAAAGCCCTGTCGTTAATCTACAGCCGTGGATAAACCCATAAAACGATGTCAAATTAATAGTCCCCTAATTACAATAATGCGCTTAGCTAATCTGAATACGCGTTTAGTAATAATTAAACCGGGATTATGTTTCATTGCCACGCGCTTGTATCTTAACAAGGGTTTGTATAATATTTATATATATGTGATCACGTTCTCAAAAACGGCTCTAATGATTTCTATGAAATTGACCTATATATATGGGGGTTTTTGGGCGCGAAAAACCGATCAAGTCCTTTCGGCCGCCATCATAACTCAAGGTCTCTTATCTAGGAAAATTAGTTTTTCCACAAAAAATATTTTCTTTCACGATTTGATTAGTAAAAAAGTTTTTTAAAAAAACGAGCGAAGCTCGGTCTCACCAGGTACTAAGTATTTATTGGATTGTATATGCTAGAATTGAAACTATCGTGGTTGGGAATCATTTTAAAAGATAAACGGCTAATTACCACTATTTTTCGTCACTTCGCTGATGTTTCGAGATTGTGTTCAGAAGCCTCTTCATCATGAGCACTGCCCGCGACCGCGTTCGACGGTATTCGCGTATTCGCCGGTCCAACAATTGCATAACAATCTACTAATACGTTCTAGACAGATTTCTGCGTATTACGACGATAAAGTCAGTTTTACGGTGTAGTCGTGGAGATCAAAATATTTTCAGGACCTCAAGGTTAAAATAGGACCTCTAATTAGAAAAACTTAAGTGTGGTGTATTTTCAAAGGTCGTTTCGAGTTGTTGTCTGAATGCCGGGGAAGTTTTCCGACTATACGCGCAGACGAAGTCGCGAGCGGGTCATCTGTAAAGTATATTTCTAAAAGTAGCCAGTTTGTAAAATGTTTTGCTAAAACGAGTCTTTTGTTGTACAATTCATTGCCACTAGACGTAATGGAAAAAGGCAATAAAATAAAGGTTCATTCTCACGTGGAAGTTCAACAATAGCAATGGGCGATCAGTCTCACCCTTTCAATGGAGCTTTGTCCTACGTCCCTTTCCCAAAGGCTTTGAAGGAAGTTTGTACCCACTCCATGCATTAGCCTGTTTAATTTTAGTTTAAAATAAGCCGTATTGCGTAGGTATAAAGCACAGTATAAAATGAATGTTTAATGACTTTGGATAAGGTAGGTATAAGTACCTACCTATGTTTGAATTTGTAGCAGCGTAACGCACATTAGTATAAAAGTAGGTACTAAGGTAGGTACAGGTTTCTTCTAGCATTTGGTTTCCGATGAAAACAAAAGTTTTGTACTAATTGACAGAGCGAGCGAAACGAGTGAATTATTTGCAACACCTGGCAAGATTTGTTTTCATCTGTCCGGATGTATGTATGTTGGTTCTCGCGTACAGGTCATATTTTTCAACTAATCTTGAAGAAACTTGTTATACAAGTGTACAATCTTAGATAATTTGATTTATCTATGAGTACAATTTATTTATTCTTTGTCTTCTGTGATTTTTGATTGGAGGGGTACTTCCCCCAAAACGGTGGGAAGTTTTCTGCGCCGCTATTTACCAATTTTGATAATATATGGCAAAAACATTTGGTACTCAATAAATTCGAATATGAGTAAAATCAGTCAAGATGCAAGACAACAATTTTACACGAATACCTACTTCACAACTCAAACAGAACACTAGCAATCTGTGTTCCGCAGAGACACCTTGAGATGAATCCTCGAACCCAACACAGAAAACTTCAAGTACGTATGTACTTATTACAAAGTCTCAAGAACATTATACTTTTAATAATTGGGGAACTGCGACAATTTATGCTTCTTTGTGTTTGTTATGAAAGTAGATAAAAACATTCAGAAGTAAACAAGTTTTCCTAAAGTTACAAGTGATGTTATTGTTTGGCGGTATTTTATTTGCAGGTTTGTCTCTTGTTGTTTCGCATTGCTGTGTTCCGGTTTGAAGGGTAAGGGTGCCGGTGAAATTACAGGCACATGAGACTTTTCATCTTTATGTCTCAGGGTGGCGGGCGCAGTGCAATGCCACATAGGGCGCGTCCTAGGTGGACGTGACCTTTGAAGTAATGCACTGTTCATAGGCAGAGGTTACCGCTTAACATCAGGTGGGCCTCTAGCTTGTTCCGTCATCCAAGTAGTATAAAAAAAAAAAAAAAAGGCTCGGGGCATACGGAGTCGGGTTCAAAAATAGTAGGGACTAAAATGAGCTATTGCATACACAGCGAAGGAGGCTATAGAATCGAGCATGAATACTTTTCACTTCGATTGCGACAAAATAAAATAGGTATAGATACAAAATCATTCTGCAAACGCAAGCACTCGTTTACCTACCACTTGTGCAGTTTATACGAAAGTAAGTTTTGGTACAACTTACCTACGTATTTAAATCAATGCTCGTCGCTTCGACGGCAACAAATTTTGAATTGTTTCTTTGCCTTTCAGCTCCATTTCCTTACTAAGAAATAAGATCTCGTTTTCACTTGATGAAATTCTCAAATAAATAGTCACGTTCACTTTTCACCTCAGAGATTTCGTGACTTTTTTTTTTAATTCCATTTTGGTAGGTAACAAAGTAAACTTACTGAGGCGTAGGTACATCCAACGATCGGCAAGAAATGCTAGTGACTTGTGTATTCTAATATAAAAACCGCAAGAGAGAGAACGCAATATCGTGTGACTAGGACAGGTATATTACTTTCATACATAGCTATTTAAGTATGGCAATACTTACCTATTTTTTTTTAATTACTTCTGGACGAGACTAGCCAGCCACACAGGGTATCGTAGTGTGGGGGCTAGTAAACCACTTATATACTTATCTACTTCATTCTATTCCCGTGAATGTCTTCTGTTTGATTATTTGCTTAATTTTTATCTACCTATCTATATATTGTCCCTATGTATCTATTGTAGTTTGTTTTTGTTTAAGTAGTATTTAAGTAATTTTTTAGCATGTTTGTTTTTTGCAAGTATTTTTTTTAAAATGCTGAACAGTTCACACAACATTATCTAGCCCCAAGCTAAGCAGAGCTTGTGTTATGGGTACTAGACAACTGATATACTTAATACAATATATTACATAGATAGATATTTTTTATTATATATAGAAAATACCCAGAACACCCTGAACAAATATCTGCAGATCGTCAAATATTTGTTCCGAGGCGGGAATCGAACCCGCAACCTCCTGCGTCGCAGGCTAACATTCGCCAGCCGCGCCACAGAGGTCGTCAAATAAATTAAATGAAATGAAATGAATATAAACTAATATCTGAAACTGAAGTGTTTTTGGTATCCACAATGTAAAAGCATAATAACTTCTCGGCTGATATATTAAAAGGGATGAGGAAATGACGGTAGCCGACATATTTCACGATGTGGGTCAAGGTAAGGTGCGTAAACAAGTCATTCAAATGTTTATTATCTCTTTTAACATGCCCATAAAAACGTAAACGGTAAGTGAACGAGTGAAATGCTGAATATTCGTAGCGTGAAATGTTCACTTTATTTACAGCCTTCTTTTTGTAATACAACTAATACCACAAAGTTACAATGGACTCTTTACGTCGTTTTCGAAAAGAGACGTCGTCTACATTTATTTTATTTCTTTTCCTAGTAGTTTTTTAAGTTATTTTGTGTTATTTTGGTGGCATTTTAACCATTGTATCGCGTTTAAAAAGCACAAGTGTGGTTAAATTAAGCGTGACTGTAAAAATTGGTGGAAATTGTCTACTAAAGTTTTAGTGAAACAGCCACCGTTTTACTAAAACATGACCTGTGTCTTTGACGACTTGGAAGGAGTGTAACGTCGCAAATTATATTGAAAATACAATAATTAGACTTGAAAATGGCAAATGCACAAGCCGAGTGAATCCAATTATAAAGAAAGAAAGAATAAGTTACAATGTTTGGATATTTTTGTGTTTGTTACTCAATCTTTATGTTTGTTACTCAATCACTTTGTGTTTGTTACTCAATCACTTTATGTTTGTTACTCAATCACTTTGTGTTTGTTACTCAATCACGCCGAAGCGGCTGAACCTATTTCGATGATGTATACAGATCAGATTATGACCTGGATTGAGCTATTGACTACTTATCCTGATAAAACGTGAACGAAGTCGCGCGCGGACACTAGTTATTGCATATACCGCAGGGTAATTGTCAAAACCGTATTATTATATTTTTTACTAGTGATGTTATAATTCATCATCATCATCATCAACATCCGCCCGTAGAAGTCCACTGCTGGACATAGCCCTGCCCCATAGAATGCCGCGACGAACGCCTGCAACCTTTACGTTACTACTAGCTGTCGCCCGCGGTTTCACCCGCGTTTTCTCCTTTAGAGCCGGTTTTGATCTATCTATATACCTACCTACCAAATTTCATCAAAAGCAAGACTAACAAATAAATTGACTCCTGCAGCCTGCTGCTTGCCTGGTGTTGGTATTGGATAAATTACAGTATTCCCATTTCACCGGTATTCCAGATATTCGGTTACCAGATTACTCCTCTATTCTACTCTGGTACCTACATTGGATAAAAAGTCTTCGCATTGCTGCAGTTCCCCGCGTTGTTACCCGCATAAGTCTTGATCCCGTAGGAATATCGGGATAAAAATGTGCCTTTGTGTTATTCCGGGAGTCAAGTTATCTCCATTCCAAATTTCATCCAAAGCCGTTTCAGCGTGAAAAAGTAACAAGCACACTAACACACAAACTTTCGCATTTATAATATTAGTGTGATTAATAAATAAATAATAGCTAAGCAGAGCTTGTATTATGGGTAGGTACTAGATAACTGATATACTTAATACAATATATTACATAGATAGATATTTTTTATTAAACATAGAATATACCCAGAACACCCTGAACAAATATCTGCGATCGCATAAATATTTGTTCCGAGGCGGGAATCGAACCCGCAACCTCCTGCGCCACAGTGGTCGTCAATAATATGCTTGAACCATCAAGAGGCCCTCCTAGGGGAGGGAGGGGGTCAAAAACAGAAAATAATAGCTGTATGAATGTGACAGCGCTATTACCTACTCACTTGAACCCGGGAAGAGAGGTGGTATAGATTTTTGCCGCTAGGAAGTAACTGACGTAAGCGACAAATGATAAAACTTAGTTTTCCTTGTAAATTAGCATTTTTTTTTTTTTATTAAATATAATAATTAAAATTTAAAATAATAATTAAAATTCTATTAATAACAAATTATCTATAATTAATCTAAGTAATGTGATTACCTACTGAATAGTATAGGTATACAAATTTACGCAATGGGTATCTGAGGGTCAATTTCAAAAAATGAAGCTATCGATAAAAGTTTCACCAATCGTGTTTCTTTTCTGTGATTTATTTAGATTATATCCTCAAATAATTACTGTATTAACATCAAGTTTGTAACCTTTACCGTTATTGAGTGAGCGTCTAACGCAACGACTCCAAAATTTTAACGTAGGTTTTTTTAAAAATCGATTTTATGATTTTTACTAAAGTGAGTTAACATTTCTAACATCTACACAAGAATTCAATTGAATTAATCGCGAAAAAACAACAAAAGTCCGAGAATCCTTCTCGGGGGATGATCTAATCCGGCTGCTTGTTTACGGAGCTTTCAGAATAATTGAAAACAAACAATGGATATCGAATCATTCTGTACGTGACAACAACGATAAATAATCCCAGGTTTCGTATTTATTGATAAAGTATTATTTTGTTTCTTATTTTGATGATATCAGATAAATTACATAAGATATAAGAAAAACTCATGGGTACTCGTAATTGATACACTACACAGTGTAACATAACAATGTTTTTTTTTGTAGACAACTTGGTATTACTGATCTAGCGTAATGTCCCACCTGATGTTAAGTGGTACCCTCTGCCTATGAACAGTGCATTATCACATAGGTCACGTCCACGTAGGACGCACCCTTTGTGGCATTGCACCGCGCCCGCCACCCTGAGACATAAAGATGAAAAGTCTCATGTGCCTGTAATTTCACCGGCACACAGCAATGCAAGCACTACTGCTTTACGGCAGAAATAGGTATGGTGGTAGTATTGCCCCGGACGAACTCTTTCACATAAAACCTCTACTGCTACTACTAATAAACCTAACAGTAGTTCTGCTGACAGAACTACCCAACAGAACAGGTGGGAATAGACGACACCAAACAGTCACATATTATATAGTCCTGTTCCACACTAGGTCCCCCTGAACTACAAGTACCATTATATCATAACACCCAGACCCGGAACAAATATTTGCAGATCATACAAACATTTGTCCCGCAGCGGCAATCGAACCCACCACCTTTCGCATCTCAGCCGGCTACTCTCCCGTCGCGCTACAGAGGTCGTGTCTGTTAATATATTAGAAGCAACTAATTTATTTTTGCAAGTTACTCTTTTGATACCTACAGCTAAGCCAAAACGCACGGTGCGAAAAAATCGAGTGTATGCGAAAAAATCGAGTGTACATTTTGCGAAGTGGGCGTTTTGCGAAGTGGTCATATCGAGAAAATGCGCGGTGTACATTATGGGATAGTCAATAGTAGTCAATAGTATATTATTGGTAAAAAATTCAGATTTTACACGTCAATGGTACAATTTTTTTCTACATTAAGTAGGGTTATTGGATTAATAGAGGAGCTATTGACTAACAAATTTACACAAAAAAAAAAAAAAAAATACAAACAAACAGAATACAATAATGTCAAAGCTAATTTAAATAATTAAGAATTTAAAATTTCTACGAAAGCGTAGAAAGTCTGGTCGACTAGCCAACGCGTAAGATTTAAAACATGGCAAATTATTGGCAGATTTAATAGTTTTCGACAGATTGTTGTACACTGTCGGCCCCATAATGTGGGTCAGTTTCGAGAAGTGGACGTTTTGCGACTGAGCCCTACAAACAAACTAATAACGAATAAAACATAGACTTAATTCAGGGATAATGTAGCTTCCTGTTAGTGAAAGATTTTTCGGAATCGAATCTAGAACCGGAAATTATGTAGGCGACATACAAACTCACAAACTTTAACACTCCTTATTATTTGTAGTACACTCGAAGTTTTCAGATATATTTAGAAAGTTTTCTATTATCTCGATAATGGAACTGCGTTGTCACAACACTATCTTGTCACAGTAAATATATAGGTAAGCTAAAGATCTTGTCTTAATTTTGCATAATTAAAGATAAGATGATGTCTTCACAGTCTAGTGAAACCTAATGAGATGTGCGTAGTCTCATTGTACGAGTAGTTAACTCGAAGTACGCTATAAGGTAAGAATAAGATTTTCTTTGCTAATATCTCAGAGAAAATTATGCTAAGTCGTAAAAACAACGCCTCTAGTCGTGAACACCATCGTTTAAAAATTATCATTTTGAACCAATTAATTTATCTCAACAAGCCATACATTTATTTACAGAAAGAATAATACAAATACCTAATAATAATTGTGCTACCTAAAGACCGCTGCTAACGATCGAAAAGTAGCTCAACTGATCCAAATCACTACCAGACGGAAGCGTCCCTAAGATGCTTGCTATATTGCCATGCTGATTGGCATTATGAAAGAATAAAGAACAATGTTTTTTTTAGCTTAATACAGAACACAAATAAATATAACAGTTTTTTAATTACTTTGATAGGCCTTGGTTTTACTATGATCTCACCTGTTGGTAAGTGAAGATGTGGCCGAAGATGGAGCACAAAGGTATAGAAGGCCTATAATCACTCTAGCCTTGATGAGACCCAGATTATAGTTTTCAGGAAAGACAGAAGACAGTAGTGTATTCCGCTCCTTAGCAGTACGCATTATAAAGGTAGAACTGTGTAAAAATGGAGGCCAAGTGCGAGTCGGACTCGCCCATGAAGTTCCGTAGCAGCAAATAACATAATTTAAACGTTCTTGGATGGTTTACGATTTATGACGTATTAAGAAAAACTACTTACTAGATCTCGTTCAAACCAATTTTCGGTGGAAGTTTATATGGTAATGTACATCATATTTTTTTTTAGTTTTATCATTCTCTTATTTTAGAAGTAAGGTAGGGTAGGGGGGGGGATTACACATTTTACCACTTTGGAAGTGTATCTCGCGCAAACTATTCAGTTTAGAAAAAAATGATATTATAAACCTCAATATCATTTTTGAAGACCTATCCATAGATACATACACGTATGAGTTTGAATAAAAAAACAATTTTGAGTCTCAGTTCTAAGTATGGGAAACCCCATTTTTTTTTGTTATTTTTCTATTTTTGTGTAAAAATCTTAATGCGGTTTACAGAATACATCTACTTACCAAGTTTCAAAAGCATAGCTCTTATAGTTTCGGAAAAAAGTGGCTGTGACATACACGGACAGACAGACAGACATGGCGAATCCATAAGGGTTCCGTTTTTTGGCATTTGGCTACGGAACCTTTCTTTTTAGAAAGAAATATAAACACAAAAAACCCATAGGGTTTTAAACTTAACATAAAACAAGACCCTACGTGTAGGAATGGGTAAAAATTGGTCTTTCCCCACGTGTGCGGCTAAAAGGGTACAGTGTCGAAAGCAAAATGAAACCTCTAAAAACATGACAACAAAATAGCGCGCTGCCATGACTCAGTTTCTCTACGTCTCACACAACATCCATCGCGCGACGTTTCAAGTTACAAAATTGTGTACCTACACTATGCCAGCCTCAAGCTTCGTCAAAGAGCCTTGGTTCTTTGATTTGGCATCATGTGACCTCCGTAATTCCTCAAGGCGTCTCGCCACAGGTTAATCCTATTATGGAGATGAAGCGTTCACTGACGCTGCTTAGTGCTGCTGAGTGCTTGATAAACTTCTCAGCTCGTGGGGTTTATGTTGCAAAATGGAGTAAGGTGAATTAGCTGTGTTTGGGGACTAGGATATTATATTTTCGCAGCCTAGTTTAAAAGCTGTGAACCACAAAATATTACTACTTATATTTTATTAAATGGCGTGCTTTCTCATCAGTGTTCCATTACTTATCAAGACAAAAAAAAAGATTTTTCAAGTTCAAGAAACAAGTTAGTTTATTTTTAAAAAACGACCCTTTTTCGGTTTTCTTACACCAGGAGCTCCCATATTGCACCCTTAGATCCTATTCATCGTGTGCTGGTTATCAACAGACCCTGGAGTCTGGTATATGCGGACTGTTGACATCGGGCTGTGAAAAACCTCATTCTGTCGGAATGCTTCATTAAATGAAGGGTTCAGACACCTTTTATGTGGTTCGTTTCTAATTAGATAGCAGCTACGGCACGCTTTTGATAGGCACTTATTTTTGTATGGATATTGGGATCTACAGCATGTTGTTGGTATATTTTTCATTCAAATGTAAATGTCATTTGTTGTAATTGACACTAACTGTCGCCTCTGGTTTAATCCGCGTAAAGGTAAACTATATGTCCTTCCTCAGGATACAATCTATCTCCTTGCCATATCTTACAGAAATCTGTTCTGCGGTTTAGGCGTGAAAAGGTAACAGACAGAAGAGTTACTTTTTAAGTAGGTAATAACTAAATCTAATACCTACTCTAGTGTCCACCCATGGATTCACTCGCCTTTTACCAGGATTAAAAGTACTGCACTAATATCACTAGAAATATATAACATTCAATCCTAACAACCTCAAACTATTCGAAAAGATCCAAAGTTCCGCCGTTTTCAGCGCAACAGGCGGGAGAGCCTCTGAAGGTCGAAGGTTTACTCCCTCAGTTACCTATTTATTTAGGAAAGTTCTGCTAGGACTGATGGGTAAGGTCTTCCAAGTTAAATAATATGTTATCCGGATTGTACCTTTCATCATAAATTTTAGTTAATATATTTTTGAGCACAATAATTTGACGTCATACATATTTTGTCTTAAAATCTTAAATGACTTGATATTTCTAATGCAAATATGAGTTTCATATTAATTTTAACATACTAATTAATTTTAATAATTTGACATGAATCTTTTCAGTCATGTGTGTAGGTTCAGTTTTAAAAGCTCTCTTACCTACTTACATACATACATAGACACACGCCTTTTTCCCCGAAGGGGTAGGCAGAGCCTCAATGGGCCCCTTTTCTCAGTGGGTTGCACCATCGTGGAATATAGACGTGACAAGTGGTGAGCTCATCTCCGCCATTGCTTCCCACGACTGACTCGGCTGACGCTTTCTTCCAGTTAACATTCCATAATAACCTCCAGGACAAATCTTATACCAACGAATCTTAACAAGTCCGGGTAACCTACTAGCAAGTTCTAAATTCCGTTACCTACTATTCCCTATTATTTCCTTGCAAACATGCTTAGAAAACAAACAAGCGCCTAACTTCATCAGAAAACAGCAATCTGAGTCACACGAGCTCAACTCTGCATCAGTGCATATCCGTCGGCAATCGTACAGGTAAATTGACAATTATAGTTTAATTTCCCTACTACGGTCCATCCCTCACTTTCAACTGAAAAACGATGTGCCGTCACAATTTCCTGCTAATTTCTGCGACCTTGCGACGGGAATTCCTCGGGAACGAACCACTCCAATTATTTTCAATCTGCAGTCTATCGAATGTAATAGGTTAGATCTGTTTTCACATTCCATCTGAGCTTTGACCGTTAACTATGCCATACACGCTACGGTCTACCGGAGAGGTTACCTGTGCAGGTAGCGCTGTGTGTAGCAGTAGCGTGTATGGGGACGTTCCGTCCGGTGTTTCGGAACGGTTTTCAATAGGTCTACGATGAGATGTCATTGTCTTTCTACTTTTGATAGTTTTCAAAACTACATGAAGTTTCGTTTCCATCCATAAATTTACTAGCAGCGCCCCTAGAGAAAACGAGGAGAAAACTAAGGACGCTGTCAGTAAATGTATTGAAGGAAACGAAACTTCATATAGTTTCGAATACTATCAAATTTTCGTACTAAGCCCCCTGCAAAATTCAAAATTCAAAATTCATTTATTCAATAGGATTTTTTTTAAAAACTCTTTGACACGTCACTTTTTGTAAAATAATTATAGATTGCAATCTTGAGGTTGAAATCTGCCATTTTTGAAAGAAACGTCGTCATTTTTATTTTATTACATGTTAATGTGTTTTTTCGAGTTATTTCGTGTAATTTTAGTGGCATTTTAACCGGTGTAACTTGGATAAATGGCACATGTGTGATGTAGTGAAATTTAAGTGTATTGCGAGTCTTTTCGAAATGGTGGATATTTTCCTGTAAAAACTCAGTTTTTCTGCCACTGTTTAAACTGGGTTAGGACTTGGCGGAGACTCTTGATGACTTGACTATAAAACTATAATAAATAAATCACTTGACATTGGCTAAATTGTTGCAAATAATGCACAGAAGCCATTACCTAAGCTAAGAAGAAGATTGCAATCTTATTATTTGCATGGATGTGTATCACTTCTTCTGTGGCCCCCTGTTTAGTAATAGTACGTTACTGTGACATCTGTCAAATTTGTAACTCATGGTACCATATTCTATGGAAATGAGAAGGGGAAACTATAGTCGCTGCAGTTGCAGTGTAGTTTACAGCACGTCACCGACTCATACTAAGCATTTTAGTACCTCAAGTATCCGCTAGAGGCGTTGTAGAAGTTTTCATACAGTAACTATATACAGTCGCTAGTGAGTCCTAGATTATGTAAACTCATGGTAGAACTACTGTACTTTTTGCACGGACACCATACGATTTCACTCGAAAGAATTTATTTTCTATGTTGCGCCGCGCCTGTGCTCGTTCAATAAACTGCACAGGTTTATTCCCATAGACGCTGCAGTCAGTATGCAGTACCACTGGACCTCATTTGATTCTACCTCAATTTTAATTGTGTGTTGTCACCCGTAGGTTGACATCAAACATAAGATCTTGTAGGTACTGAATGTAGGTTCTTAAATACGTATTTAAAAAAAAAACAGTACCTAATAATAAGTACCAACGCAGTTATACCTGTGCAGGTAGACCTCTCCGGTAGACCGTAGCGTGTGTGGCAGCCATTTGGTAGGTCTAGAATGATTTTTGCCGATTTGCCTTGAATTTCCTTGTCAAGAACAATAATATCATGACTGCTATATTTGTCTCACTAATGGTTATACAGCTCGTTCACCGTAAGATGACATCTGTAAATACTCCTTGGCAGGTGCCAACTTACGGTGAACGAACGTACTGTACCTAGTCTTAGAGCATTGCAGGCCTGCGTACCGGAGTGTTCGATACCTAGCATAGCCAGAGCTGCGTTTTGCCCTAAATTTTAAGTAAGGTAACTGTTAGGTTTTTTTACCTTGCCTTATTATGTGACCACGAAAGAAAATGTTATAATTTAGCCAAGAGCCACAGCTAAAAAAATGTTGGTAGTTATAGAGATTTTAATTATTATACAAAGGTCCAAACATTGACCAGACGATGGACGTTGAAAAAATGCCAATTACAAACATAGATAATTACAGAACATAGGTAAGTAAAAGGTTTATTTATCAACCGCTATAGTTTCTATGATCCCTAAATTGTAACCAAGCTAGTCCGTTCATAGTTGGGATTATCTGCCCTTGGGCATATCGAAGGCGACGCCAAATTGGATGCCATGTTGTTTGGGATTTTTGACTTTTCTTCTTTGAACCATCGGTAATGCTGGGTCAGGGTTTAATTTGTAGTTCATCTTTATCCACAGGGTAGGCCGAGTAGACCATTTCTTGGTTTTTGATCGATAGGTACTTAGCTACCCACAGTTTTTTTTTTTTTTTTTTTTAAATACGTATAGTCCGCGCCACAACTGAACTCCGACGGCCTTTTGAGGAACTAACGGATAACAGAGGTAGATTTTCGCTTTTGCATTTTTGCGCATAGAAACTAGCGCTCCAGACACCGGACTTCAGTAGTGGCGCGGACTCTATTTAAGATTGAGCTCACCATTTGTCACATCTATTTCCCACGATGTTGCAACCCACAGTGAAAAGAGGTCCATTTGAAGCTCTGCCTACCCTTTCGGGGAAAAGGCGCATGTAAGGGGTATATATTTAAGAACCTACATTCAGTACCTACAAGATCTTATGTTTGATGTCAACCTTCGGGTGACAACTTCGACATTTTGGTCGAAGGGTGACAACACACAATGAAAGATTAGAGGTGATTTTCAAGCCAACCAAAACAATTAGAAAAGGTTTTGTGACTACATCTAATTACTTCCACACTTTTGCAAAAAATCACCTAATTTGCCTGTACTATTACCTTATTATTAAGCAACAAGTATTTAAAGCTAAGAACCAAATATTCACATTAATTCTAAGAAATCAACACAAAAGTCAATAAAGAAGAAAAAATCCAGATGTTCAATTTTAAACATAGATAAAAAAAAACCTTGTTGTTATTATAACCACTTTGGCTCAAACATTGCTTCTAATATAATAATTTGTTTCTAAATATGTCAACAATTGTATTTTCTATGAAGGTACAATTGACCCCAGGGGGGTTACTATGAGCTCTTATATCCATTCAGTTAAAAAACTATTCAGTACAAAATATCGCTCCATCGTTGAAATTTTTCATCGTTGAATAACTTTAATCGCAGAAGTCTGTAGACCCTCTGCGATTGTGCCTTTAAATATAGTTGCGGACATCACGGAACCAATATTTTCTACTGAATACTTTATCAACTGCATGGCATTAAGAGCTCATAGTAACCCACCTGGTACAATTGACACCAATAAAATCACGATCATCGTCATTTCACGACCATTGCTAGACGAGGGCTCCCTCATTTAATACAAAGGGAGGAATTACCGTAATCATCGCCCAATAAAGGCAGGCGCGATGGCCGTCAGCTTACGGAACTCACGGAAAGAGACGGAGAGGTCTATTCTTAGGCCGGAAACACTACGGAAAGATTGTACGAATATATTGTAAGCATCTGTATAATCGTGCTATAGGTGCAGTAGAAAATCAAAAATGAATGATTTCTTGGACAATTTCCACCTGGCTGAGTTTCGTACCAATCAGTCCATACTCCAAAAACTCGGCATCAAGGTGCGTCCATCAACTACTGTGCAATCTCGTATCCTCACTTTCTTCACTTTGTGCCGTGACGCGGAGAGGTGTCCATTGAACGCCTTGTTGTACAGGGTAGAGTTGAGGGCACACGAGCACGTGGCAGATCACCCATGAGATGGACTGACCAATTCAAGGCAGCTTTGTCAGGGGTACCGTGGGTCTGAAATGCTTTGGACGGTCCACTGCATGAATGCACCAGGAAAGCTGCGGTGCGAGATGAGTGGCGAAGGATTGTAAAGTGAGCCGCAGACCCTGAAGTAATGACCACGACCACTCTGCCAAAAGTGTAACGACAAAGAAGAGAGACCACCTGGTCAATTGTAGCGTTACATTTGACCCCATTAAGCCTTAAGCTATAAAAATTTATGAAAGCTCAACATATTTCATATTAAAATGTTTGCTCTCGTCAACTCCAAAGACGAAGCTGGCTCAATGTGGTTAAATTAAATTATGAAAGTTTACCTGGAGTTCCCGGGAACTTGGCTTGTTTAAGTTGGGTAGCTACTAGGGAACCAATTTATAGATTCTTTGTTAATACTGATAAAGTCTCGGCACTGTTACCTACGTGTATATTTTATTTATAAAACCTTTGTTTGCTTTAAGAGGGGTGTACCGCTAGCTAGGACGCTTGAACCCCTTTTGTATGAACGAAATTTGCTGTTATTTTGGATATTATCACATGAAACACCATGAAATTTTGTACACATGATCAATAGACTATTATCTAGACACGCGGATTGTCAGTTTTACATTTTTGGGGTTAACTCTTTAATAATAGATTTTGGCCACACGATACGCAAATAAATAAATTAAATAATGCTTGATAGTTCACATAACATTATCTAGCCCCAAGCTAAACAAAACTTGTGTTATGGGTACTAGATAAACATCGATAAATATTTTTTATCATACATAGAAAATACCCAGAACACCCTTATCAGATATCTGCAGATCGTACAAATATTTGTTCCGAGATGGGAATCGATCCCGCAACCTCCTGCGTCGCAGGCGATCCTTCGCCCACCGCGCCACAGAGGTTGTGTGTGTAAATATAGATGGGGAGTAAAATCCTACAGTGAAATAGTTATGTTTTCCCTCTGCGCAACATATTCCCGCATGTTATACTGAACTGGACTGGAGTAAACTCCAGTCGCACGTCGGAGCTGACACACAGGTTTTTTTTATAATTTTGAAACCATAAAGTCAATCATACAAAAAGGCTCGCTACAAAAGCGCTCTATGCGGTATTGCACTGCGCCCGCCACCCTGAGACTTAAAGATGAAAAGTTATACGTGTTTGTAATTTCACCGAAACCGATACCCTTCAAACCGGAACACAGCAACACGAGCAATACTGCTACTGCAGATAAGCATGGTGATAGTAGGTAGTTCCCAGGATGAAACTCATTCACAGAATAGCTCTACTTGGGTACTTAAAAACCTAGTTTTTTGTTGGAACCTAACATTTTGTAATGGCTGTTTAGGGAGTACATATACTAAGTTCTGTTTCAAAGAAATCTTTCCAAAATTAGCTCAAATTATCATGAAAGCCTCGATCCATGAGTACCTGTTTCACCTGTTCATTTGTAAGCCGCGCTGACAGGGGGATTACTGCTGACTCGAATGATTCGAGTTGGCGCGATAAGCCAACCCTTTCTGTTAGGACAGGAATACACAGACATAGCCGTATTCGATAAAAACCACTTCAAACATTTAACTATGCCTTCAAGCAGTGGGTAGTAACACACCGAGAGTGGCAGGCATTCAACACGTGTTTATACAGCTACGATTTCGACCAAAACACGCAGTTGCCAACGAGTTGTTGATGTATTTAGGTGGTTGTATGTCAAAGCTAGGTGCTTGCCTGATAGCTAGCCAGGTGCAGTATGAGACACTGCTCACAGATAGAGAATAGGCGTTGACGAGGCACCTAGTTCCGTTGTATAGTGGTTGTATGTCAAAGCTAGGTGCTTGCCTGATAGCTAGCCAGGTGCAGTATGAGACGCTGCTCACAGATAGAGAATAGGCGTTGACGAGGCACCTAGTTCCGTTGTATAGTGGTTGTATGTCAAAGCTAGGTGCCTGCCTGATAGCTAGCCAGGTGCAGTATGAGACGCTGCTCACAGGTAGAGCGTAGGCGTTGTCGAGGCACCTAGTTCCGTTGTATGGTGATTGTATGTCAAAGCTAGGTGCTTGCCTGACAGCTAGCCAGGTGTAGTATGAGACGCTGCTCACAGATAGAGCGTAGGCGTTGACGAGGCACCTAGTTCCATTGTATGGTTGTTGTATGTCAAAGCTAGGTGCCTGGCTGGTAGCTAGCTAGGTGCAGTATATTTATACCATCAATTTGTACATATGTTTAAGCAAATAAATTATCTTTATCTTTATCTTTATCTTTGTATGGTGGTTGTATGTCAAAGCTAGGTGCCTGCTAGGTCAAATGCTAGGCCTGCTAGGTGCTATGTCAAAGCTAGGTAGAGCGTAGGCGTTGTGATGGCTCCTAAGTTACTTATGTTGATTGAATTAAATGCATACATTCATACATAGACACACGCCTTTTTCCCTGAAGTGGTAGGCAGAGCCTCAATGGGCCCCTTTTCACAGTGGGTTGCACCATCGTGGAATATTAGACGTGATGAGTGGTGAGAAAATTCACTGAAAATCACAGCACCAAACCACAGAATAAAATATATGTACAGAAACACCGTCTTTTGTTTCGCATTCTTTGTAGTAGGTACCTACATTCATGGTCTGTGTTCTTTGCAATGTATTACTTCTTCTGTGGTAAAAAAAACTTTTTTTTTTGAGATCTGCTTATTGTGGCCTGTTCGATTTTTCGAACAAATCTCTTTACAAAGCTATATGGGCTTCTTTTTACTTAGAGTTTTCCACGAGTTTCCACACGAATATGACGTTCCAAATTAAAATCACTTTATTCCCTAGGGAGTTTCATACAACTTTATATCCCTTGGGAGATAATGCTTTACTTTACGTTGAGGTTGCATGATATGTAATTGGACATTGTCAAGCAGGTGGTGTGAAAATAGCTTTATTGTGAAACTTATTTTTTTCGCTGAACGCTTAAACAATCACTTTAATCTCAGCCTTACTTATGATTACATTTTAATGTTTAATCTAAGTATTACTCTTTGTGGATTAGCGCTTTAGCGCTTAGCGGAAAGATCTAAGGCACGATGAGTAAATGTTTTTAGAATAAATTTAGATTTTATATAGATACATACATCGACGTAAATAAAATGATAATTTATTTTACTTTGGTCGAAGGATACATAACACTTACCGCACTTACTTACATAACACTAAGGCCAAAGTTCACGGACATTTAAACGGGTGGTTACCGTAACCAATCGTCAAAGAGACAGATAACGTATGAAAACATCTGTCAAAAAGAGTGGTTTAAGCTAAACAGTTGTTTAAACGCCAGTAATGTGTTGGTGAACATTGGCCTTGGTACCGTGGTGTGTCCGGCCTAAGAATAGCCCCTCCGTCTCCTCTCGTGGATTTTGTAAAAGCCGACTTTGGCATTACCCTCCCGGCCTTGTTAGTAAAATTTGTTGGTGTAAGATTTGTCCTGGCTGCTAGCTTATTATGGAATGTGTTATTGCTGAAAGAAAGCGTTATCCAAGTCAGTCGTGGTAAGAAATGGCGGCAATGAGCCCACCACTTGTCACGTCTATATTCCTACGATGGTGCAACCCTCAGTGAAAAGAGGCCCATTGAGGCTCTGCCTACCCTTTCGGGGAAAAAGGCGTGAGTCTATGTATGTATGTGTGAGTGTACATAACACTTGTAACTGCATCATATTATTAACAAGCAAACCAAATAATAAATAATGCTGGACAGTTCACAAAACATTATCTAGCGCCAAGCTAAGCAGAGCTTGTGTTATGGGTACTAGATAACTGATATACTTAATACAATACATTACATAGTTAGGTATTTTTTATTATACATAGAAATAACCCAGAACAAATATCTGCAGACCGTACAAATATTTGTTCCGAGGCGGGAATCGGACCCGCAACCTCCTGCGTTGCAGGATGTATGATGGTGCCCTTTGTAACTTGAGTCGGTCAAGTGTGAGTCTAACTCGCACTCGTCTGGTTTTATTTACTACCGTTCCTTTGCCGCAATTTAAACCTATATAATTTTCATTACAATCAACATTTGGGTTTTAGTAGTAGTAGAGCTTTTTTGTGAAAGAGTTCGTCCGGGGAAGTACTACCACCAAACCTGTTTCTGCCGCAAAGCAGTTGTGCTCGCATTGCTGTGTTCCGATTTGAAGGGTAAGGGTGCCGGTGAAATTACAGGCAAATGAGACTTTTCATCTTTATGTCTCAGGGTGGCGGGCGCAGTGCAATGCCACATAAGGCGCGTCCTAGGTGGACGTGACCTATGAGGCAATGCACTGTTCATATATGCAGAGGTTACCGCTTAACATCAGGTGGGCCATCTGCTTGTTCCGTCATTCAAGTAGTATAAAAAAAACATGAGACCCTCTTAATTTCAATTTCCTATCCTTGAATATAACCCTGACCTTGAAGAGCCTCCTCAAATTTTCGAATATCAAAGTATAAACAGTAAAGCCCTGGTTTGAGGCACGGAGGACCCTCAAGCTCCTGGTATCACACTTACCTACATTTCGAACTCGAACGAAGGCGTCAAGTGCATTTCTTACAAAATTAGGTTTGAGTTTGGAGGCGTGCTTATCTCGTGTGGAGGCATCAACACCAGAGGAGGAACAGCAGGTCAGGCTGTCAACAACAACAACATCCCCCCTCACAAGCTGGGTATTAATTCGTCGAGAAACATGACGAGCAGCGACAGCGAGGACGAATTTATAGAGATAGCGGCATCTGCCTTATGCTGTCCTCCAAAAAAAAGGTCGCTTGTGACACTCGAAACTTCCGCGGCCGCGTCCCGTGCCCCGTTCACACCGTCCGCGGACGCACAAACTGGCAAAAACATCCAGCCGGCTAGATTTTGTTCGGACGTCTGAACTTCTGTTATTAAATGTTCTGGCTAGATATCAATAAACCGCGGCTGCCGATAATTTGTTCCCAACTTACTCACGGCTTTGCCACGTGGTATCGGAAAAAAAACTATCAGAGTTTGGCGCCAGACAATTTTTTTTAATTCTCTAAGAAATGAGTCAACTTGGACAAATTAGCGTTTGTATGTATGTGTGTAATATGTAGGTATGTATGTTTATTCGGCGATAACGGCAGAGCACAACCTTGATGAAACTTGGTACGTAGGTAAATATAATTTTTACTTCGCAAGCTCGTAAAGTTGTTTATACTTTGTGTAAGCGGCATAAAACGGCATTTTATGCACTCGTGCATAAAGTACCTTTTCATACCACAGTCTATAAGAGGTTCCAATAAAACTCCATGGAAAAAATCGAATAGGTACCAGGCGAGCAGCAAGTTGCAAGAGTAGTTTTGTCTGTTGGTCGTGCTTTCACGCTCAAACCACTTGGTATTTTTTTTCAATAATACTGAATATGTTATCAAGTAAAGGTCAAAATTCAAATAAATACTGTGAATATGTCAGGAAAGACGACAGGTTTTACATGTTAACAGTACCTATTAACATTTAACAACAATACAACATGACGACCACGACCGCTCTGTAAAGATACATTGGAAACACATGAAAGTGATAATTGGTGACCTTATTCTTCATATCACCACAGAATACACTGCCGTCGTCTGTCTTTCCTGAAAACTATAATCTGGGTCTCTTCAAGTCTAGAGTGAATAGGTGCCTTCTAGACCTTTGTGCTCCATCTTCGGCCACATCGTCACTTACCAACAGGTGAGATCATGGTCAAACAAAGGTCTATTAATGATAAAAAAAAAAAAAAAGAATACATAATAGTACAGAATACAGATATCACTGACTTTTGAAACCTTTTGAGACTTGAATCCGGAACACAATTTAAGCAGATGTTTTCTTCAAATGTCATAATCACTCTTGTGTTAATTCTCCAACTACTAATCTCCTCACATATTGACTATACCTACACGTTATCTGTCGTGAAGGTAAGCAACTTGATAGTATCGTTTGACCCATAAAGCTTATCTACTCAATAAAACTCATTTTTATTTCGTCTTTAGCAGTAAAACATCGAAGAAAGTCAATATGTTCGTAGGGATTGCATTTTATGAATTCGTTGCGTTGAGTGAAAATTAACTAGGTAATTTGAGTTGATCAATAAGAATCGATATGATGCTAAAAATCACCTAATTTGCCTGTACTATGCATAGTTTTATACAATTTTGCGCTGGCGAGGACTACTGTTTGCAGAACTACTAGTCATAACCTATCCAGGTGTTTGCGTCTGGCAGGCATCACCTCATACTCGTGAGCTGATGATGAAAGGCACAGAACTCCTTACTGATCAGGAGTTAGGAGATAATACTGGATATCAGACTTAATCAAACAGACAAAAATGGGCATAACACCATTTAATAATAATAAATAATAATAAATAATGCTGGACAAGTTCACACAACATTATCTAGCCCCAAGCTAAGCCAGAGCTTATGTTATGGGTAAGTACTAGATAACTGATATAGGTACTTAATATAATACATTACATAGATTAACTATAGATATTATTTATTATACATAGAAAACACCCAGAACACCCTGAACAAATATATGCAGAACGCACAAATATTTGTTCCGAGGCGGGAATCGAACCCTCAACCTCCTGCGTCGCAGGCGAACCATCGCCAGTCACGCCACAGAGGTCGTCTACATTTATACTGAGTTATGACTCTTATCAAACATAGCTAAGAACACTCCCGCCAAATTAACACTACAAACAAAAAAAAACAACGAAATCGGTTCATCCGTTCGGGAGCTACGAGGCGACAGACAGACACACACACACACACAGACACATCAAACTTATAACACCCCGTCGTTTTTGCGTCGGGGGTTAAAAAGTATAAATAAGAACAATACTAACATTAATGTACCTGCTACATAAGAGCTACATTTTTTTTTTTTTTTTTTATACTTATGATATGACGGTACAAGCAGATGGCCCACCTGTTGTTAAGCGGTAACCTCTGCCTATGAACAGTGCATTACCTCATAGGTCACGTCCACCTAGGACGCGCCCTATGTGGCATTGCACTGCGCCCGCCACCCTGAGACATAAGGATGAAAAGTCTCATGTGCCTGTAATTTCACCGGCACCCTTACCCTTCAAACCGGAACACAGCAATGCGAGCACTACTGCTTTGCGGCAGAAATAGGTATGGTGGTAGTACTTCCCCGGACGAACTCTTTCACAAAAAAGCTCTACTACTACTACATAAATGAATATGAATAATGAACATAAATGAATGCTACATAAATGAATATGAATAGTGAAGATTGCTTCTAGGGAAGCATATCCATCCAATCTATCGATAAAGTTAAAATTATCTTCAATCAATGAAACTCGAGGGTCGGACGCAGTTCTTATCTGAAACTTTAAGGCACAAAGGCGTCGTTTTGTAAAATTCCCGTTTGATCTTAATCTCGAGCCCTTGGAGCCCCCTTTTGCCCCCACCTTGACTTTATCCCTTGTCTAAAGTTATATAATATACTTCAGAAGCTGGCGATATCTTCCTGTAACAGATTAAGACTTCGCCAACACCAGGTAGAAATATTCATACAAAAAAAAACGCCACGTGCCGCTCGAGAAAGCGTTTTTTTTTATATCTCGTGAAATATAGATAATTTTTTAAAACCCCTGGAGTGATACCTCTGTTTTATTGTATTGATCTTATTTTTAAAAAAAAATACCCAATAATCTTTACCATATTGACAAACAATCGAATCTAGCCAAAAGTTAGAGGTAACTTTGTGATTTTTTTTATCGAGTTTTTTTATTGAGAATATTGTACTTGATTTATTCAGTTAAAAATCCAATCTAACATTAATAATTTTGCGTTATACCCCCCTTAAGTAAGGCCCTTTTGTACCCGGCCAATCGGCTTGCAGCTGCCTACGCATGTGCCCTATTTCGTAATATTTTTTTAGGGTTCCGTACCTGATAAGGCATCAACGCAGTGGTGTGTCCGGCCTTAGAATAGACCCTTCCATCTCCTCCCGTGAATGTCGACTAAGGGAATACGCCAAGGGACGTGCAGCAACATCCACCTTAGTAGTCTACACCAATATTGCGATCACCAATCCACCTGAGCGTGGTGTTCATGGCAAATCCCCTATCACATTCTATGGGTGGAAGCCTCGTCTAGCAGTGGACGTCTCAAGGCTGCTGATGAAGATGAGAAACGTACCAACGTAACCATTATAGGATCACTTTGTTGTCCATTTGTCTGTCTGTCTATCAATGCCCTTTTTCTCAGCAACGGCTAAAGGTAGCCACTTTAAATTAATATCAAATATAAAATTCAGTGAGTTTATCATAGACGTAGAATTTTTTCGCTACGCTAAATAGACAAACGAAGCGTGGGAGAGAGAAGTCATTTTTAAATGTACCCCGTGCAAGAAGAAAAGTGACAGCAACAATGTATTGAATTTGACATGTTTTGCTTGAGTACATGCGCATACCGGACGGTCTCTTGTGCAGTTTAACTAATTTTGTAATTATTTTAGTAATCTTACTATTAAATAATAAATATTACTTTGTATGACAATGGTGTCATGTTCAGTTTGTGACTGTGAAGATACAAGACGTAATTATCCGGGAAAATACACGTTTCACAGGTAAATAAGAGATTATTGGTAGTTCGATTGTATTGCTTATTTTATCAATTCTGCTTTAGTAAATGGCCTAAAAACCAGTTTCATTCGTAGATTAGGACTTTCCCTTATATTTTTTAATAATATTTCGTTGCTGCACCTAGAAATAAACAATATTTTATGTAAAATATAAAAATGTTTGATTACGATAGGGCTTGACCAAGTGATGACGTCAGAAATATCGATAGTCCTGTTGCAGTCTATATCGTTGTATAATGCGCATCATGTAAAAAGAACGCTGGCGGTCAAGCTTCTTCAGGCGTTCCAGCGTTCTTTTTAAGAGATTACTTACTTTTCTACTTATTTGAGAGATGTATAACTATGCATTGAATGAGTGCCTATCTAGTTTACTACAAATAATGTACAATTATAGTACGCGTCATGTAAAAAGAACGCTGGAACGCCTGTAGAAGCTTGACCACCAGCATTCTTTTTACATGACGCGCACTATACCTACCTATAAATTAAATTTTTATCCATCCTAGAATGGAGGTTTACTTTGTTTGGAGTAAATTTGTGTGCTCTATTAACATTTTACCGTGTTTTTTAAATCTATAATAACCAGGTGGACATTGAGTTGTGTGTTTTTGTATTGACTATTGAAAAGGTAACTTTAAAGCACCACTGGTGTTTTTATTGCAGTTTGTGTAGTAGATATTTTGGAGTAAATATTTTGTACGTTGTTGATTATTACACACGCCTTTTTCCCCGAAAGGGTAAATTTATTTTGAATTTTTTATAAATAAATATTGTTTATTTCTGCTTAATAAAATAATAGGTAACAAATTAAATTTAAATATACCCCAAAAATTCTGTTCCAGCGGTACTCGAACCTGCACCCTCGCCTGTGATCAGCGATGCCTTTACTTTCGAACTTTGAATAGAAGGTTTCCAATGAAACACCTGTAGATACAGCACTATCAACTTGGCGCTATAGCCGAGTTGATAGTGCCCACAAATTTCGTCTCCAGCGTCATAGCTCGATCTATGGCTAAATTTTTTAAGGCATCGCCGATGACAGGCGAGAGTGCGGGTTCGAGTCCCGCTAGAACGGAATTTTTGGGTTACATTTAAATTTAATGTTATCCATAAAGCGTGGTTTACACTTGAAAAATAATAAACTTTGGGGTAACAAATTGTCTATAGATAAAGTAACAGAGTGAAAAATTATATGGGCGTAGCACGGCTGATATAAAATGTTTTTGTGCTTTCAGATTTCCAAGTAATCCTTTGCTACGAGAAAAATGGTTATCGGTTATAAGAAGAGTGGGATGGACTCAAATAAGAACTCCACTAGGTATATGCATCAAACATTTTAAGTTTAAATTTAAAAGGGAAACTCTAAGATCCCACCTATAAATAAAACCGTAATATTTAGGGGTCAATAAATAATAAAGGTTTATTTATTAACGACAGCGGAGACGTTAACTGTATTCAAAATTGGAATAAGAACCTTATTCTCTTTATGACGTCAAATCTGCCAAGCTGTGTTCTTCATGAAAGACTTAATCTGCATTAAGATGTATTTATCTACCATACACATCACGGACGGATGACGAATTCTATCGACAATGTAAAAGTGTTGGTCGAGGACAACACTATTTTTAACTCGGACATAGACTTTCACCAACACGTGCACATATTTTTTTTGGTTCCATCTTCGATCTCTGATTGTAGATCTAGTACATATACTAAATCTATGGAGTTTATAGTGTGGTAAAAAAAACAAGTTTCTAACTCTGCAATTCATCAAAAAGATATAACGAAGAATGTTTAATATTTGTAAGGAAATGTCGAAACTAGTAACTTCCAGCCATAGACGTAGAATTTTTTCGCTACGCTAAATAAATCTATGATGCTTCCAGCAATATATTCTGTGCTTCCAGTAACTTCGCTGATGCCTGTGTGCCTGATACTCGAAAAAGGCTAACTATTTTAATATAATTCAGTTATATATATTATCTATCTATCTATCTATTCAGCCGGTAACACCCACTGCTGAGTAAAGGCACTTTCTCTACAACGCCACTCCTGTCGATCTATATTATATATATCTATATTCACTTAATAAATATATTATATATATAGTTCACTCAGGGCGCGAGTCTCGAACGCATTTTATTTATTTAGGTTTTATATATTTGCCAAGTGTGTATCAACAGCTCGTTCACCGTAAGATGGCACCTTTAAATACTCCAAGGCAGGTGCCAACTTACGGTAAACGGTCTGTAGACAGCATGAAGTTATAGGGAAGACGGATGCTGTTTATTTTCATCAGACTACTATTTTGAAATTTAATCAGTAATTAACTTAAACCACAGTTAAAAAAATACTACTTAAACCACAGATAAAATAATACTATACTTACCTTAAACTAAATGCTCCAATTTGTGCACAATTCCATGTACCTACACTACAGTTACAACTCCATTATAGTTTCAAGGTTGTGCATTTGATAATCATACAAAATGAATGTACCAACATGAAAATAACTCATTATATACAATTTGGGTTGCGGCAATTTACCATTTCAAATGAGTGAAGGTTGGTATACCGATACCACAGACAAAATAATACTATACTAGTAACCGATACTAACAGATACAGTAAATCTTATATTAGTAAACGAGCAAAGTATGTGAATATTATGTTTTGAGACCTCGTAAACGGCTCTAATGTTTTTGATGAAATTTGCTACATGGGGATTTTTCGGGGCGAATAATCCATCTTAGTTCTCATCTGGGGGCAAACTGGACGATTCTATTCAAAGAAATAATGTTTTATTACCTTTCGCTATTTGCTAATCCGTGTCAGCCAATACAGGATATTGAATAGTTTGCTATTCCGCGCCCGCTGCTACTAAATTCTAATTTCGAACAGGCTTATTCTGAATTTGAAAATACCTGGCTTAACAGGAACATTAAAGATTGTAAGGACTGGCTCTTATCGCCATTTTCGAAAAGAGATGTAGTCTACTTTTATTTAATTTCCTAGTGGTTTTTGACTTATTGTAAAAATACATAGTATAAATAAAGTAAATTAATTATCCTTTAAAATGGTATATGCACAAGCCGTGCGGCGCCAATTAAAAAAAAAGATTGTAAGGGTAGCGACACACTTAACAAACAAAATTTAATAAAATAAAAAAACCAGCAAAGCGCGAGTTGGACTCGCGCACCGAGGGTTCCGTACAAACCTGTATATAAGTAAAAGTTATGGTACTTTTATTGCTAAATAAAATCATCATTAGGAAAGGGTAAGTTTAAAATTATTAAAAATATTTTGATGATATGATTTAACTAAAAAATCATGTTTTTCGCAATTTTTCCTTTATCCGTGCTATAAGACATTGCTTCGTATACATTTTCTAGATTTTGAGTTCACGGGAAGTAGTACCCTGTAGGTTTCGATTCCCTTGAGAGTCTCGAAAACTTATAGCATAAACGGCTGTATCTTTTGATTGCGTTGGCTTAGAAGTTTGATTTTTTTCACAGCTTCAAGGGACAGTAGATTTGAGTATTTGGTATGAATTTCAGCTTTATACCTCCACGCGTTCCTCAGAAAAAGGGTCTTGACAGGCAGACAGACGGACAATAGAGTGATGCTATAATGGTTCCGTTTTTCCTTTTGATGTATGGAACGCCAAAAACGAGCAAAGTTCGGTCGCACCAGATAATTCAACCACTTAGCGGTCCATTCATTTTCAGGGTTCCGTAGCCAAGTGGCAAAAAACGGAACCCTTATGGATTCTTCATGTCTGTCTGTCCGTCCGTATGTCACAGCCTTTTTTTCCGAAACTATAAGAGCTATACTGTTGAAACTTGGTAGGTAGATGTATTCTGTGAACTGCATTAAGATTTTTACACAAAAATTGGAAAAAAACAATTATTTTTGGGATTGAAAAACTTAGATACTTACTTAACTAACTACTTTTACTTAGATAACTTTACTTAGATCTGAAACTACAAAAAAAAAATCCAACCATTTTTTTTTTGGGGTATCTATGGATAGATCTTCAAAAATCATGTTGAGGTTTCTAATATAATTTTTTTCTATACTGAATAGTTTGCGCGAGAGACACTTCCAAAGTGGTAAAAAGTGTGTCCCCTCCCCATAAATTCTAAAATAAGAGAATAATAAAACTAAAAAAAAATGTGATGTACATTACCATGTAAACTTCCAATAAAATTTGGTTTGAACGAGATCTAGTAAGTAGTTTTTTTTAATACGTCATAAATAGTAAACCATCCAAGAACTTTTATATTATGTTACTTGCTGCTACGGAACCCTTCATGGGCGAGTCCGACTCGCACTTGGCCGTTTTTTTCTGAACTGAATAGTTTGCGCGAGATACACTTCCAAAGTGGTAAAATGTGTCCCCCCCCCCCCCATAACTTCTAAAATAAGAGAATTATAAAACTAAAAAAAAAATATGATTTACATTACCATGTAAACTTCCACCGAAAATTGGTTTGAACGAGATCTAGTAAGTAGTTTTTTTTAATACGTTATAAATAGTAAACCATCCAAGAACTTTTATATTATGTTACTTGCTGCTACGGAACCCTTCATGGGCGAGTCCGACTCGCACTTGGCCGCTTTTTGTAATCAGAACCCAGCCCCGTATAATACGAAGAAACGTTATGATATCAAAATGAAAATAAATGAGGATACAGAACTCATGTGACTCTACAATTCCTTAATTACAAGGTTAAGAGGCTGTCAAGAATCAAACAGGCTTTTTTAAACGTAGTTTTAGCAAAATCTACACAGTTTAAGACGGAAAATATATGTTAATCTATTTCCAAGAGCATGATCGAGCCTAAAACACGATTTCGATAAATTTTCTCGATAAAAAAATGTGAGCTTTCCTCGACAATGCGCTTATAACGTCAATATATTAATTATCTATCAGGGTACGATGAATTAATAAGAGTAACAAATAATATTATTTAAGAGAGCATGCTCACGTTTTGCAAACCGAACGTTCTAATCGAGCCTCTGAACCGTAAAGCTCGTTCACCGTAAGATGGCACCTGTAAATACTTCATGGCAGGTGCCAACTTACGGTGAACGGTCCGGCTCGTTGACCGTAAGATGGCACCTGTAAATACTTCATGGCAGGTGCCAACTTACGGTGAACGGTCCGGCTCGTTCACCGTAAGATGGCACCTGTAAATACTTCATGGCAGGTGCCAACTTACGGTGAACGGTCCGGCTCGTTCACCGTAAGATGGCACCTGTAAATACTTCATGGCAGGTGCCAACTTACGGTGAACGGTCCGGCTCGTTCACCGTAAGATGGCACCTGTAAATACTTCATGGCAGGTGCCAACTTACGGTGAACGGTCCGGCTCGTTCACCGTAAGATGGCACCTGTAAATACTTCATGGCAGGTGCCAACTTACGGTGAACGGTCCGGCTCGTTCCCCGTAAGATGGCACCTGTAAATACTCCATGGCAGGTGCCAACTTACGGTGAACGGTCTGTATGGAATTCCCAAAAGTTCATTGCACTTGACACGTTGTTGACTCAAGCAAGTACGCTAATCAAATTACGACGCGACGAGTCGGCTCGTTTGCAATCTAAGGTTTGTAAATTACAAAACCAACATCACGGAACCACAGTAATATTTTCGGAGCAAACTGAATATAAAACGAAATCATTTCCGTGAAATAAAACATAATTATAGATAGATAGAATAACTTATTTTGATTTTAAAAATTAAAATTAAAAATAATTTTATACTAAAAATAAAATTGAAAAGGCAGCCTTATCGCTCGCTATAAGAGTGATCTCTGTAAATTTTGTAACCTGTAATCTGTAACCTGGCAACTTTTTGATGGAACGAATTTCGGAAAGCTGTAATAACAGTAACCTTTTTAGGGATCCGTAACCAAAAATTAGGGAACCCTTATAGATTCGTCATGTCTGTCTGTCTGTCTGTCCGTGTATGTCACAGTCACTTTTTTCCGAAACTATACGAGTTAGACTGTTGAAACTTGGTAAGTAGATGTATTCTGTGAACCGCATTAAGAATTTCACACAAAAATAGAAAAAAACAATAAATTTTTGGGGTTCCCCATACTTAGAACTGAAACTCTAAAATTTTTTTTTCATCGGTCCCATACGTGTTTGGAATCTATGGATAGGTCTTCAAAAATGATATTGAGGTTTCTAATATATTTTTTTTCTAAACTGAACAGTTTGCGCGAGAGACACTTCCAAAGTGGTAAAATTTGTGCCCCCCCCCCCCCCCCCCCCGTAGCTTCTAAAATAAGAGAATCATAAAACTAAAAAAAATATATGATGTAAATTACCATGTAAACTTCCAACGAAAATTGGTTTGAACGAGATCTAGTAAGTAGTTTTTTTTTTATACGTCAATTCGTAATCCATCCAAGAACTTTTATATTATGTTAGTTGCTGCTACGGAACCCTTCATGGGCGAGTCCGACTCGCACTTGGCCGCTTTTTTATATCTCTATCCTAAACCCAAATCTATCGCTACAATTAAAGGTCCTTAAAATTCAGACATCACATAGTAATGAAAGACTATTCACAGAGCTCATGAATAATATTCCATATCGTTGATATCTGATACAGGTATATGACACGACTTTCAAGCGTGCACACAATGTCCCAATATTAAGCTGTTTTTCACAACTCTGTACCAAACATCTGTTTAGTATTGACCATTAGACCTCCATTTACTAAAATGACCATTTGGGTAATTTTCACAGAAATCTCGACAAGAGATCTTGGATAAACAAAGGAATACATCGGCTTTTATCTTAAATCCAAAGTTCTTTGTAAAATACAAAGATTTTTCACTAGAGACGGGATATTTACAATGATTCTTGAGTTTTATTTGTTCCCGATATTTCAGAATAGTTGCATGCGCCATGATCACGGGAGAACTAACTAAAGTCTTTGCGGGTAGATGTTATCACATCATGTGATCGTGTGATGGTAGATGTAAACTATCATGGTAAATATCCCGATTCTAGTGAAAAGTTTGTTTTTGCATTGAGCAATAAAAAATAGGCCTTAAGGTGACGAACGTTTTCATTCCACCACTGTACATAACCATGATAGTTTCAAAAGATATATAACAAAGATTTTATTTAAACTTCCCAGATGTTTAAGACAGTGAAACAATATATTTCAACAATTTTTAAATGCTATACTATATACCAAATGTATTGTTTGACGCCTCAAACGCCTCAACGCCTCATTTAGTATAATAGCATTTAAAAATTGTTGAAATGTATTGTTTCATTGTCTTAAATATCTGGGAAGTTTAAATATCACTTAATGTTCCGATGCAATAAACCTCTTTGTCTATACCCAAGACAAGCAAAGTGAAATCGTATTGTGATAATTAAAAAAAAGTTCAGCAGATAACAGATGATGTGGCAATGGAACCCTCACAATGGATCAAGCAGATGGCCCACCTGATGTAAAGCGGTACCCTCTGTCTATGAACAGTGTATTATCACATAGGTCAAGTCTACCTACCCTATGTGGCATTGCACCGCGCCCGCCACCCTGAGACATAAAGATGAAAGTCTTGTGTGCCTGTTTGTAATTTACCTTACCCTTCAATCCGGAACACAGCAATGCGTGGTAGTACTTCCCCGGATGAACACTTTCACAAAAATTGCTACTACTGCCGCTATAGGGTACTATACCATAGGGTACTATACTAATCCTAGGGTACTGTACTATAGGGTAGGTAGACATTATGACGAGAGTCCAACTTTATGACCCTCATGCCCGTCTGCACTAAAGTCAACAAAGACAAAACTTAGTTAAGACAACACCTAAGCTATGTCTGACATAAGCATCCCTAAGCATCAACTTCGTCTGCGCCAACAAGTTTACGTAAGCGACTCCTAAAACTGACGTTTCGTGAGTAAGTGAATGAAAGAGTGAGCATTTTTATTTTTGTCTATGATAGTTGTTGTTTTGACACTTGACTGACAGCTGACAGCACCAGCAACAGCGACCTGAGCGACCATTCGTGCGCTTTTCTTTCGAAGTTGTGGTGTTTTTCGAAATAAACAAAAGCAATTTAAACTATAATGCAGAAGCAGATACAAAAGAGGAAAAGGTCAACGAATTTCTCCGAAGAGGAGAAATTACGATTTGTACGCCTGTTACAAGAAAAAGGCAAATTAAGATTAAGAAAATTAAGTAAAATTACTTAATATGATTATCGAGGTCGTCAACGTACTCAAGAAATCCCATAAAATCGTCGAGTTCACTCATAATTTAAACTACTGATCCAATTTTAATCACAAACAATACGTACGGCACAAGAAACCGATTAGGTAGGTACTCTCTCGACGGCACTTCCATCTAAAAAAGTCAATGAATTGACATGACTGACTGACGTTACTTTATCAATGTGACTGTCAGTCTTGTTTGACACTTCTAAGCGCTTGCTTAGTGCTAAGATCGCAAAATAGAGGCCGTAACATTAGGACATGTCTTAACGCATTTAGGAAACATAAGAGTTTGGTGCAACGCATTTTACATCATTAAGAACCTCATAAGAGATAAGCATGGACTTAGGAGCTGTCAAAGTTTAGTGCAGACGGGCATAAATCCCACTCCGGCTTTCTATCCTATGTCCTCCACCACCTCTGCGGCCTTCACGTCGAAGTAGACGCGGGACACGTAGATCTGCTTGAGCAATAGCTTGAGAAGTTTACAGAACCATTTTACGTGAGTTCATGATACCCAGTTCGGATGAATTGGGGCTGGAGAACCTAGAGTCTGCAAATTTGACAAGAAACTACACGGGCGTGTGGTGTACACTACACGGCTTTTAGTATGGATAAACGGAAGAGCGCCCCTAGCGGGCACCTCGAGAACCACAAATCTCATACAAAAAACCATGTAGTGTACACCACACACCCGTGTAAGGTGCTTGTTACATTTGCAGACTAGCCCCTCTGGTTCCTACTAGCTAGACGGTGCAACACCATAGACTAAAGCTGTTTATTGAGGGACACTTTTTTCCAGAACGTGACAATCTCCCGTTTTGGCGATTCACCACTCTCGAGGTCACCATTTATTAGACATCATCTTTAAATCTTAATGACACGAAATTTCATGGGCCAACTAAATTATTAATAAATTGAGAAAACAAATCATAGTATTCTAATTTAAATAAGAAGCTGTGGCTGAACCTAATAGGGTCATTACTTTTGCGCCACCCAGTATTACAGTGATTAGTGGCCTACGATATTGACTCCTTGCACAGATCTTTTTCTGGAGAGTTCTACCCACTGTTCCACCATTCTCTAAAATTATTATAGACCGATATCTCTCTTACTGATTTTTCATCGTTAAGTAGAGCACAAAATCGGCAGTACTCATTAGTTTCAACAGTTTCCGTGGTTCTGTGATAATAGTAGTGGTTCTTCCATCTAAAGTACTTTGCGTATTCCTCAGGATTGTTCATAAGCTCATGCATTTTGGCTGCTAGTTTAACGACACCTAATTCCTTTGCATCCAAGTATGCACCGTCCGGCATGAATCTGTAAACATTTGCATTGTTTGATAATAGGTACTTTTTGTTTGGAACAAATATTTGTACGATCTGCAGACATTTGTTCAGGGTGTTCTGGGTATTTTCTATGTATAATGAAAAATATTTATCTATGTAATGAATTGTAATATGTATATCAGTCATCACAGCTTGTGTACCCATAACACAAGCTTTACTTAGCTTGGGGCTAGATAATGCTGTGTGAACTGCTCAACATTACTTACTTACCTTTTTTTTATTTATATTAAGAGAGATTAAGATTATGTATCACCGTTTTTGGTTCCTCAAAGTTTACTTCAAACTTTATGCTACATCATCTATTGCAGCGCCCCGGGTGACATGTGGCGATAAAACCTACCCAAGAACTTTTCTTAAGAGCTTCTCTAGACGAGGCGATTTACGCGCGATTCGACTCGCGCGTGTGAATTTATGTTGCACCCAGATGATGCGTTTATGGCGCGAGTTACGCGTAAGCGTTCTACACTCTGTATTATTTATTCTGTGACTCTGCGTACGTCCACTCGCGACAACTATCACGCGCGTACTGGAGGGCAATTCTCGTGCTTTAGAGATTAAGTCGAATTCGACATATGTCGAAAAAAGATGGTGAATGTCGAATAAAATCTTAATTTACTATTCTCGTGATGTCACAAATAGTCATAAGTCGACCAAAATCATTCAAATCGAATACGATTTGATGGTTATTGTGACATTTTCGTGACATTTTTTGTAGACATTCATGCTTCGACATTATCTCTAATTTAGAGATAATCTCTACAATCCGAGAATTGGCCTCCTGGACGGATCAATATAGTATCTCGAGTCAAGAGTATCGCGTATTGCACGCGATTTACGTGCGAGTGTCAAAACGCGCGACTGCATGTGGACGGAATGTAGTATCTAACAATCGCGCGACTCGAATCGGGCGTAAATCGCCGCGTCTGGTCAAGCTCTAAGGATAACAAAAAACTGCATTACAATCGGTTATTACGTGTCGGAGAAACCTCATAGAAACAGACGATATTATGATCGGTTGCGCCGATCTGTATTCCAGCATATATTGCAGCGTCCCCTAGCAACGTGGGGCATACACTTTATCTAAAACCATTTCTAGAAGTTTTACAAAACTAAAACCTCATTACAATCCTCAGTAATGTGTATTACCTACTAGGATTGTAGTAGTTGTAGTTTGCGATTACCAATTAGTGTATGTATGGGTACATAGGCTTATTGTTTAGGTTTAGTGCTTTTCTCAATAAGCCTTTAATAAAGTTTTTTTTGTCTATTTGTTTAGCCATTTTGAAGACAAATGATAAAATTTCTGTTATAGTCTAAGATCCGAACTAGTGGGTGAAGATCGTTTCTAGTGCGGATCCTCTACTATTATCATTTATGTTTTAAAAGAAACGTAGGTGGTTTACACTTATAAACGTACTAATTTGCCTACTTTCTTCCTGGAATTTAGCTCCAGCAAAATGTTTTTATAGTTTACATATTTTTGTTCATACATAGAAGTTTTTTACCACACATATTATTTTATATATGTTTATTTCCCACGATGGTGCAACCCACAGTAAATAGAGGCCTATTTGAGGCTCTGCCTACCCTTTTGGGGAAAAGGCGTGTGTCTATAGATGTATGTATGTCTCCGATAAAAATCCGCAATAAAGCTTGTGAGCTTTTACAAATCGACCTTGATACTTTGTCTAAATGGTGTCATGATGCTGGACTGGTACTTAATGCTAGTAAAGCTAAATTATTTGTCATCAAATCTCGGTATGTAAAACACTCAACTATAAAAGATGTAATAGCTCACGTTTACGACTGCTTGCATGCTGTTAATGTGATATGTCCATCCATTGATATCGTTGACAAACAAACTATCTTGGTATGATAATTGATCAAAAATGTAACTGGCGCCCTCACATCGAGAAAGTTTGTAATAAACTGCGGCAATTCCTAGCAAATATCACGATTCTCAATAATCGCATTTCTTATAAGGTGAAGCTTATGCTGTACAACGCATTGGCGGAGCCTTGCATACAATATGGTCTCAGCAGCTATGGTCGAACGTACAAAACTTACATCTTAGATATGTATAAGTTACAATAAAAAATTCTAAAAACGATAGTCTCACCTAAAATTTAAAATCAATTTCACGACTTCGACAGTGGCCTTTTCCGTCATCATGAGTCTTACCAGTTCATACACAAGTTCAATATCTACTTCTGAGGTTTTTTTTTAACGAATCCTTAAAAAATAATGTCTAACACCCTGTATACACTCGGGCTATTTCTAGGAATCGGCTTTGTACGCTGCGCGCAAACAATATAAAGGTAAAGTTGAAACATAATTTTTTAAGCAGTTTAGTATAAGTAGCTTTTATTTATTTCAAAAATTTACCCTACTTTAATTAATTACTTGTTTTAGTTGTATTATTCTTTCTATAAATGTAAAAGTAATGGTTAATGTGCATTTTTTTTTTTTTCACAAAAATTTGGTTTTTGGAGGTTTTTGGTTGCTCCATCACGTACTCGTATGGAACATTCCAACAATGGTCAAAAATAAAAATAATTATTATATTAAGTACCTAGGTACTTTATATACCTAATTGATGTATAGACTCAACTCAAGGTAGCACCAGCTCAAACCTATGTGGTTTTTAGGTGCTATATTCATGGCAAACATTATGTAAAAAGATTTAATATGGTAGAATAAATTTTAAACAAAAATAAAAAAAATAAGTACTTTTCCTATCTAGTTACGTGGTGGTCATCATTAGAACTTGGCGCCTGAAGTCTAGTCTGATGACTACAAAATGAATATTTTTGATTTATGTCTCAGATGCAAAAATGCTCGAGTTGAGGCTACAAACAATCATACTATGGCCTCAAACTTATAACACTTTAGTTAGGGGTTGAAATATAACTTACCGAGTATAATTAGCTCCACCGTAAACAATAGGCACCGCATTGTTGTTCAACGCATTCAACAATTTCTCAGTAACATAATCTTCACTCAACGCGTTTTCAAACGACAAATAAAAGTAATATGTCATTGCAATCTTCTTATTACAGAACTCTTCATCACGACTACACTTAAACGGTCCGCAAGTCCCGTAAACATCGATCGTACAACTGGCACCCATACAAAGGTATCTACCAAGTTCCTTTTGTAGTTCTCTCGTAACTACCTCTCTCTTGCTTTGTGTATTACAATTAGACACATACCATGCTGCTGCTTTCCTCTTGGTTTTCAGCTGTGTCTTAACCTCATTACTAACAGGAGTCATTTCATCCGGTTTTAGCCAATTCATGTCTTTTCTAGGACCGATTATATTTTTATGTATATCTCTGACCACGATATAGCCCCAATGCACTTCGGAATCTAGTTTATACGTCCATGTCCAGTTGAAAAATCCATCATATTTATCATCTATTGGATAGTTCATTGAAGACTCTATACTCCCGAATACATATTTTTGGTGTGGAGAGCGTCTTTTAGGCTTTTTTATGTTATATAAACTCAATTCTGGTCCCGCGAAAGCTATAGCGTTGAACTTTGTGTAGTCTCCTAAATAGGACTCGTTTGAAGTTACAAAACAATTTGTGTGAGGACATTTTCTGTCAACAAACCCTTTTTGCCCTTTACCCATATCCGCGAATGGCAATATGGAATCTGAAGTCCACTGTAGTATGTATTTTAAACTATTTTCTTTTTTTGCTTTTGAGTTTTCTTCTGCTTTTTTTTGCATGATGTCGACGTTGAAAACATATTTTCCAGCGGACATAAATAATTTGGTATCTCCATAAGAGTAAACGATTATATACAGTGATATCAATGAACATAAAAATGTTAGTCTCACAAAACATGATTTCATATTAACGCGAGTCGTTCGATCTTGCACCGGACGTCCAACTGTATGAGACTGCATCGATAAATGATTCTGAAATACGTAAATTGTGTATACGTGCTGCCTCAATATACTCACGCTATGCTATAGCCTAGGTAAGAGTCAACTTTTTCGTCAGCACAGTACTACGGCAATGTAGCTGGTGGTATAGTAAAAGGCGCTATAGGTTCAACCAGTTTCAACAAAAAAAATGCATGACGCGAGGAAGGCGACCGCATCCTCTGATACAGTGTTTTTGTATATATTATCAAAATAGTAAAAAAATGCCACATAAAGTTTTGTAAAATGTTGTTGATGACTTCACTGTCACTTTTATAATAATTTATAAGTTACCAATTGTGTCAAAAATTACAACGCGGAAATGGTATTTCAATTTAAAAAAGGTTGTATATTTGATACATTTTTTTATCGAGTGAAGTAATTCAAATAGTGTATTGAATTCATGATTTCACTAGATAAAAAGCTTAAGAAAACCATAATTTTTTTTCTTAACTCTTATCAAAAATTTAAAAATTCTAGAGCTCATTATAGACATGCTTTAAAGAGTCCGTAACCACCAGAGGTACGGCCAGAAGTACGTTGGGTCTGTAGTGCCTACGTTGTAGGTATATTATTTTATATACAATCGTTAGACCACTTGGGTAATTTATAACTGGCATTTAACTCTCAAAGTTTGACCACCATCTCACCTGCCTGATTCTGAGGCCTGATGGTAAGTATCGATGTGGTCCAAGATGAATTACGCTTGCCTCGAATTAACTGATTCATGTTTGTCTTATAACATCCTATACTGTTCCGAAAAGATGGACATCACATAGTATACAGGATATGGCAAGATCACGACCTCAGTGACGTAGCAGGCAAGTAGTTTCGATTCTCCCTGCGGAACAAATATTTATATTATCTGTAAATATTTGTTCCGAGTCTGGGTGTTATGGTACCATGATACCTACTCGTAGTTTCTGATACCCATGACACAGGGAATCCTAGTGTGGGATCTGGACAAATGCATGCGAATGCATGTTTAAATAAAAGAGATCATATGTACCCGTTATCTTTTTTAGGGTTTTGTACCCAAAGGGTAAGACGGGACCCTATTACTTAGGCTCGGCTGTCCGTCTGTCTGTCTGTCTGTCTGTCTTTCTGTCTGTCCGTCTGTCACCAGGCTGTATCTCATGAACTGTGATAGTTAGACAGTTGAAATGTTCACAGATGATTGTTTTTCTGTTGCCGCTATAACAACAAATACTAAAAAATAGAATAAAATAAATATTTAAGGGGGCTTCCATACAACAAACGTGATTTTTTTTGCTACTCGTTGACGGTTAGACGTTCCCCCTTTTCGGGGCAGGAAGAATGCTGGCCCTCGGCGTATCCCCCTGATTAGCAGAGGTCATAGAGAGGGCGGGTGAGAGTTGCGTGACGCCACTCGCAATGGAGATGCCCTCTCATCACCCAGACAGAGTGGCTCCCTCATACCATGCCTGGATGATGAGACAGCAGGGAAGGGTTGTTTGTTCCCGCGTTTGTCTTTGTGCTAGTATCCAAATTGAACTGTAATTAATTTTGTAAAAATAAAAAAAAACCCTCGACGCAATGAAACGGCTGAACCGATTTTGATCAAACATAGCTAAGAACACTCCCGACAAATTCACCTTTCAAACAACAAAAAAAAACGAAATCGGTTCGTCCGTTCGGGAGCTACGATGCCACAGACAGACTCACACACACACATACACAGACACGTCAAGCTTATAACACCCCGTCGTTTTTGCGTCAGGGGCTAAAAATAATACAAAACAAAAAAAATGCTTAGGTATTTTGGAGGTTGGGGTTGAGGTTGAGGTTAAAAACATGTGTAGAGCTATACTAGTACCTAATTCCTTACCTATTTATTTCCCTGCTAGTACAATCGACTGTAGTTATTTCTAATATTTTTCGAGGCACCCATACCTACCTACTTATTGTATAAAATTGCTTTTGTTATCGATAGCAATAATATTCAAAGAAATTATATTTATGTTTTGCACAAGTTTTCAGAAAAAAACTGAAAAAAATTAAGATTCGAACTTCACACTTTGATCGATAACATACCTCCTAAATAGATCCTGTTGCACCACGAAGTAGGTACGGAAAGTTACGAAATATAGCTAATCATTTGCTAATCATTTGCATTTTGCCGTTTTTCAACTTGCATCAACTTGTGTAAACCTTCGTTCGTATCATGGAAGTATGGCTATCAGTCGGTTAAATTATCTTTGTTCTAGTTGTTGAGATATGGTTTCCAAGAGGGGGTATAAAAAGAGAGACAGTCAGATGAAGTGAGGTGTGATATGAAAACGCTTTGGGTGGACATTTCAAAACTATTTCGAATTCTTTTTAGATTGCTTAGTTTTTGAAATATTGGGGAAAAAATCTAAAATACAAATAGGTACAGCTCGTTCGAGCGATGTACAGTCGAGCTAGTACAAAAATGTATCTATGGCTTGAACACACGTCCAGTCCAAAGCTGGAGTTACTGACAAATACCTACAATGTAGCTGCAGGCTTGCACCATCAGGGATCGGCTTTAAGAACTTATCTGTTTCTATTAGTAATGGATGCACTAACCTCAGACATACAGGAGGAAGCACCCTGAGGACCAATTCTACTATTTTTTAAAGAAAATCCATTCATGTACTATGCAATTACAATTTAATTACAAATGTCATTAAAAATGGTAGTTTGCTAAATTTATGATTTTACGAATTTATACGTTGATAGATTTTACGTAGATAGATTTTACGATTGTTTCTAAATGGTCACAATTATAATGCAATTGAAAAACCAATGATATTGGTAGAATACCAACAGTGTCAAAAGTGACAAAATTAACAATCTTAATACAATGAGGGCTTTTCATTTTCGAATAATAATAAAAAAAGTAGTTCAATTTGGCTCGATAGATGGCGCTGACTCAAGTATGCTTGTCAAAATTAGCAAATGCATTGTCTGTGCTTTTGTGTGATTGTAATACCACGAAAATATTGTTGTTGACTTTGACATTTCACTTTGTTTTGATAGCTAGTTTCAAAGCAGCGCCATCTGTTTTTCTGGATTAGCGCATGATTTGAAACGTCGGTGAAAACCCCTCATTGGTTTAGTGGAATTGGGCCCCTGGTGTATGCTGTTTCCCGACGATATTGTACCTACTTGTCGGGGAAGTTCCTCTTGAGGTCCAAAGCAGGCTGGTCAAAATGGCGGGTGAGACTGGAAAATTGGACAAAAACAGAACACGCGTTCTATGACTTCGGTGGTCCTTCCAGTATATCTCCTATCGCTTTAAATTCCTACCGTCTGCTCCGATTTCTGGTATCTTGGCTCAGTCACAGATAAAATAATACTATACTGCTCAGTAAAGCAAAACAACGGCTAGCTACAGGTATAGCGTTTAACTTAGTAGCCTCCTGAGGTATGGGAGCGGCACGGGAAGGTGGTGATTTTCTTATGTCAAATGTCGCGAGACGTCACTTGACGTCAGGGCGGCATCTCGCTGTCGTCAATACGTGTTATTTGGACCGGCCGCTTTAGACAAGACGCACACGAGATTAGCAACCGAAGATGGGTCCTCGGATTAGAGCTCGAACTATAGATAGATGCGGGATGGATGAAATGGCGACAGATTCACAGGAACAACGTGTGATTCGCGAATGCCACTTAAACATTAAGCTAAGGCCAAACCGACGTGATCAGCCCGCGTCCTCAGTGGCGTGCACGGTGGCGATCAATGGTAAAACAATGGATCGCCATTGTGCACGCCACCGCGGACGCGGGCCGAATGCGTCGGTTTGGATCTACTAGACAATCATTAGGCCTGTCGCATTGTGCGGATCTGAGTGTAGGGCTACCAAGGCGAAGAAAGGTGATGAAAGAAGAGTGCATGCCTCGAAGATGTGAATGATGAGATGGATGTGTCAAGTAACTTTTTTTTTTTTTACTACTTGAATGACGGTACAAGCAGATGGCCCACCTGATGTTAAGCGGTAACCTCTGCCTATGAATAGTACATTACCTCATAGGACACGTCCACCTAGGACGCACCCTATGTGGCATTGCACCGCGCCCGCCACCCTGAGACATAAAGATGAAAAGTCTCATATGCCTGTAATTTTACCGGCACCCTTAACCTTCAAACCGGAACACAGCAATGCGAGCACTACTGCTTTGCGGCAGAAATAGGTATGGTGGTAGAACTTCTCCGGACGAACTCTTTCACAAAAAAGCTCTACTACTACTGAAATGGAATGGATATAAGATAAGAAATGAATATAACAGAGGAAGTTTAAAGTAGCGCCAGTAACGAAAAAGATAATGAGTAATAAGGTTAGGTATGGGCATGTTATGCGGAGGGAAGAAAGAGTAGTAGAGACAGGCCTATAAAAGAGATGGATGTGTTTATGGTAGACGACATGGTGTAGGAAAGTTGTGTGTACTGTTATGACGGAAGATAAGGGAGAATGGAAGAAAAGAACATGGTGTGCCTACCAAGGGTTCGGAGATAATGGGAAAAAAAAAATGAAAAAAACTAAACCACTAGGGTACTTTATTTATTCTTTATTGTACACACAAAAACATAGATACAACTTACATAAAAGGACATGGTAAGCATTACAATATTTCGTGCTATGTTGCAGATGTAATCTCAGCACGTGGGGTCTCAGTCTCTGTGACGCAATGCGACTGTGGTGCCCAGTCCCAAACCATGCCACACGTCCTTGCATGCCCATCTTGCCCTAACTCCTGCACGATGAAGATTTCTTTATTCTTTATTGTACACACACAAACAGAGAAGAAAAACAACTTACCTAAAGGACATGTACAAAGGCGAGCTTAACCCTAAAAGAGTTTTCTTCCAGCAAACCTTTGATGATAGGGAGAACTGATTAATAGTGGAATGAATACAGCCTACATCTTGGGAAGAATCCAGAAATAAATATTCGTGGGATGAATCCATGGGATCAACACCCGATTTACCAGAGATCGATTTTTGAGAGTCACTGAGTGACTAGAAGTCACGAACATCGAGCACCGGTACGGAGGCCTGCGTTGCTCGATGGTCACGAATGACTAAACGTCATCATCGATGACTTTGAAATCACTTTTTACCAAATGTCGTATTTTTTAGAGTCATACTCTGCCTACCAACTTGCTAATATTTCACAGTCGTTGTTTTTGACATGCGTTCCAATTTAGGCAGTTTGTACCAGTTTTTCTTATCATAAAATAATGTATGGATATGTTGTTTTTCGTAAAACCTAAAACGTAACGTATCTGTCCATTGTTAATTAGTTTGTCTGTTCCTCTATCTATACTAAGTCCATGGTTCCACTCACCACAGACAAAACAGTGTACTACGTTCGGACTATAGATAATAATTATGTGTGGGTCTCAGAAGAATAATTATACATCCATGGTGTGGGTGAAATACAATGGTGAAATAGGTAAGCCACAAGATTATGAGTAAAATTGCGTAAATACTAAATTCTATTCATAAATGTCTGTGCCAAAATAGTCACGGAGTGATTTCAAATCGAGTGGGTAGAGGCACTCGTATTGATATCATAGTATGAGAATACGAACTTTTGGAAATCGGTGACTAATAGTCATTTTGCTGACTATTAGTCACTCGCTGACACTCAAAAATCGATCAGGGGATCGATTTTTGAAAGTCACTAAGTGACTAGAAGTCACGAATGACAAAACGTCATCGATGACTTTGAAATCACTTTTTACAAAATGTCGTATTTTTGAAAGTCATACTTTGTCTACCAACTTGCAAATATTTCACAGTCGTTGTCTTTGACATACGACGTATCTGTCCATTATTAGTTTGTCTGTTTCACTATACTAAGTCCATGGTTCCACTCACCACAGACAAAACAGTGTACTACGTTCGGACCATAGATAATAATTATGTGTGGGTGGAATAGGAAAGCCACAAGATAAAGAGTAAAATTGAGTAAATACTATTCATAAATGTCAGTGCCAAAACAGTCACGGAGTGATTTCAAATCGAGTGGGTAGAGCCACTCGTATTGATATCATACATAGAGTTTTTTTTTATATTTTAGTATGACAATTTTAGTCAGCGGTGATTTCCAAAAATACGAACTTTTGGAAATCGGTGACTAATAGTCATTTTGCTGACTTCTAGTCACTCGCTGACTTTCAAAAATCGATCCCCAGGTTCCGACAATGCGTGTGTGTGGCTATCTATTGGTCAAAATGGCTTTGAGTGAGACATCGACACGAAAGAAGAAGAAGAAGTGTTCTAAGACGACCAACTATTTCTTCTCTGTGAACGACCTCTGTGGCGCAGCGGGCGAAAGTTCACCTTTGACGCAGGAGATTGCGGGTTGGATTTCCGCCTCGGAACGAATGTTTGTACGATCTGCAGATATTTGTTCAGTGTTCTGGGTGTTGTGAGTACATTATAAAAAAAAACTATCTATGAAATTAAGTTTTTTTTAAGATATTATATCTTAAAAAATTTACACAAAAAAATTATTTTACACTCAAAAGACCCATATGGGTTTGTTCAGAGTGTAAGTACATAATCTTACTATGTAATTCTGTAATTGTTGTAATTATAAGTATATCGTACCCATAGCCATATTCTGTGCCATAACACAAGCTCTGCTTAGCTTGGGGTTAGATTATGTTGTGCGAACTGTCCAGCTTTATTTATTTATATTTAACAACGAGCAGGGGGGTCCCACCATTCCCTAAAGTTTTGATACACTTTCTCCTCCTTCACCTTTTGCTTGTCATTCAAAATTGAACAAAATAAACAGTACTCGTCCGTGTACACACTGTCCATTTTCCTGTGATACGAATAATGGTTTTTCCACCTGAAGTATTCAGCATACTCGTCTGGGTTTTGAATTAGTTGATTCATTTTTGCTGCTAGATCTTCGGCTCCCATGTCTCTTGCATTTAAATATGCACCATCTGCTATGAATCTGAAATTAGAAAATACAGGTATCTATTAAGAATATAAATTTAACAAAATAAATAAGCAACCAGACAATAAATAAGAAATAAAATAATGCTGGACAGTTCACACAACAATATCCAGTCCCAAGCTAAGCAGAGCTTGTGTTATGGGTAGGTACTAGATAACTGATATACTTTTTTTTAATAAGTGGCCACATCGCCTAATCGGTAAACACAAATCAAATAAAAAACTAATTTCTTATATTTCAGAACTAGGTGGTATAGTTGTAGAAAATACGCAGAACACCATGAATGATCTTACAAATATTTGTTCCGATGCGGGAATCGAACCCGCAACCTCCTGCGTCGCAGGCGAACATTCGACTGCCGCGCCACAGAGGTCGTCTAAAAATATAATAAGTAACAAATTGCCATATATCTTTTCGCATTTATTATGGTAGTGGTATAATGGGATGGGAATGGGATAGTTGAATTGGATAGATAGTGGAATGGGATGGGATGGCATTAAGTCTAATCTTAATTTAGGCCTGTTTTTTGCATTCAGGTGTTTCCAAATTAATTTATTAATTTTCCTAATTCGTTTTTTAAACTCCGACGCAAAAACCACGGGGTTTTACAAGTTTGACGTGTCTGTGTGTGTTCGTGTGTGTGTGTGTGTGTGTGTCTGTCTGTGGCATCGTAGATCCCAAACGGATGTATCGTTTTTTTTTTGTTTGAAAGTTGAATAAGTCGGGATTGGTATTAGCTATGTTTGATCAAAATCGGTTCAGCCGTTTTATTGCGTTGAGGGTTTGTTTAAGTTTTACAAAATTAATAACTAGTTAAGTTAGAGTTTTTATTATTTATTATTATTTAAATTTTACCCTGAATTGTTTGTAAGATTCGTTAATATAAGATTTGTCCTGGCACTAGCTTTTTAAGGAATGTGGTTTTACTGGAAGAAAGCGTTAGCGGAGTCAGTCCTGGGAAGTAATGGTGGTGATGAGCTCACCACTGATCACGTTTTGATTCCCACGATGGTGCAACTCATGGTGAAAAGAGGCTCATTGGGGTTCTGCTTACCCTTTCGCGGGAAAAGGCGTGTGTCTATGCATACATTATCATTTAAAAGTAAGACAACAGCGACCTCTAGATCTACAGATTTAACATATGGATAGGATAATTGTCTCCCCGTGAGAAGTAAACGAACAAAACAGCAGTTTTCTAACAAACATATATACCTTGAATAATTAGCAGCACCATAAACAATCGGCACAGCATTGTTCCACACTGCATTTAGGAGCTTTTCCGTCACGTAGTCTTCGCTGTACGAGTTCTCAAACGACAGATAGAAATAGTACTTTTCCTTGATTAGATCAAAGCACTCCGCTTCCTTCGCTCGCGAACATTGTAATGGTCCACATATTCCATATACGTCCACCGTCAAATTAAATTGCTTTAGCTCCTTCTGAAGCTCTTTCACAAACTGTTCTCTTTTACTCCTAGAACGACAGCTTGAGACATACCACGCTGCAGCTTTTGATTTCGATTTCAATCGCTCTTTGAATTCATCACTCACTGGATCCATATCCCCATGTTTTATCCAATGCATCTCTTTGTTTGGACCGACGACATTGTTGTTATGATCTCTTATCACCATGTACCCCCATCTTACATCAGAATCCAATTTGAAGGTCCATGTCCAGTTAAAGTACCCGTCGAACCTGTTCGAACACACAGGATAATTATCTGACGATTCTATCGAAGCAAAGGCATAATTTTGGTGTGGAGATCTCTTGACGGGTAACTTATCTTCATACATTCGTATGACATCAGGTCCAGCGAAAGCAATTACATCAAATTTTGTAATGTCTTTTAAATGATTTTTATTTCCCGTTACAAAACAGTTAGTGTAAGGGCATTTTCTGTTTACGAATCCTTTCTGACCCTCGCCTATATAAGCCAACGGAGCATTTCTGGCTGAAGTCCATAGTAGAATATACTTCAAGTCATCTTTGTCATCACTGTCTGCCACATATTCGTCACCCAAGTTCACTGCAGAGTCATTTGGAATAACGATTTTAAATTCTTCCTTTGGTGCGTTAATTTTTTTTGTTGGGAATATGTAAAAAAGTATTATCAAGACTGCCAGAAGTTGTATTATCTTTACTTTGTTTAAAAAGAATACACCCATTTTAACTATTTTACATCTGACTATTTTATAGTCCAGGTTTCGCGAAAACAACCATTTTTGATTCAACTTTAAACCATCAAATATTATTTATTTTGATCGTATAAAAATATGTGTTGTAGTTTATAAACAATTCTAACTTATTCTATGGTTCAAAACACGATGTGTCCAACTTCACTTTATTCAAAACAAATAAGAAAACAGTTAAATTTTGATAGTTTTTCACGTTGTATCGCGCGACTATGCAACCATGAAATCACCTTGAGTCGCGAGTGTCGCGGCACTTAAAATGTTGTATAGGTGGTTCATTACTAAATCGTTAATTGGCGATCATAAAACTAATACCAAAACAATAATCTTGATTAAATTTCGTATTGGTTTCTTTTATTCACATGTAGTAATCAATTTGTAAGAATAAATTAAAATTAAACCTTTGCCTAGTTAGATTCACAAAGCACTTTGTAAATTATATGCTGGTACGCATGGACTATGTATGTGGCAGGTGTGTGGGTGATCACAGATCTGTTGTCAGAATGAAAAAAGGCCCGCCTTTTTGAACTTTTTGTTACTAGACCGAATGCTTTCAAAATCGATATCCGAGGGTACCTGGAGTCAGAGAACACGAATCTGTAGCCAGAATTGAAAAAAGTTGCCACCATTTTCTTATTTTTTGTTCTGGATCAATTGCTGGAATCATGCAATCATGTGTGGACCATGTCCACTAGTTGTGTTCACTAGTATTAGAGTTTACACCGGAAATGCCAGTAAAACGAAGTACTGTAAGAAGTTGTTATGTGTATAACTCGAGTTGTGAACCAAATAAAAAAAATAAAAAAAAAAAAAAAAAAATTGCTTGCAAGACCAAAATCTGACCACATATTCATGTTCTCTGACCACAGGGTCAGGTTTAGATTTAGAAAGCAATCGCTCCAATAACAAAAAGTTCAAAATGGCGACCTATTTTTAACTCTGACAATAAATCTGTGATCACCCACACACTTACCTAACAGTCAAAAACGTAGTCCTGATCCCAAACTAGGATTCCCTCAGTCGTAGATATCAGGAACTACGAGTATCTTGGTACCACAACGCAAATATTTGCAGATCATACAGTCATTTGTCCCGCGGCGGGAAATGAACCCACAACCTCTCGCATTTCAGCTGACTACTCGCCCGAAACGTCACAGAGGTCGCACGTAGCTTCGCTATATATGCTTGACTAAAGTAGTTGGGCAAATAACTGTGACAACCCTAGGTGCCGTTGCCAGTATCTTGTGGTGTACAGGTGTCGGCTTTTACGTAAAAGTCATAGGCGTTGTACCCACTGTATGTTTTATATTGCGATATTAGACTGTAGTCGATAACTCTGTCGATAGTGTCAATCCTTAGCACTTCAACGCATTTTGGCTTTCTATGACGTCATGCCCGCTAGGCGTTTATTGTGGTTATCTAGATAGGGTACCCATGGAGAGTCCTGAATTTATTGTGCGCCATTGTGCCAAGTAGTGGGCAAGAAACAGTGACCTCAGTTCCTCGGTTACAAAACAGCTCGATTATAATTTATAAATAAAAGGTAAACTACATGTACAATGTACATGTTACAGGTATGTGCCATTGGTATCTGTGCAGGTGATATTAAGCCTTTACACAGAACGCATTGAAAAAGATGATATTTTCTTGGTAACAAATATGGAGTCAAAGCTGTTACAATTTTACCTCAAATGCTTGCTGTCAGAAATCTTTAACAGTGGGTATGAACGTGGCATGCCAATTAGAATCTTTTCATTGCAAGACAAGGAAAATGAGCAGCCTGATAGGTCCGCATCCAATACAAACTCTCTGTCGCAACCATATTTGCAGCAACCAGGACCAATTAGTAAATAAATGTATCTAATATTTTAACCAATGTTTTTCATCTTTTTGCTGACTTTTCGAGACGTTCAGAAGCCTCTTCATCATGAGCACTGCCCGCGACCGCGTTCGCCGGTAGCCTTTGGCTCGGGCCTTCATAGTTCAGCAAGTTTGTAGCCATATAAATCAGGAGTAAAGAGAATTGTCGCGTTTATTTGTATTGAAACCGATAACACCGTTTCTTGCGTACTACTTTTTACAATAACAAATTCAACCCAACAATCCGACTCACACAGCGACACAATGGCCCACAGTCATGGAGGTATAATAGTAATGGAGTGAGTGCTAAAAATAGCATAGAGTGTTCCTTCTTACTCCTATCCTAGAAGATAGCTTGCTATTCTATGTTAGAGAGAAACAAATATATTGTCACACGACAGTCGTCTTTCCGTTCCGTACCCTGAATTTTGGTATCATGCATATACATCTCCCTAGATTGTTAGCATGAATGTACTAGTAATTTGACATTTGGCCTGGTACGACTAACACAAATAAGAACAGATAGATTTATGCTTGTCTCATTCCAACACATGAATACATTCATTTAAAAGAATGAGACTGGTATAATCGCTAACGTTTCGTTTTTAGCCTTAGTTCCATGCCTTTAGTCCATCTTCCTAGCCCACAGTTAATGTTGGCTACGCACTCTAACAACCCAACCAATAAACGCTCAGCTCGCATGACGTTATAGAGTCATAATACGTTGATGTGCTAGGGATTGACACTATCGATAATATTTTATTGATATCTACAGCTACTGAGTGTAATATTGAAATACTTGAGAGGTTTCCGTGGTGTGTCCGGCTCAAGAATAGACCCCTCCTTCTCCTCCCTTGGATGTCGTAAAAGCCAATTACGGGATTAAACGGACTTGTTTGTAAAATTCGTTGGTATAAGATTTGTCCTTGCTTGTTATGACAGGAAGAAAGCGTTAGCAGAGTTAGTCGTGGGAAGCAATGGCGGCGATGTGCTCACCACTTGTCACGTCTATTTCCGACGATGGTGCAACCCACAGTGAAAAGAGGCCCATTTGAGGCTCTGCCTACCCTTTCGGGGAAAAAGGCGTGTGTCTATGTTTGTATGTTTGGTCAGTAACCATAACAGAAAATTAACGCGTTGTCACACTGCGAGTGCACGACTTTGTCGATTAGAAGAAAACCGGCCAAGTGCAAGTTGGACTCGCGCACCGAGAGTGCCATACAACCTGTAGGTATATAAGTAAAATGTATAGTGTTTTTATTGCTAAATGACATCATCATGAGGAAAGGGGTAGTAACAGTAAGTTTAAAATAATTAAAAATATTGTTATATTGTTATATATATTGTTGTATAAGACCAGATCGGAGACGTTCTGGAAAAAGGCCAGGTCAAGAGTACCCTTAACCGACGAGCATGTATGAAGAATGTGATGAGAGTGAATGAAGCAAAAGAGGTGTGTCAGGATCGTAGCAAGTGGAAATCCGTGGTCTCTGCCTACCCCCCCGGGAAACAGGCGTGAGTTTATGTATGTATGTATGTATGTAAAAATATTGTTTTTATATGATGTAACTAAAAATTTCTATTTCTCGCACTTTTTCCTCTATCTGTGCTATAAGACGTTGCTTCGTACCAAATTTCAAGATTTTGAGTTCACAGGAAGTACCCTGTAGGTAGGTGTTGATTCCCTTGCGAGTGTCAAAAATTTGCAGCATAAACGGCTGTATATTTTGATTGCGTTGGCTTAGAAGTTTGATTTTTTCACAGCTCCAAGGGACAGTAGATTTAAGTATTTGATATGAATTTCAGCTTGACCCTCCACGCATTCCTGAGAAAAAGGGTCTTGACAGACAGACAGACGGACAACAAAGTGATCCTATAATGGTTCCGCTGGTACCATTTATGGTACGGAACCCTAAAAAAGAAGAAATCTACCCGGTTCCACATACTCATTGTTAATATAGCTCGGTGTCACTACTCTTATAATGCACCCCGAATATACAAAAACATTGATTCCCAATTGTGTATCAATCAGTGTAGCAACTACAAACGAAAACCTATTTTAATTCAATGGTTAGAGTCCTATGGCTACTATCAAACTGAGAACTTAATTAACTAGCGCACGTAGTACACACTCTCTCAACACAACCTCATACACACCTATGCACTCAGCCACACACCAAATTTGTCTATAATATACTGTATGTAATTACTGTAAGTGAAACAACTATTATAAAAAATGTATATTTTTATAATAGTAAAAATTTATATTTTTATAATAGTTGTTTGTATTACACGGGGATCAACTAATATTTTGGAATTCAATACACGCCGTCCGATAGCAAAAAATTATAGCCCGAGTGCTACACACAATTTTTCATCGCTACATATGACGAAAAGAATAAGCTATAACATTTGCATTACATTTTTTTGTGTATTTTTCCCAGTTGTTAGAATAAAAAAAATATTGTGTTACTGTAGGAATTAATAATATTTTTTCATAAGTGCTGTATTTTTGTGTACTAACCAAATTATGGACCAAAAATGTGTCTGTTTTTTTTTTTTTTTTTTATAATTTCATAATTACTACCTACTTGGAACCGTATGTATAAACATTGTATTGAAAGTGTAAATAAAACACAAATAATTATGGAAAAAACATTTATGCTCTTCTCGGACCGTTCACTGTCGACTGTCTCTTCTTCTCTTCTCTTCTTTCTTGGGTGCACCCAAAATAAAAATAAACCAAGTGAGGTTTCAGTTCGGGTCGTACCACTAACTAGTATTGTTTACATGAATCATTAGGAAGGGACTTAGTAAGCATTACAATAATTTCGTGTTATATTGCAGATGTAATCTCATCACGTGGGGTATGATCGCAGTCTCCGCGACGCAATGCGACTGTGATGCCTAGTCTTAAACAATGCCACAAGTCCTTGCATGCCCATCCTGCCCTAACTCCTGCACGATGAAGATTTCGTGGGATGAATACGGCCTACATCTTGGGCAGAATCCAGAAATAAATATTCGTGGGATGAATCCATGGGATCAACACCCGATTTAATGGCCTGCTCCGACAATGCCGTGTGTGTGGCTAATTATTGGTCAAAATGGCTTTGAGAGGCTTTTTTTTCATTCGACACGACAGAAGAAAAAGTGACGACAGTTTGACAATCTCTGTGGCGTGGCGGGCGAAGGTTCGCCTGATGTTGGGTTCGATTTCCACCTCGGAACAAATATTTGTAAGATCTGCAGATATTTGCTCATGTGCTCTTGTGTTTTATACATGACACAAGCTCTGCTTAGCTTGGGGCTAGATAATGTTATGTGAACTGTCCAGCATTATTTATTTTATTAACAACGAGAGGGGGGGTCCCACCATTTCCTAAAGTTTTGGTACACTTTCTCCTGCTTCACCTTTTGCTTGTCATTCAAAATTGAACAAAATAAACAGTACTCGTCCGTGTACACACTGTCCATTTTCCTGTGATACGAGTAATGGTTTTTCCACCTGAAGTATTCAGCATAGTCGTCTGGGTTTTGAATTAGTTGATTCATTTTTGCTGCTAGATCTTCGGCTCCCATGTCTCTTGCATTTAAATATGCACCGTCTGCTATGAATCTGAAATTAGAAAAATCTCTATTAAGTATATAAAACCAAACTAAATTAGCCCAAAGACCCATTAAATATTCAGTATTAGTTTTGTTTTCTATACCTTTAACCCTTTAACTATTGGAACCCTGAAATTTTAAATTCGGAGGAGGGCGTTAATATTCACGACACAGTTTTATTTAAAAAACTTCTGCGTTATTATCGGTGTTAATACCTTTACCCATGTTTTTGATTCAAATAAAGATTATTTATTTTGTAATAAATAAAAATATAAAAATGCTGGACAGTTCACACAACATTATCTAGTCCCAAGCTAAGCAGAGGGTGTTTTAATTGTCTCCCCGTGAGAAGAAAACGACCAAAACAGCAGTTCTCTAACAAACGTAATGTACCTTGAATAATTAGCAGCACCATAAACAATCGGCACAGCATTGTTCCACACTGCATTCAGAAGTTTTTCCGTCACGTAGTCTTCGCTGAACGAGTTCTCAAACGACAGATAGAAATAGTACTTTTCCTTGATTAGATCAAAGCACTCCGCTTCCTTCGCTCGCGAACATTGTAATGTTCCACATTTACCATATACGTCAACCGTCAGATCAAATTGCTTTAGCTGCTTCTGAAGCTCTTTCACAAACTGTTCTCTTTTACTCTTAGAACGACAGTTTGAGACATACCACGCTGCAGCTTTTGATTTCGATTTCAATCGCTCTTTGAATTCATCACTCACTGGATCCATATCCCCATGTTTTATCCAATGCATCTCTTTGTTTGGACCGACGACATTGTTGTTATGATCTCTTATCACCATGTACCCCCATCTTACATCAGAATCCAATTTGAAGGTCCATGTCCAGTTAAAGTAGCCGTCGAACCTGTTCGAACACACAGGATAATTATCTGACGATTCTATCGAAGCGAAGGCATATTTTTGATGTGGAGATCTCTTGACGGGTAACTTATCCTCATACATTCGTATGACATCAGGTCCAGCGAAAGCAATTACATCAAATTTTGTAATGTCTTTTAAATGATTTTTATTTCCCGTTACAAAACAGTTAGTGTAAGGGCAGTTTCTGTCTACGAATCCTTTCTGACCCTCGCCTATATAAGCCAACGGAGCATTTCTGGCTGAAGTCCATAGCAGTATATACTTCAAGTCATCTTTGTCATCACTGTCTGCCACATATTCAACACCCAAGTTCACTGCAGAGTCATTTGGAATAACGATTTTAAATTCTTCCTTTGGTGCGTTCGTTTTTTTTGTTGGGAATATGTAAAAAAGGGTTATCAAGACTGCCAGAAGTTGTATTAACTTAACTTTGTTTGACAAAAATATCCTCATTTCGGCTATTTTACATGTGTAACTATTCTAATTTATTCCGGTTGCTTTTCGTTAAAACACATGTTTTTTTGAAGCACCCTTCTTGCCTGTTCGCATTTGATATTCATACTGTCCCTCGTGGAGTCAAGATAATTACACACTTATCTTCTTTCTACTTATCGTAAATACTATCGGGGTCTACTTTATCTAATCTAAGCCAACGTACTGACGTGGTTTGGTAGAATATATGCGTGGAAATTTAATTTGTACATGTGTATTAATAATTTAGTCGAGGGGTACGGTAGACTCGATTTAAAGTTACCCCAAAAGATCAATTGTAAATAAATATTTATTTTGAATCCCGAGCACATATTCGGAAAATATCTTTCAAATAAAAAAAAACTCCAATTTTACTATGAAATCGACCTTGTGGCTTTTTAAGGCTTTGCTAACAGTCAACTGAAATATTTGGCTTACCGCTTCTTGGTCGTCTTGTATTTCAGGTAAACTGCTTTATAGGTAATTTTCATTTAAGAAAACTTCTTTTTTGATAATTTCACATTTTAGGCATACTGCTTCATAACAGCTTAAACAGATTATGATTTTAGCGAGTCCATACATTGTATAGCATATCGAGCACGGTACGGAGGCCTGCAATGCTCTAAGGTATAACATGATAATGCATGATTATGGGCGGCCTGTTTTTACATGACCAATTTTCCAAAACATCTCACGCCTCCCGTAAGGGTAGGCATAGCCTCAAGGGCTCTCTTTTCATCGTGGGTTGCACCATTGTGGAGATATAGACGTGAAAAGTGGTAAGCTCATCGCTGCCGTTGCTTTCCATGACTGAGTCTGCTAACACTTTCTTCCAGTAATAGCACGTTTCGCAAGGACAAATATTATACTTGTACCAACGAATCTTACCAACAAATCCGGGTATAGCGGGTCCAATTCCAAAACATAGGTACATACATACATACAAAGACACACCCCTTTTTCCCCGAAGGGATAGGCAGAGCTTCATTGGGCCTCTTTTCACCTTGGGTTGCACCATCGTGGGAATATAGACGTGAGAACTGGTGAGCTCATTGCCGCCATTGCTTCTCGTGACTGACTCAGCTAACTTTTCCTTCCGTTTCCAAATATTATGCTGTGTCGAAACTGGATTTACATTATTGACACGGGTGGAGCCGGGGTTTTCTGTGTCAGATCTGCCACTCATTTTGAACCTAACCTACTTATCTTGGTCTAACTGTTAGACCAACATGAGTAAAAGATCAATGAATTTTTTGAAAATCAAATATTGTTGAAGATTAGCGGACCTTGAAGACACTCTTCGCATCAGATGTTCCCCGCATAAACCAAACTTTAAAAATCTGTCTCAAGACCACAGGTGTAATTTCTCGCATTGATGATACAATTAATTAATTTTAAAGAATACCTATAAGAATAGCTATTGTGTTTTATATAACTACTCGTACCTTATTGGCCCAGTACAAACTTACAACACCTCTTCGTATAAAACAATCTTCGGCTAAAAGAAGGAAACACAGAGTTTTCCCATCAGAAAATTCAATTCTAAACTTGCGCAGCGACACCAGTGTTTTCTCGGTCCACATCTTTACAATAATATAAGCAAAATTATAACATCATTAGTAGCATAATTTTCACTAGAAATGGGATATTTACCATGAAAAAACTCAAAAATCATGGTAAATATCCCGTTTCTAGTGAAAATTATGTACATAACCATGATACTTTCAAAAGTTATATAATTAGTAGCATTTAACAACAGGGAAATCAAACATGCACTTAACAAGTGGCTGAAAACCCTCAGTCACGCTGAAATAGAGGACCGACCCACACACATCTAAACACACACCTCCCCAAATACACTCAATTAGTTGTGCGGTTCTCCTGCGAAACCTTGGCTCCTAAGAGACTCGTTTTATCGGGAGTGCCGTCACATCTATCACAACACACATACACACACACCTACACACACTCATACACATACGCACGCACCTACACACCCACGCACACACACTCATACACATACACACTCATCCTCCCCCTCATTTATTTTATTTATTTATTTCACGCAATCGCATGCTTGCACGAAGTTACATTATTACAGTTATTTAAAAATTAGTCTGCAAAATATCATGTTATACATTGTATTTGAATGAATTGTAGGTACCCAATAGACACTGTACTGCTTAACACTGCATCTACTGCATTGTTGTGACAACCGAAGTTTACGCAGAACCTGCGACACAAGGACCTGCACCTTAGTGTAGGTTCTGCTCATCATAAAACGTACTTTTATAATTAACTTATTTTCAATTTCAAAATTAGATCAGATTATAAGATATATTTTTCCGGTATATTACATTTATTTACAGAAAGAAAAATACAAATATTACTATACATACATACATAGACACACGCCTTTTTCCCCGAAGGGGTAAGCAGAGCCTCAATGGGCCGCCCTTCACAGTGGGTTGCACCATCGTGGAATATAGACGTGACAAGTGGTGAGCTCATCGCCGCTATTGCTTCCCACGACTGACTCAACTAACGCTTTCTTCCAGTAATAACACATTCCATAATAAGCTAGCAGCCAGGACAAATCTTAGACCAACAAATCTTACTAACAAGTCCGGGTAATGGTATGTACAAAATTCAATTCAATTCAAAGTTCTTTATTGCAACATAATGTAAATAACAATTACAGTATAATATGTTACAAAAGGCGGTCTTATCGATGAAACGATTTCTTCCAGACGACCTGACTATCCTAAGGGAAGACAAAAGCTATGCTTTTGACCACAGTGCTTGGTGCATGCTTTGGACATTCACCGTCCCCCGAACTAGTGTAAACTGTATCTCGGGGGGCAGAGTCCGTCCTCAGCGGCCATTCAGGTGTCATAAGCATAGCAATTGTTTATATTCGGCACAAATTTGATAAAATTTTAAAGGACGTGCCAAATGAATACTACGTAAGATTAGGATACATTCCCAAACTTAAAGAAAAATATAAAAAATCTGGATAACTAATGTAGGTTACTAATAACTAACACAAGATAAATTATTTGTAAGAAATATGCCTAATGTGTGGGTATGTGTATGAGTGTGTGTGAGTCTGTGTAGGTATGTGTATATATGTGAGTAAGTGTGTGGGTGTGTAAGTGTATGTAGGTCTCAGCTTGACTTGAAAAACAAGTGGTGTCGATGATAAGGTGTGGTAAAGTTATTGATAAGTTGGTTAAGTTAAAGTTTTGATGTTTTGATGTTTTTTAATCAATCACACCGAAATGACTGACATAATTTCGATGAAATTTGGTACACAGATATTATTATGACCTGGATTGAGCTATACGCTACCCTTAACCCTGGTAGAACGCGAGCGAAGGCTCGGGTGGACACTAATATAATATATAAAAATGGATAATGAGTGTTAAAATAAAATAACAGACATATAAAGATAAGATTATGTAGACACCTATATAGATTATACTACGATTTGTTAAAGCTTATTAGTTCTTCAGTGCTTTGGTAGTTTAATTGCAGCAGCCACGTCAAAAGCTCTTTTTTCAATTTATGGTTATTTAAATGATAAACGTAGAGGATTTTATTTAATCTATTATATAATTGAGGTGCCATAATAGGAAAGAAGCGACTGTAAAATGCTGATCTGTGCTTGTCTACTACACAAACTCGGTCGGACCTACGTTTTCTCTCTTTAAGCTTAGGGTCATATGTTATAGAAGAGTGTACGCGCAGAATTGTTTGTAGCACAAACAGCTGTCTTACTGTGAGGACTTTAGAGTCGTTGTAAAGGGATACTGTAGGATAGCGAAAAGGCTTCTTTAGCATCACCTTTAGCACGGCTCTCTGAGCTCTCTCCAGCTGCAGCATTTTAGTCTTTGCAGAACCACCCCATACAGAGATACAATATCTTAGAAGAGATTCGCTAAGGGCTGAGTAAACTATCTTTAGTGTTTTAATATTGGCAGAAGATCTGAGATTTCTAAAGATATAGATGAGCTTTCGTACGCGAGATGTCAAGGAGTCTATGTGAATTTTCCAGTTTAATAACTGGTCAATGTACACGCCGAGATATTTCATGTTATCCGTTCTGGTCAGAGATGAACAGGTGCAGTTAACAGTCGGGTTCTGACAGTTGTGTCCTTTGATGTTGAAGTTAACTCTTGATGGTTGACCGGCTGATGTTAGTGAGAAGGTCATATATTTGGTTTTATCGACGTTTAATGTAAGTAAATTATTGTCAAGCCAGGCCATAATAACGTTCATTGCATTTTCTGCTAGCTGCTTAGTCTCTTTCCAATTGCTACCATATATTAAAAGAGCAGTGTCATCTGCATAACAGAAAATTTGACAGTTGGGTAGAGAGAGATCGCACAACTCATTCAGATAGATTTGAAACAGGGTTGGGCCCAGAATACTGCCTTGTGGAACGCCATATTCAAGTGGAGCTTCATCGCTAAAGTAATCGCCAAGTTTGACAAATTGTTTGCGAATCGTTAAATAACTATTGAATATATCTAGGGCCAAGCCCCTGATTCCCATGCCTGACATCTTATTAAGTAGCAGTGGGACAGAGACAGTATCAAACGCCTTTGATAGATCTAAAAAGATTGCTATGCACTTTTTTCTTGATATCTAAATTTCGAGCTATTTCATTGATCAGACCTCCCACTGCATCTTCATTAATTTAAATACAATTATAATACAGTTGTACTACCTGAAGACCGCTGCTAGCGATCTAAAGGTAGCTCAACTGATACAAATCACTACCAGACGGTAGCGTCCCTAAGATGCTGGCTGCATTACCACGCTGAATGGCAATACTAATGCGTTGAGCCACATAAGAGCCAGCTCTCGGGTCACGCGTCGCTTCGACCAGATATATATTTAAATGTGGTAAACTAACGTGTTTATGTTCTCTTTTTGTAATTGTTAAATCTCTTTTATTTTGTTTTTTTATGTAGGTATGTATTTCCTATTTTTTAAATAAATATTATGATTATGATTTAGTCAAAATAAAAGTTTTTAACTAGTAAGCATTACAAAAATCTTTTTTTTCTGAGCTTTGATTAAAAAAAAACTACTGTATCCCGGACTCCATTTAATATTACTTGCCGACCCCTGGTCTAACAGTTAACATCACAAACGAGGCAGCAAGACCCCTTAGCACAGACCACTGACCTTGCAATTTGATACGACGTTCAGTGCCACACTGATGATTTGTGCCACTGGCTTTCAATGATCGGGGTGTACAAAATCAGGCTGTACAAATAACAGGGCGTACATTATTGTCTACCCTTTTAACACAATATTTTGAAGTCCGGTGTGTGTTCAATGTGTTTAATTCGGTTGTTAATTGCTAGAGACATGGTTCTTCGCAGCTAGTACATAATATATTATAATAAACTGTAAATGGGCTATTCTGTACTTTCATGGTTATAATTGAGGTAAACTTAGAAACCAGAAAGAAAATCTTGGTAGTGTTTAGTTTTTTTTTTGATAAGAAGTTTAGCTACGCTCGTTCAATAAAAGCCATTTATATATATATATAAACATAAGGCACTCAATACTATTCCAATAGCCATAAAAAGTTTAATAATAATAAATAATGCCTACTTGTATACGTACAGTCACTAACGTTTTTAGTGTGAAAAGTGGCTAGTCGTAGTGACGACAGCCCGCCCTAATGCCTTTGTAACACCAATAGAAGCTTAGTATTTTGGGGCACTACCTTCGATAAAGGAACTACGGCACTACCATAAAGTTTGTTTTGACAGCGGCGATTGGCACCAATACAAAACTGAAATCAGGCGCTGTGCCGTTGTCGCAAGCGCCACACTGACTTTCAAACTAATTGGTTTTTAAATGCGAATGTCGTAAATGAATAGAATTTATTTCTTACTAGCAGTGCCCCGCGGTTTCACCCGCGTAAGTCTCGATCCCGTAGGAATATCAGGATAAAAATGTGCCTTTCTGTTATTCCGGGAGTCCAGTTTACAATTTAATGCAAATCCGCCCAGCCGTTTTAGCGTGAAGAAGTAACAAACACACTCACACACACACAAACTTTCGCATTTATAATATTAAGTAGGCATTTATATAGTAGGATACCATATCTCATTGGTAAACATACAAATGGGCAGACCTAGTTTACGGTCATTGCTGCAAGCGAAAATGTTTTTAAACTGGTCAGGGACTTACATTGGTAATAGTACATTAGTTTTATTTCAAAACACTCATTATAGATACGATACCATACACATACGAAACGATCAAACCAGTTACCAGTAACCTACAAGCTCATGTTCATAAAAAATGTATTCACATAACCTACCTACAAAGTTTCGCTACATTTATTCTGTGGTTTCACCAAGATTGGAGCAACGGTTCTGCCGTCATCGTCGGAAAAACAATCGCACATACCTATAAACAAACATACAAAAAAAAGGCGCTTCCTGCAATACCAAAGACTCTATGACAGTGAGCTCGCTTCGCTCGGTCAGGAACAATAATTAACAAGCATACCTGTCTTGTGAGTATATCAAAAATGTTGCTGAATTTTTGTACATTTGGCACAGTTTGTAGGGTTATTTAGGACAAAGGCCTTCTCCAACCATTTACATATCTTTGCATTTAGGTAATCTGATTTATTTAACTTATTATTTCTTTAATTTATTTCCAAATTATTATTCTATATTATACAGGCTGTAACATAATATCCCTATAAAACCGGGGGGAGGGGGGTATTCTGCACATCATGGCCGTAACTTTAGTTCTACGACTTGTTAAATTTCGAAGTTTTTCATTCATGAAATAAATGAAATAAATAAAATAAATAAATAAATAAAGCTGGACAGTTCACACAACATTATTAAGCCCCAAGCTAAGCAAAGCTTGTGTTATGGAATAACTGATATACTCAATACATACAATATATTACATAGATAGAGATTTTTTATTATACATAGAAAATACCCAGAACACCATGAACAAATATCTGCGACCACACAAATATTTGTTCCGAGGCGGGAATCGAACCCGCAACCTCCTTCGCCCGCCGCGCCACAGAGGTCGTCAAAAAATGTCTCGTAAAAAATCATGAAATTCCTCCTGAAATGTACTAACACAACATGGAATGTTGAGAGGAACCCAGACTTGTTGATAAGATTCGTTGGTATAAGAGTTGTCCTGGCTGCTAGCTTATTATGGAATGTGTTATTACTGGAAGAAAGCGTTAGCCGAGTCAGTCGTGGGAAGCAATGGCGGCGATGAGCTCACCACTTGTCACGTCTATATTCCACGACGGTGCAACCCACGAAAAGAGAAACCGAAAAACCTGTGAAAAGAGGCCTATTAAGGGTCTGCCTGGTTCGGGGAAAAAGGCGTGTGTCTATGTATGTATGTATGTATGTATGATTTTGGTAAAATTTTGGTTAGGTACCTACGCAGATATATTACGACATGGATTGAGATAAAATCTTTAGGCTAAAGGCTTAAAAACATTTTTCAATCGAAGTTTTTCGTTCGAGAGTTTTGATTCGAGTTTTCTTATTCGTCATTTTTTAATTGAGATTTTTCATTTGTTAAAAAATCTGGTGTACAACCTTTTGATCTTGGTTAAACGCAAGCGATGCCGCGGGTAGACACTAGTACAATACGAGTATATATAACAATTAATAAATTTTGGTTTTTTATCTTCAAGGAACACAAAAAAAATAAAACTAAATGATGGTGAGACCATTAAAAATAAATGTTAGAATGTGCATGCAATGTGCAGTTTTGATATTTCAAGTATGGTTACCATCGGTGTACCTTTATGGTCTTAGATCATCGTATGAAAGATTAGCAAAAACACCAGGTATGGTATATATACTGCAATGGACTTCACCACATACCGAACCCTTTGTGTTTATGAACAGTGGGGTCGATACATTTGTGAAAAGAAAATGCCCAGTTATGAATTGCTACGTCACTTCGAATAGAAATCTGTTGGGTGATGTCACAAATTTTGACGTGTTACTATTTCATGGAAAAGAAGTTGTGGAAAATAAGGCTAAAAATTTGCCAAAAAGACGTACTCACTGCCAGAAATACGTATTTTCTAGCATGGAATCGTCAGTGAACTATCCCGTTCCGAAAATACAATACAAGGATTATTTCAATATGACTTGGACTTATAAATTGGATTCCGATGTTTATTTCGGTTACATTGTGATCAAGAATAGGAATGGTGACATTATCGGCCCACACATGGTGATGCATTGGATGAATAATGAAGAAATGCTGCCTATCAATGACACCATTAAAACGAAGATAGCGAATAAAAACGTAGCTGCTGCATGGTTTGTGTCTAACTGTAGATCAAGTAATAAAAGAAATGAGGTCTTCAATTCAATTAAACAAGAGATGATAAAATATGGAATGATAGTACATGTGTATGGGGACTGTGGAGATATGAGTTGTCCACGCAGATCAATGAATATATGCTTGAAATTGATAGAGAGACATTACTACTTCTACTTTGTGTTTGAAAACTCTGTCGCAGAAGATTACGTCACTGAGAAACTGTTACATGCATTGAAACACTACGCGATTCCTGTTGTATTTGGAGGCGCAAATTATACAAGGTTTGTAACTAACTCGTTATTTTCGATCAGTTTTGTTGACAATAATTTATCCTTAATATTATAAAGAGGTTGTTGGCGGGACGATCTTGTTAAATTTGAAAAGGAGTGGTGGGATACTGCCAAGGACATGGAAAACTGGAAGAATTTAGGGGAGACCTTTGCCTAGCAGTGAGACAATATAGGAAATATAAAGAGGTAAAGTTTGTTTATGAGTTTGTTATGCAGATGGGTAACTCCGGAACTACAGATCCAATTCCGATAATTATTTCACTAACATTAACATTACATAATCGCCCAACACTCACATACAAAGTCCTGATCCCTAATAGGATCTCCTGTGTCGCGGGTATATATAAACTATGAATACCATGGTACAACAACACCCACTCACGGAACAAATATTTGCAGATCATACAAACATTTTTCCTACAGCTGGAACTGAACCAGCAACGTCTCGCGTCTCAGCTGGTCACAGAGGTCGTTAAACTCACCCACTACGAACCATAGGAAGCTGCGTTTTCCCAGAGTTCCCAGGCTAAATTTTACGAGCTATTTAGCGCGTGGCTCTGCTCGCGTTATGAGTAGTTCCACTCAACTCCGTGTCGGTTGGACGGATTTTCATGATATTTTGTATGTGAAAAGATGCAAGAGGGGGGGGGGGAAGGAGGAGGGGGCTGCTTTGTAACCCAACACCGTGCGTGCGAATCTGTGGGCAAATACCAATTAATAAATAAAAATAATTAGGTATATCATAAAATGAAATATCACTCAGTTTTGACTTATTATTTTACAGATTCATGCCACCTGGAATATACTTAGATGCAGCAAAGCTAGATCCAACAGAGCTTGCTAGACAAATGTTCGAAATAATTAACGAGCCAGATAGATATAATGACTTCTTCAAATGGCACAATCACTACTCTTATCATGACCTGGAGGAATCACCTGATACCGATCCGTACTGTAAATTGTGTGATTACGTTAACAGAATGGAATTTGGAGTTAAATCGAAGGTGATAAGCGATTTAGGATATTGGTGGAATCCGCACGATTTTTTATATTGGTTGTATCCTCATGCGACGATGCATGATTATAACACTACTTCATAATATTATTTTATGTTTGTATTTTATTACAATGCCCCTAATTATAAAACCTATGGTGGTGTAAAATTTATAATAAACAAACAGCGCCCCGCGGTTTCACCCGCGTAAGTCTCGACCGTGTGGGAATATAGGGATTAAAATATGTAAATATGTATAGCCTATGTGTTATTCCGGGAGTCCAGTTATCTCCATTCCAAATTTCATCCAAATCCATCCGTTTTTAAGTGAAAGAGTAACAAACATCCATCCATCCATCCATCCATACTTACAAACTTTCGCGTTTATAATATTAGTAGGATAAAACTCTAGCCCCAGCAGTTAAGAAAATCGGAGGCATAGGCATAGGCTCAGATGTATTCGAACACGTAACTAGAATACAGTTAAAGCAAGTTTAAAATATATTATGAAAGGAGTGAATATAAGAAAAAAAAGAAAAAATACACTTTTAAAAGACCTGGCAGACGATATGACAAATAACATAATTACCTAGGTCTTAATATACTGACAATATTCAAGTGGTAGATACCAAAAATGAAAACAAAGATATTTTAATCTATTTTTATGTTTTATATTTCATAATAATAGTCGTGTGTATTGCTTTGAAAGTTAAACACAGAACAGCGCGTGCGATGCCAAATTATCTTTACTCCAACCAGGAGCATCTAAACATGACAATCTGTTATCTGTTAGGGCCCAGGGCCTCTACGAGGAACGGCATTGCACCTAGCGCCCGCACTATACTTGGCGCTGTTCAGCGGCATAGAGAGAGTGGCGGGTTTAAGCCGCGAGCTGAGGCGGGCAGGCTTCCTATCCTACCTATCAAGTCAGCCTAGTTGAAGAGCTGCTGGAATTCTTTGAGGTCAATTCTCAGGCCAGCGTGCTGGACGCAGCACGCGCATTTAATGTTAGCGCCACTTACAGGTGAGGAAATGAGGGTCATCACCCTCGTACGGACTCTTTACGTGTGTACTCGGCGCCCCAGACTAACAGAATGCAGTTCTGTTTTTTCTGTCTGTTAATGATAACAGAAGATGGGCCGTGTTTAGGCTCATTATGATCAGCACACGGTTCTGATCACAAATTTTATAAAAGCTTGTCTTGAAAAAAATATTTTTAACAAAATACTTACCTATTTAAATATTAGTTTGTTAAGGTATTACCCAAAAATACCAACCCTAGATTTGATTTTGAGCTGACTAAATCAATTACAATTGGTATTCAAATTGAAAATATGCATCGACACTACATTATAATTCCGAGGAACAGGATACCAGAAACTCTATAGAAAAAAAAAACAATGTTACGTCTATTTTTAGCCTAGATTCAGCGTAGATTCGATTGTTTATTAAAATGGTGCATATTATTGGGTAAAAAATGTCGGTAAATAAAATCAATACAACAAAGCCGAGGGTTTACTGTAGTGGTTTTGTAAAATTATCCATATTTGAAGAGATATTCAATAAAAAACGCTTTATCGGGCGGCAAGAGGCATTTTCTTGGATGAAGATTTCTACCTGGGGTTGGTCTTAACCCCCGAAACTATAGAAAGGTGTTATCTGTGTGTCTGTCTGTGGAATCGTAGCTCCTGAACTGGTGCTCTGTTTTGAATTTTTTGTATGAATGATTGTGTTTGCGAGATAATTCTTCGCTATTTTTGGTCAAAATTGGTGTAGTCGTTTCCAGCATCAGCTTGCAAAGTTTGAAAGGAAATCAGAAATGTTTGCAGCAAAAACCTTCAGTTTGAACTCAAAACGTTAATTATCGATGACATCAAGCTCCAGGGTCTGATCATGAATCTCCCCCCAAGCGTCGGTAACCTCATTGCTGAGGGTCGTGACCGTTATTTAGGACCTTGGTTTTGACAGAGTTCTCTTTTTTTTTAATTTGTTTGACCTTTGTTTGACCACGATCTTACCTGATGGTAAGTGACGATGTGGCCGAAGATGGAGAACAAAGGTCTAGAAGGCACCTATTCCCTCTAGCCTTGAAGTGACCTGGGCCAGATTATAGTTTTATTTAGTTTTTTAGACAGACTACGGTAGTGTATTCCACTCCTTAGCAGTTTGCATTATAAAGGTACCACCCCTCTACTGGCTTATATCCTCAGCGGAGCGGATGGCATCGCTCGACGCTCGTCGCTCGCTGATGATGAACAGCACACGATAAATAGGAACTAGGGTGCAACGGGTGCTCTGATATCAATGCGGCTTTATTTCTATGAAAACTAGTGTTGAAACACTAAAAATATTTTTATTTTTTTAGTAAACTAAATGTATGTCAGGCAAAGGGCTAATCGTAGTCTCAGTCTACGGGTACCAAAATATCGATTGGTATATCAGGATGGAATATTTGTTCATCGTGATAAGAAATGTGTTTGTTATCTATCGGTAGATAGTAGGTACAGATATGTGGACTAAGTAGTTTTCATTTAGTCGTTGAGCACACAACTGTACGTATCAATAAATGTGTCAGTGTTAATATACCAAAAAGATTATTAAAAAATCAGCGACATATAATTTTAATTATTGCAAAAGATAAGTCGTGAATGATTCCAAGGATAAGCGCCTCATATTATCTGATAAGAAGTGAGTAATAATATACGCACTACCTGTATTTGTCTACCATTTGTGAAATGTACATACATTGCCTTACAAAACGATAGTTGCAACGCTAAACTTGAATTAAGCCCTCTTTGCTCTATATTTTGACCATGATCTTCAAAAACCTAGGCCCATTTCGAAAAAATCTGTTCACCGTTTCACTATTTTTTCACTCTAGTATACGTACTTTTACCTATACGTAGAGCTTTTTTGTAAAAAAGTTCGTCCGGGGAAGTTCTACCACCACACCAATTTCTGCTGCAAAGCAGTAGTGCACACATTACTGTGTCCAGAATTGTTTGAAGATTATGGTTTCCAGTGAAATTACAGGCACATGAGACTTTTCATCTTCATGTCTCAGGGTGGGGGCGCAGTGCAATGCCACATAGAGTGCGTCTAGACGTAACCTATAAAGGAGGTAATGCATTGTTAAAGGCAGAGGTTAACATCAGGTGGGCCATCTGCTTGTTCCGTCATTAGCTCTAGCTATTTTTACAAGCTTTTTTTAGTTCCTCTTGTCCCGGTGTCTGTAGTCAAATTCCCACTTTTTAATCAATTAAACCCACTTCCTGGTATACGATTGAGTTGAAAGTTGGCATACTATCAAGTTCTGAATTCCGATGACAATCCAATATTATGGTCACAGCGAGCTGATCTGATGATGGACACGGAAGGTGGACAACGGCACTCCTCGATGTATAATAATATACTGGCAATGTTTGGGCCTATTTTGATCAGCTTATAATGATTATTTAATAAAAAAATATTTTGAAAGATAAATTATATAAAAAAAACTTGTTGTACATACATTATCATGTCTCATATAGTACGTAAGTATAGTTATAGGATCTCATTACGAAAGATGGTTGAAACCTGGGCTTAGACTAGGCCTAACCATTCAGGGCTAAATATCAGCTTTTAGTATATACGACTTTAATACAAAAGCAGATGGTTTGTTTTTCGAAATCAACTCTCAAGCTAGTCCGAAGTTATATCCAAAATGACAGAACCCCGGAATTAGCTCTTGTTTTTCTCAAACCAGCCAGCCTCCCTTATTTTAGGAATATTCTGCAAATTTATAGTTGCCATGAATAATTGATTTGATTAATTGCTGAATTTGGATGGTGTTGTTACACTTTCATACAAGGACCATCAGTTTAACAAGTTGGTAGCGCGACAATTGATTTCGCAAAACAAACCACTTTGGTATTAAATTAGTCTTAAAATGTTCTCATCAAACTCAATTGATAAGTGGGTGTTGTATGGAGATGTGTGTCATGTAGCCACTTTATTGAAACACAATAGATAGGTACCTATTACTCCAATCCACGTATTGCTAAACCGCTGATAGTATTGTCTTTTAGCGATTGATAAAAATTGTATTAATGTGATTAGTCACCCCAAATTATATCACTATCTAACTCAGTAAAGTTTAGGTAAGTAAGAACGGGGCAGAATTAGAACACGCGAAACAAATAGTGAGCGAAAATCAAGAAAAACCGCAATAGTTTAAAGTAATTAACTATTTTCAAAAATCTGTTTTTTTTATAAACCTATAAATTGCCTTTAAAATCCCTTCAGGCGTTTGAAAGCGGTAGGTAGTCTTTTTTTTTTGTGTAAATATAGGAAACTTTGTTTTTTTTTCAGTTGGTATGACTGAGTTATTTAGCTTGTGGCACAGAATAAATAATTGCTTGTGGGATGAATTTCTGGGATCAATACGGATTCACCCGAGTTATGCGTGAACTAGGTACTATTAAAATCAAAAATAAACATAAATAAAAAAACAACCCAATTGGGAACCTCCTCTTTTTTTTAAATCTGTTTAAAATGGGACTATTATAGATAAAATAAAAAAAATAAAAAAAATAAAGAAGTTTAGTTATCCCATCCCGACTTAGAGCATTGCAGGCCTCCGGTTGCTCGATGCATCCCACTTATCACACTAATATCATAAATGTCAAAGTGGCCATGTTTATATGTTTGGATGTTTGTATGTCTGTTACTCAATTACGCCAAAACGGCAGAATATTTGATATTTCGTACACATCATGAACACGTACACGTATGATCATGAACTGGATTGAGCTATTACTTTTTATCTTAAGAAAATGCGAGTGAAGCCACGGGCGGATACTAGTACAATATATAACATTTATTAAAATTGTCGACCTCTGTGGCGTGGCGAGTGAGAAACCGGCTGAGATTCGAGAGTTTGCAGATTCGACTAATATTTGTATGATCTGCAAATATTTCTTCCGGATCGTGTTTTGGTACCGTACTGGTAGTCCTGATACCCACGACACAGGAGATCGTAGTGTACGAGTCTATGATCCTATGTATACGACTGTTGGATGTTATTTTTTTTTATTTAGAATTAAGTTTTCTTATCTTCCAGAAACGCAAAAATAAATAAAACCACCAGATGGCGAGACCATTAAAATTAAAAGTTAAGATGTGCATGCAATGTGCTGTTTCAATATTCCTGGTATGGTTAGCATGGGGGTACATTGATGGTCTTATATTATCGTCAAAAAGGATAGAAAAAACACCAGGTATTGTATATATGCTGCAATGGACTTCACCACATACCGAACCCTTTGTGTTAATGAACAGGGGGGTCGAAACATTTGTGAAAAGAAAATGCCCAGTAATGAATTGTTACGTCACTTCGAATAGGAATCTGTTGGGTGATGTCACAAATTTTGACGTGTTACTATTTCATGGAAAAGAAGTCGTGGAAAATAAACCTAGATATTTGCCAAAGAGACGTACTCACAGCCAGAAATACGTATTTTCTAGCATGGAATCGTCAGGGAACTACCCCGTTCCGAAAATACAATACAATAATTATTTCAATATGACTTGGACTTATAAATTGGATTCCGATATTTATTTCGGTTACATTGTGATCAAGAATAGGAATGGTGACATTATCGGCCCACACATGGTGATGCATTGGATGAATAATGAAGAAATGCTGCCTATCAATGACACCATTAAAAAGAAGATAGCGAATAAAAACGTAGCTGCTGCATGGTTTGTGTCTAACTGTAGATCAAGTAATAAAAGAAATGAGGTCTTCAAGTCAATTAAACAAGAGATGATAAAATATGGAATGATAGTACATGTGTATGGGGACTGTGGAGATATGAGTTGTCCTCGCAGTTCAATGAACGACTGCTTGAAATTGATAGAGACTAATTACTACTTCTACTTTGCATTTGAAAACTCTATCGCAGAAGATTACGTCACTGAAAAACTATTACATGCATTGAAACACTACGCAATCCCTGTTGTATTTGGAGGCGCAAATTATACAAGGTAGTACCTAACTAAAACCTGGAACTCTTCTTTTGTTTATAGTAATGTTAGTATGTAGAGGGGCAACTCCAGAACTACTGATCCGCTTACGAATATTTTTTTACTTAGACCTATCAGTCACATATCTAAATACATAGTCCTGCCTGATCCCACACTAGACATGCTAGAAGATCCCTGTGTCGTGGGTATCAGGAACTACGCGTACCATGTCACAACAACACCCAGACTTGGAACAAATGTTTGCAGATTATACAAAAATTCGTCGTGCAACAGGAATCGAACCCGCAACCTCTCGCATCTCAGCCGACACGTTATGTATATCTTAAGTATGTGGCTGCCATAAAGGTAGGTACCCAATAAAAATGATGCCGTATAAAATACACACGAATTGAGAACCTCCTCCTTTTTTTGAAGTCGTTAACCGACTAACCGTTAACAAATATCCTGAACAAAAGACATTGACAAGTCTACTATAAGTACTCAAGATTTAACAATTTTCTTCTTTTTGTTTAGAACATGTCAATACAATAAAATTAATGTAATTACTGACGAAATCATAGTAATATTTTGTAATTAGTATATTATTTACCTACCTAACTAATCAATTTTAATTTCCTTGCGTGACAGTGCTACAAGATAATGTTAATATAACCGATGCTCTTAGGGAAATTGTCTCTCTGTAGGTTATATTGCTCCGCGCAGTAGCACAATAGTAGGAGGCTTCGTTATTCCTGAGTGCTAGGCTATATTTTATGAGCTATATATTTAGCCCGTAGCTATGCTTGCGTTATGTGTAGTTGCACTCAACTCCGTAATGGTTGTCGGATTTTCATGATGTTTTCGTCTGTAAAGATGCAGGACGGGGGGGGGAGGAGGCTATTTATTATCCTGACACCTTGCGTGACAAGCCGTAGACAAAAGGCTAGTAATAAACATAAACGATTAGGTATATCATCATGAAACTTTGACTTAATATTTTACAGATTCATGCCACATGGAATATACTTAGATGCAGCAAAGCTAGATCCCACAGAGCTTGCTAGACAAATGTTTGAAATAATTAACGAGCCAGATAGATATAATGACTTCTTCAAATGGCACAATCACTACTCTTATCATGACCTGGAGGAATCATCAGATACCGATCCGTACTGTAAATTGTGTGATTACGTTAACAGAGTGGAATTTGGAGTTGAATCGAAGGTGATAAGCGATTTAGAATATTGGTGGAATCCGCATGTGATGATGCATGATAATAATTCTATTTCATAATAATAAAAATTGTAGGTAAGTAAATATTATATTATGAAATTTTACAATCTGTCTTACTTTTTTACTAGTTCTACTAATAATTCACACCCTAGGCTTTTTTTGTTAAACTATTAGGCAAACTAGCTTACGGCCCACCTGATGTAAAGTGGTCACCGTCGCTTAGACACCGGCAACATCAGGGGTACTGTCGATGCCCTGTCTACCCTGAAGGAATTTATAAACATTTTTCTTGAAGCGACACATGCTTCTTCAGTGGTTTGTGGTGGCCCATGCAAAGTCTATTCAAATGTAGAATCAGCAAATATACAACTTTAGGATATACATATACTAAAACATTTTCTTTAAAGTGGCTACATTGATATTTTCTCCATTCAATATCTGTTTGTCCTAGTTATCATACGGTGCCTCAATCACACACCAGCATATCCATTTTTTTGTTATTAGGAAAATATAAACTTCTGTCCTATCATAATTACTAATTGTACCTAATAGCACATTAAAATATGAACACCAAAAGAAATCAATCTGAGCAATTAGTATTAAATGCTATGTGTAGACTGGCTCTAACATAGTTTTAAAAACTCCGACCTACCGATGGACACTATATCTACAATGGCCCGTGTTAAGCTGTTCTATTTTTCTCAAGATTTTTACCAGCATTAACTTCATATGCGATTAGCTTTTTCGATAGTCTATTGGTTTATTTGAAGCTTAGCCATAAAACTGGAGCTAAATAAACAAAAAAAACATTATCGTATCTCCACCAAAAATCTCTTCAAACTAAACTTAAATTTTAATTTTTATTTTCAGAACGCGCCTAATTATCTAAGTATTCTAAAACACGACCCGATCGCTATATTCAATTACGATAAGTTGTGGTACACAAAGAATAAAGATGACTCGAATACGATACTATTTTCTATTTGCTACATTTGTGGTTGCTTTCCTCTTGATATGGTCACAGTTTCACTACGTGAACTCACAAAAGAATCGGTTACACCAAATAGCCTCTGAAATTAAAAAAATTGAATCAGAACTAAATGTGGAAATAAAAGAAAAAATAGAAACTGCTTTAGATATAGACCTTCAGCCATTAATGGCTTACGATATTAGACATACATCAAGTGAAGAATCATTCGAAGAAGAAATACTTTCAATAGCTGCAGCTGCTATGGAGGATCCATTAAAATATATTTTAATTTGGACGTGGCCGAACCATGATCCTCTGATGTACTTAGGTAAAGGCCAGGAAACATTCGTCAAGAAAAATTGTAAGGTGAAGAACTGTTTTATAACTACAAACAAAAGTTATTTTAAAGATATAACCGAATTTGATGTTATCTTATTCAATGGCCCCGAAGTTGTGGACAAAAGGTCTCCAAAACTGCCACTAAAGCGATCTCCAGATCAAAACTATGTGTTTGCAAGCATCGAGTCGTCAGATTATTATCCTATATGCGATAATAAGTTTGACGGATATTTCAATGTGTCCTGGACATACAAACTGAATTCAGATATATTTTATGGTTATATCATAATAAGGAATAAGGATGGCGATGTGATAGGACCGAAGAAAGAAATGCATTGGATGAGTATCGATGAAATGCAGCCTATCAATGATACGATCAAAGAGAAGTTGAGTTCAAAGAAGAAGCTTGCTGCTTGGTTGGTATCGAACTGTAATGCGCCGAGTGGGAGAGACGGTTTCGTAAAAAGAGTGCAAAATAAACTAAAGAAAATGGGCAACGGTATGACGGTCGATGTGTATGGCGACTGTGGAACGACGCCCTGCAGACGGGCCGACATGCCCAAATGTTTAGAAATGATTGAAAAGCAATATTATTTTTATTTTTCCTTCGAGAATTCTTTTACTGAAGACTATGTCACTGAAAAGGTATTACATCCGCTGCAACATTACGCTGTACCTGTGGTATTTGGAACTGCTAACTACACAAGGTACGAATATACAACCTTCAGTGCCATTCTAGGTGTGTGAATTCTGTTAGGCACTCATATTCAAGAACTTTAGGCTGTTGCACCTTCGATACGTTCCGCTCGGGACTGAATTCAAGGCAAGCACGTTCATAGGGCATACAAATATTAATTTTAGAATGGGAGGGATGGCTTTTTAAAATTCACATTAGAACCGCTGCTTTATCTCACATATTCTACAACATTTATTTTGGTATAAGTTTTATCATCTAAAACTGAATATAGCTCAAATAAAACACAAATCTTTGCGATTTTTTTTGATGCAGCAAAATGTTAGAAATCTTGTATTCAAATGCCTTTTTTTAACATCAAAGATAGCAAATTGACCCTTTTTTTTTTTTTTACCTGTCGTGTTCCACTGCTTGGCAATGGTCTCCCCCATTTTCCAGTCATCCCGGCCTTTGGCAGTTTCCCACCACCCCTTCTCGTGAGCTTCGAGATCGTCCCGCCAACGCCTTCTCGGCCGCACACATTATATATCGTTTTAAATTTAAACTCTTTTTTCACGAATAAAACACAAGACAAAACGCTGTTCCTTTAGCCAGTCTCACCTTAATTATGCTTATTTTTCCAGATTTTTACCTGATGGAATATACCTGAACGCAAAAGAGCTAGGAGAGGATTCATTAGCAGAGAAAATGGTAGAAATAGCGAACGACAAGGAAAAATACTACAAACACTTTAGATGGATGAACCACTATACTTTCCACTACGTTGAAGAGGCTCCGGAAACGGACTTTCATTGCAAGTTTTGTGAGGCCATGAACAACAATAGCCTGATGAAGAATACAACAGTTATTCAAAACTTCAAGGAGTGGTGGAATCCTCCGAAAATAAGAAGAGGTGTTCCGTGTCCACCCAGGCTTATCAGCTAACTAGCATCCACCCGCGGCTTTCCTCGTGTGGTAACAGTATCAAAAGTAGCCTTTCTGTTAATCCAGGGCATGGTCTATCTCTATACAAATAGCAATGCGCGAGGGCCTTTCCTGAAGCATTATTAATGATTTGCTAACTACAACAAAGCCAAGCTATGTTTTAAGCTGACTATTATATATGTATGTACCTATATATGTTTGTATTTACGTATGTTCCACCGTTACACCTAAACTACAGATTTTGTTGAATGAGGTGTCAGTCGATTATTTATTACATAGGTACATTACATTTTACGGCAAAGCCGCGGGCAGACACTACTTATTTATAAGTCTGTTACCTGAAGAGGACCCATACATAATATTATTTATTCTGTGCCCATACCTAGATTGAGTAAGACTAGTATATCTAACCAACCGTACCAACTTGGTTTGTAGAACCAAGATCACCGACATAGCTCTCAGAATTAGCAAGTTGAAGTGGCAATGGACAAGCCATATAGCTCGCAGAACTGATAACCGCACCTATGTCCAGCTGTGAGCAACTGTAGACTGATGATGATGATGATGTATATCTAAGGATACCCTTGGGCTTTTTGAATATAAGTATAAAACCATTGTGTTTTTTTTTTATTGAATAAATACAAAATAAACCTAACCAAATTGTCTAATTTATCAGACTAATTACCTAATATCCACAAATACCCAATAAGATATAGGACCGATAGAAAATAATTACAGTCGCAATGCGATAGTGACCTGTCCTTCCACTCCGACCAACTGAACCGACCAACTGGTTGTGCAGAATGGAACCCGATGAGGGGTTTTATTCCAATCTAACCAACTGACATGTTACATATAGTCACAGATAAAATAATACTTTACTAGTAATATAGTTAATGTATGTAATAGTTTATCAAAAATAGAGCCAAAATATAACACTTAGGCTGTGTTTCACAATCAATATGTAAAGTTTTATGTAAGCTACTTCAAATATAACTGCTCAGTAAACAAGTATTTGCGTTTCACAATCACCACTTTATCTGGTCAGTAAGTAAAAAGATTTAACCTCTAAGTAGTTAGAGATAGAGGTAAGTAGTAAGTAGGTAGTGCAGTAGTTCTAGCTACTTAGAGGTTAAACCTCTAGGTAGTTAACTCGCTGAGTAACTACTTAAACTTACTTTGAGGTTTAAGTAGTTACTCAGCGAGTTAACTACTTAGAGGTTAAGTGAGTAGTTAAAGTGGTGATTAACACTACTGAGGGATTGCAAAACGCAAATTCTTGTTAACTTAGCAGTTATATTTGAAGTAGCTTACTTAGAACTTTACTTATTCATTGTCAGACAAAGCCTTACAAGGAACTCATATACAAAGCCTCACAAAAACTCCAGCCTGATTTATCACAGCATATGGCATAGACAAAAACACTGTATAATACCAAACCCGCTCTTAAGAGAGTGGTCTGTGAAAATGACACATCGAGTTTTGACACTATTCCATTACCTGTGACCTCCACCTTGCGGTGGGATTTGGAACTAATTAGGTAAACAAACCTCTCAACCGTACAATTGTGTAGAAAACACATTACTTGTTTTGTCAATTACTTCATTGAATTTTTGTTCTGTACGTAATCAGATAAATGTGAAAATAAAATCAATGTATACCACCTATACAATCGTTGCGTGACTGACTGACTCAGTCACTGACTATCAACGCGAAGTCTAAACCCTAGGTCATAGGACCTGAAATTCACATAGGTACATTTCTTTTGTGGTATAGCGGTGCACTAAGAAAGGAATTTCCTAAATACACACCCTAAAGTGGTGCAGCGGGATGTTGAAGTTTGTATAGCAAAAACTGCACGCGGGCGAAGTCCCAGGCGTTCCACTACTGGATACTTGAGAAATCTCTGTGCACATGTTGTGTTTTACATATTATGCTGTGTGCTTCAAGTTTCGTTATATTTTATAACAGTTTTATTCGTTTTATTTTACCCCAAATAGACAAAGTGGTCAACAACTTCAATAACTGTACCAATATGGGTGCAAAGTTAGTATATAAAAACCATCATAACCGAATCGCAAATGAACATGGGCAAGAAATGAACTAACCCACAAAAATAACCAAAAAATACAGGACCAAAAAAAACAAAATTAAATCAAAAACGCCCTAAAAACTCTCACAACCTAAGAAGCCCTACAAACCTTTAAAAAAACCCTTCCAACTCCTAAAAACAGAGGGTTTAGCCTACCCTACCTCCCTAGAGTTCATACAAGTCTTAAACTTTAAGAATCAATTAAAACCTCGTACAAACCCATACAACCCAATTTAAACCGGTATTGAACGACGGACCTTGCTCAGAAAAATATCTTGGGAATCAGGATTTTTCCCAGCAGGGCCCAAATTAGATCATTTTCTCCGCCTCAAAACTCACTATTCTGCCAAACTTCCTGCTGATGTTTTTTTTTCCATTAACTTTCATCCACTAATATACCTACCTTGTTTGTTTATATTAATTTGAATGTGTATGTGCGCCTACTTTTTGGCGATTGTACCTAGTCAACCTTTGGAGGTTTTTAAGGTACAATATTATACCTAATTAAATGTGTAAAATATATTGTGTATGAAATAAATAAAAAACAAAAAAAACCTACACGTGTAGGGCTGTTTAAAAAAACGCTCATACAGTGATTTTATTATTTAAAACTATTAATTTAATCCTATTTCGTCAAAATAGTAACAGTTTTTCGAGTTATTTTGTACAGAAAGACGGATAAAGAAACAAATAAATTATATAGGTACCTACAAACTATGTTGGAAGAAATTCACGTAATTGAAACATACTGACCACAAATTGGCATAAAAAAACGGCGCGGCGAGGACGTTCCATTTGACATGACTAGCAAGACATTTTCAAACATTTATCGGCTTCTAAATTCTAATTTCCATGTACAACCACAGAATAAATAATAGTACCTACTTCTTGAAACATGCCATGAATTGGTTTGGCGTCTTTATGAAAGGATTATAGGAAATTCAAACCCTAAAATCAATTGTGTTGAAGACCTCTGTAGCGCGGCGGGCGAAGGTTGGCCTGCGACGCAGGAGGTTGCGGGTTCGATTCCCGCCTCGGAACAAATATTTGTGCGATCGCAGATATTTGTTCAGGTGTTCTGGGTATTTTCTGTGTATAATAAAAAATATCTATCTATGTATTATATTGTATTAAGTATATCAATTATCTAGTACCCATAACACAAGCTCTGCTTAGCTTGGGGCTAGATAATGAAATGTCCAACATTATTATTATTATTTATTATTAATTAGGGTCATAAAGTTTGGAAGTATTGTTTGTTATTCTATTAATATTAAAAATTAAAGCGGGCCCCCATACAAAAAAAGTGATTTTGACAAACGCTGTATCTCTTGATCCGCAATAGCTAGACACAACAAAAAATAAAAAAGTGAGTTATAGGTAGGTATGTACCTACCTAGGGGAAAACAAACATGTTTATATTTACTTGCCTTATTTTTATTAATTATCATCATCCGCCCAGCTGGAAATATAACATTTCCATAGAATGCCACGACGACTGGTCTTGAGCCGCCTCCGTCCACAGACTTTCCGCGACCTTTATAAAGTTTGGTACATTGGAAGTTCCCCTCCCACACTGCGTCGTCCGGTTGTTGGTCGCCACTCGAGGACTTTATTTCAGTCATCTTAATAAGTGCGTGTTGCCAGAGATGACTTACGTGACTGAGACGTGATCGCTAACTATCACACACACAAAAGCTCAAAGTATCACAGCGGGCTATGCATGGAGAGAGCTATGCTATTACCATCAGTGTACAAATACGTAGTCTGCGACAACCGTAACTACAAGAAATATTGTTACGAGATATTCGCGCCTAAAGTTTTTTATCTTATATTAGTGATCAATGTCTTTGTAAATATTGATCTGTTATGATTTTGATCTGTACGATCGCTACGATCATTCCCTTTAAAACTGTGTTTATTATATCGTGATAACATTAATGCTTTTTTATTATTTAGTAAATAGTACTTGTTTAGTGTAACATTATTTTAGAACGTGCTTTACCTAAGCATGTGCGCCGTATGTAACATAGTTACTGTTCGCATGTCTAGGGATTTTGTTATGGTGTTCAACAAACGGAATATGCTCAAGATTTACTAATCTTATGTGCGGTAACATAACTACTAACTCAGTTATACACTTTATTGAACTGGGAGAAAAAAAAAACTGTAAGTAAGACCACAGAATAAATAATAGCAAGAACAAAAGGCTCACATCGTGAAAAAAAAATAACGAACCTTGCTGGGACGCAACAAAGTGCATTTCAGTTCGCATAAGTGCTTAGTGCCTAGCGCCAAAACCACCTTAACACCCTAAACACCCACCAGCCTTATTCACCTAAACATTGGCGCTCTCTTGTAAATGTTTGAATCTTTTTATTTGTGTATTATATTTTTGTTTAGTACTCAATTTATAATTTTACTAGCTGTAACCTGCGACTTCGTCTGCGCAGGATTATTAAGTAGCGGAGTATTATAAAGCTAGTATTATTAGACTTACGCTGGTGAAGTAAGTTTCACCCGCGTAAGTCTCGATCCCGTGGGAATATCGGGATAAAAATGTGCCTGTGTTATTCCGCGAGTCTAGTTATCTTTATTCCAAATTTCATCCAAATCCATCCCGTAGTTTTTACGTGAAAGAGTAATTAGGATAGGATATTCGGTTACCAAATTACTCCTGCATTCTGCTGCTCGCCTGGTACATTGAAAAGAAAGAAAGAAAGAAAGAAAAACATTTATTTGTGTCACCAACATGGATGTAGTAGTAACAGTCAACAAACAATATTCCACATAAAAATACACACACACACACACACACACACACAGAAACAAAGATAAATAAAACATTGGATGAAAAGTATTCGCTTTGCTGCTGCGCCCTGCGGTGTTTTCCGCATAGGTCTCGATTCCGTGGGAATATCGGGATAAAAATGTGCCTATATGTTATTCCGGGAGTCCAGTTATCTCCGTTCCAAGATTCATCCAAATCCATCAAGCAATTTTTACGTGAAAGAGTAACAAAGATACATCCATCCATCCATCCATCCTTCCATCCATCCATACTTACAAACTTTCACGTTTATAATATTAGTAAGATACCTTTTAACATTCTTTGTATTTTTGAATTTTAAACACAAATTAAATTTAAATTAAATGACTATTCCAAGTATATTCGGTACAAATTAAATCTGCGTAGTGTTTTTTTTTCGAATGGAATTAAAAAGATTTAAACTTTTGTTTTCTTGACAAAATCCGAATAAATTTATGGATATAATACTTGTTTTTGACTTTGTACGATGACACGTGACGCGTCGAAATAATAACTTGGTAGCTTTCCATGGCGCATGCACTATTAAATTGTTTTGACCAAATGTTCCCATTTTTAGGGTTCCATACTCAAAGACAAGGAACCCTTATGGATTCCCTTTGGATTTTCATATTGTGTCCTACTAATATTTATACCATCAATTTGTACATATGTTTAAGCAAATAAATTATCTTTATCTTTATCTTTTATCTTTCGTCACGTCTGTCTATCTGTCTGTCTGTCCGTGTATGTCACAGCCATTTTTTTCCGAAACTATAAGAGCTATACTGTTGAAACTTGGTAGGTAGATGTATTCTGTGAACCGCATTTAGAATTTGACACAAAAATTTAAAAAAAACAATTATTTTTGGGGTTCCCCATACTTAGAACTGAAACTCAAATTTATTTTTCATCAATGTGGGTTATCTGTGGATAGGTCTTCAAAAATGATGTTGAGGTTTCTAATATATTTTTTTTCTAAACTGAATAGTTTGCGCGAGAGACACATCCAAAGTGGTAAAAAGTGTGCCCCCCCCCCCCCCCCCCCCATAACTTCTAAAATAAGAGAATTATAAAACTAAAGAAAATATATGATGTACATTACCATGTAAACATTCACTCAAAATTGGTTTGAATGAGATCTAGTAAGTAGTTTTTTTTTAATACGTCATTAATCGTAATCCATCCAAGAACTTTTATATTATGTTACTTGCTGCTACGGAACCCTTCATGGGCGAGTCCGACTCGCACTTGGCCGCTTTTTTTATGGTTATTTTTGGAAATTGTTATTTTGTACCTTTTTTTTGCATAGAGTCAATCTTTATAGAATACTGACTATCCATGTTTTTTTTGTTGTATTTGGAATAGTGGTGTATACCTTATTTTATACCAGTCAGTTAAATCATCCTAACGATGAAGTTATAAGTTGGTAAATATTGCTACAAGTATCTCCTATTTTTTTTTTTATTTTTTTTTTTACTAATGAATGACGGAACAATCAGATGGCCCACCTGATGTTAAGCGGTAACCTCTGCCTATGAACAGTGCATTACCTCATAGGACACGTTCACCTAGGACGCACCCTATGTGGCATTGCAATGCGCCCGCCACCCTGCGACATAAAGATGAAAAGTCTCATGTGCCTGTAATTTCACCGGCACCTTCAAACCGGAACACAGCAATGCGAGCACTACTACTTTGCGGCAGAAATAGGTATGGTGGTAGTACTTCCCCGGACGAACTCTTTCACAAAAAAGCTCTACTACTACTACTTTCTGGTATAAATAGCACTAATTATGATTTCTTCTTTTATTTCTGCAGTTATACATCTTGCCTTAACTTTTGGTACGGCTTCTAGAAAACAATGTGTTAAAAAAAACTAGTTAATATATTGTGATTTTAACTCAACACCGTGACTAGTTTATATTTTGGGGTTCAATCCTCCCTATCTACTTTTACAGCAAAATCTCTCTCAGGTACGTTTGATGTAAAAAAACTGGAGCATGTGTGTGATTCGTGATCTCGATAATTATAAAAATCCCATGTTTCCAGAACCTTTACACAGGTATTGTTTGAATTGACACAATTTATAAAATCCTGAAAATCATAGATTTGATTTGCTGATTTTGTTATCTTGTAGGCAACCAGTCCTTTTTTTCAGAATCCCCTTCAGTCTTGTTAGGCCAGTCACCGTAGACACAAAAATCGTGTAAGATCGCAAAAAGTTGCAAGGTTCTGTTTTTTTGGGATGTTGTTAGGATAAATACCAAATGTGTAAAACCAAGTTTGCAACTTCGATAGAGCTGTGCGAACCTTGCAATTTTTTTACGACCTGGAATGTTTAAGATGACTGGCCTATGTGTCGTTTGTAGGTTAACAGCTAATATTTGTAAGGAAAAAGGTTATACACACCTCAGTTTGTTCAAAATTACTAGGTATAACTAAGTAGTTGGAAGAAACTTTTCTTTTGGGTACTTATTTACTTTGTATTAGCCATTTTGCATTTTCTAGAGCGTTCACATGCGTACTTTTCGTCGCGAGTATCGCCTTTGCATAACTCGCCACACACGACCTACCCACTTTTCAGCTTTGGTGAGTCACTGTTTGTTGAGCTCCCACTGACTGACTGGCACCAATCCCCCACTTTTTATCTTCGTGAATGACGTGGAACAATCAGATGGCCCACCTGATCTTGAGCGGTAACGTCTGCCTTTAATAATCCATTACCTCATATGTCACGTCCACCCCTTGTGGCATTGCACTGCATTCACCGGCAACTATACCTTTCATACTAAAACACAGTAATACAAGCACTAGTGCTTTGCGGCAGAAATACTACTGGTAGTAGTTGTGGTTGGTAGTACATTCCCGAACGAACTCTTTCACAAAAAAAAACTCTACTACTACTAAACTACGATATAATGCGATTGTAATGTCTACGATTACTTTTTCGTACAGTTTTCGTTTACTAAGCAAGACGATGACACAGAATAAATAATAGTACAAGCACGACGATAAGAAGCGACGATGATAAGATTCGATTCCTTTGTTTTCAGAAGTAGTTAAGTGCAATAAAGAATATCAACACTAGTCTTAAGCACCGTATATGTAATGTATGATGTTACTATTCATATGTGTAGTATTTAGTACCACATAATAAAAAAAAATTGTTCAGATATCCACCGTATAATATGTTACGGTGATTATATTTAGGATACATTTTTGTTACATGATCAAGCTCATACAAACACGTCAACCTCATACCTCATACCTAACTTACAATAAAATTAATATTGATCAACTGGATTATCTATGAGGAACTAGTATGTCACAGATAACCCAGTTATTATAGTTGTACCTACTACAAATAATATAACGCGTCCAAATTAAGTCGCGGGTGACAGTAGGTACCTATACCTAGCTTGTATTTTATATTATAAATTTCGTCCAAAATTAGTAGGTACCCAAAATCTGAATTCGTTTATTTTTAACCCCTGACGAAAAACGAAGAGGGTGTTATAAGTTTGGCGTGTCTGTGTGTCTGTCTCATCGAAAGGATCAACCGTTTTTTTTTTTTAATTGTTTTTGTGGGGAATTTTCTTAGCTTTGTTTGATCAAAATCAGTCCAGCCGTTCAACGTTGGAGGTTATTTAAATTTTTACAAAATTAATTACTTTGTGCTATACGTTTTTAAATTCCGACGGGAAACGAAAATATTCGTGAAGAGAAAATATGTACAAAATGAGTGGCTACGTTTCACCGAGGACTTATCGAGGACTATACTAAGTTCCATTGGTCTAGTTGTTACTATGTTGACAGAGTTATTTATATGGTAGCATACTTGTACGGAGCACTCTACACGCGAGTCCGACTCGCACTTGACCAGTTTATTCATCTTCCGCCTCCAATAAAGCATGGACTTTAATGGAGATTTTTTGAATAGCAGCATTGTATCAGCAAAGTATCTATCTATGTAATATATTGTATTTAGTATATCAGTTATCTAGTACCCATAACACAAGCTCTGCTTAGCTTGGGGCTAGATAATGTTGTGCGAACTGTCCAGCATTATTTATTTATTTATTGTTTCGATATCAAAATTTGAAGTACCAGTATTATTATTAGTAACAAACAGTCAAACATAGATAAAAATTGAATGATAGTATAAATAAAAATAAAAAAAACATACCGTTTCTCACTAGTAAGTCGGGAAATAAGCAAGTACATTTTTGTAAAAAAACTATAATCACTTAGTATAAAGAGCTAGGCATATTCTAAGGAAAATCGCTAAGCGAAACTCTTTTGGTCACAATATAAACTCCTTCGTGAGTATGCTACCGTAGAATTGCATCGAGCGACTACGGAGGCCTGCAATGTTATAAGTATAGATCCACCAACTTATCTCTAGAACCATTTACCTACATTTTTCTATCAGCTACATACATTTCATTCTGCAGATAAGTTGGTGGATCTCTAGAATTGGTTTGTGTTCACGACTGTATGATTAAACTGTCAAACCATGTCAGTCCGGTAAATTTTCACAAACCTCAAATAAATAAGAATTTGCATTGGTTTCTTATTACCCGAATTACAATTATAACAACGAAAACCAACAATTTTCAGTAAAATAATACAAGTTTTTGTAATGATATATCGAAGTAACCGGTTGTCCGTTTTCACCTGTGAATAAAAAAGTGAACGAGGGCCTTCCTTCCAGCGCCGTGGATAACCACGGAATGACAGAAAATGGCGTAGAAATCGTGTAGATACGGCGAATTGAAAATGTTTTCGTGTTTTTACACATCTTTTATATGAAAAGATTAAAAACCCCAGCATACTTTTAAAACTATGTGTATAGACATGATACTAAAGTGTTTTATTTCTCAGAAATAGCTGTAATTCCGTAGATTTAGGCTCATATGTAGATGCTCTATTTTGATCAATTTCGTGAAAATGGGTAGGTAGTTTTTCAATTTACACAAAATCTAGAAATAACTTTAGAAAACCCCAACGTAGTTTTATTCAGCCTGAAGTGTTCTTTCTTCTGATCTAAATATTGTTAAGAATAAAGCTAAATTTGGAAAGTTCTAGGCTTTTCAAAACACCACTTTTCAAGGGTTTTCACAGACTAGCCCCTTAAAATAAATCAGCGGAGGGATCGCCAATCCATCATGTGAATCCGCCAACGGCTCCGGAATGTGCCGGTTTCGTGCATTATGGAAAACGGGCCAACATGTGTTCCCCGATAAAATTGGCTCTAACTTGAACAATATTGAGATAATTTACATTAATGAAAATGATGAAAATATTCTTCTTCTCCTTCTTCTTATAATGGCTTCTGAGGAGTGCATAGAGGATTAAATACTACATAGAGAGGAGTGCTCCAAACAATTTCGACAATGTCAAGCTTATGTCAAGTGATATAATTATATTTTTTATACCTAGTCAAGTCGTCAAGACTCTCCGTCAAGTCATAACCCAGTTTAAATAGTGACAGAAAAACTAAGTTTAGACAGGAAAAAGTCCACCATTTTGATAAAGATAAAGATAAAGATAATTTATTTGCTTAAACATATGTACAAATTGATGGTATAAATATTAGTAGGACACAATATGTTTGATGCATCAGTTCTTGTCAAAAAAATCTCTATGGTCCTTATGCTGAGGCCGTCTGCAAGAATGTGCCACTTGCGTGGAGCGAGTACCTATATACTCTGTCTACGGCCACGTTTTTTAGGGTTCCGTAGGCAAAGACAAGGAACCCTTATGGATTCGTCATGTCTGTCTGTCTGTCTGTCTGTCCGTGTATGTCACAGCCTTTTTTTGTTCCGAAACTATAAGAGCTATACTGTTGAAACTTGGTAGATAGATGTATTCTGTAAACCGCATTAAGATTTTTACACAAAAATAAAAAAAAAAAACAATTATTTTTGGGGTTCCCCATACTTAGAACTGAAACACAATTTTTTTTTTTTCATCAAACCTATACGTGTGGGCTGTCTATGGATAGGTCTTCAAAAATAATGTTGAGATTTTTAATATAATTTTTTTATAAACTGAATAGTTTGCGCGAGAGACACTTCCAAAGTGGTAAAAATTGTGTGTGTGTGTCCCCAACCCGTAAGAGAATGATAAAACTAAAAAAAATATATGATAGTACATTACCATATAAACTTTCACTCAAAATTGGTTTAAACGAGATCTAGTAAGTAGTTTTTTTTTTAATACGTCATTAATCGTAATCCATCCAAGAACTTTTATATTATGTTACTTGCTGCTACGGAACCCTCCATGGGCGAGTCCGACACGCGACACGCACTTGGCCGCCTTTTTTAAGATGCCATGATCGCATGCTCTGCACAGAATAAGGCATAGATCTAGCCATAGACAGAGTATGATCTAGCTTAGAGAAAAATATAAGTCTATGGAATAAGAACTGTTCTCTGTGAGTATCATAGATAAAAACCATTGTTTCCCAGTATATATTGTAGTTTTTGCATTGTTTCCTCTACGAGTTCCTCTATGATTGAATTCAGGAAGCAAAAAATAAAATAAACTTAACATACCTATTACGCGCCCCGTTTACGTCTACAAGAAGTATTCACAATATTTCAAAAATGTGAAGAGAATTGCTTGGTAATATGTGTAGAATATATTTAACCGTAGCATAGGAAGGAGGCACATACAACTGCATTGCAGTGGCTGCTTATGTCCGTTAACCAACCACTTAGAGGTATTTCATGTACAATTATTTTTTTACAAACAAAACCGATTTTAACGGAATTCATCCCATAACTTTCCTAATTTTTTGGAATTTTTTCTTCAGCTACCTTCGAGGTACTTACATAAATAAAGCCAGGTTCATATTGTTGTGTCGGGGTGTGTCGTGGCGCGCCAGAACGCAATCGGTTACGTTTATTACTATGACTAGATTCACATTAGTTGGTTCACGCGCCACAATACAACACAACCTACTAATGTGAATCTAGTCATAGTAATAAACGTAGCCAATTGCGTTCTCGCGCGCCAACCACACCCTGACACAACAATATGAACCTGGCTAAAGAATATAAAAACAAAAATATATTCAAATCAGTTCACAAACGTCGAAGATATCGCGTAACTTATACACAATAACGAGGCAACGAAATCTGTCGTCTGGCAATCAAGGCCACACATAATCAAGTAGCGCAATTCGAACACGGGATAATATTACCATTAAAATCATTTAAGCTAGGGCGAAACCGGTGCGATCAGCCCGCGTCCTCAGTGGCGTGCACGGTGGCGATCAATAGACAATGGACTACGGCGCCGGCGACGCGGGCTGATCGCACCGGTTTGGCCCTAGCTTAATTGATTTTAATGGTAATATTATCCCGTGTTCTAATTGCGCTACTTGATTATGTGTGGCCTTGATTGCCAGACGACAGATTTCGTTGCCTTGTTATTGTGTATATGTTACGCGATATCTTCGACGATTGTGAACTGATTTTAATATATTTTTGTTTTTTATTTTAAAGCTAGAGTGCATCTCATGACAATTCCAAGAAGCCATATCTCGGCTAGGAAACATTGTTTTATGACGTAGTTCCGGTTCCTACCAGTTTCATCTTCAGATCAGAGGGGTGAGTCTGAGTTTTGCAAACACCATCGTAACTTTGAACGTAACACGATCGTACGTGTATAACATAATAACTAGCTATTAATCTGTGCCAAAAACGTCACAGATTAATGGCTAGTTACTACTCAATACACGTACACTCGCCGTTACGATCATCGTTACGATGGTGTGTGTAAACTCGGACTAGCCCCTCTGTTCGATCCTACAATTATCGTCAGAACCATTCATTTAAATCTGCTTCGTCATAGTCGCTTAACTATCTTCATAGATATACTTCACCACCCATAAAACACTTCTCATTGAGGAGTACCGGTGGCCATCTGTGATCTTCTTCATCAGTCTTCTTCGTAGTTCTTCTTCACCAATTGATACTTTCTGAAAGCAAATGCTAGATTAGTTGCTGAAAATAACAAAATCGGTTTTATGTATGCCTATAATATTTGATGAGTTCAAGAGTTTGAGAGATAAGAGCTAACAAAAACATAAGGTTTTTTTTTAAAATCTGTTAAAATGGGGTGGAACTCATAACTCATGACGACCTCTGTGGTGCGGCGGGCGAAGGTTGGCCTGCGACGCAGGAGGTTGCAGTTTGATTCCCGCCCCGGTTCAAAAATGTTTGTGCGTTCGCAGATATTTGTTCAGGGTGTTCTGGGTATTTTCTATGTATAATAAAAAATAACTATCTATGTAATATATTGTATTAAGTATATCAGTTATCTAGTACCTAGATAATGTTGTGTGAATTGTCCAGCATTTTTTTTTAACCCCCGACTCAAAAACGTCGTGGTGTTATAAGTTTGACGTGTCTGTGTGTGTCTGTCTGTCACATCGTAGCTCCCGAACGGATGAACCAATTTAGTTTTATTTATTTTTTATTTGGAAGGTGAATTTGTCGGGATTGTTCTTAGCTATGTTTGATCAAAATCGGTTCAGCCGTTTCATTGTATTGAGGTTTTTTTTTATTTTTACAAAATTTATTTTTTATTTTATAATTTTTTTACTGTAGTGCTCTGTTCAATCTAATTATTTTCGATCCAGGTACATCTACTACACATTCTAAAATACAATAAAATTAAACAAAACAAATGTGTACAAACAGAGATTTAGTCGAGAATCTAGAGTGTTATCTGGAAGATCTGGTGGACAGCTTTGAAAATTTCGTGAAGAAATCCCTTATCCTGATATCGGTGGGGGTCGGCAGTATGTTGGTGATACTCGTTTATATGCTCAAAGAACTCGTTCATCGGACGGGAACGGCAGAGGCTTCAGCAGGTAACGATGGTTAATCTTCTATGTAGACTTGAGACCTAGACTGCGCCAACACCAGGCAGAAATCTTCATACCAAAAAAACGCCAACCGCCGCTCGAAAACGCGGTTTTTATTGAATATCTCGTGAAATAAAAAAGCGCGGCGGGCGAAGGTTGGCCTGCGACGCAGGAGGTTGCAGGTTCGATTCCCGCCTCGGATCAAATATTTGTGCGATCGCAGATATTGGTTCAGGGTGTTCTGGGTATTTGCTATGTATAATAAAAAATGTCTAACTGTGTAATATATTGTATTAAGTATATCAGTTATCTAGTACCCATAATACAAGCTCTGCTTAGCTTGGGGCTAGATAATGTTGTGTGAACTGTCCAGCATTATTTATTTATTATATAAATAATTTAAAAAACCCCCAGGGTGATCCTTCCGTTTTATTGTATTGATCTTAAATTTAAATGTAACCCAAAAATTCCGTTCCAGCGGGACTCGAACCCGCAACCTTGCCTGTGATTGGCAATTCCTTTACCAGTTCGGCCATAGAACACTATGGACGCTGAAGACGAAATTTGTGGGTACTATCAACTCGGCTATAGCATCCTCAGCGTCCATAGTGTTCTATGGCCGAACTGGTAAAGGCATTGCCGATCACAGGCAAGGTTGCGGGTTCGAGTCCCGCTGGAACGGAATTTTTGGGTAACATTTAAATTTAATGTTATCCATAAAGTGTGGTTTAGACTTGAAAAATAATAAACTGTATTGATCTTATTTATTAAATTTTTGACCCAATAATCTGAACCATATTGACAAACAATCGAATCTAGCCAAAAGTTACAGGTAACTTTGTGTTTTTTTTATCGATAAATTTTTGTCCTATTGTGTTTCTTTCTGTCTGGGTGATCCCTCCGTATTATAATGTAGTATGCATGCATATTTATAATTTGAATATTGTACTTGATATAGTCAGTTAAAAATCGAATCTAAGATTGGTAATTTTGCGTTATTCGCCACCTTAATATACAGATATACGCCTTTTTACCCGAAGGGGTAGGCAGAGCCTCAATGGGCCTCTTTTTATAGTAGGTTGCACCATCGTGGAATATAGACGTGACAAGTGGTGAGCTCATCGCCGCCATTGCTTCCCACAACTGACTTGGCTAATACTTTCTTCCAGTAATAACACATTCCACAATAAGATAGCAGCCAGGACAAATTGTATACCATCGAATCTTACAAACAAGTGCGGGTATCCCTTAGTCGGCTTTTACGACATCCACGGGAGGAGATGGAGAGGTCTATTTTTTGGCCGGACACCATGGTATTCATAAAGAATACAATAATTCACTTACAATATAAGAAATACAAGGTTTTCCTTCAAGTTAAATCTACGCTTATAATTACACTGAAAATGGTGATCATCATAATCATCATCAGCCTGTATCAGTCCACTGCTGGACATAAGCCTCTCCCAGTGCTCGCCATTTAGACCGATTTCCAGCTCTTGCCATCCACTTTCTACCAGCCGCCTTACGCAGATCGTCGCTCCACCTAGCCAGGGGGCGCCCCACACTACGTTTACCAAGACGTGGTCTCCGCTCTAGAACACGTTTATCCCAGCGGTTGACGGTTCTTCGGCATTATGCCCAGCCGATTGCCATTTCAGCTTGCTAATTCTCTGAGCTATGTCGATGACCTTAGTTCTCTGTCGGATAACTTCGTTGCGGATTTTATCCCTCAGAGAAACTCCGAGCATAGCTCGTTCCATAGCGCGCTGAGCGACCTTGAACTGGTGAACCAGGCGCACCGTGAGTGTCCGCGTCTCGGCACCGTAGGTCATTACAGGTAGGACACACTGATTAAAGACTTTCGTCTTCAGGCATTGTGGTGTAGGGCATGCAAAGACTCTACGTAATTGGTGAAAATGACGAAAATGGTGATAATGGTGGGAATTTCTTTGTGGGGCAGTTTCAGCATCAGGGTAACGTGTAACCAACTGAAGAACAAGATGATAGTGCCTATAATTATGTCCAAAAGTACTTTTATTGGTCTATTTATTCCCACGATGGTGCATCTCACAGTAAAAAGAGGCCCATCAGCTAAGTCCACACTGTGCATTTTCATCTTCAACTTTCGTCTTCATTTTTCTATTCAACTTTCATTTGACGCTTTCAATAATTGAATGCGTTAATGAACGCAACACCATAGTTCAGTTGTAGTTTCTTCTTCTTGGAAACATGTGCGACGATAATATTTTACTTGGTGGAATATGTGCAGCTTATAAGAAATTCCAGAAAAAAAAGAACCAAGAGAATGAAATCCACCCGAAGCCGGAAAACGTGAATCACAGCGCGCGCTTCGCTTTCAACTCTTATTGCGCATGCGCTAAGGGCACTGCGCGCTAAGGGCACTGTTGACTGCGCTATGATACAAAAAAAGGCACAGTGTGGAAATAGCTATTGAGGCTCTTTCTACGTTTTCTCAGGAAAAGTTGTGACTGTGTATGTTAGAGAAGTATTCATTTTCGATGTTAGCCCAAAACATTCAACCGTATATGTAAATTTTGGTATTTTTTTTTTTATTTCAGTTATCAGTTCGCGGGCGGTGCAAGCGATTGATGGTGCAGGTGTGTTTTTACCTTGAAAAATATTTTGCAAACGTTTGGCCCAGCCACTACTAACCCAATAGTTGGGCAAACGTGTTAAAGGTACCACTAATGCTGGCCCAACTATTGTGCCAGGCACTTTACACTATGGTGATTCCCAGAAAAATCTCATGCACGAGATGACATAGATGAAACCCATAATTCTATAGGGGCGGCATACGAGATGTGAAGTCATCTCGTAGACAAAACTAATCAATTAGTGTATAACAAAATAACCAAAAAAATTGCAGAAGTATAAATATCGCTATAAATCGCTATGGAAGTAGTAGAACTTTTTTGTGAAGTGTTCGTCAGGGGAAGTTCTACCACAATACCTATTTCTACCGCAAAGCATTAGTGCTCGCATTGCTTTGTTCCGGGTCAAAGGGTATGGTTGCCGGTGAAATTACAGGCACATGAGACTTTTCACCTTTATGTCTCAGGGCGGCGAGCGCAGTACAATAATGCCACATAGCGTGCGTCCTAGGTGGACGTGACCTTATTATGCACTGTTCATAGGCAGAGGGAACCACTTAACATCAGGTGGTAGAATAAAAAAAAACGCAATTCCAGTATCCTTTTCCTTTGTCTATGTCTACTTAATTTTTTTAAATGTATTAACCTAAAGCTTCTACTATTATATATTCTGTGCCTAAAGGCTGTTATTTATCTTAGCATCAAATCCAAGAATCCGGCCCATCCAAGAGCGGAATACTACCAGCAACGGCTCTAAGCCAAAAGTCACCAGCACAGCCTCTAACACGGATGTACGAGCTGATCCGACCTGCGAGAAGTGTGCACAAAAGGATTTTGCCTGTAGGGTAGGTTCTTGCTCTTCATATCAATCATCAACCAGGAGCAGATTATAATTGGGTCAAACACAGTTAATCTATTCGAGGGTTCGCCTGCGACGCAGGAGGTTGCTGGTTCGATTCCCGCCTCGGAACAAATATTTGTGCGATCTGCAGATATTTGTTCTGGGTATTTTCGATGTATACAAAATATATCTATCTGTGTAGTGTATTGTATTAAGTACTAGCGACTCGCCCCGGCTTCGCACGGGTAGCCCCCGGTGAAAAACAGCCCCTCCCCCCAATATTCTATTACTTATTCTGCTATTCGGAGCAGAGAAGAATCCACCCAAAAAAGAGAACTAACATCGGTCCAGCCGATCTTGAGTTATAAGTGGTGTAACTAACAAGACTTTGTTTTATATATATTCAGTTATCTAGTACCCATAATACAAGCTCTGCTTAGCTTGGGGCTAACTAGATAATGCTGGAGAGTTCCAGCATTATCTAGTTATATTTATTTATTATTATCAGTCCAGGAGTTCCGTTGACCACCTGCCGTCTCTATCGTCAGATCCACTTGAAGATGTTTCTATGTTTGACAGATTTAAGTAGTTTGTAAGCAATTTAAGGGTGTAAGGGGCTTTAAAGGGTTACTTAGGGTTTTTAGGGATTTTATTAAGGTATATTTAGGGGTTTTTAAGGGTTTTTCGGGTTTTGTGGGGGTTTTTGGGGTATTTTGCCGATGGGTACATTCTAGGTATACGTACCGCCCAAAATCCTTTACCATACAAACTTTGAGGCAACAATAGAATAGATATAATTTCATCACTAGTATTTTATTCTAAGTAAGAACTAATTACAAAATGTCAATTTCCGTGTTTTAATACAATTTATTTTTTATACGTTATTCAAATGTATTTATATATATTGTATAAAATTAAACACGTGATGAAATTCTATCTTTTTTTTTAAATGCTTCTGTGGTATATTCCCAACATTTTGGCTAATGCTAGCGATTTGAAGGTGCATTATCTAAAGCTAAAGCTAACTAAACGTATCGCGATCCTTTTCTTTTGTATTTAAAATGCAAAGGACAGGCAGACTATTTTTAGGTTTAACTTTAGAGAATACAATCTCAAATCGCTACCAATATCAAATAATAATAAATTCAAGTAATGGTAAAATGGTGATAGAGGAACAAAGGTTTTGGCGACAGAATCCACCATTCCGAAAAGACACGCAGTACACTTTATCCATCTACACCTCACATGGGCTCTTTATACCTATATATGTAACATCGGTTAAAATGCCACCAAATTAAGGCAATTTATCTTGTAGGACGTTTTGATATGTGTACAGCCAAGTCCCGGAAGGAACATTACACGATATAACTTTAAAACACAATAAAGTGAAATTAGATAAAAATTAAGACGTCAATTTCAAAAATGCCGGTTTGAAGTCCGTCACCGACATTGGTCCCTCACAGTTTGTATTTCATTTATTTCGAAAAACATACAAACATGCTACAGAATTTACTTATTTTTTTTTTGAAATTTATTTACTATTTAAACAAAAACAAACAACAATAGGTACATAGGTAGAATAGATAGGTAGGTATATAAAATAAAGAGAATAATCAAAAAGAAGAAATTTAAGGGAATTGAAAGAAGTAGATAAGCAAGTGGTTTTCCTATAGACGTAGAATTTTCGATAGTACATACTAGATCTATGGGTTTACTAGCCCCCACACTAGGATACCCTATGTAGTGGCTAGCTGGTATGGTAAATGGCTTTGGACCAACCCCATCCATGAAATTCTATGGAAACTATAACTTCATGAACCCCCCCCCATATATCAGAAAATCCAACCAAAAAAAGTTTAATAGTCATAATAGTCATTTATTCACAATGTTCATTGTACGTCAATATGGCTGGTACGATATTGTACCAAGAGCTAGCTTTGCCATAACAAGCTAAAATGTCTTACAAACATATTATAATTATGCTATTCACAGCTTATTAAATAATAAATAAAAGAATTATAATATTAAATTCATAAAAATGAGACAATTAACATTAATAAAATTATAAAAATCACAATACAAAATTAATACATTTTTATTCACAGACATTTGTCGCAGATAAGATAAGATAAGATAATTGTTTATTTTCAGATTACAGACATTAAAAAATTCACATGTCATCCATTTTGTTAATAAATTATCTTATAATTAATGTTAGTTAGTATACAAAGTTACAATTATTAAATTAAGCATTATATTCATTTAAATTCAATCACCATGTATAAATTTAAATTATTAAATTTAGTGACATTAATTTATTTAACTTTGTACTATTCCTGATTTATTAAGTCGTATGTAGTAGCTAAAACTCTATTTGCAATAATGTGTTATATGGGTTTATAAAACCTTAAATAAATGAATAATAATAATAAAAAGTCAAGTGGTAGGTTAACATAAAGTCAAGTAGGTACTTATTGAGTCACAAGTACTTATTGAGTGAAGAGCTTCGATGTTTTTCTCAGCAATGTTTTCAATACTTATCCTTATTTTACTCATATTAAGCTTGCAATAATTCCATCAGTATCATATCAGCCCAGTATGTACTCCTTGGACAAAATATCAAAGTTGTTTCGTTTTCAGAATCGTGAACAGAAGCATCGAACTGGTAACTGTCCTTCTTCTAGGTGAGTTTCTTAACTTCATTCATGCCCGTTTGCACTAAACATAAGTTAGGCTTGTCCTAGTTAAGATACCCTAAGTCTAAGAACAGCCTAGCTTAAGTGGACTGAGAAAGGGCTTAGGGTTAGTGCAAGCAAATTTATCGTTAGGAGGAGTCTAAACAAGTTAGGAAAGAACCGATTCTTCTGTTTAGTGCAAACGGGTGTCAGATTCACATTATTAATTTTCACAGAACATGGGTAAGTTATTCTAGACACACGGCAGTACGTCAGCCAAGTTCGCAAAGCAAAAGGGTGGCCAAGTGTGGGTTTATGTTACACGAACCATGTCAGGCCATTTTCAACCCCCCATAACATAAAAATCGGTGCAACCCACGGTGAAAAGAGGCCCATTTAGGCTCTGCCTGCTACCCTTTCGGGGGAAAAGCCGTTTATCTATCATGTATGTATGTAATCATAATTCCTGATATATATCGTTAATGTTCTTCAGTTGCTTTAGAGAAAATGTGTTAAGTTCTTTGCTTTTTTAATTTGAAAGTATATTGGTTTTGTATATTGACACATTGACTTTTATATTAGTCCCATTTTTATCAAACCATCGTTCTCATGATGGGATCCATGAGGAATTCCGGGAACCCTTTAAATATCATATGTTTACAGTGATTTTGGTAATTTCAGCAACATGTCAAGCATTTCTATTCAGAAAATATCATTTTCTGAAGTGGAACTGATGAAGAAGGCCACATATGGCATCAGAATTCTTCATGGGTGGTGATAAGGGTGACTCCCCAATATCCGATGAAATTTAGCAGCATACCTGCCAATTCCCGATGACAATACAATATTATGGTGAAAAGGAGCTAATCTGATGATGGAAACGGAAGGTGGACGACAGAACTCCTCCATGGATAATATAGACTAGTTGTATTTAGGCTCAATTTGATCAGCACAAGTTTCCGATCACTATTTTTTTATTCGTATTGAAATGTATATTTAAACAAAAGTACAAAAGTGTGGCCTTGATTGCCAGAAGACAGGTTTCTTAGCATTGTGTATATTACGCGATATCTTCGCATATTGTGAACTGATTTAAGTAATTATCTTTACTGAATCATACAACGAGGGCGGTTGCATTTAAATTTGTAGAAAATATTCTAAAATACTAGGATAATTAATTCCGTTTATGGAAAGCTTTAAGTTGGTGTTTTTTTAAAGAATTATTCAGCAACTGAAGAACTTTTATTAGAGAAACCGTTATCCCAGTACTATTCTTGCAAGTTTTTTTGTTACGAACTTGGCTTTCTTTTACATTTGTTTTTTGGTGGGATTTAGTTACACAGGAGCTAGGCTACCTCACCTACCTACATAACTCGCTATGGCCTATCTTTCATTAATTGGGATAAATGATAATACGAAAAAAGGAGGGTTATGTTTTTGACAGTCTATGTATGTATGTTTGTGTATATGAGAATAATGTTCATCGTGTCTTTGGATTGTGCCTAATTGATAATCCAAAGACACCACATTTGAAGAAAATATATAAGACAAAAAAAACAGTAAAAAAATATTTAAAAAAAACAGCATGGTGTATTTTTTTTTTTTAACAATGATAGACCTTTTTTTACCACGATCTCACCTGTTGGTAAGTGACGATGCAGCCGAAGATGGAGCACAAAGGTCTAGAAGGCACCTATTCACTCTAGCCTTGAAGAGACCCAGATTATAAATTTCAGGAAAAACAGACGACGGTAGTGTATTCCACTCCTTAGCAGTTCTCATTATAAAGGTAGAACTGAAACGTTTAGTACGAATAGAGGGTGTACTAATGAGGTAAGGGTGGTACCGAGTCGTGCGCCTGCTCGTCCTATGATGAAAAGGAGATGGTGGGATCAGATCATGAAGTTCCTGGGAGCATTCCCCGAAATGTAACCTATAGAAGATCGAAAGGCACGCTACCTTACGGCGGTGCTCGAGACTCTGGATCTTAGTCTCCGCCATATGTTGCTCACCAATAAGCCTGAAAGCTCTGCGTTCGATCGAGTCCAAGGCAGCAAGCTGGTGTTTGGCCGAGCCATCCCAAACGTGGCAGCAGTACTCCATACCAGCCCGGACTTGTGCTTTGTACAGACTTAAAAGCTGTCCTGGTGTGAAGTAACGCTTTACCTTATTCAGGATACCCAGCTTCATGGAAGCAGTTTTTGCCTTTGACTCGATGTAGGAGCCAAAGTTGAGAGTAGGCGTGAGTGAAACGCCTAAGAGCTCGAGGTGATCTCCTATAGCTACAGGTACATCCCGAAAGACAGGAACTTGGAGAAACTGACTTTTTTTCGCCGAGAAGAGACAAGCCTGCATTTTAGAGGCGTTGAACTTGACTAGGTTGGCATCGCCCCAATCGGATACAGCCTTGAGAGTCAAATTCAGACGCTGCAGCATCTCATCTCTGAACTCCAGTAATTTTTAGGTGAATCAACAACTCAACAATAAAAATGAGTTAATCATTCATGTTTGGTATCAGAAGAAAGGTGTCGCTATTATGCTCCTAAATATATATTTAATTACACATGTAAATGTTTTTAATTTCTTAACAAAAGCTCTTTTTCATACTTTTCCGTAAAGATTTTTCGTAGTCGGGTGTCTTTTATCTTGTTGATGTTATCTTTAACAAATTGGACATTGGTAATAATCATCATTAATATTTTTTGTCACATAAAGTTCGCATTAATATAATACTCAATCCTAGATACTTAGCTAAACATTAATTAATCCTCTGATTAATTGCCAACATTAATCTTAAGACAACATTAATCTTGAACCTAATGTTCAGTGTCCTAATACTCGTAGTTCAGCTGAAATCTGTAGAACCCCAAAAATTTATCTTATTGATGAGGGTTCATTTTTCTTTGGGACGTATACAAACACCCGATTACTTAGTTTCATGTCATTGGTTTGATATTATAGGGTACCCTATTTGCTTTCAGTGTTAGCATAATAGGTTATTTTGATATAGACCCGGGGTCTCCCACCGTATCAAATCTTACGTTATCAGATACACGAATGAAACCATTCTGTTGTTTATGTAAGCTAGGCAGTAACTTCTAGTAGGTAACGAGACGCTTATAAAACTAGGGATGCCATGTCAACCACAAGCCAAAACAGTAGTGTAGCCTGGAAGGTACTTTTCGGTAATCATTTCTAACACCCCAGGGTGACAGCCTTAGTTTTTTTGCTCTCTCAATGGCCTATATAGCATCTTATAATGAATGCGCCGACCGATGGGCGAGAGCCTTTGCTCCATCTGTTGACGAGTGGATGCGCTATAGGAAATGTAGAATTACTAGCGTCATCTGTTGTCGAGTAGACACACTGCGTGATGAGACACACCTTGACTTAATAAGGATAGTTCAAGAATATTGTAGGTACCTACGAAATACTCGAGAGCTCAAGAAAAGACTTGAATAATCTATACGGCGATGCAGAACATTTTAAATACAACTCGAATCTTCTGGAATGTTTAAGTACCTACGCCATCTTCTTATAAGGCGACTAAAATCAACCATTAGGTAGACCTACTGGTTGATTTTAGTCGAACATTCTAAGCATCAAGGTTCGAGTATATAAGCGCGGATTGCTAGAAGAGAGACAGTTGTAAATTGTTTTTCAGTGCAAATCATTCAATTAACCTGAGAGTGATTTCGAAAGAGTTAGTGAACGACCTACTTTCTTTAGCTAGAGGCTGGTTTCATTGATGTAGGTATCTGAGTGCGTAAGTTTAATACGGTGGTAGCCCAGTCCATTAAAATAATTTACAAAAATCATTCAAGTATTTTTATTTACTTCAGAACCTCCGTTCCCAGTCTGCCTACCCGCTTACCGAACCGTAAGTTTTATTAAATTACCTCTATGAATAATTATCAACATTTGTAAACTATAGAATTGAAACTATCGTGGTTGGGAATCATATTAAAAGATAAACGGCTAATTACCACTATTATTCGTCGTATTCGCTGGTCCACCGTCGAACGCGGTCGCGGGCGGTGCTCATGATGAAGAGGCTTCTGAACTCAGTCTCGAAACGTCAGCAAAGTGACGAATAATAGTGGTAATTAGCCGTTTATCTTTTAATATTTGTAAACGTCAGCAAAGTGACGAATAATAGTGGTAATTAGCCGTTTATCTTTTAATATTTGTAAACGTCAGCAAAGTGACGAATAATAGTGGTAATTAGCCGTTTATCTTTTAATATTTGTAAACGTCAGCAAAGTGACGAATAATAGTGGTAATTAGCCGTTTATCTTTTAATATTTGTAAACGTCAGCAAAGTGACGAATAATAGTGGTAATTAGCCGTTTATCTTTTAATATTTGTAAACGTCAGCAAAGTGACGAATAATAGTGGTAATTAGCCGTTTATCTTTTAATATTTGTAAACGTCAGCAAAGTGACGAATAATAGTGGTAATTAGCCGTTTATCTTTTAATATTTGTAAACTAGCAAAATGCGTGACGGGCCACGCATAGAGCGCTTTCATATTGGACGATAACGACACGACACGATATCATCGATGATGTCGTTAATAGCGTGAAAGCGTTAAGTTCCAAATGTGTGTACGTACCTGTCGTGACGTTAACGTCCAATGTGAAAGCGCCCATAGTGGTAGGGTTCCGTAATCAATGTACAGTTTTTCCGCCTTAGCTTACAGTTTTCAGTACACGATATCCGAGATAATTCCCGAAGAGAGTTTCCACTTGATCCACTAACATGGGGGGGTATCCACAATGTTCCTAAGTAAAACAGAAACGACAGGCCACAGTTAAAAAAAGCGGCCAAGTGCGAGTCGGACTCGCCCATGAAGGTTTCCGTAGCAGCAAGTAATAATATAAAAGTTCTTGGATGGTTTACGATCTTGATCCATAAATAACCCACAAGTATGGGTCCGATGTTTTTTTTTTTTGAGTTTCAGTTCTACGTATGGGTAACCCCAAAAATTTATAATTTTTTTTTCTATTTTTGTGTGAATATCTTAATGCGGTTCACAGAATACATCTACTTACCAAGTTTCAACAGCATAGCTCTTATAGTTTCGGAAAAAAGTGGCTGTGACATACGGACGGACAGACAGACAGACATGCCAAATCCATAAGGGTTCAGTATTTTGCCATTTGGCTACGGAACCCTAAAAACTACTTTAGCGAGGCATGACGTGTCATGACGAAAATAATGTAGGAAAACACTGCTGCATTTTACAAGACCTTTTTAACGATATGCTACAAGAGTTCAAAAACCCCCAATTTCCATTATACTTTACTGTCTCACAATCAGATCTAGATCTTAATCATTTTAGTAGTAGTAGAGCGAAGCAGTAGTTGATCTTTTTTGTGAAAGAGTTCGTCCGGGGAAGTACTATCTCCATACCTATTTCTGCCGCAAAGCAGTAGTGCTCGCATTGCTGTGTTCCTGTTTGAAGGGTATGGGTGCCGGTGAAATTACAGGCACATGATACTTTTCATCTTTATCACAGGGTGGCGGGCGTAGTGCAATGCCGCATAGGGTGCGTGCTAGGTGGACGTGACCTATTGGTAATGCGTTGTTAAAGGCAGAGGTTACCGCTTAACATTAGGTGGGCCATATGCTTGTTCCGTCATTCACGTACGTAGTTTAGGGTGAAAGTTCACGCTTGCGGCGCGAGATTCAATTTATTTAGTGTTTTTTGCCCATTACAGCTCATCAACACTTCTGAGATAGCGAAAGTTGAGTTCGCGAGAACAAGGAGACTTAACAAAAAAAACACTGTAAAAATGTGTTATCGTAGCTAAACTGATGATATTTATGAGACACTATCTATACTATGGGTTCGATTCCCGCCTCGGAACAAATATTTGTGCGATATGCAGATATTTGTTCTGGGTGTTCTGGGTATTTTCTATGTATAATAAAAATATCTATCTATGTTATATATTGTATTAAGTATATCAGTTATCTAGTACCCATAACACAAGCTCTGCTTAGCTTGGGGCTAGATAATGTTGTGTAAAGTGTCCAGCATTATTTATTTATTTATTTTATTTATTTACTATCAATTAAAACATATTGTGTGTTTAGTCTCCTAGTTCTCACGAACTCGACTTTCGCTATCTGACGAAGTGTTGATGACCTGTAATTGGCAAAAAACACCAAAAAAATTGAATGTCGCGCCGCAAGCTTGAGCATCCACCTTAAATTAAAAAGGAAACCCTCATTATAAGTATCAGCCTACCGAAGTCCACTGCTGGACATTGGCCTCCCCCATATAATGCCACGACGAGCGGTCTTGACCCACCTCTATCCCCAGCTTTTGCGACCTCCATTGTCTTCCCCATATAATGCCACGACGAGCGGCCTTGACCCACCTTTATCCCCAGCTTTTGCGACCTCTATTGTCTTCCCCATATAATGTCACGACGAGCGGTCTTGACCCACCTCTATCCCCAGCTTTTGCGACCTCCATTGTCTTCCCCATATAACGCCACGACGAGCGGTCTTGACCCACCTCTATCCCCAGCTTTTGCGACCTCTATTGCCTTTGGTCCATCGAAAACCTTTATGCTGCCTCTTTATTTTAATTTTATTTTTTTGTGTAGGTACAAGCGTGTTCATATGTTCTTTTATGTTCCAGAAAACAAGTCGCCATCTTGGAAAAAAGACAATAATATGGTCAATAAGTCCTCGTGTTGCTCTTTGTGCTGTTCCGATTGGAAATCGAACAATCTAGATGACTCTACATAAAGTTCCAAATATTAGTTCCAAAACTCTGGACATGTTAGCTGAGGCAAAACTTGTTGATAAAAATAACTACCTGCTTGTGGTGCAGTTTGGTAAAAACAATTGGAAATATTTGGTAGCTTCCTGTACTAAAATATTTTGTGTTTGTGATTATAGTCGTAAATGAGGCGCGTCTCGCGCATAATAATTATTGTTTATTTACTAGGTTATTATTGTTATGTTTATTTTATTTTTGTTACAATAAACCTCAGTCTTTCTCGGAACATCGACATTATTTAAAAAAGAGCAGCAAAGTATTAGTCTCACATTGAGTAAAACGGTGGCAGTTTTACTAAAACTTTGGTAGATAATTTCCACTAATTTGAAAAGACACTCAATACACTTCCATTTAATTTCACTACACTTGTTTAAACTAGCCTACATTGGTTAAAATTCCACCAAAATTACACAAAATAACTCAAAAAAACACTAGGAAATAAAAATACAAGTAATTAATTTTGTAAAAATTCAAAAACCCTCTACGCAATGAAGCGGCTGAACCGATTTTGAACAAACATAGCTAAGAATACTTCCGACAAAATCACCTGTAAAACAAAAACAAAAAAAACAGTTCATCCGTTCGGGGGCTACGATGCCACCTAGGAAGATGTACTACATACATTCATGGATGCCACAGACAGACACACACACACAGTCTATGATTGTCCCTCCGTAGAGCGAGAATACAGTGTACCTTGGATCAAGAATGTTCTACCCATAGATCTAATATGTACTAGCCTCAGAAGAAGAACTAAAGCATGGAACTAAGGCTAAAAACAAACCGGTATTTATTATACCAGTCTCATTCTTTTATATGAATGTATTAATGTGTTGGAATGAGACAAGCATATATCTATCTGTTTTTATTTGTGTAACTCGTACCAGGCCAAATGTCAAACTAGGTACCAATTACTACTACATTCATGGTACCAATCTAGGGAGATGTACATTCATGTTACCAATATTCAGGGTACGGAACGGAAAAACGACTGTCGTGTGACAATACATTTGTTTCTCTCTAACATAGGATAGCAAGCTATCTTCTAGGATAGGAGTAAGAAGGAACACTCTATGCTATTTTAGCACTCAATCCATACTATTATACATCCATGGTACAAGCCTAGGAAGATGTACTAGTGTAAATTCTAAGTCTATGGTTCTACTTAACTAAAGATAGGATTTCCCCTTTTTATAATAGTTATATGTGGATAAGGTGTTGGCACGAACCTACAATCTGCACGCTCTGCACGCAGGAGACATTTTACGGTGAACGGTCTGTATATCTACAAGGACTTGTAATGAGGGCTTTTCATCAACGAATAAAAAAAAGTAGTTAGATTTGGCTCGGTAGATGGCGCTGACTCAAGTATACTTGTCAAAATAACAAATGCATTGTCTGTGCTTTTGTGTGAATATCACGAACACCACTACGTTGTTGACGCTGACATTTCACTTTATTTTGACAGAGCTACTTTAGCTTATTCAGAGCTGGCGCCATCTATTTTCAAGGCTATAAACATGATGTGAAACGGCCGTGAAAACCCTTCATTGTAATATATTACATATTATCAATTTGTATTGATAATGTATTGAAGTGCGCGATTCGGTTGTAATACATATCCATGGGTGTTGTTCAAAGAATGCGTAAGTTTTATTTGAGGTGGTAGCTTTCACTTGTGGCGCTACATTCAAATTTTTTCTTGTTTTTTCACATCACAGTTCATCAAAACTTATTCAAGCGACTTTTCTTAAATATTTATGTGATACTACAAATTAAAACTTGTGTTAGGTTATATAATTACCGGCAAATTAGTTTTCACTTCCTGAATACCTAAATTGACGTCTAAGGTTTCAGCTACTAACATACATGAAACAACAGGGTCACTATCTAAAATCTACCTGGGTTTTTGCCGTGATGCTGCCTTGCCATTGTTGTAGATATTTTAATATTAGATGTTTACATTTTCATAAAATAATTGAATAACCGCAGGCTGACGTCATAGATTAATAACAGTAAAAGAAAAAAAAAACTACGTATTAAACAGTTCTTTGACCACTAACGTCAAACGGACATAGGGTCCCTAGTATATTCTTTGGATACAACGTGGATACAACGCTGGTTGTTTTTACTTGTGGCGCGTTTTTTTTTTCCGTGTTTTTTGAACATCACGCTGTTCGTCAATCAATCAAGCTGAAACGTGATGTTCAAAAAACACGGAAAAAAAAAAACGCGCCACAAGTAAAAACAACCAGCGTTGTATCCACGTTGTATCCAAAGAATATACTAGGGACCCTATGTCCGTTTGACGTTAGTGGTCAAAGAACTGTTTAATACGTAGTTTTTTTTTTCTTTTACTGTTATTAATCTATGACGTCAGCCTGCGGTTATTCAATTTTTTTATGAAAATGTAAACATCTAATATTAAAATATCTACAACAATGGCAAGGCAGCATCACGGCAAAAACCCAGGTAGATTTTAGATAGTGACCCTGTTGTTTCATGTATGTTAGTAGCTGAACCCTTAGAGAGTTATGCTTGAGCTGGAAGCTGGAAGCTACCCACGTGGAATGCACCACTGAAACCTCTCAGATAATTCAGTTCTCATCAGGCAATGCCCCACTCCAGGAAACGCGACAAAAATCTTTTAATTGGGGGCAACTCTTAGTAGGCAGTCACTACAACATAACCTCACACACTGTGTAGTAGGAATTGAAAGTGAATAAAATTCAGTAAAAATATAATAAAACGAGCGAAGGAAACATATACCAAGATGTTATTGTAGTATGTTTTTTTAAATAATTAATACATATATTTAAGTACAGAAACAATAATAATACAACAAATATAAGTAGCTATGTATTTTTTAGTAAAGAAATTTAAATAAAAAAAAACAATGCAATGAAACTGCCGAACCGATTTTAATAAAACATGTCTAAGATCGATCGCTATAAAAACTGGCTTTTGAATAAAAAAACCGCATCCAAATCTTTTCACCCGTTTAAGAGCTACGAAGCCACAGACAACCACACACACATAGTGGTCATACTTATAACACCCCTCTTTTTGAGCCGGGCGTTAAAATTACAAATAAACAGTTGAGCTGCCTGAAGATCATTGCTAAAGGTAGAGAAACTGATCCAAATCACTAATGTATGTTAGTCTGAGGGTAACTTCGAACTATTGAAAAAATCTTTATAAAATTTGGCATGTGAGTAGATAATACCTATTAGTAGGTACAATTCCAAGAGCAAGAGGTATCCAAGAGTACTACCCAACTACCCCACATGAGTCGGGTGCCATTAAAGGACTTTGCTTGTGCATTTTAAAACTATTTAAATTTATCTCTATGAAGAGACTGTCATTTTAGAGATATTAAGAATAATCTCTAGGGTAACCTAGAGCCGTAACCAGTAACCTCGTAGTGCTCAAATTCAGCATGCTTTTGTGGCACAACTACAGGGAAAATTAAAAACCAACTAGGTATCTAAACGTTTTGTGAAGACACAGGTCACAGATAAAATAATACTAAAAAGTATATGTCCTACATACTTGGTTAACCTTTGTGTCGTGTGTATTTGCGAGGCCTCAGTTCGGAGTGAAGCACAAGTTTAGTGATCAGTTGTGCTTAGAAGAAGACAATTAGTGTGGTTCAAAAGGCACACCAGCTCAGAAGATTGCAACAGATACCGATGTCTGCTAATAGCTGATAGACATAGCGAGATCGCTACGTGTATTGATTGTGTCAACGCCTTGGTGAGCACTTCGCAAAGATCGAGAAAAAACTTGGCAGTAGGCGTGTCCCAATTAGACTCCGTGATTTATGTTCCGCGTGGTGAATAACGACCGGACGTTCACCACGCGAGATCGGTCTCAGGGCCATCTCTAGAGCTGAAATATCAGGGGTGGTTCGGCGCCACGCCGAAGATGCCTAGGCCTCCTTTCCTATGAGGCCAGAAGCCGAGTGAGGCTTCGTAGGGTGCCGAGGCCCGATAAATTACGTTACCAAAGTAACCTACCCCGAAAAAAAGAAAAACAGTAAAATTAAGACATTTAGACACATGCTTTGTGTGGACACAAAAAGAAAACACGCTGGATTTTCACCAAACTGAACGAAAATAACAGATTTGGAGTGGATAGTGGAGGGAATATCCCACCTATGGATACACGTTACAAACAAATGAAAACCAGACTATTTAAAAAAACTATAAAAAAACCTTCATAATTGATACATTTTTACAAACTTGATAAGTTTTTACAAACACAGAATAGCTGAGGAAATAAGTTACAATTTGATCACAATAACATGTCTGCATAGTACTCACAACGTCTGGAGTGTGTGCGTGCTATCGCGCTGCTCTCTATATAGACTCCCCTATATTTAAGCGTGTTGGAGTCACTATCAATATGTTTTCGCTACGCTTGCCTTCATGTTTGTTACAGTCGTACATATATTTTTTGCTGCACGCTCTTCGAGCAAAAACACTGCATTGCTTCTTTTTTTGCTTGATTTGTGCTGCTTCGTTGGTTTTGCATAGAGCTAAAAACACTGTTTTATTTACGAAATGTTCTCTCTAAAACAATTGATATCTTTTCTTTTTTATTAACCCCCGATGCAAGGGGGTTACTATGAGCTCTTATATCCATTCAGTTCAAAAACTATTCAGTACAAAATATCGTTTCATCGTTGACATTTTTCATCGTTGAATAACTTTAATCGCAGAAGTCTGTAGACCCTCTGCGATTGTGCCTTTAAATATAGTTGCGGACATCACGGAACCAATATTTTGTACTGAATAGTTTATCAACTGCATGGCAATAAGAGCTCATAGTAACCCACCAGGTTGTTATAAGTTTTGACGTGTGTATGTGTGTCTGCCTGTGGCATCGTAGCTCCCGAACGGATTAAAAGATTTCGATTATTATTTTTGTTTGAAAGGTGAGTTTTTCGTGAGTGTTCTTAGCTAAGTTTGATCAAAATCGGTTCAGCCGTTTCATTACTTAAAGGGTTTTGTTTAATTTTTAAAAAAATAATTACTTGTTTACTTTTTGAATTACGGAACATGCAGATGGCCCACCCGGTGTTAAGCAGTAACCTCTGCCTTTAATAAAGCATTACCTCATAAGTCACGCCCACCTAGGACGCGCCCTATGTGGCATTGCACTGCGCCCGCTACCCTGAGACATGAAGATGAAAAGTCTCATGTGCCTGTAATTTCACCGACAACCATACCCTTAAAGGTTTCAAACCGGAACACAATAATGCCAGCACTACTGTTTTGCGGCAGAAATATGTATAGTGTACTTCCCCGGACGAACTATTTCACAAAAACGCTCTACTACTGCTAAATCTATGGGAAATAACTTGTTTTTCTGTGTACCCTTGCCTGTTCCATTGAGGGTACAGTGAAAGTAATATAATGATATCAGATTCCTATTGTGAGATCAGCAAAATAGTTATAGGTGATAACTTTCATTATAATAAATAAATGCTAATGGCATTAAGGTAGTTGCTTTCACTTGTGGCGCGAAATTCAAATTTGTTCGTGTTTTTTGCTCATCACAGCCCATTAACATTTATTCAGATAGCGAAAACTCATTTGCCGGTAATTATATGACCTAACACACAAGTTTGAATTTATAGTATCACATAAATATCATTAAATTGTCGATGAATATGCCTGAAACAAAAAAAAACACTGTTAACACCAATGAAGCACAATCGTAGCTAAATTAATGATATTTATGTGATAATATAAATTCAAACTTGTATGTAAGGTTATATAATTACAAGCAAATGAGTTTTCGCTATCTGAATAAGTGTTGATGAGCAGTTAAGAGAAAAAAACACGAACAAATAAAAAAAAACGCGTCACAAGCGAAAGCTACCACTGGAAGGGGGGGGGGGGGGGGTTATGGCTACCTGTGTTTGCACCCCGGCGCCAGATAAGCTAGAGACGGCCCGACCTTCCCTTTTATTTTTGATGTTTCTAGGCATGTGCACCCAACAAAATTCCCAGGTGTATGTTCCACCGTCCCATGCCTATACCAACAAGACCATCTCAGACATTACGCGACTGATTGCCGTGGCTGTCAATTACTTCTGGGCTGCCTACTCTACCTTGAATGGGCCTAGTTACGTGGCCATAGCAACGGTCATATTGATCGTGCTGCTGAGCTTCGTCCTGCCAGACCTCTCGCAGAAGATACACAGGACCAGCGAGCTCAAGGCTATGAAGGAAGTGCTTCAGATGATGTCGGTAATTAAAACTATTGATAATAGCTGTAAAAAATCCGGAAATCCGAAGGAGAATAAATCTATAATATGGGTCTCTTCAAGGCTAGAGTGAATAGGTGCCTTCTAGACCTTTGTGCTCCATCTTCAGCCACATCGTCACTTATCAACAGGTGAGATCATGGTCAAACAAAGGTCTATCAAAGTTTTAAAAAACAGGACAAAAGTGACTGATGTTAGAGACTAAAGTGGCGCTGGGCAGGGCACTTGGCCAGATTTGGTGACGGCAGGCCGTGACTGAGTGGTGGCCGAGAGGGAGCACTAGAGGTCGTGGCAGACCATCAGCCAGGTGGGCGGTTAATATAGAGGCCGTATAGGGAAAGACCTGGATGCGAATCGCACAGAACCGTTTGGAGTGGTGTTTGAGGGAGGAGGCTTATACCCAGCAGTGGGCTATTATTTGAGCTGCCAATGATGATGATGATGAATAGCTGTAATCCTCAAGAAGTGTACCATTTGCTCCACCAACGCATCTCATGGTTGGGCAATTGAGATTCATTTATTTTAGTCGTTTAATTTTCCCTACCTGTGCAGACGAGGCCTCCCATATAGAATGAAGTGGGGGAGACTTGCCATAATCACCACGCTTGGCAGGCGGATTGGTGATTGCAGTACCTATTGGCATTGAGTAGGTACTTAGGTGGATGCTGCTGCCCATCTTCAGGTGTAATAATCCCTTAGTCAGCTTGTACAACAGCCACGCGAATAGACAATGGTTAAATATCTAGTATCATATCTATCTATATGGTTTAATATCTAGCGAGCTGGCGAGCATTTTGGTGTATGAGTTGCTTGATTTGCTATAAACGAGCTACATTGGTTAAAATGCCACCAAAATAACACAAAATAACTCACACAAAAACACTAGGAAAATAAATAAAAGTAGACGACGTCTCTTTTCGAAAATGGCGGGAAGAGTCCTTTTTTCTGGTTGAAACTTGGAGCGTCATATCTTGCCTCTGATTAGTCAGCCGCCAAAACCGGTAGGAGTTTCGTTCAGAAACGCCTCAATATCTATACTAGGTACCTACCTGCTTCTCAATTTCAGAAGGAAGTGAGCAAGGCTGAAGTTGCATGCCTGACCGTGGCAGATGAGGTCTGCTGCCTCCACTGTTCCATGCACGATGGTACGACAGAAACCGTAAGTTTTACTAAACCAGGCAAGTCTATGCTGGAGTTAGCCCATTGAATGCAATAAGATTTGCCAGAGTCACCAAGCTTAGTAGGCGGATTGGTAATCGCAGATAAACCATATTCTGTTTCTACCTAACTCATTAAAGATCAGGTAAGTAAGAAAGTGACAAAATAGCGCTTGTGGTCTACATGAGTCTTTTTTTTACAAGCTTTTATTTAACTTGCTGTTTGTATGTATGTTCGGGTCAAATCTTGCTACTGAATTTTAAAGCAGTTATCCTCAAACGATTGAGATTAAATTTTGGATACCTATCAAGTTCCGATGACAATACAATATTATGGTGACAGCGAACTGATCTGATGATGGAGACGGAAGGTGGACAAAGGAACTCCTCGATGGATAATAGTAGACTGACCGTGTTTTGACTCATTTCGATCAGCACACGGTTCTGATCACTAATTTTATCAAGCTTGTATTGAAAATATATTTTTGCAAAAAACTTATTAATAATATTATTTGTTACTGTTATTAGAATAAACAACAATATGTTAGAAGCGCATTTTATAGGTTACACTATAATTTTACCCAGAAAATTGTCGAATTCAGTTTTGGACTCTTCTATGCCCTTGGAAATATGATAAAGATTATATTTATTACATATATTCTTATATATATTTTTCACTGCCATCAATAATAAGAAGATTTTCCTAATAACTACTGTTTTTTTTTTTATTTAACTTTGTGAATTACTGAACAAGCAGATGACCCACCGGATGTTAAGCGGTAACCTCTGCCTTTAACAATGCATTTTCTCATAGGTCATGTCCACCTAGCACGCGTCCTATATGGCATTGCACTGCGCCCGCCACCCTGAGACATAAAGATGAGTCTCATGTGCCTGTAATTTCACCCGCACCCATACCCTTCAAACCAGAACACATCAATGCGATTACTACTGCTTTGCGGCAGATATAGGTATGGAGGTAGTACTTCCCCGGACGAACTCTTTCACAAAAAAGCACTTCTACTAATTATTATATTTTGAGTATTCTAACACCTGTTTAAATACAAATAAAACCGCTTTGTAATCGGAGCCCGTTGCACTCTAGATTCATTGTGAGCTGGTCATCATCATTCCCTGGAGCCTGATGTCGTTGAAAATGAGTTCAAATTCGGGCTCCAGACTCCTGTGTGATTCACGGCGTGAATTCACGCCGTAATTTTGCCGCGAAGTTGGCGCGAAAAGCATACTCTCCACACTCGCTATCGTTCACAGTATAGTTCACGCGCTCGTCGACGTTGAAATATGCACTGCTATCGCCGTGACGATGTGCGCTTTGGCTAATAAACAAAACTAATAAACACAACTTCACTGCACCAAGTCTCGCACGTTACTGTTTTTATGCGCGAGTGTGAATGCATTCGCGTTCACGGGAGGTTCACGCCCCACGAACCCTTTGACGCGAGCGCAAATACCGACACTGAACGGGGAACAAGGTGTGAATAGGCGCGAAGATCGTTAACAGGCGCGAAAACCATCAACACTCGCGGTTCGCGGCTTTCACGGGTGTTCATGGCGCGAATGTGGAGCCCGCATTAGAGTATAGCTGCTTAAATGCCTGATTTCCCTTCAAACAAATTGTTACTGGTTGGTTTGGCCTTTGCCTAAGTTATACTATAAAAAAAGATGTTTGTTATTTCAGTTTAAATATCAGCAAGATCTAGCCATGGGCACTAGTGGATGCTTGCCCACCACACAGTCTGCGCCAGAACAGGCCGACAAGAAGTCAGGCTTCTTCCGCAGCATATTCTTTCCGAAGAAGAACAGTTCGAACAAGATGCAGGTTAATCTAAACTCTACTCTAGTGTCATTAAGGTTCCGAAGGCCGATAACCCTTTCGCCACGTCCGTCTGTCCATCTGTCCATCAGTCCGTCCTCAGTTGAAGCCGTTTTACTTGTAGACTATTTGTATAATCTGGGTCTCTTCAAGGCTAGAGTGAATAGGTGCCTTCTAGAGCTTTGTGCTCCATCTTCGGCCAAATAGTCACTTACCAACAGGTGACATCGTGGTCAAAGGTCTATCAAAGTTAAAAAAAAAGATCACTCTGAAATCAATATAAATAAAATCGTTGCGTGGCTGACTGACTGACTGACTGGCTGACTGACTATCAACGCACAGCCTAAACCGTAAGTCCTAGAGACCTGAAATTTGGAGGGTACGTTCCTTTTGTAGTCTAGGGGTGCACTAAGAAAGGAATTCTAGAAATTCAACCCCTAAGGTGGTGCAGCAGGTTGTTTAAGTTTGTATGGAAAAGTAAACGCGGACGAAGTCGCGGGTATTCCACTAGTATTGTATAGTAATCCAAATTGGTGACACCTAAAAAGTTAAGAAATAAAAACTTTTAAATGAATGCCTTTTCCCGTACCGCTATGTGTCCAGCCCATTGCCACTTCAGCATCCCAATTATATAAGCTATTGTCGTTCTTCACCTTAGTAATCATACATACATACATAGACACATGCCTTTTTCTCCGAAAGGGTAGGCAGACCCTCAAATGTGCCTCTTTTAGTGCTTACGATTGCCTGTAGTGTCTTTAAAAAAACACCAAAATATTAAACACATTGGTCATTTATACTAGTACTTACTGTGAAGTTTACACCTGTTTTTAATAATAACATTATTAGATTTGATTTTAATAATTTCTATTTTTGTTCCCAGGAAGAGACCATCATGTCGTTTTTATACACGGATTCATTTAATGCTGAACAGCTGACTGATTCAAACAGTGATTCTAATTAAGAACGCAATCAATTAATTTTCTTGTACAAAAGTGAAGATAAAATAAACAGGCTGACGATTTTTTTGTTTTATCTGATAAGCGTTACTCTTCGGTGCAGCGTATAGGTTAGCTTTAGTTATTGTTCTGAGGCCTACGTCGTAGTTGGACCGTAGACAATTTAGTGCAGCCTACGTCGTAGATGGACCGTAGACTTTCGGTGGATCCTACGTCGTAGATGGACCGTAGACTTTCGGTGGAGCCTACGTCGTAGATGGACCGTAGACTTTCGGTGTAGCCTACGTCGTAGATGGACCGTAGACTTTCGGTGGAGCCTACGTCGTAGATGGACCGTAGGCTTTCGGTGGAGCCTACGTCGTAGACGGGCTGTTATACTTTCGGTGGAGCCTACGTCGTAGATGGGCCGTTATACTTTCGGTGGTGCCTACATCATAACTCGACCGTAGACTCTTTTAGGTAGGTCTCTATCGACAGTAGGTAGGTGTGCAGTTGAAAGCATTTATTAAGTCAGACCCATTCATGAGTCAGACATTATAGTTCCATTATGTGTTAGTATATGTTCTTAAAATCGATTTTATAAATACATCAGTTACAGCGTGCAAGAAAACTCCTAAAATAAAACAGGTGTAAAGAAAGCTTGGAGTGCTAAACCGTGCTAAACCGTGCTAAACAGTATTTTACGCCGAATCAACGGCTATTGCTTTACAAAGCACAAGATAGGCCGCACGTAGAATACTGTTCCCATCTTTGGCATGGGGCACCCAAGTACCAGCTGCTTCGTTTTGATTCCCTACAGAGAAGAGCCATTAGAATCATCGGCGACCCAAAGCTCTCTGATACTCTAGAACCGCTTAGCCAACGCAGAGCCATCGGATCTCTTTGCGTGTTCTACCGCCTCTACAACGGGGAATGTTCCGACGAGCTTTTCGATCTTATCCCGGCATCGAGATTTTACCATCGCTCTTCCCGGCACCGTGACAAGGCTCATCCGCACATCATAGATCCCTGGGTTTCTCGAACGACTCGTTTCTCGAGATCATTTCTTCCCCATACCTACAAACTATGGAATGAGCTTCCATCTGAGGTTTTCCCGCTTGGTTACGACATGTGTCGCTTCAAGAAAAATGTTCATAAATTCCTTCAGGGTAGGCAGCGCATCGACAATACCCTGGGTGTTGCCGGTGTCTATAAGCGACGGTGACCACTTCACATCAGGTGGGCCGTATGATAGTTTGCCTATTTTTTTCATAATAAAAAAAAAAAAAAAAAAAAAAAAACTTTTTTGAAGAATCCTGGTTTTGCTTGAAAGGAAACCACTAGTCATTCGTCAACTTACTCTTCTTACTTACCTATTCGTCAAGGTTGGTGAGGTAATAATAAGGGCCACCAACGCATTGTACGAAGGCCCACATGATGGATTGACAATGTTTAAAGGTCATCGGAAGTCGATGCATGAAGGTGGGCTTAGACCATAAAGGTATTCTATGGGGGGGGGGGGGGGCCTATGTCCAGTGAAAATCACCCATATTATAGTTATACTGGTAAAACATACACTTTATTATTCGCTTATAATGTAGCTTTATACAGGTGAAATAATTTTTAAAATCGGTTCAGTATTTTTTGAGTTTTTCTATTACAAATAAACAAATGACTAAATTACACCTATTTTGTAATATTTAACAAACTGGTAATTTTTTTTAAACAAACGAAGTTTAAACATCAATCAGTTGAGCTTATATAATCATTCTTGGGCTTAGTTAGAGCATTGCAGGCCTCCGTACCGGTGTTCTTGGGAGATAAAAAAGGATGCACACGATCCGTAGGATATATGAACGTATTTTATAAATAACATCTGCTGAACAGAACTGAATAGGTACCTAAGCATAACAAAGGAACTGTATGCCCTACTTTGGTCGAAGTCTATGCCTATACCAACATTAATAATCATTTTCATCCTACAGAAGTCCACTGCTGGACAAAGACCTCCCCCATAGAATGCCGTAGCAACCGGTCTTGAGATGCCTCCATCCCATAGACGTAGGATTTTTTCGCTACGCTAAATAGACAAACGAAGCGTGGGAGAGAGAAGTCATTTTTAAATGTACCCCGTGCAAGAAGAAAAGTGACAGCAAACAATTGTATTGTATGTGCATATTTTGCTTGCGGACATGCGCATACCGGACGGTCTCTTGTGAAGTTTAATTAATTTTGCCAATTTTTTTGTAATCTCACTATTTTGTAACCAATATTATTAATGTACGAAAATGGTGTGGTGTGCAGTTAGTGAATGTGATGTCACAAGACGCAATAATCCAGAAAAATACTCGTTTCACGGGTAAATATGAGATTATTGGTTGTTCTGTTATTTTGCTTATTTTATTAATTCTGCTTTGGTAAATAGCCTACAAATCGTTTAATTCATAGATTAGGACTTTCCCTTATTACTTTTAATAGTATTTCGTTGCTGCATCTAGAAATAAAGGAAATACCAAGTAAAATATAAAAATGTTTGATTACGATAGGGCTTGACCAAGTGGTGACGTCAGAAATATCGATAGTCCTGTGGCAATCAATATCGTAGAACCTATAAATTTAATTTTTGTTCATCCTTGAATGTAGGTTTAATTATACGTTTGGAGTAAATATGTGTGCTCTGTTACCATTTTACCGTTTCTTTTATATCTAAAATGGAGAGTTGGGTTGTGTGTTTTTGTATTGACTATTGAAAAGGTAACTTTAAAGAACCACGAGTGTTTTGTCGCAGTTTGTGTAGTAGATAATTTGCAGTAAACATTTACGTTGTAGTTTTTTTTATTTTTTTATTTCTGCTTATTAATGTTATAGGCGTACCTATGTCTATGTATGTAGGCACCTATGTAATAAAGAAATAGGTAACAAATTGTCTATAGATAAAGTAACACAGTGTAAATTTATATAGGCGTAGCACAGATGATATAAAAAGTTTTTTGTACTTATAGATTTCCAAGTAATCCCATGTTACGATCGAAATGGTTACTGATTATAAGAAGAGTTGGGTGGACTCCAAATAAAAACTCCGCTATCTGTAGTAAACACTTTGAAGCTAAATGTCTTATACAAAGGAAATGTCGACGTGTCTTAATGAAAGACTCAATGCCAACTTTATTTGTACCTGTAAGTATAATACCTAATTATTACGGTACTACCTAGTCAATATTATAGCAGCAGCAATACTAACAAGTTTTTTTTTTCAGGTTCAACTGAAAAGAAGACAAGTGACTTCCTACGTAAATAGAAGCACTACCCCACCGTCTATGGAGCAATCGCCTGGTCAAGTATTGACTCCAAGGAAAAAAAACCTTATCAGCAAATGTTCTCAGCTAAAGAAAAAGATTGCTGCAAAAAATAGAGTCATAAGAAATTTAAAAGCCAAAACTAAAAGATTGAGCAGTCGGATGTTAGATCTTCAAACAGTTCTAAAGGAATTGCATAATAGGCCAGGTCTTCGAGATCATAAAAATGACGTACAAATAGCTTGTGGAAACGACTTACTGCAAAAATTAATTAACAGAGTGAATAGTAAGGCCACTGGAAAAATTTGTCACACGGCTTTGTATGACGAAGATTTAAGAAAGTTTGCTCTAACTGTACATTTTTATAGCCCAAGGAGCTATATTTACATCAGGGACAAATTTAATCTTTGTTTACCACACGTGAATACTTTGCGTAAATGGTATTCACGGTTAAACTGCGAACCGGGATTCACCTCTGAATCTTTTAATACCATCGCTGAAATTACAAAAAAACAACCGGTTTATGCAAGTCTAACTTTTGACGAAATCAAAATAAGGGAAGAACCAGAAATAGTAGGAAAAAAACATTATGGCTACGTGAATGTAGGAAACGATTTGCATGGTGATGAGGTAGAAATCGCCAAAGAAATCCTTGTATTCATGGTAGTTGCTGTAAATGGATTTTGGAAATTGCCTGTTGGGTTTTTCCCAGCCAAAACTTTCACGGCTTCAGAAAAATCTAGATTATTAAAAATATGTCTAGATCTTTTAAAGGATGTAAATTGTATCGTAGTCTCAATTACTTTTGACGGTATTGCGTCAAATTTAAATATGGCACAAATACTTGGCGCCTCCTTAACTTCAGAGCCTTACAAGCCTTACTTTTTCTACAACGGCAGCAGATACAATATTTTGATTGACGCGTGTCATCTGATTAAATTAATTAGAAGTTATTTTTCAGACAATAAAATATTTTATGACAGTCTGGGCCGTAAAATTGAATTTAAATTCATTGAACAGCTACACACTTTACAGCAAAGCGAAGGTCTACATCTCGCAAACAAATTATCTGAGCGACATGTTAGTTTCAAAAACCAAAAAATGAAAGTTAGGCTGGCTGCTCAGTTACTAAGCAGGTCAGTAGGTGTTGCTATCGATGTTTGCAATAAGGACCTGAAAATTCCTGACTTTGAGAATTCTGAGGCAACTGTCGAGTTCCTTTTGTATGTCAATGATATTTTTGACATATTTAACTCCCGGAATTTAAGTAACCTTGGTTTTAAAAAGCCTTTGTGTCCGAGCAATAAACCAAGTATATTTGAAAAAATCGATGAAGTCTACTATTATTTCAAATCGTTAAAATGTGAAAACGGTAGACTAGCTATAAGTACTCAAAGGCGTTTGGGTTTCTTGGGATTTTTGATCAATTCAATTTCATTAAAATGGATGTATGTCAATTACATAGAAAAATACAATTTGAAATTCTTACCCACTTACAAATTGTCACAGGACCATCTAGAGACGTTTTTCAGCGCTATTAGATCCAAGGGGGGTTTCAACAACAACCCAACTGTAAAAATGTTTATAGCCGCTTACAAGAGACTACTTTGCCATTCAGAAATTAAAATTAGCGACAACGGTAACTGCTTAGAATTGGAAAAGATTGCAGTATTGTCTACTAGCACAATGTCCACACTTGACAAAATCAATAGTTCGTCAAATTATAATAAAATTTTTAATGAGTTAGTGCAAAATAGTAATGGTGCCAATCTCCAAAACGAAGACGAAAATTATTTTGCCAATGAAGCGGTATTATTAGACAATACTGCTAGCTTATCCCAAATAACTATGATGATAGTTACATATGTATCCGGCTATGTAGTGAAAAGAATTACGAAAAAGATCAAATGTGAAGTCTGTGCAAATAGTTTATTATCAGAGCCAACAGCTCTGTATCATAATTCGTTGATTATCAGGAGAGATTACAGAAAGAAGGACGACAGCTATAATTTGATGTATCCATCTAATGATGTTGTTACACTGTGCTTAAATGCTGAAAAATGTTTCAGGGAAAACATGAAAAAAAAAAGTATGGACCACAGCATTTTTGCCAAAAATGTGTTAGAAGTTCTCCGAAATAACAAATCTCTGTTTGACGTTCTAAAATATCATGTCCTGGACCAAGACCCACTAAGTGATCATAGGTATCTGCTTATGAAAACTATAATAGAAATTTATTTTAATCTCCGCCTAAAGCATGAAACCAAATTATTAAAATTTAGCAGGGAAACTTTAAGAACCCACTTAACTAAAACTGTTATATTTAGGGGACAATAAAAAAGTTATATTTATTAATTGTTTTATTTTACCAAACGATCCGTTAAAATCAAGAATGAAAATTAGTTTATTCAAAATTGGAATACCCTCTTTTTGACGACTAATCTGTCAAACTGTAAGTCTTAATCTGTGTTAACATGTAGATATAGCTACTCTACACATACACGGACGAAAGATGAACTCTATCGATAATGTACAAGTGTTGATCAAGGACAACACTATTTTTAACTCACACATAAAATATCACCACCTCACGCACATTTTTTTTTTGGTTTCATCTCGGATCTCTCATTGTCGATCTAGTACATATACTAAATCTATGCTCCATCCACCGTAGCGAAAAAATTCTACGTCTATGGACCAAACCCTTTTGTCTATACTCTGCATAGTATTTTTTTGTCATTGGACTAAAAAAAGTATTTTTATTATCTGTGAAAATAACGTTATTTTTTTAATTCGTTGCTCGCTCTATGGTTGCTATCACAAACTACCTTTCATAGAGAAAATTATATACACGGGTTGATATCAATTCCATGGAAAAAAATTATGTAGTAAAATAATTTTCATAGTATTTAGTATTGTAGTAGATATATTTGGAAAAAATTGGTAAGATGCCGAAACTAAAATGAAAATTACAAAGTGAAATGCTATCGAAAAAATAACTGAACAACGATGCCTCGTCAGAAATCTATAAAACATATTTTCGTAGAAGCTATAGTTTTCATTGGAGTATTAGCTACGGTGGGACATCTTAGCTTGAACATTTGGGAGAGATTAATTATTCAGTCGGAACTGACTCAGATAAAAACAAGTTTACAGCCATTGACAGTAAGTAAATGCTCTAATGAAGTACCTTTTTAAAAAGCACTTTCTTCAGTTCATCATCATCATCTTAATCAGCCCACAATAGGCCACTGCTGGACATAGGCCTCCCCCATAGAATGCCACGATGACCTGTGATGAGCGCCTCCACTACCATTTTCCTTCGACATTGGAATTTCTTTGGTCCATCGAGAGAAGAACGTTCTTCTACTGAGTCGTCTGGTTTGTGGTCCCCACTCGAGAACGTTTCCCCAACGGTTATCAGTGTTGCGATCTATATGGCCTGCCCATTGCCACTTGAACTTGCTAATTCTGAGAGCTATGTCGATGATCTTGCTTCTTCTAGCGATCTGCTCATTTAGGATTCTATCACGTACCTAGTGAACTTTCTTCACTTGCTCTGTTTAAAATAACCAATAACACTTAATTATTAATATCAGCCCGTAGAAGACCACTGCTGAAAATAGACCACCACCATAAAATATCACGACGAATGGTTGTGAGCATTAACCGACTTCCTGCGACCTTTCAAATGTCGTCAGTCCAGCAAGAGTCAAACTTCATCTGCGTTGTCCGGTTTGTGGTCATCATCATCATTAGCCCACACTAGTCCACTGCTGGACATAGGCCTCTCCCAATACGCGCCACTGAGCCCGCTGTTCGGCTCTTCTCATCCACTTGCTGCCCGCCGCCTTTAGGTCATCGCTTCATCTAGCCAGAGGGCTACGTTTGCCAAGACGCGGTCTCCACTCACTCATCGCGGTCTCACGGTTTGTGTTCGCCACTCGATAGCCTTTGTTCCCCAATGGCTGTCAGTTCTATGAGCTAATGGCCTCCTCATTGCCACTTCCACTTGCTAATGACAGCTATGTCGGTGATATCGTTCTTCAAACATTAATCAATAACAATATACCTAGACATTAGCAATAAGTACCTGATGTTCCTGAAGCGGCTATATGAGAAGCTCTGCCCGCAGTGTGTTGTTTCAAGATGATGATTACAATTATGATGGCATCTTCCTACAGTTCAAAATTGTTTTACAGGAAACACTTACAAATATTGGCAATACCTACGACAACCTACATAGAGAGCTGAGAGCAATATTCTTGGACATAATACAAAATAAACACCTTCCAACTCAATTCAAAAGCATTGGTTGGGAAGCTCCAGATCCAAATAGCAAGCCAAAAACAAAATACACATTAGACAGGCGTAGACTTCACGATATAGAAGTTAAAGCTACCCTTCTTGATAAAAATATAAATTGTATAGCACCAAAAGCAAACAAAACTACTGAAAATCATGTTTGTCTAAGGAACAAAAATCTGCAAGCTTATCTGAAGCATGTGTATCCAGCTAAAAATGCTACTACTATAACGAGATATCCACCGAAATCCATCGGAGTTGGAGATCAAGAACCAGTGGAGTGCTCTGCGAACACCAAGAATATGCCCAGCGATAAACATGAATGCTGCAGAAATCTTTGTCCCAAACATCCTTTCAATAACTGGAAATGCTAAATAACAATTCGGAAAACAATTTTTTTTTTTTAAACGTAGATTGTCCATATATATTCGGCGATTTAAATTATTTGTAATGAAAGAAGGCAAATAAAATATTGAACCGAACCTTTTTCCTTTTTACAAGGTTTATAGTAGTATAGTATTCTTTTATCTGTGGTTTATAGCAATGTATGTCCGGGTGGAAAATTGCAACTGAATTTTAAAGCAGTTATCCTCAAACGATTGAGCGATTTAAGGGTTCCGTACGGTAAAAGTAAACGGGAAAGACACTTTTGGAAACGGTGCCGGTGGTCCAAGCAGCCAGAACACAGCTGAAGGTAGTTACGTACTGAAGGTTGCTAAGTTCAATCATCATCAAAGTGGGATCACTTTTTCACTTTTTTTTTTCAAATCTGGAAAAACGGGACCTTATAGGATTATAAGGTCCCGTTATTTCCAGATTTTAATTTTCCTAAATATTCAAAATCTGTAGGCGCTGAGACAGACATTAACATCAAGTTTTCAAAAAGCATCGTTAGCGCGTTTGAACTTTTTACACAAATTAGCAATGCCGTCTAGTTGTAAGTTTTGGTAGTTACTAATATTATGTACCTACCTGCTCCAACTAACATTATTGAATGAAACCAAAGCGAACTTTGGCTTTCTCGGGGTAGTAAAACTCTACTTCGAGAGACGCAGCGTAAAGAGATCTCGGTTTTAGGGAAATCGAAAACTGGCGCGGCGTCAAGAGACTCGGAGTCTAGACTCAAAGAAGCACTGTTTTCAAGACTCGATGATCCGGCCGGACAAATGAATGCTTTTGCCAGGTGTTGCAAGGACGCTTCGCTCGCTCGGTCAATTACAATATTATAATCAACTAGCTTCTGCCCTCGGCTTCACTCGCGTACCTAGTAATTGATGCTTTACTTGTCCATAAAAATCATAAAAAAATATGCAAAACCTCTATATTCTGAGGTTCAAACATACTTTGGAGAAGATAAGACTCAGTTAGATTTTCTTCTTGGCCGCAAACCCTCCAATTTGTATATTATTTCGAAATCATCAGAGCCTTTTTCTAGTTTCAGCTACTTATGCCTAAAAAGTTCATCATCCCAAACTAGGGCTTATTCAAGGGTAAAAACGACAATTCATAAATTTTAGAGCTTTTCCTTTATTTGCTTCGATAACAGATACAGTTTATTTGATTAAAACAAAATAAATAAGTTAAGTTCTAGCATTCCAAAGAACATGGGCAACTCCCATACATTGTTTGACGGTTTTTTGACTAACGTACAGTTGAGATACTTTTGGTTATAGATAATATGAAAAAGCTAATTTAATTTCTTGCGTAGAAGTTGTGGGAAAAGTTGATATATCTAATTAGTATTTTATTTAGAATTACACCTTTTGCTTCCCAATTTCTAAAAATATACAAGTTCTTTAGAAACGTTGGACAAAAAACAACATTTAGAACCGTACTATAGGCCTAGCGTTTAACTTAGTAGCCTCCGGAGGTATGGCAGCGGCACGGGAGGTGTGACATGTGACGTAAAGAACTGTCGGGCTACACACGTGATGAAAATTAGTGAAGGTATATCTTACGATATTTACAAATAAGTACCTAAGTCATTGCGAAAGAGAATAAAATACTTGTTCAAATAATTATTATATTTAAAACTAATATCATTTTTATTTTTTTTATACTACTTGAATGACGGAGCAAGCTGATGGCCCACCTGATGTTAAGCGGTACCCTCTGCCTATGAACAGTGCATTACCTCATAGGTCACGTCAACCGAGGACGCGCCCTATCTGGCATTGCACTGCGCCCGCCATCCTGAGACATAAACATGAAAAGCCTCATGTGCCTGTAATTTCACCGGCACCCTTACCCTTCAAACCGGAACACAGCAATGCGAGCACTACTGCTTTGCGATAGAACTAGGTATGGTGGTAGTACTTCCCCGGACGAACTCTTTCGCAAAAAAGCTTTACTACTACAACAATATTTTCAACTGAACTTTCAATTTATTAGCATATGTCCATATCGCTACTCGAATCACTGTCAGTATGACTGGAATCACTTTCGTTATCTGAGTCGTTTATATCGTTTTCATGCTCGGCAGAATTTAGATCAGACTTCCTAACCTTGAAAAAATTATATACGTTATAAACAACATCTTTAGTTTGAGCTCAAATCCGAGGACCCATCTTCGGTTGCTAATCTCGTGTGCGTTTTGTCTAAAGCGGCCGGTGACGTCTTGCGACATTTGACATAAGAAAATCACCACCCTCCCGTGCCGCTGCCATACCTCAGGAGGCTACTAAGTTAAACGCTATACCTATAATTACTTCCATGAAGGGGCCCTGGCTCATTTATTTTTGACCTGGGTCGTGTGGACGCAGCGGTTGCCCACCTCCTTTCAAAATTGTGAGGGTATTATTGTGAGGGTATTGGAAGTTGGGGTTTTTTGATTTTCAGTATTTTCATTTTAAACGCATTGAGTTAGCTTGTTTTTTTGAGTGCACTATGAGCCCCCAGATTATATACCTAAATTTTAGTAGGTACTTATATTTATTAGCGTGGCAATACAGGTAGCATCTTAGGGACGCTTCCTTCTGGTAGTGATTTGGATCTCTGGGATGCAGGTGGGCGAGACACATGGCAAGGCGAGGTGATGGTAGGTAGAGTAAGGCGATTGCCAAATGGTGACCCAGGAGTGGCTATAGAAAAGTAACTTTTGAAACTATAGATAGATAGATAGATAGATAGAAAATTCTTTATTGCACATAAAACAAAGAAGTACAAAGGCGAACTTAATGCTAGAAAGCATTCTCTTCCAGATAACCTTGGTGTATTGCGGAAAAAAATATGTATCGGTAGTGCACAAGAAGGGAAATATTGGATAAGTATAAGAAAATTAAAAAAAAACAATAATAATAATAATATAAGTACTTAAATTACTGCCTAAAATATAAAATAAACTAATACATATCATTAATATTATAATACATACCATTAATATAATTCTAAATGAAATGTATTAATAAAATTGCTCATTAATCGATCTTACTGAGGAAATGATTATAGATTCTAGACCTGAACACCTCCACTGAAGTAGACTCGCGATAATTGAGAGGGATATGGTTCCACAGACGAATTGCAGTTACCGTGAAGGAGTCAGAGTATGAAGCCGCATTGTGCGGTGGAGTCTTCAACTTACACCGTTGAGAAGGTCGCACAGGACGTCCTGGCGTAATTAGGGGAGTAAACCGCTCTCTTAGATAAATGGGACATAATCGGTTGTTTAGTACATTAAAGAGAAGAGATAGTACATGCGCATCTCGACGGGCTCTGATGTCAAGCCATTTAAGTTGCTGACGGTAGACTGAAATATGGTCATACTTCCGTAGACCAAACACATATCGAATACAGAGGTTCAGCAGACGCTCCAATCTATTCAGTTGGTCTTCCGTAGCATCAGAATAGCAGACATCTGCGTAGTCTAGAATGGGAAGGAGTAACGCGTTAACTAGTGTGAGCCTCGTTGATTGCGGTAGGAAATTTTTCATCCGTTTAAGAGAATGCATGGTACCATACATCCTCCTGCTAATCTGGGTAATATGATAGTCCCATGACAAAGTGTAGGTAATGTGTAAGCCCAAATTCTTAACCTCCTTGCAGTACTTTATCGCGACATTGTTGTATTTAACTGAAGGAAGGGTGTTGAAATCGAGTTTGCAGATCTGACCGCGACTGCCAACAATTATGACCTGAGTTTTATTGGGGTTGATGAGAAGACCGAACTGTTGAGTCCAGTCATACACAGCGCTTAGATCTTTGGTAAGATTTTCAATACCATCAATAATATCATCAGGATCAACACTGAGATATAACTGGACATCGTCTGCATACAAGTGATAAGAAGTGTAAGAAATTACAGATACAAGGGTGTTAATAAAAAGAGAGAAAAGGAGAGGTGAAAGAACACCTCCTTGAGGTACCCCCGCTTCGATATTGCACCAATCAGAGGATACGTCGTCAATCCTAACACATTGTTGGCGCCCACTGATATAAGACCTAAACCATGAAATAGAAGATTGAGACAGATTATTAGAGCGCAAGACGGCCAGCAAAATATCGTGATCCACACAGTTAAACGCGTTACTGAAATCTAATAGGGAAAGTAGAGTGAGTTTACGATTGTCAATAGCGAACCTGATGTCATCCGTAATTTTTATAAGGGCAGTAGAGGTACTGTGTGCAGAGCGAAAGCCAGATTGAAATGGATTAAGAAGATTGTTATTTTGAAGAAAAAATGAAAACTGGCGGTGCACTACTTTTTCAAGAATTTTAGAAAGAAAAGGGAGAATAGAAATAGGTCGATAATCCTTAAGTCCAGTTATAGTAGTCTTTTTGGGTATGGGAATAATAAAGGCTTTCTTCCATATCAGAGGGAAATTGCCGTTCATTATAGAAAAGTTAATAATGTGTGTTATGTACGGAAGAATTAGATCAAGTATTGGATATAAAAGTTTGAAGCCAATGCCGTCATGACCAACTGCCTTGCTGCTGATACTTGCAAATATTTTACGGACATCACCATCAGTTATCTCTTCAAAAGAGAAACTAGTTAAATTAACTATCTGTTGTCTTGCCAATTTTGCTATAGTGTCTGCCTTGACGATGTTATCAATTTTAAAAGGAACAGCTGAGAAATGTTGATTTAGAGCATTGACATCAACCGTTGGGTCCGCAGCGCATTTAGTTTTCCCAAAGCCAAGATCGTTTAGTACTTTCCAGATTTTATTTGGTGAACAGTTCTCAATGAAGCCATAAATGTTTCGTCGCTTAGCATTTCTGATCTCCTGATTGCACCTGTTTCTTGCCTTTTTGTAACATAGAAAAGTTTCATCGGTTGGATTTTTCCTGTGTTTACGATACAGGTGATTTCGCCTTGCCATTAACTTGCGAATATATTCAGTTAACCATGGTGCAGGAGGCCTCTTCATGCGGACAGGCTTGATGGGAGCATGTTTATCATATAACGATGTTAAAGTGTCATTAAATATGGAGATTTTTGTATCAATATCGCTAGTAGAAAAGAGCTGAGACCATTCAATCGCACTAGCGTCTGCAAGTAGCCTGTCATGGTCCATGGCAGCAAAGTTGCGCTGCATTATGATTTTAGGCTTAATTTTGGGTGTTCTAATTTTAAAGGAAGCATAAATTAAGTCATGATGTGAAAACCCCGGCGCAGGGAACTGACCATGTATAGACACACGGTTAGGATCCCGAGTTAAAATGTGGTCAAGCATTGTATGCCTATCATTAATGTGATGTGTAGGATCTAGATCCAAAATATCTAAATTAAAAGAAGATGTAATATTTACTAATTTATTACTCCTAGTACCTTTCTTTAGTAGGCAGGTGTTAAAGTCACCCATAAGTATTATCTGATCATATTGCGGGACAAAAACTTCCAGTAACTTTTCAAAAGTATTGAAATAGTCGATAGTAGGGGGCGCATAGATGACTCCCAGTAACACTTTACCAGTACTAACATGAACCTCAAGAAACAAATGTTCCATAGAGGCAGAATACGCAGAAGGCGAAATGGAGATGACTTGATACTTAAATTCAGCGCGTAAGTAAATCGCAACGCCACCACATCCCACTCCGGTTCGATCATTACGAATTAGCACAAAACCGGGTAGACAGAAAAACGGCGAAGGAAGGGTAGGCTTTAGGAAACTTTCAGAAACGAGACAGGCATGGATGGAGGCACAAGAAAAAGTGGCTAATAACTCAGAGTAGTGAGCAGGTATACTCTGGGCATTTATGTGACATACATTAAAGTTTTTTTTAAAAGGAGCAAAGCTTTCATCAAGCAGGTCTTTCAGTAGAGGTTCATCAAGACTATTACACAGAGCATCTTCGAAGCCGTCAGAGTCTAACGATACAAATAATTCAGAGGAAATTGAGCAATCCATGATTTAAATGTTATAAAATAAATAATATAAAATAAATTAAAATATACCTAAATATGAGTTCTACAAATATAAATACAGATCAATATTAATAAAAATAAAAATGGGTAATTTTATGACACCACAAACACTGCCAGTTTTGTCTGGAGTAGGATGCCACGAATAAATGTTATAAGGTAAGAAAGTACCCACCTATATACACATTGCAAAGATTTAGTAGGTACTTAGGTATCAATTATATGTTATCTATGTACATAAATAACATATAATTGCTACCTAAGAATCCTAAGAATATAGGTAAGCATCAAAAAACCAAACTATTAAAATAAAAATAAAAATATCGGTAACTCAGCTCAGAGAGAAAAATAGCAAACAAAATTAAAAGAAATAAAAACTATATCATCTACATTTTTACCGATTACAATAACAAGGCAAGAAAAACAGTTTAATTTTTTTTTATAATAAACACAACTATAAAAGCCTAACTACTTGCGTGTAACGAAATGGCATCAACACGGCAACACTACGTCAATGTCATTTTGACAGCCGTGCGTATGCGTATGTCACATAAAACTTGACATTTGACAAACTGTATTCTAAAATTCTAAATAAATGTTTTCAATTTGTTTGAGCTATTGAGCTACCGGCAAATTATTGCAGAAAATAAAAGTACATTCTATACCCGCAAAGAAACAATTACCTTGGTTTAACAAACCGCCCGGCCTTTGAACGCGCTTGGCCAGCCTTCCCAGAAGTCGAGCCAGCACCGGCTACGGCGGCAGTCACCGTCGGCGGAAACTTCTTCATAATCTCAGCGAGCTGAAACTGTGAAACGATTCGGTGTTTCGTTCCGTCCGGGGTCAATAGATAAATGCTTCCATCCTGTGACCAGCACTTATACACGCCATAGTTTCGACGCCCTTCATTGAAGAAACTGCGCCGAGTGGCCGTCAGATACTCTGCGACTGAAACTCCGGTTCCCTTAAAGTCCTTCTTGCTCCGCCAGATACTGGAACGGATGTCTAGACTGTGAAAACGCACAAGAATTGGCCGGGACCCACCTTGAGCAGAATCTTTGCCTAGACGGTAGCAGAACCGAATGCTCTCAGGGGAGAAATCGCCTATCTTTAATGTATTCTTAGCAATCTCTGTGATGACCTCCTTTAGGCTTTCTCCTTCCTTTTCCTCAATTCCACGAAATAAGAGGAACTTGCGACGGCCCCTACTCTCAACATCATCGACGAGCGCTGTGACCTGAGTCATCTGGGTGCGGATAAGGTCAATGGCAAGCTTCATGCCGACCTTGAACTGCTTGACTTCCGCCGCCAGCTGCTCCAGAGACGCTGATGAGGCAGTAGACATCCGCATATCAAATGAGGCCATGCAACTATCCAGCTTGTTGTCAAGCTCCTTTATAGCTGCTAAAGGATCTGTAGTGAAGATTCTCTTCGTTTGCTTGTCAGAGGACATTGCTTAGCAGTAAAAACGGTGAAGTTTGTGAAAGGTGATGTGGCAATGTTTGTGGCTAGCAAGTATGAAAAGTGTGGTTATATCATACCCAATGCTCTTTCAGTGTCGGTGATTAGTGTATTCACACCAGAATCAATTGAGGAAGAGTTTTAAAACAATTGACTTCACTTGAAAAACTTGTAAGTATTTTATATAAATAAACAATATATCAGAGCACAATTTAGTTGTTTTGCATGTGACTACCCACACACACAACTATCATGGTTATTTACATAATTTTCACTAGGTAATCTCGACAGAGCGACATTACATACCAAGAATGGTACAAGAGGCAATTGAGATTACTAAGTACAGAAATTTCAATAGAGAAGAGGATTTTCAATTATCTGGAGTATGGAAGCCTGTGGTGAGAATGTGTAAGAATCAAAAAAGTGTAGTACCTGCTACGCGTCCGGATAACGTTAGTGTTGTGTGTCGAGTTGGGGTGAAGTGTGACAATGAAACCGATGGTAGTGGATCGTTCGTAATAAAAGAGTGAGAAAGAGGGTAGATCGTATATATCTGCCAATAACATCTACTCGCAATGACTTTAGTTAGTTTCCCCGTGATCATGGCGCATGCAACTGTGCCGAAATATCGGGAACTTTTAAAACTAAAAATCATGGTAAATATCCCGTTTCTAGTGAAAATTATATAGAAAAGTAAGTCGTCCGGTTGCGAGATGGTTGGACGACATAGTCAGCGACGCAAGCAGTAGATGGGTGAGACTAGCGCAGGATCGCAGTGTGTGAAAGAAACTAAGAAAGGCCTATACCCAGCTGTGAGTGAAATCAGGCTGTGGATGAAAACAGGCTGTGGATGACATCAGGCTGTGGATGAAATCAGGCAGTGTCTGTGTATGACATCAGACTGTGGTTGAAATCAAGCTGTGGATGACATCAGGCTGTGGATGAAATCAGGCAGTGTCTGTGTATGACATCAGACTGTGGTTGAAATCAGGCTGTGGATGACATCAGGCTGTGGATGAAATCAGGCAGTGTCTGTGTATGACATCAGACTGTGGTTGAAATCAGGCTGTGGATGACATCAGGCTGTGGATGAAATCAGGCAGTGTCTGTGTATGACATCAGACTGGTTGAAATCAGGCTGTGTATGACATCAGACTGTGGTTGAAATTAGGCTGTGGATGAAATTAGGCTGTGGATGAAATCAGGCTGTGGATGATGATGATGATAGCTTTCTCTAGATCGTTTGCAACGGCCTTATTAACGGCCTTTTTTACGATTAATATGTATACCTACCTACTTGTATTCGTTGTATTATTATTTTTGTATTATATACAAGCTTTTTATTAACTTGCAATGTATGTTTGTCTGGGTGGAATCTTGCAATTCCTCAACCGATTGAGCTGAAATATGGTTTACCTGTCAAGTTCCGATGACAATACAATATGATGGTTACGAGCTGATCTGATGATGGATACGGAAGGTGGACAACGGAACTCCTCGATAAATAATAGAAGACTTTCCGTGTTTAGGCTCAGTGGTCTCACTCATTTTGATTAGCACACGGTTACGATCACTAATTTAATAAAAGCTTGTATTGAAAAAAATATTTTTCACGAAAAACTTATCTTTATTTCTAATAATAGATTCTTTAGTATTTCAGACAGGAGCAGAAGTAATTAAAACTATTTATTGAATGTTATCTTAAAGCACACCAGGACTGATCTGTTACCCTTAACTATTACAATGATTCTCTATAGGTACTTAGTATATTTTCGGCTGGTATTCCGCTCATGAACCAGATTGTTACGATGAACTCCAACGTTGGGCATGGACGAGTGTGTTTTTGGAATCAAGCCATAATCTTTGCATTCTATGGTGTTGGCAAGGGCCCCTAAGATGTCAATCTGGCCTTCGATCTTCGGGAGCTCTTTGGAGTAATTTGTTACCTTTATTTCGAGGTCGTGGTAGCTTTCTTTGATTGAGGATAGATCTTTCTGCGGACAAAATAAATACATTTGAATAAGGTAGTATGAGTGTAAATAGGAACCAAGCTGTCGTAATGTAGACTTATTTTGGAATATGGGAAAATATTTCGTTTAGTACTTTTTTTGGAGAGTGGTCATTATGGGAAACTTGAATGAATGAATGAATGAATGAATGAATGAATGAATGAATGAATGAATGAAAATACTTTATTGCACACCTTACAAACTAGTCAAAAACAAGACATAAAAACTATACAAAAAAACTAAATGTACAATGGGCGGTCTTATCGCTAAAGAGCGATCTCTTCCAGTCAACCTTTGGATGGAGAGGAGCTGAACTTATATGGAAGATTGGTTGGGGTGTACCCATATTTAAATGTAAAAGAAATATTTTCATTAAATAAACTTACACATTGTTACAAAAAAATATTACAGAATAATAGATAAGTATAATATACACACAAATAAATATGTATATATACATATATAACTATACATATATTCTGGGAATTCTTGACTTTTTTGGAAAGATTTCATTAGGTATGGAAAAGTTGAATCATTTCGAAAGTGGTTATTATGGGAAAGTTGACATTTGGGGAAGTAGTCATTTTGGTAAAGAAACCATTATGTAAAAGTATACCTACGTTGATTCGCGATGTTCCATTTACACTTCAATATTAGGGAATCTATAAATAGTTAATCTGTGTGGGCAAATGGTGCCTACCTCGCAAAAGGTCAGATTTTTACACGACTGCGGCGAAGCCAATAAAGGAGGGTAGGTACTTACCTAAATGTTTGACCTAAAGGGATGCATCGAAAAAGTAGATAGCAAATTCATAACTTACGGCTATGTCATCAATATTCTTGGTGATGCTGTTCATATCGCTCTTGGCTGCACATGTCGTACAATGATATTCCAGCATCATATAGATAATCGCCATGAGAAGTGACAAGATTATGAAGCTGTAGAATCCACTCAGGAACGACCAGGGCTTGCAGTGGCTTGTAGTAATGAACGAATGGCACCTGTACGGCAAATTATTGGGACGAGAATGGCCTTTATTCCCATGTCTGCCCCTTCTGCCTTGGTGTTCCATAGCAAACGCTCTATGGGCTTCAGAGAACGAATTTACTGATACAATAAAAATCACGACCTCTTTAGGAAATTGCTCGTTGCTTGATATTTTTTTTTAGTTTACATTTCTAGTTACTATTTGTTTTTCTTTTGTGAGAAGATACATAAATACCTTAATAGAACATTTTGCAAAAATGGTAGATCATCTTGAAAATTTTGATTTGATTTTGATAGACAGCTGTCGTCAATAGTTACGACTTCTTCATTTTGAAAAAACAACAGAATCGACACCAAAACGTTCTTGAAATCAAAATTAAACCTTTTATATCAATACTAGATGACCCGCGCGCGACTTCGTCCGCGCGTAGTTTGAAAACATCCCCGAAGCGGCGTGCAGACAACAAATTAAACATCAACAACCACCCCGTGAAATGACTTTTGAAACAACACCACACTCAAGTTTTTCAATTTAGAGGTCACATTTTACCCTTTATTTCCTGAAAATATTTTAATCTTAACAACGACACTGTGAAACGACCTTTGAAACGACACCGAACTCAAGTTTTTCAGTTTAGGGGTCTCATTTAACCTTGAGATCCTGAAAATATTTGAATCTCAACAACGACACCGTGAAACGACCTTTGAAACGACAACATACTCAAGTTATTAAATTTAGGAGTCCCATTTTAACCTTGAGGTACTGAAAATATTTTAATCTTAAAAACGACACCGTGAAACGACCTTTGAAACAACACCATACTCAAGTTTTTCAATTTAGGGGTCTCATTTTAACCCTGAGTTCCTTTAAATATTTTGATCTCATCAATGACACCGTGAAACGACCTTTGAAACGACACCACACTCATGTTTTACAATTTAGGGGTCCCATTTTTACCCTGAGCTCCAGAAAATATTTTGATTTCAATAAATACATCGTGAAACGACCTTGGAAACGACACCATACTCAAGTTTTTCAATTTAGGGGTCCCATTTGAACCTTGAGGTCCTGAAAATATGTTGATCTCAATGACTATACTGTGAAACTAACTTTTAAATCGTCAAAATACGCTGAAATCTGGCTAAAACGTAAAGTGTATTTATTTACAAACAAAACGTTCCCGTGGCTTTTTTCAGCAAAATTTCAGGTACTGCTGAAACACATTTTTTCTATTTTTATATAAGGAATCTACCTGTGAATTTTCAAGGTTTCCAACGGTTTCCAAAATACGAAGCATTTTAGTTTTACATTAAAAGCCGTTTTGGACCTCTTACAGGGTGAATTTTCCAAAATCCTTTCTTAGTACCCCCTACACCCAAAAATGAGTACATCCTTCAAATTTCATGTATTTAGGTCCAGCGGTTTAGGCTGTGCGCTGCAAAACGCAAAGTGTATACATTAAAAGCCCTTTATGGACCCCTAAGGGAGCGAATTTTCCAAATTCCTTTTTAAGTACACTTTTACACCCTAAAAGGACAACACTCTCCAAATTTCAAGTCTCTACGACCAGGGGTTTAGGCTGTGCGTTGTAAAAACTAAAGTTTTTTTTATTTTTTTACAAAGAAATGTTCCCCTGCCTTTTTTCAGGAAAATTTCAGGTATCGCTGAAACAAGTGTTTGCTAGTTTTATTTGAGGAATCTCCTTGTAAAATTTCATGATTCTACTACTAACGGTTTCCGAAATACAGAGCATTTTTGTTTTACGTTAGAACCCCATTTTGAACGCCTTAGCATGCTAATTTTCAAAATTCCTTTCTTAGAACAACCCTACGCATCGAGACAAACACACCCTCCAAATTTCAAGTCTCTACGTCCTGCGGTTTAGGCTGTGCGTTGGACCTCGTTCAGTCAGTCAGTCAGTCAGGACAAAGCCTTTTATATATTAGATTATCGCATACGACCTCCTTGCGCTATGAATTAGTACTAGATAGCGCCATCTGCTGCAACTATTATGAACTAAAAAATACGGTAGGTGCCGCTGCCACAGTTTTGTAAAGTTGTGCCGCTGTGCCATTCGGGTTTACAAATTAAGAAGCAGTAGTTAGGTATTTAGTCATTACAATAAAGTTGAGATGGCGCTGTTAAACAGAATTATCCATTTTCCATTCCCTTTCCGCCATTTTCGAAAATAGACGTCATCTACTTTTATATTATTTATTTTGTTCCTATTGTTTTTATAGTTATTTTTGTGTTATTTTGGTGGAATTTTAACCAATGTACCTCATTTAAAGAGCACATATGTAGTATAATGAAATGGAAGTGAATTGCGTGACTTTTCAAATTGATGTCTTGCACAGTTTTAGTAAAACGGCCACCGTTTTACTAAAACATGACTTGACTGTGACTTTGACGACTTGGACGGAGTGTATAGTTGCAAAATATGTTGAAAATACAATAAAGTGAAAATACAAATAGGTACCTAAGTAGGTGCCAATTTTATAGAAAAAAAAACTGTGCCGCTTCATTCGGGTGTACCTACTAAATTAGGTATTTAGTCATTAAAATAACTGCGAGATGGCGCTGTAAAACAAATTATTTCCTTAGAGCGACTATTTCAGTTTCTTTACAAGAGTTGAGATAATCAGCAATTTATTCATTCAGCTAGGATTTTCAACTCTATTTCTTTTACTTAAATTAAATATCAAAATGAATGTTTTTATTTTTTATTAAGTACCTACCTTATTTGATTTTACCTATTGAGTTATTCCTGTCATCATAACTAGGTAGGTACCTAGATACCTACCTTCTCGTAGGGACCTACTAGTTCTTCCTACTAGTACAGACAGACCGTTCACCGTAAGATGTCCCCTGCATTGGTTGAGTGCCAAACAAGGCACTTATCTACATCTTACGGTGAATGGTCTGTAGTAGGTACCTATCTAATCTATTCAACCAGTAGGTAAGTAGGTTCGTAGGAACCTATTCGTTAAATAGGTAATAATGAGCAGTGATGAGCAAAAAAAACGAAAAAAATTGAATTTCGCGCCATTAGCGAAAGCGACCACCTTATGTAGGATATAGGCTTCGACCAAAGTAAAATTATGTAGGTACCTACCTACCTGCAAGATAAGTAGGTAGGTAGGTACCTACCACCTATACCAAATCATTATCACAGACTACTAGGATGCTATGATCACAAAACAGATGTTGCTAGGTCGTCGTGGTTAAATTTTATGTGCATTGTGCATTCCTATCTAATCAAATACCATTCTACCGAGCCTCCGCCCACCAGGATCCTTCGTTTTGGTCGGATTACTCGTTACTCGTCATGTCATCATGGTGAGTATGGTGACTTGAACGTAGCCTACCTACCGCCATCACCATTTCGTCGAGAGACGCCAAAAAGAGAAACACGTTGTTGCCAACCCATTCCCTCTCATTGTATTCCATACTTGGTTTTCGTTTTACTTTTCGAACTTTTAGTAAAGGGAGGTTTTATCGATGTTTGGTTCATCGATATCGATGTAGGTACCTAATCCATGGTAGGGCCTATTTATTTTTCACAATAGTGTTGTTATTTGTGACATTTTGGAACCTAAGTACTTAATTATTCCCCCGAATAGGGGATTCCTCCCGGATTACATCGATATCGATGAACCTAGAGGTATACCTATAGGCATAGCAACCATTTAGACGTCATAATCATTATGAATAAATAATAACCCATCACGCGGGTACCATAAAAAACGACCGTAGCAATGTTGGCTACCCTTGCTCCTTAAAACACTAAATTATCGCAGCACGTTCCACTCGCCAGACACTTCAGTTACAATATTGACTTCCCTCCCTACTACCTACAAACACAGAATTGTCGTGGCTCGCTTCGCTCACCAGTAACTTCTGTTGCAGCGCTGGTACCTACCAATGTAGGTAGTACCTATAGCTTAAATTGCACTTTAAAGGTAATTATTGTATTGTTTCTCTTCCTAAAAAGCGGCCAAGTGCGAGTCAGACTCGCCCATGAAGGGTTCCGTAGCAGCAAGTAACATAATATAAAAGTTCTTGTATGGATACATAAAAAAAACTACTTACTAGATCTCGTTCAAACCAATTTCCGTTGGAAGTTTACATGGTAATGTACATCATTTTTTTTTTTAGTTTTTTTATCTCTTATTTTAGAAGTTACGGGGGGACACACACACATTTTACCACTTTGGAAGTGTCTCTCGCGCAAACTATTCAGTTTAGACAAAAATGATATTAGAAACCTCAATATCATTTTTGAAGACCTAGGTACCCATAGATACAACACACGTAAGAGTTTGATGATTTTTTTTTTGTAGAGTTTCGGTTCTAAGTATGGGGAACCCCAAAAATTTATTGTTTTTTTTTCTATTTTTGTGTGAAAATCTTAATGCGGTTCACAGAATTTATCTACTTACCAAGTTTCAACAGCATAGCTCTTATAGTTTCGGAAAAGAGTGGCTGTGACATACACGGACAGACAGACAGACAGACAGACAGACATAACGAATCTAAGGGTTCCGTAATTTGGTTAAGGAACCCTAAAAACAAGCTTTAGGTTACCCTGGGTGCTCATGATCTTAGCTACGGCACTGCACACACATTTCTGATCAAGGAAAAAAGGAAACCAAATAATACATGGAGCAGATCGTGAGAGGAGTAGGACACTATGAATAGGTATTTTCATTTGACCTTAGAGCATTGCAGGCCTCCGCATTTGACACACTAAAACCAGTGCCGTAAATAGGGCGGTGCCATCGGTGCCCAGGCACAGGACGTAGACCCTGGGGGGCGCAAGATTGGCCAGACCAGGCAGGACTATTTTTTTTGGTTTGCTCCTGATAAGTTCCTGCAAATTTTAACCAGGATCTTATTCCCAATACAAGATGTTATATGTCATATGTTCTGATAGAGGATATTTTGATTACTGCAGTCTCCTCGAGGTAAAACAACAAAATGTTTTGCGGCTAGCTCCGCTTGCCATTATAGGTATACCTATTCTGATAATGGATACCTTTATACTGCTCTCTCCACGAGCTAAATATAAAAAAAAAATGCGTTTTTTCCGGTCAAGCAATAAAATAAATAAAAAAATCCTGTCTAGTGGTTACCTACCTACTATCCAAACAAATGTAGTCAATGGTCAAAAACATCGAACCAAACTTTTAATAATAATAATATAAACGTTTATTTCAGACCAGAAATCCATACCTATTGGGTTAGTAAGTTAGTAACACAAACCAACACATTTGCCTGCACCCTGCACCTCAGAACATCGACAATTTGAGTGTAACGCGCAGCCCTACCTCGCGCCAGGCGTCGCTCGGACGGCCGTCGCGAGCTGCCTGCATGATGTCATTCAAGCACACACTCACACATCGCTCTCCGTGTGACTCGGTCGCCTTTACCCGCGTGTTTACATTCAGTACACAGTGACTTCACGGCTAACCCGTGCCTGTGCTTTAATTTATTTTAGTTGTTAGATAGTTTTATTATCCATGATGGCCAACAATCGTGCTGCTAAATCCGGATTTGCCGCCGAAGCTCAGAGAAAGGTAAGTAACACTTAATCTTAACTTGCACAGTGCATTCAAGTTACCGGCGGGTTTTAGACAAGCACGCTTGCTACCTATCTACCTAGGTAGGTACCTACCTAGTTACACAGATGGGAGTTGTTTTCGACAAAACTCGTAGACTATCGATCCATAGAGGCTGTGGTCCAGAATTGTGTTAGGAGGGTCAAAGCCATGACCTACATTCGAGATAATGTGCTTGGCGCCTGAGAGACGATACCGAAAGGAAGTTTTGAGGGTAGGATCAATGTTGACATGAAGTTGATTGCTTGGTAGGTACCTACCTACTACCTACCTACCCAACGTTTACGAAGCGAACCTTTTTAATTTTCCTAACTTTAGCTAAATTAAAAATACTAACTTACTTACTTGATTTCAGTTTTACATGATATGGAAAATGTAGACCTACGAAGCTGAGGCGTTTCATAGAATCGATAAAATAAATATAAGTACCTATAGGTAGTAAATAAGTTACAACGCACGATAAGGATAGTACCAAAACGCCAGGTGTATCCTATTGGCCTCAAACAGGTTCGGCCGCCCAAAAAACGCGTGCCCGCTTAAAAAAGTTAGTTAGGTACAAGTTAGCTACACCGATCTGCCTACCAACGGCTTTGCGAATTTGATTATTTATATGAATCATCTAGTATGAATACAGTTAAAACATAAATTCACAAAACAACGACTCAACATACAATCTACCTACCTATTACAGAAATTAACAGATTGTCGCAAAAAGAGGCGAGTTCCCAACCTGACGTTTTATAATTTACCATCAGAAGGTATTATTTGACTTGATTTGAGTAAACAAGGATAAGTTACCTTTATTTCCTCCAACCATTTATCAATGTAATTTTATTTATTTTCCTGCTACCTTTATTGATAATATTAAGTAATACTTACTTACACAATGGGAAATAAATCCAGAGAAGAACTAAGTAGGTAAGGTAGGTAGGTACCTATTTGTTCTTCTCAGTAGAAACTTAGAAAAAGCCATATGGATTGCCAATTTTCACAAATATTTACAGAAAGTATTAGGCATCATAATATAAACCAATAGACTAGGTATATGGCATTGCATACCTAAGTCTGTGTTGCTTACATTTCAAAGAAATTTCATATCAGGTAGAACATAAATGTAAATGGTATGGTATAACCCCAAGTAGTGTGACTTGGATGCGTCGTGTTTGCGTTGCGTTGGCGCAAGGTTATAGAATAGATTAATCATTATCTTCAAATGGAAATATGCTAATTATGAAAATGGCACTACGTATGTATCTACATACAAATATATTTCTTCGCAATGTAGTCAATAATCACGTTTCGTAAAAGAGGAATTAATATTCAAAACGATCAGGTAAATGAGGGTTACAGACACACATATTGGGGTGATACACTTCAAATCAGCCATTTCGGAATGTGTCATTGGAAGCTGAAACAATATTTATTTTTCAGAGTATAAGCAGGTCACGTAAATTAATTAATTGGTTAGATATGTATTGCGACAAGTGCTAACAGTTTGCGTAACAGCTTTAAATAACTATGATTTCACAATAAGTTACTTGGTAAGCGTTTGGAGATTTATATACAAATACGAGTAGGTACTAAGTTACAATGACACATTTGTTATGATAGTACCATAGAAAACGTATTTATTCATATGATAGTACTTATGTTTTATTAATGATTAATTTTTTTAGGAAAATATGAATGTATAAACAGGTCAAACCACCATTAAACAGAGGTCCACCAAATGATGCTGATTGGTTTTACCTCAATTTTTTGAAGGGATATCCTTCAGTAATATTTTCATTTTGTTAACTTCCAACTGCCAACTGTTGATGACAATTTTAATAGAATTTTGAGCTTCATGTGGTTTAAACAAAATAAGATAAAAGCACAGTTGAGCTAGGAGCTTAAAAAATATAAAATAACCGTGGAACCAGAAGATTACTAGATAACCCTAGTAAATTCAAACTCAATTGGCAACTCAGAAAAACAGTAGGTAAATTACATACAAAATATTTATTAGATGTAACCCAACGGTATTATAAAAAACTAAATCATCAGGTTAATTTCTTCCAGCTAGCTGCGTAAGATGTAGGTCAAGGAGAATCAGTCAATCGAGCTTTTACAACCGGTTCTACGTTAAATATTTTTTAACTCGAGGTGCATGCAAGTCACCGTATTTATGAGGACGATGCACTTTGTACGTACCTCAATACCGAAATATAAGTAAGTAATCAAACGAGAACGGTTTTCCACGAGTTAACTAAGTATAGGTAGTATTGTAATTATGTGACACTTTGAACGTTTTCAGCGAATATGCTGATAAACAGTTGTTTATTTTGTGAACATTCGTAATTTAATTAAGTACCTAATACCGAATTATGATTCGTCAAACTGAATGATGTGTCCTATTTGGATGAATAATCACTTACATTTGTTGGAATTTAAGATTGTTTTTTGAATACAAAATAATAGTACCTATGGTATTTAATTTAACCATGTTGATGATGGTTGGAAAATTAGTCATGGTCTGTTAGGTCTATGATCGTATACCGAAGACAAGCTACAGATGTTCAATCCGCTTGTAATAATTTATTTTAACCAGACTGTGACTCATATAAGGCTCGGTTCTGTTACAACACCAGACCTTACCTTATAAGGTATGGCCTTTACGCTTTACGCAGGCAGGGTTCATTTATATGGCCTAAATACTGGCCATATGTTCGAGATTGACGTGTGACCAAATTTCTCTTTGATGTTTCGTAGTAAGCAATGAAATATTGTTTCTATATAAGGAACGAATTTTAATTTCATTCTTGAATTATGAAAGTAGCAAGCAAAATTTATGAAATTTGATTCTCGCGTTACCACCTGTGTGGCCTAGTTTGAAATACGATACGTCCTAATGTTATTGTTCTATTGTTCAGCGGTCAACTAGTACATTGGTGACACCTCTACATCAACTAGGTTGTCAAATTCCTGACTAAAATCTGTCTATTTTCTCTCTTTGTTATACATAACAACTTTATAAGCTAAAGTTCACCAAACCTACATATAAAATGACGGTAGACGGCCGTTAAGCGTAAAAATTTAGTTTTAACAATATTATTATACATTATCTGTCTGATTACGACAGATAGAAGATGAGATGATGAGTAGCTAGGTGATTACTAACCTAACCTAACCAGTATTCTATGTTGGCAAACGTGTGCCTTAAATGTATACAATTTGACTTCAACCATATACATTTTTGAGATGTTATACTTCTAAATTTATTTCTTTGGTCGCAGCTTCTAAATAAAGAAGAAAGAAAAAACATTTATTTGTGTCAGCAAACAATATTCCACACAAAATGACACACACATACACAGAAACAAAGAAAAATAAAACTAATTTGTGCCTCTTAGTACCAGCCACGCATCACTGATGACACAAATTGGCACCCAGCTCAGCATTTGTTGTGTTGTAGCAACACAACGCTGATCTTCCGCTGAAACCATCTAAGTGAAAAACACGGATGTCTGCTTCACAATAAATAATCCTTCTGTTCCTAGACCTTTGTATCCCACAATTCCCACACCCACTGCTTGGTGGGACATTATAGAATAGATGGCCTCAATCAATATTATACTATACATGAACCTATGTAACAACAACATGTTGTTTGGTACCTACTCCACCAGTTTAATATTCTCGAATTCCATTTGTATGTTTTTTATTCGTCCCAGGGCCCCAGCTTTCGATGGGGTCAATCTAGAACAACCTGAGTTAGTCTTCTTTATTTTTTGCCAGTCTCCTACCTATATCCTGTGCGTTCTCGTGTATGCTTTCCTTGCGTCTTTTCTTTTAAGATGTCTTCGAGTCATCTCCTGTTGGATGACATGCATTTCTTCGGTCCGACATCGGCCAAACATGTTGAACATCCTTTCTTTAATATCGTAATCCAACTACTTCACAAGGAATGTAGTAAACCAACAATGGTAGTTAGTCACATTTATTTCTCATACCTACGTACTCGACTTGCAACAGGTAAAAATCACCCACGATTTCGAGTATCCATAACTCGTTGAGTTGCATTGACCGTGCTAAGACGACCTCGTTCTGACCCCATTCCCGATTCCATTGCGTTGAGCCTTTGTGGACGAGTCTGTATGAGGCAGCTCGTTTTTTTATACACTTTACCTTAGAACAAAGTCATTTGCTTCATAAGACAGGGTCGTATCATAGTGGCAATACATTATAAGTAGGTATTTCATTCATTTTCCTACCTCCCATGTTGACAAATCTCTAACTGATGTTAAATGAAAATGCATAGAGTCGTCTGCGCTACATTATACAGGCTTCTCTGTTACTCTAATGCGAGCTGTTTGAATACTATTACTAACTCTATTCTAATAAAATGCTTAGTATCTGTAGCAATGAGTTTAACGAGTCTACCAATAAAGACTTCTCACGATATTCAATCGAAACCTTCTCGTGTTTTAAGAAGCAGATCTGACGTAACGCCGCCAGTGCCTCAATACGTTGACATTGAATCATAGTTATTTATGGCTTCAACCGTTTTTTTGTTGCTGACCCGTGTATGGATACGGACGAACAGAGATTAGCCGTGAGTGAATGAACGCTTTGATATAATTAAACGACTATTGATATTCGCAATCTCACAACGACCTTCTTTAACATCTGGTGTTAATTTGTTGCCCTTAATTGGATAGAGGGAAAATCATTAATGCTTAGGTACATTTGTGTTATCAAACTAACAATTTTTGTTGTTTTCATACTAACAATTAATTTAAACTAACGATCTGTTTTAGTTAGATAACTTTAATGAGGAATATTGAAAATAATTTGCATATCAAATACATTTTGCGTGAGCGAAAGTTTAATTTCCATATAGAAATCTAGAATATTATTATGCCTGCATCGATCGAAAGTTGAACTTTTTCTAGTGCCTTAAATAGTTTGTTGAATCTTAGAAGAAACAACTTCCTTTGCCTTCTAAGACAAATTGGATAAACATTAGAATAACAATGAAAGGTTGTGCATGGTTGTGTGTGCGTAGACACACGTCGTTATCAGTACGTCCCATCCACAAACTAAGTAATTGAAATTCTCGATCAGTCGGCTCACCTATTCTTTAATCATGGGACGTGACGGTTTCTAGAAGTTTCTGGAATGGAAAACCATTTTCACTATCGTAATAGAGGAGTCTTTAAATTATTCTTGTTAGCCTTGTAAGGCTGTCTGCATCTGACTACGTCAGAACAAACAAGACATCTACTAGATAGTTTATTTAGGAATCTACCAAAAAGTGGTTTTTTTCTTAGTGGTTACAAACTAAAATGGAATTCGTTACCAAAAATTGGACCTTGTTTTTTCTGTTGCATAGACTCGACTTTAGCGAAATCTGAGTCACGGTTGAATCCTTTTCTCATGACGTCAGCCTGCCTGCTTGCGTACGTGTCTGTTGGTAGAGTCTTTAATGTCTTCAAAAACTCTTATTGAATCAGCTTTTAATCAAAATATTGTGCTGCTACAATTACTTGATAATAATATATGCCTACGTTGCATCTTTGTTATATTGGTAACCTGTTACAGAGTATTTAATATGCATGGTATGCATTGTGGTCAATTAGTACCTACTGGTCCTTTTGAGCTAGTAGGTAAATAGAACATGCATCAGGGACATCCTAGAGCACGTGGTGGCAAGCGACCTACTGTTGGTTTCATTTTAGTCACGGGAAGGAACTAAGTAAGTATGTAGGTACCGTTCTTAACGTACATGTAGGTATTTGCTTTCTTAGCGTCCGGTACGTGACCGGCGCAAGTAAGAACCTACCTACTTCATCTATTACAAAAAAATATAAGCAGTTTCATAATAATTAGCAAACGTTACACAAAAGGAATGATGTCATTTTTATACAGAGGAATTCTTAGCAGTTCGTAATACTTCATTATTCAGACTAATTTCTAAATAATGTTGCGTCGTCATTAGGTACCTACTAAATGCAAAGAATTTTAGTATTTTTAAGAACTTAATAGTACTTATTCTTCCCTGTTTTATAAATTGATCTAGGGTACTCAAATAAGTAAGTTGGTAGCTGGTAGACCTACCTAATCTACCTGTTTATGATGAAACTAAACAGTGCACCAAAGTGTAATCCAACTTATAAATTCGGATATCTATGTACCTCCACATAGATATCATGAATTTATAAGTTAAAGATTTTGATCCAAGTGAATCTTTATAAAAGCATGAGTAGGTATTATACAAATCCGAATACAAAATTATTTATTTGGAACAAAAACATGGGTGTATGAAACATATTTATTGAGACCGATAATAAACGTAGAAGTTTTTTAAATATGTGTGAATATTAACGCCCTCCTCCGAATTGACAATTTCACCAATTAGTACAGGCAAATTAGGTGTTTTTTAGCAAAAGTGTGGAAGTAATTAGATGTAGTCACAAAACCTTTTCTAATTGTTTTGTTTGGCTTGAAAATCACCTCTAATATAACTTTCAGCAAATTCACCCCCCCCGGAACAGGGTGAAATAGGGTGAAAACCTTATAATACCCGTAACTTAATGGGGAAAATAGATGTAGTCGGTGCAATTTGGCATACAGTTAAGACCGTTATGATCTACATTTGCACCCAGTATTTTTTTAATCCGACTTACGGAACATACGAAAAAAAAAACATTTCTAAAAAAAACTTTTTTTGTGTATTGCGGCTCGGGGGAAATTGAAGTAGTCTGTGAAAATTGACAGAATTACCAGAAAAATGGGCCAATTAAATTACCAGGTTTGCACCTGGGTACCTCACACGGAAGTCACTTTTTCCATATTTTATTGTCGCTCTACTTCGGGGAAACTTCAGGCAATTCTGGAATTTCACTTAAACTTATTCATTTGATTATTACTACATTCGCCGGCCATTTAATACTGGAATTTATGTACGGAACATGCATTTTTTAAGTATTATATATGTAAGTTCGGTGCGGTGCTACGAAACTAATATATATACTGTGGCGCTACACTGCTAACACTGTCCCCCGACCGCGGGGTGCATCCGTATTGATCCCAGAAAATCATCCCACGAGCTGAAAGTAATAAATAATAATTATTCCGGATTCATACAATTAATATTCATTTCATTTTTAAAGTCCGCATTTATCCCACCTAGAAATACCTACATCTAAAACGAGTGAAAGTAACGTCAGCAAAAAAATATGTTATTATGGAACATCTATTTATTTCATAACATTGTTGGTATAAAATAATCAACAAAGTAATAATATATACAGTGTGTCCCAAAAAGTATTGTCAAGCCGAAGTCCAAAGAAAGGTTACCCCCAGAGATACCAGAATCACCCCCATTTCGCGATTTTTAGTAGTTTTAGAGTTATGTGTTTTTAAGACAATCGGAGCTCTTACACTTTTTTGGCCATTGTGACTTGATTCGTTGAGGTAGAGCCTTTTTTTTGTTGTTGTTAATAAGCGAAATACTAGGGCTACCTTTCCTGATAGCATTTACATCAATAGCACCTACTATTGCATTAAAATAAAAATAATAATATGAAGATATTTTTTTTTTTGCCTTAACTCTTACTTTCAATGAACGTTTAAAAAACAAAGTCACATAATCTTTTTCATCCAAACCTATCTTAAAAATATGGCTGATGTGTCAGCTATTAGTCATGTAACCTTGTTCCAGATTCTTGCACAGGATCATAAAAACACTCAATTTAATAAAAGATAGTTCAAAAAAGCGTTTTTGAAAATGTTCTGCAAGTCGGAATTAAAAAGAAATCTGACAGTCTGAAGATTGTATTACACATAAGCAATAGTAAAACAACCCATCTTTGTTGTTCAAGAACATTATTTTCTACCTACGAGGCAGAAACCTGCGACAGATGGTGGGCCCATTCCAACTGCCAGATCGCCTAAATGGCGAGTCATACTTGAACTTTTTAAGAGAAGATGTAAATGGATAATCCACAGACATAATTTTACTAACACGCCGAAACATGATTTTTTAAAACGACGGCGCACCATGTCTCTTGGCGTCAAAAGTTAGACAATATCTTAATGACAGGTTTTTATTAATAGTACTTAGAATGACTGAACAATCAGATGGTCCACCTGATGATAAGCGGTACTCTCTTCCTATGAACAGTGCATTATCACATAGGTCACGACCTCCTAGGACGCGCCCTATGTGACATTGCACTGAGACATAAAGATGAAAAGTCTCATGTGACTGTAATTTTACCGGCACCCATACCCTTCAAACCGGAACACAGCAATGCGCGCACTACTGCTTTGCGGCAGAAATAGGTATGGCGTTAGAACTTTCCCGAACGAAGTATGTCACCAAAAAGCTACTAACAAAATGTGATACTTGGTGATAAATGGATTGGCCGAGGCGGGCCTATCGCATGGCCCCCACGATCTCTCGACTTAAACCCCATTGACTTTTTTGTTTGGGGATTAATTGTTTACTCTCGAAAGTGCCGAAATGTGGAAGAATTGCGAAGAAGGTTGACCCAGGCAGAAGCAACAGTTCAAAAGCAACAGAATCGCTTTTCTACGCTTTAAAGATATTTTTTTTAGACGATGCTGATTATGTATTGAGCAAGAAGGTCGCCATTTCGAAAATTTATTGTGATGATTCACTGAATACATGCAATGGCTGAAAGTTATTATTTAGTTTTATTTACGATTTCACTTAATCTTAAAAACCAGAATTTCACATTCAACTGTTTAAATTGAATATCATGAATGATCCCGTAAAAGAATCTCAATCAAATTTACAAAATAAATAGCTGACATAATAACCTAGTTTTTAAGATAGGTTTGGATGAAAAAGTTTATGTGACTTTATTTTTAAAATGTCCTTAGAATGTAAGGGACTAAACAGAATTTTTAATTTTTCCATATTTTTAATTTTATTTCAATGCAATGGTTCGTGCTGTGGATGTAAATGCTTTTTTTTTGTTACTGTTTCGATTACTTTAAAAACCGATATCTGAGGTTTACTGTCATAACAAACAAAAATAAGTATCTTAAATAAGTTGCTCTTAAAAAAAAGTGGAAGTCATTTTTTAAATATTTTTTCCGGAAAATCACGGACTAGTGTAGAAATCATTTCAGAGAATCAGAATTTTACAATTATTTATAACATAAGCTTTTATATAACATCAATATCCTATACAACGAGCAAAGATTCGTATATAATATAAATATTTGTAATGGCACAAGAGGCAATTGAGATTACAAAATACAGAAATTTCAATAGAGAAGATAGTTTTCAATTATCTGGAGTATGGAAGCCTGTGGTGAGAATGTGTAAGAATCAAAAAAGTGTGGTACCTGCTACGCGACCGGATACCGATAGTGTTGTGTGTCGAGTTGGGGTGAAGTTTGACAATGAAACCGATGGCAGTGGTATCGTTCATAATAAAAGAGTGAGAAAGAGGGTAGACTGATATATCTGCCAATAACATCTACTCGCAAAGACATTAGTTAGTTCTCCCGTGATCAGATACGATTAGAATACGATTTAAAAATATTTTTTATTGCACTTAATCCAACCTAATACCGAATTTGTGCAATTTATAAATAAAATGTGTAATTTCTAAATAAATAACGAAATTCCGATATTAATATCGGAATGCCAATATTAATATCGGAATGCCAATATTGAGATTTAATATCGGAAATCAGTATAGGAATTGAAAACCTTCCGATATTACACGCCCTAAACGTGACAAACAAGCAGACGGCCCGCCTGATGTAAAGCAGTCACCGCCGCCTATGGACAACACCCACGGTATTGCAAACGCGCTGCCTACCATTAAGAGCCCTATTGATATTTCTCTTGAATTTACCCATATTGCATAATTTATAAATATTTGTACTATCAGCAGATATTTGTTCAGGATGTTAATAATGTTATGTTATATGTTTTCGTTGGGTATTTTCTATGTATAATAAAACATATCTATCTATGTAATGTATTGTATTAAAGTATATCAGTTATCTAGAACCTAACACAAGCTCTGCTTAGCTTGGGGCTAGATAATGTTGTGTGAACTGCCCAGCATTATTTATTTATTAAATATTTATTTATGATGGTGACAGCGAGCTGATCTGATGGTGGAGACGGAAGGTGGACAATGGAACTCCTCAATGGATGATAGTAGATTACTGGAAAAACTCTAGAGGTTATTTATTTTTACTTCTTTGCTTATATCCCAAAAGTTACAACGTCTAAAATAAAATTAAAACTAGTTTTGAAACGTCTATGATTGTTTCACTTTTTACCCTTTCTTTGGCCCCAATATCTTCTACAACCCCCGAACCAATTTAGCTCATAACCTTATACAAATTGTACTAATACTATATACCCATCTACCAAATTGTATAAAGAATACTAGTTTTATAAAGAATATATCAACAGTTCGCAAGTTATCTTCAGAAAAACATGCAAACATACGAACGCCAATTATTAATAATTTGCATCCAACAAAAATATATGAAAATGATAGTAAGGCATTTTTCTGTCTGACCGTACTAATATCCATTGTTAAAGGCCGTGGCGTGGTATGAATCCGGACAATATTTTTCGATTAATAAGGACAAATATACAATTTTATTATTCGTGGGATGAATACGGCCTACATTTTGGTATGAATCTGCACCCCACCCACGCCGTTGATTTCTTATTAAGATATATTATTAAGAAGTACTTCCGGTACGAAATTTGTGTTTTTTTTAAGTGCGAATGTGGTAAACTGATAGTATATACCATAATAAAATTTGCACGACTACATAAGTTTCCCCCGAAGTACAATTTACAAAAAACGAAAAAAAACTATGTTCCGTAATTCGCTGAGGTGTGCAAAACTAATAAAGTATTTATAATACTTATAGAAACCTTATGTAAGTTTGCACCGAGTACATAAATTTCCCCCGAGCCGCAAACTAAAAAAAACAAATTCACAGTGTTTCCCACTATGCACGTAGTTTTAATTAAAATACATGACGCACTAAGACTTTCTCTATAAGTAATTGAACCTGCACTTAACACTATTTTGTTTTTTCAAAAGTTACAATTTTTCAAAGTTTGTACCTAATATTTAAAAGCCTTCCGTATGCGCCAGAAACGGTGCAAACCTGGGATAAGCTTCTATTCGTGTCATCTATCGATTCCATAAGAATCCACGACTACTCGACTTAGGGCCACACTTTTTGCTAATTTGCCTGTACTAAATAGTGTAAGGTAAAGAAACAAAACTAAGTAATAATAATAAAAACAGAAAACAAAATATAACACAACGGATAATAACAGTAGGTAGGTACATATAAGTATTTAAAAAGTAGGATTGCGTGAAGTAACCTAATCCATTTCAGTTCTTTTATAAAAGGTTGAATGAAAATAGGCCAGTTGGGAATATACCTACCTAACTGCAAAATTGACCAAACAGTTCTGGCTTCCAACGTAGTGGACAGTATTTTTTAGTTTTTCGACTGATGTGTTCCCACCTCATTTGTTCGTACATATCAAATCGAGTAAATTAATTGGTTCTACAGCGACAGCTATAAAACGAACTGGGTTCGTGGTTTATCTAAGTAGGTAGGTAGAATGGCAATGTTAAACTACTCACTCGCTTTGTTATCAGCGTGACCTTCTGTTCTGCTTCCTATTTCAACGGCTGTTTGTAGAATAGCGAAGCGTATACCTAGTTTACCTACTTTTCCTTAATTATTAATTTACTTTTAACCGTCAAACAACACGATCTGTTTTTTTTTATACTACTTGAATGACGGAACTAGCAGATGGCCCACCTGATGTTAAGCGGTAACCTCTGCCTATGAACAGTGCATTACCTCATAGGTCACGTTCACCTACACGGTGAAATTACAGGCACATGAGACTTTTCATCTTCATGTCTCAGGGTGGCGGGCGCAGTGCAATGCCACATAGGGCGCGTCCTAGGTGGACGTGACCTATGAGGTAAAGCGCTGTTCATAGGCAGAGGTTACCGCTTAACATCAGGTGGGCCATCTGCTTGTTCCGTCACTCAAGTAGTATAAAAAAAACCTAGGACGCACCCTATGTGGCATTGCACTGCGCCCGCCATGCCACCCTGAGACGTAAAGATGAAAAGTCTCATGTACCTACCTGTAATTTCGCCGGCACCCTTACCCTTCAAACCGGAACACAGCAATGCGAACACTACTGCTTTGCGGCAGAAATAGATATGGTGGTAGTACTTAGTAGCCTGCAATGAGTAAAACAGTAATTTCATCCTATTTCAGATCAACAGCAAATACAGCGAGGAACTGGCGCAGGAGTGCTTGGAATGGATTCGCACCATCATCGGCGAGCCTGAGAACGTGTCTGGTGACATGGACAACTTCTACGAGGTCTTGAAGGACGGCACCCTGCTGTGCAAGTGAGCAGTCTTAACTATAACCATAGACTAACTAAACACAATAGACTGCTAATCTCATACAAGAAAACGTGACTCAAAAAAGGTCAATTCCAGGCTATTTCTAGATGGCACTGGCAAAATTCCAGGCTATTTCTAGATGGCGCTGGCAAATTCATTCAATCAGCATTTTAAACCAATTACCTAATCTTTTTAAAAATAAACATTTAAATTTCAAATCTATTTTTTAATTATGAAACTATGGTCGCAAAACATGTTTTATCGATCTATTCGAAATTCATGTAAAAATGATTTCAATCGTTTATAGCAGATTCAAAACAGCGACATCTAGCGTCATTGTAGGCAAACATTCATCGATGCACGTTTTCTTGTATGAGATTAGCAGTCTATTGTGTTTAGTTAGTCTATGCTATAACATGCTAATCAGTTATCACTATCGATATGGTCGGGCCTTAGGGAACGATAGCTTTGAAGCTTATAAAGTGAGTGAGTGAGCTCAATTTGCTTCAGTCGGTCTTTGTGAAGGCAACGACTGACGTATAGACCGTTCACCGTAAGATGGCACCTGTAAATTAAACCCATGTCAGGTGCCAACTTACGGTGAACGGTCCGGCTGGTTCACCGTAAGTTGGCACCTGCCATGGAGTATTTACAGGTGCCATCTTACGGTGAACGAGTCCGACCGTTCACCGTAAGATGGCACCTGCCATGGAGTATTTACAGATGCCATCTTACGGCGAACGAGCTGTAACGTACGTGTGAAAAGTTGTTGTTATAAGGGATTTACACGGCTGTTTCACATCAAGCCCTTGAAAATAGATGGCGCCAGCTCTGTACTTAACTGTCAAAATAAAGTGAAATGTCAAAGTCAACAACGTAGTAAAAGCACAGACAATGCATTTGTTAATTTGGCAACCACATTTGAGTCAGCGCCATCTATTGAGCAAATTTGAACTAATTTTTTTTTAAATTCGGAAATGAAAAGCCCTCATTGTGACGTATTTTTCACTGAAGTTTTGTATGGATAATAAGGCCTGTCCATACTTTTTTATATTCGTCGAAGGTTTAACCGCCAAAATCCAGGATCAAATCTTGAAACTACGTAGGTAATCCACCCCGTCGGGTAACTGACAAAAATATAAATTTATAGCTGAATACCCGTGCATTCAAATCACAATTAAAAAAACTAAAACATTCTCATCCCTTTATACCCCTTTTTATGGGATAATTTTTAAAAATACTGAAATAAGTGTTCAAGTAAGTAGGTAGGCAATCTGTATTTTAAGTCCAATCTTTCATTCCAATTTAAATAATTGAAATTTTAATAATTTCAGTCCAATTTGACGGTGCAAGTTTCAAGCAAAAGGCACCACGCCATAAAAAGTTCCCTTAAGTACCTACAAACTTTAAAATTGCCCCATTGCTCGCTTTTGGTGGTAGTTCGGGGAAAAAATATTAAACCCTTTTAGGATAGGTACTAATTTCTTCCAGTAATAACAGATTCCGCAGCTAGGACAAATCTTAATCCAACGAATCTTACCAGAAACATGTCCGGATTACCTAATGTGCATGCACCAACGTAGTGATTACATATTACACAGTGCATGCACATGCAACATACATACGTAGGTAGGTACCTAGGTACCTACTTCGAGTCGAGAAGCGAGTTTCGAAGTTAGTTTGGAAAGCAGGGATGGCAAACATTTAATCAATATTTGTTAGTAGATAATTTTATAGTGGAATTTGAAAGGGCTTGTAGGCTGCTTTATGCCATTGTGATATAAAATAATAGTACCTACTCAGGTAAATTGTGTGACAAAAAATATTTGACTCGTTATGTAGGTTAGGTACCCAGGTACTTACATTGTGTCGCCTAGAAAATTTCTGTCTATTCTTACCTGCTTACTTAAACCATTATTATTTTGTACTTTTCAGACTGGTAAACGACATCCAGCCCAACACTGTGAAGAAAGTGAACACATCCAAAATGGCGTTCAAATGCATGGAGAACATCAACGCGTTCCTCGAAGCAGCCAAGAATTTGGGCGTGCCTGCGCAGGAGACATTCCAGACTGTGGACCTTTGGGAGCGACAGAATCTCAACTCAGTTGTAATCTGCCTGCAGTCACTCGGCAGAAAGGTGGGTTTTCCTTCCTATCTAGGAAGTAGGTACTTACCTACCTACCTACTTGGGTATTTAATTTTCAACGACGTTGATTGGGTTATATTCTGGGTGTAGATACATTAAAAATAAGTCTTATGTGAAATAAATATTATTCAGTGAACGCTTTTATAAAATGTACATCTGGCTGATGATGATGATGATGAAATTAGTAAGCAGCACCGTGATCTGATCAAAATGAGCTCAAACACGGCTAGTATACTATTAACCATCGAGGAGTTCCGTTGTCCACCTTCCGTTCTCCACCATTAGATCAGCTTGCTGTCACCATAATATTGTATTGTCATCAGAATTTGATAGGTATGCAAAATTTCAGATCAATCGAACGAGGCTAACCGGTTCAAAGCTCTGTTGCAATATTTATCGGACACAATAAAATTTGCAAGAATCAAAGATTGCAAGTTGAATAAAAACTTTTAAAACCAACTCTCCTGCTCAATTTGCTACTAGTTTTTTTGTAGGTGATCGATTATTTTCTAAATAATTATTAGAGCCGTATTTAGGATCACTACTTACTCAGACTTTTGAACAATTACAGGCTGGAAGCCACGGTAAACCATCAATCGGGCCCAAAGAGTCCGAGAAGAACGTAAGGAACTTCTCAGAAGAGCAACTGAGGGCTGGTCAGGGCGTCATCTCCCTCCAATACGGCTCCAACAAGGGGGCTACTCAGAGCGGCATCAACTTCGGCAATACGAGGCATATGTAAACCACAACATTTCAGAATCAATATAAAGGGATGGTTGACCTATTTTCATACACAAACTAAGATAAGTCATTAAAATAACGAATGCATGTTAGATACTGTTTCCTAGAGCAGACAGAATGTACCTACAAGTCAACCTACTAGCTTTTGAGAAACGTTTTAAAATCGTCAATCATCTCTTAACATGGTAATAATAATTGTAGCTCCTATTAAATAACGGTTCTGAAAATAATGATAAAGACTTAAAAGTTGATGGACCATTTTTAATGTTTGAATCTCTTTGGCATTTTATAATAATGACGTCATTCCGGTGACATTCCAAAGTAATATTTTTCTTGTTTTGGTATTCTCAGCTAGTTTATAATTTTTTTGGCTGATGTCTAATTTAAATCAGTCTAGTAATTTGTCTAATTTACAATATTTTATGTATAATATTATATTACCTATTATATTTACCTGATGATGGCGTCCGTGCCATTTTTTCATTAGTTTTCACAAAGTTACATCTTATTATAGAAATAAGTACGAATTTTCAGTTTTATTAACTTGTGTGCCTTTTGACAGCTCCAAGGGAGTAGAAAAAAAAAATTGCTTCTGATTTATTTTCGTACCTAAGTACTTATATCTTTTTTATCAATAACTATTTATTAAAAATGATATTAATGAATCATTCCATATTTAAGTATGTTACATACACTCTGTGATTAATGATTTTGTAATTAATTACATCTTTAATTATATTTTCTTAAATTATGTCTGATGATGCGTAATTTTAGTACTTAAGTGTAATTTTCATATTTCTCGTTTTATGGAAATGCGTAGAATTAAAGATAAAACCGAAATTAAATGCTTTTTAATTACTGCTACCTACTGCCAGAATCTTTTATGAAATAGTTATTTAGGAAATTGAAGTTAGTGGCATACTTATTAGTTATATTTATTTATCACTAGCAGTGCCCCACGGTTTCACCCGCGTAAGTCTCGATCTCGTGGGAATATCGGTATAAAAATGTACCTATGTGTTATTCTAGGAATCCAGTTATCTCCATTCCAAATTTCATGTAAAACCGTCCAGCCATTTCAGCGTGAAGAAGTAACAAACACACTCACACACACACAAACTTTCGCATTTATAATATAAAGTAGGATTATAAATAGGATGTGTATGAACTTGCATTGTAAAACGCATTACTTACCTCGTAAGTCACGTCCACCTATGACACGCCTCTGAGCGAAGAGCAAGGGCTCGTCAATAATTCTTACAGCTCCAAAAGAGGAGCCAACTGGGCCTCGGTTCAAAGGAACCGAGGTCCAGTTGGTATCCAGGTGATCATGCCCAGAGATGACTGCAGTAGTTAGGTACTCTAAGTGGGGCTGGACTTGCGTTTTTCATCAAGCAGATGGCCCGCCTGATGTTAAGTAATACTCTCTGCCTATGAACAGTGCATGTTAATTATTAATGCAGTGCATTAGACTTATAACGGAGCAACCTTTGACCCGAATTGAAATAAGTATAGCTTGGCTGTATTGAGCACACCAAGCTTTTTGGATCCCACCCAACTTGGCCTTATCCTCTAAGTGACTGCAGACCAGGACGTCGCTTGAGATTTCGATCCCCAGGATCCTAATGCTCTTAGATATGGAAATGGGCGTATTCTGGAATTTTGGAGCAAATGTTTTTGTTTTGCGTTATGTTCGCAAACTTGTGTATTGGTAGAGTTGTGCACGTGTGAAACTAGTTATTGCCCTTACCTCAATGTCAGACGCAAATTGCCTTGTTTTTTCTTCTACGACGTAACACGGTATTTTGGCAAGGCTCATGCAAGAAGTTTTGTTCAGTAGGTAAGGTGCTATAGGTACATAAATGATGAATGAATGATCCTGCCAAGACAACCAACATATTGAATAGCGTTGGGGCAGAAAAGAGCCTTGCTACTACTGTAGTCAACGAGGACGCTTCTATACTTCTGCTGGGCAAAAAGCTATCGACCCATTTGCACAAACCCTCGGCAACTTCCATAGAAGACCCCGGTGCCAGACCAGATTGAAGGCTTTCGCTTTATCTAGGCTGATATGCCGCTTTCCTCACGATGTTTTTCTTCGCCGTTTGGTAGTTGTATGAAAGACATACATAACTAGGTACCTACCTAAACCACAATTTTGAAATGGCGGTAAGTGATTATGCCACCTCCAGGTAGGTACACTTTGATTGTAATGTTAGAGACCCGTTTGGGATTCCGACTTTTCTTACGACTAAACTCACAAAAAACTCGTGGTAAAAAATGTTGATGAAACCTGACTATTGTCTCTTTCTATTTTTTTTAATGGTTTCTAATGAATATTCATGACAATTGAGCCAATGTCAAGTACCTAGTAAAAAATGCAAGTAAAAGTCGAGTGAACTGAATCATATTCTTTTTGAAACTACTGACCGTTCACCGTAAGATGGCACCTGCGTTATACTCTTAGTCTAGTCTGTTGGGAATGAGCCAACCATCAAAAAATACTCCATGGCAGGTGCCATCTTATTGATCCACCAACTTATCTGTAGAACCATTTACCTACATTTTTCTATCATGTATGTACAGTGGCAGAACGAAAATGTTCGTCAGTTTTCAAAGAAATCCCCTTAGCTTGTCGCGAGCACTATTACCTTTTCCAACTATACTGCTGAGCAGACTGCTGTATGGAAAATCAAAATTTAATTGTTTATTAACAAAGATCAAAATTGCAAACCTTTAATCAGATGCTTGTTTATGTTTTGATACGAAACCTTTTTTATTGAGTTGGCCAGAAGTTTTGAAATGTAATTCAACAGAGAACTTGTTTAGTATTATTCATTGACAGTGCCTGTCATTTGTCTCCATTATTATTTGCAATAATATCAAAATAGTCTAGATAATTATTCTCATTCTCTATTTGTCGTAATGCTCAGAAGTTTAACAATAAAGCAAAGGGCAGAAATTATTGCTGAACATGAATCTGGCTACAATATTAGCAACATATCGACTCGCCTTAATATTACTAGAGACAATGTAAGGTTCTGGATCAGGAGACATGCCGAGTAGGGGGTTTTAACAGATCATCGTCATACCAATTCTGGACGCCGCCCGCTTCTTACCGGTACACAAAAAGATTTTATGAGAAAAAAATATGAAGAAAACGGTTTCATATCAACAAATAGGTTTGCTCAAATGTTTGAAGTTTGTCCCAGAAAGATCAGAAATGCGTTACACTCTATGGGCCTTCATCAGAGACGACATGTCCAAAAAGTTGCTCTGACGAGAGCTCATAAGGAGGCACGCTTAAGATTTGCTCAAACGTATTTAAACTTCGATTGGAGTACCACTATATTTACGGATGAAAAATGCTTTAAATCTAGCCAACATGGAAGACTTAATTTGTGGAGATATAACGGCACAAAATATACGGAAGAACATGTAGTGCCCAATTTCAATTCTGGACGGATCTCTGCCAACATGTGGGGATGGATGTCATCACATGGTGTAGGCGAGCTCGTTCTCCTTCCATCGAGGGCAAACGCAGAAAACTATCTATCGGTTCTGGAAAAAAGTATGCTACCAACTGTCCGTAACGTATTTCCAGCAGACGAATTGCTGCAGTTCAATTATATCCACGACAATGCCCGCATACACACTGATCGTATTGTGAATGAGTGGTTCAGTCGACATCGGGAGGTTGAGGTTATTCCCTGGCCAGCAAGATCTGCAGATTTAAACCCAATATAGAGAATCTATGGGGTTTAATGGTCCAGCGTTGGGTTAACAACAATGAAAGGACAAAAGAGGCCATAGGAAACCACTGCCAAACCATTTGGGAAGAGACAAGAGGAACGGACCTATGGTCTCGGCTTGTGGGTTCTATGCGGGAGCGATTGCAGAGTGTAATTAACGGAGGTTATACCCGTTATTAAAAATATTAAATACTTAGTTGTTTTTTTTATGATCTGCAGTGTATTATCTGTAATCTGATGAACAGACGGACAGTCAGACCGACCGACGACAGCGTAGGGTTAGCGATATGGTCCCGTTGTTAGCACGCTTTGGGTACGGAACCCTAAAAATCATTACAGTCTATCGGCAACACAGAAAAAAAAATTGTTTGGTGGATTGCTGCTAATATCCGTTGCCATGGTAATTGAAGGTTATTTTCGTAATATTGACAGTTCCGATACAGTACCATGTCGGTAAAACAGTCGATATGAAATACTATGTCGATAAAACAGTACCTATGCTTTTGCATTGAACAATCAAAAATAGGCTCTAAGGTGACGAACATTTTCATACCATCACTGTACATACATTTCATTCGACAGATAATTTGGTGGATCTCTACGGTGAAAGGTCTGTATCATGCCACTAACACTGGAGGAAATCTGTCAGTTAATAGCTAGTTATTATGTTATACACTGTAACATTACAAAATTATTATAAAACTTCTAGAAGCTTCCATACTCACACAAGTAGGTTATTGACAAAAACTAACGGGCAATAGTTACCCACACAGACATCAGCCATCAGTTACATCTCACACATACATAGTGTTTATGATTTAGCTCTCTAGCGGCTATAAAACCCTACGTACGCATGTGCCGCATTCATTCAACTAAAGCAACGCGCTGATTAACCACTACAAACTTAGACTATACGCCCATTCTGGTGAGTTTAATTAAATATACTATACTCTAACTAGCACTGTTTAATCTGATGTACTTCTTATCTAATTTTCACTAGAAACGGGATATTTACCATGATTTTTGAGTTTTATATGTTCCCGATATTTCGGCACAGTTGCATGCGCCATGATCACGGGAGAACTGACTAAAGTATTTGCGAGTAGATGTTATTGGCAGATATATCGATCTACCCTCTTTCTCACTCTTTTATTACGAACGATACCACTACCATCGGTTTCATTGTCACAATTCACACCAACTCGACACACAACACTAACGGTGTCCGGACGCGTAGCAGGTACCACACTTTTTTGATTCTTACACATTCTTACCACAGGCTTCCATACTCCAGATAATTGAAAACCATCTTCTCTATTGAAGTTTCTGTACTTAGTAATCTCAATTGCCTCTTGTACCATTCTCGGTATGTAATGTCGCTCTGTCGAGATTACCTGCGGACTGTGTAGCTCGATCCAATGATTTGAGCCAAATTCCAAAAGGTGTTCTGCTATGGCTGACTTATGTATGTCCCTGTTCTTGACCGCTCGTATGTGCTCCTTAACCCGACACGCTATCGTACGTTTCGTTTGGCCAATGTACGAACTCCCACAGCTACAATCAATTTTATACACCCCTGGCTTTTCAAGTGGAAAACTGTCTTTTGGTGAACGCAAGTAGTGCGATATCTTCTTTAAGGGAGTGAAGATGGTCTTTACGGAAAACTTTTGCAGGACTTTCGCAATTTTGTCCGTCACCCCCTTAACATATGGCAGAAACGCTGGCCTACGTTCTACTCTGCATCTGTGGGGTCTTGGCCTAGTTCGGGATGGTAATGACCGAAGCTTATATCCATTCTTACGCAACACATGCTGGACATGAGCTAGCTCACTTTCAATGTGATTCTCATCACACAGGTCAACTGCTCGGTTGGTGAGAGATGTTACCACTGAATTGAGCTGCCGAGGGTGGTGGTGCGAATCAGCATGAAGATATCGGTCCGTGTGCGTAGGTTTTCTGTAAACAGAGTGGCCTAACCCACCATCTTCTCGGACCTGTACCAATACGTCTAGGAAAGCCAAACGTCGATCACATTCCATCTCATACGTAAACCTCATCTTCGTATGTACTCCATTAAGATGTGCCAAAAGTAGTTCTATTTCTTCATTCCTTCCTTCCAAAATACAGAAAATGTCATCAACATACCTCTTCCACAATTTAATCGGTAAGGGGGCAGTCGAGATAGCCATATTCTCGAAATACTCCATCCAAATATTTGCCACTACGGGAGCAACTGGACTTCCCATAGCTACCCCATCTATTTGGAGATAGTAATTTCCCTTGTATACAAAATAATTTGTGGAGAGTATATGATGCACAAGCTTGGCGTACTCTGCAGGGATGTCATTTTCCTGTATGCTCTTCTCAATCACCTTCATACAGTCAGCTAAGGGGACGTTTCTGGGATTTTTGGGGATTTTCTGTATTTTGGAAGGAAGGAATGAAGAAATAGAACTACTTTTGGCACATCTTAATGGAGTACATACGAAGATGAGGTTTACGTATGAGATGGAATGTGATCGACGTTTGGCTTTCCTAGACGTATTGGTACAGGTCCGAGAAGATGGTGGGTTAGGCCACTCTGTTTACAGAAAACCTACACACACGGACCGATATCTTCATGCTGATTCGCACCACCACCCTCGGCAGCTCAATTCAGTGGTAACATCTCTCACCAACCGAGCAGTTGACCTGTGTGATGAGAATCACATTGAAAGTGAGCTAGCTCATGTCCAGCATGTGTTGCGTAAGAATGGATATAAGCTTCGGTCATTACCATCCCGAACTAGGCCAAGACCCCACAGATGCAGAGTAGAACGTAGGCCAGCGTTTCTGCCATATGTTAAGGGGGTGACGGACAAAATTGCGAAAGTCCTGCAAAAGTTTTCCGTAAAGACCATCTTCACTCCCTTAAAGAAGATATCGCACTACTTGCGTTCACCAAAAGACAGTTTTCCACTTGAAAAGCCAGGGGTGTATAAAATTGATTGTAGCTGTGGGAGTTCGTACATTGGCCAAACGAAACGTACGATAGCGTGTCGGGTTAAGGAGCACATACGAGCGGTCAAGAACAGGGACATACATAAGTCAGCCATAGCAGAACACCTTTTGGAATTTGGCTCAAATCATTGGATCGAGCTACACAGTCCGTAGGTAATCTCGACAGAGCGACATTACATACCGAGAATGGTACAAGAGGCAATTGAGATTACTAAGTACAGAAACTTCAATAGAGAAGATGGTTTTCAATTATCTGGAGTATGGAAGCCTGTGGTAAGAATGTGTAAGAATCAAAAAAGTGTGGTACCTGCTACGCGTCCGGACACCGTTAGTGTTGTGTGTCGAGTTGGTGTGAATTGTGACAATGAAACCGATGGTAGTGGTATCGTTCGTAATAAAAGAGTGAGAAAGAGGGTAGATCGATATATCTGCCAATAACATCTACTCGCAAATACTTTAGTCAGTTCTCCCGTGATCATGGCGCATGCAACTGTGCCGAAATATCGGGAACATATAAAACTCAAAAATCATGGTAAATATCCCGTTTCTAGTGAAAATTATGTACATAACCATGATAGTTTCAAAAGTTACTTCTTATCTTTCTTAAATGTTGTAAACTCTAGCATCAACGTTCACTTAGGGACGTCTGCGTTCGTCTTAAATGTACTCTAAGACACCTACTATGTCTGTTCTTCTGACTAACTAGTTCTTAATCTCTGTTGTAAACCCTACGGTGTAATAAGGTTGAAAGCCACGTACTGCCTACCCCTGCGAGCCACGTCTGCGGCACCTAGAGGCGACTTTCAACCAAGTTACACCAGGGGGAAGAATCAAGCCTGTCACTACAACTACGTGATCTTTACAGGGTCCAACTCTACGGGTCGAACCTTACGGTTGGTGGCTTCACAGCCACCAACCGGACTCACCAGCTACCTGCTGTCTACCAGCTGTCTCCAGCCCTACCTGCTGCTACCAGCCTGCCACGAGCCACCTCACAGACAAGGGGCGCGCTCTTCACCATGACGTCTAGACCACGTGCTTCCAATCTACAGCTCACAGGACAGTACCGTGGAGAGTCCACACCTGTTCTTGGGTTCCGTACTACGCGTGTCCAAGTGTTCTTTTCTACAAGCGTGACCTTTTGAGACCTATTCTACTGCTGAGATTGAGACCCTTGATCAAACCCCGGCCCATAGCCGTCTGGCCTTCTGCCTGCTACTCTGGCCCTCTGCCTGCACTTCTGCCTGCTACTCTGGCCCTCTGCCTGCACTTCTGCCTTCAGCATAACACTAAAGACTCTCGGTGTTACCACAAAAAACATAGACACGCCTTAGACACGTGTTTAACAGTTGTTTAGCAAAAGTGATACTACAAAACCATATTTAACCGTTGTTTAAAGTTAGACATGGCTTAGACGTTGTTTAACTTTAAACAACAACGACCCCCTGTTTAGCACGCGTTTAACCTTCGCCATATTGCTTTCTCAGTACGTAAATTGCAATGGATATCTTCGATTATTTTATGGATAACCATCGTGATCAAGTGTACCGAGTGCGACTCAGTGCGAGTGAACCCTTTCGAATATTACAATGAATTTAACTTCAAAATCGGTACAGGTTCAGTAAAGCTTTCGGAAACAAAATTGTTGACATAGGTAATAAAAGATGAAATTCCGCAAGATTTTCGTGGTACGTGCTTAGATCCTCAAATTCAAGTTGCCTGTGCCTTACGGGACTGGGCCCGCCATCAGGTAGGCGCCCTTTCGTTATTGCCTTTAGTTTTTGTTGTCATTGTTCAGCTTATTTACTGCTAGGTATTTTACTCCATAAAGATCTCCTAAAATCCCAGTATTCCTTAGTCCAAACGATGTTTCGTATCCATTTTCACTTATTTTTCCGTTTATCTGCTACCGGCTTGGTAAAAACATTTTAGAACTATTTTCCCAATCAACTTCAATAAAAACTAACCTCGCCAGACACAGCTGACTGTCATTGAAAAGTACGTTCCGTTCCGTTGTTAAAGTAGGTACAAAAACTTTTTACATTTATGTCTACACCAGCCGTATGGTGGCGTACCAATGGCGAACCTCTTCATTTAATGAAATAGTACTTATTTTCAATTTTGTAACTTAGTTATTCCGTATTTACAACTGTTACAAATAAATTTCGATAGAAAAGAGAAACTCTCAACAAATGAAATCTGCTAGAAATGAAACGATTCTCAGGGTTACCAAGTTAAAAAAAGGATACGTCAATTTAAACAGTGTTTAGCTAACTAGATGATAAACATGTATTTGTGGTAAGAAATTTTAAACACTTGTTTAAGCAGTGTTTATCCCTTAGACACTGTTTAACTAAACACGTGTTAAAACAGTGTTTTATTTATTTTTTGTGGTAACAGGGTCTAAGTTTAACAATCTATTCAGTGATCTTATTGTTAGCATTTTAAGTTTAATATATGTATAAAAATGTCCTAATCGTTTTTCTACCTACCCCTAGCTCCTCTATCAGGTAGGATAGGAACCTAAAACCTAGACTACCTACCTGTCCACGGCTGCACCGTGACAACACGTACGTTCGTCGTTACGATCATCGTTACGATGGTGTTTGCAAAACTCCGACTAGGGCCTCTGAGGGGCAAGTACGAGTTTACACACACCATCGTAACGATGATCGTAACGACGATCGTACGTGTATTGCGTAGTAACTAGCCATTAATCTGTGATGTTTTTGGCGCAGATTAATAGCTAGTTATTATGTTATACACGTCACGTACGATCGACGTTACGATGGTGTTTGCAAAACTCCGACTAGGGCCTCCGGCCACAGATGCCATAAATTATTAAGAAGTGAAGTGAAGAGTCTCCGTCAAGCATGGACCTACCGCCAAGTCATACATAACCCAGGTTGCTTAGAAGTTAGAATGGAAAACCAAGGTCTTTCCACCTTAGGGCAAAATCCACCATTACGAAAATGTACCATATAAAATGTTACACCGGTTAAAACTCAGAACAATAATCATAATAATTGTTTTAGTTATAGTGATACAACTAAAAAACACATTCTATTGAAATAAGATACATGGAAGAAGAAGAAGAAGAAAAACGAAGACCAAGAAGACGTTTCTTTCAATAATGGCGGAATGAAGTCCCCCTTTTTTTAATAGCTTCCTTGGATAGGCCGTTTTCGTTCTACGCCGTAGAGCAAGAACGGGTAAATTGGTCCAATTTACCCAATGATAAGTAACAATAACTTCTTCTTAATTTCTTCTTAAAATGGTTTCTGAGGAATATACATAACAATTACGCCAATGTCAAGTGATGAGTATTAATGAGCCGTTTTCCAAGCTTCCAATAAATTTACATAGATGGCGCTGTTCTGGCCACTAGAAATAATCTTTTGGGTGTCTACCCGCTATTATTTTGCCTTTCCAAAAGAAAAAAAAACTATGTTTGATTGATTTGATTTTTCTGGCCTTAAGCTGTCTGGCTGTCAATCATAACATAACAATAATTGCCAAAAAAAATTGTTTTCGTTGCCAAAATCTATCTCTAACTCTATCTTATTATCTAGTTATTAGATATTTTTCGATAGGTCTTTGATTGTGTATAAAACATGCGCAGGTTCAGTCATGATGACTGCCTATTGAATAACTAAAAAGATGCCGTCACGACGACACAAATACGATCGAAATGCAACTGCGTATTTTGTTGGATTATTCAATGATTTTATTTTGAGATAATGTCTGAATCGCTTGAAGTACTGTCAAATGGATGGGCGATCGACACAACGGCCCCGGTTGACCTCAAGAAGCCGGCTGATAACGAAGTAAGTGGCCCCCTGCGAAGTTGTTTGTCACTGATAATGCGTCCTCTGTGTTGACCTTAGGAGCAGTGTTACTGTTCAGTATTATTCCTACTTTATCTTTTAACGGCTTCTGCAACTCAGGGTGATGTGGCGTCAGTTAACTACGCACGCAACGACTCCAAATGGTAGGTTTTTGCTGGCAGTACTTTTTCTCAGTTACAATTATCAGCAACTGTGTTCACACGCCACTACTCCTTTTTTGTTATACTTAGTTTGTTTCTGTTACCAGAAATCTTCGTATGGAGAACATTGTCCAGGTAAATAAGACATCAGGTTAACGATTTTCCTTCATCGATCAAACTACACAGACGTAAGGATATATTTCATTTGAATTTATCATAATTGCCACAAGATTTCTAAATAGGTATTTTGTTTGTCACAAGAACTTAGGCTGTATTTAGTGCTCGGCCGGCTGGGCACACTCATGATATGCCGCATATCTGTATCTTATAAAATGTATGGATGGCTGTCGGCGAAACTGTAGGTGTTCATATGTTTTCATTGATATATCTAAGTCCATATCTGCACTAACGGTTGATCAAACACTAAATCTAGCCTTGGGATAGGTACCACATTTTCTTTATTATTAAATTTGTCCACACCAAATGTGTTCAAAAGCACTGGATCTAGTGATGTTAATATATTAGTGTTACTATAAAATAAATGAAGATCAATCATATTCAGAAAGTATTAATTGGACTATGGAATATTTACTGAATTAATCTCCAACAACAATAGTCTAGTGGAATAATTATCAAATTGTATAGTACTGTACCTACATATAGGTTCATTACCTAAGATCATAGTGTTATCTCCAAATTCACTATCTGTTTGAATACAAGGTTTCACCAAAAACATGCAGGATGCAAAATTTTGTCAAATTTCTTGATAAAATGATCAGACATGTGATCTAATAGATCATCACCATCACCATCATGAGCCATTAAATGTAAATTTTTAGTCATAGGCCTCTCCCAATTCCTTACACATGAGTTGTACCCAAGATCAGTTTTGTGCATAATACATGTCAGTGTAGAAATAAAACAATTGAATTGATATGAATATAAATAAATAATAAAAAAATAAAAAAAAACTATTTTTTTTATTGAAAATATAAAAATAAATGAAATAACAAATAAAGTGACATTTATTTACCAACATAAAACACTGTAAATAGGTGAGAGAGTAATTGGGAACAAAAAAATAAATAAATTGTGTACTATGCCAATATATGAATGTGTCTGTGCTGTTGTTGAAAAAAAAAGTAATTCCCACGGAATGTTACTTCACTGTTCCTACAAATATTATCTAAAAAGCTAGAAAAAAAAAGTAAAAAATAAACTAAGATCTCCAAACTCTTCTTCTGTCCTTAGTTTTATCCACACTGATACTGTATATATTCTGTGACACTGATACAAAGTTTCATAGTATAACAAGGGAAAAAAAAAGACCACCCAGCTAGTTCCAGTCTGTCGTAATAATATTGAACCAAAATTAATGAAGTTTTGTTTTAGTTTTTGTGTAGGGATACTTGAGTTAGATTTGTAGTCTCAAAATAGAAAATAAATACCTAGTACCTAAGTACCTATTTCAGTGCAAATCACTCACTCAATACCTACAAAACTCTATGATAGGTAGATACACTTTTCTAATTACCTATCACCAAATTTACTTATCTTAAGTCTATACAATTTTATTTAGATAAAAACTTGCGCATCGTCATTGTTTAAATATTTTACTACGCCTAAATGTGTCGTCACGTTTTTTTTTTTTAGATTTTAAACATACTTAACAAACAAAATATTTCCGCGACCGAATCACCTTCACCCTGCTCTGTCACACTGTTTCGCACACTTATAATAAAATTGATAATTTAGTTATATTCTTACGCGTAGACGACGGCTTCGCGCACGATTTCAAGTTTTTTTCTAGTGTGGACCACATTTGTAAAGTAGGTACTAATTCAATAAAATTTAATATAAAAATCGTAGACTTACGTATACAGGGTGTAACATAATATCCCTATAAGCCCGGGGAGGGGGTATTCTACACATCATGGCGAATAACTTTAATTCTACGACTTTTAAAATTTCGAAGATTTTCATTCATGAAATGCCTCGTAAGAATCCAGAAATTCCTCCAAAAACGTTCGTAAAGCAACATAAGGACGTTACGGTACGCTAGGGTACCTTGCGTGGGGCTGCCTCATGTTCTGTTAGGTACATTTTCTGAACGAATTTCAGGAATTTCTAGAGGAATTTCAGGATTTTTACGAGTCACTTCATGAATGAAAATCTTCGAAATTTAAAAAGTCGTAGAACTAAAGTTATTCGCCATGATGTGTAGAATACCCACTCCCCGGGCTTATAGGGATATTATGTTACACCCTGTATATATAATATCTGCCCATTACGTACGATTTTTCTCAGATTGTTATTCGCTACCAGTTAGCTTACAATTCGAAAATCTGTGTTCTGTGGTTAGAGAAAAACGTATGTTTGGTTATTTATCCCTATCTACCTAATATTGAGTTATTATCGAAATGAAAATTCATAGACTTAGGTACTTACTAAATAAATAAATAGATGATAATTAAGTGTGCATAAAAAAACCAGACATCTAGTTTTTTTAGTTTTATTATTTTTTGAGAAATTTTGCGCTGAGAAACGCACCTACCGTTTTACCAAGTTACTATTTTATATTTTTTTACCTCGTATTTCATTAACTCCTCAATTTATTATTTTAGAGGTATCTCTATACAATTGTTGAGTACACTATAGGTACCTACTAACTAAATATAATTTATGGTAAAAACTCTGTTCCTACTTAGATAAAGCTTGTTTTTGTGTTATTAACATTCTAGGTATTTATTTGCGTAAATTGAGTGACTGCGTAGACACAATATCTTATCTAATTACTTGCACAAACAACAAAATTATCTAGCATTCATCATTTGTATTGTACATATATGTATGCAATTCACAAAGACTTCAATTAAATAGGAGTCTTTGTCTGCGCTCCTTTCCAGCGTGAGCGACGCCATCCGCTCCGCTGAGGATAGAAGCCGGTGGAGACACATCATCAAAACACAGAAGAAAACTTCGGAATTATTAGAAGACTTAAAAATCATGGCAGTCGTGTTTTTAAATAGTTTTTCAACACACTTGCTCATAAATTGGCTATAATTTCACCTCAATTAGGCAAATAATGACACCTGTAATCAAACAGTGACTTTTTCATTGCTATTATATTATTCACTAGTGAGTTATAGAGACAGTTGAACATTTACACAGTGTGTATTTCTGTTTTACACCTGTAATCAAACTGTGACTTTTTAATTGCTATTGTTCAATATGGTCTCAATGGCGCCTCAGCGGTAATCACCAACATTACACACTAGTACCACAGAATAAATAATAGTACAATTACTAGTACCATAATGTACGATTCATAAATGTACTTTTGGTTCATGAAACTTATGGTTCTCATGAAACTTAAGGTTTTTTAAACATTTTCTATGAACTAGCTAGTATCTATGCTCTTGTTATGTTAGTTTCTTATATTATGGTTTCCTAATCACACCAACTTCAAAATTTGCATGGAAATCCTCTATTAACCCTGCTAGTTAATAGAGCTTGCTTGTGTTTGCTAGTTTGATTATTTACAATTTAATAGGAAACTGACAACCACAGGCCTAGATTTTACTCCCTAGATTGCGCTGTACAAAAAATCATTGACTTGAATTGATGAATATCCTAATGAGGAGCAAATTTTGGTTTGTAAGGAGCAAAAAAGCGAAACAGTCTTCCTTACCTCACTTAGCGCTGTTCAAAATTATTTCACGCACTCACTTCAATAATTTTACAATCATATAACAAAATATCAGTGTTCCGTGCTCCATCTTCCAGTTCTCAGGATAAATTCGAATACTGCGTAGCGACCCTAGCTATCATATCACTCATTACCCCCTAGGCAGTAGGTACAGATACCGTATCGCTAGGGGTTGTGGACCACGACCTTCCACCTACCGTCCCCCCCCAGGCCCGTCTGAGTCTGATAACAACTCATATAAATTGGCTTCGTAGAGAATGACGCGACAGTAAGCATTTCGACGCTCATCAGTAAACACGTATTTGCGCCGTGCTGGTTCCACAAGTGTATATTTACGGATACCTTCTTTGATTTTTGCATTCCTCATGGCTAAATTCGTTAACAGTGACTTCCTTTCCCCTCACTAGTTTTTCGTTCCGTGTTCGTGTGAAGACTTTCCTGCCCAATCGCCGTGGGCTGTGGACGTATCCACAGTTTCTTCACCTTCCTCTACCATTCGTAGATCTGGCAAAATCATACATGTGTACCAGCGAGCAGCTGCAGAAAATGATCATTTGTCTATTGTATCGAGTGAACCCTATCTACTATTCGGACTATTCGGATACGATTTTGGCTTGTATCTAAAGCTTTTCCAACCGAGATTCTCTATCTGCCATTGGCTCTACCATTTCGAATACTACAAGTTTGGAGTATACCCTCCCTAAAGATACTAACGGTTAATTTACGAAGAGTAAATTGAAAGTGTCAATATGGATATTATCGCTAATGTAAGTCTATAGTCCTCACTGTTATCAGTAACTCAGCATACAAGTGGATTGTGGGTCGAAGGGTATCACTGTGTGTGATAACATGAGCTTGCATCTTAAGCCTAGCGGGAACCAAGCCTGCCTTCTATCTAAAGGTCTTGGGTACGAATGCGTGCACTAACCTATTGCCTCGGTATAATATCTGTACATTTACCACCAGTTTAAAGGAGAGTACTGTGTGGAAATCGGGTTGTCCTAGAACCAAAATCGAAGGCGTGATGCATACAATTCCATAATTTACTTGAGTGTTGGGTTAGGGCACTTTACAATCGCCAGGCCCGGCTGTCAGTTACTTACAATTTTATTTTTCTTCGCAGTACCACCCGGTGTTAAAGGCGTTCCTGGCAGGGTCATTCTCCGGAACCTTCAGCACGATCCTGTTCCAGCCACTGGATCTCGTGAAGACCCGTCTGCAGAACCCTGGACACCATGTTATTGCAGCGACAGTCAAGTAAGTTCAACAGCGTTGTTTCTGTACCTTTCTGTTTGGTCTAACTCTCTAACCTAGGCTTCAAATATTAAAGGGTTATTTGTTTGGAATGGTATTTTGATGGTTCCTCCATGCTTTATGTATATTTGGTCAGTTCTTTCCAAGGTAACATGCCTAAAGCTGGTAAAAGTAAATTAATTTGATTGCCATAGGCACTTTACTTGGTGATAAGTATTTTTTTATCACAGTCTCTTGTCACTAATTGATTTTTAATCACCTCATACGTCATACTATTTAGGTATGACCTTATCCCTAATCCCTTCCAAATCACCTTGTTTTGTCTGCGATAAAAAAAAATGGACAATTCAATTTCTTCACAAATTCCTTCATAAGTGTAGTAATTTTAACACAAGTTTAAGTACTTATTTAGTTTTCCCATGTGTTTTTTCAAGACTTGGTTTTAACACGAGTTCAATGCAATTTTTAACCTTTTATCGTTTAGGGAAGTTGGTAGGTATCTGTCTCTAATGAAGACGTTAATTTTGGCAATGCTATCTAATGAATGCTGAAATATTGGTCGAATATTGCAACATTTTAAAAGTTTATCAATATGCTGATGAAAGATCTTAATATTGTTGCAGTAGGTATTAAAATCTAGCTGAGTACCACTATAAAAGGAATTCAACGTAGTATAAAGTTGGTGATCGTCTCTAGAGAAACTAGGACACAGGTAGAGACTTGTGTCCAGCATTGGATTGCAAAGGTGGAGGTTGATCAGAGGGTTACTTATGCCTACGTTTGTAGCTATAGCAAGCTTGACTTCGCGATCACAGTATGCTTAACTACCTACCTTTATTGTGCCTATGTGAACAAATTGAAAACATTGAAAGAACATGGGTAACTCCCCATACATTGTTTGACCCAACTTTTTTGACTAACGTAACGTACAGTTGAGATACTTTTGGTTATTGATAATATATGTTAAGAAAATAAAAAAGCTGATTTAATTTCTTGCGTAGTAGTTGTGGGAAAGTAATGAAGCTTGTTGCGTTTTGTTTCACGCAAATGCAATGAGTTGATTTATTGAATTATTTAGAAATACAACTTTGGCATCCCAACTTCTAAAAAAATATAAGTTCTTTAGAAAAATTGGACAAAAAACAACATTTAGAATCGTACTTATTACGTTCATTTATTTTTGACCTGGGTCTGTGGTTGCCCACCTCCTTTGATTTGAAAACAATTTATTTTTATTTTATAGCAGCCGAATCCAACCCGGCATGATCACAATATTCACCAGCATCATCCGCCAGGATCAAATTGTGGGACTGTGGCGAGGCATGGTGCCCTCCGTCGCGAGATGCGTGCCAGGTAAATTACACCTTATTTCTATATGATATTAGGTTCAAGATTCCAGCTCTTTACCATCTTAGTGTAACAAAGTCTCAATTTAAGCTTTGCGAAAGCCTCACTAATAGCACAGAATATATACAGTATATATGCTAATAGGAGGTTAAATTGTCAAGTCTAACCATTTCCATACAATGAATTGAGCAATAGATATAAACTCAAACCAAAATGGGCCTTGACGTACAAACCTTAAAGTCCTAAAACCCACAATCACAATATGAACTCTTCTCATATCTGCACTAATCGCCAAGATAAATGAAAACATATGCTTTCTGTAACAAGTCAAATTGAACCTTATCGTCGACACATAAAAGTCTAATTTGTGTTTGTTTATTCAGGTGTGGGATTGTACTTCTCATCCCTCCAATGGCTGAAGGCGAAACTCGGCAAATCGAAAGGCGACCTCGGCCCGATGGAAGCCGTGACTCTAGGCGTCGTCGCCAGGTCCATGAGCGGCATCGCGCTTATACCTATCACTGTGATAAAGACTAGGTAAGGCAACAAGCTCATACTTGCGCAGCGGGCTATGGAGAAAGCTATGCTGGAGTTTCACTATGTGATTTAATCCTAAATGAGGAGATTCGTAGTGTAGTAGAGCTTTTTTTTGAAAGAGTTCGTCCGGGGAAGTATTACCACCATACCTATTTCTGCCGCAAAGCAGTAGTGCTCGCATTGCTGTGTTCCGGTTTGAATTACAGTTACATGAGACTTTTCATCGTTATGTCTCAGGGCATTGCAATGCCACATAGGGTGCGTCCTAGGTGGAGGTGACCTATTTGATAATGCACTGTTCATAGGCAGAGGTTACCGCTTAACATCAGGTGGGCCATCTGCTTGTTCCATCATTCCAAGTAGTAAGAGTTTTTTTTTGAAGAGATTCCTTTGACCGTCATCTGACTTGTTGGTAAGTGACGATGTGTCTAGAAGGTCTAGAAGGCGCCTATTCACCCTAACCTTGAAGAGACCCAGATTATAGTTTTCAGGAAAGACAGACGGCGGTAGTATATACCACTCCTTAGCATTTCGCTTTATAAAGGTAGAACCGAACGAAACGTTACGTTAGATAGTAGACAATATAAAATGCTGGTACAAGACTTAATTTAAATCTCATTATTACTTAGGTATCTGTTACTAGAGGTTAATGGGAGGGTTACGGGGGTATTGCGTTGTGACCGCAAGTTACCATTTAATACAATAGAATAGGTATTCAGTACAGGACAACGCACTTCTTAATGGCGATAGGATCATAATCACATGACGATCATACTTACATACGCAATTACACTGAAAAAACAACTGATATGACAAAATCATACGATGTGACGTTCGCGACAAGCCTACTTTCGATATAATCTTAAATTGATAAGAATTAAATAAATAACATGTCTTGTATTCATTTGGGTACAAATGTTATTAATTTACTTGCAATGATAACTTTTATTGTGAAACAAGAGCAAGCTGAATCGTGATAATACCGTTATCGAGTTTGTTAGCAGTAGAGCTTTCTTGTGAAAGAGTCCGTCCGGCTTCCTTCATCCACCACCTTCTGCCACCTCTATAATGTATTTGACCATCGACAGGCATTCCTCTTTTGTGTCGTCCGGTTTGTGGTCGCCACTCGCAGGCATTCCTCTTTTGTGTCGTCCGGTCTGTGGTCGCCACTCGAGAACCTTTCTTCGGTTCCCCAACAGTTATCAGTTCTGAGAGCTATGCCTATTAGGCATAGGTACCTAGACACGGGGCCTATGCCTAGGGCCGCCGGCCTGACGGGGGCCCGGAAGGCCGATACAACGCTTGCGCTTATAGCGCATTTTTTTCGAGTTGTCACATAATTTTTCGCTGTTCGCTCCGGCTCGTTCGCCTTTATATATTACAAATTTAAGTGTTATTTTTGCTGCACTATTTACGAGCTAAAATCAATGAATTTTAAGCGGTTCGCTTCGCTTGCTGTTACATATTAAGACGTTAAATATCATATATGCTGCACTCTTTTCGACCTAATACCCTGAAAGTTAAATGCTTGCTACGCCAATGCATGTCACAGTCATAGGGGCCCCATTATCATTAAGTGCCAAGAGCCTCCAATAAGTTAAAAACGGCCCTGGCTATACGGCCTGCCCATTGCCACTTCAACTTTCTAATTATATTCGACACAAAAAATCCACGGCTTAGATAGTCTTTGAGATAGTATCAACTACGACTTGAGTTTTGTGATATAGGTGTGTCCAGTAGTCGACCCAACACACCTACTGTTCAGATAGTGTGTACTTATGTACCTACGCCCACATTTCACCTCTAGATACCAGGATTTATCCATATTATTCAAAACAAATTTGGCTTGGCAGATAATTACTGTTTTTACTGATAAGGTTCCAATTGTTGCCTAAAGCTAGCTCTTATCTATGTAACTATGTGGCCACCTACTTTAAGATTTGTTTGCTTGATTTTCATAAGTACTTATAACATATTAAAGATATTTTTAACAAGATTTTATAAAGATATCTGAAACTGGTCAAAGGGTACAGCACCTGGTTTGGTTGGCTGCCAACCAAGGCAGGTGCCATCTTATGGTGAACGAGCTGTAGGTATCCATTATTGTTTCAACAGTCTATCAGTTCACTGAAATATTGGAATTTGGAGTTTATTTGAAGAACTAATAAGGTTTTGTTCAGGCTATCTTACTTTTTATTTAACTTTTCCCGATAGTATGTCTGTGTTAAGTCTTGGAACTGAATTTTAAACAAGTTCCATCCAACCAATTAAGATTCAATTGTGCATTCCTGTCAAGTTCCAATGACAATACAATAATTATGATGACAGGCAAACTGATTATCCGATTGAGTAAAAATTTGCATATCTGTGAAGTTTCAATGATAATAATATATTATGGTGACAGCGAGCTGATCTGATGATGGAGACGGTGATGACGAATCTTATCTATGATTGTACAACTGGCCTTATTTACTAGAGGGTTCTATATTAAAATTTATTATTTTTTTTTTTCTTTACAGATATGAATCAGGTGTCTACAAATACACTAGTCTGGGCGGGGCCCTGAAGGCGATATACAAGGCTGAAGGCATCCGTGGGTTGTCGTGCGGCCTCGGCCCCACGCTGGCCAGAGACGCACCCTTCTCCGGACTGTACCTGATGTTCTACACCCAAGCTAAACAGAATGTGCCTAAAGGTGAGAATTTGAGCCCAAGCACCAGGGAATAAGGTTCGATTTACAAAGCTGACCTTGAGTTACATTGGCAAGAGGCACAATCGTTCATCGCCCTAGATCTTTCACCATTGGTCCTCTTATCTTAGGCTTATCAGTTCCACCAATGACAAGTTAGTGTCTGAAGTAACGCAGGATCATCATCATCATTTTTATCATCAGCCTTTAGACACTACTTTAAGGCCTCAATGGAGGATTTGTCATTGACGCCATGCAGGCGAATTGGTGTTGAGTACTCAGGTGGAGGTTGCCCATCCCCTGGTGTAATTCCTTAGTCGGCTTTTACTACATCTATGGAATGAGACGGATGGGTCTATTCTTAGGCTGAATACACCACTGTTGTAGCGGGGTAACCAATTATTAGGTCGTAAAACTGTATGGAATAGGAATACTAAGGACTAACATGTTACGTCAGTCAGTCAAAACATCTAGTAGACAGGTACAGTAGGTACCTACTATTAGGAAAATAGTGTGCGAATACATCTTAAAATGTGAACTAATTTCTAATGCAATGATAATACTGATACTAACACAAGAACCTCTATGAAATCAATACGAGTATGAATCATGTGAACACAAGTTATCTATTCAGAATTTTTGATATTCTCATTGACTGATGATCGGTGACGAAACTCCACCTCATAAACTGTTTAATATCCAACACACTTGCTCATAAAGTGGCTCTTATTTCACCGCATTTAGGCACTTAATGACACCAGTAATCAAACTGTGACTTTTTTTTATTGCTATTATTCACTAGTGAGTTATAGAGACAGTTGAACATTTACACAGAGTGTGTATTTCTGTTTTATTATTATTTTCTTCACAAGTGTGTTGAAAAACGTCGTATGATACACGTGTGTATTGATGATTACCGTCCTCGGCTCTCTTAAGACCCTCACCTGGCGGCTCGGATCTCAATGGTACCTCAGCGATAATCACCAACATTGCACACTTGTACCATAACGTCTAGACGTACCTACGTAGCTAGGCTGGACAGTTAACGGGTTCGGCCCGGGCCCAAGGACCTATTCAAGTGTAATAGGTACACTTTAAAATATTAAACAATTACTATTATTTCACTTGATTATCTTAAATAGGTACTTTATCAGTTAGTTTCACTCAATTTAGATAAAATACTTATAAAACCGAGGTCCGGGTCAATGGCCTTGGCAACACATTAAATTATTTGTGTGAATTTATTATTTGTATTGAAACTTTTTGCCATCATCATTCTTTGTACACGTCCACTGAACATGAGGGCGTCATTTAAATGTATTATCTACATAGTAACGTGTGTGTTCGTTCGTCAGAGTGGCTGAGTGGTGGCGGCGCGGGCGCGGCCAGCGCGCTGCACTTCAGCTGCGGCGTGGCGGCCGGCGTGGCGGCCTCGCTGGCCACCAACCCTGCCGACGTGCTCAAGACCAACATGCAGCTGTACCCGGACAAGTTCCCCAGTGCGTTCAGCGCCGCCGTATATGTACACCAGGTAAACAACATAACATAACCACCAACAGTCGCATACATAGTCCAGATACCACAATAGGATCCCCTGCGTCGTGGGTATCAGGAACTAAGAGCACCATGCTACCACAATACCCAGACCCGGAACAAATATTTGCAGATAGTGGGAGAGTAGGCAGACGCTACAAATTTCTACTACTTATTAAACTTGTTCAGTAGTAGTAGAGCTTTTTTGAGAAAGAGTTCGTCTGGGGAAGTACTGCCATCATAACAATTTTTTCCGCAAAGCAGTAGTGCTCGCATTGCTGTGTTTCGGTTTGAAGGGTAAGGTTGCCGGTGAAATTAACGAAATTACAGGCACATGCTACTTTTCATCTTTTGGTCTCAGGGTGGCGGGCGCAGTGCAATGCCACATAGGGTGCGTCCCACGTGACGTGCGTGCGTGGACGTGACCTATGTGATAATGCACTGTTCATAGGCCGAGGGTACCGCTTAACATCGGGTAGGCCGTCTGCTTGATCCGTCATTCCAAGTAGTATTAAAAAAAAACACTGTCACCAGAACGTCTTTATTACCAATAGTAGAGCGCCCGCGACTTTGTCCGCGTGGAGTTTCCCCAGTGTACCCCCTTAGGGGGTGAATTTTGGGAATTTATTTCTTAATGCATCCTAGGTCACAAAATGAATGTACCCTCCGAATTGTAGGACGTACAATTAAATAAATAAATAAAGCTGGAGAGTTCACTCAACAGTATCTAGCCCCAAGCTAAGCAGAGCTTGTGTTATAGGTACTAGATAACTGATATACTTAATAAAATACATTACATAGATAGATATTTTTGATTATACATAGAAAATACCCAGAACACCCTGAAGAATTATCTGCAGATCGTACAAATATTTGTTCCGAGGCGGGAATCGAACCCGCAACCTCCTGCGTCGCAGGCGAACCTTCGCCCGCCGCGCCACAGAAGTCGTCATTCCTCAATTCCTCAAGACGTACGATTTAGGCGTTGCTAGTGAGTTAGTCAATCAGTCACGGAACGATTTTATACATGTTGATAGTGACTATACACTAGTCTGTTGCTTAAATAGCAGACACTGGCTTATGTAACCAATTATAGCTATGGGTTATCAGGCCCCAAAAATCCTTAACGCGCAATATTTTATCATCCCATGAGGCCACTTCATGTCCAGCTGACAATGAAAGAACACACTATCTCGTGCACTAACCCCCTTAATTGGGTCCATAAGGGGTTATCTCTGGCACACGGCTTCATTATAGTGATAATTTACCACCAGTGAATCCTGACCTTTGATTGTGAGGTTGATATTATGTCTCGAAGGGGCAACTTGTATTGGTAACTCGCTATTTGCCTCTTTGTCACAGATAAAAAGTGCTTGTGCACCGATTTTTTTTACAAGCTTTTATTTATCTTGCAATGTATGTCCGGGTGGAATCTTGCAACTGAAATTTAAAGCAGTTATCCTCAACCGATTGAGCTGAAATTTGGCATACCTGTCAAGTTCCGATGACAATACAATATGATGGTGACAGCGAGCTGATCTGATGATGGAGACGGAAGGCGGACAACGGAACTCCTCGATGGATAATAGTAGACTGGCCGTGTTTAGGCTCATTTTTATCAGCACTCGGTTACGATCACTAATTTTATAAAAGCTTGTATTTAATAATATATTTTTCAAAAAAAACTTATAATATCTCCGAATCTACTATCTAATCATCTTGATATTAGTTATGAGAAATGAGATAGAAAATCGGTTTTATATGTAGCAACCTTCAGTTTTCTTCACTCTGTTCCAGTGTTTAAAACATGGAAAAGAAAGAGTCATTATTGAACGAAATACCTTAATTTGACGACAACTGCGGCGCGGCGGGTGAAGGTTCGCCTGCGATGCAAAAGGTTGCGGGTTCTATTCCCGCCTCGGAACAAACATTCTATGTATTTTCTAATGTATAATAAAAATTATCTATCTGTGTATTGTACTGTATTAAGTATATCAGTTAACTAGTACCCATAACACAAGCTCTGCTTAGCTTGGGGCTAGATAATGTTTGTGAACTGTCCAGCATTAATTATTTATTTAATTGTTGTGGCAATTTGGGGCTGGTTGTTAAAATTAACTTTTGGCCCGTAATTCTCTATTCGTGAGTTGTGTGTTGAAGAATATTCCTTATCGCGTAATAACTAATTGAACTTTGTTGTCATCTGGATAATGTCACAGTATAAATAATAGTAGGTACAAGAAATAATTTCTTTAGTTTTATAAAGCCACGGGGTTATCGTGGTCTTTGTTTTAACGTTGATAAGGTTTCATCCATTGTTCTCTTCGACTTGCTCAACATACTATAGACTGTCACAATTGCTCTGAAAACGCCGGTCGCTGTTTAAAATAATATTTTTCTCAAACATGCTTGGATGTAACAGTTTTACGAGAATCCTCTTCCTTAAATCGACCGGTCTAGGCCGGCATAGTTTGCATGAAAATCCACATCAGTTGTCTTATCACAAAGGGAATTTCACTATGACAACTATCAAATCATCTGACATGGACTACAGGTTTAGAGCTTAACTAAGTCAGTCCCTGAGGTATGGGAGCGGAACTGGAGGGGTGTTTTCGTCTATCAAATTATCAGATGACATGTGACATAATGTTAACGAAAACACCCCTCCGATACGGCTCCCATACCTCTGGGACTGACTCAGTTAAGCGCCAGACCTATAATTTAATTGGGTTTTAACCCAACTTCAGAAAAGTAGGAGGTTCTATGTTTGTCTTTACCTTTGTACAAGTTAGCCTCCTTCGATCGCGCTGAAATTGTTCATACCTGTCAAGTTTCGATGATTGAGACGGAAGGTGGAAAACGGAACTCCTCGATAGTTCTAGTTTAGATTCTGCTTCGATTCGAGGGCTTTTCATTTTCGAATATAAAAAAAGTAGTTCGATTTGGCTCGATAGATGGCGCTGACTCAAATGTGGTTGTCAAAATTAACAAATGCATTATCTGTGCTTTTGTGTGATAGTAACAAAATACCACTTCTTCTTATCTTAGGTAATGGCTTCTGTGCATTATTTGCAACAATTTAGCCAATGTCAAGTGATATAATTATTATAGTTTTATTTATAGTCAAGTCGTCAAGAGTCTCCGTCTAGTCCTAACCCAGTTTAAATAGTGGCAGAAAAACTGAGTTTTTACAGGAAAAAATCCACCATTTCGAAAAGACTCGCAATACACTCAAATTTCACTACATCACACATGTGCCATTTATCCAAGTTACACCGGTTAAAATGCCACTAAAATTACACGAAATAACTCCAAAAAACACATTAAAATGTAAAAAAATAAAAATGACGACGTTTTTTTCAAAAATGGCAGATTTCCCCAACAAAATGCCACGAAAATATCACTACGTAGTTGACTTTGACACTTCACTTTATTTTGACAGTTAAGTACAGAGCAGGCGCCATTTATTTTCAAGGGTCTAAGCATGATGTGAAACGGCCGTGAAAACCGCTCATTTCATCATTATCAATCACATGAACATTTTATAAAAGTTTTTATTGATAAATATTTTTTTCACAATAAACTTATTATTTGTGAAACATTATAGGTAGTTGTTAATGTATTTATGCCTATTATAGATGAACACATTGTGATTCTGAGAGCTGTATTTTATTAACGTGTTCCTGTCTTTGTTTCAGACGTACGGCGTAAAGGGTTACTTCAAGGGCGCGGTACCGCGCATGCTTCGTCGCACCTTGATGGCTGCTATGGCGTGGACTGTTTTCGAAGAGATCACACGATCTATGGGCTTGAAATGAAGCTACTCTCGAATTGAAAAATACACTAGGTTCTGAGGAGCTGTCAATCCCGTTGCTTTATGGCTGGAAAAGAGGCGAAAAGAACTGTAATTGGGGACAAAATACGGAACTTTTCAAAATACCGTTGACTGAATAGAGGTCTGTCTAAAGTAATTTTCGACAAATACATTTTTCAAAAGAATTGAAAGTCAATAGTTAGGGCAATATGTTAAAATACCGAATGGGCGGAGTCTAGCAAGAAAACAATATCTGCAAGAAAGTGACAGCGCTATTGCTCAGTCCGGGAGAGATGAGGTATAAATTTATTGAGCTCGGAAGTAACTGAAGTAAGCGACACATGATAAAACTTCGTTTTGCTTCTAAAGTAGCAAATATATAAAATAAATTCTCTTATATTAATCTAAGTAATGTGATTACCTACTGAATAGTATAAAAATTTACGCGTAATATTTCCTCTAATCGAAAGAGGAACCTAAAACGGGTTTTATGAAAGCCAATTTCAGAAATAAAGCTTTCGAGAAAATTTCACCTTTCATGTTTCTTGTCTATGATTTATTTAGATTACATCCTCAAGTAATTACTGTATTAACATCAAGTTTGTAACCTTTACTGTTACTGAGTGAGAATGTAACGAAGACTCCAAAATTTTAACATATCTTCTTAAAAACAGACTATTGTAAGAATAAAACTTCATGAAAACGCTACTAAAATCTGATGCTTCGGTCGTGCCTGGGCCTTTGTACGACAAAGCGAAAGGGATACTGGCGCGTGGGCTTATGGTTCACTTGTCTACTTGAGTTAGCGACTTCAATACGCAAACTTCCGAATAGTCAATTTGTCTATTGGCCCTGACCAATGCTTTAATTTTTTCTCTAAGGCGCTATAGGTTCGACGAATTGTATGAGGCGAAGAAGGAGCGCACGTTCTGATACCGTGTTTTTGTGTTTATCAAAATAATGTAAAAATGCAATTTAATGTTTTGTTGATGAATTCACTTAACTAATAATTAATAAGTTCCAAATGTTTCAAAAATTAAAACAACATTTAAACAAAATTAAGTCATAAATTGGATTTAAATTTTAAAGGGGTGGTATCTTTGTTTTCTTTATCGAGTGAATTAATTCTAGTTGTGTATTGAATTTATGATTTCATAAGATAAAAAGCTTAATATCACATATTTTTTCTTCTTGAAAAAAAAAATACCCGTAATACCTTCCAGGGAGTACGGGTAACAAACATTATCAATAAATTCTTCTTCTAATTCTTGCGCACGCTGTGATGCACTATAATTACGGGAACACTAAGATTAAGACCTTGTTTTGTATAGTTATTTGAATGTGTTAGTGTAAACCTGTGTTAGGTCTTCATTCTAGAGCTTTTTATAGACGTTTCGTGAGCCTATAGCGCCTTAACCCTTTGCCAATCGCAAGCCCTCTCTAGTAGTCTACACTAATATTATAAAGAGGAAAGATTTGTATTTTTGTGTGTTTATGTTTGTAATTAATAAACTCAAAAACTACTGCTCAGATTTCAAAAATTCTTTCACCTTTGGAAATCTTCATTCACCCTGAGTGACATAGGCTACCAGGGGGTTGGGGGGGGTTCTGTTTTTCATCCTGAAACTACCCGTGCGAAGCCGGGACGAGTCGCTAGTATGAAATAAAAAGGCCCGCGATCATTTGAGCTCAGTAACTTTTATTAATAATGCCACTGTTGTTTGTGTACCAAAGGTGCTGTAGTTACGTGGTGTTATGTTCCTTTTCGAATATTAGTCGAGTATTTTGATTTATGTAACCACAATTGTTGCTCATTTTGTCTGTATGTAATCATAACATAATCTTCTCATAATCTGTAGAATAAGCCAATATACCGAGTTAGGAATAGATGTATATTTATGAGCTGTTATTTAGTTATATAGTTATTTATTATATAGTTATATAGTTGTAAATGCACATAGTGTATAGTTTTTAATGTGCCTTGTGATTTTATTTGAAATAAACTTTATATTGCACAAAAGCCTTGTTTTACTATCCTAAAAAAACTTTTTTTCTGTTATAACAGAATAATGGCAACGTTGTTATATTCATAAATTAAAAAGGTCTCTTCAAATCGAGCTAAAATATTTTTAAAACAATGTTGCTGACTGTTGGAGTCCATGTAGACTTAAATAAAATATAACAAAACTATAGTGTGTTCACATTATTTACAAATAAAATATTGAATAGACGAATTAATATTTAGTATTTCAGCTCTCCACGAAGCATGAAAACGCGCTACAATAATACAAGATAACACGACGCAAAAACTACGCAGACATCAACACTTCCTCAGATAACTAAAGTTGATTTCGCGAAAACTAGAAGACTTAACACACATGTAATTGATGGTATCTTATAAATATCATTAGCTTAGCTACGAATCTCTCTAAGTAGCTAGCTTTTTCGTGAGGATGCGTCGTGGAGAGGCGAAACCAGTGTTGCAAAAAAACTGTTTTTTTTTGCTATGGAGAAAAAAAACTTAAAAATCTTTTTTTAAAGAGAACAGAGTACAAAATTAATAAGGCAGTTTCCGTAAGCGATTAATACTTATACTGAGGCCCAAGTTCACGAACAAATAAACGGGCGGTTACCGTAATCAATCGTCAAAGTGACAGATAACGTATGAAAATATCTGTCAAAAAGACAATTATCTTTTCAAACGGACCTTTAACTAACTAACAGAGTATGGTGAAATCAGCCCCCCTATTCCCTATCTTGAAAGTCACTCAGTGACCAACGTTTGACAAGTAAAATTACCATCAATTGACAATTCTTAATAGTATTTTTTTTTTATTGATGATAAAAAAAAAAAAAAAAAAAAAAAAACAAACAAACAAACGTCAAACGAGTGACTTTCAGTTAGGGAATAGGGGGGCAGGTCTTAACAGTTAATATCAGAGTTCTTTATTTATTTATAATAACATGCCTTCTTGGTTGAATAGTACCAAATTTACATGAATATATTGGCAAGAAATCACCGTTCGGTTTATGTGTTGGCGGAGCGTAGTTGAAACTTGACTCTTCTTGAGTGTGATACAGAGAGAGTAAATAAAAGGTTATTTAGTGGTGTTATTCCTAGTGCTTTTTATATTTAAATTCCTATAGATTATATTTCTGAAAAAAAAAGTTAGAATAAAAAAAAACCCTTTTTTTTTTTCATTTTACGTCTCTACGCGAAACACATGCCGAATTCTTACAGAGTTTACGGTTGAAAGTGGCGGACTGGCGGTATTTTTACTATTTAAATATTTATTCGTCTATTCAATATCCTGAATGTATTTAAGTTACATCTAAATATTTATTCGTCTATTCAATATCCTGAATGTATTTAAGTTACATCTAAATATTTATTCGTCTATTCAATATATTGAATTTATTTAAGTTACGCCTGAATCAATTAACTATGTATATTATTTACAATTGGACTATAACATTCATTCATATAAACTCTACACCTTCATACTTAAAGTCCTCAATAAAAGTGTCTGTCAAGAGAACTTTTCCTTCAGTAGTAAATGCAGTGATGTACGTGGAGGTCTTTCCGTCGAATTCTGTTGTCTTCAAAGCTACAATGGCTTCGTCGTTCGTTCCCGGAATAAACTTGAATGAAGAGAAGCCGAGCTTTGGAGACCTTTTTGCGATCTGAAAAGAGTATTTAGACTAATATAAATAATAATAAATAAATAAATAATGCTGGACAGCTCACACAACATTATATAGCCCCAATCTAAGTAGAGCTTGTGTTATGGATACTAGATAACTGATATACTTAATACAATACATTACATAGATAGATATTTTGTATTATACATAGCAAATACCCAGAACACCCTTAATAAATATCTGCGATCGCACAAATATTTGTTCTGAGGCGGGAATCGAACCCGCAACCTCCTGCGTCGCAGGCCAACCTTCGCCCGCCACGCCACAGAGGTCGACATTTAGTTACGAGGTACCATTATTCCGTGACTTCGCCTGCGTTTTTTTTTCGTGTGGGCTTTTTATGCAGTCTTCCTCACGTGGTCATGGCTGCTTTCAATTCAAGTTCAAAATCTTTATTTCACGCTTATTGAGAAATGCACTAAACCTTAAAAATAACCCCATAACAAGATCAATACCTTAGAAACTATAATAAATATAAAAACACTTTAATTATAACTTAAGCTAACACACGTGACACGTTTAATCGCCGACGCGTCACGGCCCGGGTATCACGTGACCCTTGAACCGCCGGAACTTCACCCCCTTCGGCCAGAAGACAGATTAAGAGGAAACACCACGGGCTAGAGAATTAAAAATGTAAAAATGTATTTGTAAAATCTATTGCTGTCGCGCAGTGCCTGAACAACCAAGCTATCAATATGTGAGTTGGATAGTCAATGTGTGCGTGCCACGCCGCCCCCACGCCCCGCGCCCGCCTGCGCCCGCCACGCTCGCAGTCGCAGGCCTCACATCATAGCTTGCAGTACTTGTACTATTATTTATTCTGAGCTTGCAGTCGGCAAGTTGATATGGGCGTTTGCGGAGTGTTTATTTGTTTTACCGTCATTGCGCTAGTAAGCCGGCCGCCTTTAGTTTTCGGCCTTTTGGCGAAGGCTCTATAGTAAAATGTCTGTCCGTATATGTCACAGCCTTTTTTTCCCGAAACTATAAGAGTTATACTGTTGAAACTTGGTAGGTAGGTAGATGTATTCTGTGAACCGCATTAAGATTTTTACACAAAAATTGAAAAAAAAAACAATGATTTTTGATGAAAAAAAAATGTGTTTCAGTTCTAAGTATGGGGACTTAGAACTGAAACACAATTTTTTTGCATCAAATTTATACATGTAGGTTTTCTATGGATAGGTCTTCAAAAATGATGTTGAGGTTTCTAATATTTTTTTTTTCTTGCGCGAGAGACACTTCCAAAGTGGTAAAAAGTGTCCCCCCCTCCGTAATTTCAAAAATAAAGAATGATAAAACTAAAAAAAAAGTATGATGTACATTACCATGTAAACTTCCACTGAAAATTGGTTTGAACGAAATCTAGTAAGTAGTTTTTTATTTTTGGGGTACCCCATACTTAGAATTGAAACTCAAAAAAAAAAACATCAAACCCATACGTGTGGGGTATCGATGGATAGGTCTTCAGAAATGATATTGAGGTTTCTAATATAATTCTTTTCTAAACTTAATAGTTTGCGCGAGAGACACTTCCAAAGTGGTAAAAAGTGAGACCCCCCCCCCCCCCCATAACTTCTAAAATAAGTGAATTATAAAACTGAAAAAACAAATATGATGTACATTACCATGTAAACTTCCAACCAAAATTGTTTTGAACGAGATTTAGTAAGTAGTTTTTTTTAATACGCCATAAATCGCAATCCATCCAAGAACTTTTATATTATGTTACTTGCTGCTACGGTACCCTTCATGGGAGAGTCCGACACGCACTTGGCCGCTTTTTAAAAAGTGTTTTTACTATTAATTTATTTTTTGTTGTATTCTAGCCATTTTGTTATGGTTTGCATTTTTTTGTAATAAGTGCTAGTCTACCTACTATTTACGCTGGGCCCGATTTTAAAATGGAACCGATATTAGAAGCCTTTTATTTCGAGTGCCTGTTACCAGAAATAAACGACAGTCGTATACCACGAAATTTAGCAGTAAGAGAGAGGAAAGGATTGATCACGGAATAGTTATTTTTACACCAAACTTTAGATTTACCTACAATATTATTAACATTAGTGTGATTTTAGTATTTTAATAAAAAAAAGTCAAGAATAAGGTTTATTAGTGAGTAGTTCCTAGTTACCTTTCAACAATGGAATAGCAAAATAATCTGCTAACTGCACTTCATGCAAAATATTCAACCTAGAAATATCGATATCGATGAACAATACTAGGATATCGATAATATTATCGACTACGTGTCACGTCACGAGTGTATACGTATTAATCCGCGCCTCCCCAACCTCAAACCTCCACCCGCAGAGCGTGATAGAGACAACTGTAGCTTGGATCGACAATACCTATTAAAAGTACATAAAACCAACGATTCGTAGTCCCCTGATTCCTTCTCCAAAACTTAACCAATCTTACTTTTTTTTAAAATTAAAAATAAAATAATGTTTCAGCCGTGTTCCTATGATTTCATTTTTTTATATAATCTAGTCAAATTGGTTTTCAGGATGTTTGAACACAGCGGAAAATCTGACCATTTTTTTAGGTTTTTGAATGTTCATTCTCTTTTAATATTTTTTTTATAATAAGAAGGAAAACATAGGGGCATGCAATGGTGGCCATATTTTTTTGGAAAAAAAATTGTTGCTGTACTGGTATTATCCAGGGAGAAAACAGGGGACTACGTTTGTATGGGAAAATGGCCCTTGTGTTTCCTCTTAAGCGGGGGAATACAGAAAAAAAAATAGGAGTGCGGCAGCATCCACCTTAGTAATCAACACCAATACTGTGATAATCAATTACGCAAGCGTGGTGATTAAGGCAAATCCCTCGCATTCTATGCTGAGGCAACAGTATTTTACGCCGAATCAACGGCTGTTGCTTTACAAAGCACAAGTTAGGCCGCACGTTGAATACTGTTCCCATCTAGGGCACGGGGCATCCAAGTACCAGCTGCTTCGCTTTGACTCCCTACAGAGAAGAGCCATTAGAAACATCGGCGAACCTAAGCTCTCCGATACTCTAGACCCGCTTAACCAGCGCAGAGCCATCGGATCTCTTTGCGTGTTCTACCGCCTCTACAACGGGGAATGCTCTGACGAGCTTTTCGATCAAATTCCCGCATCGAGATTTTACCATCGCTCTTCCCGGCACCGTGACAAAGCTCATCCACACATCATAGAACCCTGGAGATCATTTCTTCCCCATACCTACAAACAATGGAATGAGCTTCCATCTGAGGTTTTCCCGCTTGGTTACGAAATGTGTCGCTTCACGAAAAATGTTCATAAATTCCTTCAGGGTAGGCAGCGCATAATACCCCTGGTTTTGCCGGTGTCTATAAGCGACGGCGACCACTTTACATCAGGTGGGCCGCCGTACATGCTAGTTTGCCTATATGTTTCTTTACTATAAAAATCTACACTAATATTATAAAGAGGAAAGATTTGTATTTTTGTATGTGTGTATGTTTGTAATGAATAAACTCAAAAACTACTGTGCTGATTTAAAAAAAAAAAAACACCATTTGAAAGCAACATGAGTTACACAGACAGGGGGGGGTTCATCCTGAAACTACCCCTGCGAAGCCGGGATGAGTCGCAAGTGTTTCATAAAAGAAAAGGCCTTGTCCAACAATGGGCGTCTAACGGCTGTTAATGATGATACATGTAGGTACTACACACCTCAAGAGCTTGAACATTCTTGAAATCCTCATCAGCTGTTATCAAATAGTTGCATCCCATGACCTCGTCCTTAGTCTCGTTGTAGGCTTCGTAGCTGCACCTCCTCGGCAGGAAGCACCACCGCTGTCTGTGCTCCGACCAGACGCCCGACTCGTGGATCATGTAGCCCGGCCAGCTGATGCCGATTGAGCTTCGGATGGATTTGTACTGGTTCACCCAGCTTAGATGCTGCACCTGAAATTGAGGATTTTTCATATTTATTACTTATTATGGAATGTGTTATTTCTGGAAGAAAGCGTTAGCGGAGTCATTCGTGGGAAGCAATGGCGGCGACGAGTTCACCACTTTTCACGTCTATATTCCACAATGGTGCAACCCACTGTGAAAAGAGTCCCATTGAAACTCTGCCTACCCCCCTACGGGGAAAAAGGCGTGTGTGTATGTATGTATTTTTTACAGTTTTTTTTCCACATCGTGTTTTCATAAATAAATAATGCTGGACAGTTCACACAACATTATCTAACCCCATGCTAAATAGAGCTTGTGTTATGGGTACTAGATAACTGATATACTTAAGGGGCCCCAATTCGATTTAAACTAAAATCTTGTAGGTTCGTACAATTAAATTTTTGAAAGAGAGGCACTGTGTAGAATGAGAGCTTGTGCCAGATCCTTTGGTTGGAATTCGGAAAATTCCGCTACTTACTTGCGAAACGGCAATAAACGCGCAAAATATTCTATAACTTGATCCAGCACGTACGTTTTTTTGAGAAAGTCTTACAAGTTTGTGAATAAAATGCTTGTAATTTAGATTTTAGACAACATGGGCAAGATACCTGATAAGCCTTTTTTTTACTTTTACAGTTTATAAGTACATTATAAACATACAAAGTTCAGGTAAAATTGTGCAATTATAAGCTGATTTTTGAAGGCTTATAAAGAACTTAGAGGTAAACAAAAAAAAAACAAAAAAACATCACGTACGTAGATATATTCTTCAAGATACATATTTGTACAAGACATCTGACGAACAAATTGTAAAAACTTTATAATCACGTACGAGCTGAGCACCAGCGTTTTTATCGAAAGTACTGGAATTGACTGCTCTTAATAAAATACATTACATAGATAGATATATTTTATTATACATAGAGAAGTTTTTATTATGCATTATTTCATGTTCAAGGGATCAATGAAAAAATATCAAATTTTCATATTCCAAAAAAAATAAACTCGTAGACCCCATAGATACTGAGTTTTTTAAGGGGAAAACCCACATAGGACGGCCTCTTAAGAAACATTGTTTAAGTTTTACTTCTTATTGTTTGCTTTAGAATGTCGAAATTCATATTCGAGATATAGATCGCAAGGCTGAAGGGGGGATTGGGAGGGGTGGACTTATTCAACTACATAATGTTTGAGAGACTACTGGGAGAAAAAACTCCCATCATGGCACTGAATGGAACCATACTGGAATGGAATTTTAATGATATTTGGCGAGATCTTTTCTACACTATTTGACGAATTCTGTAGCGCGTCGGGCGAGTAACCGGCTGAGATACGAAAGGTTGCGGGTTCGATTCCCGCTGCGGGATAAATGTTTGTATCAAATATTTGTTCCGGGTCCGGGTGTTATGGTACCATGGTACTTGTAGTTCCTGATACCCACGACACAGGGAATTCTAGTGTGGGATCAGGACTATGTGTGTGACTGTTGGGTGTTATGTTACTATCCATATTAAAATTAAATAAATATGAAGGATTTTTTTATAGGAAATTTCATAACATCACATAATGCACTCAACAAGTTTTTTCTTTTTTCGTCTAGTCGATTAGGATACAAGTAATTAATTTTGTAAAAATTAAAAAACCCTCAACGCAATGAAACGGCTGAACCGATTTTGATCAAACATAGCTAAGAACACTCCCCACAAATTCACCTTTCAAACAAAAAAACAAAAAACTAATTCGGTTCATCCGTTCGGGAGCTACGATGGGACAGACAGACACACAGACAGACACACAGACAGACACACAGACAGACACACACACACACACAAACACACACACACACATAGACACGTCAAACACCCCGTCGTTTTTGCGTCGGGGATTAAAAATAGAGTGACAGACGGACAGATACACAGACAGACACGAGAGTGATCCTATATAGGTTCTGTTTTTGCATTGGATATGTCACCGGAAAATAACACGATCCGCAAGTTTATAAATTTCGGTTAGGTTAGGTTGAAAGTTTATAAATTTCCTAGGAAATTTATAAATTTACTAGGTTAGGTTAGGTTGAAAGTTTATAAATTTCCTAGGAAATTTATAAACTTGCGGATCGTGTTATATTCCGGTGACATATATACAGAATTCTAAAAAGGTGAGTACTTTACCTCTCCATGTTTGTTCACAGCCTTCACCCACATTGGGTCATAGCTCTCGAAGCTTCCACTGCTAGTTGTCCATTCCTTGCCCATGGACCCGAGGTACATAACCTCATTCTTCACAGAGGCCCATTCAGTCTTAAACCCTTTCTCCACATGGCCGTTCCCATCTGGGATTATCAGCCAAGGAATGACTTTGTTGTTCAGTATCTCAAACACCTGAAAAATATGATTATACAGCCCATTATTAGCTTTATTCTTGGATATTTAAGTCGTATTATAGCTTACTGATGCTAACAGGGTAACAGGTACACAAGTGGCGACCACAAACCGGGAGGCACATTTAAGAAGGGGGCATTCCTACAATGCTTCTTGGCATTTCTACACTGTCTGCCTTAATATAAAAATGTATATTGCACAAACACAAAATATTGTATAAATGGTGGTCTTAATGCTAAAAGCTTATTCCACCTTGGAACTTCATCGTCAGTGATAAAGGTGTAATGTTGGCGTATTATGATTTATTTGATGGCTTTTATGTTTTTTTATATGATGGCTGTGGTGTGTCCGGCCAAAGAATAGATAGACCCCTCCGTCTCCTCCCGCGGATGTCGTAAAAGCCGACTAAGAGATTACCCAGACTTGTTGATAAGATTTGTTGGTATAACATTTTGTCCTGGCTGCTAGCTTATTATGGAATGTATTATTACTGGAAGAAAGCGTTAGTTAAGGCAGTCGTGAGAAGCAATGGCAGCGATGAGCTCACCACTTTTGTCACGTCTATATTCCACAATGGTGTAACCCACAGTGATAAGAGGCACATTGAGGCTCTGCCTACCCCTTATTTAATTTAATTTATTGCCAATAAACTAAATTAAACATAAAACTTAAATATAGTTAATTTGCCAATAAATCAGTTACGTCTGCACCATTCATGGGGCAAATCAATGGTGCAAATGTAACCAGGGGATAATTACTTCATCCTGACCACTTAATTAGGACAAGCCCTCCATATTGTATTGATACACTTAACAGCCACCAATATTCACCACTCCCATCATAATGGAACACAGCATGGGTCATTTCAGCGGAATATACATATATATAATACATAGCATAGTACTTAATATGGATCAGGGGCTCTAATGTTATTACCTGATAAGTGGCTGTCATTCATACCAAAGGATTTTGACAGATATAATTATGTACTCAAACATTGATGGCCACAGTCCGAATCAGGCCATAATCAATATTAGAGATCTATTTCTCAGGCTTTTGCTGAATCGGACCGCGCTAATATTGATTGTGGTTGATTATGGCCTGATTTGGACTGCGGCTTGTATATCATCTAATTTTTGATATTTTTAATTTATAAAATACTTAATTGTTGTGCTATCTGCCACTTAACAGGACTGGTGTGTGAGAAGCCTTAAATAATCTTACCATCCCAGATCTATCATCGAAAGTCAGCAGCCTGCCATCAAAGACAATCAATTCAGAGAGCTCCATCCCTCTCCCTTTGTGTGAGTAAGTTGAAGTTAGCACCGTCGCTGGCTGTTTGTCCCATGTCACCGTCACATACTGCTTCTCTTTATCATAACTTAAGAATCCCTTCTTGAAATAACTAAAATAAGTGTGCGGCTTATCACTCTTTGAATTAGTGTCCAAGTCTGCTATGATAGCTATTCTATATGTGATAAGGTCGCCAGAGACAAGCGGATCCGTCAGTGGGTATGTATTATTGTACGGCCTCAGCGGAGTAGTCCACCTGTGAGCTGTGTACACTTGACTGCTAGTCCACCAGTTGTAATAAAACAAGAGCAACAGCAACCCACCTATAAGCAACACAAGATATATAAACTGCGGTTGTATTCTCACTGTATTGCCGACTCTATAAGTAGTTGGAGTCCGCAGCGCTTTGCGCCAATCTCTAAGTGTTCCCCGCATGCTTATATCGTCCAACTCGTGCTCATACATAATTAGATAGCTAATAGCATACTTTGTATGGACTTTATAATGATTATCAAATAGGTACACTAGAGAAATGGTCAAATACATAAAACATCACTGAAGCAATCACAATTTGGAGTGTCACAAAGATCTAAGCACTTTTTTATTACTATTTAACAATACTGTAGAGACGTTCAACTTAAACGATCGTCTGAGTGAACCTAAATCTGTTTCAAGGCTCATTTTTGGAAAGACACATATGTTATAGGTAATAGATTATTTAGATTTTATCATATTTTCATGGGCAGAGGCTATTTTAACACTGACTTATTACTTTCCTCTATGACACTGACTGAAAGATTTATTAGAAACGTAGAGAGACACTTCTTCTTCTTCATATAATGGCTTCTGAGGAGTGCTCCAAACAAAGAGTCTCCGTCAAGTCAAAACCCAGTTTAATAGTGGCAGAAAAACATTCTGTGGAAAAACAGAGTTTTTGCATGAAAAAATCCCCCATTTCGAAAAGACATTTAACACAAGCTCTGCATAACTTGGAGCTAGATAATGTTGTGAACTGTCCAGCATTATTTATTTATTTTTATTTAATTTGCGACCTTAATCGATATTATCGATACCTGGAATTAAAAAGGCTGCTTCTATATTTTATAATTTCTATATTTCTATATTTTTTTTTCTATATTTTTCCATCTTACGGTGAACGAGCTGTACCTATAATAGTACTACATATTATTAGGTACTACATAAGTACTACTATTATTAGTAATAGCCTTGTAATAACCTAGTAATATAACCAGGTAGGGTTAGATTTAATCTCTTTGGTGTTCAGTTTTTGAGAGCGTACAAAATAAAAAATCTAAGTAGGTATGTACCTTTTTAAGTAATAGGTTTCAACGTTTCAACCTATATTCATAGAGATTTTTTTTATTTAGAATCCTATTGTACCTAATACTTAAATTCCATGGTTTCAACCACAAATTACCTTTTTAAATGGTTTCAATTCAACATTTTTTATTACTTCTTCTATAAGAAGAAGAAGAAGAAGGAGCAGTGAAAATGGCTTCTGGAATATTTACTAGTGCGCTCTGGTACATTGAGTTTTGTGCCTTTGTCGTTTTATTGGTATCATTTTTCTATTTTACAGTATACACTACGGGTAACAATATCTTAAGATACAATCCTAAAGTAGATAAGATCAAGCAGTAAGTACCTATCAGTTCCATCGATATAATATACTTTATATCGATGATCAGTTCAGTTCAGGGCTCAGGTTTCTTTATTCATAACGTTTTGGGTTAGGTCAGTAAACCTATCCAGACCACAGCACCGAATGATCTAGCTAGACTTACCTTGACTTACCTATCACCCAAAGACATACCGTATAATTATAGTTTTTGGAGTAGGTATATAATTTAATAGCGTAGGCACTATCCACGTACGTACCTACCTACCTATCACCACTATTATATAATATTTTAGGCTTGTTCTCTACTTTTAATCTCGGCTATCCCTTCACAATGAAGGGATTTTTGGACGCGGGAGGTACCTACCTAGCTACCTACATACCTGTTACTTTGGTTGCCTAGGTACCTACCAATCTTCAAATGGGTTCGTTAGTAGGTAGGTACTTAGGTAGCCTACACAGCAGTGATAGGATTACTTAAGTAGGTACCTTGGAATATATAATAAATAAACGTACCTATAGTATACTAACGTACGTATTGATAGTTGGATACCTACCTAGCTGCAAAGCTGAGGGCACGGTAAGTTTAATTTTATTGAAATACCTACGTAGGTACTATAATACCCACCTAGTAGTTTATCAAGGTACCTAGATGATCACATCAGTTGCTGCGTACCTACGCCCTCATCTCTACGGACTCTAGCGAAGCGTTCCCTTCAAACAATGATTTACCTACAAAACAAGTTTAATTGTAGAAACGACGTCTACCACTCTACGACCATGTTTACGATAGATAGGTACCTACTACGGCACTACAACCACAGAATATATAATAGTACAAGTACCGACAACATCCGCTCCGAGGCCCAAGCACAATAAATATTAGTACAAGTAGGTACTTTTGTGTCTGAATTCAAGCAATTCCAAACATCAATTCCTAAGCATGCTCTACCTACGTCACAGAATATATACAGTACCTACGTTACCTACTCCTGTGCTACGTAGGTAGGTACGAGGCCTAACCTGTGGCTGTGGCCTAACTAAAGTCGTGACCAGAGTTGCACTGCAATGCGAATTAGTTGTGGTTTCTCATGGGTTTCTCATTGTTATTTGCTGGACAATTTGGATTTGTTTACTTATGCACAATATCCTATTGTACTTAGCGGTATTACTCTGGTATTACCTATCTGTACAGCGATTTTCATGTTGCTTATTGATTTGTGCATCATACATAACTCCTAGGTTACGAAGTAACTATTAATTAATCTGTGTCTTAGGTAACAACATCTAACTGGTAGGTAGATATCAAACAAAAGGTCTTGTATGTAGGTATTGAATGTAGGTTCTTGGATACGTATCTCTATGCATTTTTTCTAAAATCCTTTGATTATATTTTATTATATAAGCTAAAATCGAATGAACCTTGTTATAGCTGTCGATCAAAAAAACAATAAAATGTTAGGTATTCTTGCCCCCGGTCTACTACTATGCCTCCATGCTCCGTTCGAGCCTTTATACATATATTTAATTAACTTGAGCTGGGAAAAATCTTGAAACTGAATTTAGAACAAGTTAACCTCGACCAAGTTCCGATGACAATACAATAGTTAGAAATAATAACAGGAAGCTGATCTGATGATGGCAGATGGACAACGGAACTCCTCAATGGATATTAGTAGACTGTACGTGTTTAGGCTCATTTTGATCAGCCCGCGGTATCGATCACAAATTTTACAAAAACCTATTGAAAAATATATTTTTCAACTAATTACTTATTTCCATCTTGTATATCATCATCCTGGCGCTATGTTGGTTGATATAAATCTCGATGATTTGCAAATTACCTATTTTTGCAGATACATGGCCGATGGAACCTGGTTCTTACAAAATTAGTCCTGTTTATAGGAAATGGTGCAAGTGGAGTAAGTTAATATCTCTCCCTTTTTTTAGGTTTCTTTATTTAGGAATAAGTACGTAAAAAGCGTTGTTGGTGAGACTTCGTTTTCCGTAAAATCTTAAACTAAATTTTCTTTTGTAGAATCCACTTCTCTGCCCTAATTATCCGACTACGGCAAATCCCAAAGGAAGGGTTGTGTTTTTAGCAGTCTTCGTATGTAGGCACCTGTGTATGTATGTTCCACCGTAGCGCCTAAACTACTCATCCGATTTAGATGAATGAGGTGTCAATAGATTCGTTATTATGGTTCGTATAATATTTGACGTGGGGTGCGTATTTTAGAAGATTTTTCCCATACAAGAGAAAATTTCGAAAAAAAAACACTTATGAAAAAATTTCCTTTCTTATAAGAACTGTATCTTGGGAACCAATGGCTGTATAGAACTCGCGCTAGTGTCAAATTGTAGCAAATTTAGTCTACTTTAAAAGTATATCCAGTGACTATACCAGTCAGACCCTTCCTTCACTAAGATATTGAGCAAAAACTGAAAAAAAAACATGTTTTTTTGGGCACACCGCCGAACGCACAGACTTGGAAAATTGCAAATCTGGTTTATTAATATTGGTTAAGGTCCTAACAACATATAAAAAAATCACCGTGACCCGAACTTTTGCAAGCACGACCCCATTTTCATGTTTAAGGTGGTGGCATTTTCATACAAACGTATTTGCACAAATATGGGCGAACAGAGTATAATTTTATACTGAAATGAGTGTTGTTGGCTTTTATATTAGTCATTATTTGCGGCAAATCATATTTGATTGAAGAAAACAGTGGATTAATACCGAAAATAACATCGAAATTTTAGTCCATACAAGTCATTTCGATTTTATTTTTAACATTAATCCAGTGTTTTCTTCAACCAAATATGATTTGCCGCAAATAATGACCAATATAAAAGCCAACAACACTCATTTCAGTATAAAACTCATATATAACTCTCTGTTCGCCCATATTTGTGCAAATACGTTTGTATGAAAAAGCAACCATCTTAACTTGACTTGACTACCTATATGTCTATACAAAATTTAAAAAAGAGAACCTAAAGAAAAAAAAAATTTGTACACTTGTAATAGTCGAAGTGGCGTGGCCCACGGCAGGCTCTATTTTTACGGGTAGGTACCATGATACCTTAGGATATAGAGTAATCCATATCACACGACATTTTACATAGTCTAACAGATATTACAAAAAAAAAAATACTCCATATATTCGGTTCCAAATTGATGTGATGTAACTGTATTTATTATGTGACTATATGTTATTTATATGACTGTATTTGGATGAAAACCCTAACATGCACGGACTACATTTAATGCACTAGGTAATAAATAAATAAATAAATAAATAATGCTGGACAAGTTCACACAACATTATCTAGCCCCAAGCTAAGCCAGAGCTTGTGTTATGGGTACTAGGTAACTGATATAGATAATACAATACATTACATATTATCACAATAGAATAATAATATAGTCTAACTAATTATATATCATCTGTAAGTCTGTTATATTCGAATCTCCAATAAAAAACAAACAAAACAGTTCGCTAATATGCACCTACCTACCTACACTTTAATTGTAATTGAGCTAAATTGAGTCCGAATGAAAGTGAAGACTAATGAGTAGCTGTACAAATAGAATAGACCAAACTATCTGATCTTACGCTGATGGCGCCACTTTGCTTAGCGATACAAAATCTCGCTCTACATTTTGTTTGGAATTTCATAGTTCCTAATCCCGCCGCACGCAAGTATAATTATTGTCTATAAATAGTAGTAGAGTCCGCGCCACGACTGAAGTCCGATGGTCTTTTGAGGAACTGTCTATAAATAGTAGAGTCCGCGCCACGACTGAAGTCCGATGGTCTTTTGAGGAACTGTCTATAAATAGTAGAGTCCGCGCCACGACTGAAGTCCGATGGTCTTTTGAGGAACTGTCTATAAATAGTAGAGTCCGCGCCACGACTGAAGTCCGATGGTCTTTTGAGGAACTGTCTATAAATAGTAGAGTCCGCGCCACGACTGAAGTCCGATGGTCTTTTGAGGAACTGTCTATAAATAGTAGAGTCCGCGCCACGACTGAAGTCCGATGGTCTTTTGAGGAACTGTCTATAAATAGTAGAGTCCGCGCCACGACTGAAGTCCGATGGTCTTTTGAGGAACTGTCTATAAATAGTAGAGTCCGCGCCACGACTGAAGTCCGATGGTCTTTTGAGGAACTAACGGTTATCAGAGGAAGATTTTCGCTTTTGCACTTTTTAACCCCCGACGCAAAAACGACGGGGTGTTATAAGTTTGACGTGTCTGTGTGTGTTGGTGTGTGTGTCTGTGTGTGTGTCTGTCTGTGGCATCGTAGCTCGGATGAACCGATTATGTTTTTTTTGTGGTGAATTTGTCGGGAGTGTTCTTAGCTATGTTTCATCAAAATCGGTTCAGCTGTTTCATTGTGTTGATGGTATTTTTATTTTTTACAAAATTAATTACTTGTGCGCTTAGAAACTAGCGCTCCAGTCACCGGACTTCAGTCATGGCGCGGACTCCTAAGGTGGTTGCTTTTGCTTGCGCCGAAATTATATTTTTTCGTGTTTTTTGCTCATCACAGCTCATCAACACTTCTTCAGATAGCGAAAACTAATTCGACGGTAATTATATGACCTAGGTAACACACAAGTTTTAATTTATAGTACCTACCTACCTATCACATAAATATCATTAGTTTGGCTATAAATGTGATTGAAACAAAAAACATTGTAAATAAGTACCATTGAAGCACAATCGTAGCTAAACTAATGATAAGTATTTAAGTGATACTATAAATTAAAACTTGTGCGTTAGGTCATCTAATTACCGGCAAATTGGTTTTCGCTATCTGAAGAAGTGTCGATGAGCTGTGAAAGCCAACACCTTAAAGGGGATCTTATTGTTTTGATTAGACATTATCTTATTGAGATCACGACTGCCCATACATAGACAGTTATCAAATTCACATTAAATTCGAATATAATTTGTAACTAATTGACACCCATAATCGCAAGTGTGAATAATTTTTTTGCAGCCTAAATCTTAGGCTTTAATATAAGTGTTTTAAATATGATTCATGATTGCTGGTTTTATTTGCATTTGGATTAAAGATAAGCTTTGGGAGTAAGATAACTTACGGGTGAATTATTTAAATTGCACACGTAGAGTCGGCACTTCCTACTTAAATGCCAACTTCCTATGATCAGACGAAGAAAGTTATTAGTGACTACTCGTCTCGGCTTTGCACGGGTAGTTTCAGGATGAAAAACAGCCCCTCCCCCCTCCTACCTCCCCCACTCTAGTAGCCTATGTCACTCAGGGTGAATGTAGCTTTCCAATGGTGTAAGAATTTTTGAAATCGGCGCAGTAGTTTTTGAATTTATTCATTACAAACATATACACAAAAATACAAATCTTTCCTCGTTATAATATTATAGTGTAGAAATGAACTAACCTATTAGTACAGTTCTAGTGCTTAACTGAGTCAGTCCATGAGGTATGGGGAGCAGTACGGGAGGGGTGTTTTCGTTTACAGTATGTCACATGTGATCTGATAATTTGATAGATGAAAACACCCCTCCCGTACCGCTCCCATACCTCTGGGACTGACTCAGTTAAGCACTAGACCGAGTTTACTGTTCTTCGAACAGTAGACCTCGCGACCACAAACTATTTACAACACATTATTCAATGCACCATATCGATCCTAATCTATATCTTGACAACCTCGTGACCGATTTTGTTTATATTTGAAATTCTTGTTTAGCATTGAGTACTGAATGTTTTTGCCAAATATTGTCAAAATTGGCCGGTAAATGGCGCCGCAGCAAACTTCCCCCTTTTTGGGGGATGAGCTTGTTCACGGTGTCGGGAAGAGCGATGGTAAAATTTCGATACGGGGATGAGATCGAACAGCTCGTTAGAGCATTCCCCGTTGTAGAACACACAAAGAGATCCAATGGCTCTGCGTTGGCTAAGCGGTTCTAGAGTATCGGAGAGCTTAGGGTCACCGATGATTCTAATGGCTCTTCTCTGTAGGGAGTCAAAGCGAAACAGCTGGTACTTGGGTGCCTCGTGCATAGATGGGACCAGTATTCTACGTGCGGTCTAACTTGTGATTATATCTGGCAATAGACTATTCCTTAGAGCTTTACCATTTTTTTTTACAGAATTCACAATACCAGAAGGAAACTCATGGAGTATCCACCTCCCGCACATTATCAAACCCCTATCTGCTGTGAATCCAGCTTCATTTGGGCCTGCAGGCTGTTTTGCAGCATAGCAGTTATTGCAACTTGCTACTACTTCGCTTATGAACTTATTGCTAATACTAGGCTCAAGTTCGGTATGTTCATCGCATGATACATCTTAGTACAATCAGCGGTGCATTCAACTCTGTGATGTGAAGTAAACTTTGCTACCAAACGCTGTTCCTATTTCAAACCCCCGCTATGCCGTGAACCCGGTCTGCAAGCCGGTTGGCAGCATAATGCTGTGAACCCGGCCTGTAAGCCGGTTGGCAGCATAATGCTGTGAACCCGGCCTGTAAGCCGGTTGGCAGCATAATGCTGTGGACCCGGTCTGCAAGCCAGTTGCCAGCATAATGCTGTGAACCCGGTCTGCAAGCCGGTTGGCAGCATAATGCTGTGAACCCGGCCTGTAAGCCGGTTGGCAGCATAATGCTGTGAACCCGGCCTGTAAGCCGGTTGGCAGCATAATGCTGTGAACCCGGCCTGTAAGCCGGTTGGCAGCATAATGCTGTGAACCCGGCCTGTAAGCCGGTTGGCAGCATAATGCTGTGGACCCGGTCTGCAAGCCAGTTGCCAGCATAATGCTGTGAACCCGGTCTGCAAGCCGGTTGGCAGCATAATGCTGTGAACCCGGCCTGTAAGCCGGTTGGCAGCATAATGCTGTGAACCCGGCCTGTAAGCCGGTTGGCAGCATAATGCTGTGGACCCGGTCTGCAAGCCAGTTGCCAGCATAATGCTGTGAACCCGGCCTGCAAGCCGTTTGGCAGCATAATGCTGTGAACCCGGTCTGCAAGCCGGTTGGCAGCATAATGCTGTGAACCCGGCCTGCAAGCCGGCTGGCAGCATAATGCTGTGAACCCGGCCTGCAAGCCGGCTGGCAGCATAATGCTGTGAACCCGGCCTGCAAGCCGGCTGGCAGCATAATGCTGTGAACCCGGCCTGCAAGCCGGCTGGCAGCATAATGCTGTGAACCCGGCCTGCAAGACGGCTGGCAGCATAATGCTGTGAACCCGGCCTGCAAGCCGGCTGGCAGCATAATGCTGTGAACCCGGCCTGCAAGCCGGCTGGCAGTATAATGCTGTGAACCCGGCCTGCAAGCCGGCTGGCAGTATAATGCTGTGAACCCGGCCTGCAAGCCGGCTGGCAGCATAATGCTGTGAACCCGGCCTGCAAGCCGGCTGGCAGCATAATGCTGTGAACCCGGCCTGCAAGCCGGCTGGCAGTATAATGCTGTGAACCCGGCCTGCAAGCCGGCTGGCAGTATAATGCTGTGAACCCGGCCTGCAAGCCGGCTGGCAGCATAATGCTGTGAACCCGGCCTGCAAGCCGGCTGGCAGCATAATGCTGTGAACCCGGCCTGCAAGCCGGCTGGCAGTATAATGCTGTGAACCCGGCCTGCAAGCCGGCTGGCAGTATAATGCTGTGAACCCGGCCTGCAAGCCGGCTGGCAGTATAATGCTGTGAACCCGGCCTGCAAGCCGGCTGGCAGTATAATGCTGTGAACCCGGCCTGCAAGCCGGTTGGCAGCATAATGCTGTGGACCCGGGCTGCAAGCTGCAGCATAGCACTTATTGCAGTTTACTAGCAGTTTTCAGATAATATGCTTATCATTTATTTGTTCTAAAACCAAGCTCAAGTTCGGTTTTTTCGTTCCAACTTGCTGTGAAGTAAACTTTACTAAATGCTTGATTGCTAAACTGGCCTGCACAGGCAAAACTGTGGTGAAGCTTGTGCAGGCCTTTTAAACAACCCTCGGCTTCGCACGAAAACTTTTTCTATATTAATAAACCATTCGAAAAAAAAACTATATGATAGTGAAAACCACATCAAAATCCGTTGCGTAGTTTATAAGAATTTGTAAACCAAACAGATCTATCTATACGCGGATAGCTACTTGGTCCACCCGCCAGGCAGAAATCTTAATAAAAAAAAAAAAACGCCACGCGCCGCTTGAATAAGCTGTTTTTATTGAATATCTCCTGACGATCTCTGTGGCGCGGCGGGCGAACGTTCGCCTGCGACGCCGGAGGTGGCGGGTTCGATTCCCGCCTCGGAACAAATATTTGTGCGATATGCAGATATTTGTTCAGGGTGTTCCCCGCGGTTACGTTTGCACCATTGATTTGCCCCATTAATGTTCTGGGTATTTACTATGTATAATTAAAAAAAACTATGTTATATATTGTATTAAGCATATCAGTTATCTAGTACCCATAACACAAGCTCTGCTTAGCTTGGGGCTGGATAATGTCATGTAAACGGTCCAGCATTATAAATAAATAAATAAATAAATATAGACAGTTTTAAAAAACCCCGTGGGACCCTCCTTTTAATTGTATTGATTTCATTTATACAATTTTTGACCCAATAATCTGTACCATATTGACAAACAATCGATTCCAGTCAAAAGTTAGAGGTAACTTTGTGTTTTTTTTTATCGAGAAAATGTTGTCCTATCCTGTTTCTGTATGGGTGATCCCTCGGTGTTATAATGTATTATCGATGCATATTTTTTATTTGAATATTGTACTTGATTTAGTCAGTTAAAAATCTAATCTAAGATTGGTAGTTTTGCGTATAACCCCACCATGATGAATATTTTAGGAGAATCTATTGTTTGTGAGTGGATCCACTTTCTCTATGAGATTGTTTGAAAATTTGACCATGTGGTGCATGCTGTAGTGCTGTGGTTATATAATGAGGTGCTAATGATGAGGCTAATTAGAAAGGGGCGGATGCGCCATCATTGACTTACTGTTTAGGGATCCGTACCCAGCGGATGGCAAATGGAACCCTACTACTAAGCCTACGCCGGCGCCGCGTCGTCGTCCCTCCAAGGAAACCAGTTGAAATGTTTACAAATTATGTGCTGTGTGGTGTTTTGGTGGCAGTAGTGCTCGCATTGCTGTGTTCCGGTGAAATTACAGGCACATGAGACTTTTCATCTTTATGTCTCAGGGTGGCGGGCGCAGTGCAATGCCACATAGGGTGCGTCCTAGGTGGACGTGACCTGTGAGTTATTGCAATGTTCACAGGCAGAGGTTACCGCTTAACATCAGGTGGGCCATCTGCTTGTTCAGTCATTCAGTAGTATAAAAAAAACCCTTTGATAGTAGTAGAGCTTTTTTGTGAAAGAGTTCGTCCGGGGAAGTACTACCACCATACCTACTGCCGCAAAGCAGTAGTGCTCGCATTGCTGTGTTCCGGTTTGAAGGGTGGGTGCCGGTGAAATTACAGGCACACGAGATTTTTCATCTTTATCTCGGGGTGGCGGGCGCAGTGCAATGCCACATAGGGCGTGTGCTATAATATCTAGACCTGTGGTTTATTAGTTTCCAATAAAATTGTGTAGGTCCGGCACGGCTTTTGTCTAATCGATGGCGATTACCAGTTTGCTGCTCATTGCGCTGCGTGTTTTAGCTTTTTTACAACACCATAAATATTTGAAACATGTTGCGCAATGAACAGCAAACTGGTAATCAAAATAGAACTTCAGTCTATTAGACAATAAGACCGCAGCATGGGTTATAGGATTTCTATACAAATCTATAAGTCAGTGTCATTTGGAAACCATATTATTTTATAAGAAACTGACAAACCTCGGGTCTAGATATCAGTGTATTGATTATGTGTATAAAATATAATGGAGTTTGATTACATAATATCCATAATAGGAGCAGACTGCGTTTGTATGGAGGTGCCTCAAGCGCCCTAGCAGCGGTACACTCCTCTTTCCTTCAGAGATGTGCTTGGCAGCTGAGCAGTGCGAAGACGCGTAGCGACGCAGATGAGAATGTGTAGCGGGCTCTTGTCAGATGCGAGCGAGTTTCTTGCTCGCGTCCATCCTTTGCACACATCTCTCACACACATCCCTCGCACGCATCCCTCGCACACATCCCTCACACACATTCCTAGCTTGTTTTGTACGCAAAATAAGTTTTTTGTGAAAAATATATTTTTCAATACAAGCTTCTAAAAAATTAGTGATCGTAACCGTGTGCTGATCAAAATGAGCCTAAACACAGCCAGTCTTCTATTATCCATCGAGGAGTTCCATTGTCCACCTTGCGTCTCCATCATCAGATTAGCTTGCTGTCACCATCATATTGTATTGTCATCGGAACTTGACATGTATGCTAAATTTCAGCTCAGTCGGCTAAGGATAACTGCTTTAAAATTCAGTTGCAAGATTCCACCCGGATTCCACCCAGACAAACATACATTGCAAGTTAAATAAAAGCTTGGTAAAACCTCGCTCTGCTAAGCCGTTTCCACCTGAGCTGCGCTGAGCGAGGCTAGGTAAATGAAGTGATTCTATGTTCATCTCTCGCTACGCATCCTCGCTCATCTCTGGTGGACACGCAGCCTAAGACTCTCATTCTAGTAATGATTGACTTGTTAATTTACTTATATAACTTACCTAATCACTAATAAGAGGCCACTTACCGCATAAAAAGTCTATTACTTACAATTAATCGTGAAATTACACGAGAAATACTTTAAGTTACGTAATATTAATAACTATTAAAATAAAAGCATTGAAACCCAAAGCTTTCTACCCACAATTAACTCTGTAACGAGTTAACACTTGTATCGTGACTCGATTCAAACTTCCTAAATGGAGTACACGCTTATAGCCCAGGAGTCCACCGTGATTTCTTCACAGTGAACGAAGCACAGTGTTTATAACATTACATAGTATAACCACAACCAAATGGCGGCACTTAACTTGGTGTATTGGCGCAAATGTTCGCGTTATTTTTCCAAGGCAAAATCAACCATGTGTCCAACAACACGTGGTACTATTTAGCTTCACAAAATAAATCAAATGTTTGCGCAAATATACCAAGTGAAGTGCTAGAAAAAGAATTTACATACGGAGAACGAGCGTTTCATTCGAAGTTCTTGTCAAAAGATTCACTCCAGTCAATTATTTCACAATAATTGACAGGAGTGAATCAATGGGAGAATTGGTTTATTTACCCTATTCGTCCCTTAATTGGTTACTTAACTCTGTATTTGTACCGTTTAAGACATTTCATCCAGTTTTGAAAATTGTGAGTAGACTGTGACAGACAGACAGACAAACCTATTTATATTGGTTTTATAATGTTACTGATGCATTTTTGTTGCTAAAAAACAAGCATTACCGTCGTTGACCAAAATAAAAAAAGAGGTTTTAAATACTTCGGATAATTTATTTTTTAATTATGATTTATGACAGATCACTCTTCTGTAGCTCCCGGTCTATTAAGAAGCACACAAAATGATTTAAAGGGCCTTATTAAGTTTCGACTTTATACTTATGTCGATAAAGCTCATAATGAAAATTCTCTGAAATGTATTCACAAACCGATTGCAGAGATCATGGAATATTGTTTTGGATGCTTCAAAGGTTGTTTTTCAATTAATCTTGTTGATTAATTGCAGTAGTTTAAGAGACTTACCCAACTACGGCAAAGACAAAAGGAAGGGTTATGTTTTTAGCAGTATCTTTAAGGTAGGAAAATAATGTACCTGGGCAATTTTCGTTAGTGTCTTTTCAATCAAATTCAATCAAATTGCTTTTTTTTGTGGTCATGAAAATGAGCCCTAACAGTGTACTATTAACTTGTCTACCCTGCCGTCTCTATCATCAGCCCCTCTATTCCCTATCTTGAAAGTCACTCAGTGACCAACGTTTGACAAGTAAAATTACCATCAATGAGGGGTTTTCACGGCCGTTTCACATCATGTTTATAGCCTTAAAAATAGATGGCGCCAGCTAAAGTATCTCTATCAAAATAAAGTGAAATGTCAACGTCAACAACGTATACAAATACACTTCTGGACACATCTATTGGTCCACCTTGCATTTTCAGTTTCGTTTAGTCCTAGCTAAAAATTTATATCAGGTTGAGCAAAAAGTTTTTATACAGTTTTGAACCAGGCACATTCATAATTTTATTAAATGGTCTTTTTTTTAAATTTCGGCCTCAGAATTTAAAGAAACAAAAGACAATTTGGAGCCTGTTCGTTGATATCAAACAATCGAATACTAAGAAAACTTGATTTTATTGGTTTACTTGGATTTCATTCTTGAAAGTGTGATTTTTCTGTTTGGTTTTGCAACAAACATTACTTATTCTTAACATTAAGGTGAGGTTCTATCAATAATCTATGAATACTTCGCCTGAAGTTGCCGCCCAAGCTGTGGCACTTATCCAGGCCGGACACAGCCAAAGAAATGTGAGTGCTCAACTTAATTTGAGTCGATCTGCGGTCCGAAATGTTTATCGGAGGTGCCTAGAGACTGGCGGCTTAGTTCGTCGCCAAGGAAGGCCACGATCTCGGGTCACAACTGAAAGGCAGGATCGATTCATCGTGACGACCAGCTTGAGAAATCGTCACCTTACCTTCATTGAGATACAAAACCAACTTCGCGACTTCCACGGAGTATCTGTGAGCGCTCGAACTGTTCGGAGAAGGTTAAAAGAACGCGATATGACACCACACAAGCCAGCTAATGGCCCCAAACTAACGCGAGCTCACCGAACACCGCGTCTTCATTTCGCGCGCACTCATTTAAATTGGACTCAGCAGCATTGGAGCAGTGTACTCTTTTCTGATGAGTCTAAAATTGCGTTACATGGCAATGATGGAATGAAGAAGGTCTACCGACGTAAGGGAGAGCGTTTTGCACAATGCTGCTTTGAAGAGAGGGTTGCTTATGGCGGTGGCTCATGGACTGTCTGGGGCGGTATATCCGCGAGCGGCAAAACTCAACTTGAGGTTATTACGGGACCACGGCTGCCAACATTAAATGCTGAAAGGTACATTCGTGAGTGCTTAGAACCACACGTTATGCCATACGTGGACCATGTCGGCCCAAATTTCCTTTTTATGCATGATAATGCAAGAGCCCATACGGCCAGCATCGTCAGGGAATATCTTCGGGATGTGAACATCACAGTTATGGACTGGCCAGCCAGAAGCCCAGACATGAACCCGATTGAGCACATGTGGGACGAGATAAAAATACGTGTTAGGGCTCTTCAGCCAGTTGCCCAGACGATGCATGAGCTGAAAACTGCCATAGAAGAGGAATGGGAGATGATCCTCAAAATTTCATAGAGCGGTTGATAAACTCTATGCCTAATCGTATGAGAGCTGTCGTAGATGCCCATGGAGGCAACACGCGTTATTAAATTAATCCTTTATTTGATAAAACATGTTTTTTAATCAAAATTCAACTGCCTTCATCAAGGCGCATACCCGACTTGTTAGGCGTAGCTCCATGTCGTGTGGTATTCTGAATTCAAAATTTAAAACAATACGATCGAAAAAGATGGTAAAATGTATCAGGTTTAAAACTGCATCAATTGTTTTTGTTCAATCTAGCAATCATATTAAAGTAGGGGCCATAGAAACCTAAACTCTAAGGTGGGCCAATAGATGTGTCCAGAAGTGTATATTACTATATTTTCGTAGTATTCACACAAAAGCACAGACAATGCATTTGATAATTTGACAAGTATATTTGAGTCAGCGCCATCTATCGAGCCAAATCGAACTACTTCTCTTTATTAAATTCGAAAATGAAAAGCCCTCATTGACAATTCTTAATAGTATTTTTTTTTAATTGATGATCATTCTTCTTGTCAAACGTTAGTCACCGAGTGACTTTCAGCTAGGGAATAGGGGGGCAGATCAGCTCCCAGTCACCATAATATTGGATTGTCATCGGAACTTGACAGGTATGCCTTTCAGCTCAGTTCGCCAGATTTGTTCCCCACAGACATGCAAGCATTTAAATTTAATAAAACCTTGTGAAAATTGCGAATATACACTTCATGTTTTTTTTTACTCTATCAGACAAAAAAAAACATCCCCACAAAGAGTAGTGAGTAGCCTAAAAAATATTTATCAAGATTTTAATGTATCACTTTGTTGGCGTTGCCAAATTACAGCATTCAAGTACTAGCAGTCTCTGAGGTAAGCTGCGGATAGACAGACGGACGGACATGGCGAAGCCATGAGTTCCTTCCTACGGAACCATAAAAACCTTTTAAAATAAGAGTAATCTCACTTTCCTCGTCTACAGTAGGTATGCAGTACAGTGATGTATGTTGTTAGAGGTAGTTAACTAGTACATACAATTCCCTGCTACACAATGCCTACCTACTCAGATACACTCTAGTTCATAACAATCTAATCAATCTATCTAGTAAGAAGCTGAGCGAAAACAAAATTTCTATCGAATTTCACGCGAAGGAAACTCATTAGAAAAACTTCGTACACGGCTGTTAATTACAACTTCATGATGATATCTGATGCATACGGGATCTGATAGCATCTTCTGCATAAGAAGGTAGCCAGTAAAAAGTTCTACATCTTGAATTATGTGGAAAAAAAATACGCCTAACGCTGTTATTGCCCTACTGGGAGGTCTAGTGAAGTGAACTCATGTCTCGCTTAGTGAGGAAGGGTAGTAACTTTGGCGTCTATGCATGTATTTTTGTATAACCTTCTGAACTTGAAAGCCATTGAACATATCTTGACAAATGATGTGGTAATATTTTTTACTTTATTGTGGGTTGGTTTCTTGTGTTTCCTATCCTATCCTATCCTACTTCCTATCCTTCCTCAGTAGTGCTAATCACCACTTTATCTGCTCAGTAAGTAAAAAGTTAACGAAAGGATTTAACCTCTAAGTAGTTAACTCGCTGAGTAACTACTTAAACCTGTACTTATTGATTGTGAAACAAAGCCTTATTATAACATACCTAATTAGTTGGACTAATAACATTAGTACTATTTTTCATGTTTGTCCATCAAAGGAGCCGTCCAAAAAATCCAAGAGGAAAGAAGGAGCGCGTTGAACTCTTTTCTATAGGAATAATGATATATACTTACGACAGATTCTGAAAATGCATAAATACAATAAATCATTGATACCGTTCTGTAAGTCTAGCTGCTGGTTTTATCATTTGCTCAATTATTTTTAAATTACGTATTTAGATTACGGATGTCAAATAAGCAAAAAAATATGCAGTTTAAAATGAAGTGCACCAGTGACCATGACGGCATTAGACACAAACTACGGAAGGAATTTTGTTAATTTACATACCAGTATCTACTAAGACCGTTATCCTCTTTTGGTGTAGTAAATAGGACGAGTTTTATTGCAATTGCACTGTTAAGTTTTAACAAAGAGACAAGCGAATGAATGAATATGATTATTGTAGAAATCAGGTGAAGACCACACACGGAGTGTGTGATTAAAACTATGCAATTTACAGTAAATTTGTGGTATTATCATTATTCTAATAGGTATCATGATTCAACTCAGTCTATTCTCGAGTAGCGAGAGTGAGAGTGTCAAATACAAATGGAAAATGGCGGCCACATTTTCCATTTGTATTTTACAAGCTTTTATTTAGTTTCACCTGTCCCGGTGTAATCAAATCTTACAAGTTAAGGTGGTTGCTTTCGCTTGTGGCACCAAATTCATCTTATTTCGTGTTTTTTGCTAATCACAGCTCATCAACACTTCTTCAGATAGCAAAAACTAATTTGCCGGTAATTATATGACCTAACACACAAGTTTTAATTTATAGTATCAGATAGTAGGTCATCGTACTATAAATTAAAACATGTGTGTTATGTTTTAATTTATAGTACTATCACATATATATCATTAGTTTAGCTACGATTGTGCTTCAATGGTTTTTATAGTGTATTTTTGTTTAAGCACATTCATAGTCAAACTAATGATATTAATGTGTATGTCTATAATTTGAATCTTGTGTGTTAGGTCATTATGATTACCGGCAAATTAATTTTCGCTACCTGAAGAAGTGTTTATGAGCTGTGATGAGCAAAAAACGCCACAAGCGAAAGACCACTTCCTTGTGGACGATTGAGCTGAAATTTAGTATACCTTGGAGCTAGAAAATTTGTAAACATGCTACATATTTAAGTAGTAGTAGTAGTTTGTTTTTTTATCAACAAATAATAATATTTAAGAAAACTTGGAACATTTCGAGTATTTTCATTAGGTACGAGGACCTGAGCTTAGACGCACACTTTTTTTAGCACGCAGTTACGCTTACAATGATTTCACGTTTTTCTGATCTGTGTATGCCTAATGGTTCTTTTATAGCATTATTTGTTATTCAATGAATACGATAACAATAATTCATTTAATAATTAGATTAATGTGATCCCATTGGCCACACACAGGCAGTCGAGCGGCTTAGAAAACTGTTAGGTACTCCGTTATTCTTTGCGGTTTAAAGAGTTATTTGTTGGGTACCGCCACTATATAGAATGCTAGGCCAGGCATTGATGCCCCTCTGTCTGTATAGATTATTGTATTATTAAACATGAGCTAAGGATTATCGTATACCAGTCCGCCGGCGCCGGTAAGATTTAGCGCTCTAACCTCAAGCAGAAATCTTCATACAAAAAACGCCTTGCGCCGCTCGTAAAAGCGTTTTTTTTTTTTTTTTTTTTTTTTTTTTTTTTAACATTAATAGACCTTTGTTTGACCACGATCTCACCTGTTGGTAAGTGACGATGTGGCCGAAGATGGAGCACAAAGGTCTAGAAGGCACCTATTCACTCTTGACTTGAAGAGACCCAGATTTTAATTTCTCGTATAATATAGATAATTTTACAAATTCCCTATAGTAAACCCTCTGCTTAGTTGTATTGATTTTATTTATCTAATTTTTTAACCAATAATATGCACCATTTAAATAAAGAATCGAATCTAGGCAAAAAAATACGTTTTTTTTTCTATAGAGATAATATTGTTCTACCCTTCGACCACTGGTACAGTGATCCCTATAGGAATTATAATGTAGTATACATGCATATTTTTAATTTGAATATTGTACTTGATTTAGTCAGTTAAAAATCATACCTAAGATTAGTAATTTTGCGTTATACCCCACCTTTTTCGCTGGGCCCTTACTAGCGTCAACGTTCCAGCCGTTGTAGAGCCGAATGGTCTGCTACGTGACGATGGTAAGCAGTCTGATGGCATGACCCTGGTTCCGTCAGAGAAGGGTAGGCCTTTGGTGTAAGCAGTGACACGCTACATGCGTTGATATTTAATACCCTTGCGCTATCTCAGGACGCGAATTTGCAAGTCTCAAGAGTCTATTATATATGTATTATATACAGGGTGTAACATAATATCCCTATAAGCCCGGGGAGGGGGTATTCTACACATCATGGCGAATAACTTTAACTCTACGACTTTTTAAATTTATAAGATTTTCATTTATGAAATGCCGCTTAGAAATCCTGAAATTCCGTAGGAAATGTACTTAACACAACATGAGGACGTTACTGTACGTTAAAATACCTAACCTAGGGCTGCCTCATGTGGTGTTAGGCAAATTACTGGAGGAACTTCAGGAATTTCTCGAAGACTTTCAGGATTTTATGAATGAAAAACATCGAAATTTAAAAAGTCGTAAAACTAAAGTTATTCGTCATGATGTGTAGAACACCCCCTGCCCGGGCTTATAGGGATATTATGTTACAACCTGTATATGAGCCTTTCGGGATCAAGACCCTGGGTACTATGGCCCTTCGAGTTTCCAGAATTATTTCAGAGAGTCTGGTCGAAGCGACGGCAGACCCGCGAGCTGGCTCCTATCTGGCTCAACGCATTGGTATTGCCATTCAGCGCGGCAACGCAGCCAGCATCCTATGGACGCTTCTCGGTGCTTCCTTCTAGTAGTAATTTAGATCAGTTGAGCCTATCTGTAGATCGTTTGCAGTCTTTAGATAGCTAAACTGAACCATTTGAATTGTTTAAAAGCTTTTAGTCAACTTGACCTGTTAGTATCAGTGTGGGACTTTTGAAACTGAATTTTGAACCAGTTAACCTCGAGCGATTGAACTAAAATGCATATCTGTCAAGTTCCAATGACAATATAATATTTGACGACCTCTGTGGCGCGGCGGGTGAACGTTCGCCTGTGACGCAGGAGGTTGCGGGTTTGATTCCCGCCTCGGAACAAATATTTGTGTGATCCGCAGATATTTGTTCAGGGTGTTCTGGATATTTTATATATGTATATAATAAAAATATCAATCAATGTAATATATTGTTATATGTATATCAGTTGTCTAGTACCCATAACACAAGCTCTGCTTAGCTTGGGGCTAGATAATGTTGTGTGAACTATCCAGCAATATTTTTTTAAATTTTGTCTATGGTGACAGCGAGTTGATCAGCGGGTGGTGGTTTTGCGAGCTATATGGCCTGTCCAATGCCACTTGCAAATTCGTTCTCACATTGCTAATTCGTAGATCAATGTAACATATATTGGCTGATGATCATGACGTTATATTAGAATGTGGTGTCACTAGAAGTTTTTTGCGGGTATTATATCATCGCTCGTAACAACAGACTTTCTTATGTACCCGTGTGGTCAAAAGTAAATCACGTGCAAAGAGTAATTTGCTCGTTGTCCGAGACCACAGCATCATTTGATAGAATGTACCCTCGGAGTATCATTATGTAACGGTGAAACAGCTGAGACTAGTCCCAACTATTATCTAAGGCTGCACCAAACCCAGGCAGAAATCGACTTAACAAAAAAACGCAACGCGTCGCTCGAAAAAGCAGTTTTAATTGAATACACAAAATAAATATAAAATAAAATATCTCGTAAAATATACATAACTTTATTGTATTGATTTCGTTTATATAATTTTTGACCCAATTATAATGACTGATAAACAATCGAATCTAGTCAAAAATGAGTTTTTTTACAACCTTTATATTAACTTGCAATGTATGTCCGGGTGGAATCTTGCAACTGTATCCTCAACCGATTGAGATGATATTTTGCATACCTGTCAAGTTAAATAAATAAATAATGCTGGACAGTTCACACAACATTATCTAGCCCCAAGCTAAGCAGAGCTTGTGTTATGGGTACTAGATAACTGATATACTTAATACAATATATTACATTACATAGATAGATATTTTTTATTATACTTAGAAAATACCCAGAACACCCTTAACAAATATCTGCGATCGCACAAATATTTGTTCCGAGGCAGGGTTCCCGCAACCTCCGTCGTCACAGGCCAAGCTTCGCCCGCCGCACTACAGAGGTCGTCACCGATGGAGTTCCGATGACAATGCAATATTATGCTGACAGCGAGCTGATTTGATGTTGGAGACAACATCAGCATCATCTGAGGTGGACAACGGAACTCCTCGAGGGATAATAGTAGACTGGCCGTGTTTAGGCTCATTTTGATCAGCACACGGTTACGATCACTAATTTTATAAAAGCTTGTATTGAAAAATATGTTTTTCACAAAATTCTTATTCTATCGAGTAAAAATTGCCCATCGTGGTGTGTTGGTACAGTGATTCATCGTAATTATATAATGTAGTATCCATGCATATTTTCAGTTTGATTACTGTACTTGATTTAGTCAGTAAATCAAATCTACAATTTGTAATTTTACATTGTTTAGGATCAATCTGCCATTTTTGAAAGAATCGTAATTTTTATTTAATTACATTTTAATATTTTTTCGAGTTAAGTACCTATTTCGTGTAATTTCGGTGGCATTTTAACCAATGTAACTTGGATAAATAGCACATGTGTGATGTCGTGAAAAAGTGAGTTGCGTGTCTTTTCAAAATAGTGTATTTTTTCCCTGTAAAAACTCGGGTTTTCAGCCACTATTTAATCTAGGTTATGACTTGACGGAGTTTTTTTTTTTTTTTTTAGTGTAATGGCTCGACAAACTGGCATACGGCCCGCCTGATGGTAAGCGGTTACCGTCGCCTATTGACATCTGCAACACCAGGGGCATTGCCAATGCGTTGCCTGCCCTGAAAGACCCTTTTTTAATTTTTTTTGAAGCGGCTGTTGTTGTAGTTTAGTGGAAACACCTCAGGAGGGAGCCCATTCCACAACTTGCACGTATGGGGGAGAAAAGATCTCGTAGAGCGAGCAGTACGAGATACCCACGAGTCGATGATGTGTGGATGAGCTCCTTTGCGTTGTCGAGAAGTGCGATGGTAGAACCTGGATGCGGGTATGAGATTGAACAGCTCCTCAGAGCACTCCCCATTATAGAGTCGATAGAACACACAGAGCGAGCCGATGTCTCGGCGCAGGCTCAGCGGCTCTAAAGAACTGGAGAGCTTGGGGTCGATTGACGATTCTAACGGCTCTTCTCTGTAGGGAGTCAAAGCGAAGCTGGTACTTAGGGGCCCGGTGCCATAGGTGAGAACAGTATTCTATATGTGGCCGAATTTGTGCTTTGTAAAGTAGTAAGCGCTGAGTTGGCGTGAAATACCAAGTTTAACGACTTGACAAGTTTTAGTACAAATTATTATCACAAATTATTATCACTTGACATTGGCGTTATTGTTTGGAGCACTGCTCTGAAGCCATTACATGAAGAAGAAGAAGAAGAAGAACCAATGCTTAAGCTATGCGGCACCCCTCGTCAATTAACTAAAACGAACTGTAGTTATTGGACAGGTTTGTAAAACTGAAACGTTTACCCCGTAGATGGAGCCACGGCAAGCGGCGTTTTGAGCCGATCATACTATCCCATAAATTGGACGAGCCGACCAGTCGCGCAGCGGTCTAACGCGTCTCCTATCAAAGAGACGATCGCGGGTTCTAATCCCGCCTGATTGGTTATTTTGCGATATTATTGAAATCCCCTAAAGTAGGGGAAGAAATTTCCCTAAAGGTGGGTTAACATTTTAATATAATCAAAGAGTTATGTATGGGTTCCGTACCCAAAGGGTAAAACGGGACCTTATTACTAAGGCTCGGCTGTCCGTCTGTCTGTCCGTCCGTCTGTCACCAGGCTGTATTTTATTTGATTTATTGACGGAACAAGGCAGTGCCCCACCTGGTGTTAATGCCCATAGCAATGTATGAGCTCAGGGGCCACGTCGGTCTATTCCCAATGTCCACGTTATTTTGTCCACGTTAACGTGGACAGCGGGAAGTCACAAAATTACTTCCCGTTGTCCACGTTAGCTGTCCCCGTTGTCCACCTAGAACGCAACCTTCGAGGTATCGCATCGCACCATGAGACATAAAGGTGACAAGTCTCATGTTGGCGTAATTTCACCGGCACCTATAACCTTCAAACCGGAACACAGCAATGTGAGCACTATTGCTTTGCGGCAGAAATAGGTACAGTAATAGTACTTCCTCGGACGAAATCTTCCACAAAAAGCTCTACTGTGGCCTTGGAATGGCCTAGTGAATGATGGTGAAAGGGTTCTATGCTCCTCACAGTCTCCTTTTAAGCAGACGCAATATGGGCCGCATAGGCGCATATACGTGCAGTATGAACAACCAAGGTTCATACTATCACAATAGGTAGCTAGGTGAATACTACTCCTAGAGCACACATTAGCGAGTGCCTAATAACTCATTACTAATCTATGGAATATTTCTTTTTGTGGCCTATTCGTCTGCCTTTGTGAGTTCTCTGAGCAATCGTGGAAGCTCCTACGTTAATTGTTACTACTAGGCTTTGTCATAAAATAGTTCGAATTCATGAAAAATAACTAGCGGTAGTAGCTCGACTTCTAAATACCTTTTTTTTTGGTGTACAATAAAGTGTTAATCTATCTATCTAATCTATCTTTATTCTGTGGTTTTGTCTACGTCACTGTATTATACACGTTGTCTTGAGAAAAAAACAGTTTAACAGTAAAATTAATAACTTTCCGAAAATAAAACTTGTTCTTTCTTTTCTGTGGTTATGCCTCCGAAAGTGTTTTTGGAGTTTACTCCTTAAGAATCGATTTTCATTGGGATTCAAATCGTAAAATTGAGCGTTAGCTAAACAAGAAGTCGTTATGTTTTGCGCAACATATTCGCGCATCTTACACTGATCTGGACTGGAGAAAACTCCAGTCGTGCCACGGAACTGACTAGCTGGCAGACACATTTGTAGGGTTCCGTACCCAAAGGGTAAAACGGGACCCTATTACTAAGGCTCGGCTGTCCGTCCATCAGTCTATCACCAGGCTGTACCTCATGAACCGTGATAGTTAGACAGTAAAATTTTCACAGCTGATGTATTTCTGTTGTCGCTATAACATCTAATACTAAAAAACAATAAAATAAATATTAAAACGTGTTTTTTTTGCCGGGTTTTTTAGATAATTGCGTCGCCAGGCTGTATCTTATGAATCGTGATAGATAGATGAAATTTCCGCAGATGATGTATTTCTGTTGCCGCTATAACAACAAATACTAAAAAATATAACTAAATAAATATTTGTCAAGAGGGCTCTCCCATACAACAAACGTGTTTTCTCCAAATGTTGGTTAAGCGATGCTCTGCGGGGTCAGTTTTTGGATGGGTGACCACTTTTTGCGTGCAAATTCTTTTATTTATTTTTTACAAACCTGTTTTTTTAGCCGTTTTTGTAGTTAATGGTACGGAACCCTTCGTGTGCAAGTTTGACTCGCACTTGGCCGGTTTTTATTTATTTCATTTCTATAAACTGTCTCAGTAACTGTATTTTTTTTACAAGCTTTTATTTAACTTGCAATGTATGTATGTTTTTCTGGGTGGAATCCGGGTGGAATCTTGCAACTGAATTTTAAAGAAGGATAACAACCGATCGAGCTGAAATTTGGCATACCTGCCAAGTTCCGATGACAATACAATGTGATGGTGACAACGAGCTGATCTGATAATGAAGACGGAAGAGGGAAACGGGACTCCTCGATGGATAATTGACTGGCCGTGTTTACGCTCATTTTGATCAGCACACGGTTACGAGCACTAATTTTATAAATGCTTGTTTTGAAAAATATATTTTTAAATACAAGATTTTTAAAAACTAATCACCATTACACAAGCAAAACTGATTACCTACCATTTAAAAAAAAATGGTCCTACTCATTCGGCCTCTTTGACGTATTGTAATGTAATGGTAATCTTGATGTGTGTGTTACTTTAATAGGAGAAACGAGTACCATTTAGACATATCGAGTTAACATTCTTTGTAGGGCAACTTTGTAAGATTTTTTTTCCCAGGCCGATTACAAAGTTAGTTCACTGAAATACTTATCCAAAATGTTCATTTTCAACATAATAGCTCAATATTAATAAATAAAAGTGTGTCCGGACTAAGCATAGACCCCTCTATCTCCACCCGTGGATGTCGTAAAAGCCGAGTAAGGAATTACCCGGACTTGTTTTTAAGATTCGTTGGTATAAGATTTGCCATGGCTGCTAGCTTATTTAAGGAATGTGTTATTACTGGAAGAAAGCGTTAGCAGAGTCAGTCGTTTGAAGCAATGGCGGCGATGAGCTCACTTCTTGTCACGTCTATTTCCCAGGATGGTGCAACATCACAATATTTTAAGGACAATATTTTTCTATAGAAAAAAAAGACAAAGTTACGTTTTTTTTTGCCTAGTATATATATTAAAATTATGGTGCATAAAATATAATTGGGTAAAATATTAGATAAATAAAATAAATACAACAAAGCCGAGGGTTTGATGCAAGGGTTTTCTAAAATTATCTATATTTTACGGGATATTCATTAACCGCTTTTTCGAACGACGCGAGGCGTTTTTTTCGTATGAAGATTTCTGCCTGGGTTTGGTGCAGTCTTTAATCTAGCAGCCAGGATAAATCTTATACCTACGAATCTTACTTAAAAGCCCGGGTAATCCCTTAGTCGGCTTTTACGACATCCGCGGGAGGAGATGGAGGGTTCTATTCTTAGGCCGACCGCACCACGGCACATGTTAATTAATTACAAAGATAAAACTACTCCAACTAAGCACGTATATCCGATATTAATTATCATGTTTTCTTCCCACATGCTCATAAATAACTAATTAATTCCCTCAGTAAGTTACTAAATAAAAAAAAACATAAAAGTTACAATATCCTTTGGGAAAAATGAAATAGCAGTAGCAAAATGGAAGTCTGGTAGATGTATCATAAAGCGATTATCTTTACCAGAGGTTATAAAACTAGCCGTCTTCCCTGGGAAACTTGTACCTACTACTATCTATATATATAAAAGAGAAGTCCACTCACTCACTGACCACTCATCACGAAAGCCCGGAAACTACTGGGCCGAGTGGTCTGAAATTTGGTACAAGCATTTATTAAGGGGTGTAGGCGCGCACTAAGAAACTATTTTTGAAAATTCGCACCCTAAGGGGTTGAAAAAGGGTGTTAAAGTTTGTATGAAAGTCTACGCGTCGACGAAGTCGCGAGCGGGTCAGCTTGTAATATTATAAACGTGAAAGATTGTTTGGATGGATGTTTGTTACTCTTTCACGTAAAAACTACTGGATGGATTTGGATGAAATTTGGAATGGAGATAACTGGACTCCCGGAATAACACATAGACACATTTTTATCCTGATATTCCCACGGGATCGAGACTTACGCGGGTGAAACCGCGGGGCGCTGCTTGTACTACATAAATATTTGATCAAGATATTAATTCTGGTTAATTTTGTCGAATCTTCAGTCAAATGTTTCCCATGACGCAGAATACCACCGCGTCGTGAATTAAAATCTACTATTATGCCACTTTCATGTGTGTGGTGTGAATATACCCCTCCGTCTCCTCCCATGGATAGCATACGCCATCACTCCTTTTTCCATGAAGGGGTAGGCAGAGCCTTAATGGGAGGCCCATTGAGGATTTTAACAGTGGGTTGCACCATCGTGGAATATAGACGTGACAAGTGGTGAGCTCATCGCCGCCATTGCTTCCCACGACTGACTCTGCTAACGCTTTCTTCCAGTAATAACACATTCCATAAGCTAGCAGCCAACACAACTTCTTATCAAAAAGCCCGGGTAATTCCTTAGTCGGCTTTTACGACATCCACGGTAGGAGATGGAGGGGTCTTTTCTAAGGCCAGACACACCACAGCTAGAAATTTATTTTGTTGTAAATGGTTTTGTACCATCCATTAAGCAGTGCTAGCATGTATGTGATACTTCTATTAGTTTCATGATCTCATCTCACAAATTACCCCATGGGGTAAGCTATGGGGCTAAACAGCGAAAGTTGGCACCCCGTCAGCGCGTATAAGCGCGCGCGCAGCCCGGCGCGCACCACTCGCGAACCGAGCACGAGCGCGCGCGGCCCGCACGCACGGAACGCACCGCACACGGACACGCAACGGACAATATCTAAGAAAACAGTGCCAACTTGTGAAGATAGTGTCGATACGATTTTTTGTCGGTGTTTGTACGAGACTTCGCGAATTTTTTTCGGTGAGTTTTTTTTGTCCCCCTTGAATATGAAAATTATTTCTGGATAACCCATATGAGTAGAGAACAAAAATTTAAAAACACAATATTTACAAAAAAATCTTGTTATTTTCTAATATAATTTCTCGATTTGATGTCTAATTATTTATTTTCGATTATTCAAATGGAAACGAATAGAGTTAAAACAGAAAACAAAAAAATAAAAAAACATAAAACAGCAAAACTGAAAAATCTTAATTTTATACATAATAATTTGAAGAAATCTGTATTTAATTTTATTTTATTAATCTAATTAATCCACATTTTGTATTCGTATAGTACAAAAAGATGACGAGTGAACTAAAAATTTTATCGATCGACCTTATAAAATATCGAAAATGCGTTCATAAATTACCAATTATAATTATAAATTATCATTAATTACATTTTTGATAAATGTAACTAATGATAATTTATAATTTGACATCTAACATTATAATTGACCTATTTTTATAATGACTGAGGGATAAAAGGGAACAAAAGGTCCATTTCATTCATTTTAACATTCTTTTTATTCCGTGAATGAGTTTTTGCAAAACTAAATTTGTCACTACTGACTTTGACATTATTACTTTTAATATTAATTTGGAATGTATTTAATTATGACATAATGTTAATCAATTGATCAATGTGTGTGTACCAACTGAATAGATAATCAATAATTTTAATTTTAATATGTTAAATCTTAAAAATTCGCATACCTAATATAGGTTGAATTAGTGGAACTGGTTAAATATTAATAAGATCTAAATTTGTAAACCCTTTTTCTGCGAAATAAATCATTCATTCATTCATTTTAATAACTAGTTATGAAACAGTGAAAGAAATTGCCTTTTTCGTAGCTAGCTATAAAAAATTGTTATGAAAATGGACCAAAGGATAATATTTAACATAATTTTCAAATGATAATTCTGTGGGAAATCTTGTTTTTAAACAACTTAGCTGATACTAACTTGCAATAAACTCTTAGCTACTCTTAGATGTGCGCGGTAAGCCCTTACGGGCTCATTATAAAATAGCTCAATTAAGTCGACGTCCAGCATACTTGGCTTGATTAGTCGTAATAACAAGCTGTATGAGCTCATGTCTAATCGCTTTAATACATGCAAAGTCATAAACTAGACTAATAAAATGTGATGTTAACAAATAGTAATCTATTTTCTTCTGGTGTATCTTTAAAATGTATCAAACGTCAAAGTCAAAGTCAAAAAGTATTTTATTCATTGAAATCACAAGGATCATTTTGAATCGTCTTAAAAAATACATTTACATTTACTCCTGTTCCAACGCAACCAGACCCAGAAGAATCAGGCAACAAACACGGTATCATTAGATATTTTTTTTTTTACAACCTAATGAATTAATTTTTTTTATACTACTTGGAATGACTGAGCTAGCAGATGGTCCACCTGATGTTAAGTGGTATCCTCTGTCTATGAACAGTGCATTACCTCATAGATCACGTCCACTTAGGACACACCCTAGTGGCATTGCACTGCGCCCACCATCCTGAGACATAAAGATGGAAAGTATCACGTGCCTGTAATTTCACCGGCACACAGCAATGCGAGCACTACTGCTTTGCGGCGGTTTTTTTTTTAAATATTTTTTATTTATACTACTTGAATGACGGAACAAGCAGATGGCCCACCTGATGGTGGTATGGTGGTAGTACTTCCCCGGACGAAATCTTTCAAAAAAAATCTCTACTACTACTACTACTCTACTACAATTACATAGACTGGTCTCTATGCTGAAGGTTTTGTAAGCTGTAAATAGAATTTGATTGCTATGCGATTCAAATCGTAACTCTCAAAGTATTTTGCATTGTATTTCAATGTAGAGTTTTACACTTATTCACATACATAGGGTGTACAATGATATCCCGTAGTAGTTTTTTCAGAACTTAGCTGATTTTATTACTGTGTCTGAGATAGATAGATACGTTTATTAATAAAAAGGTTCATTACATATTTCACTGTTTTGTTGTAACCGCGTAAACCAAGGTAGGTTTGTGATGGTTACTTACATTAGCTTGAATCGCACTATCAACTAACTTAATTTAAATGATACATAAATAGGTAAGGTAGGTACAACTTAAGCATAACTTACACCTTTCACCTATTTACCAACATGTAGGTAACAACAGCAGGTACAATATAGGTGTTTACATAGGCAGGTATGAGTTTAGTTAACACTTTTGTATACTATGCATTTGAATACTAAGGTAGGTAGTTAGTGTAGTAACATAGTTAGTTACATGATATATATCATGAAAGTATTTTTTTTTTATTTGTCTAGATTGTTAAATTCACAATACCTGAAATTCTGAGTTCAAATAATTTAAAGAATATCGTGTGCTAGGCTGACTCGCACTTGGCCGGTTTTATTCGTATTTTAGAGACCTCCCTAGAGAAGCTACTCCAAAAACATTCTTAAGTTTCATGTTTTCCTTTTAATTGTGTCTAAAGGCTCAGCATGTCAAATTTCAGCACCATTGGAAACACCTCATTTTTCATTTTATTTCCACAGGTAATATCAATTACCGCAAATTATAAAATTGTAATTCAAATTATAAATATAGCTGGATATTATGGGGCCGTATATTTCAATATCTTGGTCTAATTATAAACTTCAGTAGTTCCTGAGGAAAAGTGTTACCAGGCAGACACGGACGGACGAATAGACAACAAAAAGATTAAGGGTTCTGTACATTTCTAGTGACGAACGGAATACAAAAAATTATTTTAGGACCTTCCATTCCAAGTTGTATAAAAAAAACAACCGCTTATTTATTTAGAATCATCTCTTCTGGGATAAAGTTAATAGATCTATTTTCTTGTACGACCCTGAATTTCAAAATACCCTTATAGGCCTAAATGATTTCTGAAACTAGGTGTCAATTAGATATCTATGCTACGGCTAAAACATTTTCTACAAACTGTACAGTCACCCAATCAGCCTGACCCAGTGTCTGAAAAAGTGCAGACAATCATGATCGATTATCTTTAGTTTTTTAATGAAAAAACTATTCGATCAATTATTCTACATGGATGTTACCGTTTCGTTAATCGATTTGAATCGATTTACTCGCGTTTCCGTGAAAGTATCTGCAGTGGGCGCGAAACTGAACATAGAAAGTAATTTGATTACTGAAATTTAAATTTGGTGCTAAGTGACGAATTAAATTGGCTTTGGCTGAATTTCAAGCTCTTGCGCCTTCTCTGACCGAGGATAGTACAACACCGCCCACCAACATCTTAAAGAAATAGTATTTACGAAATTATTAATGTTTTTTCTTTAAGACACCTCTGAATGATTCCCTTCGATAGACTCAGAAATAGGAATAGGTAGGTACAGGTCTAGTGCTTAACTGAGTCAGTCTTTGAGGTATGGGAGCGGTACGGGAGGAGTGTTTTCGTCAGTAAATTATCAGATAACATGAAGCCACACTTAATTTTGACGTAACGAAAACATCCCTCCCGTACCGCTCCCATACCTCAGGGGGCACTCAAGCATCGATATTCGGCTATTATTTTCTCTGTTTTTAAGTCCTGAACTATTAACTAATATATTGACTACTCGTTTGTATAGTTTTAGGATGGTTATTTCACTTATTCACATACTTTTGTTGAATTTTATCACAGAGCACACACGTCTTCACAAGATAAGATAGACATCTTGCATTTTTGAACACACAGGGCCATTTTTTGATAGTGGCAAATTTGAATTGGTGAGTCTGCGCGGCTGATTAGTAAAGGAGGGATTGGAGTTTCTAAAGCCTGAATAACTAATGTTATCGCCCGAATTATATTTATTTATTTACATAAAATATTATATCTCTAGCAATTGGCTTAGGAGGAACAATTATATATTTTTGATCATAATTTGTGGTCCCTATAACTTTAAATCTACGCGAACATTTTCTAGTAAAAACTTCATACATTCGCTACTATCAGTCCTAATAGTTACTCCAAAACACACCACAAGCAATTTACTCTGAATAATATAACTGTTTTAGAAATTAGAGTCCATCAATATTCATCAAGTTTTATTTGTCACACATCATTTTGCAATGCAGATGAAAAAAAACTGCAACGAACGGTCACTTTACAACACACAACATCTCGACTCCTCCATGTTGCAAGCGTATATTTTTAATTCACCAGAGAGCCTAGTCTAGTAATTTAACAAGCAACGACAAGGGCGTGTGTGGAACATAAGGTTGCCAGATAGGAAAATTTAAATATCTGTAGTAGTAAATATCTGTAGTAGTAAATATCTGGTTTAGTAGTAGTAGAGCTTTTTTTGTTTTTGTAAACTGCGTGCATATTCGGACTGATGGAATCCAACAGGTTCGAATTACACAATTTAATAGCGCAATTATTTTAATATCATTGCCTGATTAATAGAATGAAATTAAGGCGCCAGACGAGTTCATTTTAGCAGATAAATTATCTTTTAGATGCATTTTAGATGCGATCACTTTATAGGTTTGCGATTCTTTCGACGTCTCATTTGAATCGGCGTCTATTGATGATAGAAGCTCATACCTACTTGATTAAAGGCTGGTATCGACCATAGTGGAGAGGAGATTTTGATTGATTTTACGGGAGTTTGGTTGAAAAGTACCGGCCCTTAGTTATAGTTAGTTAAACCTACTTTATTTATTTATAACAGATTAGTATTACATGTCAGGTAGGTATATTATATAAAGCATTTCGGTCATAGGTCTTAAAATAGAAGATGCATTAAAATAAAAAATAAAAAATAATGTTGGTAAAAAATTTGATTTTTATGTTTTGTTGGGAAAATACGCAAAACTGACCGTAAAACATGAGTATTTTACAGTTTTTCCTACAATACTCGAAAAATCAATAATCTATAGCTGTAGAAAAAAGAAAAAAAGAAAGAGAAAGATAATAATTTATTTGCAATTCAACCAACAAGCATAATTAAAAATAAAAGACAAAGCTTACTTTATAACATGTTACCATGTTGTTTAACATGTTGTTATATAAGTTCACTTTGTAGCATGTTATCTTAGAGAATCTGTATGTATCTGCAATAACTATTGTAGTACCTAAGCATCTATACAATCTAAAAATGTCCCTACCTACTTACTGCGTTCTAAGCTAAACATAAGTAGACCTAATTTTCAATGAAGACAGATCTGATTTGTATGTAAGGACAAGAATTCCAAGAATAACTACACTTCAAGATAAGTAAATTCAATATTTTTTATCTTACCTTAACTCTTATGTGATAGTTTATTCGTTGGTGGGGTCGGACTCTGTTAAAATGTATTCCCATTACCATAATTTGCGGCAAATTGTAGTTTTGCGATGCAAATTTATAACAATAAACCGGTTGAATTGGGGGGATGGATATAGGGTTATCTTTTTAACCAGCTTCAAAAAAAGGAGGAGGTTCTCAATTCGTGTTTTTTTAAAATTATTTTTGTTATTTCATACCTCCTCCGTCAAATGGAAAAAAAAACAAAGTAATAGAAACATTAGGGGATACCTTTGAAGTAGGATTTTTCCTAAATAATTATCAAGTCACAGGTTTCACCCTCTTCAGGATGACCTCTGTGGAGCGGCGGGCGAAGGTTCGCCGGCGACATTCCCGCTGCGGGACAAATGTTTGTATGATCTGCAAATAATTGCTGCGGGTCTGGGTGTTATGGTACCATGGTACTCGTAGTTTCTGATACCCACTACACAGGGAATCCTAGTGTGGGATCAGAATTATGTGTGTGACTGTAAGGTGTTATGTTATGTTACCTGAAAAAGTACATAGTGTTAAATCTTGTACGATGGTACGGAATCAATCGTATGCGAGTTCGACTCGCACTTGGCAGGTTTTTAAAAACTAGCTTTCGCTGTATCGTTGTACATTGTAACTTTTGAAGGTCGTACTTTTCGGGAGAATCGTATTCGTTTGAGTTGTGATCTACTCTTCCTAACTGCAAACTCAAGTAGAGTAGGTTTAGAAGGTCAAAGTCCATGTTTATTCAGATGTATTTTAAATAAAATGTGCGTACCATCGACTGCCAGACAATTAGGTACCTGCCTAGTTATAGCGCATTCCGAGGTGAGTGTGGTCACACCTTTTCTTAACGCCTTTTCTTCATATTAGCATTCTGCAGCCAGTGGGGTCTAGATAGTTAACCACGAGGCCCACGTGCTTCGATTAAATAGACGCGATTTTACACGTCTGCGCGGTCTAGGTAGCATACGTCATCTACGGGTCACATGGAAATAATAGTGAATTGATTTTGTATTTTGACCCGACTTCGGAAAAGGAGGTTCTATGTTCGGTTTTATGTATTTTTTATGTATGTTCACTGATATCTCCGTCAATTGCGAACCGATGTTTTTTTTTTCATTGATAGACCTTTGTTTGACCACGATCTCACCTGTTGGTAAGTGACGATGTGGCCGAAGATGGAACACAAAGGTCTAGAAATTCTTATTAATTCTTTATTGCACAAAAAACACAAGGAAATTGTACAAACGGAGGACTTAATGCTAAGTAGCATTTTCTACCCGTCATCCAGTTACACCAGTCAGCCAGTTACATCCGAGATGGTCCCATACTCACCAAGTCAGGATCTGACGATGGAATCTCAGAGAAATCGAGGGAAATCATCAAAAGTTAATGGCACGTACAGTGTGTTTGTTAATTTTATATAACTTATTCAGGCGTTTGCGCCTGGGAGTCATCATCTCTGTCTCGTGAGCTGACGATAAAATCCACAACACTCCTTATAGTTAGAAAATAATATTGAGTTTCAGACTTAATTATACATACAAAAATACGCATAAGAATATTATTATTGAAACCTTTGAAGTCTTCGGTTTTTTTTTGTAAAACTTTGTTAGTTATATCACAGATAACCTAATACTATACAGTTATATTATAGTTATGTTTTTTTTTTAAATACTATTGAATGACGGAGCAAGCAGATGGCACACCTGATTTTAAGCGGTAACCTCTGCCTATGAACAGAGCATTACCTCATAGGTCACGTCCACCTAGGACGCACCCTATGTGGCATTGCCCTGCGCCCGCCACCCTAAGACATAAAGATGAAAGTCTCATGTGCCTGTAATTTCACCGGCACCCTTACCCTTCAAACCGGAACACAGCAATGCGAGCACTACTGCTTTGCGGCAGAAATAGGTATGGAGTTTTAGATATACGGATATCTAAAACTTTCTTGCAGACCACATAACATAACATCACGCGGTTTGGGTGTTGTGGTATATTTGAGACAGGATCGATCAGGAACGAAATTATAAGTATAATGGATCGAACAGGACAATGGATCGATCTCAATGGATCGAACAGGAACTACTCTATGGTACTCAGTTCCTGGTACCCACGACATAAGGAATTCTAGTGTGGGATCGGGACTATGTATGTGACAGTTGGGTGTTATGTTATGTTACATTCAAACTCCTAGGCAATCAATAGCTGGTGGCATTTTTATTAGGTACCTATTTTAATAAGATCTTCGTACGTACGAAAGATCGTTAAGTTGCAGTTTTTCTAGGAATTTGCATAATTACGTGCAAATAAAAAACGTAATGAATGCTTTGTTTATGACCAATCCAGATTAGTAACTGATAGGGTAAGCAGCAAGCGGAACTTTCCTTATAGCCTAGGCTATAAAATGCAATACAAACCGCGCTTACGACTCCAGTATAAAATAATATAAGAAAATGCAAGATTATTTTCTTCGCGATATTTATTAGCATCCTATGCTGGTCATCATCAGACCCTGGAGCTGTCGAAAATCATCATTTTAAGATGGGGTATGCCGCAAAATTCCTAATCTTAGATTTGATTTATAACCGCCTAAATCAAATACAATATTAAAATGAAAAATATGTATGGATACTACATTATAATTCCGAGGGATCACTGTACCAGAAAAACGAAAATATTTTGTAAATAGAAAAAACCCAAAATTAAGTCTATTTTTTGTCTAGATTGTTTATCAATATGCTTGAGTAAAACACCCGACTCGAGTTTCTGGGACTTAATAACCCCCTTTACCTCCCCTTGTTTGACTCGGAACAAGTACCTACGTGAGTTATTACCGGTTTTTTCAATTATGTATATTACTCACGGAAGTTTTAATAGTATTATTGCTTGAGTAAAAATTATATAATTAAATCAATACAAAAAAGCCAAGGGTTTAATGTAGGGGTTTTGTAAAATTATCTATATTTTACGAGATATTCTATAAAAACAGCTTTTTTGAGCGGTGCGAGACGTTTTTTTTGTGAAGGTTTCTGCAGTCTGAATGTTCAAGCTACAAAAATGCCTCAGTTCGCTGCAACCAAATTGTTGCGTACATAGCTTAGATATGTAGGTACATTGGACTTTGTACATTGGAGGTATTTGAACCACAAAAATGTCGACGATTCTTGTTATGGCCCTAATTGCGGATCCAAAGTTGGTCATGTAACAGAGTGAACAGTAATTTAACAACTTTGGTACTCCTAAGTACAAAAGTTACACTGTTTGTCTACTCGTCTGTACCACTTCTATCGCTGACTGTACTGTTAACGGATTGAAATTGATTCCTAATGAAATTATGTTTATTTTCCGGACGTGATGCAAAAAGTCAGAGAGGCGTGAAAGTACGACGTGACTTCCGGTCGAGTTCAGAGCCTACGTATTTTTTAGCCGAGTTAAAAAGTGAATCTTTTCAACACGTTACTTTAGTTTTTTTACTCAACTCTGAGGAGGTCATGTTTTCGTTTATAATAGTAGTTTATGAAACTGTCACATAACAGGGGTTTTCAAAACACGAGTGTGAGTTTAAAAAGGTTGTATAGGTTAATTTTAACATTTCGGGGAATGCTCCCAGGAACTTCATGGTCTGATCCCACCATCTCCTTTTCATCATAGGACGAGCAGGCGCACGGCTCGGTACCACCCTTACCTCATTAGTATACCCTCTATTCGTATTAAACGTTTCAGTTCTACCTTTATAATGCGAACTGCTAAGGAGTGGAATACACTACCGTCGTCTGTCTTTCCTGTAAACTATAATCTGGGTCTCTTCACGTCTAGAGTGAATAGGTGCCTTCTAGACCTTTGTGCTCCATCTTCGGCCACATCGTCACTTACGAACAGGTGAGATCGTGGTCAAACAAAGGTCTATCAATGTTAAAAAAGAAACAAAAACCGAGCCTTATTACACGAGTGTTTTAATAACTAGTTATGAGCTGTTTCATACACTAATTTATCTACACTCGTGCAATAAAACTATTACTTGGTCAAGTAACAGGGGATTTCTAGTGTGGGATCAGTATGTCACTGTTGAGTGTTATGAAATATTTATTGATTGTGAAACTAGGTATAATAGCAGTTTATGAAACTGTCACATAACAGGGGTTATAAAACACGAATGTGTTTGGCGAGGTTTTTAATAGTATCACACGAGTGTTTTAATACCTAGTTATGTGCAGTTTCATACGCTACTTTATCTACACTCATGCAATAAAACTGTTACTTGACCAACCCATGAAAAACAATAACGTAAATAAAAAACGTCAAATGAATAAGCAAAAGAAAATACACGATTCAACCGCGCATGCCATGTAGCGTTCGTAACCACAGACTATTACAAAAAAAACACCTGCCTATACAGTTTTACCATGAATGTAGTAGTACATGGATTGAGCGCTAAAATAGCATAGAGTGTTCCTTCTTACTCCTATCCTAGAAGATAGCTTGCTATCCTATGTTAGAGAGAAACAAATATATTGTCACACGACAGTTGTTTTTCCGTTCCGTACCCTGAATTTTGGTATCATGCATAAACATCTCCCTAGATTGTTACCATGAATGTACTAGTAATTTGACATTTGGCCTGGTACGACTTACACAAATAAGAACAGATAGATTTAGGCTTGTCTCATTCCAACACATGAATACATTTATATAAAAGAATGAGACTGGTATAATCGATACCGTTTCGTTTTTAGCCTTAGTTCCATGCTTTAGTTCTTATTCCGAAAGTTTTACTAACATTTTGCTGCATCAAAAAAATAGCATAGATAGGTCTAAATTGCAATTTAATTGTTGTTTTATTTGAGTTATATTCAGTGTTGGACGATAAAACTTATACCAAAATAAATTTTGTAGAAAATGTTAGGTAAAACGGCGGTTATAAAGTGAATATTCAAAAAGTCATCCCTCCCGTTCCAAAATTAAATAGTTTTTGTGCCCTACATAACTTTGGATATTTTTCTATCGAGAAAATATTGTCCTATCGTGTTTCTGGTACAGTGGTCCCTCGGAAATTTAGTGTAGTATTCATGCATATTTTTATTTGACTATTGTACTAGATTTAGTCTAGTTTGTTTGTGTTATAAACATTAAAGCCTTTCTGTACAGACAAATATAGGTTGCTCGTTTAGAGAATAGTGGTATAGTTATTTAAATACGTTTTATCTCATAATGGAACTTGTTATCTTAGGTCCTGGACAGTGGATGGCTATAGATAAAGATATAATCGCCCTACATTTTATTGGCCGTTGACTCAACTTAATTAAAGAAAAAAGGTTGAGGTAATTTCTTACGGTCAGTTTATCGTTTACATTCGGAAATAATTTAAAACGTCCTCTCTGGCATGGTTTTATTTGGAGTAGTGAGTTATATAGGTTCTATTTCTGTGTGTAGCTGTAGATCCTATCAATGGAAAATAATTGCAAGTATACATTTTTACAAAAAAACAACTGGCTCACAAGCTTTTTACAAAAATACCCAAAACGCTTCGAATGTGCCTACAATATTTGTAAGAGTTCCCTCTATTTCTCCAGGATTGCACCATCAGATCCTGACCTGATGACCCTGGGACCACCTGGGAAGTAAACACTTTAAAACAATTTTTTTTCCCAAAATCGGTCCAGGCGTCTTCGAGTAATCGGGGAACATTTTTTTTTTTAAACCTAAAATAGGCTTGCGTTTGGCTACATCTCACCTGATGGGAAGTGACGATGAGGCCTATTTAAGCACGCTCGCCTAGAAGATGCCTATTAACTCTTCGTTTGAAGACGCCCAAGTTGTATGATAAAGGGAAGAAAGAAGCCGGAAGAGAGTTCCAGGCCTTAGATGTCCGCATGATGAAAAAGTTTGAGAAACGGTTTATACGCGACGGTGGTATGTCAACAACAAAAGGGTGAAACGCCTCTCCACGTCTGGTCGTCAGGTGGCGGAATGGAGACGAGGGGATCAAATCGTGCAGCTCCTGAGCACACTCATCGAAATGTATGCGGTAGAAAATACACAAACACGCAACTCTTCGACGATGCTCTGAGCTTTGTAACCTTTTCGCAACCAGTGCCTCGTCATTAATTCGTTTTATGGCACGGCGCTCTATTGAGTCCAAAGCAGCAAGCTGATATTTTGCGGAACCATCCCATAGGTGGCTGCAATATTCCATGCATGACCTCACTTGCTCATACATAAAAAACAAAAAAGCTAGTAGAAAAGCCAATAATTTATGATATTGACGTAAGCTATCGAAATTTAACGTGATCTATTGTACTACGACTGTAGAAATGGAATCGCTTCCAAGCGAATGCCGTTTGGCTAGGCCGGCAGAAGCTTCAAGACAAATGTCCGTATGTATTTTTTTGTATACTACTTGAATGACGGAACAAGCATATGGCCCATGTTACGCGGTAACCTCTGCCTATGAACATTACCACATAGGTCACGTCCGCCTAGGACGCAACCTATGCTGCATTGCACTGCGCCCATCACCCTGAGACATAAGAATGAAAAGTCTCATGTGCCTGTAATTTCACTGTATGTATATTTAGTGAAACCTATTGAAAAGAAATCGCAAACTGATGTCATACTGACCTCACGCAATTCACACGTCTAATCAAATGAAAGTCACTGCGCAATTGCCTTAAACATTTGTCTATTCGAAATGATTTGCGAAAATTAGTTTTTCGAGAGCACGCAAACATTGATTTATCAAAATTTCTCAAGTCTCTATTTCCTGTGACATAGAGTTGGTTTCTGCTTTGTTTTAGTTGCAATGTTTCGTTTAAGTGGCGTGGAGACTCTCACTGTGTGAATTATGAGTTTATAATGATGGACAACTGATGTTTTACTCATGACTTCCGACCTCATTGGCTGGTGGCTGAGATTGTCTCAATCGCTCGTAAGTGGTTGGTATCGTAGGCACGTTTGAGTAATTCTTTTTTTGTCTGGGAGCTTTTCTCTAGATTAGAAATGTTTTTTTTAGCGTTCAGCGTTTTTGTTACATGTGTTTTAGAGAACATTATTCTATTTAACAATTGAGACTAAAAAGTCTAAACGGACTCCAATTTGTGACGTCACTGCGCGGATGGCACTGAGAGACCCTCAATTAATTGTAGTTAAGTTAGATATAAGTACTTAGTTTTAGCCTTTTGTAGGTATTACCTATTATGTTTTATCTTTTTTATTTTATTTATCGAGTGTTATTTTTACTATCCACGAGTGCCGTTCCAAATAAAAAATCTTTCTTTCTTCCTTTCTTTCTTTCTAAACTGAGAATAGACCCTATAATTTCGAACGTTTTTGGATGACATAGAAGGACATAGGTAGACACAAATGCCGACAACTAGACAGGATATAGAATAGATTATGTACTACTAGTATCAGCCCACGATTTCGCTTGCATTTTACCGAAATAATAAGTTGCCTTCAGCTCAATCCAATCAATTAATAAGTTAATTATAATTGACGCAGCTAGAGTTTTTTTTTTTTTATACAACGTTGTATGGTTGGTCTAGCTGATGGCCCACCTGATGTTAAGCGGTACCCTCTGCCTATGAACAGTGGATTATCACATAGGTCACGTCCACCTAGGAACCACCCTATGTGGCATTGCACTGCGCCCGCCACCCGGAGAGATAATGATGAAAAGTCTCATGTGCCTGTAATTTCACCGGCCCCCATACCCTTCAAACCGGAACACAGTAATGCGATCACTACTGCCTTGCGGCAGAAATAGGTATGGTGGTAGTACTTCCCCGGACGAACTCTTTCACAAAAAAAAACTACTACTACTAAAAACTAAGCTTGTGTCTATGGAGAATAATTACCACTGCTTTTCGTTTGTACCTAGTTAATCTATAAATACGATGGAGTAACCAATTTTTGCTGCTGTACATGGGAGATGTATATTACTATGCCTTGTAAGCGTTAAGCTGTCGGTCCCGGCTGTTATTGATTAATAGCAGTCGATAAGCCATGTCAGAGGCCCTTGGGCGGCTTGACAAACTCCGACACCAGAGGCCAGCACTACCTCATACGAAACGAACGAACGAACTATGCCTTGTTTAATAAAACCATTCAATTTGCAAACACTTTGATCAAAGAAAGTCCGCGATTTCTCGCCAGCTTTTAATTCTAACACCAATTATTGAACTTATTTAATTCAAACCATTTATTTAATTAGACGCTCAGCAAAAGAACTATTATCAAACACTTTCAGACCATTTACCACACAAAGGTAGTGAAAGGAGTTATTGCTAAAACGAGGTCTTTATTGAATTAACAGAAAATAATTGTACATTACAGTCTTATTGTAGCTAAGAGTGTCTCGAGCCTTTTGTGAGATCTTACACACGCATTAGGATGAATCATAGATTGTGGATGGATAAAAGTGGATGGAAAAAGACCGCGCGGCCGATCACCTAGTCGCTGGTCTGATCCAGTCAAGGCACTACAGGCCTCCCTATCACCGCTGCCCTGATACAAGCCGAGGATAGAACAGCGTGGAAGAAGCTCGTCAGCATCTCTACTAAATCCTTTCAAGACGGGCACGACCTTCAGTAATGAAGAATACGACGAAGAAGAAGATTGAATTAACAGAAAATAATTGTACTATTATAGTTTTATTGTAGCTAAGAGAATCTCGAGCCTTTTGTGAGATCTTACACATGCATTAGGATGAATCATAGATTGTAACCGATTTTAGAAATGGAGAAGGTTCTATGACGGGAATTTCCTCCCGCGAACACTCAGGTTGTGGAATGATACATACTATAGTCACTTGGGAAAACCTCAACCTCTCTCATTTACTTGCTGAGGTTTTCCCAAGTGTTTTTTTTATACTAAGTACTTGAATGACGGAACAATCAGTTAATATTTTTGACCTGCCCCCTTATTCGCGATGACCAAGGTGACATAACACGGGCTCGTTACGATATCTGCGTGGGATCATCGTTATTGTCAAGTAATCTCCTATGGTCATAGCGAATAACAGCCCTGTAGCGCGTCGGGCAAGTACCCACCTGATGTTAAGTGGTAACCTCTGCTTATGAACAGTGCATTACCTCATAGGTCACGTCCACCTACGACGCACCCTATGTGGCATTGCACTGCGCCCGCCACCCTGAGACATAAAGATGAAAAGTCTCATGTGCCTGTAGTTTCACCGGCACCCTTACCTTTCAAACCGGAACACAGCAATGCGAGCACTACTGCTTTGCGGCAGAAATAGGTATGGTGGTAGTACTTCCCCGAACGAACTCTTTCACAAAAAAGCTCTACTACGGAGACACCATACTAAATATAAGCCATACATATAAGCTATACTATAGACTATGGTATAATGGGTTTTGTTCCGGGGAATCGTTTTTTTTTTATACTACTTGGATGACGGAACAAGCAAGAGGCCCACCTGATGTTAAGCGGTAACCTCTGCCTATGAACAGTGCATTACCTCATAGGGCACGTCCACCTAGGACGCGCCCTATGTGGCATTGCACTGTGCCCGCCACCCTGAGACATAGATGAAAAGTCTCATGTGCCTGTAATTTCACGGCACCCTTACCCTTCAAACCGGAACACAGCAATGCGAGCACTACTGCTTTGCGGCAGAAATAGGTATGGTGGTAGTACTTCCCCGAACGAACTCTTTCACAAAAAAACTACTACTATACTATAGACTATGGTATAATGGGTTTTGTTCCGGGGAATTGTTTGACATGATGCCTACAGCAACCTTTTTTCACCGCACCGCTAGCCATCGGCAGAGGATTCATCCGCACACCTTAGAGCCAGGGTGGTCCCGGACTGTGCGGTTGTGGTATGATCTCCCTGCTGAGATTTTCCCATGCGACGGAAAAGGGGTTCTTCAAAAGGGGTGTTTGGAAATTTTTAAAGGGTCGTTTGCGTCTGATGCCTCTGGTATTGCAGTCGTCCATAGGCTACGGTAACCGCTTACCAACAGGTGGGCCGTATGCTTGTTTGCAAATATGGTAGTATAACAAAAAAAAAAACAGACGACCTCTTTGGCGTGGCGGGCGAAGGTTCGCTTGCAACACAGGAGGTTGCTGGTTCGATTCCCGCCTCGGAACTTAAATATTTGTGCGATTTGCAGATATTTGTTCAGGGTGTTCTGGGTATTTGATATGTATAATAAAAATATCTATCTATTTAATGTATTGTATTAATTATGTCAGTTATCTACCCATAACACAAGCTCTGCTTAGCTTGGGGCTAGATAATGTTGTGTGGACTGTCTAGCATTATTTATTTATTTATTTATTTGTTCCGGGTCTGGGTGTTATGGTACCATATGACTCTTAGTTTCTGATACCCACGACACAGGGGCTAAATCCCAGTAGTCTTACCAGTAGAACTACTGGGTATTTCCTTCCCAATAGACTTACTAAGATAAGATAAGATAAGATAAGATAAGATGAGATAAGATAAAATAAGATAAGATAAGTTTATTTATTCACTTAGAATAGGTACAACAAATAATAATTAACAAAACAGATGCAACTTACTATTATATGAAAAGCAAAATGTGGTACAGTATTTTTTGCATTAATTTTTAAAGATGGTCATAAGTATATATGAAATTAAGAGAACTTTGCCTTCCGTGCTAGTTAAAAAACTGTGTTACGGCAAGGCAAAACTAGTAAGACTGCTGGGAACTGTAGGATCAGGACTACGTGTGTTACTGTTGGGTGTTATATTATGTTATGTCAACAGAAGCACGTTTGTTTTCAAACAAGCAGAAAAACATCCTCATGATATATAAGTGCTTAATTTAGATAAAATATTTGCTAAGACCGTTAGCATATACATAAAGTTCATCAATTTAAGAGGCTGTCCAGAGTCAAATAGGCTTTTTTAAGCGTACTTTTAGCAAAATCTACATAGTTTAAAACAACAAAAAATATATACCTATGTGTATCTTCATCTTCATATTTCCAAGGATATGATCGAGCCCAAAACAAGATTTCGATAAATTATCACAAAAAAAAACTTTTCATTACAATGCTCTTATAACGTAAATATCTGTACTAACCTTTCAGCGAACATTGATAAAGTTAATAAGAGCTACAAATAATAATATTTTAGAAGGCATGCTTGATTTATATTTTGTAATACGCAGCAAATTTTTGTATATATACCATTTTTCGTGATTTTCGTTCAATTTTCGTAGCGCGAGCGCTGTTCTGTCACTTTCTGACTTACCTGAACTTTAATGAGTTAGATAGTGACGGTGTTTAGCTGTTGTCAGCCTCTTAATAGTAAAGTACATAAATGTTAATGAATATAGCATGTAATTCGGTGCTAAGTAAAGAGATTCGCGTGCAAAAAATGCTTACATAAATCAGCTTTGATAGTATTTAATAATATGGTAAGCATACAGATATTAGGATTGTTACACAGGTTTTGATGAAATAAAACTAAGAATAGATCTGGCCTGAGAGTAGATCCCTCAGTTTCCTCCCATGGATGTCGTAAAAGTCGACACGGCAATACTACTTGAGCCCTGACTTCTGGCCGAAAGGGGTGAAGTTCCGGCGGTTCAAGGGCCGTCTTCCACGTGATTCCTCGGGCCGCGACGCGTCGGTGATCACACGTGTGTTAGATTAATTTATAAATATCTTTATATGTATGTTAGTTGTACGTTATATATTACTATGGGCCTTTGTCTAGGTACAATGTATATTTTTCACTGTTGCCTGAAATAAATGAATTGTATTGAATGGAATTGAATACATCAGTATGGGAAGCAGCATTCGCCTGAGTACTCAACACCAATACTGTGATCACCAATCCGGCAAAATGGTGATTATGACCAATCCCCCCATTGCATTCTGGCGGAGGCCCCGCCCAGCAGTGGACGTCTAACGGCAGCTGATGATACCAATTATTGTGTATCTATGAACCTAGCGCGACTCTCCTCTGACTCTCTCCAAAACCTCGGATAGTAGAGAGCATTCATTCCAGAAATGGCCGCAACGATGCTTACAGATCTGAGCTAGTCTATGAAATGCACAAAATAAAAAAGCGGCCAAGTACGAACCGGACTCGCCCATGAAGGGTTCCGTAGCAGAAAGTAACATAATAGGTATAAAAGTTCTTGGATGGTTTAAGATTTATGACGTATTCAAAAACGACTACTTACTAGATCTCGTTCAAACCAATTTTCGGTGGAAATTTAAATTTACATCAAATATTTCTTTTAGTTTTATCATTCTCTTATTTTAGAAATAACGGAGGGGGGGACACATTTTTTTTACCACTTTGTACCACTCTCGCGGAAACTATTCAGTTTAGAAAAAAATATATTTAAGAAACCTCAATATCATTTTTGAAGACCTATCCATAGATACGTCACACGTATGGGTTTGATGAAAAAAAAAGAGTTTCAGTACTAAAAAAACCAAAAAAAAAAAAATTGTTTTAAAATCTTACTGCGGTTCCAGAATACATCTATTTACCAAGTTTCAACAGCATAGCTCTTATAGTTTCGGAAAAAAGTGGCTGTGACATACGGACGGACAGACAGACAGACAGGCAGACATACAGACATGACGAATCCATAAGGGTTCCGTTTTTTGCCATTTGGCTACGGAACCCTAATAACAAGGATGCGTGCCTTTCAATTATATTACTCATAATTATGCTGTCATAAGCATTTGTGATCGCAGCATGATACGTTAATTCCAGAAATGCCCGCAACGATCGATGCTCACTGACTGTGTGAATCTATATTCATTGCAATCCATAAAAAAACAAGATTGCGTGCCTTTACATTACGCATAAGCTAATAATAATGTTTTTTTTAACTTTGTGAATAAACAGATAGCCCACTTGATGTTCAGCGCTAACCCTTCCATGTTGGCCTTTAACAATGCATTACCTCATAGGTCACGTCCACCTAGGACGCGCCTAGGTATATGCATTCATAAGCTAATTCCAAAAATTGCCGCTACGATCAGTGGCGTAACTATACCATATGAGGACCGTGGCAAATTCGAAATTTAAAAAAAAAAATAGTTGTGGGCCAGTGGCAAATTCAAAAATTTAAAAAAAAAATTGTTGTCTCACTGTGGATTTTAAACAGAACTTATAAAAATATACTTCTCAAATAAAATAAAATACTCAGGTATGTGAAAAATATATTTTTGCTCTCGCGGCCTCTTGGGCCGGGGCCCTCTTGGGTCGGGAGCCCGTGGCATTTTGCCAGCCCTGCCACCCTATTGTTACGCCACTGGCTACGATGCTGATAGAACTTTGTGAATGATGTGAATTATTTATTAAAATCCATTAAAAAAAAATCGTGTTTGCGTGCCGCTGCGCGTTTCGGTACTCGGATAGGTACTCGGATATCAATAAATAAAATAAATAAAGCTGGAAAGTTCACACAACATTACCTAGCCCCAAGCTAAGCAGTTGGGTTATTGGTACTAGATAACTGATGTACTTAATACAATACATAACTTAAATATAATATTTTTTATTATACATAGAAAATACCCAGAACACCCTGAAAAAATATCTGCAGATCGTACAAATATTTGTTCCGAGGCGGGAATCGAATCCGCAACCTCCTGCGTCGCAAGCGAACCTTCGCCGCCGCGTCACAGAGTTCCTCAAATGATATTATAGCCAAATACGAGTATCTTATCGGCTATCTGGCAGTGCTCTCAGTCTTTACAAGCCAGACATAATGCTCAGGTTATTGGCGCCTCGCTGGTCGACGACATGGAATTATGAGCCTTCATTCATTCAGCTAATTACCAACATCATCATTTTAATAAACAAGTGTATTTGCGTCGTTTGAGAGTGGAAACGATTGTTGGGTAGGGGAAGTTTAAAGGGTACCGTTACACAAAGGGTGCAAAACGGGACCTTATTACTATACCTAAGCAGTTGTCGTCCACTGATTAAACTAGACGCAACATTCACCCTCAAATCTATGAAAACCAAGCGTGTCGATTTTTTCGTACCTACGGCTGTACCATGCAACTTGAATGTATACGAAAGTATCGTTTGTTTCACTATCCATTGCGCACTATGAATAAGATGCCTTAAGTATTACGTAAAGGAGAAGCCGCAAATGGATGACGTCCTTAGGATATACACAATGTTTTCCAATTATTTTAGTAGTAATTACACGATACCCCTCCAAACTGAAAATAATTGATCGTAAATTAAATTAGGCGAATTTTAAAAACAAAATTACTTTCCAATGAAAGGAACTCTCACCATTCAGTTGATTAACTGTTGTGAAATTTGAAAATTTAATTAAAGCGCAATGAGGTGTTGTGTGAGCGCATGATGGTATGAGCGTGACTGAGTGGTGTTAGGTGCCCGGCACCGATAAAAGACATGCGAAGTACGAGTACATAGCCTCCTAACATACAAAAGGGGTTGCAACGTAATTAGTAATTAATACGGTTCTAAATGTTGTTTATTTTCCAATTTTTCTAAAGAACTTGTATATTTTTAGAAGTTGGGAAGAAATAGTTGTATTTCTAAATAATTAGATAAATCAACTCATTGCATTTACGTGAAACAAAACGCAACAAGATTCATTACTTTCCCACAACTTCTACGCAAGAAATTAAATTAATTTTTTAATTATCTTAACATATATTATCAATAACCAAAAGTATCTCAACTGTACGTTACGTTAGTCAAAAAAGTTGGGTCAAACTATGAATGGGGAGTTGCCCATGTTCTTTCAGAATTGTGAGGTTACTGGAAGTACCCTAGATGTAAATTTGTACGTATGCATGCGCAGTTACGCATGTCTGGTTTATATAAGAAACTAACCACTTGCTGAGAAACCCCGGTCTCCTCGTCTATCAGTTTCCGCGTACAAACTAATCTTATTTTCACAGTTATTCGTTTAACAGCCGCCTCACGTGTCACGGTACGGATATTCAAATTTTCAGTTCGCACGCTCTGTTCTCTTTCAGAGGCATTAATATTTATAAAGCTTAGCTACTGTATTGCAACCAGTACTTACTGCAATGTCATAGAAATGCAATAAAGTCCTTAAAATGCGGTACTGTGAAACAGAAAGAAAGTTTAAGACTAGTTGCACGTTATCTTGAAAAATATCCTACAGTCTGTTCTGAATATAAATTCTGACACAGCGAGACGGCGCCGACGCGTCGCGGCAGACCACGCAGGAGATGGCGTGATGAAATGGACACTTTTGACACAGATTGGCAAACAATAGCACAGGATCTTAGTGACTGGACGACATGGGAAGAGGCCTTTGCCCAACAATGGGATGATTCAGGCTAACAGTAACACTTGTCTTTTTTGTGAAAGAGTTCATCCGGGGAAGTACTACTTATAACCATACCTATTTCTGTCGCAAATCAATGCTCGCATTACTGTGTTCTGGTTTGAAGGGAATGAGTGCCGGTGAAATTACAGGCACATGAGACTTTTCATATTTATGTCTCAGTGTGGCGGGTGTAGTGCAATGCCGCATAGGGTGCGTCCTAGGTGGACGTGTGGTGGACTATGAGGTAAAAAAAAAGAAAGAAAGAATAATGCAAGATCCTTGCATTATTCATAGATGCATTAATATGCAAGAATAATATAAGAGTAATGCATTGTTAAACGCAGAGGTTACCGCTTAACATCAGGTGGGCCATCTGCTTGTACTGTCATTAAAACAGTTTAAAAAAACGGGGGTTACCTCCTACATCCAAACTCACAAACAATATTACCTATTTGTAATATTAGTAGATTTATAAATCCTACAGCTTTCTGGGATAATCATATTTCTTTAACCTCTAACCCAAAATAGATCCTTCCGGCCCCTAGCCAAAACTAATAATGCTCAACTGGTTGTACCGTGGGTACTTTTGATTCCCTTCTACACAACTATATGGTCCGTTCGGGAAAAAATGTAGTCAACTGACGAAAACTCGAATCCCTGGTTGTGCCGTGGGTGCTTTTGAGACACAACTGATTGATCCATTGGGGAAAATAACTTAATTACATAGATAGATATTTTTTATACATAGAAAATACCCAGAACACCCTGAACAAATATCTGCAGAACCCGTAAAAATTGGATTTTATTTATTTCACATTAGTGTCTGCCCGTGGGTTCGCTTGCGTTTACCAGGAAACAATTAATTAATTTTGTAAAAATTAAAAAAACCCCCAACTCAATGAAACGGCTGAACCGATTTTGATCAAACATAGCTAAGAATGCTCCCGACAAATTGACCTTTCAAACAAAAACAAAAATGAAATTGGTTCATCCGTTCGGGAGCTACGATGGGACAGACACAAACACGTCAAACTTATAACACCTCTTCGTTTTTACGTCGGGGGTTAAAAATAGCCTATAGTACAATCCACGTCATATTCTGTATGTGTATAAAATTTCATCGAAATCTTTTGTCAGAGGATCCTTCATACTTCTATCTACTATTTGCACCCTTCATTATTGTTTAGTGTACCAATGCCTTCAACCGGCTAGCTATTATAGGTACCTAATCATGAAAAGCTACCCAAAAATCCTCTCCGGCTAAAATTGATTTAAAATTAGACGCAAACAATCAAGTTTATTTTTTGTTGCAAAAACAAAAACAATTAAATTCAATTAAATAATTTTACAGAATCAATATGCTTGTCCTTGTTTGTAATATCCCTGACAATAATAATGACCTAAAAAGGCAATATGACATTAAACCATAGACAAAGGTCCAATAATAGCCAATACTTAAATCAAATGTTTTTGCATATTTATTATCCTCTACAAAATGCGTAAATCATTAAATTGGCGTTAGGTATTCTTTATGCTTTTAATTATTTTTAGCACAAATTAAAACCGGACATGAGCGTCTCGGACCACGCCTAGGGTTCCGTATTCATGTAGTTTTTCCTCGAAGTTTTCAATGGGAGTTTCTACCATGATCCACTACCATAAACACAATTTGAAGTTTATTGAAAAACAGTTTCGAAATATTGGTAGGTACCACATTGTTAATTACTTTTTCAATACAGTTGCTCGAAAAGTGTACTTACAAGGCCATTAAATATAGCTTGAAAGTGAATTTTACCCACTAGTGTGATTTCTTTACAATATTTTCTTTAATCCAATCTTGTAAAAAGTTTAGTAGCAAAGAGTGTTATAAACAAATGAGAATACAATTATGTAGATTGTATAACAAGAAAAAAGCATTTATATATGTTTATAAAGCAATTAATTAGATCGAATATAGGATAGATATTTAGCGGCTTAAGATATTATTTAACTGCATTCTCACAACTGTTTTGAAAAACGTCGTTATGATACACGGACGTAAAGTTTATTGCGAACTCAAGATAATGGTAAACCCTCGCCGTTCAGCTCAGGTTTACAAAATGTCAACTCTTTTGCAATAACCTGTTTACGACCCTTGTACTTATTTTTACATGTATTTACTTGACCAATGTACTCACTATATCAGAGGTAAGTACACTTTATATGAATGGGAAGTAAATGTATGACATTACATTTTTTACAGATCTAAATATGAAGTACCTACTAGTATCCGCCTGCGGCTTCCTTCGCATTTTAGTAGGATATAAATAATAGTCTATAGCTCAATCAAGGTCATAATCTAACTGTGTACCAAATTTAATCGAAATCAGTTCAGCTGTTTTGGCGTGATTGACTGATAAACATACTAACATCTAAAAATCCTAACTTAGCGGCATTTTTATACCAAAAATGCAATTTGGATCATAAACTGTGTATGATAAGACGCTGTGGAGACTGGAACCGACGTACTGACATAACGATTTTATAAGGGTTCCTTGGCAAGCTACGGAATCCTAAAAACTATAAAATGCCTTGCTTAGAATGTTGAGTTTATGAAGTTAATGGTAGTATAGGCAATTCAATACGCTGTTCAAGGCATTTTGGTATTTGGAAAACCTTCGTAAACTGTTGATTTCCGTTGATTCTTCTGTATTGAAACTATTTTAATTCCAATATTAACTTCACGTAATACTTACTTGGTATGCTAAATACCTACTCCGGCCAGGTGAAGTATTTTAGTAACTAGCTAGCTATCTTAATTACATACTTAAATAAGTAAATTATGCACTCTTCTAGATTAAACACGAGAAAAATTACAAGGCACATGAGACTTTTCATCTTTATGTCTCAGGGTGGCGGGCGCAGTGCAATGCCACATAGGGTGCGTGAGTGCGTCCTAGGTGGACGAGACCTATGACGTAATGCACTGTTTACAGGCAGAGGTTACCGCTTAACATCAGGTGGGCCATCTGTTTGTTCCGTCATTCCGACAAAAACAAATTAGTACTCGCTTGTACTTTTATGTTATGTTTTAGATATATACAGTTTTCTAATAAAGGTAACCCCTTAATAGATTATGCGTAATAAAATCGAAAGGGCCTTGTACACAATTGGGCCAATAGTTAAGCCAGCATTGGTGATACTGCTTACATAATTATTTATCATCTTCATCATCAGCTTAGAGAAGTCCACTGCTGGACATAGGCCTCCCCCATATAATACCACGACAAACAGTCTCAAACCGCCTCCATCCACCGATGTTCCGTGACCTGCAAAATGTCTTTCATCCATCTTTCTACACTGCGACGTCCAGTTTGTAGTCGCCATTCGAGAACCTAGCTCGCAGAATTGACAAGCGTGTTTGTCAGTTCTGTGAGATACTATGCCCTGCACATTTCCACTTAAACGTGCTAATTCTGTGACCTATGATTTTGGTTCTACTACGGAACTCCTCATGTCCGTTTTTTTTTTTTTCTTTTTTTTTTTTTTTTATAATATTGGACAAGTTTACACAACATTTTCTACCCCAAGCTAAGCAGAGCTTGTGTTATGGGTACTAGATAATTGATATACTTAATACAATATATTACATAGATAGATATTTTTTATCATGCATAGAAAATACCCAGAACACCCTGAAGAAATATCTGCGATCGCACAAATATTTGTTCCGAGGCGGCAATCGAACCCGCAACCTCCTGCGTCGCAGGCCAACCTTCGCCCGCCGCACCACAGAGGTCGACAAACGAGATTGCATGTAGTGAAACTCCAAGCATAGTTCTCACCATAGCCCGCTACGCGACTGAGCTTGTGTATGAGGCTGATAGTTATCGACTACGTCTAAATGCCGTGAGTTATCACAGGCAACACGCACTGATTATAGACTTTCCTCTTGATGCTCTTTGGTATCTGTGTCGAGAATATACGGCGTAGTTTGCCGAACGCTACTGATTTGGATTCGTCGGCAGTCATAATAAACCGAAGATATTTGACATCACTCAGACCATTCAATTCCGATACTTATTACCATAAACATAAGTACCTAATTATCCTAGAAAACGTTGATTAGTTGTAATCTCGCTGCTTTGCAAAGTGCACAAAATAATCGCCGCTATGCCTGGTTATAATAACATAATAACAATAAAATTTAACATAATGCTCCATTATGCGGGTGTCACATTGGCTGTTTAGACGAAACTTTATGTTGTAATAAAGTTCTGTACCAAAGTCGGAAGAGCACATGGTCATACACCTTTATAATAGTGGAAATTTATGTCTTTAGTATAAAGTCTTTCAAAGTTCCATTATGAAAGCTGGGTTGAGAATGCCATTCATATTTCTGAAAACTAATTTAAATCTCTCATTATATATAGAAAGCTGATGATACTTCTGAACTATGTATTATTTCTGTATTCAAAGTGTACACGATTCAAGCATTCAGATTTTAATTACACTGCAACCATAGCATATAATGTAAAACAAAATACGTACGTAGTTGATTAATCTATCCCCTTATGAAAACTCATAACAGCACACTTTAGCAGAATAATACAATATATGCCTTGAACTCCATGGCATTAGACTCCATGTAGATGTTTCCCCCACAGTTTGGATATATTTTTTGTATATTATAGGCTTAGTTTGGAACGTCGTTATTTCCTTAGGTGGGAACATTAGGCGAGTGGCGCGAAATTCACATTATATTGTGTTTTTTGCTCATTAGACCTCATAAACACTTCTTGAGACGGCAAAAACTAATTTAGCGAGACCTAAAAATATGTTTTTTTTTTTTTTTTTTTTAACTTTGTTAGACCTTTGTTTGACCACGATCTCACCTGTTGGAAAGTGACGATGTGGCCGAAGATGGAGCACAAAGGTCTAGAAGGCACCTATTCACTCTAGCCTTGAAGAAACCCAGATTATAGTTTTCAGGAAAGACAGACGACGGTAGTTTATTCCACTCCTTAGCTTATTTTATTTATTATGGAAAACAAACAACTACATTATATATAAAAGGTACAAACAGTGTTAATGCATACATTGAACTATGTAAGACTTATTAATAATGTAGTCCACAACGTTATCCACATGTTAGTTTTATACATAATTCCGCTAGAGGGCCTGTCAGATAATTAACATAAATTTCAGTAGGTAAATAAACCAAAGAGACACAACAGAATAACACTCAAAGAAAAATTAAATAGTAGCTACTTAAATAGTGCTAACTAATTAGCACAAAAAAAAGGAGTAAGTAAGTAAGTTAAGTAGTAAGTAAGTTAGTAATTAAGTAGGAAGTAAGTAGTAAGTAACTTAAGTAGCTACTAAAAAAATAGAGACAAAAAAAAACGAAAATTAGAGTAGCTGACTCTAAAGTCAGCTACTCTAATTTACGTTATGATAGGACAAAAGAGATTACAACATAAAAACATGTTGTGATTGATAGTCTCATAAATATCATTGGTGTAGCTACGAATGTCCTATTTTTACAGTGTTTTTTTGTTCATTGGCAGTTTTTGGTATATAAGCAGAAAAGACAATCTTTGAATTTTACGCCACTCGTCAACGTTCCACCAATGGATAATAAGAACATGTACAAAACTATGTATTTAGTATAAATTATTTACATACCCTATCCAATTTTAATTAAGAAAGTGAGTCTCATTATTTTTGACATTTAAAAACAATGATTAATTATCTACGATCCAAAGAACATTCTTAAAAGCTACTAACTTACAGTAAATACGGTTTATAAGGAACTCCAAATAATTAATGTTCAATTGCAAAATTAAGGTAACGAGACTTTCTTTTAATTAGTCTTACTTTTTGTGATGTGAGTTATGAAAATCGGTCGAGCCTTAATTACCTGATTTTATCACAGAGATCTTGGGCTGAATGAAAAGATATTTAACATCGTAGATACATACTTTTTATTAAAGAGTTACGGGAAAAAGATTAAGGTGATACAATTTTCTGATAAGCATGTGTAGTTGGTGTAGCCCTACTAATTGGTAGTTAGAAACGTGTTAAGCAATTACTTACTTATACACTTTTTGTTCACATATAATATATGTAGTTCGTATAGCATTGTGATTTTATACAGAAAGCAACACAATTACCTTATATTATCATCATTAGCCTACAGAAGTCCACTGCTATGTCAAGTGGAATAATGTAGGCATGGTGTGCTCCTTATGCCACAAAATGACCAATCTTAGATTTGATTTTTAATCGACTAAATCGGGTGCAGCCGTATTGATCCAATGGATTCATACCAAATATCAAGTACAATATTTAAATTATAAATATGCATGGATACTTTCATTATAATTCCGAGGGATCACCGTACCAGAAACAAGATAGGACAACATTTTCTCGATATAAAAAAAACACAAAGTTACTTTTTTATCTTTAAGTAACAAATTATATTTTGGCTAGATTCGATTGTTTATTAAAATGGAGCATATAATTGGGTAAAAAATTAGATAAATAAAATCAATACAACAAAGCCGAGGGTTTACTGCAGGGGTTTTGTAAAATTATCTATATTTTACGAGATATTCAATAAAAACTGCTTTTTCGTGCTTTTTTTTTGTATTTTGATTTCTGCCTGGTGTTGGCGCAGCATTTTATTGATCAAGCGAGCAAAGCGAACGAAGGCATTGCGACGTGCAATATTTGCTTTCATCTGTCCGGATGTATGTATATATGTATGTATGTTTGTACTTGCGTAGTTTTCAACGAATCTTGAAGAATCTTGATATACAGGCGATTTTTGATAGGGGTTTACCCAAAAAGGGAGAAAAATTGCTGCGACGCCATTTACCGGCCGATTTTTATAATATTTGGCAGAAACATTCGGTACTCAATTCTAAACAATAATTTAGAATATGAGCAAAATCGGTCAAGAAGTTGTATAGGTCTAGTAAAACAGTTTTTTAGGCACTTAGGCGAAGTCTGAATCTGTACGAGTTATCGAAAAGTGATGTTACAGGCTCGATTTACAAAATAATTTATACTGCACTAAAAAAGTTGTAATTTATTTTTTATTTATTTATTTATTACAAGGTGTTCCTTGTAATAAATAAAAAAAAACAACACATACATACAAATTATGAACATATAAGTTTCAATAAAAATAAATACATAAATAAATAAATAGTTTATAGAAGTTTATGCTTGCAAGGTCTACTGTTCGCATAACTACTAGTTTTAATATATATTGAAGATTTAATTTGAAATTTAATTTCAATGTCTAACCGGAATCCTTACAGAGTAGGTAGGCACCTAACATCTTAGACAAGAACACCCACATATAACAAAAAGACCCGCAACTGCTGGATATATCAAAATCGAAATCAATTTCTAATCAATTCGAACACCCCGGAGCTACTGTTTCTATTCAATTTCAATGTCTAGTCAGTCTATTGAGTCTAGTGAGTCCTGCCAAACTGAGATATTGCTAGTTTGTACAATCGGGAATAAAGTGGCCAGACCGGCGCGAGGCGCGGCGATAATCAGAGCTAGCCAATACGGAAGCCGGCAATGAAGTTAGGGTTGAGCTCTGACGGAAATAACATGATTTGGGCTCAATTTTACTCTGATAATTAAGAACACTAGTTTAATACATTTATTTACAGAAGTAATAATACAACTAATACAAGGTATGTACAAAATACATATGAAACAGTTGTGCTACCGATCTAAAGGTAGCTCAACTGATCCAAGTCACTACCAGATGGAAGCGTCTAGGTAGTGATTTAGTTTTATAAGGATAGTCGGATAAGTCAATTAATAATTTAATTTATTTTTGAATGTCAAATTGGGTGCACAATATTTTGAGTAATTCTTTACTATTCCACGAATAGCATCAAGATAAAATATTGATAGTGCTCTTCGTGGAATACCTCATTGACGTAATTAAATCGGTAATTAATCTTACATTTTTTTTACATTGATAGACCTGTGTTTGACCACGATCTCACCTGTTGGTAAGTGACGATGTGGTCGAAGATGGAGCACAAAGGTCTGGAAGGCACCTAATTCACTTTAGTCTTGAAGAGACCCAGATTATATTTTTCAGGAAAGACATATGGTAAACTCCTAAGCAGTTCGCATTATAAAGGTAGGTAGGTCTATCTATTTATACTGCAAATATAAAACAAAAAAAACATGTTTTTTTATAAACACGTCATTTGGCTGTTTTCAAGCTGAACACTCTATCTGATGGTGAATGATGAATCTATCGGCCCGTAGTGAACTGTCATAAAGTTTATTCCTACAAAAAGTCATCTAGCACTGTTTATTCTACGTTTTTTGCCTTTGTTCATGTTTGATTTGTGTTTTTGTTCTCATTTGTCATTAACGGTACCTTTATTGACATGGTCTCGAGTGGGTCCTCGTCGCTTTAATATCATTGTTTGTACACACGCAAACAATCGGGAAGTGTATGTTTAACTCTTTAGGAGACACTGGCCGGCTGTTTAAGAGTTTTTTGCGATATGATTCAATGTTCATGACATAGGAAAATATAAGTTAATTGTTGCGAGCAGCTCTTGTGTGGCTATTAGATAAATAGGCACTTAAGTACTTTGGTGTTTGATTTATATTCAAATTAAATGTACTTATTTTTGGATTTTCTAATATTCCAGTTATTAAGGCGCTTGTTTGTACGGAGAACCCAAAATTACCTCTTCTGCCTCTGCAATTTTCCTAGCAGGGAAATGTCAAAGAATCCAACTAAATAATTCATTCATTAAATTCATACATATTTGCGGATCCCTAAAAGTGCATATACGGTAATGTTTATGTTATTAAGCATATTATGAAAATAAAACTTGAATTTTGACAAAAATATAAATGCGTTCTAATATTTTTTTCACAGACACTATAGCCGCGTATCCATTAGAGGCAGCCTCGGGCCGAGTAGCCTCGACCTTAGGCAAACTGACGCTGCTCACTTTGAGGCAGGCTCGAGGCACGATGCGGATTGAAGTGAGGCGTGTCATCGCGACCTGAGGCGATACGCTCGTTTCCAGTCTCCCCTGACCGCACGGGTCAGAGTGAGGCGCCTTTGAGCGCTCCAAAAAACCGACTAATATGGCTTGGACCGCGGCGACGAATTTTTCTCAGGACGCGACGTACCTCAGATTGAGGCAGCGTCTCCACTTCCGCTGCCTCGGGTCAAGGCAACAGCTCAGCTCGAGGCTGCCTCTAGTGGATACGAGGCTTAACACTGCAAAAAACAGTATTTTGTGACTGGTGGACTATAACAAGTTAGAGAGCCTTCATTTAGAGGTATGGCCAGTGTTGTCACATCACACATTTTTTGGTAGATCTAACTATTTTACCTTTATTCTACACTAGCAGCGCCCCGCGGTTTCACCCGCGTAAGTCTCGATGCCGTGGGAATATCGGGATAAAAATGTGCCTATGTGTTATTCCGGGAGTCCGGTTATCTGCATTCCAAATTTCATGCAAATCCTTCCAGCCGTTTCAGCGTGAAGAAGTAACAAACACACTACACACACACACACACAAACTTTCGCCTTTATAATATTAGTGTGATGTGATGTGATGTGATGTGATGTGATGTGATATGTACCACCCTCGGCGTCAATTCTACATATTTTTCAAAATATTACGATTGTAAACAATTCTCCACGCGTGTAACGAAACGTTACTTACTTACTATTGAATTTAGCCTGTCTTGTAATTTTAGCACGTGCTATGTGAAATAAGTGAATGATGAGGGACAGAGTATAGAGCTACGGAGTGACATTGACAATGACATCTGTCACAACTGACTGACGCTTGCTTTGACATTGTCAATTTGACACTGACAGTCGCGCGTTCCCGATTTTTCCGCGATTTTTATTGATTAAAAATGTACTTATTCTTGATTGGTAGATCTACCTATTTTTAATTTCAAATTCTACCAATTTCTACTAATTTTTGCACCCTGTTCTACCATTTTGCCAAAATTGTATGTGACAACACTGGGTATGGCCAAAGTTTCATGTTGTTCATATAAAAAGAGAGCTATAGATAAACTTGGCATAGGCTGGAGTAATGAGTTATTGATAATTAGCCTAATAGCTAAGTATAGCCAGTATAACCAACTGGGGAAAAGTTGAAGGTAATTTCCGGTGAGATGATTAATATACCTACTTAGTTCATCATTCTTCGTAATGAATTTTATGGGACATTGTGGTGGTAGGTATTGTGACCTTGACCACACCAATGGACTTTTTATAAATTGATAGATAGATAGATAAAACGTTTATTTGTAGTTATCTCCAATCACACACGTACATTCAAAACAAATTAAAGACAGTGCACTAAAAACTAGATAATAAAACCATCATACACAAAAACAAAGCAGTGCACTAAAATAAACATATATACCATATAAAAACTATAACTAACAGTATGAGTGTGTTGCAGCATCACAAATGGGTCATAGCTCAGCGAATTAACTTGCTCAAAGAGCAAACACTGATTTTCAGCTAATACCTACACTCGAGGTGACAAGTCGAGACGAACGCTATACATGTACATTTCAGTGTGGGAATGGGAACTCCGATAACACCAGTCTCAAATTGGCCTGCCAAGTCAGAGCATAGCAGGTGTTGAGGATATTTTACTATTCTGTATTAGTTAATTATTAATTTATACGAGAAATAGCGTGAAATGTTTCCCTAGGTACATCATTTTACCGTGGTGCAATATTTTTTTGCATGGAATGCGTGTTAACTAATAATTGTAGACAGGGCGTTTGCATGTCTATTATTTAAAACTATAATAATTAATAGACATTTACAGTTACGCTGTTAGACTGGGAGATACCTACTTGAATCGATTCAGGAGTGCCGTTGTCTAACTTCCGTTTCCATCATCAGATCAGCTCTCTGTCACCATAATATTGTACTCTCATCGGAACTAGACAGGTACCTATACAAAAATTCAGCTCAATCGACTGGTTCAAATAATTTAGTTGAAGATTTGACGGATAAGTTAGCGGATAGTTGAAAGCTTGTTTGAAACAAAAACATGCCTAAAATTTCTTAGGATCACGATGCTATAATGAATCAAATACGTTAAGTAGGTATAACTTAGTCTATATATACCTACTAGGAATTTTAATGCTCTTTTTGTAATTGTGGTCCACTCTAGAACTCAAAAGACCCTCGTAAAGATTTACAGTTAGCAGCGAAAATTTACATTTCTTTGAAACATTCAGCATTCTATTAATGTACAGTTTATTTTCTTGTTTTTAAAGAGTCATCTTGTTATTTTTTGTAGTACGTAACTACTCACTTTGGATTTGGAAACTTCGGAAGATATGCGTTTTTAGTATATGTAGGTAGTACCTACCTACATTGTAGTTCTCATCAAATGCAAAATAAACTGTATTAATAACACGTACATTTTATTAAGGTAACTTAACTATATCATTGTAATATACCTTTATAAGGTACCTTTTTTGTAGATTTTCAAAGTTCAGTTATTTTTTTCGTTTAGTATCCGTGGTAGCTAATAATTCCTAAATATCTTGAAGTCATTGACTTTAGCTACTGCTCAATAAGTTTTTGTGAAGAATATATTTTTCCAATACAAGCTTTTATAAAATTAGTGATAGTAACCGTGTGCTGATCAAAATGAGCCTAAACACGGCCAGTCTACTATTATCCCTCGAGGAGTTCCGTGTCTCCATCATCACCATCATATTGTATTGTTATCGGAACTTGACAGGTATGCCAAATTTAAGCTCAATCGGTTGAGGATAACTGCTTTAAAATTCAGTTGCAAGATTCCACCGGGATTCCACCCAGACAAACATACATACCTACATTGCAAGGTAAATAAAAGCTTGTAAAAAGAGCCGATTTTAGATTTTGTTGATTACTAGATTAAAGAGGAAAGTAGTTAAATTGGTTAGTCCGATTCCAATGGTTTTCGTCACAGTTTAGGGATCACGAGGTGGTCCCGTGAAACTTTTGTCAATGTTTTTTGAAGTCTGTTAGCAAGGTAAAGAAAGATAGGTACCTAATCTACAACATCGCGTGTGTTCGCAAGGTTCATGGCAAACCACTCGTTTTAAAAACATCCACCATGCAGAGCCACGGGTAAATACTAGTGTTGGAAGAGTGTTGGTATAAATCACTCGTAGGAATTCTCATTTCCCGTCTCAATAGAAAAATAAATTGAAGAATTTTTCCTTTAGATTTTATCGTGTCCACTTTTCTTCCGATGCATGTCAGCGACGCGACGTGGCGACGGGATCGCGCCGCGTCGTATGCCGTGTTGAACGCGATGGTATGTAGCCGTCGTTCATATTAGGGCTACCTACTATAAATACGGAAATTAAGCAGTCTTCCTGTAGTGTTTTTTTTTAAATATACGTCTATTTTTTTAAGCTGTTCTGTAGTTAAAAATTATAATAATATTCTGTAGATTGTTATTCGTTTATTAGAAACCTATAAATACCTAGAGACCTATTATATTATCGAATCATTCAGTGTTTATCACCCATTATTGGTATGCCGTAATATACGTAGATAGAATGTCATATAAGTATCATAGACTTATCATACTATCCTAACTTTTTATAAAATTATAAATGCGAAAGTGAGTTTGTTTGTTTGTTAAGCTTTCACGCCTTAACTACGTATTCAACCGATCGTCATGAAATTTTGTACACATGTTTTTAAAAGTATATTCATGAACATAGAATACTTGTTTTTTTCTAAGGAAATGAACGCGATCGAAGCCGCTTGTGAAAGCTAGTAACATTATAAATCTCAAAGCTACGATGTTTGGATGTTTGTTACTCTTTCATGCTGAAACGGCTGGACGGATTTGGACGAAATTTTGAGTGGAGATAGAACCCCTGGAATAACGAACTAATTTTAATCTCGATATTCTCACGGAATCGAGGCTTAGTCCGGTGAAACAGTGGAGCACTGCTAGTAACTTTATAAAACACAGTAATTTTATACTGTATTTCAAATTATTCCCGGACTTGCTATAGTAAAATTCGTTGGTATAAAATTTGTCCTAGCTGCTAGCTTATTAAGGAATGTTATTTACTGGAAGAAAGTGTTAGCCAAGTCAGTCATGTAGCAATGGCGGCGATGAGCTCACCACTTGTCACGTCTATATTCCCACGATGGTGCAATCCACGGTGAAAAGAGGCTTTTTCAGGTCGTTCGGGGAAAAAGGTGTGTATCTATGCAATGTATGTAGTATTAATTTTGTTTTAGGCAGCCCTAGAGTGATATTGCTCAATATTCACTTGTGGTGACCGTTGCATTGCCCACGGTACCTATTCTACTCACCGCAACTAAGCCTAGTTTAGGTGTTACCTACGATAAACAATGGCGGCGGTAGTACCGACATGCTAGATTTTCTATCTAGTTCAGTTACGAGGGAAGTATATAAATATCTCGTCCATACAAAAAGAGAAAATGTTTTTCCACTGTCAAATATTATCCGATCTCAATGTTTTTTTTAATGTTACACAATAAAATACTAGGTTTAAAGATTTCGATTCTTCTGATATAGAGTGGTGCTCCACAAAAAAAAACTTTTTTTTGGTGTTATTTTTTGCTCAGTTATCTGCACTTTTTCAGAAAGCGAAAATTGCATTCGCGAGAACTAGGACACTTAACGCACATGTTTTATTTGATAGTATCTCATAAATATCATCAGTTTAGCTAGGAATACCCTACACAAAAAAATACAGGTTTTATTTGTTTAGGGTATTCGTAGCTAAAAACAAAAAAAAAGAGTTTTTTATTTATGGTAAACTAATGATATTTATGAGATACTATCAAATAAAATATGTGTGTAAGTCTCCTGTCCTCGCAAATTCAATTCGCTATCTGAAGAAGTGTTGATGAGCTGTAACGAACAGAATACACCAAAAAAAAACACGCAACAAGCGATAGCATCCACCTTTTCTTAGCTTCTAGGATAATGGCCTTGAGAAGCCGAGAAAAACTGCAGATGGAAATCCTTTCTCGTTCTGTTTTTTACGATACCTAATACGCAGGTTACACCACAGACCGCTACCGACACCATAAAGATGGTTTCACACCATCTATTATGGTGGCCGTTACAAATCATTGGGACCACTCCGGCATGAAATTATGAAACTAGCGTATAGATGCAAAACTCCTTTATAACTTCCTCGTGCGCGTGCGTGAAGGTGATACATTTAAAAACTTGATATATTTAACTATCAGTATCCGTATAGAGTAATTTTATTTTATTATTGAAATTCTTTTTCATTCTTTTCTATTTCATTATTCATTACATCATGCATATTACGTATTTATCATATTTCATTTCATATTTTTATTTTTGTTTTTCCGTCTTGGAACATGTAGAAAATCATAATGGTTGATTTAGGTTCTCAAGTAAGAACCTTACTTATCGGCAACTATGATTATAAATAAATAAATAAATAAATAATGCTAGACAGTTCACACAATATTATCTAGCCCCAATGCGAGAGTTTGGATGCGTTAATGTCTAGATGTCACTAGACCACGCTATGCCGTAAAGGCTAATTTAAGAATTAACAGACATGATGCAATAATAAATTAAAATGTAATTAAAATGCTCCCAGGAGTTCCACGAAAAAAGTTCCGTAACGGAACTATTGAGACTTTTCTTCTCACTAGTTCCGACAGAAAATACATTAATTTCGCAAGTTTTGTACAGTCAATAACAAAATGTCTCTGTGACGAGCCAGGCAGTTGCTGCTGTTATCAAAAGGTGTTTTTGTGTTATTTTGTGTTTCACTTCTGTCCGTTACAGTACAATTATTAGCCGATTTCATGCCGACGGCTACAATAACTCCACACAGGAGTTCCTTCTGGATATTTACCGTACGCATTCGCGCTTTAAACACTTCACTGGGTACAGATATATTGCGCTCTGGGCTTTAAATTCTGGAATTCCATTCCATGCGTGTATTCCGGAGGAAGACAGATTTCATGCTACCGTGACAAACTCCAACTTGCTAATGACGCGATTGGTACTTTAACTTAGATTATTTTAACTTTTTAAAGTAATGTTTGCTTGCAAGCTGAAAATACATAAAACAGACATGCATAAGTTCCTCTCGAACTGAAGTTTACTAAAGTCAAAACTAGGTGTCGCCACTAGTAGAAGCGGTACTTTAATATTTACAGAACGAATAATGCATACGAAAAAGCTGCGCTAACTGAAGACCGCTGCTAACGATCTAAAGGTAGCTCAACTGATCCAAATCACTACCCAGACGAAAGCGTCGCTAAGATGCTGGCTGCATTGTCACGCTGAATGGGAATATACTAATGCGTTGAACCAGATTAGAGCCAGCTCTCAGGTCACGCGTCGCTTCGACCAGATGCCCTGAAAGAATTTTGAAAACGCGAAGGGCTCCGGTTCCCCACGGACCCAGAGTCTCGACCCCGAAAGGCTCAAATAAGTAAGCTCTGTCGAGACTTGCATATTTGCGTCTTTTGAGGTCCTTAGCGGAATCTGCCACCGCACCGGCCCTAACTGATGTCCCGGACAGATGAGATTGCGCAAGGGTATCAACGCATGTAGCGATTCACACCTATAAAGGCCTACCGTTCTGCCATGGAACAAGAGTCAGGCCGTTAGGCCTAGTAGAAGAGAAAGCGGTATCGGTCTCATTCCCGGGGTTTTGGTTTTCTCAACCCTTGGGGTTTGGTTTTTTGCATTTTTATTATTTGGATATCGGACGGACGGTGGCAATAGCTTAGTAATATGGTTCCGTTTGGCAACCTTTGGGTAAGGAATCTTAAAAATTAGTGACTGGGTAAAGTGAAAGTTGTTGTAATGAGTGAAATGTATGAAAAAAATATCGTAGGGTGTCCCATGAATAGAGGTAATCCATGTGACAAGATTTAAAATAAATGTATGGTGGTGTAGTTCAAATAATTCAATAATAGACATAGACGAACACACGCCTTTTTCCCTGAAAGCGTATATAGGCGGAGCCTCAGATGGGCTTCTTTTCACGTGGGTTGCACCATCATGGGAAATAGACGTGACGAGTGGTGAGCTCATCGCCACCATTGCTTCTCACGAAAATTCAATAATAAATAAATAAATAAAATAAATAATGCTGGAAAGTTCACACAACATTGTCTGACCCCAACCCAAGCCTAGTACCTATAGTATTATTTTATCTGTGCCCAACCTAAGCAGAGTTTGTGTTATGAGTACTAGATAACTGATATACTTAATACAATACATTACATAGATTGATATTTTTTATTATACATAGAAAATACCCCGAACACCCTGAACAATCGCAGATCGCACAAATATTTTTTCTGAGGCGGGAATCGTACCCACAACCTCCTGCGTCGCAGGCGAAGCTTCGCCCGCCGCGCCACAGAGGTCATCATATTTTAAAATTTACAAAGCAACGTACAAGATGGCAAAGCAATTGGTTACCATACCCCCCAGAGAGTTAAAGATTGATGTAGATACTAAATGATTCATATTCCTGCACTTTTTAGGGTTCCGTAGTCAAAGACAAGGAACCCTTATGGATTCGTCATGTCTGTCTGTCTGTCTGTCTGTCCGTGTATGTCACAGCCTTTTTTTTCCGAAACTATAAGAGCTATACTGTTGAAACTTGGTAGGTAGATGTATTCTGTAAACCGCATTAAGATTTTTACTCAAAAATTTGAAAAAAACAATTATTTTTGGGGTTCCCCATACTTAGAACTGAAACTCAAAAAAAATTTTTTCATCAAACCTATACGTGTGGTTTATCTATGGATAGGTCTTTAAAAATTATGTTGAGGTTTCTAATATCATTTTTTTCTAAACTGAATAGTTTGCGCGAGAGACACTTCCAAAGTGGTAAAAAGTGTGCCCCCCCCCCCGTAACTTCTAAAATAAAGAGAATGATAAAACTAAAAAAAATATATGATGTACATTACCATATAAACTTTCACTCAAAATTGGTTTGAACGAGATCTAGTAAGTAGTTTTTTATTTTTGGGGTTCCCCATACTTAGAACGGAAACTCAAATTTTATTTTTTCATCAAACCTATACGTGTGGTGTATCTATGGATAGGTCTTCAAAAATGATATTGAGGTTTCTATCATCATTTATTTCTAAACTGAATAGTTTGCGCGAGAGACACTTCCAAAGTGGTAAAAAGTGTGTCCCCCCCGCCATAACTTCTAAAATAAGAGAATGATAAAACTAAAAAAAATATATAATGTACATTACCATGTAAACTTTCAGTCAAAATTGGTTTGAACGAGATCTAGTAAGTAGTTTTTTTTTTATACGTCATTAATCGTAATCCATCCAAGAACTTTTATATTATGTTACTTGATGCTACGGAACCCTTCATGGGCGAGTCCGACACGCACTTGGCCGCTTTTTTATCACATGTTGTGTTGACACATGCTGTTGGCAAGATTTGTAGTTTTTTTTTAACTTTGTGAATGATGGGCAGATGGCCCACGTTAAACGTTAATCTCAAATAAAGGCATTGCCTCACAGATCACGTCCGCCTAAGACGCACCATATGTGGCATTGCTCTGCGCCCGCCACCATGAGACGTAAAGATGAAAAGTTTAATGTGCCTGTAATTTCACCGGCAACCATACCTTCAAACCGGAACACAGCAATGCGAGCACTACTGCTTTGCGGCAAAAATAGATATGGAGGCAGGACTTCCCTGAACGAACTCTTTCACAAAAAAGCACTACTACCTACTACTATAAAAAAATTATAAATACCTACCTACATGATTTGTCCTGGCTGCATATAGCTTATTAAGGAATGTGTTATTACTGGAAGAAAGCGTTAGCTGAGATTAACTAACTGACGACTGCCATTTGAAACATCACATGATAGGTGTCTGTTTTTTTATACTAATAAATGATGACGTCATAACTTATCTATGCATCGGCGAAAATTCGCCTTATACGACTCAAATAGCTTTAGTAGGTCTACGGAATAAGTGGACGAAGTAGCACAATTCTAATAAGAAGTGCATCATTGTCTTGCCGTTTTCCCAATTTTTTTTTTGTCGGCGCAGTACGTCTTTTTCTACCACTCTCCCCTGTCAGCCGTCACCTCGTCATTCACTCCCTTCTCATTCATATCATCTCTCACGCAATCCATCCATCGTTTCTTAGGTCTTCCTCTTCCCTTCCATCCACTAACATTCATTTCATAACTTTAATAAACAGTGCCGAATAATACCAATTTTTGGCGTTAAGCGCTCTCATTAATATCTACTCGTCTTTGCTGTTTGTGATGTGATGTCTCCTTCTTTTCCCGTGGATTTCGTATAAGCCGAATCAGTAATTACACCAGGGGATGGGCATTATAAAAATAAATAATAATAAATAAATAAAAATAATAATTAGCATCCACCTGAGAACTGCCGATCCGCCTGCCAAGCGTGATAATTATGGCAAGTCTTTTCATTGCATTCTATCATTACTCAGAAGGTCTCGTCCAGCAGTGAGCGTCTAGAGGCTGCTGCTGCTGATGATGATGATGATGAAATTGAATGATGTTATTTTTTTAGATTCAATACCTGTTTTTCCACAATTGTAAATTTTCACTCTTAACGCTTGGTTTGTAAGAAAATAACTTTAAAATCTATGATATATTTTAATTACTTTTAGGGCAAATTTTAAAACTCATCTGCCTTTATTATGAAATGATTCAGAGAGCATCTTTTCTGTAGGTGCCAATAAAAACTATGGGAATCTGTATTGATTAATATTTCCATCGTAAAGTTTCTCGATAGATATTATTGATTGAGGAAATTGAATAACGAAAATTATGCCACTCAATTATACTTATTAAGATTAATTATTTACCCACGACGGAATAAAGAAGAAGAAAAGTTAAAAGGAAATTGTTTAGCTTGGTATGTGCATGTTATGAGGAGGGATGAAACGCATGTATCTAAGACAGTTATGAATATGAATGTTAGTGGATGGAAGGGAAGAGGAAGACCTAAGAAAAGATGGATGGATTGCGTGAGAGATGATAAGAATGAGAAGGCAGTGAATGATGAGGTGACGGCTGACAAGGGAGAGTGAAGAAAAAGACGTACTGCGCCGACGCCAAATAAATTGGGAACAGTTCCAGACAATGATGATGACGGAATAAAGAAGTAGTACCTATGCGTTTAGGGTGAGAGGTTATTTCTTTGTGCAAACGAATGCCCCCATTTATCTCCAAAACGGTTAGACCAATTTAGATACGGTTTTCTATAAAGGGTTCGTGATTCATCGGCGATGGTTCGTAGAAAGGTATTAAATCGCCAGGGCGCACAGCAATAAAAAAAAAAATCGTGTGTGTATAAGGGTTCAAACGAATGTTCCCAATTATCTCTCTCTCTCTCTCGGTTTTACCGATTTGATACGGTTTTCTTTATATGAAAGATGGTTTGTTTTAGCAACATGCATTGTACGTTTAAGTTTGTTACATTTTTTATTACCTATCGTATGACACCATACCTGTTTAAATCGGACAAGCGGTTATTGAGATATTAACCAAACCTTATACCCGGTTTTCGCATCTTTCCCCTCCCATTTCTGCCCCTTCCACCACTTTAGAATGCGACAACCGGTGCATTCTTGTTCAGGAGATCATGCTTAACACAATGATACCGGTTGTTGGCGGGGTACTCGTCGGTCCAACGGGAATCGCTATTTGACGACTTTGTGACTTTTTTCCTCTCTACTTGTAGTTGGTGCAGCTGTTTCCTGGATGATCAGATCAGCTCGGAAAAATGCTTTTGGAATACATTACAAGGAATGACAGCTGATAGCGCGTGTTTTTTTTTGCTGTGGCGACATCTCGTCGTGGATAGAGTAATTAGCGGTAGAAATCTGTCATTTTTGAAAGAAACGTCGTCATTTTTATTTTATTACATTTTAATGTGTTTTTTCGAGTTATTTCGTGTAATTTTAGTGGCATTTTAACCGTAACTTGGCGTAACTTGGATAAATGGCACATGTGTGATGTAGTGAAATTTAAGTGTATTGCGAGTCTTTTCGAAATGATGGATTTTTTCGAAAACTCAGTTATTCTGCCACCTTTTAAACTGGGTTAGGACTTGACGGAGACTCTTGACGACTTGACTATAAAACTATAATAATTATATCACTTGACATTGGCTAAATTGTTGCAAATAATGCACAGAAGCCATTACCTAAGATAAGAAGAAGAAGAAGAGTAATTAGCTTTGGGGCTCTACATTGTCCGAGATAGGCACTGATTTGCGTCCAGTGTTTCTTTTTCAAATTTTAATAGATTACTGAAAACAGTCGGGGTTAAATGTTTAAAAAAACTGGTATCGAAATGATGTGAATAAATAAATAAATACACGAAAAATGCTGGATAGTTCACACAACATTATCTAGCCCCAATCTAAACAGAGCTTGTGTTATGAGTGTTGACTATGTGTGTTATGAGTGTTGTGTTATGAGTAACTGATATGCTTAATACAATGCATTACATAGATAGTAATTTTGGAGACAGGGCTTCAACTTTATCTGTGTAACTTTAATTTGGTCAAATAAATGATTTATGATTATGATTATGATTATACATACATAGAAAATACCCAGAACAGACTGAACAAATATCTGCGATCGCACAAATAAGCTTCGCTCGCCGCGCAACAGAGGTCGTCTGCATGTGTTTATAGAGTTCTTCCTAACATGTGTAAGATATTTTTAGTAACACTTATTCTAATATTTCCTCATCTACGACATAAATAAATTACAGTACATTTTCCATAATTCGTGCGGAACTAACACACTGTCTATCCAGCTAAGCTCGTACCATGTATTTGTCACGTACGTACTATTAGTACGAAGAATAGGTACTTAAGATATACCTTGGCCAGTTTAAGAAGATCTGTGGTGAATTAACAAATCCAAATTTCAGAATGGTGTACGGTAATACTTTTTTTATAGAAGAAGTTAGTCAGATATATAGTCAGATAGTCATTTATTCATACAAAAGGTATACGACAATTTTATTTTATCATAAAATGAGTCAAAAGGTGCACATCGTACTTATACAATAATAAAAAAAAACTAATATAGAAATAAAAAATAAAAAATATTAATTAGATACGCCGGTTGGATGCTGCTGCCTATCCCCTGAAGCCCAATTCTCGTAATAAAAAATAGTCAAATTAAAGTTCGGATCATGTTACGATCTAGTGTCGAAGTCACAAACGTCAAAAATGGTATTCTGTTCACCTGACAATACAACGCGGAATGTGATTATATCGAAATGTGACTGTAACTTGAATGTTTCAAAGTTCTGAGAATTCTCTATTTCACTCTTTACAATTATTATATAGCACTATCCTACTCTAATATACGGTCGCAAAAACCGAAAGTAGATTATATTGTTGTTATGAGGGAGCAGAATACCAATTTCTCAGTCAATTTACAATACAATCTCGTTTCGGTCTTCTTGCAGTGTGGTTATAATATAAATAAGAGAATTGGGCTTCTGATGTAAATCCCTTAGTTAGCTTTTATGACATCCACGGGAGGATATGGAGGGGTATATATTAAGCACGGCACAAAGAGAATAAAAATATCAAAAACCACTATATCGAAAGTATGTAATTTAAGGTGGTCGCTTTCGCTTGTGGCGCGAAATTCATTTTTTTTCGTGTTTTTTGCTCATCACAGCTCATCAACACTTCTTCAGATAGCGAAAACTATGTTGCCGGTAATTATATGACCATACAACCTCCTCATTTCGCGGCGGGTGATGGTACGCCTGCGATGCAGGAGGTTCGGCTTCGATTCCCGCCTCGGAACAAATATTTGTATGATCTGCAGATATTTGTTCAGGGTGTTCTGGGTATATTAGATGGTAGATATTTCATCATCATATTTCTTTTTTTTTTTATTTGTGTATTTTGATGGTATCTTTTTTTTTTTTTTTATACTACTGGAATGGCGGTGCAAGCAGATGGCCCACCTGATGTTAAGCGGTAACCTCTGCCTATGAACAGTGCATTACCTCATAGGTCACGTCCACCTAGGACGCGCCCTATGTGGCATTGCACTGCGCCCGCCACCCTGAGACATAAAGATGAAAAGTCTCATGTGCCTGTAATTTCACCGGCACCCTTACCCTTACCCATAAAAAATATCTATCTATGTAATGTATTGTATTAAGTGGTGTATCAGTTATTATCAGTCATCATTGAAATAAGTACCATTGAAGCACAATCTAATGATATTTATGTAATACTTACTATAAACTAAAACTTGTGTGTTAGGTCATATAATTATCGGCAACATAGTTTCCGCTATCTGAAGAAGTGTCGATGAGCTGTAATGAGCAAAAAACACGAAAAAATAAACAATTTCGCGCCACAAGCGAAAGCAACCACCAATACTGAATTCAAAAGTAACTAATATGTTCTAATTCGTTTACAGAAGTTTTTTGTAAACTCTCTCTTTACTTTTAGAAGATGTACAATGATCTTACCAAATTCATCTCGTGTAATTTAGCAACGCAATCTATTTAACTGACGACTGACGATGATTAATGGATCAGTTTCTAATTGCACGCGGATTTCCTGTAGAAAGAGGCTTTGTTACATTCAAACTATTACGAATACACAATATGTAAAAGCGTTAATGAGATGCAGTCGGGCAGGTGAAACGTTATTAGCTATGAATCCTTTTAACGGACTTCAGAAAATAAATAATAAATAATGCTGGACAGTTCACACAACATTATCTAGCCCCAAGCTAAGCAGAGCTTGTATTATGGGTACTAGATAAGTATGTAAGTAATTATTTATTACAGAAACGGGTACACAAAAACTATTTCATTACAAAATATTTCGACGAGTGACTGATAATAACTGATATACCACTTAATACAATACATTACATAGATAGATATTTTTTATTATACATTATACATAAAAAATATCTACCATCTAATATACCCAGAACACCCTGAACAAATATCTGCAGATCATACATATATTTGTTCCGAGGCGGGAATCGAAGCCGCAACCTCCTGCATCGCAGGCGTACCTTCGCCCGCCGCGAAATGAGGAGGTTGTATGGTCGTCTGTATGTACATTTTATGTATGTTCACCGATAGTGAACTAATTTAGATAATTGGTGAATTAATTTTGGTTTATATGGGTATTTTCCCAAGCTGGTCCCATGTTCACCGAGTGAGAACCTGATGTGCGATATGATGAATGACAGAGATAGCGCGTTTAATTTTATTACAAGCTTTTATTTAAGTTGTAATATATGTCTGGGTTGAATCTTGCAGCATAATTTTAAAGCAGTTATCCTCAATCGATTGAGATGATATTTTGCATACCTGTCAAGTTCCGATGACAATGCAATATTTATAGAAACAGCGAGCTGATCTGATGATGGAGACGGAAGGTGGACAACGGAAATCCTCGAGGGATCATAGTAGACTGTCCGTGTTTAGGCTCATTTTGATCAGCACACGATTACGATCACTAATTTTATAAAAGCTTGTATTGAAAAAAAAAAAACACAAAAAACTTATTACTATTTGCGACATCTAGTTGTGACTTCATTAAACTTCGAAACCCTAGCTTACACTACCTACACTAAATGTGGTTCGAAAGTAAATACACGTGTTTTACTTATAGTGTTTTAATTATATTGTACCTTCCTTCGTTTCGGTTTGTATGAGCGCTACTCGGATAAATAAAGAAGTTGCATTATTACATATTGGATTAGTTGAGCTACCTTTAGATCGTTAACAGTTGTCTTCAGGTAACACAACTGTTTCATTTCTTTCTTTTGTATTTTTGTAAATTTAGTGCATTTGAGCTTTTAGTTCCAGTACCCCCTTTTAAAAATAACTTCTAACTGGTTTGTTGCATCATTGGGAAGTGTCCGAAAGTACTGACTACCGCCTACGAGCTTCCGTAAACAATACACCGTAGGAACTGTAAACCAATTAGAATGTCACTTTTCTGAATTATTACTGTATTAAATCATAGAAGAGTCACGAACGAGCTTAAGAACACTGTCTATTAAAGCGAGACGGCACAGACGCTGCAACTCAGCCTAGTACAGTAACTGTGCTGATACGATGTCTTTGGATATAAGTGTTTTGCTCCTACTTTGGATGTTATCTGTTCAAACTCCATGATGTTTTGTGAACATAATCAATACATTAATATCTAGACTCGTGGTTTGTCAGTTTCTTATAAAATTATCGGGTCTCGATATCACACTGATTTAAAGATTTGTATGGAAATCTCATAACCTAAGCTAGTTTGGTTTTATACAATTTAATGTGAAACTGACGAACCACCATTTACATTCACTTCGTATTCGCTTCGAAGTGATTCCATTCCTACAGTCATACAATAACAATTGACCACGTGCCATTTCGATAGATAACGTCCATCTAATAAATTTTTGGCTTTTCTACTAGTGTCATCGCTAATAGAATGTTACTATATCTACGGCCTCAGGTCTACATTTTAGTCTCTAGATTGAGTACACTAAACTTCATTGACTATCAAAATAGGAATCAAACTACGTTTTGTATTCAGCGGGCGAGTCGGCTAGCGGTACACTTCCGTATGAACTCGCGTGGTTGCATTGCTTTAGCAGACGGTGGGCTGAACACTGTGGCGCTATACTTTAATATTAATGAGAGTTTTTGTTCAATATGTAAAGTGAAATGGGATAAAAAGGGAGCTACCGGTTGCGGGCGTTGATTATTGCTGTATATTAGTCCATCACGTAATTGTAATGGTTTGTAATTACGATACATTGTAAAGTAATTAAACTGTAAACTAACAAACTAACAAACTTAAACGCAAAAATAAATAACACGATGTATACGATGAGATTAGTTATGGACATAAAGCACAGCAACAATATTTATACTCATTCATTTTCATACATAGTATTTAAATAATTAGCTCCTGGAAATATAATTTGTAAAATAAATAAAAAATTACCAAAAATCTGATATACATTATCACATCTTCTAAATTATTGCAAAACAGTCGTAATATATTTTTTTCCTTTGTCCTGCTAAAATCACGGCCGTGCGCGGTTAGCAGTAACTAATCGCAAATTTAATATGAAAGTGGCGGATATTTCTCCAATAAATCGTAAAATATGAACTAAATCAAACCGAAACTGATAACTGATCTTCTACTCTTCAGTCCACGTTTGTTTAAGATGCTTGTGGTCCATCTGAAATAAGATCACCGAGTATCTCCGTAATATTTTTATGCATGAAAAATACTTAACCCTTGCACTTGAAGTTTAGAATTGTACTTAATTGTTTAAAAATTACGAAACAACTTTTTTTGGGTTAAATCTTAAGTTGCTTTCCGGTTTTAGATGGTCAGGTTGCACAGAAAATCTCCACAGCAGCTAATAGTCGCTAGAATACGAATGATAGGTGCCACCAACTAATAAGTTCGCGTGTATACCACTTCGAAATGACCTGTCAAGTTTCCTCGCCACATTAACCCCTGGAAGATAATCATTATTAAATTTATATATAGACGCTGCCATCTGATAGTGATTTGGATTAGTTGAGATACCTTTAGATCGTTTGCAATAATCGGTCTTTATATAGTTTAATAAATAATGAATCAATCATTTCTTCTTCAATTTTTCTTTCTGTAAAAAGGTTTCTTTAAAATAGTCACCGTGTGTTCGGTATGCTATTCTCGACTCCGCTATATTACAGCCGATAAATGACGGCTGCAGTTTCTTAGGACTTAAGTTGGTAACTAAATGCAAGAGAAAGGCTAGGCTTTCTCACAAATATATTTACCTAAACGTGTTTTCCAAGAAATTGATTACCTAAATGATTCGTTCGTCGGCTTAATGTGCTATTGTTAACTCGTTGTCTTCTGTTGCAGATTGCCAGATAACGAGAAAAGGTAAGAAACGGCTTTGTTCGTAAGAAAATTATTGGACAGTTTTATTTCGTTTCAAAGAGGCGACACAACCTACATTTGAGGTAATCCCATTACAGACCGCCGAAGATCGGCCCGACAGGGCCCTGGGCCAAATTCAAATTTACTTACTTTGAGTGTTTGAGTGCAACTTACATACATAGACACGACTTTTTCCCCGAAGTGGGGGTATGCAGAGCCTCAATATGCCTCATTCCACAGTGGGTTGCACCAGTATTGAAAAAAATTACAACATTATTAGTGTTAAAATGTATGCATGCTAAGTATGCATGTATAAATATAAAAAAAAGAAGTTTTTTAATAAAAAATTACTGTGTAAAGTGGTTATTTTTTTTAATAACCATTCATAACCAACATTTTGTTAGCCTGAAGCTAATTCCAAAGAGCAGTAAAGGTAGCGGTATCTATTACGTCCGCGCGGCGGAGGCGTGTAAACGGTCACTTGATGGATGACTTGGAGCAGTTTAAAACTCTTGGATCAGTTCTATGCTGATCGCGTGAGTGTTTTAATTGTGTGTAATTGGTCACCTACTTTCAAATTGGACACCAATTTTCACACTATCCTATAGTTTTATCAATTTCAAAGCGGTTTTAATAGTAGCGATAGTTTTTAAACGGTTTCTGCGATATAAACAGAAGACAAAATTCTGACCGATAAAAAGACACTGTATTTCAAATTCGAGAAATTTCAGAGCGTGAGCGGTTTGCTTTCTAACATAAGAAAACGCTTGTCCAGGGTGAAAAAAATAAAAAAATGTGTGTCAGCTCAGACGCGCGACTGGAGTTTAGTCTAGTTCAGTTTGGGACGAACGAATATGTTGCGCATTAGGGTACATTGCAGACTTCGCTTTTTGTTAGCGCTCGATTTTTCGATTTTAATCCGCATGTATTTACGTACCGTGGGCCTTATGTGAAAATCAATTCACTCCTAAGAGAAGAACCTTTTTACGGCCTCACTTTCATGAATTTATGACTTTAGAAGGGTTTAGTCCTGGGTCCAGATTTAGAAAATATCGATCGAAAATATAGAAATATCTAAATATAGACATATGGAAAAAGTCTATGATACAACCCTAATATTTTTCTTCCATTTTATTCTGCAACTAGTAAGAAGTACCTAGTTCTTAGATTTATAGTAAATATATAGCTAAATAGATAGGTAGGTACAAAAATCCATGACCAAACACAATATTTGTCGTGATTCATAATAAGGATTAACCTTTTTTTGACAGTTATATAAACAGTTAAAGAAATATTAGAATACATTGACCACCAGTGAACCCAGTGTAGGATTACAATTTGTTAAACAAATAAAAAACGTATTATTGTTAAGTTATGAAGCCATCATGATAAATTGATGAGTATTATTCATTTTAACTGAGACAGGATAACGGACCCATTTACAAAAATGTAGGTGCATCTTGTTTATTGTAGACACCAACCTATTTTATTGTTAAACCAACATAGGTATGTTTATTTTTTTATTTTATTTTTTTATACTACTTAGAATGACGGAACAAGCAGATGGCCTACCTGATGATAAGCGGTACCCTCTGCCTATGAACAGTGTATTATCACATAGGTCACGTCCACCTAGGACGCGCCCTATGTGGCATTGCACTGTGCCCGCCACCCTGAGACATAAAGATGAACAGTATCATGTGCCTGTAATTTCAGCTGCAACCATACCCTTCAAACCGGAACATAGCAATGCGAGCAATACTGCTTTGTGGCAGAAATAGGTATGGTGGTAGTACTTCCCCGGACGAACTCTTTCACAAAAAAGCTCTAATACTACTAAATTAATTTAATGTTTTAAATGATTACAAACTCGTATATCTTAACAATCTTTTATTTATTCATATTATGCATAATTTATTAACAGAAATAAAAATACAAATAACTTTATAACTAACTACTTGTAGTAGAAAAAAAACTGTTGAGGTATCTAAAGAACTTGAAAAATAATATACAAGATCAACTAATCCAAATCAGACGAACAGACGGAGCGTCCCTAAGGCTCTGCCTACCCCTTCGGGGAAAAAGGCGTGTGTCTATGTAAGTATGTATGTATGTTATTGCAAATAAATTAAATGATTTCAACTTCCGACAAACATACAAGACAAGGTTTGTTCGGTGTGAAAGAAAGAATCAATCTTTTCCAAGGTTTATTTCCTAGTTGAAGCATGATTTAGATCAATTATTGCTCACTAACGAGCCCCGTAAACCAGCTTTTAATAAGGTATTTCATTTACAAAAACAAGACCCCGGTAGCGGCTTCTGTATTAAGCCTATTGCAGTCTGCCTGTAATCACTCCACCGATGCGCAGATAAAGATCTAAGGATGAAATCAAAGATTAATTTACGGTCGGATGATCCCGCGTGGTCATGTTTGCCTACGCATCCGCCGCCCCAGGAAAGCTATCCGAATCATAAAATAGATCAAATCTATACTATTCATATACTTTCTGTAGGGTAAGAAATTAGTCAGTTGAGCCCTGGAGCATGAAATAAAGCCTACCGGTAATAGATTTTCCATTCCTTTACGGCCACTGGTCTGCTGTTTAGTAATGAAGATATAGTTTTATTGGATTGGATGAAATTATTATTCTTAGGATCATAAAAGCTCAGGAAGATATAAAATATAACAACGTTTCTTGTTAATTGTTAAGCTTTTCAAATCATCATTTCAAAGACACTGTGACTTTCTACAATTCTGCTTATGTATTTAAATTTAAAGATATGTTGAAAACTCATTTAAAATCATTTTTCGTCATAATATTCACCCATATAGCGGAAAGGCTGCGTGACATTGAAAGTCTATGTAAAAATAATTGATGTCTCAGCTATTTTACGGCACTCATATTGCGTACCTATCTTGGGAAACCCTAGCTCAATTACCTTGTCACACAAACACGATACACCTAGTAATGTTTGATTAGAATTTTTTAATTAGGGTTCCGCAGCCAAATGGCAAAAAACGGAACCCTTATGGATTCATCATGTCTGTCTGTCTGTGTATGTCACAACCACTTTTTTCCGAAACTATAAGAGCTATGCTGTTGGAACTTGGTAAGTAGATGTATTCTATGAACCGCATTAAGATTTTCACACAAAAATAGAAAAAAAAGACAATAAATTTTTAGGGTTGAAACTGAAACAATTTTTTTTTCATGAAACCAATACTTGTATCTATGGATAGTTCTTCAAAAATGATATTGAGGTTTCTAATAATAAAAAAACTAAACTGAATAGTTTGCGCGAGAGACACTTCCAAAGTGGTAAAAGGTGTCCCCCCCCGTTACTTCTAAAAAAATATATGATGTACTACCATGTAAACTTCAAACGAAAATTGGTTTGAACGAGATCTGATAAGTAGTTTTTTTGAAATACGTCGTAAATCGTAAACCATCCAAGAACTCTTATATTATGTTACTTGCTGCTACGGAACCCTTCATGGGCGAGTCCGACTCGCACTTGACCGCTTTTTTCATTATTATATACGTTTATGTCCATTAGTACCGATACAAAATGCAATTCAAACTGTGTTAGTCTTACGCGTAGTAGGTATGTATTTCCATGATTATAGTTTGATCCGGTTTTGTCCGTATGCGGTAGGTCTATCTAGGCGGAGTCTAAAATCTATTAAGATAATTTATCACCTATTATATGTCATTGTCTAAGATTTATATCTTTAGTCATTGTATTATCGTCTATTTGTTTTGTGTTTTGATCGGTTGTGTGTTGGTCTAGCCAGTAAAATATCTATTTGAATAAAAAAAATATCTATTAGGGCATCAGCATCTTTAATAATAAATTAATAATTATTTATCTAAATTATTAGCCTTGATTTATAAATTTGAGATTAAGTGTAATTTTAATACCCATGTATTAATGTACTTTTACAATTAATTGTAAGTTATATTTAAGAACCTATGACATGTAACCTACAACGTTATTAATAAATAAACTAAACTAACTAAACTTGTTTGCTGGTCTGTATGTATGTGGCCTCTTAGCTCCGAAACGGGTGCTCGATTTTAATGCGGATTTTTGTATTAAAGATGGTGTGTGGGAGATGGTTCGTTAGCTGTTTCCAGGGTCTGATGATGACCATAGAATGAGCAGGATCTAGGGTTCTACTGAAGCTGAATCTTCAATTATGAGTTTGTAAAACATATTGTTTCCTGAGTGAACCGTTTTTAAAATTTTATTGGTAGAATGACTGAAAATAGTCGGAGGTTTTTTTAAATAAAATTTCCCTAATGTCAGAAAGTGGTCTTCCTCTCGCAAGCTATGGTTTTTTTAAATACCTAGTATCTACACAACATCAAGTGCTGTGGTGTGTCCGGCCTACGAATATACCTCTCCGTCCCCTCCTGTGGATGCAATCAAACCGACTTAGGGGTTAAACTAGGCTAGAGGATGAGCAGCAGCATCTACATGAGCACTAGTATTAATAGTAGTAGAGCTTTTTTGTGAAAGAGTTCGTCCTAGGAAGTATTACCTCCTTACCTGTTTCTGCCGCAAAGCGTGTTCTCGCATTGCTGTGTTCTGGTTTAAAGTGTACCGGTGAAATTACAGGCACACGAGACTTTTCATCTTTATGTCTCAGGGTGGCGGGCGCAGTGCAATGCCACGTAGGGCGTGTTCTAGGTGGACGTGACCTATGAGTAATGCATTGTTACAGACAGAGTTTAGCCATCAACCCTGCCAAGTGTGATGATTATGACAACTCCTTCCATTTGCATTAAATGGGGGGAAGCCTCGTCCTGCAGTGGACGTCTAAAGGCCGCTGATGACGACACGACAAAATTACCAACGCCTGTTGGCTCAGCCAACATGGATCTAGTCACTTTTACTCGCACTTCGGGTGGTCGAGTTTCCACTTTTTAACGTAAGTGTAACATAATACGATACTTACATTGTGCTGCAAATTACATACCTACACGCCAGCGCTGATTGAATATTCTCCTAGTTCATACATCTATGCAAAAATGAGCACTACGCCACTTGCGATAAAGTTTAAATTAGTTTGTATCGTTTTGATTTTTGTGTTTATCCTGCAACAAAGCCTTTGTAACTAATGATCGTTTTTTACTTTCTTCGATGTAAAAAGTGAACAATTTTATAGCAGTAAAAAATGCTCAAAAAAGTTAACTTAATGTAACGCTTGTCGTCGAGATGTACGCGACATTACGTAGTAATGTTAGGTTTTTATGAGTCGAATAGGCTTTTTTAAACGTAATTTTAGCAAAACCTATACATTTTATGACAACAAAAAATATATATGTTAATCTTCATTATATTTTCAAGGGTATGATTTAGCCCAACATAAGAATTAAATAACTTATCTCGATTAAAAAAAATCGTGAACTTACCTCTATAATGTGCTTATAACGTAAAAATATCTCTATTACCCATCAGCGTACATTGATGAAATTAATAAAAGTAATACTATTTCAGAGGACATGGTCGATTTATATTTTCGGTTACGGAGCAAATATTAAACAAATATTACCGTTTTTTGTGATTTTCGTTCACTTTTCGTAGCGCGAGCGCTAATCTGTCACTTTCTAACTTACCCGAACTTTACTGAGTTAGATAGTGACGGAACTTAGTTCTTGTCTGCCTCTTAATGTGGTAGCTTTGTCTCGATTTTTAGGGTTACCACAGCGATGTGGTGAAAAAACCTATGCAAGAAACACTGAATTCTCACACCATACTGGTTCGTTAATTATCCACAAGGCCCCTTTCACTATACCTCAACCTGATCACTCACCTGACCACGGTGACCATAAAAGAACCAGTGACACGAAAAACAAGCAATCTATAGGATAAATCTTTTGTAAAAGCTCGTGAAGAAGGTTTGTAGCCTAATTATGCAATACTAATATTAATTTGGCATGTATTTAATTATGACATTATTTTAATTAATTGATCAATGTGTGTACCAACTGAATTAGATAATCAATAATTTAAATTTAATTATGTTAAACCTTAAAAAATCGCATGCTTATTATAGGTTTAATTAGTGGAACGGGATAAATATGAATAAGATAATATGATTTGTGAACCCTTTTTCTGCGAAATAAATGATACTTTTACTATGGTGATGAAAATAGTAAACCGCTTTGGGTAGTTTATAGAAATTACCAGTTTACTACATTTTTTGAAACAGCAATGTAAATAAAGCTATAATTCATTGAAGTTAAGAGTTATTTTCATTGTTTACAGCCAGAGCCGACTCTAGCTTATCTAGCCCTTGGTGCGAACTCAGTTCCGGTGCCCCCTTGTACTCCTCCCCCCACGAGGCTTTTATAAGGAGCAGTGCGAGCGGAGCGTGGCTCGACACGTGCTATGAAAAAGTATTTTTGTGTATGTGTTATGTGCCTTTGGTAGCGATACGATGTAGTTTTTAATTGTGTATTTTATACATAGATCGTGATCGTGGGTTCGTGGCGCGCCTTGATACGGCCGGCGTTGGCCATAACGCAGGCGCAGGGTCTTTAGAGGCGCCCCCTAAGACCCTGCGCCCGTGTGCGTCGCACACCCTGCACCCTGGTAAAGCCTATTTCAATTTTTACAGCAGGGGTTCGCAAAGTGGGCGATAACGCCCCCTTGTGGGCGCTGCAGGCCTAAGGCAGTAAGAGACCCAGAAAAAAAATGGAGGCGTCAAATCAGACACATGTCATTTTCGCATTTTAATAGTTATTACTATTAGTATTCCTAGATAGGACATTTTCGTAGATAATAGACCGCGGGCAATCATGTTTTTGTTAAATAACCCGATTTGTGCATTTTTAATTTGAAGTTATAGTGGTTTTTAAGTAGGTGAAAAAATGGGGGCACTAAAGTAGTAGTTTATGCAACTGTCATATAAGAAGGGGTATTAAAACACGAGAGTCTGTTTATCGCATGAGGCGAAGCCGAATGCGATAATAGGTTGACTCGAGTGTTTTAATACCTAAGTTATATGCAGTTTCATACACTACTTTATCTTAACTCATAGGAAAAAAATTAATTAAACAAAGTAGGGACGTTACAAGGAAGTAATTTATTTGGTATAGTAATTATTTAAATTGTGGATGGCGCAGTTATGAAATTGAATGTTAATAACTGCAATCTCGTCAGATGCGGTATATCTGCTTGTAGTTGGTGCTGGTATGTTTATATTTAATCACTTATAGGATTTTAGTAAACTTTTTTGGAATCCCGAATACAAAAACACGATCGGCAAAAAAAATTATGGGAAGCGCGGGAAAATAAGTTCAAACTACCCATGCGTTCGCCATTTTTTCACAGTTCGAACTGCGCATGCGTACGCCTTTTTTTCATATTCAGGCTATAACCATAGACTAGTTTAATGAATTAATAAAAAAAAAGATAGCGGTACTATAATGAGTTTTATGATAAAGTTGGCGGTACTATAATGAGTTTTATTCTTAAATTTATGTATATGCGTCTATAAAGTGCGTCGGTATAGAACCGTCTTTGAATTCGTAATTCGAATTTTTCGATTTGAGTGTAGATAAAATAATTTATTCTCAAAGTGATGTAAAAGTGAAAAACTCTCAAATTGTGAAATTGAATTGAGTGAATTTCTCAAAGTGTAAGTACACAAAATAAGTTTGGGAACCCCTGGTTTACAGCATTGAAAAATTCACATGTTGTGATTTTGACACAACCTGCGAAAGGGTTTACTTGGGCTGTCGGTGTGATGGCAACCCTACTCGGTCCGACTAATATATTGTTGCCATGATGTTGAGTCAATCTTTTTTCCGAATCGTCCGATTCACTTTCACTGGCGTGTATCACTGTTCGGTAATGCGTTAACAAATTACATTACATGGTGTCGGGCCCGACATTATAACAAATAAGTCATTACTTTACTCTTACTTATTCATTGACGACCTCTTTGGCACGGCGGTCGAAGGTTCGCCTGCGACACAGGAGGTTACGGGTTCGATTCCCGCCTCGGTTTTTTTTTGCGCAATCTGCAGGCATTTTTTTAGGGTCAAAGTCAAAGTATTTTTATTACTTGAAATACATGTTATAAAAGATGTAAAATATTATTATAAGTATTAATGTATTCCTATACCTAAGGCATGCAATATTTGGGTGTTCTGGGTACTTTCTATGCATAATTAAAAAAAAAAAACTATTATAATGTATTGCATTAAGTATATCAGTTATCTAGGACCTATAAACACAAGCTCAGCTTAGCTTGGGGCTAGATAATGTTGTGTGAACTGTCCAGCAATATTTATTATTTATTTATTTATCATCACCAGCGGCCATCAGACCTCCACTGCTGGACGAGGCCTCGCCCATAGAATGCAATGGGATTTTTATAATCACCACGCTTGCGGATTGATAATCGCAGTATTGTGTTGAGTACTCAGCTGGATGCTGTTGCCCATCCCCCGGATTTTTCTTAGCCGGCTTTAGGCACAGGAGGCATAGGAGGTATAGGACAATAACACATAAACAGGACACAATAGGACATTAACAGGCATAGGATTAGACGGAGGGGTCTAGATCGTAAACATTAACAAAGGATATACAGGTACTCGTATATACAGGTGTTCCATAAAACAGGGCGCGTAAACCTGGATCCGGCAGTTGATCAGCGTTGTGTAACCATACGCAACATCATGCTGAGTCGGACTCCAATTTGTGACGTCACTGCGTGGATGGCACTGACAGACACTCAATTAATTGTAGTTAAGTTAGATATGTATATAGTTTTTGCCTTTTGCATTACCTATTATGTATACTATATTTATCTTTTTTATTTTTATTTATCGAGTGTAATTTTCTCTGTTCATTGTGTGCTGGTCGAAATGTAATAAAGATTTTTCTATCTTTCTTTCTTTAGGAGTTAGGGCACAGATATAAATTTTCTGTGTTAAAGACACTTCGCCCTTATAAGTTTTTTTTTGTTCATTGGTCTCGGTCCTTTCTTGGGTCACTGACCTTTTTTTTTTTTTTTTTTGACGCAGGAAAATGCTTTATGCATACCCCAGCCTCGGGGGAGGCTGGTGGTTATGTGGGACTGTCCTATGACGGCCTACCCACTAAAAACCTGCGGTGTTCCCTCGGGTCGCTATGCGCCGGAGTCACGGGCACGCGTTTGCATTCATCCGCGGCCCCGGCAGCGATGGTCCAAGCGGACCCCCTCTCAATGGAGCCGAGCTCCTCCTCATAATGGCAATATGTCGGAAACACCTGACACATTGCCCATCCACGGAACTTCTAGGTTGGGCATCGGGTACCCCCGAACCCGACACCCACAGTTCCTGCTGGGGACCAGCGAGAGCCACGAATGGCCGTCACTGGTGCTCAACCGACACCAACGTCTACGAATCCATCCGCACAAGCGCCCCACTGGCGCCTGTGGTAGGATTCACATTCGACCGTGGTGCGGCCCTAGCCTTCCTCTTGGAGGGAGGGGCGCAACTGTTGCTACCAATACGGTGCGTGGCTGGCTTTCCTGCTGCAGCGCAAACTGCGCAGTGTGGCGCGGCCGAGCACTCGCCCGCCTTGTGGCCAGGTTGGCCACACCTGAAGCATAAATTGCTTCGGTCCACGTCTGCTTTGCACTGTTCTCGGACGTGCCCGACCTCCAGGCACCGGAAACAGCGCAAAGATTTTGGTGTCAGAGCCCTCACCTGGGCTGACACCCATCCAACTAGGAGCCTAGGGCTCGTCACAACCTTCTTTGCTGCTGACACCGGGCAGCGCACGAAGGCTGAGCCGAGGCCCACGGCATTCCGGCGGATGCTCGCCACCTTCACTTCGTTAGGGCAGCATGCCCCAACTCGGGCTATCGCCTCCATCACATCTGTCTCTGTGACTGAGTCATCCAGGCCGGCAACACGCAACTCCGCGCATTTTACCGGCCTGGTGACCCGCAGTATGTCCTCGTCGAACAGCTCCCGGAGCTTTGCTGCCAGGGCGTCCGCCTTTGGACCACTGTCCTCGCCAGGGACCTCCAGCATTCGGGCTCCCGTCACCGCCTGTCGGAATCCAAGTGCCGACGTGATCCCGAGCGACGCCAAGTCCACTTTTTGCCTCGCCTCTGTGAGGGCTTTGACATAGGTGAGGCCCCCCTCCGCACCCTTCGACTGAATCGTTAGTACGATCGCCGACGATGTCGGGGCACGGAGTCTAGGTTGTCCCACCTTGTCTTTTCCTCCTTTGGCAGGCTTACGTCGCCGTTTGGCCCTCGCTTGGGACTGCGTCCCTTGCGAAGGTACCGACGTCACCGCGGGCCTGCCCTTCTTTCCCCTCTTGGTCACCTCCACCCAGCTCGCACCGGGTTGGACTTTGTCCAATGGGGGCCTTCTCTCTCTTGTGTTAACAGTCACAGGCTTCTTGCCTGTGGCCACTGCGTCACGTCCGGTAATGTCTCTGGCCCTCTTTTTACCCGTGAGGATAACTGAGGGCAGAGACTGCGTCATTTCCATGACCGCAGGTGTACTTGACGGGCCCGACCGTGGCTCCGGAGTCTCTCCGACGGCACCCCTCGGTACCGTAAGCTTCCCGCGGCCAGCTGCAGCTCCCGGTGTCCCAGCCCTGCCATGCGACGATCGCTCGGGGTGGGGCGCGGGGATAGCAGCACGCGCCTCCAGCATGTCTCGCCGGAGCTCAACGATCTCTTGTCGGAGCTCCCGGACTTCATCCCGCAGTCGCACATTTGCAGCCTGCAGCCTCCTCGTCTCCTCCGTAGAGGAGCGATCCTGAAGGACTTCCATGGCCTCCCTAATAGAGGCAGCTACCTGGATGGAAGGATAGTGAAAGTGAGATACGCCGGAGAACAAATTACCAGACTCACCTCCAAGGGATGCGTCCAGGGCTCAATTGGCGGGCCTATCCTATGGAACTTGCTCATCGATCCGTTGCTCAAGGGCCTGAAACAAAGAGGAGATTACAGTCAAGCATTCGCGGATGATGTTGTGATGGTCTTTGACGGAAACACGGCACTGGATATCCAGAGACAGGCAAATGCCGCTCTCGCCTATGTTCGGGAGTGGGGCATCAAAAATAAGTTAAAGTTTGCGCCGCAGAAAACAAGTGCAATGATAGTGACCAGAAAACTTAAATATGATGTGCCACTTCTGAGGATGGGTGGGATCGACATTGCCATGTCAAAAGAAATGAAGATATTGGGGCTTACGATTGACGATAAGCTGACTTTTAATCAGCACACGGCAATCGTCTGTAGAAAAGCCGTCAATATCTTCAAGCAGCTATCCAGAGCAGCAAAGGTAAGCTGGGGTCTGCACCCAGATGTAGTAAGAACTATATATACTGCAGTTGTTGAGCCAACTGTAATGTATGCAGCAAGCGTCTGGGCCCCAGCAACCAAAAAGCTGGGCATTCGAAAAGTACTCAACTCGGTCCAACGCGGGTTTGCTCAAAAACTATGCCGATCATATAGAACTGTTTCTCTGAACTCGGCACTGGCGCTGGCTGGAATACTACCACTCGACCTCAGAGTACAAGAGGCAGCCGCCTTGTACGAGGCAAGGAGGGGGGTAACCCAGCCCATGCTAGGAGACAGAGAAGTAGAGAAGATGTCGGCATTCTCGGTAAAGCCTCATCCAGCGGAGTATATAAGCCTGGAATTCGTGTGCCTGGAGGACCAGCAGCAGGTGGACAGCCATAGCGATTACGCAGTGCGGATATTCACAGACGGTAGTAGGATTGAGGATAAGGTCGGAGCTGCTTTATCCATATGGAAAAATCAGACCGAGACCAAATCCATCAAACTGAAGCTTTCGTCACACTGCACTGTCTACCAGGCGGAATTACTGGCTATATACAAAGCTACTGAGGAGATATTGAAGATGTCAGAAACCCGTTTTGGTATCTACAGCGACTCACTGTCCTCGCTCCAAACCATTACGAACGACAGTTCCACTCACCCTCTTGCTGTAAAAGTTCGTAAAAACTTGAAAGCAAGTGGGGCACTGAATAAATGTATCGATTTGTATTGGATCAAAGCACATGCGGGACTTGAAGGCAATGAGCGAGCCGATACGCTGGCAAAGGACGCTGCTCTGAAAATCAAGACTTCACCAGTATATGACGCATGTCCTGTCTCATTCGTCAAGCGACAAATCCGCAGAGGTACTCTTGACGAGTGGAACGGGAGATACATTAAAAGCGAAAATGCAGCCGTGACAAAAATTTTCTTTCCCGACATTATTAAGGCTTACAAAATTGTTAAAAAGTTAAAACCTTCTGGTGTACTCACGCAAATAATGACAGGGCACGGTGGATTCTCTGAATACCTGAATCGGTTCAGGTGTAAAGAGAGTCCATCGTGCATCTGCGAAAGTAGTAAAATGGAAACAGTGGAGCACATTTTATTTGAGTGCCCAGTTTTTGGCAAACGAAGATATGAGGCTGAGCAAAAATTGGAAATAGAACTGAAAGTAGAAAATGTTAAGGATTATATAAGCAATAAATATATAAGGAACGATTTTATAGAATACTGTACAGACATAGCTAATATAGTAATAAGAAGAAATAAAGATGTATAAATTTGCTGAACACTTATATTATAGAATATAAAGGAATCAGCAATAACAGTCATTTCAGTAAAAAATATGTATCAAATAGATAAAGATATAAAATGAATGTTGTATCTTTGTGTATTATCTTTGTATCTTTATGTATTTTCTGTTATTATAAGAAAAATATGAAAAATTGTATAAGAAATAAGAATAAGAAAATTTACCACCTTTTTCAGAACTTGCAAGCCCTGTAAATTGTTAAAATTATGATTAATAAATAGCTTTAATAAATTGTAAATATATAAAATTAGTAACTCTAACATTTAAGGATATAAAAATGAACGAGATATAAGTACCCTGTAACCCAAATTAGGACCGCTTAGTACCCAATATAAAACTGTCTTCTAAAGTTCTGTAATAAAATATAAACTAAGTGGTAGTAATTGACTTCTGTTTAAATTGTATAAGAATGATGTTAGCCTTTATAGGCACTTATTATCCCAATGGATACGGTTTTACCAATAAAGAATCCCGTCTTAAACCCTTCCGATGAATAAAGACTCTGATAAAGTCAGAGGTGTGTTAGAAGAAAAAAAAAAAAAAAAAAAAAAAAAAAAAAAAAAATAGAGGCAGCTGCGACCTTAAGGTCACGAACAAAAGTGCCCTTAAGATTTCCGGAGTCCTTGGCCACCGACAGAATTTTGGCCAAGGATTCTCTTACCCTCCTATTCAGGTCAGTGGACAGAAGCTCATCTGCCTGCTGCACCTCCGACTCGGAGATTCGGCTCAACACCACCCTAGGGGAGCGGCGAGATCGGGTCTCATCGGCAAGCTCTCGTTCGTCCTGGAGCTCCACCTCGGCCCTCTGTAAGGCTTCAAGAGCCACTTCAGCTTCAGCGAGGCCGACGTTATGCCCAGATGTGGGCGCTCGGCCTCTGCTCTGCTCTTCTTCCACCACTATGACTTTCGACGCAGGAGCATCATCTGACCCTCTGTCAGGGCTCCTGCAGTCGTCACTGCCACTATCCTCTGCGAGTCTACCGCGCTTCCTGCCTAAGGATTGCGATCCCACGGACATTTGACTTGCTGACGAGTCGTCGTCAGAGTCTAAGTCCGCGAGACCGGAACCCTTCCTCTCCTTTTCCTTCTCCTCCTCCCTCATCTTCCTCCTAAGATAGTAAGGGCCCCCCCCAGAATACGAATGGGGGCCGCGTGCCGCCTTTGCGACACGGAGGGATTCCCGGCAAGCCGGACCCTCCTGGGTAGATTTTTTCTTATTATCTCTCTCCATGTTGTTGTTTTTTTTTTTAACTCAAGGGTTACCAAGTAATATGACGAAAACTTCAAATTGAAAACCTTGTCTTTTTCTGAAGTCGGTAATATAAATGATCTATGTGACGGCCTATATTTTCTTTTTGGAGTTTACTTATTTTCCCACTGTACGCAAATAGATGGTGAATAAAATCGTAAAATCGAGCGTGTATAAAAAGTGAAGTCCGTTATGTTTTCCACCTGCGTAACATATTTGCGTATCTTATACTGAACTGGATTGGAGTAAACTCCGATGCAAACAAAACGTAGGAGCTGATTCAAACAATTTTGTTTTTTGCATGAATTATTCATAGTTACATAATAGGTTTGAGTAAAATAAAATCACTACGCCTTATTTTTTATGTAGATTTAATAGAGATCTCTTTAGCGAAGAGATTTTACTGTAAAGATTATAACAATAGGAAACGAACCTACTTTTTCGCGAAAATTATGATGATTTTACTCATTTATGCATTCACGCCCCATAATTTTCTAAATAAATTTATGTGCATTTTGCAAGAATATTTACATTTTTGAAAACTATGCATTGGAAAAACGTGCCATTAAAACGGTAGTTAATATTAAAATATACTGGAATTACATTATTTTTAATCCTAATTAGAACATTTTACAAATTATTCTATAAGTCCGTATGACGTACTTTCATAAGAGGCGCTTAGTAGCTACAATAGAGATTCAAAATATAATTTACTAGTGTCTGCCGCGGCTTCGCTTGCCTTTATTCAGGATAAAATTTAGCTTATAGCTTAATACAGATAATCTACCTGTGTACCAAGTTTCATCGAAATCGGTTCAGCTATTTAGGCATGACTGAGTAACTAATGACCAAACGTCCAAACTTTTGCATTTAGGATATAAGAGGGATTATTGAATTTTGAACTTTGCCCCTCATAAATTTTCTTATAGGTAAGTACGTCAAATATACCTACAACAACAACAACAAGGTTGACTTACAAGCATACTGTTTAGATTATATTTAAAATTAACGCCTTAAATCTAATCTATGGATGGATTAAACGATAACCGAATGTTTGTTTTCCGAATAAAATAAAATAAAATAAATAAATAAATAACACTCGCAGGTTCTATAAGTCTATGTTATCTATGGATCAGCTGCCATATTGTCTAATCGATGTCTACAAGAGCAGAAATACTTAAAACAATGGCAAACTGGACATCGAAATCGAACTTCAGTCTATTACGCATACGAACCCCGTCTTCCCTTTCCATGATGATCAGACATCAAGCTTATTGTAATAAGTTTCTCAATAATATATCCAAGTTAAATTCCATTCGCCGTATTTCATTCATAAACTTCAATACACATACATCTGTACTTTCGTAGGTTGTTACAATGTACAAACTAGTAGCAGTAAATATTAAAGAGTGAACATCTATCATCAAGTTAAAAAGCACCTGTTTAAAGGGCAACACACATACTAAATAAATCAATTACACATCTGCGTCTCGTGCGTGTGCGCCCACAGCTTAGCGTGAAGACGGCACTGTTACTTTACAGACCATAAACCATAGGCGAGCCAGCTGTGACACGCAAAGGTTAGATTCCCGCTGCAGGATTGCATGGTCCGCAAATATTTGTTCTGGGTATTCAGGGTATACTGGTAATCTTAGTTCCTGATAACCACGGAACACGGAATCTTAGTGTTTGATCAGGAATAAGTAATCAAATTATGGATGTTATTTACATTTTTGATGTGTAACATCTTTCCTCTTCCTTGAGGAAAGATAAGACATCTTTCCTTTTTGTTACTTGAGTTACACCTCGTACCTTCATATCTGTTTCTTTTTAGTTTAATACGTGTTTCTGTGTAGCAGCTCATGTATACAAATAAATATAATAATATATCAGGCAGCACAACTGCTTAATATGTATTTTGTACATACCTTATATTATTATTTCTGTAAATAAATGTATTAAATAAATATGTATATTCTTTCTTTCTTTTTCTTTATTCTTTCCTCTCGCTTTCCAGCAATCTGTGGGAGTGATTTCGTGAAAAGGGACGGAAGTGTGTTACAGGAAACGCGCATTTTTCCGAGAGTTTGGTACTATCAGCCCTGTTGCTTATTACCAATGAGGTGTGATGTCGGATGTTACACATCATATGCGACTACTGTAAGGCTCGCTCGTTTTTTTTATCCATTTTTTTACAAATACCATGTTTTTCGCAATTAAATGTATTATATGACCTTTAGGTTCACCATGGTTATGGGATAAGGAGCTATGACGTCATTGCCAAACAAATAGGCAGATTACTACCTTGACTTGGTGCAACTATTATTTATTCTGTGGTTGAGATTAAAAAGCCTTAGATTTTTTATTCTTTTAGTTTTTGACATTACTTACGTTTTTGAGTACTTATACATACATACATACATAGACACACGCCTTTTTCCCCGAAGGGGTAGGCAGAGCCTCAATGGGCCGCTTTTCACAGTGGGTTGCACCATCGTGGAATATAGACGTGACAAGTGGTGAGCTCATCGCCGCCATTGCTTCCCACAACTGACTCAACTAACGCTTTCTTCCAGTAATAACACTTTTCATAATAAGCTAGCAGCCAGGACAAATCCCATACCAACAAATCTTACTAACAAGTCCGGGTAATCCCTTAGTCGGCTTTTACGACATCCATGGGAGGAGATGGAGGGGTCTATTCTTAGGCCGGACACACCACGGTATTGAGTACTAATATTTTTATCATAATATTACTTACTACCTAATCAATTATCAATCAAAAATATTGAAGAATATTCCATGAAGCTAGGATAAACTTTTAGCATTAGTGCTTAGACTTACTTGTGAAAGTTTTTGTCCAGGGAACCCGTACCAATAGGAATCTATTTCTGTCATCGAGCAGTAATGCTCGCTGTGATTCCGCGTAATGTTGACGGTAAAATTATAGGATCACGAGACTTTTCAACGTTTTAGTGCAAAAAGAATGCTAGGCCACGTAGGGTACGTCCTAGGTGGACGTAACCTACGAGATATCGCAGTTGTAATCGCTTGACAATCAACTGCTAGGACACTTGCTGTATAGATGGGCAAGCCTGCCAGTTCTTGAAGCTGCGTAAATACTTGCAAGGAGTGAGCCAGCTGCTTTGCTTCGACTCAGCGCAGGCGCCGCGATGACAGGTGTGAGCTCACAGATTAATGAACTGGATCCTTTTGATCTTATTGAACGAATAATTGAGATGTTTTTTCTTGAGCAAGCGCAAATATTGTTTGTTATTATTATTATACTTATATTTAACATTTTTTTTTTTTTTTTTTTTTTTTTATTATTATTTATTTCAAATTGTAATAATGATCTGTCTGCGTGTGTTGACATGTAAGATATATTACTTTTAAAATGTAGAAAAGGTTGTTGATAGAAGATTAAATATCTCTTCCTTCGTGTATTACATCTTACATAGACCCACGCCAAAATGCCTAGACAGAGCCTCTTCGCCTTGGGTGCACATCGTGGGAATATAATAAACGTGACTAGTAGTGAGCTCATCGCCGCCATTGCTTCTCACGACTGACTCGGCTAACACTTTCTTCCAGTAATAATACATTACTTAATAAGCTAGCAGACAGGAAAAATCTTATACCAACGAATTTTACTAACAAGTCCGGGTAATCAACAGAAATACATTGCAAAATAAAAGATAAATTACTAGGAAAAAATGTATTTGCCACGACAACAGAAACAACAAAAAAACGAGCGCGCCTTACAGTAGTCGCATATAAAAAAAAAAAAAAAAAAAAAATGCTGGACAGTTATATGATGTGACATCTCACCTCCTCCTTGGTAATAAGCAACATGGCTGAGAGGACCAACCTCTCGGAATAATGCGCGCTTCCTGTTACACACTTCCGTCCCTTTTCACGAAATCACTCCCACAGATTGCAGGAAAGCGATGTTACACACCAAGCCGTAGCTAAACTAATGATATTATGACACTTTCAATCAAAATATGAGTGTTAGGTCTCCTAATTTCCGCAAAATTTGGTTTCGCTATCTCAAAATGTGTTGCTGAGCGGAGATTAGCAAAAATACAATAAAATTTAAATTTTAATTAAAATTTTAATTTCGCGCTTTAAGCGAAATGTTTCTACCTTAAATCTTATACATATACATAATCGGTATAATATAAGAACACGTTTAAAAAAAACAAGGCACTTGTAAACATACTTTTTAGTTTGATTGCACGCGTTAAGTCATATTTAGCATTTATATAAGATTTTTCAAAGATTTCCTAAGTACCAACTAGCCAGGATAATAACATCAAGCAATCTTCTCTGATACAAGTAGTCATCTATCCTGGCTGTTCAATAAATGGTATTCCACCAAATTAGGCATCTATAAAGTGTGAGAATGCATTCCTTCGTGGCCCAGTTGCCATTTATCCTCTTGATAAAGTGAACTGATCTTATCCTATCCAAATTAGGCGACGCTAGGCTTAACTGTCCGTGCTATCGGCGAGAGTTATGGGCAAATTGTTGCACTAATTCAATGCAATCTTCAATCTCGTGACTAGAAATTATAGATACCTCTACGCTACACATTTTTTTAATGGCAAAATTCTTTAATTTTTTTATTGCAAATCAAAACTCTTGCTAGGTTACTTTCATAAGAAGATAATAAGTTATTTGTTGAAAAATATCTGTTCTCCAAACAATCAATTATGAAATTATTGATTGATATATACCTATATAGATAGACTTACGCCTTTTTCCTCGAAAAATGGCATGAGCCTCAAAGAGGCCTCGTTTCACCGTGGGTTGCACCATCGTGGGAAATAGATGTGACTAGTGGTGACCTCATCGCTACCATTCCTTCCCACGACTGACTCTGCTAACGCTTTCTTCCAGTAATAACACATTCCTAGCAGCCAGGACAAATTGCTCACAGTTACTATCAAATTATTAATAGTAACTGTGAGCTGATCAAAATGAGCCCAAACACATACCAAGCTAATATTAATCATCGAGGAGTTCCACTGTCAATCTTCCATCTTCATCATTGGATCAGCTCATTGTCACCATAACATTGTATTGTCATCGGAACATGACACGTACCTATGCCACTCAATCAATGATTAAAAAATCTGTGCATAGTCTGTCACATATTTTTTTTTAAGAATCTTATCTAAATTTAATTTGTCATAATTAGCACTATACAGTGACCTTTGCAATTAAAAGCCTGGTTTTTTAAAAGGCGAAAAAAACTTACATGCTTTTAAATTAGATGATTTTAAAGATTATTTTGATGTAGGTATGCCATAATATTATGTTTTATTAAAACGAAACATTGTATGGCAGCAGCTTAAAATAGCCCCGTTCGTGGTTACATTATAAATTCATCTCAATAAATATCAGTACACTTTTAATAAAAGAAGTACCTAAGTATGCATGGACTCCCATCCAAAAAAGGCGAAGCAACACTTACACCGTCGCAATATAATCTAAGGAGTATTTACATAGTGTTTCCATTCAATTTACATACAAACTGCACATTAAAAACTGAAGAATACATAAAATGTCATTGCCGACGAGCTAGGGGGGTCCGATTGTTTAACACTTGGTCACCACTGGATCATTAATATTATTTTGTCTATTTTATGATACATACGCCATTTTATAACCGCCTTTTATGTAGGTACTCGCTTTTATGTCTGTTTCTTTGTTTTTCTGTTCCTTACTTTTGCAATGGATTTTACGAACTTCCAGATGAGTTAGTGATGGAACTGGAGAACAAACGATGCAATATTAACTAATATGCTTTTTTTTATATGAAAATAATTATTACAGAAAGTCAGGTCATTTATAGAGTAGTTTTTGAAACTCACATAACGGGGGTTATTCAAACGAGTTTTAATACCTTATAAGTGCAGTTTCATACATTTTATCTAAACTCATGCAATAAAACTTTTGTTTGGCCAAGAAACCACATGAAAAATTATACTTAACGTTAAAGGCGTTCCTAATGACGTAAATGTATAAATGAATAAATAAGCGAAAAAAAAATTTCACTAAAGTTAGTAAAAATTAAATAAAACCTTCTTGGTCTGGCCGTAGAGTATTATAATTGAAAAAAATATATATTTTAAAGCATTTATTCGTTAGGAAAACAATGCATTAACCCCCGACGCAAAAACGAAGGGGAGTTATAAGTTTGACGTGTCTGTGTGTGTATCTGTGTTTGTGTCTTTGTGTGTGTCTGCTTGTGGCATCCTAGCTACCGAAACGAAAAACCGTTTTTTTTTTTTTTAAATGTGAATTTGTCGGGAGTGTTCTTAGCTATGTTTGATCAAAATCGGTTCAGCCGTTTCATTGCGTTGAGGGTGTTTTTAAATTTTTACAAAATTAAATACTTGTTCTTATTACAGGCGAAGGTAATAAAATATGTCATAAAAACACTACTTTTTAGTTCATAGTCAGGATTTTACGATATGAGTGTAGTTTTGCTTTTGTGTACTTTTTAACTTTTTCTTTGCGCAGAATCGTTTCGTGTTTTTTTTTCGTAATTTGAAAAGAAACGTCTATTTAATAATTACATGATTAATTGTTTTCATTACAAAAGCTTAATTTTAAAGAAGATATCATCTAAAAGCCATCAAAATGCATGTAAAAATGCGTAAAAACAAATAGTGTGCGCTCATTTAAGTTTAATGCAAGTCGCTGTAGCAAATTGTGTTTTTTCTGCGGCTTCTGCGAGTTTGCAGTGATTGTAGCGGCGTCTCTTTCTAACACGAGCCAAAATAGTCAAGTGCAAGATCTCGTGAAGTGAAGGCCGCACAGAGGCCGGTCGATGACCCAGCTATTTATATATTGACTGGCAACTGGTTGTCAGAATCTGGACAGAGTAACGATTGGACAGAGGCTTTGGAGGCGTGACTGACAATTTACCACGTCCGATGATTAAAAATGCTTATTCTTTTTTTATAGTGTTAAGCTTTTTAGTTAGCCAGTAAAAAATAATTCTAAGAACAGATAGATCTGCTAGTGCAATATTGTCGTTCTACATACATACATACACACACGCCAAACAAACAAAGGTGGTCAAACAAAGGTCTATCAATGTTAAAAAAAAAAACAAAGGGACCCCCCTTTGGTTTTTTTTGAGCCTCAATAGGCCTCTTTGCACAGTGGGTTGCACCATCGTGGAATATAGACGTGACAAATGGCTCTTCGCCGCCATTGCTTCCCACGACTGACTTGGCTAACGCTTTCTTCAAGTAATAACACATTCCAAAATAAGCTAGCAGCCAGGACAAATCTTATACCAACGAATCTTATCAACAAGTCCGGGATTATCGTACTAGGTAAATAATAACATTACAAATGCACCCCATTTTGTAATCCCTTAGTCGGCTTTTACGATTTCCACAGGAGGAGCACAAAGGGTCTATTCTTAGGCCGGACACAACACGGCAATGGACTAGAAAATTACTCCGTCAATATTTAAGGAGCATCTTCTATCACCACATTACTCTATACAATGGCTAGAATGACGTGGGGTTTCACATGATGCGATCAGCAATTGTGGCAAGCCCGGCGCCTACAGCTTTCCAATAAAGGATGGTTTATGATAGGCAGTGCCGGGTCCGAGGCGAGATGCAATTCAGGGCAAAACGGGACACTTCTGTAAAACACCCGTACCGGATTCGATATTCCTACAAAGCCTAATCTAAGCATCAACATGCTCTATCTCCACATAGCTCTATGCAAATGGATTGAATTACTTGGGGTTTCATGGCGATACCCGTTCAGCTGGAAAGCGATACAATGGCTTACAAGCCACACGTGGACCAGTCTAGACAAGTCGCCGTCAATCGTGGTGTAAAGGAGGCACTTCTCGCCTATAGCAAATGCCAGAGATGTGAAGTAACTCATTCGAAAGGTTCCAAAACAAAACAAAAAAAAAAGGTTCGTTAGGTTTCAATACTTTTTGTTGTAAGAAAAGCATGGGTTTTGAGACAACAGTTACTAGCAAAAACAACATTTTCAGGTTCAATGCAATCGTCTTAACTTGCCGCTATTTTATGTTAAACTAGCGACTCGTCCCGGTTTCGCACGGGTAGTTTCAGAATGAAAAACAGCCCCCCCCCTCCTACCACCCACCACCCTGGTAGCCTATGTCACTTAGGGTGAATGTAGTTTTCCCATGGTGAATGAATCGGCAATCGGCACAGTAGTTTTTGGGTTTATTCATTACAAACATACACACACACAAAAATACAAATCTTTCCTCTTTATAATATTAGTGTAGAAGTGTAGATGTAGATAACCAAGCCTTTGACCTCTATCTCACCTGTATGAAATGGGAAGATTTGGTCGAAGATGTGTGTTTTTTTTTTTTTTTTTTTTAATACTACTTGGATGGCGGTACAAGCAAGATGCCCACCTGATGTTAAGCGGTAACTTCTGCCTATGAACAGTGCATTACCTCAAAGGTCACGTCCACCTAGGACGCACCCTATGTGGCATTTCACTGCGCCCGCCACCCTGAGACATAAAGATGAAAAGTCTCATGTGCCTGTAATTTCACCGGCACCCTTACCCTTCAAACCGGAACACAGCAATGCGAGCACTACTGCTTTGCGGCAGAAATAGGTATGGTGGTAGTACTTCCCCGGACGAACTCTTTCACAAAAAAGAAGTTCCCTTCACTTGAAGTCTCATAATTGTATTTATCATGGAAAACAGATGCCGGTAATGTGTTCCATTATGTTGCTGTGCTAATAATAACAACAAAACGACGGCCGTTTGTTTCGGACAGATGGGATTTCCACCATAAAAGGATGGCACATCACCCGGCTTCTAGCTGTGGCACGTACGACGTGCGGACAAGGCACGCATGTGACTAGCTTCAGGTATGGTGGGTTTGTGACCAATGGAGAAAGAATCGATCATGTCTGTGTGTGCGGTAAGTTTTGGCCAGGTTGTCAGTACATTTTACACATGGGCCACGCTGTCGCATTAAGAATATGGGATAGAAATTCATAGGAGCCTCTGTCAACATTCCGTAAAGAGAGCAGATATAGTAAATTATAGCAACGCATTTGCTATAATTGCTGGCAATAACAACAAAATGGCTTTATTTTCTATTTTTATCCATCTACTTATTGAAATCCACCATCATTAATAAATACAAGTTTGCTACAGGCTGTCACAGAATATGTTAAATGTTTTTAATTTATATTCTACAATTAATTTTAATTACAAGTACTTTTATAATTAAATTATTTTACATTATGAGCATGGGAACGGGATCTTTAATTAACTTTTACCTTATTTGATATCTCTGTTCATAATTAATCTATTACTTAGGGCGGTTTTGAATTAATTTATGTTACTATAAAACTTTTAAAATAAGGCGCAGAATACCCCGACCTACATGGATGTCTGTAATTGACTAAGGCCTAGAACATAATGATAAATACCCAATAATTACCGTTAGACACTTCTGGGCCAGAAGGAGAACCAACCCCAAATAAAAATGGAACTAAGATCATAGCTAAACGGATAAGACACAATTTGAACAGGCACAATTGACCCTTTTTGAAGTGCTACAAGCCAGTTAAGGCGCGATAGGTTCTCAAATGCCTCTAGAATTTTAAAGTTTTTGATAAGAATCTTCATAGTTATCTATGAAGAAAAAAATATATGATATTCTTGAGATTTTTATCTAGTGAAATCAATAAATCAATAAAATATTTGAATTACCTCACTCGATAAAAAAAAATAACAAAGATACCTCCTTTTTAAAATTTAAATGCTATTTTTCACTCACTTCTCTCACGTTTTAATTTTTGAAACATTTGGTTACATGTTAGTTATTATTTGAGTTAGTGAATTCATCAACAAAATTAAACAAAACTTTGAACGACATTTTTATATAATTTTTTTATACATTAAAACACGGTATCAGAGCGTGCGCTCGCCTTCTTCGCCTCATACAAAAATGTTCGTTGAACCTATAGCGCCTTAAATAGTTGCATGATTTATTTTGATCCCATAACCTTCAAAACAATTGTAGCCCTGAACCAACCAATTACAGAGTACCTACTTTAAATTGATTCTAAACTGACCAACAGACCTATAAAATGATAATTTTACTCGAATGGTTTTCAAAATGAGAGGGACAAACGCTGTGATCATCTTATTACACGGTCATTTTACAAAACATTTCATGCAACAATACGGTATTCAGCGGCGAATCGATTTCTTGGCACACTTTTCAGAAAATATTATCTGTATGTATCATTATTTATCATTATTTAACTTTATTCAAGGCCACTTACCTCTGCGGTCCATTTTTGGTCGGTATGTATTATATAATAAACCGGATTTATTTCAAACAACTTCGCCTGCCGCTTCTTTTAAAACTTCGAGTTAAACTGACGATTGTGTAAGACTAAGGGGAGAAGGAGGCACATTAGGACACTTTTTACATAATAGGTCCTAGAATTTTAAGTTTTCTGTTCCTTTTATGCAGTAAAACCTATATTTGTATTTTACCTTTAGAATACAATAATAAAATAAACATATTTATTGAGTAGAATAGGTAAAATTTTAATTTAAGTAAGCCATTTACAACGTCCCAAACTGCCGCCCTTGGGAGGCGTTTAGGAAATGTGTGTTTTTTTCCAATATCTTTATTATTATTAAAATGTATTTAGGCATTTATTTATTATTAGGCATCTGAAATAAATGAAAACACCAAAAGTGACACAAAAAAAAATGGTGCCTTGGGGTAGGTTCGGACACATACATAGACAGGACATGTCATAAAGTGCCCCAAAATATATGTCCTAACCTACCCCAAGGCGCCATTTAAAAAACTTTGTGTCATAATACAATTTTTAAATATTTTGAAACTAATACGTTTAGCTCTATCCATGTATAGATACCCAAACTTAACAGAAACTATAAAAAACATATAATTTATGCTCATAATGAGCAAATAAACATTTACGTAGTCCAGATGAAAAATTTACACCAGCTACCGAAAATCCAGACCTGCTAATAAGTTAGTTTCAGAGCTAACAGCGTGGCGAATGACATGTGATGGTTTGTAGTAGTAGTGTTGACATACTAAAAATGCATTTTCTGCCATAAAAATGTCTACGGTTTTGAAGAAATCTCAAATGTCTAAAGGTGCCTTTGTCCTATGCTACCTCCTTCTCCCCTATGTATGAACGAAACTGAACCTAACAAGCTTCCGCCAAAACGTATCATAAGATACGAGTTAGTCAGAGATGGGCGTTGGGAATCAGATGAGGAAAAACACCATTATTTACATACCCGGTCAATTCCCAGTATGTTTCTGTGTGACTAAAAAACTAAAATAATTCTCGTTTTAAGTATTCCGGCATGATGAATAATGGTTTATAGAAGACCAACTACATTATAATAGATCAGAAGTTGACATTCAATAAGTTTTTTGTGAACAATATATTTTTCAATACAAGCTTTTATAATATTAGTGATCAGAACCGTATGCAAACTCGGCCAGTCTACTATTATCCATCGAGGAGTTCCATTATCCATCTTACGTCTCCATCATCAGATCAGCTGGCTGTCACCATAATATTGTACTGTCATCAGTGCTTGACAGTTATGCAAAATTTCGGCTGAATGAGTCGAGGTTAACTGGTTTAAAATTTAGTTGCAAGATTTGACCCGAACATACATACTTGCATATTAACATTGCAAGATTAACATAATTATAAGCATGTAAAAAAAAATACAATCGCAGTGACTTTTCAATCCTTGTTATTTGAGATCGATAGAAAAATGACCGATTTATTTGTTCGTCAACTTGGGCCTAATTATAAGAACTGAGCAATTAGTTATCAAAGTTGATGAATGACTCAATTTATTTACTAATGTAATAGATTTTTAAACATATTGTTCAATTAAAAACGATTCAACCGCTTTTTGTCTACTTTATTATGGCCTAGCGAAGCTGTCTCAGGCGCTTTAGTGATTTACGTAGTATGTTTGTTGTATGTTTGTATGGATGACCTCAAAACTGATTTTGGCAAATTCTATCGATTAGTGTTTTCCCTAAGATGGTTCTTGTATTAAAATATTATAAAAAATAATGGCTGTGGCTTTGTTTAAAGGGACATGACTTTTTTTCACACCACCTGCTCGACAATGGCCAACTACATATCATGCAACCTCAACGAAAAGTAAAGCATTATCTCCCAAGGGATATAAAGTTGTATGAAACTCCCTAGGGAATAAAGTGATTTGAATTTGGAACGTCAAATTGATGTGGATACTATTGGAAAACTCTAAGTAAAAAAAGCTCATATGGCATTGTAAAGAGGTCTGTTCGAAAATCGAACTGGCCACCATAAACAGAACGCAAAAAAAATAAAAAGTTACGTTTACAAAGAACACAGACCAAGAGTCTACTATTATACAAAGAATGTGAAACAAAAGACGGTGTTTGGTGCTGTGATTAACAGTGAATTTTTATTGTCTCGCAGAAGGTGTGAAAAGTAGAGTATGCACCTCTGGAATAAAGCCTGTCTTCGTCTTGGGCCGCTTGATCCCTCGCTTCACTCAGGACTCTATATAACTCCAACATTCTTTATATTTCCAACATTCGTAGCATGTCTGGTTTATTTTTGTTATTTTCGTCGAAGAAAAAGTCGTGTGACTATGTATGTATGTATGTTACAATAATTGTCATAAAGTTGCACACTTCAAGTATATTTAGTACCTAACTACTAAATTATCTACGTTTTAGCCAGACAACTGAAATTGTTGTTTTCCGCCGTGTGATGTAAACTGTCGACTTTGGAATCGTACAATGAAATCATGTTCAGCGTATGTACAAAGACACTTTTTTTATTCGTTTGCTATCACAGCGCCCCCTAGTGGTGATTAAATTTTCTCTAAAGTGATTATTTCGGCGTCATCATCATCATCATCAGCTGCTCTGCTTTTAGAGGTTCATAGAATGCAATGGGGCACTTGCCATAATCACCACGATTGGCAGGTGGATTGGTGATCGGAGTATTGGTGCTGTCCATCCCCTGGTGTAATACCTCAGTCGACTTTGACGACATCCATGAGAGTAGGTTCATGAGGGAGTTCTACTCATAAACTTTCAGCAGCTCATTGGCTTTCTCATAGAGGAGTCAATGTTATGTGCCATCATGTGGAGTCATTTAGGGGAGAAGACGGGCAGGGCAGACACACCATAGCATTTGGCGTATTTCCATTCAAATCTGTGTTATCACAGGCGTTCAATCATTTATTGCAGCGCCCAACATTTCGGAAAAAACTGCGATCAGAGGTGATCGCAGGGAAAAAATAAAACTGACTAATTTTGCAAAGAAAATACACGCCTATATAGATGACGTTGCAAGAGACAAGATTGGATTGGCAATTGGCACTTGAAAACTTTTACCAGGGAATGATTCAATCGTTGTTCCCTGGATAGTGTTAGAACTCGCACGGATAGGTATTAGTTTTATAACACGTTACATCAGTGTTGTCGTCAACGTACACAAAATTACAGGGACTAAGCAAATCTTTGATGAGCAGCAGGAAAAGAGTTGCAGCAAGAATCGAGCCTTGAGGTACCCCAACATTTAGCCTATTGATCGGACGAGCAACTATAAGTGAATCTCGAATCGATATTGGCCTCAAAAAGTCGTAAAACCAACCACAAAAGCCGAGCCGGGGCATTCCAAATGAAGCTTTCCTATAAAGCCGTCATGCTAAACTTTATCGAAGGCTTTAGAAAGATCAATTGACATAGTGAGAGCACTCGATGGGCTCGCTACAGGCGTGACTAGCATACGCAAGGAGCATCACCAGTTGACCGTTTCTTTCTTACTGCGCCCGACATCTTGAACAATACACTTGTATATTTAGATCGAATACTCTACTGATGGCAAGCTGGTAATTCTTATCCGATTTCACTGGTTATTTCTTGGCCAGGTTCTTCTTTCTGCGTAGGTGTCTGAGATAACTAAACAGGTTTTTAATTGCAATTTTTTTTAAGCAATCATTTTTGAAGTTAGTAATCGGAACCGTGATTTGATAAAAATTAGCCCGAACACTGCCAGACTTAAATCTGTTGTCCACAGTGGTTTCCATCATAGGATCAGCTCGCTGACACCATAATTATTGTTTTGCCATTGGAACATATTTCACCTCCATGGGATGCCAACAATTGCATGAAATAATTATCACAAGTGTCGAACTGGATGACAGACGTAGAACGAACCGGACAGACAGACAAGCCAGTGCCTGACATTTTGCCAGGATGTTCACAAATAAAAATTCCACAATACCACATTTTAGCATGGACATAAACAATGTAAAACTATAAACAGGCTTTCTCATGTCCTTATTCCAAACCCTGCAGTCAATACTCTCTACAATAAATCGTTCCAAAGCCAGGGTTTTCTATGACGGGAGCCGTCTGGACTATAGCGGCGATATGGCGGACATCGATATTAATCCACGGTGTAAGTAGCATCAGCAGCTGTAGAGATCCACTACTGGACCAGGCCTTTTTGTCTATCTTAGCCCTGCGAAGGGAACACGGAACGGTCCGCAGTCGGGCAGCCCGGCGATGAAGTAGGATAAGTACGTTTTTGTTCATAAGTTTGAAGAATTCTGGAGCCTCATTTTTTTACCTGCTTGAATGAGGCAGAATGCTTGAATGACAAGCAGATGACCTGATGTTAAGCGGTACCCAATGCTTATTTTTAACAAAATAAGTTTAAAGTGTAAAGTATGTTTTTCAATGGGTACTTTGTACAAGCTTTTAACTAGAGAATATCCGTACTGATCAAAATGAGCCTAAACACGGCCAATCTACTGTTATCTGTTAATCTGAGTTCCATAGTCAATCTTTCTTTTCTATCATCAGATCAGCTCGCTGTCACCATAATAAATATTCTATTATCATCAAAATTTGACAGGTATGCAAAATTTAAGCTCAACCGGTCAAGGTTAGCTGGTTTATTATCCAGTTTGAAGTTTTTCCTCACACAAACATACCTACTATAATAAAAAACATATATCAAGGTCTTATTATTTATTTATTAAATCAACGCTTTAAAAAATGTCATGTGGCAGCTCCGACGGAGCTTAAGCTTACTCCAGTTCAGTTCACTATAAGATGTACGAATATACCACATACCACCATATAATATGGTACGATGGTGTATCCTACTGTGGGATCAGCACTTTGTATGTGACTGTTGGGTGTTATGTATATGTTGAGCAGAAGGAAACCCTAGCTGACTAAACTTTTTGTGACCCATCTTTATGCCTTCGTGGGCCTTTTATAAAAATCGAGTCATAGGGAGTAAACCAAAAAAAAACTATTCCTTTCTGGTATATGACGGACGCCACGGTCTTAGAAAACCGGCTTAAGGTTCGCGTGCAGAATGCCCATGTTAACATCTGCAAAGGGGCATAACAGCATTGGACAACGAAAGCATACTCAATTTATATGTAAATCCGCAATTAGAGGCTCTTTAGCTCGGGTATTTTGCCTCCCAATCTGCAACTAGACCGCTACCTACTCGATCGGATTAAATGCAGTGTATTGAGCAAGTTGTGTTGAGCAAGTTGTGTTGTTACGAGTTACGAGACGCTTATCGTATAACCAGGGGCCCAGCAAGATCGCCCCAAATTTTTGCGGCATCGAACTGATAATAATCGAAAACATTATTCATAATTCCTGTGTTCCCCCAACTGCCCAGAAAGAGCGTTATGTTTTGCAAATTTTTGTTCCTGTTCATTTCTACTGTAGATGGAGTAGAAGATTGTAGATTTGAGTGATGGCATAGTGTAGGATTCCGAAGAAGATAACCGTGATATTTTTTATGAAGTTTCTACTATGATCTACCCATTGGAAATTGCATGTTTCTTCGTAAAATGGTTTAGAAGTTCACATTGTAAACCAGTTTGGCGGGAGAAATCTCGCTGTAAAAAAAAAAAAATAGTCAAAAAAATGTACGACAACATTGTCTCATTTCACAAGACCTTTTTAACGATATATCCAAAAAAAGGGTGCGAAAAAAAACACCCCACACACTTGAAATTAAAATTTGAAATTTAAATACCTGCTAATAATATTTAAAACATTTCGTTTCATAATTAAATAAATCAAAACTATGAAATAACGTTACCACTAATATGGATTGATGGAAAGGGACGTTTTTATATGCGTTTCTTTTGTGAATACGGAACTCAAATACTATAAGGAACGCTAAACAGCAATACCTGGTTTCTAAGGATTCACGAAAGGCATATCAAAATTCCATTTCCAATATCTCCTGCCGGCAGTCGCAAATGCAGATGATATCCATAGAGGCCAGCCAACCTTGGCCACAATTGTATAGAAAGCTGGTTTCCTTCTCTTTCTCGAGGAGTCTTACCGGTTTCCTAAAGCCCAGGGACTAATTTAAAGCAGCGGCTGCTAATCAAATCAAATCAAATATCTTTATTTCAGGCTTATTGGAAAATGTACAAAAACCTAAACAATAAGAGCATAGCAACATAAATACCTTAAAAACTAACATACATATAAAAACACTTTAAGACTAGACTATCATTTAGACAAGTGTAGGCGTATGACGCACCTGCGCGGTGACACGTGTCAGGCGTTCAAAGAACTTCCTGAACTTGACACTCTCCATTCATGAAGGTCGATCGACGGTCAGTCGTCACCCTCACCATAAAGAAAATAAAATTGACATCATGGCGAGATTCCAACTGCTCGACCCTCATGGTTAGCCCTGTCTTCTGCTTGAGGTACTCCACCAATGCCTGACGTAATGTGATAAGACACAGCGATTCTTCATCAGCAGCCTATTAGAAGTCTACTTCTGGTCTGGCCTATAGAATGCCACTGCGAACGGTCTTGAACCGCCTCAATCCACAGACGACCTGTGACCTTTATATTTCTTTGCTCCATCGAGAGGGTGGCCTACAGTGCGTCATTCGCCACTCAAGAACGTTTTTTCCTCAACGATTGTCAGTCTTGCGATCTATATTGTGTCCTGCCCATTGCCACTTCAAGTTGTAGTTCAGTCAAAGAATGGCCCAAAAGGGGGTGTAGAGTGCTTGGGCGTTAATTTAAGCTATATTCTCGAAAGATGTTGTGTACCATGAGCTCTTATAGCCATTCAGTTCAAAAACTATTCAGTACAAAATATCGGCTCCGTGATATCCGCAACTGTATTTAAAGGCACAGTTGCAGAGGGTCTATAGACTTCTGCGTCTAAAGTTATTGAACGATCATGAAAGTCAACGACAAACCGATATTATGAACTGAATATTTTTTTACTGAATGGCTGGGGTGGTTAGCATAAACGCTGACTAACAGGCGCTTGCTACCTGCAACCTACGTGAATGTATCGGCTACCCTTCATACCAGTAGCTAGTAATGGCTAGGTCCGGTCCACGTAAGATTTATACCTATCTTATCTGAATAGATTGCTGGCACCAGACTGTATGATTGGTTTCTGCTTTCAGAATTAGGATGCGGTGGTTGGATAGATATATTGCTACACTCATTCCACAAGCATTTCACGTTGAAAGTTCTGAATTCTATACGTAATAATAATTATTATTTATTAATATTATGAGCTTGTGGTATTCCACTGCAGAGCAAAGGCCTCCCTTCCTTCCTTCCGTTTGTCTCTATTGTTGGCTATTTGGGACCATTCCTTCAAGTAGGAGTCTAGCTCAACCCGCCATCTCCGTCTGGGCCTTCCACGTGGCCGTCGTCTGTTTGGGATCCAATCTGTCGTGGTCTTTGCCCATAGTTTATCTGACATACGGCACACATGACCAGCCCAGTCCCACTTAAGTTTAGCAGTTTTTTGAGCGACGTCAGCTATCTGTCTTTGGGAGCGTATTCTCGAGTTCCTTATTCGGTCCGTGTGTTTTACTCCTAGGATACTACGCTCCATAGCTCGTTGGCATACCCCGAGAGAGGACTTTTGCATATAATAATTAATATGCTCTAATGATAATAACCTTTTATTCTAAAAATCAATCTTTGTATGTATCAGAAGTTTCAGAAGCATTTAGACGTCCACTGCTGTATAAAGTTCTAAACGTTCCAACGTTCCTTTATATTGCGAACTGCTAAGAAGTCTAGCGTCGTCTGTCTTTACTTAAAATTATAATCTGGGTCTCTTCAAGGCTAGAGTGAATCCCTAGTGCTAGGCCTTCTAGACCTTTGTGGTCCAATGTCGGTCGAATAGGCACTTACCAACGGTGAGATCGCGGCCAAACGAGGGTCTATCATAGCAATCATAGTAAAAAAAAACAATACACATATATTTGGCAGCATTCTAAGGCGAGGTTGAAAAACAGCGTGGCTGAGCCCTCGGTCTATTCTCACAAACCAACGCGTTCAGCGCGCGTCCGCGGCACGCACGGCACGGTGGCGATCCATTGTCTTACCATAGATCGCGAGACGATTGATTGGTGACGTGGAGCACGAAGGTCTAGAAGGCACCTATTCACTCTTGCCTTAAAGAGACCCATATTATAGTATACATCATTAGTTTATTGTTATTACATTTCATGGAGTTTGATGATATACTTACGAACATCTATAATTATTGAATAAATAAATAACGGCTTATTACCACTGTATTTCGTCGCTTTGCTGACGTTTCGAGACTGAATTCAGAAGCCACTAAAATATATAAAACGACGAAATACAGTGGTAATAAGCCGTTATTTATTTATTTAATATGATTTCCAACCACGATAGTTTCAATTCTATCTATAATTATGTTTTGTTCTACCTATTCTAAGTGAAATAAACTTATCTTTATCTTTTATGATATCCAATTTAAAAGCAAGTTTGCTTTTAAATTGGATATCATGATTTTTTATCCTTTGGATAAAAAAGGGCTCAAGCGCCGTAGAAGAACAATCATCTTTACTATAACCTATAGACCAGATAGAGTTTAAAAAAGATGTGTGCCAAAGTCTAGACCGTATACCAAACGGTACATGATTTGTCCCAGTATATCAATTAGGCAGCGAACACGCAATTTCCGAAATCATATCACGTTCGCATTTTTGAGGACAACAAGGCCTGACTAATTGTAAGAGACGGTCTCATGAATGCATCTGTAGGTAACTGTTTGGCACCAATTTATTAGGCGAAGTTGCAACTAGTGTTGTCCCGATGAGATGCGTGAAAAGTCGGACAAACCTGCTAATTACGCAATGAAAATCAGACAGTGGTTTAAATAAAATTATATTTGTTTTATTATCACATGCCAATGGTAATTATTATAAGGCTATAATGCTCCCCATTATCATAAATCTAGTTTTTTTTAAATGTTGAGTGTTTTGTTTATTTTTTATTTCACGGTCGTATAGTGCCATGCTACGCAAATAGCAGGCTTTTGCGCATCTTATACTGAACTGGACTGGAGTAACCTCCAGTTGCGTGACACGACGTGTGACGTGACACTAAATTCAAAATAGCGACAAGAAAAAAAATCTTACATATCGGTAGACTAGTCGGCAGGTATAAAATGAAAGGACTTGATGAGTAAATATAATATTCTAAATATATATAAAAACATATTACCTTTCACTAAAAAAAATGTACTCAATGAAAACCATCGTTTATTATTGGAACCTGTCTAAGCATTGAAAGCACGCCTGGTAAAAAAGTCATGTTCGTGATTCATGTGAGAAGTGCATTCTTCTAGATTTGATCACGTTGTAAAGGCATAAATTCAACAATGAGTCAATTTACAAATTCAATCAATATAAGACAATGAGGGCTTTTCATTTTAGATATGAAAAATAGTAGTTCAAACTGGCTCGACAGATAGCGCTGACTCAAAATCCACTGTCTAAATTTCTTAGCTGATTTATTTTTGTTGTTTGTCCATGTCACTATGTAACAAAATCAAACTTTCTTCTGACAGTTTATCCAAAGTGCAGCGCCATCTATTTTCAACGCTGAATGCACGTTCCAGGACGGCCGTTAAAACCACTTAATCAAAATGATCCCTGTGATTTCAATGAACGAAATATTGTTAACTTTTTATAAGTAATACTAGCAAAAATCCTCATGTTTCTGAAATTGAATTAAAAAAGCAGGCGATATGGTCGGACTAAGTTATAAAGCCGGACGTCTAGCAACCCTAGCTAATGTTTGTTGACCTCCCGTGACACGCATGCTAAAATACTGCTCCAATTTGTTGTTGCAATTATTCATGAGATCTCTACGTTCCGTTCACACGTGATGAGCTTCGAGAGATTATGCAAAGTGGTGGAGCGCTAGAGATCTCCAACTTTTTTTTAACTGCATGAATGGCGGAACAGGTTGATGGCCCACCTGATAGATAGATAGATAGAAAACACTTTATTGTACAACAAATAAAATAACCTATTTAAAAAAAAACACGGAAGTACAATTGGTGGTCTTATCGCTATTAGCAATCTCTGCGAGACAACCTTGGGATGGACTGGAATTATTTGCACGACACAGAACGGTGGCTTAAAATCTGATTAACAATCTCACAATTAAAAAATAATAAATTTAACAAAGGACTACTCCATAAATTGTATCTAATGTTAAACCTACTTATACACCTAATCATGTTAAACGGTAACCTCTGTCTTTAACAATGCATAATCACATAGGTCATGCCCACCTAGGACGCGCCCTTTGGGGCATTGCACCGCACGCAGAAAAGAAAAGAAAATTTAACCGTCTCAAGTGCCTGTAATATCACCAGCACCCATAACCCTTCAAACCAGAACACAGCAATGCAAGCACTACTGCTTTGCGGCAGAAATACGTATGGAGTAGTACTTCCCCGGACGAACTCTTTCAAATATAAGTTTTATGTGAAAAATATATTTCGATTCATTTAAATTTAGTAATCTCTTCTCCTAATCTTTGCTGGTTGTGCGCTTTTAGTTATCGATATTATTTTGTAATTATCTACGTATATAAATATATGTTTTATTTTTCAGGTGCCAAAATAGGTGGCTTCGTAACCTGCTGTAAAGAAGTCGGAAAATTTAAGGTAAAAATACTACAGCTATTTAAATCTATAATCTACTAAACTTCTATTCTATACTAATTATAAAGAGGAAAGATTTGATTGTTTGTTTGCATTGAATAGGCTCCGAAACTACTGAACCGATTTGAAAAACTTTTTCACTGATGGGAAGCTACATTATCCCCAGGCGACATAGGCTATATAATATTTTAAAAAAAAATTAGGGATCCTTACGCAAACTCCAATAATGTAAATCAAGGTGTAAAAAATTACCTAAATTTTTTGTATCTGATGTGTGGATAGATGGGGGGTTGGGAAGGGGGGAGGGTTTGGGGGGACGGGAGGAAGGGCGGATCATGACACTACCCGTGCGAAGCCGGGGCGAGTTTCAAGTCTAGTAAATTATCAGAAGACATGTTGACAAATTACAAATATACGATTAATCGACGAAAAAAACGTTTGTTGTCGATCAAGTCGATACAAAAACTGAAAGCGCCTCCGAGCCTATCCAGGCCGCTACCAGTTCTGAGCGTGACTTGAATACTAAATATATCCAATGAATACTATCAAGTTGGTTGTAAAACGATGCCGTTATAAATTGGTTAGTTTATTGTGAAGACAACAAAAAATAGTTATAACTAAAAACACTGCATTACTTTATCGGAATCTTTAGTTGAATCAATAATAACAAGTAATTAACATAATGAAATTTTTAAAAACCCTCAACTCAATGAAACATCTGAACCGATTTTTATTTTTTATTTTTTTTAGTAGTAGTAGAGCTTTTTTGTGAAAGAGTTCGTCCGGGGAAGTACTACCACCATACCTATTTCTACCGCAAAGCAGTAGTTCTCGCATTGCCGTGTTCCGGTTTGAAGGGTATAAGGGTGCCGGGGAAATTCCAGGCACATGAGACTTTTCATCTTTATGTCTCAGGGTGGCGGGCGCAGTGCAATGCCGCATTGGTCGCGTCCTAGGTGGACGTGACCTATGAGGTAATGCACTGTTCATAGGCAGAGGTTACCGCTTAACATCAGATGGGCCATCTGCTTGTTCCGTCATTCAAGCAGTATAAAAAAATAAATAGCTAAGAACACTCCCGACAAATTCACTTTTCCAAAAAATAAATAAATAAATAGGTTAATCCGTTCGGGAGCTACGATGCCACAGACAGACCAACACACACACGCTCACACACACGTCAAACTTATAACACCCCGTCGTTTTTGCGTCGGGGGTTAAAAAAGGCTAGGCTCAGACCATGAATGTAGTAGTACATGGATTGAGTGCTAAAATAGCATAGAGTGTTCCTTCTTACTCCCATACTAGAAGATAGCTTGCTATCCTATGTTAGAGAGAAACAAATATATTGTCACACGACAGTTCGTTTTTCCGTTCCGTACCCTGAATATTGGCACCATGCATATACATCTCCCTAGATTTTTACCATGAATGTAGTAGTAATTTGACATTTGGCCTGGTACGACTAACACAAATAAGAACAGATAGATTTATGCTTGTCTCATTCCAACACATGAATACATTCATATAAAAGAATGAGACTGGTATAATCGATACCGTTTCGTTTTTAGCCTTAGTTCCATGCCTTTAGTCCATCTTCCTAGGCTCAGACGTACCACTTTCCGCCCATAAAACAGTGGCCGTAATGTGGTTGAACTGTCGATCGTATCGACCACTTTCGACCACAGTTTGTCGTCCGTCTGAGCGCTGTCACGACATTGTAATAACTTATGTAAAACGCCAGCTTATGTTAACGCTTGGTGTTCAGTTTACGCCCTCAAAAAATTTGCTTTGTCTGCAGAGGGAAAATAAGTCATAAGTGCTCACTATTTTATAAAACAAATTGTTACACTTATTTATGCAAATAAATATCTTATATCTTGTATCCATACTTTACCAGTACTCTCAACATATGACGACCTTTGTGGCGCGGCGGGCGAACGTTCGCCTGTGACGCAAGAGGTTGCGGGTTCGATTCCCACCACGAAACAAATATTTGTGCGATCCGCAGATATTTGTTCAAGGTGTTCTGGGTATTTTATACATATAATAAAAAATATCTATCTATGTAATATATATTGTGTTAGCTTCTTTTTTCTTTTTTTCTTTTCTATATTTAAGTATTTTTGTACATACCTTGTATTAGTTCTATTATTCATTCTGTAAATAATAAGGGTTTCAAACTTTGCTACTGTAATATATTGTATTAAGTATATCAGTTTTCTAGTACCCATAACACAAGCTTTTTTTTTTTTTTTTTTTTTTAACATTGATAGACCTTTGTTTGACCACGATCTCACCTGTTGGTAAGTGACGATGTGGCCGAAGATGAAGCACAAAGGTCTAGAAGGCACCTATTCACTCTTGACTTGAAGAGACCCAGATTATAGTTTTCAGGAAAGACAGATGACAGCTCTGCTTAGATTGGGGCTAGATAATGTTGTGTGAACTGTCTAGCAATATTTATTTATTTATTTATGACCACTTATTTGTGGTTCTAATGCGGGCGGATGGTGGTACGCGTCTGAGCCTAGCCTAAAGATTTAAAAATCAATAATTAAATAAGATTTAAAAAGCAGCAAGCGTGGTGTTTCCGGCCGAAGAAAAGACTCCTCCGTCTCCTCCCGTGGACGTCGTAAAGCCGACTAAGGGATTACCCGGACTTGTTGATAAGATTTGTCCTTGTTGCTAGCTTATTAGTAGAATGTGTTAATACTGGAAGAAAGCGTTAGCTGAGTCAGTCGTGGGAAGCCATGGCAGCAATGAGCTCACCACTTGTCACGTCTATATTCCCACGATGGTGCAACCTACTGTGAAAAGAGGCCCATTAAGGCTCTGCCTACCCCTTCAGGGAAAGAGGCGTGTGTCTATGTATGTATGTATATAAAAAGCATTAAAAAAAATTAGGGCCAGTTTCACCAAATATTAGTGAATAGGAGATGTGTTAAATCGACTTTAGAGACTGTAGAATCTTTGGTAATAAATCTGGTCCTGGATTGGTCTTTAAAATTGTAACTGTCGCTTAAATAGCCTATCTAAGAATTGGTCTATCTAAGAAAATGATCTAACATTACGATAAGCACACACTTAATACCGTTATTACATAACAAGTAGGAAATTGGATAATATATTAGAATCTAAAGATATTTTAATATAAAACTTTCGTGAATCATATCAATTATTTTATAAAAACGGGAAAAAGAGAAAAAAAGATTATGATATAAGATATTTTTAAACATGCATTATCACCTATGTGATAATGCACTGCCCATAGGCAGAGGTTACCGCTTAACATCAGGTGGGCATCTGCTTGTTCCGTCATTCAAATAGTATAAAAAAAAATGCAATTCAAATTGTACCTTCTAAACAAGGTCTTAGAGATAAAATCTGATGTAGCTAATAGCAGAATTTGGCTGTAGATTTGCTTCAACCATGTATTAAAATACATAAAGCATCGATGGACGCCTAATCCTGTCTTTATCTAACTCATTAAAGTTCAGGTAAGTTAGAAAGTTACAGAATAGCACTCGCGAAACGAAAAGTGAGAGAAAAACACGTTTTTTTTTATTTAAAAATAATTGGGAAAGTAATTTTCAAAAATAAAAAGAGGTTTCTCTCAGCGTTGTAATATACTGAAGGCAATAAAAACATCTTATGATTGATAGTTTAGGAGAAAAATGGTTGTAACTACGAAAACAGAGGTAACATTGCAAATTTATTTTTAAATTTTTTGAAGGTTATATATGCTTTATATGATGTAGCTTGTTTTTATTAACATTACGTTTTTTTCTAGATTTTTCGATAAAGATTGTGGAGAAAAAAGGTTTAATGCACCATTTTTCACAAATATCCACGCCCTAAACCAATGTTTCTTTACCTAATATTGCAGATATAGTTTCCTTTTAAGGCCAGGTATAGTACAATCTATTACAGATAGTGGAACGGAGATGAAAACAAACAATAGACCTTATCAATACCATTCGTAGATAATACCATGTTATTTTGACACGCTAGATAATCTTACAACCTCATCTCTGGTGAAACCGGGCCCTTACAGTACACATTAAATAAAATTGGAACTTTTATGATGCTGCTACTGTTTCGTTAGATCGCCAAACACCGATAAGTTTTAACAACATGCTATGAATACGCAATTAAACTCCCATAATTACCCCATTAACCAACATTCTAAATAAATCATTCTTAATCCCATTAAACAAAAAAACCGGCCATGTGCGAGTCGGACTCGCACTCCGAGATTCCGTACAAACCTCTAGGTATATAAGTAAAAGTTACGGTACTTTTATTGCCATATGAAATCATCTTGAGGAAAGGGGTAGCAAGTTTAAAAATATTAAGCTCTAAGGGACAGTAGACCTGAGTATTTGATATGAATTTCAGCTTGATACCTCCCACGCGTTCCTGAGAAAAAGGGTCTTGACAGACACAGACAACTAAGTGATTCTATAATGGTTCCGCTTAACCGTTTGAGGTACGGTACCCTAAAAACATCAGTAATCTGCAACTAGAAAGCATAGCCAACAATTAATTCGACATTAACTTTAACATGACAAGGCCATATCAGATGTTTCACAATACACGACTGTGACTATCTGAAATCTCTGTGCTGATGAATTTTCTCCAAATTAAGTTACTAAACATGGGAATACAATTAAATTTAGTTCAGTTAATAGCTACCTTCAGATAGTTATTAGCGGTCTTCAGGTAGCACAGCTGTTTCATATGTATTTTTTTAATTTTGTGCATACTTACTTGTAATAATTTAGTTATATTATTCTTTCGGTATATAAATGTATTCATATCAATAGTAAAAAAAAACAAGCTGTGGTGTGTCCGGTCTAAGAATAGACCCTTCCGTCTCTTCCTGTGAATGTCGTTAAAGCTGACTAAGGGATTACCCGGACTTGTTGATAAGATTCCTTGGTATAAGATTTGTCCTGGCTGCTAGCTTATTATGGAATGTGTTATTACTGGAAGACAGAGGCAGAGCCTCAATGGGCCTCTTTTCACAGTGGGTTGCACCTAAGTGGAATATAGACGTGACAAGTAATGAGCTCATCACCACCATTGCTTCCCACGACTGACTCTGCTAACGTTTTCTTCCAGTAATAACACATTCCTTAAATATTCTAGCAGGCAGACAAATCTTATACCAACGAATCTTACAAACAAGTTCGGGTAATCCCATAGTTGGCTTTTACGACATCTACGAGAGGAGGCGGAAGGTTCTATTCTTAGGCTGGACACACCACAGCTATTTGTTCATACCTACTTTAATGGCTAGACATCTGACAAAATGAGAGGCGATTACAAAACTCAAAGGTAAATCCCAATTAATTCATCAGGAGAGCGTCTAATGGTTAATTAATATATTTTCACTTCCTCACTTTCAATGGCAAGTCCTCCGCCTACTAAATCACTAGCGCGTGTTCTTTACATTATTCAATGTATAAAATTACTACTGTCCACCCGCGGCTTCGACCAAGTTTTACTATGATAAAAAGTTGCTCAATCCAGGTCATAATCTATCTGTGTATACCTAGGTACTAAATTTCATCGAATTCGGTTCAGCCGTTCCGGCGTGATTGAGTAACGAACATACAAACATCCAATCATTTAAATGTCCAAACATCGTAACTGTGTTTAATGCTTAGAGAATCTAAAACAGGCGTCAATATTTAGTACGTGTCACCTGCATAGTTGGTCATCTGCATCAACCAGGTGGGCGGATGATTAAAGGCCGTAGAGGGAAAGACCTGGATGCGAATCGCACAGATCCGTTTGGAGTGGCGTTTGGGGAGGAGCCTTATACCAAGCCGTGGGCTATTTTTGAGCTGCCAATGGTGATGATGATGATTTATTTCTAAAAGCAGTTTTTCTCCTCATTGGCAATTACAAATCGCATTAAAAATAACCCATCGTCTCCAATGCCGCACCAAAATTTCGATAAAGTTTGAGAGTTGTTTGATAATTCAAAGCGTCGACGGAGACCGCAATGCTCTAAGATTCAAAGTGAACAAATTGACATGCAGATCAGTAAACAAATAATTTTATACTCACTTTTCCTCTCGCGAGCGGGTTTTCTGCCCCTTTCTAACTTACCTGAACTTTAATGAGTAAGATAGTGATAGAATTTGGTGTTTGACAGCGCATTAAGTACTCAGATAGCGTAGACCACCAACTTATCTGTAGAATAATAAATAAATAATAAATCAAAGCGGACCAACAACAGCAAACAGCGGGCAAACAGTCAAGACATTGTAAAACAGTGCCAAGGGTGGAGTTGGAGGACACTGATCTCTTGGAGATAGGATTGAATAGGAACATAATTAGAGGTATAAGGGATCAAACAGAACAAGAGATTGAACTCAAGGGATCGAACAGGGCTACTCATCTTTTTATTATCTTTTCTTTGCCGAATTTTAATTTGACGTTTAGTTACTTCGCAATTTCAGTAATGGGTTCTTAATATTCACATAGTTTAACCTTAAGAATATTTTTAGCGTGTTATAATGACCGTTTTTGTCGCATATCCGGATTAAGATTCGTGAATGCCGGCATATCCTCGAATTGTTCAAATGTACACACAACAATAATGGTCACGAATTCGTCATTAAGTTTTTCATTGAATTAGGTAAAGTTTTCCTGTTGGAAAGCATTTACAAATTTCATCATCATCATCAGTTTGTAGAGCTGATCATAGTCCATGTGGATGTCACGTTGAATGCTCTTTAGCTACCTCCATTCACCGAATTCCTGCTACCTTTAAAACCACACACATCATAGATCCCTGGGTTTCTCGTACGACTCGTTTCTCGAGATCATTTCTTCTCTACAAACTATGGAATGAGCTTTCATCTGAGGTTTTCCCGCTTGGTTACGACATGTGTCGCTTCAAGAAAGATGATCATAAATTCCTTCAGGGTAGGCAGCGCATCGACAATACCCCCCCGGTGTTGCCGGTGTCTATAAGCGACGGTGACCACTTTACATCAGGCGGGCCGTAAGCTAGTGTGCCGATTAGTTTTATAAAAAAATAAAAATAAATGTCATCCGTCCATCAAAAGAGAGATATGTACTTCAAATTTAAAACTGAATTTATTACATGTCATAGACACATGCCTGATTCCCCGAAAGGGTAGGCAGAGCCCCAACAGGCCCCTGTTCACTGTGGGTTGCATCATCGTGGAAATACTCGTATAGACGCGAAAATTGGTGAGCTCATCGCCGCCATTGCTTCCCACGACTGACTCGGCTAACGCTTTCTTCCAGTAATAACACACTCCTTAATAAGCTAGCAGCTAGGACATATCTTATACCAACGAATCTTACTAACAAGTCTATGTAACATATTTTTTATATTTGAAAGGGAGCCCAATTAACCTGTTACCCAAATTTATCTTTTAATATTTAATTGTTAAAATAAATACACAATTTTCAGAATGTCAATGCGATCGTATTTATGGCTTGTAGGTCTATTTATTAGTAGTATCGTTTTTGAATCCACGTTTATTACTCGTATTATTTATTATTTATAACTGACCAACTAGTATATAAATTCTATTTAAAACCTACGCAAATGTAACTTTAACTTAGACTTGATATTTTGTAATGAGACAAAATATTTCCAGTTGATATTTTGCTGCACAAAGATAATAAATTTCAAATCTACTCTGTTTTCCTCAATAAATACAACCTAGGAGCTTTAAGTCGAAGGTAAATAGGTACATTTTAGACAAGCGTTACATATTCGACCACAACGTCACCGGCAAAACGCTATAAAAATATTTATAACCCAATGCCACATAGGGCGCGTCCTAGGTAGACGTGACCTATGAGGTAATGCACAGTTCATATTAGGCGGAGGTTACCGCTTAACATCAGGTGGGCCATATGCTTGTTCCGTCATACTAGTAGTATAAAAAAAAAAAAAACGCAAAGTAACACTTTTTTTTTCATACAACTTGTTATTATATAAGTTGTTTATGCAGATGTTCCACCTGATGTTAAACCCCACCCTGAGACATTAGTTTTTTAGTTTATATGTTTGTTTTTTTAAAATTTTATTCAATTTTTAGGACATTGTTGTGATTTTAATTAATTTGTGGTAATGTTTATTTTATATTTTTAATCTGTTCTCGCTTATCAATATTTAAAAGCATGTTGTCAGTCATCTATAATTGTGGTAGCACTTTGCATGCATAACATAATTATCTTCTGTGTATTTACTTGTAACAGTGTATACTATGTTGGTGACTCTAATAAATAAATATAAATATAATATAAATATAATTTCACTGGCACCTAATCGTGACTAATCGTGCCTTATTGTGTATGACGTAAAACTGGTAAATAGTGTCGCTTCTTTACGCACTGATATTTTGTATTCTTTGGCTAAACTATCGCTATCGTGACCATTCCACCATCACAGCATGTCAGCGGGTAAATCCACCCAGCGGGGAAGTTACTTAGTTAAGTATGATTTATTCTATGCCAGGGTAAATAAAAGCAGTAGCTACAATTCATCGACACCTATATGTACTTGGGTAACTAGGATAAGGGGTAATGGAACTACCTCTCAAAAAATAAATTTGACAAGTTCAAATTATCTGTGATTTAATTTTGATTTATGTTAGCGCAGATTAGTAGTCGCCACTACTTTTAGCGATTTCTTATAGTATTTAGAATTGCTCTTCTTATCCGCAAGCATTCCCTGAGCTCAAGGTTATCGTAGTGGGCTAGTGCCGGCATTAAAACTACTCAGCTCTACCGGTCCTTATCCCCACTATCCCTAGCTATGAATAGGGCTACCACTATCAGAAACAGCAGGACAAATTGACATCGTTTTCATCGTGTTCCGAGTTAGTAGCAAATAATTATGGCGAAACTGAGAACATCGATGTACATACCTAATATAACAATGAGGACTGATGAAACAGAGATAATTTTGCTAATAGCACTAAGATCACATCACTGATGTTCAGCAGAGTCACAGCAACATAAACGTCGTTAAGTTTTCAAAACTATCTATAGATTCATTTTATTTACGTCGATGCCTATAGATGCTAATAAACTGATGACAAATGGCAGCCCTAAAAGCCCCTGAAATAGGATCACTGATAGAGCAATTACTATTAAAGTACTTGCTGTGATTATACAAGCCCCTAATCTATGGCTCTGCTTGTTTACGGTACACCATCTACCCCATATATCCTTCGTATTTAATAAACGCAAATGCCATTTCAAATTATTCTTGTAATGCCTGTTCCTTCCGCAATTGAATTATTAAATAGAAAATTATCACAAACTACAGTAAAATCCACATTTGAATCCGTTCAATATAAGAGTACCTATGTAAAATGTTGCCTTATATAAGTGATTTTGAGAAAAAAAAGCACTGACTTCTAAAACTAGTACATAATATTCATAAAAAAGCGGCCAAGTGCGTGTCGGACTCGCCCATGAAGGGTTCCGTAGTATCAAGTAACATAATATAAAAGTTCTTGGATGGATTACGATTAATGACGTATTAAAAAAAAACTACTTAATAGATCTCGTTCAAACCAATTTTGAGTGAAAGTTTACATGGTAATGTACATTATATTTTTTTTTTAGTTTTATCATTCTCTTATTTTAGAAGTTATGGGGGGGGGGGGGGACACACACTTTTTACCACTTTGGAAGCGTCTCTCGCGTAAACTATTCAGTTTAGAAAAAAATTATATTAGAAACCTCAATATCATTTTTAAAGACCTATCCATAGATAATCCACACGTGCAGGTTTGATGAAAAAAAAATTTTTGAGTTTCAGTTCTATGTATCTCTAACCCCAAAAATAAAAAACTACTTACTAGATCTCGTTCAAACCAATTTTGAGTGAAAGTTTATATGGTTCCATTTAATTTTTTTAGTTTTATAATTCTCTTATTTTAGAAGTTACGGGGGGGGGGGGGGGTGGGGGACACACTTTTTACCACTTTGGAAGTGTCTCTCGCGCAAACTATTCCGTTTAGAAAAAAATGGTATTAGAAACCTCAACATCATTTTTGCACACGTATAGGTTTGATGAAAAAAATATATTTGAGTTTCACTTCTAAGTATGGGGAACCCCAAAAATAATTGTTTTTTTTTAATTTTTGTGTAAAAGTCTTAATGCGGTTCACAGAATACATGTACCTACCAAGTTTCAACAGTATAGCTCTTATAGTTTCGGAAAAAAAAAGGCTGTGACATACATGGACAGGCAGACAGACATGACGAATCCATAAGGGTACCTTGTCTTTGACTACGGAACCCTAAAAAACACAAAACTTCTAAAGTAGTTAAGTTCTTAATAGATCCCTTGGCTTTGATCCATTGTACTGATAGATCCCGTATACCTATAATTTTGTTGCTAATAGATCCTGGCTCACAGGATCATTACCTATATTTAATATTGAAGCCAGTTTTAGGCTCAATGTCCTTGAAATGGGCCATGTAATCGATAATGTAAAAATATTCATCTTAACAGTAACCTTTGTGAAGTAGAAAAATATACAGCAGAACTGAGACCGGAAGGAACTGTTCGGAAGTCGATTAAAAAATAATGGATGTTTATTATGGCGTAGTGGCGCGTTGAAATCTTTTGCATGAAAATATCGTAGTGACCTACGAGCCGGGCCGTAACAAGATTGTTTTACTATTGCTACTAAGGCTCGGCGCAAACGAGCCACCTGCCAATGCCACGCGATGGCGGGTGACGACCACCAGTGGCTGTGGCAGGTGGCTCATTTGTGCCGAGCCTATATCTGAGTGCGGGTGCGGGGCGAGCAGCGCGGCGCGTCAGTCGCGACTGTGAAGCTAGGTTCATATTGCTGTGTCGGGGTGTGTCGTGGTGCGCCAGAACGCAATCGGTTACGTTTATTCACGCGCCACAACACAACCTAATAATGTGAATCTAGTCATAGGTAATAAACGTAATCGATTGCGTTCTGGCACGTCACGACACACCCCGACACAGCAATATGAACCTGGCTTGAGCGTTTTATGTGGCCCGTGGCGGCTACAAGTGGCGAGTCGTAGACACTGCTGTAGCGAGTGGCCGCAACTGGCCACACGTGTGCGGCGAGTCCTTACAAAATGAAAAAGCGAGTGAACTGCTTGTCGCTGGCCAACTGTGGTTGTGGCCGGTGGCTCGTTTGCGTCAAGCCTTATATTTTGCATCCACTAGTGAACGTCTAAAGGCTGCTCATCATCATCATCATCAGTCACCTTAAGACGTCCACTGCTGGACAAGGCCTCTCTCATAGAATACAATGGGGGGATTTGCCATAATCACCACGCTTGGCAGGTGGATTGGTGATTACAGTATTGTTATTGAGTACTCAGGTGGATGCTGCTGCCTATCCCCTGGTGTTAATCACTTAGTTGACATTTACAAAATTCACGGGAGGAGACGGAGGGGTCTATTTTAGGCCGGACTCACTACGGCATATATAGCCCATACTTTCAAAATTTTGTCGTGTTTGCTTGTAATGCCAGTAGCTTTTGTTGATATTGTATAACAATCACCACTACTTATATAAAATAAAACAATAAATAAAATAAATAATGCTGTTCAGTTCACACAACATTATCTAGCCCCAAGCTAAGCAGACCTTGTGTTATGGGTACCAGATAACTGATATACTTAATACAATATATAACATTTTTTATTATACATAGAAAATACCCAGAACACCCTGAACAAATATCTGCGATCGCACAAATATTTGTTCCGACGCAGGAATCGAACCCGCAACCTCCTGCGTCGCAGGCCAAGGTTCACCCGCCGCGCCACAGAGGTCGTCAAATGTCGTCGTATGATTTGTTAAAGTGAATAAAATTAGGCACATTGCTCAATAACATGAATTAAACTAGCTTACCATTTACAGTCGCAAATAACATGACTCTAAGTGCATTTTTTGCGGCACTTTCGAATTAAAAACATTTTAAATTCGAACCAATTTGTGGGCGTGATTGGTCCAACTTTTTGTTCAGTGATCATTGCAAATCCTTAAATTACATGTTTAATATTAATCAGCGAGTAACGACTGCTCATTATCTCCAATAACTGCCAATCATGTGTGTCATTGATCCCTTATAAGGCTACATGTCTACTAAAGCGGAGACGTAGTGTAAAAACAACTTATACTTACCTGTAATTGCTTTAAATATCCACATGCGATTAGGTGTTTCGGTTGATTTGATACTTCTCTGCTCTACTCCGCTTTAGTAGACCGGCGCCCTAAGCATTCACTCGTATGAAATGTTAAAGTAATTGGTTATGATTCATAAAAACTATCATAGTGATTTTTTACTTGAGTTTTTACTTGTGTATAAATGTAATCTAGACTTGCTTTTTAAACACATGTAATATTATTTGGTTAAATGTTTATTTTTATGAAAATAGTAGTAGTAGAGCTTTTTTGTGAAAGAGTTCGTCCGGGGAAGTACTACCACCATACCTATTTCTGCCGCAAAGCAGTAGTGCTCGCATTGCTGTGTTCCGGTTTGAAGGGTAAGGGTGCCGGTGAAATTACAGGCGCATGAGACTTTTCATCTTTATATCTCAGGGTGGCGGGCGCAGTGCAATGCCACATAGGGTGCGTCCTAGGTGGACGTGACCTATAAGGTAATGCAATGTGTCTCACTGCGGGGCAAAGACCTCCCTTCCCTCCTTCCATTCGTCTCTATTGTTGGCTATTTCAGACCAATCCTTCAAGTAGGAGTCTGGCGACAATATAATGTAAGAAAAAATACAAAAAAAACCTTTTATCAGGAAATTAAAATCAATGATTATTCTTCGCTATTTTCTTTATAGAAAAAAACCCTAAAGTTACCTGTAACTTTGGGTTAGATTAGATTATTTATTGAAATGGAGCATATTATTGGGGAAAAAATAAGATAAATAAAATCAATACTACAGGGTTTACTGTAGGGGTTTTGTAAAATTATTTATATTTTACGAGAAGTTCAATAAAAACTTTTTTTGTATGAAGATATCTGCCTGGGGTTGGCGCAACTCTTTCATAAAATTCACTCCGCTTCGTAGGTACTCTACAAACTATTTATTTCGCCTTTTCGCCACCAATTTTCCATTGAATGGTCTCCAACGATAGTATAATTGCGATAGATTATAATTTATAACTTTTGAAACTATCATGGTTATGTACATAATTTTCACTAGAAACGGGATATTTACCATGATTTTTGAGTTTTATATGTCAGTTCTCCCGTGATCATGGCGCATGCAACTGTGCCGAAATATCGGGAACATATAAAACTCAAAAATCATGGTAAATATCCCGTTTCTAGTGAAGATTATAATTTGTTGAATTGCTCACCGCTTTGGTATTCCTAGGAATTTACTCGATTACAAATTGACTTCAACTATTTTGCCTGAAGTCTGTCGATACGCAGCAATGCTCGGTATTTGTGACATGTAGCGTGTTTGTACATTTTCTATCTGTTTTCACTATTCTAGATTAAATGTTACCAATAATATAAATAGCAAAGTATATCACATTTATTAACATAAAGAATAATACAACTAATAAAAGGTATGTACAAAATACATTATGAAACAGTTGTGCTACCTGAAGACCGCTGCAAGCGATCTAAAGGTAGCTCAACTGATCCAAATCACTACCAGATGGAATCGTCTCTAAAATTCAGGCTGCAATGCCACGCTGAATGGCAATTATAACAAATATAACAATAACAAAGTATAAATGTTGTTTATAATTCAAATAACCCGCAAAGGCTTTACTGATTTCGATGATATTTAATGGAGAGATAGATTAAGACCTGGATTATCAGATTGGCTAATTATTATTTATCCTAGTACCATGTGAGTGAAGCCGTAGGCGGATACATATTATTCATATATAAATTGAAACCCACAGACCATAATATTTAGTGTAATATAGGTCTGTGTTGAAACCAACGTCACGCTTGTAAGAATAATGTTCTCATGTGTATATAAATGTAAAAGGAACATCTCAACTTTACGAATATCCTTGCTCTCACTGATCATGACTCATAAGTATTTTACTAAACACGTTATTTTTTCAAACTACGCTCTTCTAAAATTAGTAATCTGTGCTGAATAAAATGAGCCCAAACACTTCCAGGCTACTATTTATCATCGAGGAGTACCGTTGTCCACTTTACGTCTCCATCATCTGACCAGCTCGCTGTCACCATAATATTTTATTTGGGGTGGGAACATGCTTTTACAGATTTTAATGGTATTTAGTATATGGATAGAAAGGTTGGGAAGGGGGGACGGGAAGATGGGAGTGGGGGGCCCCAACACTACCCATGTGAAGCCGGGGCGAGTTGCTAGTACCGTATAGGTTGGCTATGGGCTTACATCAGAGAATAAGCAGCAGCATTCACCAGATTACTAACACTAATTCTACAATTACCAATGCGTCTAACAAGCGTGGTGATTACGGCAAATTCCTCCATTGCATTCTGTGTGGAAGGCCTCGTCCAGAAATGGACGTCTATTTTCTGATGATGTAATTTGCATCAGCAGCACCAACAAGAGCATGGCTATAATAGTAACTTTTGCACAAAGCGCATTTCGCTTTAAGGTTTTCTTAACACGAATTTATAAGGTAGCCATTCTTGCTACCTTGGTTGTGCAGTTTCAACAAAATCATTTACAGGCGACGATTTCCTATCTCCAATCTATAGCTGTCCCTAGACTCGGGGGGTTAGAGGGCAGATATCGATAGCAGTTAGCAGTTCCTGGGTGCAGCCGCATTCAGGAATTGTTGGAACAGTTGTAGTAACTAGTAACTTTGATGATGTCGGTATTTGATACTTAACTTACTTACTATTCGTAAAAGAAGAAATATCGTTTGTAACATAAACTTAAAGCTTTTATAGCTTCGTTCCTTGAGTAATAAATGTTGTGATTTTATACTAGTTACGAATAATACTAATTTTAATTCAAACTAAATTACAGCAGAAGCACGACTCCGTACCATCTACCTCATTAGCTCTATTCGTACTAAACGTTTCTGTTCTACCCAAAGATCTCAAATTATTACAATGATGTTGGTTCTACCTTTATAATGCGAACTGCTAAAGAGGGTAACATACTTCCATCGTATATCTTTCCTGGAAACTATAATCTGGGTCTCTGGCCACATTGCCACTTACCAACAGGTGATATCGCAGTCAAACAAAGGTATTATAATGATAACAAATAAATGAAAAAAAAAAAACTATTAGATCCATGGAGGTATAATAGTAATGGAGTGAGTGCTAAAAATAGCATAGAGTGTTCCTTCTTACTCCTATCCTAGAAGATAGCTTGCTATCCTATGTTAGAGAGAAACAAATATATTGTCACACGACAGTCGTCTTTCCGTTCCGTACCCTGAATTTTGGTATCATGCATATACATCTCCCTAGATGTTACCTGTTACCATGAATGTACTAGTAATTTGACATTTGGCCTGGTACGACTACCACAAATAAGAACAGATAAGATTTATGCTTGTGTCATTCCAACACATGAATACATTCATATAAAAGAATGAGACTGGTATAATCGCTAACGTTTCGTTTTTAGCCTTAGTTCCATGCCTTTAGTCCATCTTCCTAGATGAGATCGCTATTTCTGAAGGCTGTTAGGTTTTAGCTGGCAAGTTTTATTCTAACCTGCCAGTGGTACATAAGTGCTTGCTAATGACTGCAACCGCAAACATGCAACGCACCCCGGTCCGCTCCCGGTTATGCAACACCTTTTCTAAGAAATTATATGATTTCCTGACAGGTTCTATAGTGCAAGTATTATTATTATTTCCTTTAGTATTTCTAAATAATAACACTTGCACTGAAATTATGGTTGTGCCGTGAAAAATAAGAAAAGCTGGAATATAATCAAGCTGGTGGTAAATTTTTTAAAGTTTTTATTTAACTTGCATTGTATGTTAGTTAGTTTGTTTAGTTCAAATCTTGGAAGCTAGAACCATTTCTTGACATCCGATTGAGCTGAAATATTATCTATTAAGTTCCGATGACAATACAATGGTGACAGCGAGCTGATCTGATTACGGAGACAACGATGGACAACGGAAATCCTCGATGAATAATAGGAGCCTGGTAGTGTTTTCGCTCATTTTAATCATCTCACGGTTCCGATCACTAATTTCATAGAGGCTTGGTTTAAATAATTTATATATCAAAAAATGCATTCATAATTTATTTAATCCTGTGAAAGTGTGCTAAAATAGCCCTATGATTGTAATGATTTGTAATCATTAGCGAGTCTAGTAAGAAACATAAAAACCACAGTAAATCACTCTAAAACCCTCTCTTTTTTGCATTTTCTCCTTTTTCTTCTACTCTTTTTTTTTCTTGTTTAGTTTCGTTGTTTCAGTGTGTGACGTTGAAATAATTCTTCCGAAATGTTAAAGAACGCTCCGAAATCCCCCTAATAAGCTTCTATTTTTATCGGAGTAAATTTTGTATCGTATATTTATCGTATATAGCCAACTATTTTAATCGTAGTCACTATCAAAAAATATGATGATTAAGTAAAAGTTTTTTTACAAAAATTCAAAATAATTACTATGAAAAAGAATTTGGAGAAGGTACAGGTTTGGTATTAGCAAACAGATCTAATAAGTTTTTGTTGAAAATTATCATTTTCAAAACAAGTATTAATTAAAATAAAGACCGGAACCGTGAGTTGGTCAAAATGAGCCTAACCACTGCCAAGCTCAATCACCGAAGAGTTCCGTTGACTAACTTCAGTCTCCATTATCATATCAGCTCACTGTCACTAACATTGTATTATTGTAGGGATGCCACAACTCAATCAGATGCAAGTACCTACTTGTCAAATAGATTACAACTTTGAACCGGAAAGACGAACGAAGCAAGTTATATCAAAGGTTTTAAAAAGTCGGGTATATCCGGCCTAAGTACCTTTAGCAGCCCTTCTCACTTAGCGTTCAAGGGATATTCTTAGCACGTATTATTCGCAAACACTACAATTTATTAGTATTAAATAGAAATGCCTGGAGCGTAAAAGAGCTGTGTTTAGACCTTTGAAAGAGCTACTATTAATCGACTCTTTATTTTGCTGTGGCATGCCTAATTATAACCTACATACTCACAGTTTCTATATTTTAACAAATAACTATCATCTACTCATGTAAGTTGATTATTAGGTAATACTTAACTATTATTTTAGTTTTATTTAAACTAATGTGATTTTTTATTACATCATTTTCGAAGACCTATAATTACACTAGATAACGCAAGTGTACCTACTTTGCGTGTCACTTTGCCTGTCTGAAGTAGGTGCAATGCACCTATTAGCAAACCTCAAACCAATTCTTTCTCGGCCGTCTTCGCGATAGCATGTCGAATGTTACTAGAAATATGCATAATTGCGCCATAGTGAACTGTTAAAAACTCCGAAATCAGCTAGCATCAGGAGATATTTCGTAGCGTAATCTTGGTACAAAATAAAACAGCACGCTTGGTTTCATAAAAAAATATGTTTTTGCAGTTTCTATTATCAGGAATAAATGATTTTTCTTTCTTTTCTTTCTTTCTTTCTATCTTGATATATGGTCTGTGGTAATTTTAACATTCATCAAAATTACATAAGCAAATTAAAATCTAGTAGTCGTTATCGGCTAAAATATAAATATTAATAATAATAATAATGCTGAACAAGTTCACACAACATTATCTAGCCCCAAGCTAAGCCAGAGCTTGTGTTATGGGTACTAGTTAACTGATATACTTAATACAATATATTACATAGATAGATATTTTTTATTATACATAGAAAACACCCAGAACACCCTGAACAAATATCTGCAGATCGCACAAATATTTGTTCCGAGGCGGGAATCGAACCCGCAACCTCCTGCGTCGCAGGCGAACCATCGCCAGCCGCGCCACAGAGGTCGTCGTCATATTGTTTAACCATTGTTAAGAATGCTCTAGGTAGCTCTAGCTAGGTTATTATACCTTTATCTAGCTTTACCAACGGGTAGATTGTGCTGCTGGGTAGGGTACATACTATATCTTTGAATAAAGGTCATCACTTGATGCAAATAGGTAATATAAGGTCTCCATCGTGAGTGAGCAGATTTTAATGTATCAGTATTACGTCTGCAGTATTATTTAAGCTTATTTTTACAGCACCGGACCGGAATCAACTCTAAGGTACCTATTAATTTATTTTGAATATCTTTTACTAATCTAACAACTTAGCAGACTGTGCGATTTCAGAGGAACTTCCTCCCGCGAACACTCAGGTTGTGGAATGATCTTCCTGCAGACGTTTTCCCTAGTGACTATTGTATGGGTTTCTTCAAAAGGCGTGTTTGTAATTTTTTTAAAGGGCAACGTTTGTGATGCCTGTGTTATTGCAGGCGTCCTTAGGCTACGGTAACCGCTTACCAACAGGTGGGCCGTATGCTTGTCTGCTACCTTGGTAGTATAAAAAAACAACTAATAAGTATTTGTAGTTATTTAGGCTTTTACCTAACTACTGACTTAACTGTACATTCACCACCTAAAATAGTAATATTAGTTTAGTTTCAGTCAGAGCTAAATTTTACAAGCTCAAAGAACTACTCATTCAAGATAAGACCTCCGGCAGGCCTCCGTATAAAATAATGAACGAATGCTTTGTCAAGTGAAATATACGAGTGCATTAGCGTTTTCTAATAGCTAATATTTTAACTGAACAATATCCATTTATCAGTTTAACTACTGCTATTCTGATTTACAGGTTCTCACGTCAATTTTGATTTGTATCAGCACATTTTTCAATTTGAGTTAGGCTTTTGTGTACGACGTATTACCATGAAGGTGCTTATAATTATTGTAATGAGAAAATATGTCGGATGGCGTCTCTGCACTAACTAGAGCTTAAAGTCAGTAACTTTTACCTTTTCTGTGCTCAAGTCCCATAAAACTTGGCTTTAAGATTAATTTAGAAGATAAAACTGGTAATTTTGCATACTATTTACCACTAGGTAACCATCGTTAGGTGCAGGATTATAAACAAACCGACTTATTTCTAGACCCATCAGTAAGCGGAGAGATGTTTTTACAACTTGTAATGTATGTCCGGGTGGAATCTTGCAACTGAATTTAAAGCACTTATACTCAACCGATTGAGATGATATTTTGCATAGGTACCTACCTGTCAAGTTCCGATGACATAATGCAATATTATGGTGACAGCAAGCTGATCTGATGATGGAGAAGGAAAACACACGGTCAACGGAACTCCTCGAGGGATAATAGTAGACTGGCCGTGTTTAGGCTCATTTTGATCAGCACACGGTTACGATCACTAATTTAAAAAAAAAACTTGTATTGAGAAATATATTTTTCACAAAACAACTTATTATTATGCATAGATTAGCTTCACTTGTAACATACACAAGACGTACATAAGATGAGCATGAATGGGACAGTGGGAAGGGGAAGACCTCGGCGAACGTATTCAGACCAGATCAGAGACGTTCTGGAGAAAGGCCAGGTCAAGAGTACCCTTAAACCGAATAGCATGTATGAAGAATGTGATGAGAGTGAATGAAGCGAAAGAGGTATGTCAGGATCGTAGCAAGTGTAAATCCGTGGTCTCTGCCTAACCCTCCAGGAAACAGGCGTGAGTTTATGTGCGTATGTAACAAACTAAATCTTGGAATCGATTTTAAGCTTATGTTCAGGTGGTCGCGTCTAGGGTTACCAGGCCTAAAAATGCAAAATCCTGTCTAAAAATCCTGATTTTGAAAAAAAAGCCCGGTCACGCACCTTTATTAAATGAAAATCATAGTACTAAAGTATGTTTTTTTTTTACCCATATTTTTGATTGCTAGCAACCGCATGCAAAAAGTTGTTTTTTCCAGCTATTTCGAAATAAAATTGTTCACACGTCACGTGTTTATAGTTATATTGCATAAGCAATATGGCTCTCACTGACTCCACTGAAAGTCTGTTTCTCTCTTTGGTCCACTGAGATGTCATGAGAGAAAAGACTCTCTCCATATTTGCGTTGTGTGGCAAAATACTAAATAAATATTGACAAATCTTCAGAAATTCTGAAACTCTTGAGCTGTCGTCAATTGTATTAAAAAAGATACACCATTGCTTTTCAGCGAGCTCGTCATAAAAATCGCTCTGCTTTGTGTTCAAAAAGTTCTTAAGCAGGCAGGACTTCCGTGCGGCACCCATCGCTTGAGCGGGCGGGAGGACATGCAAGTATGACAAAAATCCGGTCTGACGTAAAATCCGGGCGGAGTCCGGTCTAACACGTAAAAATCCGGTCTACACCGGCTTTATCCGGTCAGATGGTAACCTTAGTCGCGTCTGGGAGTCATCACCTTATGTTTGTGAGCTGATAATGATCACATCAATCCTTATCGATTAGGAGTTAACATAATTAAACAGACAAATATGAGCATAATACCTTTTATTTAAGGCATATAAGTCGATTGTTTTTTTGTAAAAAAATATACTTCTATCTATCTATATAAATAAATAAATAATAAATAAATAAATAATGCTGGACAATTCACACAACATTATCTAGCCCCAAGCTAAGCAGAGCTTGTGTTATGGGTACTAGATAACTGATATACTTAATACAATATATTACATAGATAGATATTTTTATTATACATAGAAAATAATATACTAATACTCTTTATACTAATTATAAAGAGGAAAGATTTGATTGTTTGTTTGCATTGAATAAGCACCGAAATTACTGATCCGATTTGAAAAAATATTTCACTGTTGGGAAGCTACACTATCCCCGGGTGACATAGACTATATTATATTTTCAAAAAAATTAGGGATCCTTACTAAAACTCAAATAATGTAACCCAAGGTGTCAAAAAATTACCTAAAATATTATTTACATCGCGTGTGGATAGATGGGGTTTGGGAAGGGGTGAGGGTTAGGGGTGACGGGAGGGAGGGGGGATCCTGACACTACCCGTGCGAAGCCGGGGCGAGTTTCTAGTGTTATATAAAATAGAGAAGAGATATTCGTATAGCCAGATGATGATGATATTCCGCAAGAAGCTGTCTATTTATTTGAGCGTGCAAATGTACCCAATTTACATGATTTTCTTTATTTCGTGCTGGCGACTTTCCCTGTCTGGGGGCAAGCGGAGCAAATTGCCACCATTACTATAATTCGATGTCGCATTGTCTGAAGCGGACCTACTTGAAAGTGAAAGATTTATGGTCCGTTGAAATGAGAATTGATCAAAATCAATGTCAAAACTATTTTATTTATTTTTAGGACCCTCCTTTACGTCGACACTGGCAGAGTCGTTGATTGAATCTGCCATTTTGGAAAAAAACTAATTATTTCGTGTAATTTGGTGGTATTTTAACCGGTGTAGCTTAGATAAATAGCAACAACAACAACCACAACATATGTGGTGTAGCTAATCTTAAGTGTATTGCGTGTCTTTTGGAAATGGTGGTTTTTTTCCTGCAAATAATTTGTTTTTCTGCCACCGTTTAAACTGGATTCTTCTTCTTCTTTTATTTGTGGCTACTCTGGCTTTAGTTTCATGACTTGACGGAAACTCTTGACGACTTGACTAATTTTATTACATTTAATATCACTTGACATTGGCGAAATTGTTTGGAGCACTCCTCAGAAGCCATTATATGAAGAAGAAGAACGGCAGAGTCGTAGCAAAATGCAAGTGCGACGCCCTCTCGCTCAAAGCGCGTTTTTTTTTTGGTATTTTTTATGGACGGCCTGCATTTAGGTACCGGTAAACTTGGATTTCTGGGGTTTATTTGATCATTAGGTAATTGTTTTAGTGGCCGGTCACCCGGAGGCCGTATTGCTCTAAGTTTAGAGGGTAACAAGCAGTTATATTTGGTATAAATTGCGTTAATTTTCTATAAGAACCAAACTTGTCAACCTTCGATCAAGTTTGTCAACACCTGTCAACACAACAAAAACACGGTATTTACAGTTTTGCGGAAAATACATAAAAAAATTACCAAAAAGTACCAAAGTAACCCCGTATCACCAAAGTCAACCCGATTTATACCTAAATATGTATTATGTCTACCACTTATTGACGCACTCACTTTATAGATAGGTATCTGAGTATTTTCCTAAGCGAACAAAAAATCACGATCGATAAAATAGCAGTTAAAAGAAATTGATCTATAATTTTCATAAAGAGATATTTAACGACACCTAATAAAGTACTCGCTACGTTTATGATCGATAATTTCGTTTTTGTGAACTATAGATTGTAGCTTTATATGTAGACTGGTATTTAAGTGTACTCTAATTCAGTCCAAAGCCGTTTTGGAGCCGTAGGTACTGCAGAGATTTGATGGTCTATAAAAAGTTATCTTGGATAGCGAGTTCTTTTTCACAGCAAGAAATGTTATATTACATACCTACTTACCATATAACAGTCACATACATAGTCCTGATTCTACACTAGGATACCCTGTGCTGTGGGTATCAGGAACTATGAGTACCATGTACCACAACACCCAGACCCGGAACAAATATTTGCAGAACATGTAAACGTTTGTCCCGCAGCGGGAATCGAACCCGCGACCATCTCACGCTTCGCATATCTGGCTGAGATGCAAGATCTTTAGAAGTAGTAGATCTTTTTTGTGAAAGAGCTCGTCCGGTGAAATACTACCTCAATACCTATTTCTGCCGCAAAATAGTAGTGCTCGCGTTGCTGTGTTCCGGTTTTTTTTATACGACTACGTCAGCAAACAAGAATACGGCCCACCTGTTGGTAAGCGGTTACCGTAGCCTATGGACGCCTGCAGTACCAGAGGCATCACACGCGCTTTGCCGACCCGTTAAAAATTTCCAAACACCCCTTTGGAAGGGTTATGGGTGCCGGTGAAATTACAGGCACATCAAACTTTTCATTTTGATATCTCAGGGTGGCGGGCGCTGTGCAATGCCACATATGTTGCGTCCTAGGTGGGCGTGACCTATGAGGTAATGCATTGTTAAGATGCTATGTTTTGGAGTCGTTGCGTTACATGCTCACTCACTATCAGTAAAGGTTACAAACTTGATGTTAATACAGTAATTACTTGAGGATGTAATCTAAATAAATTATAGACTAGAAACACGATTTGTGAAACTTTTCTCGATAGCTTTATTTTTTGAAATTGGCCCTTCTTAACCCCGTTTTAGGTCCCTCCTTCGACTAGAAAAAATATGAAGCATATTTTTTTATACTATTCAGTAGGTAAGCACATTACTTAGATTAATTAAAGATCATTTAGTTTTATATTTGCTACTTTAGAAGCAAAACGAAGTTTTATCATTTGTCGCTTACGTCAGTTACTTCCGAGGTTAGCAGAGGTTACCGCTTAACATCAGGTGGGCCATCTGCATGTCCCGTCATTTACGAAGTTTAAAAAAAAACTCTAACAAGTTGTCTTACAAATTAGGACTACTAACATAACGCTACTCAAAACAAGAGCAAAGTCGTGTTCGCCATAATTTAACGACGCCCTAAACATGGATTACAAATGAGCATTAACTCACAGCCCAAGTGTTACCCTAATGATAATTCCATAGTAACCGGCTGTATCAATTTTGATGTAATTACGGGAAACATAAAACTTGTTTAGACGTACGTAATTACCGTGTACTATAATTTGACTGCACCGAGTCCGATAAGCAAATTGGATCGAGTACGTATAGTTATAAATTTTTGGAGCATGAAAAAAATTTGGGGTCTTCAGATACGGAGCCTATTTTGTTATTTGAGTCCGAGGAGGTTGGCTCGTATAGTTGCCAAATGAAAACAGGGTGTGTTGGTCCAATATGTTTAATGGGAAACCAGTATCGGTTCCTCGTTAAATTAATATCATAATGTGCAGCACAGTAATAATTTTAATTTTTCATTGATTTTCTTCTCCAACCTTTCTAGCTAGTTCCATAGATATACAGAACCTAGAGTAACTATCGATCCACCACAGATAACTAACTTTACAGATAAAAATTACAATGTAGCAGGTGGTAGATGCCACAAGAGCATACGTATCAGTAACATAACCGAAGCTAAAAAAAAAGTATTTAACATGCTTTTATTAGCATCACTTGTAATAACAATGTAAGCAAAACTTGGAAGTCATTTTTAACCTACTTCTAATTGTCGTAATACATGACTTTTAATCTTTATGTCTCACTAGCGTCCGCCCGATGGTGCACATCGTGGGAAACAGTTTTATTTTTATTTTATACTACTGAATGACGGAACAAGCCGAAGGCCCACCTTATGTTAAGCGGTAACCTCTGCCTCTGCAGTGCATTACCTCATAGGTCACGTCCACCTAGGACGCACCCTATGTGGCAATGCCCTGCGCCCGCCACCCTGAGACATAAAGATGAAAAGTCTCATGTGCCTGTAATTTCACCGGTACCCTTATCCTTCAAACCGGAAAACAGCAATGCGAGCACTACTGCTTTGCGGCAGAAATAGGTATGGTGGTAGTACTTCCCCGGACGAACTCTTTCACAAAAAAGCTCTACTACTACTAAAAAAAACATTCATTGTTGTCGTACATACTCGTAGATATAATTTTGCTTGTTCAATTCCCATTAACTAATCGATAGGTAATAGCAGGAATAGTTATAATATGAACTTTTATATAGCTAACGGATAGTTCATATAAATACGTACATACATACATAGACACACGCCTTTTTCAACGAAGGGATAGGCAGAGCCTCAATGGGCCTCTTTTCACAGTGGGTTGCACCATCGTGGAATATAGACGTGACAAGTGGTGAGCTCATCGCCACCATTGCTTCTCACGACTGACTCTGCTAACGCTTCATTTCAGTAATAACACATTCCTAGCAGCCAGGACAAATCTTATACCAACGAATCTTACAAAGAAGTCCGGTAATTTTGAAGATAATAATATAACAGTCTAAATCGTTGACCTATCTTTTTAATTTGATCAAAACTACGTACTTAGTTACAGTATTACATAATTAATATGGCCGGCGTCGGAAAATATCAAATAGTCACACTTGGCCATCACGAGTTTAATTAGGCTGGAAATTTCTACAGATTATAATCTTTATATAACGGGTGTCTGAATTGGGCTTCGTAGCTTAATTGAACTTGATTTGTATCATGATGGCGCTTAGTATTTAATGGCTTAAGAGGCTGTCAAGAGCAAGGAACTTATGCCCTGACTTCTGGCTGAAAGGGGTGAAGTTCCGGCAGTTCAAGGGACGCCTGTCACGTGATCCCCCGGGCCGCGACGCGTCGGCGATCACACGTGTGTTAGATTAAGTAATAAAGTGTTTTTATGTGTATGTTAGTTTCTAAGGTATTTATGTTGATATGCGCTTACTGTTTAGGTTAAGTGCATTTCTCAGTTAGCCTGAAATAAAGTTTTTTTTTTGTACCCACCATATGATATAAGTTGGATATAAGTTCCTTGGTCAAGAGTCAAATAGACATCAAGCTGCAATAAAGACCTCTCTTTGAAATCCTACTTCTCAAAAACGCATAATCCAAATACTATCAAAAATATACAATGGACGTCTAATATAGTCATTTATATTTTTGAAGTAATTATAATTGGAACTTTTGACAGAAAAAAACCGGTCAAGTGCGAGTCGGACTCGCGCACGAAGGGTTCCGTACCATTATCTATAAAAAAGGCAAAAAAAAAAATTTTGTTGTATGTGGCTCCCATACATATTTATATATTAAATATATATTACATATTTATTTTATTCTGTTTGTTAGTATTTGTTGTTGTAGCGGCAACAGAAATACATCATCTGTGAAAATTTCAACTGTCAAACTATCACGGTTCATGAGATACAGCCTGGTGACAGGCAGACAGACAGACAAACAGAAAGACGGACGGGTCGCGGGTACGGGGTACGGAACCCTAAAAACTACAAAGTTTGCAATGATATACGCCAAATAATAAAAACATAAACCTATTGCTTCCAAACGCCTGAAGCGGTTTTTTTATGATTCTTTCGAAATATTAAAGACTATTAATAGGTTTATAAAAAAATCTGTTTATATTTTAAAAATAATAATTTACTTGAGGCAGTTTTGCGTGATTTTTGCTCATTTTTTGTTTCGCTTTATCTGTTTTGTCACTTACTAACTTACCATACCTTTACTGAGTTAGATAGTGATGGAATTTGGTAGTTGTCGGCCTCTTAAGGTGTCGCTTCGTTAACTTTGTTGCGGAAAGATTGAATTAAACTATGAGTGTAATGTGACGGACTGTTTAGCAAATTGCTGTGTAGTTTTATTTTATATACACGAATGTAATTGTTTTTTCACTCCTCTTGCTCAAAAAGACCATCATTGTGGCATACCAGAGCGAAGAAAAAATAGCATTTATTCAACTAGTGGAAAAAGTTTTTTTATTTAATTTTTGTCCGTCAAATTCCTATTAGCCTACAAAAACTAAAAAGTATTTAATCAACAGTAGAATAGAACAACATTTTATTTTGAAAATGGAACTAAAGTCGGTTTAAATTAGAATGCATGCAATGCGTTGCGGCTACCTACAGAATAAATAAAAAAAAGAAATTGGCGCGAAATCTTTAGAATTTTACTCTAATTGCAAATTGAATTGGCAGTCACCGTAATTAATTTTTCATATTGGATTGGAATATTTTATTTTCTCGCAATCGTAGTGAAAAGTAGAGTAACACACGGCGCTAAAAACCCATTAAAACTCGGTTTCTACTCGTACTTACTCCCTCGCTAATAGCTCCTTGTCTAACAATCTACTATTAGCTCTTATTTTCACAAACTCTACTTATCTAGATAAGTTGGTAGGTGTGTCTAATTGTAAATAAATGTCCTAGCATGTTTTCATGCTGTTTGATACTGAGGGTTGGACATGGCGTTATCAGCATCCACTTGAGTACTCAACACTGAATACTGTGATCACTATTCCGCCTGCCAAGCGTGATGATTATGGCAAAACCCAATTCGTGGTATTCTATCAGGGAGGCCTATGTCCAATAGTGGACTTTTACAATGATGATTTCATACACACATGAAAATTGTAGAAATCTTTCTTCATCCCTACAAATATAATATAAAAGTGAAGCAATGTCTTCTGACATGATGATTCATGCCACGATGACCATCACCAGGTCATAATCTACCTGTATACCAAATTTTATTAAAATCGGTTCAGCCGTTTCGGCGTGATTGAGTTACAAACACCCAAACAGCCAAACATCGATGAAAAAACCTACTCACAATAATTCCCATTAATTTATGTCGCTGCTAGTACCAAGTTCAAATTCAAATTCAAAATCTTTATTTCAGGCATACTGAGTTTTTTTTTTGTTCTACTTGGATGGCGGAACAATCTAGAGGCCCACCTAATGTTAAGCGGTAACCTCTGCCTATGAACAGTGCATTACCTCATAGATCACGTCCACCTAGGACGCACCCTATGTGGCATTGCACTGCGCCCGCCACCCTGAGACATAGATGAAAAGTCTCATGTGCCTGTAATTTCACCGGCACCCTTACCCTTCAAACCGGAACACAGCAATGCGAGCACTACTGCTTTGCGGCAGAAATAGGTATGGTGGCAGTACTTCCCCGGACGAACTCTTTCACAAAAAAGCTCTACTACTACTAAATGCACGAAATGCACTAAACCTAAACAGTAAGCCCATATCAACATAAATACCTTAAAAACTAACATGCACATCAAAAACGCTTTATTTAGTTACTGTCGACTGGCGCCGTAGTAACTATTCTGTAATCTTTTTCGGGGAATTGAACCTGGGGTGACATGAACCCATGAATGTGTACTACTTCTTCCTAGCATGAACCTAACCAGTAATGTCTCGCTAGCGTCTCGGTAACGTCTGTACCTACTTTTATGTATTCTGTGGTAACGTTCAATATTTGACTTAATCTCAGTCTAAGCCGTGGTGTGTCCGGCCTAATAGACCTCTCCGTCTACTCCCGTGGATGTTGTAAAAGCCGACTAAGGGATTACCTGGACTTCTTGGTATAAGATTTGTCCTCGTTGCTAGCTTATTATGGAATGTGTTATTACTGGAAGAAAGCGTTAGCGGAGTCAGTCGCGGGAAGCAATGGCGGCGATGAGCTCACAATTTGTCACGTCTATATTCCCATAAGGTACATCGGGCTCTGCCCTTCGAGGAAAGAGGTGTGTGTCTATGTATAATTGTGCATATGTGTACCTAAAACAGCTTCCTCTGTTATTTTACAGAAAATAAACCTCTTACAGCCTCTAACCAACCGAGATCGAAAGGAGCAAAAACCAACTAAATTAGCAAACACGCTTCAGCAAAATTACGATACAGCTCAAATGTTTTTTAAAGGAAAGTAAACATTAAAATACAATCTGTGTTCGCTAATGTGGGAAGCGAAAGTGCTAAAAATCATGATCGCTGCCCCTAATTGAGTTCGCATGTTTTGTTTTTATGTTTGAATGTTTTAACACGAGAACAGTAAAAATGTAATGACAATACGATTGTGCAAGCGGAAGAATTATTATATGGCAAATACAGGGTGTTTCAAAAGAAATTACACATTTAAAAGATCGATAAAAAAAAGTAAGTAGTTTATTGTTTTTTTTTTATTACATAATATTAAAATACACACTATGGGTTTTTTAGGGCTTCGTAGCCAAATGGCAAAAACGGAACCCTTATGGAATCGTCATGTCTGTATGTGTGTCTGTCTGTCTGTCTGTCTGTCCGTCCGTATGTCACAGCCACTTTTTTCCGAAACTATAAGAGCTACGGTTGAAACTTGGTATACCTAAGTAGATGTATTCTGTAAACCGCATTAAGATTTTCACACAAAAATAGTTCCAAAGTGGTAAAATGTGTGCTTCCCGTAACTTTTAAAATAAGAGACTAATAAAACTAAAAAAATAGGATATACTTTACCATTTAAACTTCTACAGAAAATTTCGTTCGAAAAGTTTATTTTTTTAATACGTCATAAATCGTAAACCGTCCAAGAACTTTTATATTATGTTACTTGCTGTTACGGAACCCTTCATGGGCGAGTCCGACTCGCACTTGGACGCTGTTTTTATTCTTAAAATTGATATCGTCTAAATGTAAGAGGTTGCGTTCACGGCATTCATTTAATCGAGCACTAAATCCTAAGGGGACGCACATTTACAGTGAATTCAGAGCGTTATGTGGAGATGTTAGACGACTTCTGGTGCCTGAACTACTAAAATTTCCTGGTTATAACGAAAGAACATGGTTCCAGCAGGACGGAGCAACTTCACACACGTCCAACAGAGCCTCGAGTCTGCAAATTTGACAAGCAGACTACACTGGCGTGTTATGTACACTACACGGATTTTAGTATGGAGAATCTGAATAGCACCCCTAGCGGGCACCTTGTGAACCTCAAATTCCATACTAAAATCCGTGTAGTGTACATCTCACGCCCGTGTAAGTTGCTTGTTACATTTGCAGTCCTAGCCCCTCACGAGTTCGTGAAAAGTTTTTCCTACCTGCCGAGCCGTTATAGGAAATTTTAGTGCCCGATTAAATGAATGCCGTGAACGTAACTGTTTACATCTGGACGATATCATTTTTAAGAAAAAAAAACCCGAAGTGTTATTTTTAATATGTAATAAGCACTTGTTCAATAAACTTCTTACTTTTTTTTTATTGATTTTTTAAATGTGAACTTTCTTTTGGAACACCCGGTACAACATATAACGGTTTGACGATATTTTTTGATGGATGGATCCCGTTTGGCATCCTTTGCTTATCGCGGCCCTAAAACGTATGGCATACAATCAAACTGGTACATAATGTTTACTTTACCAAAATTACTACTTTCCCAAAAATCTCTCTTTTTAACCCCCGACGCAAAAATGACGGGGTGTTATAAGTTTGACTTGTCTGTGTGTGTGTGTGTGTGTGTGTCTGTGGCATCGTAGCTCCCGAACGTATGAACCGATTTTGATTTTGTTTTTTTTGTTTGAAAGGTGAATTAGTCGGGAGTGTTCTTAGCTATGTTTGATCAAAATCGGTTCCGTTTCATGCCGTTGACTTTTTTTTTAACTTTTACTAAATTAATTACTTGTTCGTACTTCAGTCAAAAGCCAAAGTAGACAAAGGTCACCAGCTAAAAGGGTTCGCAAATAAATAAGATAAGTAAGATTGAAAGTGACATTTTATGCATTGTTACAAAGTGGTTTAATACGTATTTTACTTTGTCTAGTATATTATCGGCTGCAAAGCCCCATAACCACCTGAGACGTTCGTTTTTACGAAGTTCATTGTGCATGAAAGGAGCCTTTGTGGAACGAACAGAATCATTTTGACGACCTCTGTGGCGCGGCGGGTGAAGGGTTGCCTGCCACGCTGGAGGTTGCGGGTTCGACTCCCGCCTCGGAACAAATATTTGTGCGATCTGCAGATATTTGTTCAGGGTGTTCTGGGTAATTTCTATACATAATAAAATATATCTGTGTATGTAATGTATTGTATTAAGTATATCAGTTATCTAGTACCCATAACACAAGCTCTGCTTAGGTTGGGGCTAGATAATGTTGTGTGAACTATCCAGCATTATTTATTTATTTTATTTATTTTTTATTGGTACTTTCACCATATTTTTTTAAACTACTTTGAATTACGGATCAAGCAGATGGCCCACCTGATGATAAGTGGTACCCTCTGCCTATGAACTGTGCATTACCACATAGGTCACGTCCTAGGACGCGCCCTATGTCGCATTACACTGCGCCCGCCACCCTGAGACATAAAGATGACAAATCTCATGTGTCTGTAATTTTACCTGCACCCATACCCTTCAAACCGGAACACAGCAATGCGAGCACTACTGCTTTGCTGCAGAAATAGATATGGCGGTAGTACTTCCCCGGGCGAACTATTTCAGAAAAAAGCTCTACGGTCCATTGGACACTAGGCCCTTTTCAGAGCCACCATGCCTCAAGCTAGGTCTCTGGTCTAAGGCAGGGGGACCGGTGATACGAAGTAGTAGTAGTACTACTGATTCATAGCTGGTTTTATAAAATGGGTTGTGTCTCAGTCATGGGAAGCAATGGCGGCGATGAGCTCAACTCTTGTCACGTCTATATTTCCACGATAGTGCAAATCACAGTACAAAGAGGCCCATTGAGGCTCCGCCTATCCATTCGGGGAAAAAAGCGTGTGTTTTTTTTTATATGTATGTATGTATTAAAATGGGTCGAAAATACGAATGTTTTCACTTCACACGAACGATTTGTACCCAAAACCTTTCAAGGGTAAAATTAAAAAGATCATGCGGCGCTGTAGCTGATAGGGCCTTCACTATCGTGGTAGTTTCAGTAGACAATGAACCTTTTAGCATTCTTCAGATTAACAAAAATTATTATTAAAAAAAAATAACTAAATAAAATTTCAACGAGTACATACAAGTGCTTTGGCAAGGTTCGATATAATAATTTACGATGTATAAATAGATAAGTACTACAATTAAAATTAAGCAATAATTTCCATAAAATCTTTGGGCAGATGTGCCCAGCTGCGTGCATCCAAAGTCTGTAATAGGCTAGCGCTGAACTAGATGAGCCGTAAAATATAGCGGACCCGCTAGTATAGATGTTAAAGACTTCTGAACGTACAGTATCTGACACGTTTCTACGATTTTTTTAGTTAGACGGTATAAGTTATAAATAAGATTTTTCTTTCATGTATAAACCTTCCAAAACCTTCCAAAAAATGCTTCCCAACAGGTGGGCGATCATTGGCACACCCTGGATACCTGAAGGTCGGCGACCTTGGGGTCGGCCAAGAAAGCGTTTGGCGGGACGATCTTGTTAATTTTGAGAAGGAGTGTTGGGATACTGCCAAAGACAGAGACAAGTGGAATAATTTGGGGGAGAATTTTGCCCAGCAGTGGTTAAGGAAAAAAAATACCTAAACCTACCAAGTGTCTAATAATTTATTTATTTATTTATTTATTAAGAAACATGTACAACACCATAACAGAAATCCAAAGCGATGTTGCATGCACACAATTATATAAAAATAAAAAATAAAAACAACCAAGCTTAGAATAAGTAGGTAATACCTACCGAGGATAGACATACAATAATAACTAACACTAACTACTTGCATTAAATATTCTCTAAAACAAGCTGCGCCATTTCCATGAGTTTCGGCAAGCTATGATAAAAAATGTCAACATTGTTCTCTGAGAGAACATTAACTAAACGGATGGCGTGTGACATAGGGGCAAATTTGAGCAAGTTAGTTCTAGATGTTGGCTGACTGAGCATAGCGGGGCGGCGGCGCGCGCCCACGTACTCGTCAGGCACGCGCAGCCGCAGCGCCGCCAGCACCTCCTCGTGATGCACGAGCCCGCACAACACTCGCACCACGTACTTGACCAGCGCCACATCCCTCCTCACCGACAGTCGACAGTACCCGACCATACCCAATACGATAATGGATCATCATTCTCATCATAATCATTACCTATTGCAGTCCACTGCTGGACATAGGTCCTATGGCACCCCTTTAAGCCCAGTCTTCGGCTCTCCCCATCCAGTTGCTGCCAGCTATCCCAAGCAAGTCGTCGCTTCATCTAGCTGGAGGATGTCATACACTACGTTTGACTGGATGCGGTTCCCACTCAAGAACTCGTTTACTCCAACAGTTAGCGGTTCTTCGGTAGGCACTGTTATTTTAGCTTGCTTATCTTCTGGGCTATATCGAGAGTTTTGGTTCACTTTCAGATAACCTAATTTCGGATCTTATGCCTCAGAAAGACTTCAAGCATAGCCAGCCGTCCAAAGATGGACGATTGAAGTTTCTAGGTTTTTTATTTCATTTAAAAACCTTATATAACTAACCTAATGACTGAGTAATAATTAACCTAATTGACCTAATGAATAACAACCTGGTGTTTTTTTTTTTTTATGCTACTTGGATGACGGAACAAGCAAGAGGCCCACCTGATGTTAAGCGGTAACCTCTGCCTATAAACAGTGCATTACCTCATAGGTCACGTCCACCTAGGACGCACCCTATGTGGCATTGCACTGGGCTCGCCACCCTGGGACATAGATGAAAAGTCTCATGTGCAGTAATTTCACCGGCACCCTTACCCTTCAAACCGGAACACAGCAATGCGAGCACTACTGCTTTGCGGCAGAAATAGGTATGGTGGTAGTACTTCCCCGGACGAACTTTTTCACAAAAAAGCTCTACTGATGATGTATGATAAAAAAACGTATTAACCTACATGGTGCCTACTGTATAGGCTATGGTAATTGCTTACCAACAGGTGGGCCGTATGCTTGTTTGCTACCTTGGTAGTATAATAAAAAAAAGTGGATAATGAATGAACTAGTGTTGCGCACGAACATTGATTGTGCTAACGGTTGCTTTGCTTTGCTTTCAAAGGTTCCAAACTATTGCGTAGAAACAAAGATTTAGCATGTTTAGCAAGGTTCAGCAGAGTTCATTACAATGTCTGTGTACAAAAAAAAAGATTCAGCGCCTGTCGGTGTTGGCCTAACACAGACTTTGGGTACACGCGTCCCGGCAGTAGGTCTCAATCTCACTGGTAATTTCTGTAGTTATGTATTTTAAATAATTATATATTTATACTTACCCTGACATGCAATGCAACATTGTCAGTCGTTGGTAAGTATTTAAAACCCAGTTAGTCCCTACAAACGCAAAACGAATATTATGTGCTTAAACATATTACTTACCCTATAATATCAGTATATTTTTACAGAGAGTGCCTACAAAGTTAACTTCGATATTAAGTTCTGAGATAGGAATCATTATGCCTTTATACCTGCTTGTATAAAACTTAAAGTGCTTTCAGTAATTAATTTAAAACATAATTGTTTTCTTCTACGATTATTAACTTAGGGTTCCGTACCTCAATATGTACCAGTGGAACCATTATAGGATAAGGTTTATCTCTGTCTCTTTATCCCAGAACCACAGAATAAATAATAGAAGAATAACTTGTACCTACTATTATTTATTCTGCGGTAGAACATGATGCAAATTCCGAAAGGGGCGTAAATGAGGATCAACAATCGAAAAATAAATAAATAAATAAATAATGCTGGACAAGTTCACACAACATTATCTAGCCCCAAGCTAAGCCAGAGCTTGTGTTATGGGTACTAGATAACTGATATACTTAATATAATATACATTACATAGATACCTAGATATTTTTTATTATACATAGAAAACATCCAGAACACCCTAAACAAATATCTGCAGAACGCACAAATATTTGTTCCGAGGCGGGAATCGAACCCGCAACCTCCTGCGTCGCAGGTAAACCATCGCCAGCCGCGCCACAGAGGTCGTCATACATACATATACACACATGCCTTTTTCCTCGAAAGGGTAGGCAGAGCCTCAATGGACCTCTTTTCACAGTGGGTTGCACCATCGTGGAATATAGACTTGACAAGTGGTGAGCTCATCGCAGCCATTGCTTCCCACGACTGACTCGGCTAACGCTTTCTTCCAGTTATAACACATTCCATAATAAGCTAGCAGCCAGGACAAATCATATACCAACGAATCTTATCACACCACAGCTTAGGAGACATACTTAATCTAAAAAATTGCTAAAGTACTTACGAGTTAAAAAGGTACCTACAAGAAGTTTGACTACAATATTAGAAACTAAAAAAAAAATTGCTACCAAACTTTATTGTTTTATTAGTTAACGTTAGTTACGTTATAATTAATATTTTTATTCAAAAGTAGTAGAACAAAAAAAAAGTTTCAAAAGAAGTTGTCCTCGAGAATGAACCCCACCCCAAAGGGATTGTTTATTTTTTTATACAACTTGGAATGACGGATCAGGCAGACGGCCCACCTGATGTTAAGCGGTACCCTCTACCTATGAACAGTGCATTATTACATAGGGCCCGCCCACCTAGGACGCACCCTATGTGGCATTGCACCGCGCCCACCACGAAAAGTCTCATCTGCTTGTAATTTTACCGGCAACCGTACCTTCAAACCGGAACACAGCAATGCGAGCACTACTGCTTTGCGGCAGAAATAGATAAGGTGGTAGGTAGTAACTACTTCCCCGGACGAACTCTTTTACAAAAAAGCTCCACTTTAACTAAAAAAACTACTGGACCCAGTATAACGCACCTGTCTATATAAAAGTATGTTTGTTTTTCAAACGAGTCTCCGTATCTCTATAGTGTGCTCTATCATACCTGGATCTACATACACCATACGCCTTTACCGCTAATGACAGTTGATTCGATACCAAAATAAAATAAAAATAAGTCGATACATCTCTCTCGTCTTATAAACTTAAGAACCTCCTCTTGTGAAGAAAAATTAAATAGATTATAAGCAATAATCGCATGAGGTAAAGAACCGGCCTTGTCTCGCTTCTCGGCGTATTTTATTTGTTTCTCTTTTAATAGTCCAGTTTATCACATGACGGACTTATGACAAACAATGCCCACCCGTTTATCGAACTTTTTTTACTGAAACTTTACCAGGAATTGTTAACTTCTGAATGTTGACATTAATTACCTAAGAATGAGGAAATCTGTGTCAAAAGTCGGTAAATTTTATTGAGACTTCTTTATGAGGAAGTGACAGGTCGTTTTAATTAAACATCGCTAATTTTATATCCAATTATGTAGGTAGGTACCTACTGTTTTTTTGGATATTTTATTGTAAAATGAAGGTGCAATAACCTAGCAATTACTTTATTAATTTGATGTCTTATTATTTTAACTGCCTTTATAATGCCTTTCATCATCAAAAACTAATTATTCAATTACATTGATATGACAGTACGGTTGATTTAAAAATACTTATTACACAGATTCATAGGTTACCTAGCAATCACTTTCTTTATTTGATATCTTTTATTTAACTGTTTATAAAATGCCTTTCATCATCAAAAACTCATTATTCAATTATATACATTGATATCTGAATGATGATTGACTTAAATATACATACATAGGTATGAGTTAGGTAGATACGAATACGATAGCCATTTATGGAATACTTACCATATTAATTCAGTAGTAGGTAGCTACTACCATAATAGTGCGCCTAAGAAAATTACTACTGAGCCTGAAAACCTGAAAAATTTAATCATCAAAATCTGTAAGAATACAATGCAAATTAAATTCCCTCTATCCAAAAGCAGATCAACTTTTCAGTAAGTATTTCATTTAGGTATGTATTCAATGTGTTTTACAAGCTTTTATGTTAACTTCCAATGTTTGTATGTAAGTATGTATGTTCGGGACAAACCTAGCAACTGCATTTTTAAAATTCTGTTGCTTAATCTTCAACCGATTGAGATGAAATTTTTCATACCTGATAAGTTCCGGTGACAATACAATATTATGGTGACATCGAGCTGATCTGATGATGGAGACGGAAGGTGGAAAACGGAACTCCTTTATGGATAATAGTAGTCTGGCCGTGTTTAGGCTCTTTTCGATCAGCACGCGGTTCCGATCTCTAATTTTATTAAATCTTGTAACTCATTCAATTGTAAGTAGTAGTAGTAGGTAGGTATTAGGTACTTAGGTATATTTTGTAGGTGGGGTTATACCTCCTTACTTATTTTAATGGGTTTATGTACTAGTAAAACTTGACTAGACCCTGTCTATAGGGGTCTACAACTACAACGCCATATAACGCCTCTAACGAATTGGCATTATATATATTATATCTTTTTATAGAGACCCTTTCCCAAACGAATGTTTGAAAATAATCCTAAGATCTAAGCTGAAGCTAATGCAATAAGAAATATAAACAATAAAATAATTTTACTAAGGAAGACATCAAGAACTTATTAAAATAAACATTTTTTATTTATATTTACTTTTCGTAACAACATTTTATTAAACAATCACTATCTCTTTCTTTCCAGACTGACAACGATGGAATACTCAAGCCATATCCTCCTAGCACTGGTGGTGCTGAACCTCGCGAGCCAAGCGTACAGTGCACCCACATCACGAAGTTCGAAAGCCGCGGCGATACCGGAGGATACTCAAACCGCCAGAAGGTCCAGAGCCGCCGCATTACCAGAGGAAGCTGAAACCTCCAGAAGGACAAAGGCCGGTACCTTACCAGAGGAGTCTAAAACCAGCAAGCTAACCTCTAGAAGATCTAAAGCCTCCGTTATACCAGACGACGTCGAAACCTCCAGCAGAGACAGCAAGCTCGAAGACAAGTTCAAAGAACTGCCCACAACCTCTCAAGCACCACCATCCAACAGAAAAAACAAAGCGTTAAATTTGTTCGGATTCTACCCCTCATTTCTATCCTCCGGCTTTGATTTCCCCGAAGATGATGACGATGATAACGTAAACTTCACCGTCAATGACGACAACTTCGAAGAAGAAGACCTGTCCAGAACTATCCCGTCGAGACGCCGGCAGAATAACAAGAAGAAAAACGGAAACGGGGAGTCTTTCCAGAACGATAATCTAAACTCTCTTCAGTATGACAACTCTCCAATCTTCTACATAAGACTGCCTCCTACACCTTACATGTTTGTGCCAGGTTTGGGCTATGTTTCTCAGCCTCCCAGCATTGGCCCACCATTGTCTCCAATGATGCCCCAAGGTCCACCCCAAGTTGCTGATCCTTTCATCAACCTGCCCTTAGACTTCGTGTCTAACGGTAAACCTACCGGTGTCTACCAATGGAGCGGTGGCCCAGCCTACCCACAGGTTCCTCAAATGCCAGTTGATCCTTACGGCTTCGGAGCTCAGCAAATGATGCCTCGCCCAACCTACACGATGCCTTCGTATTCACAGCCGAAACCGAAACCGAAGCCTGCTCCGTCAAATTCCAAGGTCACGAACCTGAAAGGCCAGTACATGTTTAATGGGAAACCAGGTGACAGTGTCTACGTTTTACGGGACACGTACAACTCGATCTACTCCGATGCTCTGCAGAACTTCTATCCTTAGACACTGAGACGTAGAATAGGAACTCAATGGCTCGTATCGAGCCGCAGTCGTGGAAATCTCATGGACCAATCTTGCCCGCACGCAAGAAGTAGGATAGAAAATGTCAATGCAACAAACATGAAGCAAAGATGCCTTGATGAAGCCTTTGTAAATTGTATCTAATATAACGTACGGGCTCTGGACTACAGCGAATTATTAACTTGCTAGAGATGGTCTAATATCTGACCTGAGATTTGATCTTTGTAGGTAGATAGGTAGGTACATTAAATGTTGAACAAATCTAATAAAAGTAGGTACTTAGAAAGTAAATATGTGTATTGTACCCTAGTAAATATTTTGTACTTGAGTAATATTTTTGTAGTTTTTCGAGGTGTGTGTACTTTATCGTTATTTTGCTTTAAATTTAAGTATCTATAGATATAGGTACAACTTTCTTTTTTAAGTTGTATTATTTTTATAGTTTGTATTTAGTTTCCTGATCTTTTCTTGAAGCTAAGAAAATAAGAAATAAGTACCTTTTATTTTTTTAGGCTTCAAGAAAAGATAGGCATGCTATTGTGAGTAAAATAGGATAAACAACCTTATGATTAAAATTAACTTTGAGTCAACTAAGTAGGTACATATTAGATTTAATCATATTTATAATTTATTCTTCATTAAATTAATTTATTACCTAAATTCTAATTAAATTATGTAATATTAAGTTGTGTGTACAAAATATACTCCGTCCATTATTAGAAGGTATCCATGTACTTACCTACTGTTTAACGACTTGTAGAACTAGATTTGGGACGCGTAAATAAATTATACAAAGTAAAGTAGCGTAAATAAGTTTTTCATCGCCCCATCTCGTAAAGAGTATTTTTGCTCTTCGATATCTGAGCGCAAAAGCCGTTTTTATCCGCTAGAGGATAAAGTAAATTTGAATTTAGAACATCGTGTGCACTATATTTGTGAATTCAAAAAATCATTAAACTTATTTACTTTACCTCCATGGTGCCAGTAGAAAAGTAGAGTATGCTCCTCTGGTATAAAGCCTGTCTTCGTCTTGGGCAGGTTGAACCCCTCGCTTCACTCAGGACTCTATATTACTCGCTCGCACAGAGTTAAGCTCAGGGTTCAATTATGCTGCCCGCGACGTAAGACACTGCTTTATTCCCTTAGTGCATAATCTCCTATTGTTCAAGATATCTGAAGAAAGTATTTCTATGATCAAGATCTTGTAGTCGAGCTGTAATATCGCCACTCCCTCATCAACACACCTAACCAAGTGGCAATGGGCAGGTCATATAGCTCTTAGAACCAATAACCGTTGGGAAATAACGATTCTTGAGTGGTGACCACGAACCGGATGACCAGTGCAGGCCAGGAAGTCGATGGACGGAGGTGGCTCAGCACCATTCATCGTGGAGTTCTATAGAAGAAGCCTATGCCCAGCAGTGGACTTCTACAGGCTGATGATGAAGGTGATAATGATATCTCCTACTACAGGTCTAGCGCTTAATTGAGTCAGTCCCTGAGGTATGGGAGTGGTACGGGAGGGGTGTTTTCGATACGTCAAAATGAACCGTGGCTTCAGTCGTCAGAGACGAAAACACAACTCCCCACAACAAACTGCTTTATTCGCACTATGCGAATAAAGCAGTGTCTTACGCCGTGGGCGGCATATTGAACCCTGAGCGTAGCGAGGGATAATATAGAGTCCTGAGTGAAGCGAGGGGTTCAAGCTGCCCAAGACGAAGACAGGCTTTATTCCAGAGGAGGGTACTCTACTTTTCTCACCTTCTGCGAGACAATAAAAATTCACTGAAAATCACAGCACCAAACACAGTCTTTTGTTTCACATTCTTTGAAATTGAGTTCTGTTTTGGTGGCCAGTTTGATTTTCGAACAAACCTCTTCACAATGCCATTTGGGCATTTTTTTACTTAGAGTTTTCCACGAGTTTTTACACGAATTTGACATTCCAAATTCAAATCACTTTATTCCCTAGGGAGTTTCATACAATTTTATACCCCTAATGAGATAATGCCTTACTTTACGTTGAGGTTGCACGATATGTAATTGGACATTGTCGAGAAGGTGGTGTGAAAAACATAATATTGTAAAAATTACATAGTAAATGTTCAAAACTCAATGGACAAACTACATAGTTTATCATGATTATCAGCCAGTTGTTTTCAAGCGCTGGACAAGGCGTCCCTCATAGAATGCAATGTGAGGATTTACCATAGTTACCACGCTTGGCAGGCGGATACAATGGGATGGGTGACCGCGGTATTGGTGCTGTATACTCAGGAAGATGGGTGATATTGCCCAACCCCTGGTGTAAACCCTTATTCGGCTTTTACGACATCCACAGGAGGAGACAGAGGGTATATTTTTAGGCTGGATACACCATGGCAACATAAGGAAAGAAAGAAAGTAAAAGTAAGAAAGGTAAATGTCCTACAATTGCTTACAGTTACTCTATAAAAAATTGGCCAGATATGTATTACACATACTAATTATTCTGTGACATAGATTTAAATGTAGATTTTAATGTAGAGTAGACAGAGGGTATTTTTAGGCTGAATACACTATGGCAACTTACGGATCGAGGTAAATGTACCTAGGTACTACCATTTACTCTATAAAAAATTGCCCAGATATATGTTTTACACATAGATATAAATGTATGTAGTAATAAAACTATGGTTTTACTGTTTCTGTGTACATAATGAAATGATAGTAAGTAGGTACCTATAGAGATTCGGGTTCATGAAGTTAAGGTGGATGGCCCAAAACGTATCCCATACAAAACTTTGAAGAACCAATGTCGATGATAGAAAACATAATTATCATTTCATCACTAATGTTTTAATGAGCATAGCTTCCTCAAAGTTTTGTATGGGAAACGGTGTTGGACTATCCACCGAACACACAGGAAAGTACCAACTCAATAGTGGGGGGAGGAGATCTAGCTGCTCTTGTAACCATGCCGCGGACAGGCTAATGTAGGTAGCAAGACAGCATGGAAGGGGAACCTAGCATGTAACTCGTTCACCGTAAGATGTTCCCTGCCTTGGTTGACACGCCTTATAAAGCAGGGAAATCTTACGGTGAACGAGCTGTAGTGGTAAAGGATATCTAGAAAAATCAGCAATTTAAATAATGATGGTCATCATCTAATAATAGTCGGAAAACAAAGTATTTATTCAGCAACAGTCGTCGGGAAGCGAATAATAATAGTCCTATTTTATTTTCTGAACACTAGTTGCTCCCAGAATTATTTTACCTAGAGCTTATAATTTAATCAGATTAGGTATGTATTTTGCTGACAGTTTAATGATATCACCTCATATTATACCTATATACCCCTACTGAAAATAGGTATGTAGGTACCTACGTAAGTACCTATAGGTAGGAACTTCGATTAACGTAAAATAATTTATGCTCTCTAATAATTAAAAATATAAGATTTTTTATGTATTACAGTACTTTGTTTTATTTTTCCCATAAACAAATTAAAATATATCAACATTGCACACCTGTTATATTCTGTGACACGGTGTGTTTTGTAGCAGAATTATTTTAGTAACAGGGTAGTTAGGTACATAGGTAGGTACCTACCTACCTAAGTACCTGCAGGCGAATTAGCATAAATAACCTAAGTCGAGTAATAGTCGTGGATTCTTATCATGTGCACTAAGCATGTAATCACTACGTTTTAATCCTATGGTGTTCCTCTAATCCATAGAAGAAGAAATACCTACATCTCCCGTGGTTTATTACCTGTATCTTTTATCGAAGTTTATTACACAAAATGCTGTACTTCCATCTAAACGAAGCCTAACATATCGGTCAGGTCGGTTGATATATGAATATTATTTTCAGTAAGAAGCGCGGCGTTTCAAAATGATCCTTGTGTAGGTATAGGTATACGCAACAAGGAATATTTCTGAACCTACGTCTGCATAATAAATAGTGGTCGACTTTATGAGTTTATGTTAGGTAGGTACATGCCTAGTTTAAAAACACAACTCAAAATAGATCCCCATGTATAACGAGCGCAGGTGATAGTAGCGTCCCTTTGACACAACATGAACACTGAGCAGGCGAAGGCAGCCGATTAACGGCGGAAAACCCCGAGTCGGTTAGGTAATATAAGGAGTAGATAAAAGGATGAATGATAAATTTGTTTTTTTTTCATGTTTGTCTAATGAGGGGTTTTCACTGCCATTTCAAATCATGCTTATGGTGGTTGCTTTCGATCGTGGCGCGAAATTCAATTTTTTTCGTGTTTTTTGCTCATCACAGCTCATCAACATTTCTTCAGATAGCTAAAACTATGTTGCCGCAAATTATGTGACATAGCCGCTAGTTCGGTTAAGTTTCTCTGGTTACACATATTTTGTAGGCTGATTCGCTCATGTTTCTTTGGTTACAGATTGCTTATAGTGCATTTTTTTTCAATTTTTTTTCGATCGCATGTTTTTATTGCGTACAAATGTATTCCATCTATGGAAAAAAATACAGGCAGCACTTTAAATCATTCCGAACCATAAACTATTGAATACTTTTCTATATTTTGATAGAATCTGTGAACTGTGTTGGTGCATCAGTGAGTGTTTTGTTGACATACTTTGAAATAAGATGTAAGTGTTCTATTTTGTTGATTTCTTTGAGTGTTATATACGTATTTAATCTACGTTTTAAGCTCTTTCGAATGATAGTATGATCATGCGGGAACCCTTAAAATTTTTGACAAAATGTGAACTTTTCGTCGACTTTTCTGTTGCCCTGTTTTTCCGTCGGTCAACATCAAACTCGTTTTTTCAAATTATTTTACAACAGATCCGACTCTAAAAACAACTGTAATAGGAAGCCTTATCTTCTAGCTACTCCAAACAACCATTCATTTATAAAAATCATGCTACCTTGAACCGTAACTCAAGTTCTTGTGGGGCGCGGTAAGTACTCCTTCACGCGCCCGCCTGGCGGTTCGAAGTGAGTGCGTACTTACCGCGCCCCACTTTTTGCGCGGAGCAACTCTAACACACAAGTTTTAATTTATAGTATCACATAAATATCAATAGTTTAGCTACGATTGTGCTTCTACGATATTTAGTGTTTTTTTTGTTTCAAGCACATTCATAGCCAAACTAATGAAATTTATGTGATATTAAAAATTAAAATTTGTGTGTTAGGTCACATTATTTGCGGCAACATAGTTTTAGTTATCTGTAGAATTGTTGATGAGCTATGATGAGCATAAAACACGAAAAAATTTGAATTTCACGCCACGAGCGAAAGCAACCACCTTAAAGCCTTGAAAATAGATGGCGCCAACTCTGTACTTAACTGTCAAAATAAAGGGGCATGTCAAAGTCAACTACGTAGTGATGTATTTTCGTCGTAGAGCGAGAAGCTATAATCTGTTGCTAGTATAGTATTTTTTTTATTTTTTTTTTAAAGTATAGTATTATTTTATCTGTGACTCTGTCTACGATTTTCGTGGTTTCACACAGAAGCACAGACAATGCATTTATTAATTTTGACAACCATAGTTGACTCGGCGCCATCTATCGAACCAAGTCAAACTACGTTTTTTAATTCGAAAATTAAAAGCCCGCTTTCATTCGGTGTTACCGACTTCAGTCGCACTAGTTGAATGAATTTGTAAGTTGAATAAGTCGAATACTTTTATTCATAGTCCCGCATCGCTAATTCGCCTCACTATGAAGGAAAACTGAGCTGGCGGCCAACTGGTGGCACAACTGACTGTACAACATAGTTTTTTTATGTGTATAATAAAGAGAGTAATAAGTGTTCTGTGATCCTAGTAGTCTGTGATTCTAGTAGTCTGTGACAAGAATATAAAAAAAGGTTTTTTAGTGCGGTGTGTTTTGTGGATATTTTGCTCGGTCAAAAATAAAATAATGAAATGGGTACAATTCCCGACACGTGATGAGCATTTAAAAACAAACAAAAGTACCTGGTGAACGTAAACAAACAAATATAATAATGTCCAGCAGAAAAAAAACTTGGTGCTAATAACTTAGTGACGACGTGCTTGCTTGATTCAAAATAAAATGAAATGTGCTGTGATACATAAAGCAGTCGCAGAACCTGCAAAGTGAAGTGATGTTTCGAAGTCGGAGCTGGTTTGGGGCTGCCTGGGGGCGGCCCAAGAACCCCCATTCGTTGGAAAGATTGAAGTATTTACATAATATCCTCTGTAAAAACACTACAGTTTCTGAGAGCAATCGCGGGACCTTGGTGGAGTCTCTGAGGTGTATCGCGGAGATACTAATATGGGGCGATCAGAACGACAGTTCCGTGTTTGAGTAAGTAGCATTTTGCATAAATAAATAACCATAGTCCTAATCATCTCAGAACAATAATAAACGTACAATGCTTTAGATCATGCTAAAAACAACCAAAATCTTATAAAATATGGTTAAAGTTTTTTTTTTATACGTACTACTTGGAATGACGGAACAAGCAGATGGTCCACCTGATGATAAGTGGTACCCTCTGCCTATGAACTGTGCATTACCTCATAGGTCACCTCCTAGGACGCGCCCTATGTGGCATGGCACTGCGCCCGACACCCTGAGACATAAAGATGAAAAGTCTCATGTGCCTGTAATTTCACCGGCAACCATACCCTTCAAACCAGAACACAGCAATGCGAGCACTACTGCTTTGCGGCAGAAATAGGTATAGCGGTAGTAGGTACTTCCCCGGACGAACTCTTTCACAAAAAAGCCCTACTACTACTGAAATAAGTGGATAATACTACAGGACAGTGCTATAGATAATGCTAAAAACAACCAAAATCTTCTAAAATACAGTCAAAGATCTCTATTCTAGGAGAATACAAACACTTCTCCAACTGACCCACTGACATACATAGTTGCCTTGAGACCATGTTCGACTGTTCATCATCATTAATATTCAGACTTGGGCTAGCTAATGGCCTTGATTATGCAAATGTAGTACTTCAAGGTAAACAGGCAGTTAAATTCACACAGATAACTAGCAGACAATTTGTAGGAATTCCAATAGTTTGTGACTCAAAACAGATAAATGTTGATAAGAAATGACACATATAATATTAGTTGGTAATAACATTTAATTGTTGTTGAGATGAGTTGGCCCGGAAAGGAGCTGATTTTTACAAGCTTGTTACAAATGTTTTTCCATGTGGAATCTTGCATGTGAATTTTTAAGCAGTTATCCTCAACCGATTGAGCTGAATTTTGGCATACCTGTCAAGTTCTGATGCCAATGCAATGTTATGGTGACAGCGAGCTGATCTGATGATGGAGATGAAGGTGGACAATGGGATAATAGTAGACTGGCCCTTTTTAGGCTAATTTTGAAGCACACGGTTACAATCACTAATTTTGAAAAAACTTGTATTGGAAAATATATTTTTCGAAATTAGTGATGGTAACCGTTTGCTAATCAAAATGAGCCTGTCTATTATTATCCCGTTTTTTGTGAAAAATATATTTTTCACAAAAAAAATATTTACTCTAAGGGTTTGAGTTTCAACCAATGGATTTTTCCAGTTGTACGTTATACATACTTTTTACAATTGCTCATGGTTGTGGTGTGTCTGTCTTAGGATAGACCCCTTCTCCCTTGGATGTTGTAAAAGCCTGATAGCCCATCACACCAGTATTTGGAATAATCCTGTTCCAACACAACCAAACCTAAAAGAATCTGGCAACAAACACTGCTTGGCTTCATTTGATGATTCTTGTTATTACTTGGGGGAAGCGCCTGTATATGGTGCCTCGGTAAGAAGCTGATTCAAAGAAAAAGAGAAACGACAAGAAAAATAAACCAAACATACAGAGATATGCCTGAAGAGCTCGGTGATTATGGAAAATTCCCTCATTGCATTCTATGACGGAGGCCTCGTTCAGCAGTGGATGTCTGATGCTGCTGCTGATGATGATGATATATAATGATCAAAGTGTATTTTATACAAAGGAGCACAGATCCAGTAATGGTAATAATTGAAACCTACTTTGAATGAACCTTGCTAAAATGAAAAAGTAACACAAGTCTTGGTATTTTACGAGAAATATATCTACAAAGCCCTGACTTGAGTTGCCAGATAGATAACTGGCATCTAAAGATAGAAAGTAAAGAAAAGTAGATTCTAAACATAGTTTTGTTACCAGCTATGTAGATAATTACTAGCTGGTTACAAAACTATGTCTTAAAATACACATGCGTAGACATACATTATGTGCTTTGTGTTATTTTTAGTTTCTTCCTGGAGAAGAATATGCTATCATATTTCCTGAGGATCATGAGACAGAAGTGTGGTGGTTCATCGTATGTGTGCGTTCAACTACTCCAAACGCTCAACATATTGTTTGAGAATATCAGAAATGAAACATCATTGTGTAAGTATATATAGCTTCATAGGAAAATAGCCTGTGGGTTTTTTTTTGGTATGCTGCTTGTATGTCCAAACAAGCACCCACCTGATGTTAAGCGGTAACCTCTGCCTATGAACAATGCATTACCTCATAGGTCACGTCCACGTAGGACGCACCCTATGTGGCATTGCACTGCGCCCGCCACCCTGAGACATAAAGATGAAAAGTCTCATGTGCCTGTAATTTCACCGGCACCCTTACCTTTCAAACTGGAACACAGCAATGCGAGCACTACTGCTTTACGGCTGAAGTAGGTTTGGTGGTAGTACTTCCACAGACAAACTCTTTCACAAAAAAGCTCTACTACCATGGCTTTGCTTGTGGTGCTGAAATAATTTTAAATCCTAGAATAAGATGGAAAAACTAATCCCATTAATGGTTACCCCCAGTTAATTGAATTACCTAAAACCCATATTAATGATTCTTATTTTTCTGTACTTTTTCATGTTTTAAGTAAAAATGTGTCTCCTACTGCGGTAAAAAAATAAATTATTTGGCACATGGTAACGTTATTAGTAAATATTATTTATTTATTCTTTATTCTTTACTAGCGTCTGTCCGCTCGCGTTTTACCAGAGTAAAAGTAGCCTATAGCTCAATCCAATCTATACAAAGGCGAGCTTAACCCTAAAAGACTGGGTGTGTGTGTGTGTGGTTGTGTGAGGGTGGGTGTGTTTGATGTGTGTGACGCGAGAGTAACAAATAAATTTTGTGTTTTACCTAGGTGGCTGCATCATAGTTAAAGTAAAAAATATTTTATTAATTGAGATGATTTTGGATCAGCCTATAAATAAAATTTACTCCTACATCCACTAATGAATGTATTGGGAACAGTATGTCAAACCTTGTAACTACTACATAAGCGTTATTTGTATATCAAATGCGTATAGACAACACTTAGGTCGAGATAAATAGATCTTACTTAGCATGTACTAATGCTTAGCATTATCCCTGTCACTTTCCCACACATGTCAAATCAAGCGTGTTAGAGAGGGACAGACACAATATCCCTGTCACTTTCACACACATGTCAAATCAAGCGTGTTAGAGAGGGACAGACAATATCCATGTCACTTTCACACACATGTCAAATCAAGCGTGTTAGAGAGGGACAGACAGAATATCCATGTCACTTTCACACACATGTCAAATCAAGCGTGTTAGAGAGGGACAGACAGAATATCCATGTCACTTTCACACACATGCCAAATCAAGCGTGTTAGAGAGGGACAGACACAATATCCCTGTCACTTTCACACACATGTCAAATCAAGCGTGTTAGAGAGGGACAGACAGAATATCCATGTCACTTTCACACACATGCCAAATCAAGCGTGCTAGAGAGGGACAGACACAATATCCATGTCACTTTCACACACATGTCAAATCAGACACAATGCTAAGCAATAGTACGTGCTAAGTAACGTATATTTATCTCAGCCTAAGGCCCAAGTTCACGAACAAATAAATCGGTGGTAAAAGTAACTAATCGTCAAAGTGACAGATAGCGTATGAAAACATCTGTCAAAAAGATTTGTTTAAGTTAAACAGCCGTTTAAACGTCCGTTTATGTGTAGGTGAAATTGCGTGTAAGTCTTAAAAACTTATTTATATTCAGATTATCTCCTGAGCAACAATCATGTGAACTCGATAATCGTCCACAAATTTGACTTCTCCGACGAAGAGGTGATGGCTTACTACATCTCATTCCTGAAGACCTTGAGCCTCAAGCTCAACAACCACACCATACACTTCTTTTATAATGAGGTAAGTTATCAATCTGCTGATTCTAGCCTATATATAGACCTCTCAGTCTCCTATGGATGTCTTTAAAGCTGCCAAAGGGAATTACACCAGGGGATGGGCAGCAGCATCCACCTTATTGCTCAACACCAATACTGCAATCATCAATCCAGGTGGATTCCATGGTGGTGGGTGGTGCCTTAATCACCACTTTTGGCATCCTCCATTGTATTCTATGGGGGAGGCCTCATCCAGCAGTGAACGTCTAAAGGCTGTGATGATCAAATTATAAGAACGGCGACAATATCCATATCAAATTATAAGAACGGCAACAATATCCATATCAAATTTTAAGAACGGCGACAATATCCATATCAAATTATAAGAACGGCGACAATATCCATATCAAATTATAAGAACGGCGACAATATCCATATCAAATTATAAGAACGGCAACAATATCCATATCAAAATATCTGTATTTAAACTATATGTATTAAAATATCTACACCATATAAATAAAATAAATAAATTAATAATGCTGGACAGTTCACACAACATTATATAGCCCCAAGCTAAGCAGAGTTTGTGTTATGGGTACTAAATATCTGATATACAATTACAATTAACATTTACTTTACTTACTTAACTTTACTTTATTTCAATGAAACCATTTGGCTTACAGCACACCAAGGATTTCCCACTGTACACTGAGGCGATCAAGTTCTTCAACCACTCTGAGTCGATGGTGCGCATCGCCGTGCGGACACTCACGCTCAACGTGTATCGAGTGCAGGATGCGAGCATGCTGCGCTTTATTAGAGACAGGTACTCGTCGTCACCATTTTCTTTTCTTTTTTTTTCTACTTGCAATGACAGATCATGCAGATGGCCCACCTGATGTTAAGTGGTACCCTCTGCCTATGAACAGTACGTTACCACATAGGTTACGTCTACCTAGGACGCACCCCATGTGTCACTGCACCGCGCCCGTCACCCTGAGACATAAAGATGAAAAGTCTCATGTGCCTGTAATTTCACCGGCACCATTCAATCCGGAACACAGCAATGCGAGCACTGCTGCTTTGTGGCAGAAATAAGTCTGGTGGTAGTACTTCCCCGGACGAACTCTGTCATAAAAAAGCTCTACTACTATTACATCATCATCATCCGGTAACTTCATGCTGGCTGCAGGCCTCACCCATATAATGCCAAATCGGGCCGATACATACATACACAGCAAAATTCCTAACACCAAATATTTATAATTATGACGGAAGAAGGACTACGTGGTTTAAAGTCCCTACTATTATTAACGTGATACCAACCGAAAATACAGAAAATAATAATTTAAGAAATAAGTATTTAAAAAATATTTCCTATGAATGTTCCTATAAAACATGTAAAGAAAACGAATAAAACCAACTTTTCAATATAAGGAAGCATGTAACTTTTGAAACTATCATGGTTATGTACATAAATTTCACTAGAAACGGGATATTTACCATGATTTTTGAGTTTTATATGTTCCCGATATTTCGGCACAGTTGCATGCGCCATGATCACGGGAGAACTGACTAAAGTCTTTGCGAGTAGATGTTATTGGCAGATATATCGATCTACCCTCTTTCTCACTCTTTTATTACGAACGATACCACTACCATCGGTTTCATTGTCACAATTCACACCAACTCGACACACAACACTAACGGTGTCCGGACGCGTAGTAGGTACCACACTTTTTTGATTCTTACACATTCTTACCACAGGCTTCCATACTCCAGATAATTGAAAACCATCTTCTCTATTGAAGTTTCTGTACTTAGTAATCTCAATTGCCTCTTGTACCATTCTCGGTATGTAATGTCGCTCTGTCGAGATTACCTGCGGACTGTGTAGCTCGATCCAATGATTTGAGCCAAATTCCAAAAGGTGTTCTGCTATGGCTGACTTATGTATGTCCCTGTTCTTGACCGCTCGTATGTGCTCCTTAACCCGACACGCTATCGTACGTTTCGTTTGGCCAATGTACGAACTCCCACAGCTACAATCAATTTTATACACCCCTGGCTTTTCAAGTGGAAAACTGTCTTTTGGTGAACGCAAGTAGTGCGATATCTTCTTTAAGGGAGTGAAGATGGTCTTTACGGAAAACTTTTGCAGGACTTTCGCAATTTTGTCCGTCACCCCCTTAACATATGGCAGAAACGCTGGCCTACGTTCTACTCTGCAACTGTGGGGTCTTGGCCTAGGTCGGGATGGTAATGACCGAAGCTTATATCCATTCTTACGCAACACATGCTGGACATGAGCTAGCTCACTTTCAATGTGATTCTCATCACACAGGTCAACTGCTCGGTTGGTGAGAGATGTTACCACTGAATTGAGCTGCCGAGGGTGGTGGTGCGAATCAGCATGAAGATATCGGTCCGTGTGTGTAGGTTTTCTGTAAACAGAGTGGCCTAACCCACCATCTTCTCGGACCTGTACCAATACGTCTAGGAAAGCCAAACGTCGATCACATTCCATCTCATACGTAAACCTCATCTTCGTATGTACTCCATTAAGATGTGCCAAAAGTAGTTCTATTTCTTCATTCCTTCCTTCCAAAATACAGAAAATGTCATCAACATACCTCTTCCACAATTTAATCGGTGAGGGGGCAGTCGAGATAGCCATATTCTCGAAATACTCCATCCAAATATTTGCCACTACGGGAGCAACTGGACTTCCCATAGCTACCCCATCTATTTGGAGATAGTAATTTCCCTTGTATACAAAATAATTTGTGGAGAGTATATGATGCACAAGCTTGGCGTACTCTGCAGGGATGTCATTTTCCTGTATGCTCTTCTCAATCACCTTCATACAGTCAGCTAAGGGGACGTTTGTGAAGAGGGATTCCACATCGAAACTCACCATCTTCTCGCTGTCATCCACCTTTGTCTGCTTCAGAATATCTATGAAGTGACGCGAATCCTTCACGAAAGAAGAAGTGTTTCCCACCGTTTGTTGCAGTACTCCTGCTACATGCTTAGCTAACTCATAAGTCGGTGAGTCAATTTGACTCACGATGGGTCTCACCGGAGCATGCTGCTTATGCACTTTTGGTAGACCATATAGTTTAGGTGGCTGGATGTTTCTAGGACGCAACAGGTATTTCGTTACTTCCTCTCCGATAGCATGTAGGCTCTCCTTTATAATTTTCTGGGTACTACGATGTGTTCGGGCTGTCGGGTTGTAGTTCACCGGTTTGTATATACTGCCATCTTCCAACAAACTAAGGATTTTCTCCTCGTATTGTGTGACGTCCATAACCACTGTCGCATTCCCTTTATCCGCCTTCAGGATCATCAAGTCTGTATCCTGGCGCAAATCCCTTAACGCGACTAGTTCTTCGTCTGTGATGTTCGGTTCAGGTGGTTTAGCATGACGTAGAATGAAAGCAATGTCTTGTCTTAGACACTCCGAGTCACCTGAAGGTATCATATTATAACGAATAACTTCTTCTACGTTACCGATCACTTTTTCATACGGGATGCGTTTCGTGGTAGGGGCAAAATTCAAACCCTTTTCCAACACTTTAAGAGCAGAGTCATTCAAAACCTTCTGGGACAAGTTAATTACTGTTCGAGTTATCAATGAGTTATCACCCTGGTAGGGGACAACTCGCTTTTGTTTACTCAGTAAGGATTCGAACTTACGATTCTGTTTGAAAGCACTCAATTCCCCAGAGCGTTGGGCTTGCAAGTATGTAATACGGTCACAAATATCAAAATCCGTATGCACTAACACCCCACTGCACTTAGAATGTACCCTATACAATTCCTCTTGTGACGAATGAAACCAATGTCTAGTGTTCCGTATTGACTTACGTAATAACTTAACACTCGCTTGTCGCAGAATACTCGCGGATCCCGGAATGTCACTGCGTGATTTAATCCGCACGCACAGAGGTATTAGGTCTGCGTCACGACACTTCACTAAGAAATTCACAGACTCACGCAGGCACTCACACTTTTTCCGCAAGCGTTCTAGTTCTTTCACCACTATGACAAAATCCGGCCCGTACCGGTTCGCGATATAACTTTTGAAACTATCATGGTTATGTACATAAATTTCACTAGAAACGGGATATTTACCATGATTTTTGAGTTTTATATGTTCCCGATATTTCGGCACAGTTGCATGCGCCATGATCACGGGAGAACTGACTAAAGTCTTTGCGAGTAGATGTTATTGGCAGATATATCGATCTACCCTCTTTCTCACTCTTTTATTACGAACGATACCACTACCATCGGTTTCATTGTCACAATTCACACCAACTCGACACACAACACTAACGGTGTCCGGACGCGTAGTAGGTACCACACTTTTTTGATTCTTACACATTCTTACCACAGGCTTCCATACTCCAGATAATTGAAAACCATCTTCTCTATTGAAGTTTCTGTACTTAGTAATCTCAATTGCCTCTTGTACCATTCTCGGTATGTAATGTCGCTCTGTCGAGATTACCTGCGGACTGTGTAGCTCGATCCAATGATTTGAGCCAAATTCCAAAAGGTGTTCTGCTATGGCTGACTTATGTATGTCCCTGTTCTTGACCGCTCGTATGTGCTCCTTAACCCGACACGCTATCGTACGTTTCGTTTGGCCAATGTACGAACTCCCACAGCTACAATCAATTTTATACACCCCTGGCTTTTCAAGTGGAAAACTGTCTTTTGGTGAACGCAAGTAGTGCGATATCTTCTTTAAGGGAGTGAAGATGGTCTTTACGGAAAACTTTTGCAGGACTTTCGCAATTTTGTCCGTCACCCCCTTAACATATGGCAGAAACGCTGGCCTACGTTCTACTCTGCAACTGTGGGGTCTTGGCCTAGGTCGGGATGGTAATGACCGAAGCTTATATCCATTCTTACGCAACACATGCTGGACATGAGCTAGCTCACTTTCAATGTGATTCTCATCACACAGGTCAACTGCTCGGTTGGTGAGAGATGTTACCACTGAATTGAGCTGCCGAGGGTGGTGGTGCGAATCAGCATGAAGATATCGGTCCGTGTGTGTAGGTTTTCTGTAAACAGAGTGGCCTAACCCACCATCTTCTCGGACCTGTACCAATACGTCTAGGAAAGCCAAACGTCGATCACATTCCATCTCATACGTAAACCTCATCTTCGTATGTACTCCATTAAGATGTGCCAAAAGTAGTTCTATTTCTTCATTCCTTCCTTCCAAAATACAGAAAATGTCATCAACATACCTCTTCCACAATTTAATCGGTGAGGGGGCAGTCGAGATAGCCATATTCTCGAAATACTCCATCCAAATATTTGCCACTACGGGAGCAACTGGACTTCCCATAGCTACCCCATCTATTTGGAGATAGTAATTTCCCTTGTATACAAAATAATTTGTGGAGAGTATATGATGCACAAGCTTGGCGTACTCTGCAGGGATGTCATTTTCCTGTATGCTCTTCTCAATCACCTTCATACAGTCAGCTAAGGGGACGTTTGTGAAGAGGGATTCCACATCGAAACTCACCATCTTCTCGCTGTCATCCACCTTTGTCTGCTTCAGAATATCTATGAAGTGACGCGAATCCTTCACGAAAGAAGAAGTGTTTCCCACCGTTTGTTGCAGTACTCCTGCTACATGCTTAGCTAACTCATAAGTCGGTGAGTCAATTTGACTCACGATGGGTCTCACCGGAGCATGCTGCTTATGCACTTTTGGTAGACCATATAGTTTAGGTGGCTGGATGTTTCTAGGACGCAACAGGTATTTCGTTACTTCCTCTCCGATAGCATGTAGGCTCTCCTTTATAATTTTCTGGGTACTACGATGTGTTCGGGCTGTCGGGTTGTAGTTCACCGGTTTGTATATACTGCCATCTTCCAACAAACTAAGGATTTTCTCCTCGTATTGTGTGACGTCCATAACCACTGTCGCATTCCCTTTATCCGCCTTCAGGATCATCAAGTCTGTATCCTGGCGCAAATCCCTTAACGCGACTAGTTCTTCGTCTGTGATGTTCGGTTCAGGTGGTTTAGCATGACGTAGAATGAAAGCAATGTCTTGTCTTAGACACTCCGAGTCACCTGAAGGTATCATATTATAACGAATAACTTCTTCTACGTTACCGATCACTTTTTCATACGGGATGCGTTTCGTGGTAGGGGCAAAATTCAAACCCTTTTCCAACACTTTAAGAGCAGAGTCATTCAAAACCTTCTGGGACAAGTTAATTACTGTTCGAGTTATCAATGAGTTATCACCCTGGTAGGGGACAACTCGCTTTTGTTTACTCAGTAAGGATTCGAACTTACGATTCTGTTTGAAAGCACTCAATTCCCCAGAGCGTTGGGCTTGCAAGTATGTAATACGGTCACAAATATCAAAATCCGTATGCACTAACACCCCACTGCACTTAGAATGTACCCTATACAATTCCTCTTGTGACGAATGAAACCAATGTCTAGTGTTCCGTATTGACTTACGTAATAACTTAACACTCGCTTGTCGCAGAATACTCGCGGATCCCGGAATGTCACTGCGTGATTTAATCCGCACGCACAGAGGTATTAGGTCTGCGTCACGACACTTCACTAAGAAATTCACAGACTCACGCAGGCACTCACACTTTTTCCGCAAGCGTTCTAGTTCTTTCACCACTATGACAAAATCCGGCCCGTACCGGTTCGCGATATAACTTTTGAAACTATCATGGTTATGTACATAAATTTCACTAGAAACGGGATATTTACCATGATTTTTGAGTTTTATATGTTCCCGATATTTCGGCACAGTTGCATGCGCCATGATCACGGGAGAACTGACTAAAGTCTTTGCGAGTAGATGTTATTGGCAGATATATCGATCTACCCTCTTTCTCACTCTTTTATTACGAACGATACCACTACCATCGGTTTCATTGTCACAATTCACACCAACTCGACACACAACACTAACGGTGTCCGGACGCGTAGTAGGTACCACACTTTTTTGATTCTTACACATTCTTACCACAGGCTTCCATACTCCAGATAATTGAAAACCATCTTCTCTATTGAAGTTTCTGTACTTAGTAATCTCAATTGCCTCTTGTACCATTCTCGGTATGTAATGTCGCTCTGTCGAGATTACCTGCGGACTGTGTAGCTCGATCCAATGATTTGAGCCAAATTCCAAAAGGTGTTCTGCTATGGCTGACTTATGTATGTCCCTGTTCTTGACCGCTCGTATGTGCTCCTTAACCCGACACGCTATCGTACGTTTCGTTTGGCCAATGTACGAACTCCCACAGCTACAATCAATTTTATACACCCCTGGCTTTTCAAGTGGAAAACTGTCTTTTGGTGAACGCAAGTAGTGCGATATCTTCTTTAAGGGAGTGAAGATGGTCTTTACGGAAAACTTTTGCAGGACTTTCGCAATTTTGTCCGTCACCCCCTTAACATATGGCAGAAACGCTGGCCTACGTTCTACTCTGCAACTGTGGGGTCTTGGCCTAGGTCGGGATGGTAATGACCGAAGCTTATATCCATTCTTACGCAACACATGCTGGACATGAGCTAGCTCACTTTCAATGTGATTCTCATCACACAGGTCAACTGCTCGGTTGGTGAGAGATGTTACCACTGAATTGAGCTGCCGAGGGTGGTGGTGCGAATCAGCATGAAGATATCGGTCCGTGTGTGTAGGTTTTCTGTAAACAGAGTGGCCTAACCCACCATCTTCTCGGACCTGTACCAATACGTCTAGGAAAGCCAAACGTCGATCACATTCCATCTCATACGTAAACCTCATCTTCGTATGTACTCCATTAAGATGTGCCAAAAGTAGTTCTATTTCTTCATTCCTTCCTTCCAAAATACAGAAAATGTCATCAACATACCTCTTCCACAATTTAATCGGTGAGGGGGCAGTCGAGATAGCCATATTCTCGAAATACTCCATCCAAATATTTGCCACTACGGGAGCAACTGGACTTCCCATAGCTACCCCATCTATTTGGAGATAGTAATTTCCCTTGTATACAAAATAATTTGTGGAGAGTATATGATGCACAAGCTTGGCGTACTCTGCAGGGATGTCATTTTCCTGTATGCTCTTCTCAATCACCTTCATACAGTCAGCTAAGGGGACGTTTGTGAAGAGGGATTCCACATCGAAACTCACCATCTTCTCGCTGTCATCCACCTTTGTCTGCTTCAGAATATCTATGAAGTGACGCGAATCCTTCACGAAAGAAGAAGTGTTTCCCACCGTTTGTTGCAGTACTCCTGCTACATGCTTAGCTAACTCATAAGTCGGTGAGTCAATTTGACTCACGATGGGTCTCACCGGAGCATGCTGCTTATGCACTTTTGGTAGACCATATAGTTTAGGTGGCTGGATGTTTCTAGGACGCAACAGGTATTTCGTTACTTCCTCTCCGATAGCATGTAGGCTCTCCTTTATAATTTTCTGGGTACTACGATGTGTTCGGGCTGTCGGGTTGTAGTTCACCGGTTTGTATATACTGCCATCTTCCAATAAACTAAGGATTTTCTCCTCGTATTGTGTGACGTCCATAACCACTGTCGCATTCCCTTTATCCGCCTTCAGGATCATCAAGTCTGTATCCTGGCGCAAATCCCTTAACGCGACTAGTTCTTCGTCTGTGATGTTCGGTTCAGGTGGTTTAGCATGACGTAGAATGAAAGCAATGTCTTGTCTTAGACACTCCGAGTCACCTGAAGGTATCATATTATAACGAATAACTTCTTCTACGTTACCGATCACTTTTTCATACGGGATGCGTTTCGTGGTAGGGGCAAAATTCAAACCCTTTTCCAACACTTTAAGAGCAGAGTCATTCAAAACCTTCTGGGACAAGTTAATTACTGTTCGAGTTATCAATGAGTTATCACCCTGGTAGGGGACAACTCGCTTTTGTTTACTCAGTAAGGATTCGAACTTATGATACCTTCAGGTGACTCGGAGTGTCTAAGACAAGACATTGCTTTCATTCTACGTCATGCTAAACCACCTGAACCGAACATCACAGACGAAGAACTAGTCGCGTTAAGGGATTTGCGCCAGGATACAGACTTGATGATCCTGAAGGCGGATAAAGGGAATGCGACAGTGGTTATGGACGTCACACAATACGAGGAGAAAATCCTTAGTTTGTTGGAAGATGGCAGTATATACAAACCGGTGAACTACAACCCGACAGCCCGAACACATCGTAGTACCCAGAAAATTATAAAGGAGAGCCTACATGCTATCGGAGAGGAAGTAACGAAATACCTGTTGCGTCCTAGAAACATCCAGCCACCTAAACTATATGGTCTACCAAAAGTGCATAAGCAGCATGCTCCGGTGAGACCCATCGTGAGTCAAATTGACTCACCGACTTATGAGTTAGCTAAGCATGTAGCAGGAGTACTGCAACAAACGGTGGGAAACACTTCTTCTTTCGTGAAGGATTCGCGTCACTTCATAGATATTCTGAAGCAGACAAAGGTGGATGACAGCGAGAAGATGGTGAGTTTCGATGTGGAATCCCTCTTCACAAACGTCCCCTTAGCTGACTGTATGAAGGTGATTGAGAAGAGCATACAGGAAAATGACATCCCTGCAGAGTACGCCAAGCTTGTGCATCATATACTCTCCACAAATTATTTTGTATACAAGGGAAATTACTATCTCCAAATAGATGGGGTAGCTATGGGAAGTCCAGTTGCTCCCGTAGTGGCAAATATTTGGATGGAGTATTTCGAGAATATGGCTATCTCGACTGCCCCCTCACCGATTAAATTGTGGAAGAGGTATGTTGATGACATTTTCTGTATTTTGGAAGGAAGGAATGAAGAAATAGAACTACTTTTGGCACATCTTAATGGAGTACATACGAAGATGAGGTTTACGTATGAGATGGAATGTGATCGACGTTTGGCTTTCCTAGACGTATTGGTACAGGTCCGAGAAGATGGTGGGTTAGGCCACTCTGTTTACAGAAAACCTACACACACGGACCGATATCTTCATGCTGATTCGCACCACCACCCTCGGCAGCTCAATTCAGTGGTAACATCTCTCACCAACCGAGCAGTTGACCTGTGTGATGAGAATCACATTGAAAGTGAGCTAGCTCATGTCCAGCATGTGTTGCGTAAGAATGGATATAAGCTTCGGTCATTACCATCCCGACCTAGGCCAAGACCCCACAGTTGCAGAGTAGAACGTAGGCCAGCGTTTCTGCCATATGTTAAGGGGGTGACGGACAAAATTGCGAAAGTCCTGCAAAAGTTTTCCGTAAAGACCATCTTCACTCCCTTAAAGAAGATATCGCACTACTTGCGTTCACCAAAAGACAGTTTTCCACTTGAAAAGCCAGGGGTGTATAAAATTGATTGTAGCTGTGGGAGTTCGTACATTGGCCAAACGAAACGTACGATAGCGTGTCGGGTTAAGGAGCACATACGAGCGGTCAAGAACAGGGACATACATAAGTCAGCCATAGCAGAACACCTTTTGGAATTTGGCTCAAATCATTGGATCGAGCTACACAGTCCGCAGGTAATCTCGACAGAGCGACATTACATACCGAGAATGGTACAAGAGGCAATTGAGATTACTAAGTACAGAAACTTCAATAGAGAAGATGGTTTTCAATTATCTGGAGTATGGAAGCCTGTGGTAAGAATGTGTAAGAATCAAAAAAGTGTGGTACCTACTACGCGTCCGGACACCGTTAGTGTTGTGTGTCGAGTTGGTGTGAATTGTGACAATGAAACCGATGGTAGTGGTATCGTTCGTAATAAAAGAGTGAGAAAGAGGGTAGATCGATATATCTGCCAATAACATCTACTCGCAAAGACTTTAGTCAGTTCTCCCGTGATCATGGCGCATGCAACTGTGCCGAAATATCGGGAACATATAAAACTCAAAAATCATGGTAAATATCCCGTTTCTAGTGAAATTTAAGGAAGCATGTATTTGGAAGATAAAAAAAGCAATTATAAAATGAAACACAATTAATTTATTGTATATTAAATAAATAAATAAATAATGCTGGACAGTTCACAGAACATTATCTAGCCCCAGGCTAAGCAGAGCTTGTGTTATGGGTACTAGATAACTGATATACCTACTTAATACAATACATTACATAGATACATATTTTTTATTATAATAGAAAAAACCCAGAACACCCTGAACAAATATCTGCAGATCGTACAAATATTTGTTCCGAGGCGGGAATCGAACCCGCAACCTCCTGTGTCGCAGGCAAACGTTCGCACGCAGCGCCACAGAGGTCGTCCGATATTGCCTGGCTATGCAAGCTTTCTCGCGTTTTGGAGTTTGAACTTGAATTTTGGTTTAGTTAGAATCACGGGCAGATTAACCTCCGTTATAAGACGCTTGCACCCTGTATACTGATCGTCAAAACGGAGCCCAGGACTTCTTGGAGGATCAAATGAAATGGCTGCATAACTCATACACCTTTAATAGTTGATTACCTGATACGAAAAACCAGTTTGAATTGAAAAACCCAGACACAAATACGCAGGACAATGACTTCCTATCAATGTGATCTACCAAATGAATCATGCTTTGTTCAAAAGCAGGCCTCCACATGTGCATCGACTTGATTCCAATCAATAAAATAATAAAATTACTTTGCCTCATCAAAGTCATCATCATCAGCCTATAGAAGTCCACTACTGGACTTTCAATTCAATTTTAAAAGTTCATTTATTTCCAAATAAGACTTAACCTGGTACAGTGGTGGAATTAAAATGTTCGTCACCTTAGGGCCTATTTTTGGTTGTTCAATGCAAAAAACATAGGTACTGCTTTACCGACATAGTATTGCATTGGTTCTGTTTTACCGACATAGTATTGTCAATATTACGAAAATAACCTTTAGTTGCCATGACAACGGATAGTAGCAGCGATTGAATGACAGATAGTCTACGAATAAAATGACAAAACTTCTGGCTAACTCAATAAAAAACTGGCCAAGTGCGCATCGGACCTCGCGCATTCAGGTTTCCGTCGTATAAACTATTATATAATTTGTGGATCCGTAACAAATGTAAAAGTTATAAATTGCCTAAGTTTAGTTAATCCACACGCAAAATTAAATCTGTTTGTAATAGAAATATGAGAAAATTCTCAAAATGTTTCAATTTTCTAAATTATTATATTTTTTTGGTAAAATATTCATAATAAGTAAGTAGAATATTTAAAAGAAAACTAGTTCCTGTGTTAAATGGAGATAAAATTGAACTTAGTAACAAAAATACAGTCTTATTCTACTTAATAAGCTCTAAAATTATACTCCACATACTAGGGTACGACAAATTTATTTTTCCCTCCCCACTTTAACTTGTACGGGAACCATACTTCAAAATAAATATTGGTTATTATTTTTGGATTTGGGTCAGTAAGATACATAAATAGTACAAATATGAATACTTCAATGGTTTAGCCGCTATAGACCCGTGTGATAGAGAGACGGGCAGACGGATGAGCGAAGGCAATAGGGCTTCGTTTGGCCCCTTTGGGTACGGGACCCTAAAAAAGTCGTTCCAAAGTTAAACAAGCAACTGATCAAAGGTGTGCGATTTTGATCTTTATAATAAACATTTAAATTATGGTTTTCTATACAGCAGTCTGCTACGTAGAATAGTTGGAAAAGGTAATATGTGCTGGCGACAAGCTAAGGGGATTACTTTGAAAACTGACGAACGTTTTCATTCCGCCACTGTACATTCCCAGTGTAAATTTAATCCTTCGGTGTAACGAACATAAATATACATACATACACACACACACACACATAACATACATAAGACACACGCCTTTATCCGCGAAGTGGTAGGCAGAGCCTGAATGGGCCTCTTTTCACAATGGGTTGTACCATCGTGGAATATAGACGTCACAAGTGCCCAAGTGGTGAGCTCATCGCCGCCATTGCTTCCCACGACTGACTCGTCTAACTTTTTCTTCCAGTAATAACACATTCCATAATAAGCTAGCAGCCAGGACAAATCTTATTCCTACCAACGAATCTTATCAACAAGTCCGGGTAATCCCTTAGTCGGCTTTTACGACATCCACGGGAGGAGACGGAGTATATATTAAAGAAGTAAATTAAGCTAAAGCGCTTATCAAAACCTGTAAAGTAAAATATAACTACTATCATATTAAGAAACTTAGATTAATTGTAAATATTTTACCAATAAGATATGAGCAGTATAAACATGCAAGCTTTTATAGAATTGAAACTATAGTGGTTGGGAATAATTTTAAATAAATAAAGCAAAAAAAAAACAATCTTTTGTTTGACCATTACATTTAGCAGCTGCAAACTACTGGACATTAGCCTCCCCCATATAATGCTACGACGACTGGTCTTCAGAGAACCAAAGTTCTTGTCATAGCCCAGAGGATTAGCAAGCTGAAGTGGCAGTGGGCCGGTCATGTCTGCAGAAGAACCAACCGGTGGAGTAAACGAGTTCTTGAGTGGAGACTGCGTCTTGGCAAACGTAGTGTAGGGCACCCTCTGACTAGGTGGAGCGACGAATTGCGCGGGGCTGGCAGGAACTGGATGAGGAGAGACGAACACCGGGCTCAGTGGCGCGTTTTGGGAGAGACCTATGCCCAGCAGTGGACTGCAGTGTGTTGATGATGATGATAATAAATAAATAAATAAATAAATATGCTGGACTGTTCACACAACATTATCTAGCCCCAAGCTAAGCAGAGCTTGTGTTATGGGTACTAGATAACTGATATACTGAATATAATACATTAAATAGATAGATATTTTTATGATACATAGAAAATACCCAGAACACCCTGAACAAATATCTGCGATCGCACAAATATTTGTTCCGAGGCGGGAATCGAACCCGCAACCTCCTGCGTCGCAGGCGAACCTTCGCCCGCCGCGCCACAGAGGTCGTCAAATGACGTGTTGATTATGGCGTGTTGATAATGATGATGGTCTTGACTTCCCGCGTCCTCTAAAATGTGTTTGGTCCATCGAGAGAGCCTTCCTACTCTGCGTCGTGTTCGTGGTCGCCACTCGAGAACTATTAGTCCCCAACGGTTGTCGATTCTGCGGGCTATATAGCCTGCCCATTGCAATTTCAACTTGCTTATTCTCGAGACTTCTCTTATTCTCTAAAGTAGTCGTAAATAAAAGTGCGTGCTAAATGTAAATTTGTAAAACATTGCTCGGTTCTACGCCTCTTGACGTTCTAGTCTCACCTTTTAGGAGCATTGTACGAATGCCTTCAAAACAGCAACAAAACAAAATATCTATTGACGACCTCTGACCACCTCTGTGGCGCGGCGGGTGAGTAGCCGCTTGAGATGCGACAAGTTCAGAGGGCCTAAGCCTAGTACAGGTTTAGCTAAGTTTTGCAATAGGTATCCCGACTATCGTATTGCGAGTCGATATTTGTTTTAATGTATGGGTTTAATGAGTTTCTCAACAAGTCCGCTAGGGGCGCTTATCATTTTCTGCATACAAAAACGACATTACATACATTTTGACTTGCAATTCGGGGATTCCAGGGGATGGGCAGCAGCATCCACCTGAGTAATCAATGCCAATACTGCGATCACCAATCCTCCTGCCAAGCGTGTTGATTATGGCGTTATCCTCCAATTGCATGCTATGAGTAGGCCTCGTCCAGCAGTAGACGTCTCAGAGCTAATGATGTCGATGATGATAGTACTGACATTCATAAAACTTTGCTCAATAATATGGTGTTGTTTACCTTCAGAACGGCGGCGCCGTACTTCAGTAATCTGGTCTGGTTCATCGGGAAACACATACTGGAGTTAGACGCATGTGTCAGAAACGATGCTGAGTAAGTTTCATGCTTTTATACATAACTTTTAAATACAAAACATTTTGATCAGTACCATACCTTTTTAACAGACCGAATTAGAAACTCAATTCTGCGCTCGCAAACAAAGGTTCACGATGTCAGCAAAAAATCAGCCCAGCTCTAGTGGGATTGGGCCGTCCATGTCTGCCGCATGTTGGAAGATCTATCGGCAAAATCCACTACTGATTGGGTTCCTAACGCAAAGCGCCCGCGCGGCAGACCACCACGTAGACGGCGTGTCGAGTTTGATGTGCACCAGACTGGCCCGCTGCAACAAGGGACATAGAACTGGAGAAAAGGGAGGGAGGCCTTTGCCCTGCAGTGGGACAATATGGGCTGAAAATAAAATCAAATAAACCTTTTTATACAAGCCGTTTTAAACGAAACCTTTTTAACCCCCCTTTTTAACGTAAAAACGAAGGGGTGTTATTAGTTTGACGAACAGTTTTTTTTTAAATGTGAGTTTGTCGGGATTGTTCTTAGCTATGTTTGATCAAAATCGGTTCAGCCGTTTCATTGCGTTGAAGGTTTTTTAATTTTTACAAAATTACTTACTTGTTATACTGAATCTTTTTATATGTCAAGGAAATGTTGTATTCCATTTTCTAAATCTTTATTGAAATGGAATACCGAATTTCCTTTGAGTGAGGTTGAGTGGAGTGGAAGATGGTTTGTGGAATGACTAAGAATATGGGTGTCCAATTGGAGTTTCAAGTGATTGGGACTGAGAGCTGATTCAAATCCCTCCGGGTCAGAATAAGCCCAAACACCGCCAGGCTACTATTAACCGTCGAGTTCCATTGTCCACCTCCTGTATCCATCAGATCAGCTCGTTGTCACCATAATATTGTATTGCCATCGGAACTTGACAGTTATGCAAAATTTCGGCTCAATCGGTTGGTGAAAGATTTTCCTCCACATACACACACACAGACAGACAGGAAAGCAAGTTAAATTAATGCTTGTAAAAAGCTTTTTATGAAATTAATTTAATTGTGATTTTTCTCCCAATCAGCTAAGTACAATACTGCTAATCGTATAAAGTAAGGCTGCCTTGTTCCAGCCACCAATCGCAGCAGAAGCTCGATGACCTGGTCGCTGAACACTTGGACCATCTGCACTATATCAACGACATTCTGTGTCTGAACATTCCTGACCTGAACGACGTGCTGACGGAGCATCTACTGCACAAACTATTCATACCTCTATACATATACTCCCTGACGCCAGGGTCGGTCAGGCGAATAGCGACCTCGTCGCCTTACAACATAGATCATAATCAAAGAGACATAGAGACGATAACCAGGAATCTAGAAGCGATACTTTCAGGGAAAAACTCCGAAATGTCGCCCACCAGGATGAAATTTCCGAGGCAGATGGAATCGGAAGATGAGATGAAACCTTCCGTTTCTTGTGTTGTTTCTCTATTTCTCCTGTCGCAAGTGTTTCTGATAATAACTCACGGGCCTATAGTCCATGCCTTGGCTTGGGTTATACTGCAGTCGGATTCGGCCGTTTTCGAAGACGGCGCGACGAAAATACTAGAAATGTATATTAGCAATGCGAAATCTAGCGTCAAATTAGAGTTCTCCAAGCCTCAATTAAGTCTCGAAAAGGCGTTGGAGAACACGTCTCAAGAGCGAGATTATACGACACCGGAATACGCTGGTGCCAAGTCGTTTGGATACGATACTGATCAGTCGAGTTGTGATTTAGACCCTGAGTTGGTATCGACTTCGTTTCCGTCCACGTCCCATATAAGCGAGACGTCAAGTATTGCACACGACTCGACCGAAGATTTAGTTACTCAAATACAGTCAGCTAGAAGCGTATCTCTGAAAAACGTCCCCGACTCGCCCCTGCCCGATTCGGGCTTAGAATCAAGCATGTCTAAAACTGAATTCAATAATATAACTGATGAGGAAAAGCAGAAATTACTGAGTGGTGCTGTAAGTGTGAGCGAGAGAGTCACACCTGTGGAGAATACGATAGAAAGAGAGAACAGAGAGGTGGAGAAACGACCGTTTTTGAAAACAATACTGGACTCTCTAGATTGTATTGAGAATGACTACAAGACGTTGTTCGCGCTGTGTTTGTTGTTTGCACTGATTAATAATAAAGGTTAGTAGACTGATTTCTGTGTAACCAAATTAATTAGTTATTTACAATTTGTAATGCTCTAGAGTAGAAACTATGTCTAATTAGATAACTAATTCGATTCTGATTACTTTGCACCTTGTAATCTAAAATGTATTCATCTGACCTAAATTCATTTTGATTGGCTAGTTTTTTGAAATAGACTTTGTACTGTTTTGTATGATGAGAACTTAGAAGACCTTCTAGAACTATGCTCGAGCATGAATTGAGACTCAACAATAGTTTTTTTTTTACAGTATTTTATGAAGTAACGTCAAAAAATCTATTCTTGAGGCGCGTTTAAATTTAGATCTGGTATGCTGGACCTTTGTTCAACAGTGGACTGTCTACATAGGAGAGACGATAATATGAAAAAGCTCATCTTTCTTTCGTCATGTCACAAACTTATTTTTAAAAAAGAAGTAGCGAAACTGATGTTACTTATGAGATCTATCTAGAGAGAATCCACCTTAACTAATAAATAGACTACCGCCATATCGGCATTTGATAAGACGTACCCAACATTAATTATTCATTACTCTTATTACGGTTTTACCCAAAATATAAGTCGCCCGATGTACCTGCGCCGTAGACCGATTTCTATAGCGCGGGAACCTTCATTGTACCAATAGCAATCGCGCGCTAAAATCTTGCGCTGTTATAGGTTAATCGATGTCGCGGCAAAATCGCGTCATCTTGTTCATCCAGTCGACCCTTAGAAGTGAGCGGGACAGAGCTATAGTATATGTTCCTACGTTCGGCTACTTTCGGATATCGGTCTACGCTTTTCTGCGCAAACGAAAACAGTCAATCGGACTTATATTTTGGGTAAGCTGTAAAAAGCTCGAAAGCAAGTACTAATTGTGTTGTTGTTATCACTAATACGCTATCCGTCTCTCTTTTGCTTGCTCTGGATGTTAGTGGGTAAGGAATGCTGCTATAATTCATCACAATATATCAAAAAACCATTGCCCAAAAAATTCTTAAATTGGAGGCACATCAACTTCTATCTTATTTAAGGAATGTGTTATTACTGAAAGAACGGTTAGCAGAGTCAGTCGTGGGAAGCAATGGTGGCGATGAGGTCACCACTCGTCACGTCTATTTCTCACGATGGTGCAACCCACGTGAAAAGAGGCCCATCTGAGACTCTGCCTACCCTTTTTTTTCATTTATTAAGTACTACAAACAATCAAACTTATGTAGTACTAAAAATAGGACTTAACATAACAAGTCCTATAAGAGTAACCAGCCCCGTTGTCCACGAACTAGGTATATGTTTTCATTATAGGGCAAATAGAAAGAATAACTTGTCTTATTACAATAACTTAGTTTAGTGTGAGTTTAGTTTTTTTTCGCCTTTCGGGTAAAAAGGCGTGTGTCTACGTGTATGAATGTATGTATGTTATTAAAACGGCATTTCATACGTTTTCAGGTGTTAACACAGAGTTACTGGACACTCTTCTGTGTCCGGAATCGGAAATGGCATCAAGCTCCGCAAACGAGGGTAGTTGTGAATCTCAAGCCGCGCCGTCGACGCCGAGCAAGCATCCCATGCAGAGCTTCAATGCGCTGCTCGTATCGAAGCTAATGGCGATTGCTAATTCTAGTTGTAAACCAAGTAAGTGTTTTTATGTGTCATGATCCGTTAAACAGTGGATGTACACTGTTGGACGAGACCTCTAAACGCAATGCACTTGTCAGGCTGATAGGTTTTCGCCTGCGATGAAGAAGGTTGCGGGTTCGATTCCCACCTCGGAACAAACATATGTACGATCTGCAGATATTTGTTCAGGGTGTTCTGGGTATTTTCTATGTATAATAAAAATATATATCTAAGTAATGTATTGTATTAAGTATATCAGTTATCTGGTACCCATAACAGAAGCTCTGCTTAGCTTGGGGCTAGATAATATTGTGTAAACTGTCCAGCATTATTTATTTATTTATTTTATTTTATTTATTTGTTCAGGGTGTTCTGGGTATTTTCTATGTATAATAAAAAATATCTTCTATTTAATGAGGTTCAACGAACATTTTTGTATGAGGCGAAGAAGGCGAGCGCACGCTCTGATACCGTGTTTTTATGTATAAAAAAGTTATATAAAAATGTCGTCCAAAGTTTTGTTTAATTTTGTTGATGAATTCACTAGCTCAAATAATAACTAACATGTAGCCAAATGTTTCAAAAATTAAAACGTGAGAGAAGTGAGTGAAAAATAGCATTTAAATTTTAAAAAGGAGGTATTTTTGTTATTTTTTTTTATCGAGTGAAGTAATTCAAATATTGTATTGAATTATTGATTTCACTAGATAAAAAGCTCAAGAATATCATATATTTTTTTCTTCATAGAAAACTATGAAAATTCTTATCAAAAACTTTAAAATTCTAGAGACATTTGAGAACCTATCGCGCCTTAAGTATATCAGTTATCTAGTACCCATAACACAAGCTCTGCTTATCTTGGGGCTAGATAATGTTGTGTGAACTGTCCAGCATTATTTATTTATTATTTATTTATTATTTATTTATTGGTTATCGCAGTATTGCTGTTGAGTGATGATGCTGTTGCCCATCTCCTCGTGTAATCCCTTAGTTTACTTCCACGACCACAAAAGCTATGATTCTAAGTAACAGTTTATGTTTTTGTCAATGGACGGAAATTGTTTAAACTGTCAATTATAGACTAAACTGCTATTGATATTACGGGCGTAAGTCACTTCCGATAATGTGTTCAAAATGATTCTCATTGCCTTCGATCAAGAATACAACTAGATTTCGGGTCAAGTACAAAAACAAAGCTAAATACTGTCCGCGTGGGTATATATACTTTTACAGCTATATTTGTTTACTAACGAACTTAAACAACAGTACAACCTAATTACAACCATGACACCTAGCAATAAAGTAGCAAATCTTCATAATATTATCTTATACTTACGATCATTCGTCACGAAAAACGAGAAAAGCAATAAATTACACCTTTCACTTAGAAATGAAAAAGACATAGGGCCATACATTTAAATATGGGTACACCCCAACCAATCTTCCATATAAGTTTAGCTTCTCTCCATCCAAAGGTTGTTTGGAAGAGATCGCTTTTTAGCGATAAGACCGCCCATTGTACATTTAGTTTTTTGTTTAATTGATATGTGTTTTTTTTAACTAGTTTGTAATGTAAGGTGTGCAATAAAGTATTTTCATTCATTCATTAATTCATAGGTTAAACAAACATTTCGTGTGAAATCAACCTTAAAGAGCAAATAAAATTCTCACAAATACAAATGACAAATAACAGCCCACTTGAAAAGTGAGCTGTTATGCACCGAGACGTATTTTTTGCGCCAACCTGTCATCTAGTTGTATTCTTGATCGAAGGCTGCCGCTATTGTGGGTCTGGCCCGTGCAGAGTCTAGCAGTGGTATGTTGTGTTGCAGCGTCCAAGGTCCGGCTGGTGACGCTGGAGCTGAGCGTGACGCTGGCGCTGGTGGCGATGCGCGGCGCGCGCGGCGCCAGCGCGCGGCACGCGGCCGCCACGGAGGCGCTGCGCGCGCGCGCCGCCGCACTCGCGCGCAACTTCTACAAGTGCGACGACATCTTCCTGGACATGTTCGAGGACGAGTGAGTTACAATACAATACAAGAAAACAAAATAACTTATTCAAAACCACCTCCTCTAAAATATTTGGCGACCTCTATAGCGCAGCGGGCGTAGGTTCGCCTGTGACGCAGGAGGTTGCGGGTTCGATTTTCGCATCGGAACAAATATTTGTGCGATCTGCAAATATTGGTTCAGGGTTTTCTGGGTATTATTATGTATAATAAAAAATATCTGACTATGTAATGTATTGTATTAAGTATATCAGTTACCCATAACACAAGCTCTGCTTAGCTTGGGGCTAGATAATGTTGTTTGAACTGTCCAGCATTATTTATTTATTTATTACATAGTTACGAGTTTTTTTCCATACAAACTTCAACACCCCGCTTCTTCCCCTTAGGGGGTGAATTTTGGAAATTCCTTTTTAAGGGCGCGTCTAAATCACAAAAGGGATGTACCCTCCGAATTTCAGTTCTCTAGGACTTGATAGTTATTTAGTGAGTGAGTCAGTCAGTCACGCAACGATATTATATATATATATATATATATATATATATATTAATGATTGTACACCTTACAAACTAGTTCAAAATTACACATATGAATGAAATAAAACTAAATGTACAATGGACGGTCATATGTGTTAGTAGTAGAGCTTTTTTGTGAAAGACTTCGTATGAGGAAGTACTACCACCATACCTTTTTCTGCCGCAAAGCAGTAGTGCTCGTATTGCTGTGTTCCGCTTTGAAGGGTATGTGCCGGTGAAATAACAGGCACATGAGACTTTTCATCTTTATGTCTCAGAATGGTGGTCGCAGTGCAATGCCACGTAGGGTTCGTCCTAGGTGGACGTAACCTATGTGATAATGCACTGATCATAGGCAAAGGGTATGTTAAGAGGTACCGTTTAACATCAGGTGGGCCATCTGTTTGATACGTCAAATAAAGTTGCATAAATATAAAAAAAACTCTAAAAAGAGACCTTTGTTTTTGTTCTTTTCGCCCTTTGACATTAAGGTGGTCGCTTTTCCATACAAACGTATTAGCACAAATATGGGCGAACAGGGTATAATTTTATACTGAAATGACTCTTGTTGGCTTTTATATTGGTCCTTATTTGCGTCAACACATATTTGGTTGAAGAAAACACTGGATTAATAGCGAAAATAACATCGAAATTTTAGTTAATTTATGTCAGTGTGTGAGTGTACACTGACAGTGTGACACACATAGCCGCAGATTAGATAACAGTTACATGTCACTTACACGCGACGTTGTCAGCTCGTGACTTACGCCGGCTAAGCGCTGTTGCCGCTTTGATCTGTCATCTCATAATTAGCTCGAATATAAATTTTTAGAAAACCAAACATTTAGGATTGGTCATGTGTATGCGAATCAGCCAGACAGCCGGAGGCCGCAATGCATTGCAAGGTCTCTACATATGAACTTTGTATAAATAATGGGAGAAAATTAAATTACAAACAACTAGACAGAAATTACAGACAAATATAATATTATCTTAATTACGTAAAAATTAAATTAAATACTACTAGCTGATCATAATTACCTATATATCACGGGGTCTCATCCCAAAGAAAATATATATTGTTCTATTTAAATTCAATAGATGGCGTAACAGGTATAGATTTGTTATTGAAGTATGTGAAAAATGAACATTGGGCCCTGAAAAAAATATTTTGTAATATCAAAAAATACCCATAACACGGGAAAATTAAATAAATGCCTCATCAATCAAGTTTAATTATTTTTAGAAAAATATAATGATGTCGTTTTCTTAGTGGTAATCATTTGAACTAGGTTGAGGTTTGACACAGTTTGTTTGTAGTACCACATGTAGTACAACTTGATAGATGGCGTTATTTTAAAAAAAAAACAGATGACCCGCCAATGACGTCATGCCCAAAATGAAAGAGAAAACTATATAGTATTTACGTTCTATTCTAAAATTTTCTAATAAAATATCAGACCTGTTTAGATATCATTGTAACCAAAGACGAACTAGTTATACATAAAAGGCAATGTCCTGACTGACTGACTGACCGAGTGACAACGCACAGCCTAAACCGCTGGTCGTTGAGACTTGGAATTTAGAGGGTGTAGGTACCTACTATTCCTTTTAGGGTTTAAAGGTCTACTTAGAAATGAAAATGAAAAATTCGTATGCTAAGGGTTTCAAAATAGGGTTCACACGTAAAAAAAAAAATGCTGTGTATTGCGGAAAGCGTCGGCAGTAGATTACCTACCTACTTGAAATTTTCGCTTCGGCCGTCAAGGAAACAAGGAAACCGGGGTTTCGTAACTTGTTCATAGGTAGTTTCCTCAAATAAAATTAACAAACATATGTTTCAGCAATATATGAAAATAGGCACGGGAACGTTGTGTTTGTAAAAAAAAACACTTTACGATTTAGCCATATTTCAGCGTAAATTCGACGTTGTAGAATATAGTTTCACGATATAGGTAGTTGTTGGGATTCAAATATTTTCAGGAATGGACTCCTAAATTGGAAAACTTGAGTGTTCGTTCGTTTCAATGGTTGTGTCACGGCGTGGTTAGTTGTTTTCTGCACGCCGCCGGGAATGTTTTCTGACTAGGCGCGGACAAAGTCGCGAGCGGGTCATCTAGGTGGTTAATGTGGGGTACCGCGAAATTCCTAATCTTAGATTTGATTTTTAACAGGCATGAAGTACAGTATTTAAATTAAAAATATGCATGGATACTACATTATAATTCCGAGGGGTCGCTGTAGGTACCAGAAACACGATAGGACAATATTTTCTCGATATAAAAAAATCCAAATTTACATCTATTTTTTGCCTAGATTCGATTGTTTACATATTATTGGGTAAAAAATTAGATAGGTAGATAAAATCAATTCAACAACGCCGAGGGTTCACTGAAGGAGTTTTGTAAAATTATTTACGAGATATTCAATAAAAACCGCTTTTTCGAGCGGCGGGCGAGAGGCGTTTTATTGTGTATGAAGATTTGTGCCTAGGGTTGACGCAGTCTTAGTAAAGATGTTGAGTTAAAAAAAAAAATCGTCATAAAGGGCCGTCGCACATGGAGCTACTAAAAAATGACGGAACTAATCAGTAGGTAATTACAATTACAAACCACTTAGAAACTGTACCTCGCACACGATGACACGACACTATATAGATGCTCATGTTGTAAAGTTTCAATCACTTCTTTACTATCGTCAGCTTCAGCTTATAATCTCAGTGATTATTAGGCAAACTATTTTATTACACCACATGCAGCATTACTGTGGCAATGGAATCATAATGAGGTAAATCATTGTTAAAGGCAGAGGTTACCGCTTGTCATCAGGTGGGCCACTTGATCTTTTTTTTTTTTTTTTTTTACTTCTTGGATGACGGAACAAGCAATAGGCCCACGTGATGTTAAGCGGTAACCTCTGCCTATGAACAGTGCATTACCTCATAGGTCACATCCACCTAGGACGTGCCCTATGTGGCATTGCACTGCGCCCGCCACCCTGAGACATAGATGAAAAGTCTCATGTGCCTGTAAGATCTCGTTAGTATTTGAGTTTGTAACTAGTTCTTTTTGAGTAGCTCTATGTACGACGGGCCTAAGTTTTTTAACAAACGCCATCTGTTGAGTGTATGCGCGTTTTACGCGGTAATTACAGTTGCAGGTGCTAGGTGGCTCTAGCTATCAATTACGCTGCTAGCGGCATCTAGCGTCCAGGTAAGGCAACCAATTTAGCCCGCACAATAGCCCGAGTTATGGCGGTCACGTTTCGTTGTATGGCATGAGGTATCTGTACTAGTATAGTATTATTTTATCTGTGCTATATATTTACCCACAAGGTTTTTTGAACTGAGACCTCACGAATACACACGGTTTAGGTAGGTTACCTTATTTATTTCGAAAAAATATCTATGTACATCCACATGTGGTTCGAAAAGTTAGACCTTCAACGTCGTTAAAATTCCTAGAAACGGGAGGTCAACAAAGAATGTTATACACTGGTTGTTATTTTATAGAGTAGGTACCTACAAGTTTCAAGATTCATAAATTTTAGACTTTTCCCAGTATTTGTATCATAAAAGCTACAAACGTAAAAAAAACAGCGTTGTAGGATTAGTGGAAGTACCCTAGAGGTTTTGTTTTTTTACATTTTTGATTTACCCTAACATCTCAGAAACTAAAATAGTTTTGAAATGTCGAAGCGAGGAACTTTCATATGACACCACATTTGATCTGATATTCTCACTTTTTTTTACCTCCTCTTGGACCCCAATATCTCAACAACCCCCCGACCGATATAGCTCATAACCTTACCAACAAATTGTACCAATACTATCACCTCCCAATCAAATTTCATGAAGATCGGATTAACGGTTCGGAAGTTATGCTCGGACAAACATACATACATACATACAAATGCCAATTCTTCCAAGTTGAATCAGAGAACTCGCTTCGCTCATTCAATATTTAAAAAAAAAAACATAGTATTGCCTTGTTTCAGTCGAAGTCAGTTCTGTGTAGGTAGGTGAAACTACAATCTTCAAACAAATTCGTTGAAATGATTCCTAGGGGTCTTATTCATTATAATTGCGAGTTAGGGTCTTCGGAAGGTTCAGATATGCAGGCCCAGGGTGGGTATTGAACATTTTGCCTCCTGCTTAGAAGACAAGAGTTCATCTTACTATGACATGTTATGTCTGTTCGTGTATGTCACAGCCACTTTTTTCCGAAACTATAGGATCTATGCTGTTGAAACTTGGTAAGTAGGTGTATTCTGTGAACCGCATTCAGATTTTCACAAAAAAATAGAAAAAAACAAAAAAAAAATGGGGGTTCAGTTCTAAGTATTAGTACTTAGAACTGAAACTCAATTTTTTTTTTCATCAAACCCGTTGGTGTGGGGTATCTATGTATAGGTCTTCAAAAATGATATTGAGGTTTATAATATAACTTTTTTCTAAACTGAATAGTTTGCACGACAGACACTTCCAAAGTGGTAAAAAGTCCCCCCCCCCCCCAACCCCGTAACTTCTAAAATAAGAGAATGATAAAACTAAAAAAAAAATGTACATTACCATGTAAACTTCCAACGAAAATTGGTTTGAACGAGATCTAGTTAGTAGTTTTTTTTTAATACGTCATAAATCGTAAACCATCCAAGAACTTTGATATTATGTTACTTGCTGCTACGGAACCCTTCATGGGCGACTCCGACTCGCACTTGGCCACTTTTTTTTTTAATTTCCATAATATTATTTGCATGCAATGCATATCAGCCGGCCTAGCCAAAAGACATTCGCTTCGAAGCGATTCCATTCCTTTCTAGGCGCTAGTCCAGATGGTACGTTCCTAAGCACTAATTTATTACTAGTAGGTAATTGTGTTTATACTGTACTAGCCATTTCACCGCAGCTTGGCAAACAAACAAACAAACAAAACAACAAAGTTTACATATTTACAGGGAATTAATTTTGTAAAACTTAAAAAAAAACCGAACGAAATAAAACGGCTGAACCGATTTTGATCCAACAAAGCTAAGAACACTCCCGACAAATACACCTATCAAACAAAAACAAAAAACGATTTCGGTTCATCCGTTCGGGAGCCACGTTGGGACATACAGACACACACACACACACACAGACACGTCAAACTTATAACACCCCTTCGTTTTTCGTCGGGGGTTAAAAAATACAAAATAATAGTGAAGATAAATAAAAAAGCATAAAAAAGATAAATATTTTATACATAGTGTAATACAAATTAACAATCTTTTTTTTTAAGGAGAATTAGCCTTTTTGAAATGCAATCCTTTCCCTCATTGTCTCGCAAGTCGCAAAGGCCTCGAAATTAAAAATAATATAATTAATTTTTATTGAATGGGTTATCCTCTCTTTTAACCCCCGACGAAAAACGAAGGGGTATTATAAGTTTGACGTGTCTGTGTGTGTGTGTGTCTGTCTGTCCCATCGTAGCTCCCAAACGGATGAACCGAAATCGTTTTTTTTTTGTTTGAAAGGTTTATTTTTCGGGAGTGTTCTTAGCTTTGTTTGATCAAAATCGGTTCAGCCGTTCAGCGTTGGGGTTTTTTTTTTAATTTTTACAAAATTAATTACTAACTCAACTATAATCTGGACCTCTTCAAGGCTAGAGTGAATAGGTGCCTTCTAGACCTTTGTGCTCCATCTTCGGCCGCATCGTCACTTACCAACAGGTGAGATCGTGCACAAACAAAGGTCTATCAATGTTAAAAAAAAAAAAAAAAAAAACTTGTTGAAAATAGGGTCAACTGCGGATTTCCTCAATGAAGAATTGTTACTTCGTCGGCTTTATTTCTCAAACTCAAGACATCACAATAATGGAAATGGAGCGCGACGAATTATTCCCATTTGTCACACTGATCTGTCCCCCCTAAGGTGACAGTTAGAACAAAAAAGTTGGATCTGTCCCCCTGTTGCGTGATTGGGTGATGGCTGGTACATTTGCGTGTAATTTTAATTTTAATTTTAGATTATTGTATGGAACCCTTCGTGCTAGAGTCCGACTAGCACTTGGCAGTTTATTTTTTATTTTTTATGATACAAATTGGCAAACTAGCATACGGCCTGATGTGAAGTGGTCACCGTCGCTTATAGACACCGGCAACACCGGGGGTAATTGTCGATGCGCTGCCTACCCTGAAGGAATTTATGACCATTTTTCATGAAATAAAACATGGTTACGTACGACATGTACGACACGGGAAAACCTCAGATGGAAGCTCATTCCATAGTTTATAGGCACAGAATAAATAATAGTACTTTATGGGGAAGAAATGATCTCGAGAAACGAGTCGTTCGAGAAACCCAGGGTTCTATGATGTGCGGATGAGCTTTGTCACGGTGCCGGGAAGAGCGATGGTAAAATCTCGATGCGAGGATGAGATCGGAAAGCTCGTCAGAACATTCCCCGTTGTAGAGGCGGTAGATCACGCAAAGAGATCCGATAGCTCTGCGTTGGCTAAGCGGTTCTAGAGTATCGGAGAGCTTGGGGTCACCGATGATGCTAATGGCTCTTCTCTGTAAGGAGTCAAAACGAAGCAGCTGGTACTTGGGTGCCCCGTGCCATAGATGGGAACAGTTTCTACGTGCGGCCTTACTTGTGCTTTGTAAAGCAATAGCCATTTATGCGGCGTAAAATAAAGTTTCTATGTGCATTATATTATGGGGGAGGCCTATGCCCAGCCGTGGACTTCAGTTGATCTAAACTGAATGATCTATCAATAAAAGCTGAAAGTAAATAAATCTTTAGAAAAAAAAGCGGCCAAGTGCGAGTCGGACTCGCCCATGAAGAGTTCCGTAGCAGCAAGTAACATAACATAAAAGTTCTTGGATGGTTTACAACTTATGATATATTAAAAAAAACTACGTACTAGATCTCTTTCAAAACAATTTTCGTTGGAAGTTTACATGGTAATGTTCACCATTTTTTTTTGTTTAGTTTTATCATTCTCTCTCTCGCAAACTATTCAGTTTAGAAAAAAATGATATTAGAAACCTCAATATCATTTTCGAAGACCTATCCATTGATACCCCACACAGGTTTGATGAAAAAAAAATGTGTTTCAGTTTTAAGTATGGGGAACCCCAAAAACTTATTGTTTTTTTCTATTTTTGTGTGAAAATTAGTTTCGGAAAAAAGTGGCTGTGACATACACGGACAGACAGACATACATGACGAATCCATAAGGGTTCCGTATTTTTTTTTTTCGGAACCCTGAAAAACTACTTCATAGCTAGGAATTTATACCCAATACAACATAAATACATACATAGACACACGCCTTTTTCCCCGAAAGAGTAAGCAGAGCCTCTCATGTGCCTCTTTTCACTGTGGGTTGCACCATCGTGGGAAATACACGTGACAAGTGGTGAGCTCATCGCCGCCATTGCTTCCCACGACTGACTCTGCTAATGCTTTCTTCCAGTATAATACATTCCTGAAATAAGCTAGCAGTCAGGAACTACAAGCTAACTACAAGTCCAGGTATAAGACTTAATAAAATTAGTGTGCTGATGAAAATGAGCCTAAGCACGGCCAGTTTACTATTATCCATCGAGGAGTTCCGCTGTCCACGTTCCGTCTCCATCATCAGATCAGCTCGCTTTCACCATAGTATTGTACTGTCATCGGAACTAGATAGGTACGAGTATGCCAAATTTCAGCTCAATCGGATATCGCAGGAGACACCATTGTTGCCACCCGTGAAATATAGTAGTAGTAGAGCTTTTTTGTGTAAGAGTTCGTCCGGGGAAGTACTACCACCATACCTATTTCTGCCGCAAAGCAGTAGTCCTCGCATTGCTGTGTTCCGGTTTGAAGGGTAAGGGTGCCGGTGAAATTACAGGCACATGAGACGTTTCACCTTTATGTCTCAGGGTGGCGGGCGCAGTGCAATGCCACATAGGGCGCGTCCTAGGTGGACGTGACCTATGAGGTAATGCACTGTTCATAGGCAGAGGTTACCGCTTAACATCAGGTGGGCCATCAGCATGTTCCGTCATTCTAGTAGTATAAAAAACAAAAAACATTCTGAATGCAATGCTTGACTTGTTGCTGAAAATACCGAAATTGATATATGTGTGCCTATAATATTTGAGGAGTTCCCTCAATCTTCATGGATTCCATCATCAGAAAAACATTTTAATGAAAATGGCACCAATCTGGAAGTATATCATGTAATTTTTTTTCCTAATCGTTACGTAAATGGTATGAGGTAACAAACATAATAAAAAACTCTGGAATTGATAACCTCCTCCATTTTTTGAGGTCGGTTAAGAATCGAGTACCTACTTTTTGATTTGAAATAAGGACACACCACAACACTCACTTCACAAACATAATATTGGCTGAAGCAGAATCAGTGTATTTTGTAGATCATTACAAAAACATTTATAAAAAAAAAATAGTCTGGTATCGAACCCAGTACTGTGGGTTTAGTGTCGAGAGATCTAGTCACTGGTTCACAAAAAAAAAGTAAAAAAAAAATACAAAAAATATAGGCAGTATAGAATCGAACGCAGTAACGTGGGTTCAGAAGTTCTGAGTCGACAGTCCAAGCCGCTAGTCCAACTATTTTGAAATTCGCGCGCCGAAATTAGCTTATAGTTCTAATACAATAATATCCTTGACTGTGTGCGTGAGTAGGCTTTCATATTGCTCGGAATTTGCTCGGCACAAGTATGTTAAAACTAGAGACTAAAATAACCTGAAATATAGCTAGGTACATAGCAAATAAACCACCATTTGCGTGAACGTTAGTGTTATGACATAATATGCACATTTTAATTCATAAATACATAAAATACTTCAAAATTTGGCAACAGCGCCATCTATTGACGCTGTCGTGCCTAGCTGACCACGAGGAACAACCTTAAGATGGTTGCTTACGCTCCTGGCGCGAAATTATATTTTTTCCGTGTTTTTTCGCTCATCACAGCTCATCAACACTTCTTCAGATAGCGAAAACTAATTTGCCGGTAATTATATATATGAAATTATATAGTTTTAATTTATAGTATCACATAAATAACATTAGTTTGGCTAGGAATATGCCTGAAACAAAAAAACACTGTAAAAACCAATGAAGCACAATCGTAGCTAAACGAATGATATTTATCTGATACTATAAATTAAAACTTGTGTGTTAGGTCATATAATTACCGGTAAATTGGTTTTCGTTATCTAAAGAAGTGTTGATGAGCTGTGATGAGCAAAAAACACCAACAAGTTTGAATTTCGCGCCACAAGCGAAAGCAACCACTTTAAGAATATTTTCCTCTAACAGATACTGTGAGATGAGCAAGCGTCCGCTGAACGTGGAGTGGCTCTGTATGGACGCGGCGATCCTACTGCCACCCACCAGGACGCCCATGTCAGGCATCGCCTTCGCGAAGAGACTGCCCGGAGGAGAGGTAAGCAACATTTAAACAGCATACAGCTGAACGTGGAGTGGCTCTGTATGGACTCGGCGATCCTACTGCCGCCCAACAGGACGCCCATGTCGGGCATCGCCTTCGCGAATAGACTGCCCGGAGGAGAGGTAAGCAACATTTAAACAGCATACAGCTGAACGTGGAGTGGCTCTGTATGGACTCGGCGATCCTACTGCCGCCCAACAGGACGCCCATGTCGGGCATCGCCTTCGCGAATAGACTGCCCAGAGGAGAGGTAAAGCAACATTACAGCGGAACGTGGAGTGGCTCTGTATGGACGCGGCGATCCTGCTGCCGCCCAACAGGACGCCCATGTCGGGCATCGCCTTCGCGAAGAGACTGCCCGGAGGAGAGGTAAGCAACATTTAAACAGCATACAGCTGAACGTGGAGTGGCTCTGTATGGACTCGGCGATCCTACTGCCGCCCAACAGGACGCCCATGTCGGGCATCGCCTTCGCGAAGAGACTGCCCGGAGGAGAGGTAAGCAACATTTAAACAGCATACAGCTGAACGTGGAGTGACTCTGTATGGACTCGGCGATCCTACTGCCGCCCAACAGGACGCCCATGTCGGGCATCGCCTTCGCGAAGAGACTGCCCGGAGGAGAGGTAAGCAACATTTAAACAGCATACAGCTGAACGTGGAGTGGCTCTGTATGGACTCGGCGATCCTACTGCCGCCCAACAGGACGCCCATGTCGGGCATCGCCTTCGCGAATAGACTGCCCGGAGGAGAGGTAAGCAACATTACAGCGGAACGTGGAGTGGCTCTGTATGGACGCGGCGATCCTGCTGCCGCCCACCAGGACGCCCATGTCGGGCATCGCCTTCGCGAAGAGACTGCCCGGAGCAGAGGTAAGCAATATTTAAACAACGTACAGCTGAACGTGGAGTGGCTCTGTATGTACGCGGCGATCCTGCTGCCGCCCACCAGGACGCCCATGTCGGGCATCGCCTTCGCGAAGAGACTGCCCGGAGCAGAGGTAAGCAATATTTAAACAACGTGCAGCTGAACGTGGAGTGGCTCTGTATGGACGCGGCGATCCTGCTGCCGCCCACCAGGACGCCCATGTCGGGCATCGCCTTCGCGAAGAGACTGCCCGGAGCAGAGGTAAGCAGCATTTAAACAACGTACAGCTGAACGTGGAGTGGCTCTGTATGGACGCGGCGATCCTGCTGCCGCCCACCAGGACGCCCATGTCGGGCATCGCCTTCGCGAACAGACTGCCCGGAGCAGAGGTAAGCAACATTTAAACAACGTACAGCTGAACGTGGAGTGGCTCTGTATGGACGCGGCGATCCTGTTGCCGCCCACCAGGACGCCCATGTCGGGCATCGCCTTCGCGAAGAGACTGCCCGGAGCAGAGGTAAGCAACATTTAAACAACGTACAGCTGAACGTGGAGTGGCTCTGTATGGACGCGGCGATCCTGCTGCCGCCCACCAGGACGCCCATGTCGGGCATCGCCTTCGCGAAGAGACTGCCCGGAGCAGAGGTAAGCAACATTTAAACAACGTACAGCTGAACGTGGAGTGGCTCTGTATGGACGCGGCGATCCTGCTGCCGCCCACCAGGACGCCCATGTCGGGCATCGCCTTCGCGAAGAGACTGCCCGGAGCAGAGGTAAGCAACATTTAAACAACGTACAGCTGAACGTGGAGTGGCTCTGTATGGACACGGCGATCCTGCTGCCGCCCACCAGGACGCCCATGTCGGGCATCGCCTTCGCGAAGAGACTGCCCGGAGCAGAGGTAAGCAACATTTAAACAACGTACAGCTGAACGTGGAGTGGCTCTGTATGGACGCGGCGATCCTGCTGCCGCCCACCAGGACGCCCATGTCGGGCATTGCCTTCGCGAAGAGACTGCCCGGAGCAGAGGTAAGCAACATTTAAACAACGTACAGCTGAACGTGGAGTGGCTCTGTATGGACATGTCGGGCATCGCCTTCGCGAAGAGACTGCCCGGAGGAGAGGTAAGCAACATTTAAACATCGTACAGCTGGGTTACCATGAGCTCTTATAGCCATTCAGTTCAAAAACTATTCAGTACAAAATATTGGTTCCGTGATGTCTGCAACTTATATAAAGGCTTATAAGGTCTATAGACTTCTGCGATTAAGGTGGCGCTACGTGACGCACCGAAGTACATCGCAGGCGTGGTCTTAAAGCTTGTTGTTTCATCAAACTCAATGTTTGAAAGACAGGCACTGTGAAAAATGAGAGTCAGTGCCAGATACCTTGGTTGGAATTCGGAAAATTCCGCTACTTACTTGCGAAACGGCAATAAATGGCAAAATATTCATTAAGTTCCAGGACGTACGTGTTTTTGGGAAAACCTTACTAGTTTGTGACAAAAATGTATGTCAATTAGAATCTAAATAATATGGGCGAGGTCCCCCGGAAGCTTTTTTTTTTTACTTTTACAGTACATTATATACATCCAAAGTTATTACACGATGAGGAATATGTAAACGACAGACCGATATTTTGTACTGTTTTTTTTTTGGAATGAATATGTAAATAAATAATGTTGGACAGTTCACACAACATTATCTAGCCCCAAGCTAAGCAGAGCTTGTGTTATGGGTACAAGGTAACTGATATACTTAATACAATACATTACACATAGATAGATATTTTTTGTTATACATAGAAAATACCCAAAACACCCTGAACAAATATCTGCAGACCGTCCAAATATTTGTTCCGAGGCGGGAACCGAACCCGCAACCTCCTGCGTCGCCGGCGAACCTTCGCCCGTCGCGCCACAGAGGCCGTGTACGTGAGGCGTTTTCCTGACTGCTGGTTTATTTAGGAACGTGTTACTACTGGTAGAAAGCGTTAGCCGAGTTGGAAAGCAATGGCAGCGATGATCTCACCACTGGTCACGTCTATATTCTTGGGATTGTGTGACCCACAGTGAAAAGTGGCGCATTGAGGCACTACCTTTGGGGAAAATGGCGTGTCTATCTAAGTATTGCCATCATCTTAAAACTTGATAACGAAAAAATAGTGACAGGGCCAATTTTAAGTACAATTCACACAACACACAGACTCTGTCAAATATGTGCATATCTTGCAAAAGGTTCGTAACAATCAAACCCAGTCTCGCGTTTTAATTGGCTATTGGTCTGCCGCGCCATAGAGGACATCTGTCCTACGTATAAAATAGCTTACTATAAGTTTTTTCTGACTTGTTGGTTACTTAGTTTACTGTACTACTGGTTTAGTAGTAGTAGAGCTTTTTTGTGAAAGAGTTCGTCCGGGGAAGTACTTCCACCATACCTATTTCTGCCGCAAAGCAGTAGTGCTCGCATTGCTGTGTTCCGGTTTGAAGGGTATAAGGGTGCCGGTGAAATTACAGGCACATGAGATTTTTCATCTTTATGTCTCAGGGTGGCGGGCGCAGTGCAATGCCACATAGGGCGCGTCCTAGGTGGACTTGACCTATGTGAGAATGCACTGTTCATAGGCAGAGGTTACTGCTTAACATCAGGTGGGCCATCTGCTTGCCCGTCATCCAAGTAGTATAAAAAACAAAACTTGTTTGACGACCTCTGTGGCGCGGCGGGCGAAGGTTGGCCTGCGACGCAAGAGGTTGCGGGTTCGATGCCCGCCTCGGAACAAATATTTGCACAGCAGATATTTGTTCAGGGTGTACTGGGTATTTTCTATGTATAATAAAAAAATATCTATCTATGTATTGTATTGTATTAAGTATATCAGTTATCTAGTACCCATAATACAAGCTCTGCTTAACTGTGTAACTTCCCCCCCCCTCATACACACTACCCCACTTACTACTTTCTTAACCTCTCGACCCTCGCAACCCTAAACCCCAACAAACACTAGAAACTACTGAACTGCTCTTAACTTTACTCCCGTTTTCCAACTTTCTTAGTTACTTACATGAACGTATCTTTGATATGCTCATCATACTAGATATGGGTTAACTTGATTCATTATTTAATTATTTTGGCCATGGTGATCGTCTAGTTTTTAGTGGTAGGACCGTACGTTGTGTAATTGTAGTAATTCAGGTAATTTTAAGTTATTTATGTCAAGACCTAATAATACCTAATGGAAACCTAACTAAACTTATCTATCGCATAATGAATAATATTTAAACTACTAAAATATAAATTCTATATTGATTAGTTTTAAAATATACTTTGATTAACCTAGTTTACCCCGACATTATTAGATTTAGATTTTATCCTAATCTATAACTACAGTTCAAAGACTTCCTCTCTATACCATTCTTATAAAATTTCCTAACTTGCCTAATATAATACCTATAAACAAATCTATTTGATGACTTTATCCTAAAATTCAATCCAACATAATTTGATTAGTATGAACGCATCACTGAGTCAAAAGAGATGTGTTATCCTCATAACAACAGTAGGTATGAATTCTTCATAAATTATCAAGATTAAAAGCTATGGATTTAGCTAAGGTTTGTTAGTCAGTCTGTATAGTCTTGTACTGGGACACTTTAAGGGCCGCACAATAAAATTGTGCGGGACAGTTCATCCGACCTCCCCTCAACTGTCTTTCCGAACCTCGCCATATATAAATATTATAAAATATAATGACGTTAAGGGACAAATAAACATTCATACAGGAAAGTTATTATTCCAGAATGTTTGTATAAAAATGTATTTCAGAATTTAAAATTATATTTAATATAAAAGTCTTAATTTTGAGACTCATATTAAAATCAAGAACTTTATTGACCTTTATAGACTCATTTATGCTTTAAAAGAGGATCCACAAACTCCAATGGTCCATGACACGTTCAAACTTATAAATTCTTAGAGGCTAAAACCTCAGATAATGAATGATTAGGTATATTTATAAATACCACTTAGTCAAGTGTCTAAGATTCAAACTTGACTTAAGACTCATTTGGTCATCAACCATTTTAGCCTAAATATTTATTTATTAGATGGAAATAACGGTTATAACGGTATTCATAAAATTTCTCGAATTAACCTAAACGAAAGTCTTACCTTAATACCTACAACATCTACGAATTCTCTTACTCGAACTACCTAAAGGTTTTATTGTTAATCTATTTTTATTCGAACTAGCAGTGAGGAGGGTAGCTCGCGATCTTCCATCAACTCTTCTAACCCCGGACTTGCCTTTACGGAAAGGCCCCTAAGTTCTAACAGTAACCTAACATTCTACGGAATAAGAACTAGAACTACCTTGAAGTTAAATATTTTATTTTATTTTTAAACGAACTAACAGTGAGGTGGGTTAACTCGCGATCATCCAACACTCTTCTAACACGGACTTGCCTTCACGGAAAGGCCCCTAAGTTCTAATAGTAACCTAACATTCTACGGAATAAGAACAAGAACTACCTTGAAGTTAAATATTTTATTTTATTTTTAATCGAACTAACAGTGAGGTGGGTTAACTCGCGATCATCCAACACTCTTCTAACACGGACTTGCCTTCACGGAAAGGCCCCTAAGTTCTAATAGTAACCTAACATTCTACGGAATAAGAACAAGAACTACCTTGAAGTTAAATATTTTATTTTATATTTAAACGAACTAACAGTGAGGTGGGTTAACTCGCGATCATCCAACACTCTTCTAACACGGACTTGCCTTCACGGAAAGGCCCCTAAGTTCTAATAATAACCCTAACATTCTACGGAATAAGAACAAGAACTACCTTGAAGTTAAATATTTTATTTTATATTTTAACGAACTAGCAGTGAGGTGGGTTAACTCGCGATCATCCAACACTCTTCTAACCCGGACTTGCCTTCTCGGAAAGGCCCCTAAGTTCTAATAATGACCTACATTCTACAAAGCCTGGTAGAAAATAAACTAAACTTCAAATAAAGCTCGGTATAATAAAACTCTTCCGAATAATTTAAATAAATAAAATACAGTCAAAGTCTGTCTTTACCTTTACAAGAAACTAATTTCTGTTTTAAAGAATTCCCCAAATAAAACCTTGGAACATAATAAAATAGCATAAGAAAGAATTATTAATATTTGATATTGCAGATTAGGGACTTCAAGTTCCTCCTTCTATTCTAGTCAGGATTCACTTAGCACGGCTCTTGCTAGGCTGAGTATAATCATGAACATCAAACACGATTTCTTTATAGCTTTTGGTAAAACCCCAGTTACTTATTTGTTTCAAACTTTATAATTTTGTCACAACAAAATAATCCAAAATCACAACTTTTACTTTTTAACAAGTTTAGATTTACTAGCTTATTATTTCAAACAAGATAGTTTAAAAATGGAACTTCTGAATCCAATTCAAAATTCAAAACTATTCTTTGAATATAAATTATGATAGTAGATATCCTGGTTTGTTACATCAGGTCAGTGTCTCAAGATTCACTCCCTTCTCTAGTAGAGATCATCTTCAGTACGGCTTTGCTTGACTGGAGTATAACCGTTAATAACAAAATTGAGTTCTCTTTCATCTCAATAGATATCACTATGTAAAATACATGAATTATTTCTCTCCAATTAAACACAGAAGTTCACTATTTCAAAATAAGTTGGATTTTAGATTTAATCGATAAGTAAGATTCACATCAAGTAATAGACTGTAAATATGAAAAGGAATTTCTATCAAGATATAAACCCTAACTAAAAGGTTACGTGAAAACCAAGAACAAGTTTTTAGATTCAATTTATCAAAGAAAAGGGTAAAAAACTATTAAGTAAAATCATTAAAGCAATTATACTGCTTTGAAAGACTTCTTTATTAATTCAAACGAAAACGTAAACGCAAACGTAAATGCAAACACAACACAAACGCAACATAGACGTCAACGCAATCAAGCGTAACGTAAACGCAAACGTAAGCGTCAATGCAAACATAAACGCAACATAAACGTAGACGAAACAATAAACGTAAACGCAAACGTAAATGTAAACATAACACAAACGCAACATAAACGTAAACGCAATCAAGCGTAACGTAAACGCAAACGTAAGCGTCAATGCAAACATAAACGCAACATAAACGCAACGTAAACGCAAACGTGAATGTAAACACAACACAAACGCAACATAGACGTCAACGCAATTCAGCGTAACGTAAACGCAAACGTAAGCGTCAATGCAAACATAAACGCAACATAAACGCATAGTATTTGAATTACTTTAATTACTTTACTTTAATTTATTTGTAAAGTACACACAAGCCATCAATTTATGCAATAAGACACAACATTACAAAAGTTATAAAAACAATTGACTTACCAATGATTCTCCAAGCTCCGACCTCTCTGGCTTCTCCAATCCAACTGTCCTCCCATCCGCTCGTCACCAGCTTTATACCCGCAACCTCCTTCGGGGGTCACGATCTTCATACGGGGGTCACAATCCTTCTCTGGGCGTCATGACCCCTGAACCGATCGCCATGACGCCTCAACTTCATACGGGGGTCACGATCCTCATACGGGGGTCACAATCCTTCTCTGGGCGTCATGACCCCTGAACCGATCGCCATGACGCCTCAACTTCATACGGGGGTCACGATCCTCATACGGGGGTCACAATCGGCATAGCTATTGCGTTGCTATTGGCCGGCATCGCTATCAGCGTAACCAAGAGCGCTGCTATTGGCCGGCATTGCTATCGGGGTCACTATCGGCGTAATATGATTCCAACAGCAAAGGTCATTCACTCCACTCAATTTCTATTGTTTTATTTGTTTCTTACAGACATTTCAAATTCTCCTAACTTCAAGCTCTTTAAATTGATTAAAATATTATGTGTTTCCGCGAAACGGAACGATGTGGGTAGACCTCAGCAACAGAGCGATACTCAGTAGAAACATTAAGTATATAATTTGTATATATTGAATAATTTCATGTTGTTTATTTATTTTGTTATTCCTAGCATGTTTTACTTGCTAGATTTCTTGTATTGTGCAACATTTTTAACCTTAAATATGTTTGTGAAGTAAACGAATCATCAGTCAGCACGTATGATTAGTTACAACTGGGGCTAGATAATGTTGTGTGAACTGTCCAGCATATGTATGTATGTATCTTACTGCATATAAAAAAGCTTATTATAAGGTTTTTGATTTATTGGTTACTTGTTGGCATTCAACCATATCTTGTCTTATATCAGTAGTTCAAAAACTTACAGATGGAACGAGCGCGCCGGGCGATACGATCATTCTTCCTCATCCGGGATTTGTACCTCAAACTAACGGGAAAAGCTGAGACGCAATTGCCACTGACCAATGCAGTGCCTTTCGTGCAAGACGGAAACGTTTTGGACCTTAGTGAGTTACAATAAGACTTATCTTAGCCTGTAGTAGACAGCAAGTCGGAGACGCAATTGCCACTGGCCAATCCAGCGCCTTTCGTGCAAGTCGGAGACGTTTTGGACCTTAGTGAGTTACAATAAGACTTATCTTAGCCTGTAGTAGACAGCAAGTCGGAGACGCAATTGCCACTGGCCAATCCAGCGCCTTTCGTACAAGTCGTAGACGTTTTGGACCTAAGTAAGTTGGAATAAGACTTATTTTAGCATTTAAGTAAATATCAAGTCTGGGACACAATTGCTACTGACCAATCCAATTCCTTTCGATAAAGTCAGAGACGTTTTGGACCTTAGTAAGTTATAATAAGGGTTATTTTATACTTAGATAGACAGCAAGTCTATCCCGACAAATTTTTATAGGTCGTAGGAAGTCGGTGGACGGAAGTGGCTCCAAGAGCCTTCGTCGTGGCATTGTGTGGCCTAAATATTTAAACGTTTACAAGCTCGTAAACCCTGAGTTTTCATTTTGCAATTTCTTCTTTATTAGGCCCATGATTGTGACAGCATCGTGCCAATATTCAGAATCAAAATCACAGAATCAGTCGTTTACTAACACCCAATAGTCACATACATAGTCCTGATCCCCACTGATCTGTCGTAGGTATCAGGAACTTAAGCCCTTCTCCCATTACGATACGCACAGGTGATTCAAGTATCCTGAAGGTATCCTGCAAGTCTCGGAGACTAGTCGCCGCCAAGTATCTCACAGTGTATGTATGTGAGATACTTGGCGGCAAATAGTCTCCGAGACTTGCAGGGTACTTGAATGGCCTGTGCGTTTCGTAAAGGGAGAAGGGCTTAAGAGTACCGTGGTACCGCAACACCTAATAACAACGTGTAACCGGAACAAATATTTGCAGATCATACAAACATTTGCCCGCAGCGGGATTCGAACCCACAACCTCTCGCATCTCAGCCGGCTACTCGCCCGCGCCACAGAGGTCGTCAACATAAATCATCATCATCATCAACAGCAACCTTTAGTCGTCCCTTGCTGGACGAGACTTCCCATATAATAAATTGGGTGGATTTGCCATAATCACCACGCTCGGCAGGCGGATTGATGATCGCAGTATTGGTGTTGAGTACTCAGGTGGAGGCTGCCCATCGCCTGGTGTAATTCCTTAGTCTGCTTTAACGACATCCACGAGAGTAGGTGGAGGATTCTACTCGTATATAAACTTAGGCGTATCCAGCAGCTGATTGATCTTATTTGGAAGCTTACTCCTAATAGAGGAGTCAATGTTATGTGCTGAAAAAATATATGACATTGTAACGAACCACCCTTACTGGTTTCATTAATATCTCACAAATGCTCAAATAAAATTATTATATATTTTTATCAAATAAATCGAGCGATACTTGAATAATGAGGTCGAAAACAATAGAGGGTTTGTTCTGTCGTTTTTTTCAGAGAATTGGCCTGTGGGAATGTTTATTTACATAAAAAATAAACATTAGTTTTTCAGAATATTTTGAAGGAACACACCAATTCCTGTTTAGGAATCGTATGAATAAGATTCAAAATTAAATGGAATGTTTTATCTTGGATGGCGACTTTAAATAGAGAAGTAACGGCCAAAAACGAGGTCAGTACTGAGTGATTTTGAGAGTAATAACACGTTTGCGCGAGAGCGCTGGGGTAAAAATATGAAATTGTGTTAAATAAGTACGAAGTGATTTTAAAACTCGTTTAAAAGCTAGAAATTTATACTTTGGAATATTAGGATTGATTCTAGATAGTAGAATAGTCCATAATAAGTGAAATTGAATATAATTTAGTGAAAGTTTAAATTTTTGTGAAATATAAAATTAATTTGAAAAGCCGTCCAAAATAAAAGAAATTACCTAGTTTCTTTTTGGTGATGTTTTTCAAGTGTTCTTAAATATTCAAAGTCAATGGGAAAGAAATACTTAGTTTGTGAAAAAAAGTGAACGATCTTCGAAAGGAGATATTTGTCAGACTGTCGTAGTCTATAAAATATCTTCTATTTTAATGTTTCAGGACTCCATTCTTGCTAGACAGGAAACCCTTTATCTGCTCGAAAGAGTTATTCAGTGAGTCCGCTGGATAGGCAAGTCTCATCCCTCCTATAAACCTTATTCCTGACCTCTAGGCTCCGTCTGTCGCTTTAGGTTACATAGCGACAGATTTCCTATCCTTAATAGTTCAATCTAGGTATTCTGGCATTTGCACATCGTCAGAAGACACACACAATTAACTTGCACATTTAAAATAATATGAGATCGTATTCTCGAAGTTTTGAAACACACACACCCAATTTAGCCAGGTAATCAGGCACACTTATGTAGGCATTGTATTAGTGCGTATGTAGACCAATCTTACAAATTGGCATTTTCTAATATTTAACCGGTGATTTAATTTAGTTTACTATTATTCTTTCATAAAGGAACGGGCAAAATATTTATCAAACGTATTAAAATACTAGATAGAAAGGAGAATCTTGTAATTGAGAATTATCATTCGCGGAAGGAAAAATTCATTTAAATATAGTCAAGAGTTTTCACAATTGATTATTCCTACCTGGATAATCCAACTAGGAATTCTATTTATTCTACAGAGAATTTTTAGAATTATTTGTAAGTAGGAGTATGAATCAAGTAGGGATTTTTCTAGGCTTTAGGAAGCCTAGATAAATCCCAAAGTTAACCTAAGGCGAAGGATGAATATGGTTGATTTTGCATTATTGATTAAATGTAAATTCCCTGGAATGTTTGAAAATGACTAACAAACTTACTCCGACGGAAATAGGTTCGCGATCCTCTGAAATCCCTTGTATTAAAGTAAAAAAGAATTGATTTGAATTAGAATATCATTTGGATAAAATTCTCGGACAATATTAGGTAATCTACCTATGTCCAAGCGAGGGAGGTTTGACCAAAAGCAATGGAAGAAAACCACCGAGGGCAGCGCGGCCGGGGCTGTTCTCCAAAAAGTCGCTTATCTCTGGATGAGAACCTTATCAATTTTGGTTCATCCTTCCAAACAATTAAAGAAATAACTTAAAAATCCTATCTAAGAAGCAAATAATTTATACAAGTAATTTCTTATAATTTCCCTAATGGATCTATTACAAATGTCACGTAATAAGTATCTTGAATTAGCACAAGACAAACGTGTCTGTATTGAAGCCCTGGTGTCAAAATTAATAAACCTCAGATATTGTAAAATCAGAAAGTATGAAACATTACTAGGAACATTTGAAACTATCATGGTTATGTACATAATTTTCACTAGAAACGGGATATTTACCATGATTTTTGAGTTTTATATGTTCCCGATATTTCGGCACAGTTGCATGCGCCATGATCACGGGAGAACTGACTAAAGTATTTGCGAGTAGATGTTATTGGCAGATATATCGATCTACACCTCTTTCTCACTCTTTTATTACGAACGATACCACTACCATCGGTTTCATTGTCACAATTCACACCAACTCGACACACAACACTAACGGTGTCCGGACGCGTAGCAGGTACCACACTTTTTTGATTCTTACACATTCTTACCACAGGCTTCCATACTCCAGATAATTGAAAACCATCTTCTCTATTGAAATTTCTGTACTTAGTAATCTCAATTGCCTCTTGTACCATTCTCGGTATGTAATGTCGCTCTGTCGAGATTACCTGCGGACTGTGTAGCTCGATCCAATGATTTGAGCCAAATTCCAAAAGGTGTTCTGCTATGGCTGACTTATGTATGTCCCTGTTCTTGACCGCTCGTATGTGCTCCTTAACCCGACACGCTATCGTACGTTTCGTTTGGCCAATGTACGAACTCCCACAGCTACAATCAATTTTATACACCCCTGGCTTTTCAAGTGGAAAACTGTCTTTTGGTGAACGCAAGTAGTGCGATATCTTCTTTAAGGGAGTGAAGATGGTCTTTACGGAAAACTTTTGCAGGACTTTCGCAATTTTGTCCGTCACCCCCTTAACATATGGCAGAAACGCTGGCCTACGTTCTACTCTGCATCTGTGGGGTCTTGGCCTAGTTCGGGATGGTAATGACCGAAGCTTATATCCATTCTTACGCAACACATGCTGGACATGAGCTAGCTCACTTTCAATGTGATTCTCATCACACAGGTCAACTGCTCGGTTGGTGAGAGATGTTACCACTGAATTGAGCTGCCGAGGGTGGTGGTGCGAATCAGCATGAAGATATCGGTCCGTGTGTGTAGGTTTTCTGTAAACAGAGTGGCCTAACCCACCATCTTCTCGGACCTGTACCAATACGTCTAGGAAAGCCAAACGTCGATCACATTCCATCTCATACGTAAACCTCATCTTCGTATGTACTCCATTAAGATGTGCCAAAAGTAGTTCTATTTCTTCATTCCTTCCTTCCAAAATACAGAAAATGTCATCAACATACCTCTTCCACAATTTAATCGGTAAGGGGGCAGTCGAGATAGCCATATTCTCGAAATACTCCATCCAAATATTTGCCACTACGGGAGCAACTGGACTTCCCATAGCTACCCCATCTATTTGGAGATAGTAATTTCCCTTGTATACAAAATAATTTGTGGAGAGTATATGATGCACAAGCTTGGCGTACTCTGCAGGGATGTCATTTTCCTGTATGCTCTTCTCAATCACCTTCATACAGTCAGCTAAGGGGACGTTTGTGAAGAGGGATTCCACATCGAAACTCACCATCTTCTCGCTGTCATCCACCTTTGTCTGCTTCAGAATATCTACTCGCAAATACTTTAGTCAGTTCTCCCGTGATCATGGCGCATGCAACTGTGCCGAAATATCGGGAACATATAAAACTCAAAAATCATGGTAAATATCCCGTTTCTAGTGAAAATTATTACTAGGAACTTTAATTGCAGCTTATTCTCGTAACAAAGGAATAACAAACTATAGAGGAAATAAATCCCTGGAGTAATCTTTTAAAGAATTATTCCGAAGTGTACGGAAATAAAATAAAATTTAAGTAGGTATCTTTTCATTCAGAATTAGTAGCAACTAATGACGTGGATTAAGGAAAAAGGTAGGATATTTTATGTAGTTAGGATACGTTAAGACTCGACAATATTAACAAAAAAGGAATTTGAGTTATTACAATACACAACGTAGGGACATACCTAGACGATCACATGGCTAATTTATAGTGATTTAAAGAAGTAGGTAAGATTAAAGTCATCGTAAACTTCACTGAGTAAAGTAGGAAGTCGGTGAGTGCGCGCGGTATATTAGGTATATAGATTATTAGGTATTAGGTAAAGTAGTTAAAGTAGGGGGGGGCGTTACAACATTCATTGTCATTTTATCTGTAAAGTGAACGTACAAAAATGTTCTACCTGTTCATTAACCATGTGACAAAAATAACAGTGCAGCTGTTTTCGACTGAAAATTTGTTTCAACTTCTAAACGACTTAAAATTTTGTGCTTTTTCTTTCACCTAAATGACGGCAAAGACTTAAGTCTTGATCACACGTACCGAGTAAACGGGCGAAACAGTACTTTGCCTAGTAGGTAGAACAGGGCCCGAGCTACTGTCTCGCCCGCTTTCGTCGGCCGAGAGCGCTGTCTCGCCCGTTTACTCGGTACGTGTGCTCAAAGCTTTTATCTTCAAGTTGAACATATGATTATGTGATGCGACGGTTTTTCACGTGGCAAATAATTGTTTTTCATGATTTTCCGACACTTTCTAACTTTCCTGGTTTTTAATGAGTTAGAAAGTGACGAAATTTCCCCTTTGTATGCGCCTTAAGGTTGCCATTGACTCAGTAAACTCGACGATGTTCGAGCGCGGCGCGGCAAGTATTGTTTCTGTTTCACCTCGAGCAAGATGGGGTGCGTAAAGAGCGAGAGAGCGCATCTAGCTAGACAATATTATACAAGAATAAGCAAGACAACAAATCAGTCGCTAAAACTATTCAATATATCACCGTATTTTGATAGTTTCTCGTACTTTTTGATTTATTTCGAGTTTACGATAGTCCTTTAATTAGTTTTGAAGTTTACTATATAACAGAGGCTTGTCATGTGCCAGTTTTTTGATTAAAAATGTTTATCATATAATTTGGAAGCTAAAGCCACAGTAGCCACAAATAAAAGAAGAAGAAGAAGAGGTGAAATATACTTCGCTCTAATTTGATATTAATTCCGTTTTTCGAAAAAATGAAAAATTTCAAGCCTAGGTACTCGCTATCCGATTATAGTTACCAAGTTTTTTTTAGATCATACCTGTGGTTTCTAAAATAACCGGCAACTTCGTTTTGTATGGGAAAGTAACGTGTAATTCTACGTGCCCCTCTTAATATGCGCTCTTAAAACGCTTACAAATCAGTGTATACCTGATTTCCAGATGATTCTGATCTGATATCGTGCGACATCATACAAAAGGACGGCACGTGTCAGCACCGGTTCCTGGCCGTGGACAGCATCCAGATAATACTGGTGGAGCCCGACAAGCAGAGGCTCGGGTGGGGCGTCGCGAAGCTCGTCGGCAGCTTGCAGGACCTTGAGGTAAGTGATACGACCAGGCGACCGTCACTCGCTCAATGTTCAGATAACATATTTTTTTATACTACTTGGAGTGACGGACCAAACAGATAGCCCACCTGATGTTAAGTGGTACCCTCTGCCTATGAACAGTGCATTATCACATAGGTCACATCCACCTAGGACGCACCCTATGTAGCATTACACTGCGCCCTCCACTCTGGGACAAAGATGAAAAGTCTCATGTGCCTATAATTTCACCGGCACCCTTACCCTTCAAACCGGAACCCAGCAATGCGAGCACTACTGCTTTGCGGCAGAAATAGGTATGGTGGTAGTACTTCCCCGGACGAACTCTTTCACAAAGAAACTCTACTACTACTAAACTAGTACTACTCCGTTATCGTCCACAGATCCAGGGCGACAAGGAGGACCCGCGGTGCCTGCACCTCACGATCCACAAGCCGCGCGTGGGCGCGAGCGGCGTGCTGCCGCGGACCGTGCTGCTCAAAGCCAAGTTCAAGTTCGACGACCACATCAGAAGCATGGCTGCCAAACAACGACTCACTAAGGTATACAACAGAGTTTATTGTCTCAATGCCCAAAGAGAATTCAAAGGAACACCCGTTTGCACTAAACATAGGAATCGCCTTCTTGCACTAAACATAGGAAGTTCTTTCCTAACTTGTTTAGATTATCCTAACCATAAATTAGCTTTCACTAACCCTAAACCATTCCTTAGTCCACTTAGGCTAGGCTGTTCGTAGGTTTAGGCATAAATTAACTTCGGATCAGCAATCAAGAAGTGTCCGAACCAAAGGAGAAAACTCCTCCTCACGTCGTATTCCCCAATGCTGAGGGTCGTGACACCCTCCATGTATCACCTTCTGCCGGACAATGTTGCGCCAATGAGATCTGTTGCTAGCGAGCTGCACGGCTTCGTGGAGTATTGAATCGAGGGTGTTGCGGATCTGAGGGTATAGTCTGCAAATTTAACAAGCTACTTACACAGCCGTGTGGTGTACACTACACGGATTTTTGTGCTGGATTTGAGGGTCTCAAGGCGCTCTTTGATTTCTTCATACTAAAATCTGTGTAGTGTAACACCACACGGCCGTGTAAGTTGCGCCCCTCTGAGGGGCAAGTCCGAGTTTACACACATGATGCAACGACTATCGTACGTGTAATGCGTAGTAACTAGCCATTAATCTGAGACGTTTTTGGCACAGATGAATAGGTAGTTATTATGTTATACACGTACGATCGTCGTTACGTGCATCGTTACGATGGTGTTTGCAAAACTCCGACTAGGGCCTCAGGTCTGACCAACGTAACGGCCTCTTTCGCTCAGTTTTGCCGTGAATCATCTTCTCTAAGTTGTCACTGCCTTTCCGTGCTATATGACCAAAATACTGAACGACTCGCTGGAGGCAGATGGAGAAAAAGCCTAGTAGTTATCTTGAGTTCCTTGAGTATTGACAAGTTCGTCCTACGGGCTGTCCAGGGGATTTGCAGCATCCGTCTCCAACAGCACATCTCGAAAGCGTCTACGCGTCTGCGATCCTTCACTTTGAGAGTCCAGGTTTATAGGTTTCTGCACCGTACAGGAATATAGAAAAGACTAGGGTCCGGAAGAGAAAGAAAACGCATAAAAAGAACCAATTACAGAATTGATATTACAGTGAAATGAAATGGTGAAATTGCAGGCTCATGAGACTTTCATCTTTATGTCTCAGGGTGGCGGGCGCAGTGCAATGCCACGTAGGATGCGTCCTAGGTGGGCGTTACCTATGAGGTAATGCATTGTTAAAGGCAGAGGTTACCGCTCAACATCAGTTGGGCCACCAGCTTGTTCCGCCAGTAACGGTATTTATCGAGTATTAAAATACGCGCAAGAATAAATGGCCTTTTTTATATTTAATTTAATGCGCCTTATTATTTAGTTTCTCCCACGTTTTTTCCCCGTGATAATATCAATAAATATGTGTTTTGATCTAAAAGTTTAAAAAAAAGTGAAAGTTTAAATCTACTAGAAACAATTATGTCAAGTTTTATCCAAGTGATCGGATCAACCTCAATCGGATGTCGAGAAGTGGTTCTAATTCTGCTTGTAAGATTTTACCTAAACAAACATACATTTCCGTCTCCATCATCAGATCAGCTCGCTGTCACCATCATATTGTATTGTCATCGGAACTTGACAGGTATGACAAATTTCAGCCCAATCGGAAGTCGAGAAGTGGTTCTGCTTCAGCTGCAAGATTTGACCTAGACATACATATCCTTTTTTTCGTGCGGCCGTGTCACCGCGTTGTTCACTGCCGCGTTTCTCCGTGAAACAATCATAATGGCTATCAAACCAGTATACAGACCCACTATCGTCGAAAAGAGGACGAAATGATTCATCCGCCATCAATCGGATCGCTATGATAAAACCAAGAGGAACTGGCGTAAACCGCGAGGTATTGACAACAGAGTGCGCAGGCGTTTCAAAGGTCAGTTCTTGATGCCCAACATTGGTTATGGATCAAACAAGAAGACCCGTCACATGCTACCCAATGGCTTCCGCAAAGTCCTGGTCCACAACGTGAAGGAGCTGGAGATCCTGATGATGCAGAACAGGAAGTACTGCGCAGAGATCGCGCACGGAGTCTCCTCCAAGAAGCGCAAGGTCATCGTAAAGCGCGCGCAGCAGCTCAGCGTGAGGGTCACGAACGCAGCCGCGCGTCTGCGCAGCCAGGAGAACGAATGAACATACCTAATATATTGCAAATTAAATAATAACTTATTTGTAAGATTCGTTGGTATAAGATTTTTCCTGGCAGCTAGCTTATTATGGAATGTGTTATCACTGGAAGAAAGCGTTAGCAGAGTCAGTCCTGGGAAGCAACGGCGGCGATGAGCTCACCACTTGTCACGTCTATTACCCACGATGGTGCAACCTACAGTGAAAAGAGGCCCATTAGAGGCTCTGCCTATCCTTTCCGGGAAAAGGCGTGTGTGAAGAGTCCCGAAAGAGTCGGGTTTTTGTTTTTGTATTAATTACCTTGGCGGCTAACAGGGGGGAGAGTGGAAGAAAAAGACGTACTGCGCCATCCTCAATTAAATTGGGATATAGGTCGCGCAACGAGTTCTGAGCGCTCGGCGAAAATGGTGGGGTTGGGGTTAACATTCGCGCATTCGCTATACAGACCAAAAAAAAAACTAGGTACTGTGCATTGAAGGTCAGCGCTCATAACTCGTTGCGCGACCTGTAAGGGTACGACAATGATTAGGTAGGAAATAGGTATTACATGTCTCTATAAAAATATATGTTTTACTATGTTACAGGGTCGCACGAAATCTCGTCAGAAGAAGATGCAGCAAATAGGTAGACTATTGGAAGTGTCGGGTATGGCCGCGCCGGCGCCCGCGCCGCGCCACAGACCACTGTTCGCTCGACCCGGCTTGTCGTCTATTAGAAGAGCCTCTGGTAACCATTCACACTCCCTCGATATAAGATCGAAAGTTAAGTTTATGGCGGTGCTCGAGACTCTGGATCCTAGACTACGCCACATGTTGCCCTCATATAAGTTTGAAAGAGTTTTTGAAAGAGATGAACTAATGACGATATGTGATGTTTTGATTGGCGGAGAAAGAGTGGAACAAGTAGAAAAGTTTGTATATTTGGGAACTTTGTTTACAAGAGACGGCAAGCATGAAGATGATATTGAAAGGAGAATAAATGCTAAAAACCACGTGAATGGGGCACTTCACGCCTGACGCGTGACTCTGAGATATAGAATAAGGAATAATGTGATAAGAGAGCGTTGTGACATTAAAGAATACGTAGTGTATAGGATAGAGAAAGGTATGCTTAGATGGTTTGGGCATTTAGAAAGAATGGACAATAGTAGATTGACGAAACGGGTACATAAGACGAGCGTGAATGGGACAGTGGGAAGGGGAAGACCTCGGCGAACGTATTCAGACCAGATCGGAGACGTTCTGAAAAAAGGCTAGGTCAAGAGTACCCTTAACCGACGAGCATGTATGAAGAATGTGATGAGAGTGAATGAAGCAACAGAGGTGTGTCAGGATCGTAGCAAGTGGAAATCCGTGGTCTCTGCCTACCCCTCCGGGAAACAGGCGTGAGTTTATGTATGTATGTATATAAGTTTGAAAGCTCTGCGCTCGATCCTATTGTGGGATCAGTACTATGTATGTGACTGTTGGGTGTTATGTTATTATATCTATATTGTCAGGTGAATCAGACGAGACTGACCGGAGGCTGCGTAGACCGAGCAGTCACCTGCTGAAGGACGGCATAGTGGTGTACCGGGAGCGCACCGCCAGCCGGGAGAGGTTAGCATTCATCAATAGGTATTTGATGTAGAGTTGTATATACTGGTGGCGGCAACTTAACTATTTTATTCATAAGGTTTTTCAATAAGAATAATTACTTAAAAAAAAAAGTTAATTTAAAGTTTTTGTTAAATTTTTAATCGGAACCGTGAAAATATATTTTTCAACGCAAGCTTTTATAAAATTAGTGATCGTAACCGTGTGTTGATGAAAATAAGCATAAACACGGGCAGTCTACTATTAACCCTCGAGGAGTTCCGTTGTCCACCTTCCGTCTCCATCATCAGATCAGCTCGCTGTCACCATAATATTGCATTGTCATCGGAACTTAACAGGTATGCAAAATATCATCTCAATCAGTTGAGGATAACTGCTTTAAAATTCAGTTGCAAGATTCCAACTTTTTTTTTTTTTTTTATACTACTTGGATGACGGAACAAGCAAGAGGCCCACCTGATGTTAAGCGGTAACCTCTGCCTATGAACAGTGCATTACCTCAAAGGTCACGTCCACCTAGGACGCACCCTATGTGGCATTGCACTGCGCCCGCCACCCTGAGACATAAAGATGAAAAGTCTCATGTGCCTGTAATTTCACCGGCACCCTTACCCTTCAAACCGGAACACAGCAATGCGAGCACTACTGCTTTGCGGCAGAAATAGGTATGGTGGTAGTACTTCCCCGGACGAGCTCTTTCACAAAAAAGCTCTACTACTACTGCTCAGCTCACCTGGACAAACATACATACATTGCAAGTTAAAAAAAAAGCGTCTTTTTCCCCAAAGGGCAGAGCCACAATGGGCCTCCTTTCACAGTAGGTTGCACCATCGTGGAATATAGACGTGACAAGTGGTGAGCTCATCGCCATCAGTGCTTCCCACGACTGACTCGGCTAAGACTTAATTCCAGTAATAACACATTCCATAATAAGCTAGCAGTCAGGACAAATCTTATACCAACGAATCTTATCAACAAGTCCGGGTGATTACCCCTTAGTCGGGTTTTACGTCATCCACGGGAGGAGACGGAGTGGTCTATTCTTAGGCCGGACACACCACGGCTTTAGAAGTACCCCAATTTTTTTCTATACTTTATTTTCTTCTGTTTTTTTATTTTTTTTGTCATTATATTCTCCATATTGACCACCTCACGTATAATTCAGCAGTGTGTCGCGCAGCAGTAGCACACACGGCTCCAGAGAAGGCTCGCCGCGCGCGCGCCCCGAGGACATCCCCCTAGAAGACATCAAGAGGAACGCAGCGGCTGCTAGCGTCGCTCCTGTGGCCGTCCCATCGGTGGTACGTACATAAACCTATATTATTATAGGCTTGATTGGATTTGCGACACTAGTAGTAGTACCAGTAGTAAGTGGTACCACTTAATATCAGGTGGGCCATCTGCTTGTTCCGCCATTCCAAGTAGTATAAAAAGTAATAACACATTCCATAATAAGCTAACGCCAGGACAAATCTTATCAACAAGTCCGGGTAATGCCTTAGTCGGCTTTTACGTCATCCACGGGAGGAGAAGGAGGGGTCTATTCTTAGGCCGGATACACCACGGTATTAATAGTAGATTAGTAGCCAAGGGCTGTAAGGCATCAATGGCACCCTCGAACTATAGGCGCTCTCGCTGCGCTCGTGCGCCTATAGTTCGAGGGTGCCATTGATGCTTACAGCCGAGCGAACTACTCTGCTTTACATCTCGATTGTGAGGTAAGTAGGTCCTTATTACCCCCAAATGGGGCTTGTAGGTGACAAATTAGCGCTCTAGGGTAATAATGTAGCTAGAAAAGCCCTAGGGCGGTAAGTAATAAAAAAAAACTACACTCTTTAAAAAAGTTCGCGTACATCTAACCATCATACTGGCAATAGACATCATGCATTCAGTTTTTAATTACTTACCGCCCTAGGGCTTTTCTAGCTACATTATTACCCTAGAGTGCTAATTGGTCACCTACAAGCCCCATTTGGGGGTAATAAGGACCTACTTACCGAATATGAGAGATGTAAAATACATTTTAATATCACACACACTATATAATAATCTTCAAAACAACCCAATTTTGCTTTATTTCATCAAAATACTGCACCTTACCTAAATTTTGGCTTTTACAGGTTCAACCAAGTACATCGCAGGTCCAACGAGTAAAAAGCAAGGAATCTGAAGAAACCTCATTCATTTCGGACGCGCCGCGACCTAGGAGGAAAGGGCAAGTCGAGACCATATGATACTAGCTAGGCATACCTTTACAGTGTTTCAATTTACAGCGGGCTGTCCCATTTATTAAGGTGATTTTTACACTTGACAAAAAGCTGTACAAGAGTGTGTAAAACAGCCGATTTAATGGGTGCTTGTACAGCTTGTTAATAGTTCAGTAGCTATATATAAAAAGCTTAAGGTGGTTGCTTTTTCATACCTAACGTATTTTACCAAATATGGGTAAACAAATTATAATTTTGCACTGAAATGACTGTTGTTGGCTTTTATACTGGTCGATGGTCTAACCCACGGTGAAAAGAGCCCATTTGAGGCTCTGCCGACCCTTTCGTGGAAAAAGGCGTGTGTCTTTTGGTGTATGTATTATTTGCGGCAAATCATATTTGGTCGAAGAAAATAGTGGATTAATAGCGAAAATAACATCGAAATTTTAATCCATACAAGTTATTTTGATGTTATTTTAGCTATTAATCCACTTTTTTCTTCAACCAAATATTATTTGCTCCAAATAATGACCAATATAAAAGCCAACAACAGTCCTTCAGTGTAAAATTATACACGTGTAAAATAGTTAGTATGAAAAAGCAACCATCTTAAATTAAATTATCATCATGACATTTTCGATTGAGAAGTATGTAACAATTATGAGTTAAATATTAATTTTAAAAGATAGAGGCAAGCGCACATCTTAGAAGTGGTGGCGATGTGACTATTTGATTAATTCGCGGTAACTACACTCTGCGCTACCTTTATTCATAACATGGAATTGAAAATTAACCTAGACATTTAGACAAAACGATTGTGTAAAAGTTAGCGTAATACGCTACAGGTCTAGCGCTTAACTGAGTCAGTCCCTGAGGTATGGGAGTGTTACGGGAGGGGTGTTTTCGTCTCTCAAATTATCAGTTGACATGTGACAATGTGAACAAAACACTCCCATACCTCAGGGACTGACTCAGTTAAGCGCTAGACCTGTACAAACATGTAAGGAAATTACGAAGCAAGCGACAAGAACAGTCATTCCCATATATTTTTAGAGATTTTGTATAACGCATACTCTTGGGTGGACGTTGATCAACGTGCTGAACGTAATTTATAGAAATTATTATTAATTAAAAAAACCATAAAATAATGTATGACATTTGTTAAAAATATAACTTTGATACTGGAAAAATTATTGACATGAGACAAAACAAAACAGATTATGATTTAAAATAACATTGTGAACAAGAAATAATGTATGAGTAAAAACTAATTTAAATAACCAGTATGTCAGTACCAGTATTTCAATAACTAGGTGGCACCAAATTAAAAATACTGCTTATTTGATACAAAGATTTTTTATAACTCTATAAAGACTTATAGAAAAAATATGCCAAAATATGGCACCTTTGAAAATTTGAACGATGACAAATAAATCCGATACATTGCCGGTTCACCTTCAAATATGTTCAATAATCAGGCAGCAATGGACGGATAAAACTTGCCCGAATTGTCCCTCTTTGTGTTTTTCTCTCTTTTGCGTCGGATACATTTGAGCGCTGATCCGAAATTAATTTACTTTAGAGTTCAATGATGTGACACAAAACAATGTACCCTAAATGTTACTTATGCTGCGTACACACATGCTAGTTATAATAATTCGTATTTAATTTGTGTGCCAGTTACTGGCATTCCAGTCCAGAGAGTGGCGATGGAATATTATGGCCAATCACAGCACAGCGATGGGCTTGCAAACTGTCATGAATTTGGGACATAATAACTCCCAACAGTTATTAACTCCGTAGTAGAATATCTGTTAAAGTCAATCTGTCCTTTTTTCTGAAGATAAGAGATAAGTGAGAGATGTAAAGGAAATTATGGTATGAGCTTAAAGATGTATGTGATTCGCGAGTTAATATTATAATGGGACATTTTCTAATATTATGTAGGATCATATCCAAACTTGTCCAGAAAGTCCGTCGACTTGAATCGTTGAAGTTCTACATAATATTTGAAAGATGTGGGATATATTTAAGAGAAAAGTATTTCTTTGTTTGTGATTTGTCGATGGATATTGCATGTGTTTTAAAGAAGTTTTTGGTGCGGATATAACCAAATTATGACAAAGATTTCTAATATGTGTAAAAATTTATCAACTTTATCGTATTGATTATGTACCTAACATAATTTCGTTGTCAAAGAGTGACAATAACGTATATTCTAAGTTAATACAGGTCTAGCGCTTAACTGAGTAAGACCCTGAGGTATGGGAGCGGTACGGGAGGGGTATTTTCGTTACGTCAAAATAAAGCGTGGCTTCATGTCATCTGATAATTTGAGTGACGAAAACACCCCTCCCGACCGTGAGGTATGGGAGCGGTACGGGAAGGGTATATTCTTTACGTCAAAATGAAGCGTGGCTTCATGTCATCTGATAATTTGAGTGACGAAAACACCCCTCCCGTACCCTTCTCATACCTCAGGTACTGACTCAGTTAAGCGCTAGACCTGTAACATTATTTTATTGATCTTTATGTGATTTTTCCCTGGCTGTACTAATGTATTATAATCGGCTACCAAAAATATTAGTTCCTACTTTTTCTGTATTTTGTTTCTAAATTGAAAGAACACACTAGCTTTTTTTATTCCGGAACTAATCTTAAAAAGAAATCGAAACTCAATTATAGATTTTTGAGTTATTCATTAAAATCAGTCAACAGAAAAAAATATTAAATTTGAGTTTTGTTCTGGTTTACGAAAATAAAACAAATTTTCATCAACCAATTATTATATTATTGGGGCACTAACCGCAAGTTAAATTGTCAGATTTCTGCGAAAAACTGACAAAGCCATGCAACTTAGACTGCATCGTCAAACGCAGTATCATCAAGTGGCATCAGTGGCGCAGTGCAATGCCACATAGGGCGCGTCCTAAGTGGACGTGACCTATGTGATAATGCACTGTTCATAGGCAGAGGGTACCGCTTATTGGGCCATCTGATTGAATAGCCATTCCAAGTAGTATACAAAAAAACGAAAGTGTCCCGTAAGCAATTAGTTTAGTGGCTGTTTGAAAGTCAGAATTAGACCTCCAGAATGAAGTTCACGTAAAAAAATATGCGGGACAAACACGGAAGTTATAGTGTGCACTGTACTAACACAACTGTGTATTCGTGGCACAAGGCATAAATTTAAGCCAATAGCAAAGTTATTCGGTTTCGATGATGGTGCCTCTACCTCACAATGAGCATTATAGTAATTGATTTTGTTAATTGTGTATTCCGATACCATAACCGCTGTAATAACTACCTACATGACATTACTGTGAAATAACTGATTTTTACGTACTAACACAACACCGTGTTTACAATATGTTCCCAAATAATTTTTAAATATGTCGGACAACACAACCGGAGGAAATGCTTTGTAATGAGACCTTTTCCCAACGAAGAGAAATTATTTTAAAGTCTCAATTATTATTTAGAATCGTCTTATTAACTTGAATTTCTTCCTGTTCCTAGCTCCCAAATCTAGAAGCATCAACTGAGGGAGAGGCTAACAGTAACTTAAAACATATTAAATTCTATGACAAAGTGAAGTGTTAAACAATAAACGTCTTTGTAATAATGTTAAGTGAACGTTTAACAATTAGATTCTAAAAGAAGTAATGTTTGTATTTCTAACTCTAAATGAAATGGATCTCTTGTTACGTCCATTATTATGTATTTCTGTAGAGTTTAGAAACAAAAAGTTAGATATATTATATTTATATAATATGTAATATGAAATTAATAGTATATATTTATAATAATGAGTATTGAAGTAAATTTATTGTGCTTTATATTAATTGGCTATTAGCACAAATGGTTGTTTTCTTTGAAATAGGTCTATTATTTTATTAGTTTTAAACAAATACCCATATTTTCAGATTTGTCTTACCCCATCCCACCTTACAATTTTAAAGCACTACATTTCATGTGATATTAAAATACTTTTGAATAAATTTGTGTAAAAAATACTATACCTATTTCTACGCTCGGTTCTGTCAAAAAAATATATTTATGTTGTGATTTATTTAAGATGCAATAACTATATATCTATTTTTTTTTATGTTCTTAATTGGAAACTATTGTAGTGTTAAAACGAAATATATGACATGTTACATTTTAATCATTTAGTTTTACTTCTGAGCCTGATAATAAACCTTACCAACTAAAATAAATAAATAAATAAAAAGATTTGTTTGTATATGAAAAAAATGGTTTATTGAATTCGGCTAATGATATTTTGATATCAAACAAAATAGAAAAAAAATACGCGTGAATAGTAATTTTCACAAAAAATTAGAGAATTCATCCAATATGTTCAACTGGTTGAACTGATAGTTGAACATATCGGAGTAGAGGGTTCCCTACACACCAAATAAAAAACCATTTAAATCGGACCAGCCACTGGTCAGGATAGTCGGTTGTATAATACATTATAGCTCTACTACTATAGTGACAGTGACATCTGTCAAATTTGTAACTCATGGTATTTATTCTGTGCTCATCATAGATCTTGTAACCACAGTCGCTAGGGAGTATAAATAGAAAATAATGCTGGACAGTTCACACAACATTATGTAGCCCCAAGCTTAGCAGAGCTAGTTTTATGGGTACTAGATAACTGATATACTTAATACAATACGCATTACATAGATAGATATTTTTTATTAAACATAGAAAATACCCAGAACACCCTGAAAAAATATCTGCAGATCGTACACATATTTGTTCCAAGGCGGGAATCGAATGCGCGATCTCCTGCGCCGCAGAGGTCGTATAGATTGTGTAAACTGATGGTAGACCTACAGGTTGATATTATTGATAGAGTCAATTGTCCCACACCCTACTGGCTAAACCGCTACCTAGTTAGCTAAACCAATACCTGAAAAGTATTTCAAATACTTAATAGCTGTTACAATGAAATTACAAGGAGACATTGACACAGCTAAATTCTAGTTTACGATTAGTCGGTTTTTAACTACAGGTTTACTGAGCTTAACTGAGTCAGTCCGTGACTGGGAGCTACGAAAACACTCCTCCCGTACCGCTCCCATACCTCAGGGACTGACTCAGTTAAGCGCTAGACTGTTAGACAGTTAATGGTTCAGAAAAGCCCCATACTTAATTAATTTGTTACAACTAGATATCTCTGCTCAAATGTGTCTTTTTTATACAACTTGTGATGACGGAACAAGCAGATGGCCCACCTGATGTTAAGCGGTACCCTCTGTCTATGAACAGTGCATTATCTCACAGGTCACGTCCACCTAGGACGCGCCCTATCTGGCATTGCACTGCGCCCGCCACCCTGAGACATAAAGATGGAAAGTCTCATGTGCATGTAATTTCACCGGCACCCATACCATTCCCACACCATACCCTTGAAACTGGAACCCAGCAATGCGAGCACTACTGCTTTGCTGCAGAAATAGGTATGGTGGTATTACTTCCCCGGACGAACTCTTTCACAAAAAAGTTCTACTACTAAACTACTGTTTCTAGATCGCGTCGAAAACGCACGGGTACAAATGATCTCCACCATGACGGTAAAAGCCCGTTCTGTTCTACTAGAGGCGACATCAAGTTTCAACTTGTTTAAACTTCAGAACTCTGCATTATGCGTGGTTCGAGAGGAGCTACACTTGTCTGGTAATATGAAGTTGATAACAAGTAATTAATTTTGTAAAATATAAAAAAAAACCTCAACGTAATGAAACGGCTGAGTCGATTTTGATCAAACAGCTAAGAACACTCCCGACTAATTCACCTTTCAAACATAACAAAAAAAACAAAAACGGTTTATCCGTTCGTTAGCTATGATGCCACAGACAGACACACACACACAGACACGTCAAACTTATAACACCCGTCGTTTTTGCGTCGGGGGTTAAAAAAGGGAAAATACAACAGAAATTAAACATTGTTCTCAACTATTTTCATTCTAATTTATTTGATTAATCATCTGCTCTATACACATGATATGCACCAATGCCTATAAATTATACAAAAGATGTCATGAACAACACTGATAATGACATAAAATTATTTACAATAACTCAACAAAACAATATTATATTCCATTGCTCTTTATCATTAGTCTATATTTTTATCGTAACTTGAGCTACACACACGATACTACATCATCCTTTCACAATTTTAACATTTCTTCTCACGACATTTTAATCACAGCAATCTTTCTGTTATTTGCACCGCGTGTAGGTTAGGAAGAATAGTGTAGGTAGTTGAAGAGTTAGGTATCCATCCAGTTTGGGCTTAGCAAGGAATTTTTTCCAAGTTCAATTTATAGTAATTTTATCTGGAAATGTTACCCAATGCATTTAAACTTGGTTCCTTTTTAGAGATAATTGTAACTACATCAACGATTAAAGAGCAGAAGATAGAAGTAGGAGAAATTACGCTAAAATTATCTGATGTTACTTAAAACTATAAGCGTTGAACGACAATCGAGTAACATAAAATAACATAATAATTTACACCTGCACCTTAACTAAGCATCTTGTGATGTACGTATGTAGAAAATCAACTTTAGAACCGATAGCCTTATTGCAAAACATAAAATATTAAGCTTATTAAGCTTATTATTGCTTATTAAGCGTGACTCGAGACTCGAAGCGCAGATTTCGTTCGTATCAGTTTTTTAAAATATCTTAGCAATTGCCACACTATTAGGAGCGAAGTTAGAGTGGTGTTATCATTAGTCCAACACAATAGCCACAGATGGACCACCAGTGCCAGGAAGGCACCTGGACAATATCCCGTGACCTGGAAGTCTTAGCTTCCAACGAAAAGCTAGCGTACCTACATAGCGCCAGTTAGAGGCCCTTACCTGCAACTCAAGAAAGAGCTGTTGATGACCCGATTGATTGATTGATTGAAAACGTGAAGGAGCAATAAACTTATTTACTTTACTAGTGGTTCGCCCCGAACTGAGACCTCGCGAATACACGCAATTTAGGTAGGTTATTTCTTACGAAAAAATATACGTACGTGTGGTTTGAAAAGTTAGACCTACAACGACGTTCAAATTCTTAGAAACGGGATGTCAACAATTGGATATTATACTGGTTATTGTTTTATGGAGTAGAAGTATCGAAATTCTTCAATTTTATATTTTTCCCAGTATTTGTGTCATTACAGCTACAAACATACCAAATTTCAGTGTGGAAGTGCCCTAGAGGTTTTGGTTTTTTATATTTTCGATTTACCCTAATATCTCAAAAACTACAATAATAAAAATAAAATAAAAAATAGTTTTGAAATGTTGAAGCGAAAGGGCTTTCATATGAACCACTTGATCTGATATTCTCATTTTTATTTGTTTTACCCCCTCTTGAACCCTAATATCTCAACAACCCCCCCGACCGATATAGCTCATAACCTTGCCAACAAATTGTAGCAATACTATCTACTCTTCAATCAAATTTCATGAAGATCGGATTAACGGTTCTGAAGTTATGCTCGGACAAACATGCATACATACAAACGCCGATTCTTCCAAGTTGACTCAGAGAACTCGCTTCGCTCGTTCAAATATGATGAACAGCTCTAAAGGTACAGACCGTTCACCATAAGATGTCCCCTACCTTGGGTGACACTATTTCCAAGGCACACCGAACATCTTACGGTGAACGGTCCACGATGTATGAGGTTTGTATCTTCGTGTGCTCGAGTCTCGATTCACTTTGAGTCTAGTTCAGTTACAACAATATCAACACATTTAATTATCAAATTGTACTCAGAGGTATTGATTTTATTTATCTGTGTCATTTGCAAACGGTCAATAAACATCATCATAAACCGTTGGAAATCCACTGCTGGACATCCCTCCCCATATATAGAATGCCACGATGAAGGACCTTGAGCCGCCTTCGTCCATCGAATTCTTCAGCAATTGTTGGTTCTGCGAGCTATGCCCATTAGGTACCACTTCATTACACGTGTGGCAATATGACCACTGGGAACACGCACTGATTTTAGACTTTTGTCCGCTGATATGAAGAAATGGCGTAGTTTCCTGAACGCTGCGCATACTAGTTGGATTTGGCTGACCGCTTCATTGAATTTGTACAAGTACCTAGTGGGATAGTCTGACCCAAATAGAGTTAGTGGTCAACGAACTACTCGTTGATATCGTTACCAACATTTATATCATGTTAAAAAAAACCTAAACCGAAAGAGCAATTTGGATATAACTTGTAAATGCAATATAAATAATAATGTCTTGTAGAATATTATTTTGTAAATAAGTATGTGCTAGTGAAAATAATGTGCCTCGGCAATTGCCGTTCGTGTTTACCTTTCGCTTTATTAAACTACAGGTCTAGCGCTTAACTGAGTCAGTCCCTGAGGTATGGGAGCGGTACGGGAGGGGTGTTTTCGTTACGTGAAAATGAAGCGTGGATTCAAGTCTTCTGATTATTTGAGAGACGAAAACAACCCCCTCTCCTTACCGCGCCCATGCCTCAGGGACTGACTCAGTTAAGCGCTAGACCTGTAGCAATCATATTTCTGTTAAAAAAAGCCGATGATTGCCGAGGCCTTTCACGGCGTTACTTTCGTAGTAGTACTAGGGCCTTATTACAAAAAACTAAATTAGTCCTGGTTTAAACCCGAACTATGTAGTCTAGGTTTGTCATGGTATTAAAGTTATATACAACTTTAACACAAAAGCAGATGGTTTGTTTTCTAAACTACACATATTTCCGACGTGTCATAAAACGTTAAACTAGGGGGCTGCCTGGTTTAAGAAAAACCAGAGATAGGCTTTCACATTTTTGACATGAAATCGAACTATCTAGGTCTAGAGTTGACTTCGGAAAACAAACCAAACAACAAGCCTTTGTATTAAAGTTGTATATAGCTTAAATACTGCTACAAACCTAGACTATGTAGTTCGGGTTTAAACCAGGACTAATTTAGTTTTTTGTAATAGGTTTTTGAGGGTGGTCAATGTACAGAATACAAGGTACTGATTGACAACAGATTGGTAACAGTATTTTGATATCATCATGTGAATAAAAACAATTATAGCAATAAGCCAAACTTTTCCGAAATGTATGAAGCTAGTTAAAATAATATCAAAACATATTACACGAGTACCCACCAAAAACACTTTTAGTTTAGGCCTTATACATGTCATGTTGCCATAAAATAAACTTACCTATGTACAAAAATAAGTAGTAGCACAACTAATGTAATTGATAACACGAAGAAGCATGGTCTATGCAAGCATGTAATGGAAGCACGTTTAAGAAATAACCTTAAATAATAAGAGCTAGGCTTATTATTCAGTAGCAACTACTGATTTATGTCATAGATAATGAATTTTGTTATCTACCTAACTAATTATTGAAAATTTCCTTAAAAAAATATTATTTTAATATAAAGTAAATATAATTTAAGTAACACTCCTGCCTGAATAATAAGGAACTATATTTAGCAATTTTTAACACGCTTAATGAAAATGATAGAGATTGAACCAACGCGTTAACAAATATAAAAATTGAAAATGTCATATAAACTTTCAGACTAGGTATATTATATAAAATTATTTTTCTATAAACTCAAGCGGACAAGATTTCCTTCTCAAAATAGAATTGTTGTTAGAATGTTCAGAAGAGTATAGTTTACAAAGTATATATAGGTAAATATAAATTTAAATCTGTCCGCTTGCCAGAAATAAATGAACCCTGTACCGGTTGAATGTGCGCTTAGATCGTATAGGTAATTTTGAAGAAATCAGAGATTAGTATGATGGGAGATGGATCAAATAAAGTAAAAAATAACAATGTCTTCAATCTGACCACGCCGAACTATTTCTTTAAAGTACACAACACGATGTCACACAAGCCAGTAAGTCTAAACGAAGCTCATATTTTTCTTAACATCTATTTACGTCTTTTATAAAAAAAGAGGACAAAACAAATTACTTTTAATTAATCTTTTTTTTTTGCTTCAAACAAAAGTAGAGGTACTTCGTTAAGAAACATTTATAAAACCAAAATAGTTTCTTTAGATATAGGAACTCTGCGTTCAAGAAAATTACTAGCGTTACAAGCTTTTTGTAGCTAAGTTTTATCTTTAGTGAAATGTATATTACAAATATAAATAGTGTTACAGTTAGCAAGTAGGTAAATCAAAGCTAAATCTTACTTTAAAATAAAAGTACATAATTGACCATTCTTAGATTTAAACAATTCAAAATAACTACATATCAATTTGATTACAAAGGTATAATTGACAAAAACTAATCAAAACTTGTATAATAGAGTACATATTTTCTGTTTCGTCTTATAAAATTAATTTCAATAAACTTTGCAATGACACTTAGCGTCATTCTCCGTCTACCTTAACAATCTGCAGATATACATTATATATTCACTACTAAAGGTGCAAATATTTCTAAAATATATCATATATTTTAAATTACTATACTGTGCAATATACAATGCACGCGTAACACATAATATCAATAAATTACCATACTTACACATAAAAACATTACTGTTAAACAGTATCACTCACTATACATCAACCTTTATGTAATTAGCTATTACAATAAATATATATTTTATACTATATTTTGGTGTAACACTATTATGTAGTTCATTCGCCAAGTTAGAAGCAAGATCAACGTAATATACAGAAGCAAGATCAACGAGGTACCTGAGGTACCTATACCTTCTATATTAAAAATAACTAATTAAAAATAACAACGGTAACCATTAGGTACTTCTTTAGAAATCTTAAAGAGCACTTTGAAGTTAATTGAGAAATATATGGTCGAACCTATCTATAAATAAATCTTGGCGCCTGAACTACTATTTAAGTTGGACATTAATTGTAAATTAAAACACACATACGCCGTAACACTTTAAACATCATTTAACAATCATTATTGTCAGTTATATATCTATTTTATGATTTATATATTTATATAAATTCGCATCTAACCTTAGGCAGTTTTAAAACAATGGTTATAATTAAATTTCACTATTTATTTTTGAACTGAATTGAGGTGTGGTTCTCATAAACAAAGTATCGTAATTTGAAATAGGTACGCAAAATGTTATAGACCAAACATAACTTCTGAATAGTTTCAGAAGAATTGAAATTAAAAACTATCTAAATTTCAAATAACACACACACTTTAGGTATATATAAAAAAAATAAGCTCCACACCTCAATAAGGGTTTCCTACACATTGGTATGAAAAATGGAACTAGCACATTTAGTATTAAATTGCTACATAAGAATTATGCTTATAGTTAGTTAAAAGATACTTTTCCTATGGTAAAAATAGTAATGGTGTCCAACTTAGTAGCAGACAGAAGTCAACACATTGATTCACTAGCTTTTAGTTTGGTCTAGTAGCTAGATGCGTACAATAACACTCGTTGCTCACAGAATAATAATAATATGCAGTCGAAAATCTGTCACCAAACTTCTCAGACATGGTAACAAAATATGACATGTTTACCATGAAACATGAAAAAAATCGTACCTACTTAGGAGTAGGTACGATTTTTTTCATGTTTTTTCGTTTTAGTTTCTTGATGCCCTATGAACCCAACCTATTGATCTAATATTGTTTTTGTTTTCAAATAGATCACATAAAATTTCAGGAAAGACTTCACGTTAAGTAAACGCATGTCTCATATTTTGTTACATGTCGAACCCACATCTCCGGCAATTCCTTAGAATGGTCTTTTAACTAGCAAAATATACTTAAAATTAGTTACAAATATTTAGGAATTTGCAAGAGTATCCAAACGTGCAAATAATCCTCGTAGCTTACCGTATAAATCACTTAAAATGAACGTTCTTTCACTATCACATAACCGTAAGATCGCACTGTCATTGTCATTTTGCGACCTATATTGCTTGTTAGGACCGGAGTTGTGCTGGGCTAAGAACGAGCTCGCCGTCCGGACCGTTTGCGAAGGACACGTTCCTCGGAGGTGGCCTTCGCTGGCTCGGCCCGTGTAGGACGCCTTGCGGTGCATTCTGCGGCGCACTCTGCAAGGGTCTTTGGATGCCTTGCGTGGGACCTTGCACCTGGGACGGGCTGGGCACCGCGCCTGGCTGGAGAGGACTCTGCGGTGACGGCGTCTGTCGTACCGTCGTGTGTGACGTGCCCTGGCATGGTGCAACCTGAAATAACAACAATCCGTTGACAGACAACTCTAGACTATCCGTGAGTCCCAAACAACAGATAGACTGGTAAGTCAGCACAACATAACAAAATCTTGATTAAATCTGCCATTTTTAAAAGAAACGTCGTCCTTTTTATTTAATTACATTTTAACGTGTCTTTTCGAGTAATTTCGTTTAATTTTAGTGGCATTTTATCCGATGTAACTTGGATAAATGCGTGATGTGTGATGTAGTGAAATTTAAGTGTATCGCATGTCTTTTCGAAATTGTGGATTTTTCCCTATGTAAAACGAGCTTTTCGATCTCATCCCCGCATCGAGATATTACCGTCGCCCTTCCCGGCACCGTGACAAAGCTCATCCACACATCATAGATCCCTGGGTTTCTCGTACGACTCGTTTCTTGAGATCATTTCTTCCCCATACCTACAAAATATGGAATGAGCTTCCATCTGAGGTTTTCACGCTTGATTACGACATATGTCGCTTCGAGAAAAAAAAACATAGATTTCTTCTGGGTAGGCAGCGCATCGACAATACCGTCTATAAGCTTGCCGGTGTCATAAGCAACGGTGACCACTTTACATCAGGTGGGCCGTAAGCTGGTTTGCATATTAGTTCCATTAAAAAAAACTAGTCTGGAATCAGGACTATGTACAGCTCGTTCACCGTAAGGTGGCACGCACCTGCTTTGGTTGGCACGCCATACTAAGCAGGTGACATCTTACGGTGAACGAGCCGTAGGTATGCGACTGTTGGGTGTTATGTTATGTTAGTTGGACACTTGCCTGTATGTTTTGTGCGGGTGGGTGCACGGCGTGGTGGGGCGCGGTGCGGTACCGCCGCAGCCGCTCGTCCTCCTCGCCGCTGGAGAGGCTCGATACGTCGCACGACGACGCGTCGAGCCGGCGCGCGGGGGAGCACTGCGCGGGCCCGCGGGAGGTGCCGCCAGCCAGCGGCATCTCCTCGCCTTCCACGCAACCGGACAGTCTGCAAAATACAATGGCTACGGTTAAACTAGGATGAAAACTGGTATTTCACAAAAATACTTGGATTCTTCAAGATAAATTGCCCTTGCCGGTCTAGTAGGACGCCATCGTTAGTATAAAACGGGGGAATTTCACTATGAAATTCATCAAAAAGGAGATCATGAGACGCAAACAGCTGGGATGGGTAAGCTGCGCTCGGAAAACTAGAGGACAGTTTCAGGGACCCCAAAATGCCACAATGTCTGAAAACCAAACTGAACCATTGTGTCCTGCCCACAATGACGTACGACGCCAAAGCATGGACGCTCAATAAGGAAGCTGTGTATAAAATGAGAGTCGCCCAAGGGGCTATGGAGCGTGCCAATGCTTGGAATATCTTTATTGGACCGTGTCCGCAACACGGAAATCCGAAGAAGGACAAAAGTGGCAGATATTGGAGACCGTATTGCTACACTAAAGTGGCGCTGGGCAGGACACTTAGCCAGATTTGGTGACGGCAGGTGGTGTAGCGCCCTGACCGAGTGGTAGCCGAGAGGGAGCACTAGAGGCCGTGACAGATCATCAGCTAGGTAGGCGGATGATATAGAGGCCGTAGAGGGAAAGACCTGGATGCGAATCGCACAGAACCGTTTGGAGTGACGTGGCTTATACCCAGCGCAGTGGGCTATTATTTGGGCCGCCAATGATGATGATGATGATGAAATGTGATGTTGAACAGGTTTATGGATTTATTGAATAGGTTGGGTGTTTAGATTCTCGAGGAACGACTAAGAATATGGGTGCTAATAGCTTACCTTCTGTTCTCCTTGTAGATGGTCCGCCGACGGCAGCAAGGCTTCGCAAATATACAAAAGGTAATACGCAGTAGACAAAGTCCCAGGCCGGTGAAGATGAGCGATGGACCCACCAGCCGCAGGGCTGGCGTCTTGAAACCCTGGAATGTATAAATTAAAATGTTAACAGCTGAAAAATTGTATGGAATGTTATTAAACTCAAGAAAATTATGACGTAGGTCTAAGATAAGCTTAAGCGGTTATAAATATAATGCCTAGAAAGTGTTGGAGCTAGCTGTATTTCGATAGGTTAGTGACCTATGCCTTGAAAGTAACCGTAACAGTGGGCTTTTGTGTTTTATTGAACACCAGCTTCCTCCCGCTGCTTCGTTTGCGTGATGTCAGGATAAAACCTCACTCCTACATGTCAATCCAAGTCATAATCAAGGTCAGCTAAGGAATGGAACACAACCGTCGTCTGTCTTTCCTCAAGGTTATAATGTGTATCTCTTTAAGCAAGATGGAAAGGTGCCTTCTAGACCTGCGTACTCCAACTTCGGCTGCACCTTCACTTATCAACAGTTGAGACAGCGGCTAATCGAAGTTCTATTAATGTAAAAATATTTTTTTATCTCTGTAGTTGCGTACTGTTATAACCCTGTTTTGTACTTAAAAAATAAAAGTAATCAGCTAAAAATGCTATATCGCATTTCTAGCTGGGAGTAAGGCTCAGTCGCGATCTGCCTTCGAAAGAGGTTAAACACGTCCCAAATTCTTTTCTATTTTCATATCCATTTTCCTATTTCAATTAAAAGATTTAATTTAGAACTTTCGATTTTTTTTAAAAAGGGTTTCCCAAAATCCCTCATAACATTTGGTGGCAGCGTAACGGGGATTTTAAATCAGTGACATTAAAACTTTTAAGTGACAGTGATAAATCCTCGGACTCGCCTCACTTTAGTGAAAATAAAGTTATTGTGCAAAAGACTATCATCACCGTGTCATCATCACCCGCTGGCCCTGAACGCCGCGACTGATCACTCATCACCGTATCGTCATCACCGAGTCCTACCTTACTACATCATCACCGTGCCATCATCATCATCATCACCGAGTCCTACCTAACTACATCATCACCGTGTCATCATCATCATCATCACCGAATCCTATCTTACTACATCATCACCGTGTCATCATCAACCGCTGGTCCTGAACGCCGCGACTGATCACTCATCACCGTACCGTCATCACCGAGAGCTACCTTACTACATCATCACCGTGTCGTCATCATCATCATCAACGGGTCCTGCTAGACAACATCTCCGCTGAAGCCTTTCTACCACATTGACTATGTTCCTACTAATTCTGTAAGTTACTCTTACTTTTAAAACTCAAGTGAATAATTTAAAGTTCTATCGCCTTATCAGTGCAAGCAATTAATTTCTACGAACTCAAGTTACCAAGTGAACATTATCGTAGTCTAAACAACCGAGTTCCATGAATTATGACCAGTGAATCGTCTAAAGAGATATCCAGAAACCCAGAGATGGACCTCAATATTTTATTTAAATTCATCAACACTTACGACGGAAGTAGGGAATCACTGAATTCTTTTATTACAAATGGAAATAATGTACACGAACTGGCTACGGATGCGCAGAGGCCCATCCTATTTAAATACATATTGAGTCAACTGCGTGGTAAAGCGGAGCTTGCCTGCTCCATAAAGGACTTCCATAATTGGGAGCAGCTGAAAGATTTCCTAAAAACTCAATTCTGTGAGAGGAAACACTATTCACATCTATTAATGGAGTTACAGGAGAGCAGGCAAGGTCCGCAGGAAACCATTTCACAATATGCCCTTAAAATAGAAACATGCCTGTCCCAACTTCTCACAGAAATCTCTCTACAAAATACCAAGCTAAAGGAATTACCGGGCCGCACTGCGGCAATGGAGGATCTAGCCCTCCACCATTTCACCATGGGAATTCTTCCTAGAATTTCCACGATTGTTAGATCCAGAGCTCCTAGAAACTTGAACGAAGCCATCAATTTGGCTATCTCCGAGGAGAGGATCCAGCAATCAATTTATAAGAAACCAGAAGGTAAGTTCTCAAAACCCAACAGTAACTTTAATAACAAACCAAAAACGTTCAATCGCGAATCCCAGAACCGGAATCAGAATGCCGGTACCAGCCAATATCGTAGCGATGAAGTCTGCCGGTACTGCAAAAATCCGGGTCATTCGATCGAAAATTGTAGGAAACGCGAATTCAACAACAATAGGTCGAAGCTTGAACGTCCTTCTACATCTGGCTATAAGCCACAACAACGAATCAACTTCGCTGAGGGAACTGAAAACGACGAAGACACCGACGACACCGAACACCAAAAAAACGATTAGGTGGCGCGTATTGGTGTCATACGTCGTCCTGCCATTTCTCTACTAAATCCGACACCGTATCCAATGTTTCGAAAAAGCCGAAACCCACTGCATCCACTGTATCCACTGTGTCCAATGTTTCGAAAAGGCCGAAACCCACTGCATCCACTGTATCCACTGTATCCAATGTTTCGAAAAAGCCGAAACCCACTACATCCACTGTATCCACTGTATCCAATGTTTCGAAACAGCCGAAACCCACTGTATCCACTGAATCCAATGTTTCGAAAAAGCCGAAACCCACTGCATCCACTGTATCCACTGTATCGACTGTATCCAATGTTTCGAAACAGCCGAAACCCACTGTATCCACTGAATCCAATGTTTCGAAAAAGCCGAAACCCACTGCATCCACTGTATCCACTGTATCCACTGCTCTTACTAAACCAAAACCTACTAAATCTTATGCTACCGCTGTATCCACTGTGTCTACCAAATCCACTGTACACCCAGTTTCCTCTGTTTCTACAAAGTCAAGCTGTAAATCGCACTCATGTGATGAAAACAATCATTGCCAAATCCAGCCTGTTAGCGGCATGAAATCCTGCCCTCTGTGCGCAACACCTGAAAAGGGAAACGAAATATCTAAAACATACAATATCCTTACAAATCCATCGAAAAAGTATTTACCTTTCGTAGAAGTTCGAACATCCGTGTCTTCCAAACCATTGAAATTTCTCGTAGACAGCGGAGCCTCTATTAGCTTAATTAAAGCAAATGCTATTGAGAAAATGCCTGAAACGCTAAATTTACACATAATAAGTTTCAATGGGCTTGGAACAGCCAATGATGCAATCAAATCATTAGGACACATACCAATCGATTTTAATGTACTGAATCACCAATTCCATATTATCCCAAATTTAGACTTCCCTTATGATGGAATAATTGGTAATGACTTTTTCGCTATACATAATTGCAACATAGATTATGCTCAAGGCACACTAACAATTGGCAAAGTGTAACTTATCCTGGATTTTACTAAACCAGTCTACTTTTTACCTGCTAGATCCGAGACAATGATAGAATGTTCTGTTTCAAACCCGGAAATCGGAGAAGGCCTAGTACAAGACCAAAACCAATTCAAGGACATATTGGTTGCCAATTGTTTAGTAAGAGTAAAAAATAATAAAAGAATAAACGTCTCAGTCATTAATACCTCTGAATCCCCTATAACATTAAAATCTAATCTGAACATAACTCTTACTCCCCTGAATTCAGATACTATGACTAACGAATCAGTCAATTCTACTACAATCTCCCATCATCAGAACACTGACTCCTATCTTCGATCTCAAGAAGCTCTGAAGCTTTTAAGGGTAGGTCACCTAAATTCGGAAGAATCCAACGCCCTATACAACATCTGTTCTGAATATTCAGACATCTTTTATATCCCTGGCGATAAACTTTCGCATACTATGGCAGTTAAACATGAGATCAGAAAAACACCGCAAAATCCAATTCACGTGAAATCTTATCGATTCCCTGAAGTCCACAAACAAGAAGTGGCAAAACAGATTGATCAAATGTTAGATCAAGGTATCATAAAACCTTCTATGTCTCCCTGGTCCTCCCCAATTTGGGTCGTCCCAAAAAAAATGGACGCTTCCGGACAACACAAATGGCGTGTTGTCATCGATTATCGAAAGCTCAATGATATAACGGTTGGAGATAGTTACCCTATCCCACAAATTTCAGAGATTCTAGATCAACTTGGCCAAAGTAAATATTTCTCCACTCTCGATCTCGCTTCAGGTTTTCATCAAATCCTCATGGATGAGAAAGACGCATCCAAAACTGCTTTCAGTGTACCTCAAGGTCATTATGAATTTTGCCTTTTGGACTAAAGAACGCCCCAGCAACCTTCCAACGGCTCATGAATACCGCCCTCGCTGGTCTACAAGACATCAGGTGCTTTGTGTACCTAGATGACATTGTAATTTATTCACACGATCTCTCTAGTCACATTGAAAACCTTAAATTGGTCTTCCAACGCCTCAGAGATTTTAATCTCAAACTTCAACCAGATAAGTGTGAATTCCTTCGACGCGAAGTGGCATATCTTGGTCACGTCATTACTGAAAAAGGTGTTAAACCTAACCCCGAAAAAATTAAAGCAGTGACCCAATTTCCAATCCCAAAATGTCCAAAAGACATCAAATCCTTCTTAGGTCTTGTCTCTTACTACCGTCGATTCATTCCCGATTTTTCTAAAACCGCAAAACCTCTAACTCAACTTTTAAAAAAGGATACGCCTTTTCTGTGGGAAAATCAACAACAAGTTGCATTCGACGAGCTCAAACATAAACTTACGTCTGCTCCAGTCTTAATATATCCAGATTTTTCCATTCCTTTTACCCTGACTTGTGATGCTTCTAATTATGCCATAGGCGCAGTTCTTTCTCAAGGACCAAAAGGTCAAGAGAGACCAATAGCTTACGCATCACGAACACTCAATAAAAGTGAGTCCAACTACAACACAACGGAGAAAGAACTCCTCGCTGTCCTCTTTGGTTGTAGGACCTTCCGTCCATATTTGTACGGACGCCAATTCTATATCTTCACTGATCATCGACCGCTTACATGGCTTATGAATCATAAAGATCCAGGCAGCAAATTGCAAAGATGGCGTCTCAAACTTTCCGAATATGATTTTGTTATGGGTTTCCAAAAAGGGAAACTTAACGCCGCTGCCGATGCGCTTTCCCGATACCCTGTTAATCCTATACAAGACGGAGAAGATCCTCTTGCTCTTGACGATACTAACCCTTTTCCTCTGTCTGATATAAGCCTTTTTCCTGATCTCGATATCGACTTCAGTCCTCTAAATTTGCCGGAATTAGATGCAATACCGTTAGAGCAGCAAATTCCAAACCCTCCGACTCCTGAAAATAATGTTGAGATTAATCCAAATGACTTACCTTCAACTTCTCGACTCGATCTTCAAGACGATCCTTTGAATCCTACCACATCTAATGAAGGCAACCTGCCTAACACCTTACCAAGTCCTGAACTCAACTTACCCTCAACTTCTCGACTCGATCTTCAAGACGATCCCCTGAATCCTACTACATCCAATGAAGACAACCTGCCTAGCACCTTACCAAATCCTGAACTCAACGAAAGTTCATATTCCGACTTCCTGAAGTCTATGACGAAAAAAGACTATACTTATAACACTATAATTCAAGAATATACTAACCCTTTACTATCCTCTGATTCCAAAACTATCATTATCCCAACGTCTATCGATCTCGATGAAGCCAATCCTTATGTCGAAGAAGTCCTTTCGAATCTCGATAACGCCGCTGAATTTATTAATAAAGAACGCACTCTGTATTCCCCTCTGAATCTAAAAACAAAAGATAAATCTTACTATTTCCTTTTTACCAAAGTCTACCATTTCGATACTGTACAATATCCAGATATATTTCAGTCCTTGAAAGCCCTTAAAAATGAACTACTCATTGATAACGAACACAATAAAGAGATTGCTATTTCAGATTTTAACGATCCTTTTGTTAAACTATCTTATACTAGAATCTACAATATCCTTGCTTTTCTTTTCCATGATACCAACATTATCATCAAAATTTGCAGAAACTCAATGATATTTCCTACTCCAAGTGAAATCCCTAGAATTCTAAAAGAAAACCATGATTTACCCATTGCAGGTCACGTTGGCGCATCCCGAATGTATAGTCGTTTAAAAGAGAGATATCATTGGAGAAAAATGAGATCAGACATTGAAGATTATGTAAAAAAATGCCCTCAATGTCAAACAAACAAAGCTCTACGTCAAACTAACCGAGCTCCCATGCAAATAACATCTACGTCAACTGCACCCTTCGAGCGAATTAGCTTAGACATCGTTGGCCCTCTCCCCGAAGCTGGTCTGATCAATCTCAAATATATACTAACCATTCAAGATGATTTGACCAAGTTTTCCTTTGCTTATCCCATTGCCAACGCGACAGCCGAAGAGTCTTGCGAATGTCTCGTTCATTTCATATCTTTATTCGGTATACCTAAGATGATACTTACCGACCAAGGTACTAACTTCACCGCAGACTTGTTCAAGAAAACATGCGAATTTTTAAAAATTAAACAATTATGGTCTTCACCTTACCATCCTCAGACGCAAGGTGCTTTAGAAAGAAGCCATTCAACTCTTAAAGAATACCTAAAATCCTACACTAACGAAAATCAAACAAACTGGCACAAGTATATCTATACTGCTATCCTAGCCTATAATACTAATGTTCATACTACTACTAAATTCACTCCCTATGAATTACTTTTTGGTCATAAACCTTATCTCCCAGATTCTATCTTTGAACTTAATCCTACGGGTACCTATCACGAATATATAAAGATGCTGAATCATCGTCTGAAACTTTCTCGCGAAAAGGCCCTCGAAAACATTGCAAAATCAAAAGAAACCTCCAAAACACATTATGACCAGAGATCCCGACCTGTTACGTATAAAGTCGGTGACATGGTTTACCTTAAAAACCATTTAAGATTGCGAAAGGCATTGTCACCTGTATGGAAAGGACCATACAAGGTTGTCAAAATTCACGGTAATCATACCTTATCCCTTTTGATTAACCGTCGCCATGTCAAACATCACTTCGATGAAGTGAAACTAGCAACGTAGAAGTTAAGTAGTTATTGACACGTAGTGTATAAATTACCTAGATTATTAAGTAACTTTATATTTTACTTCCTTACAGCCTGGCAGGATTCTGTCATGGTCTTTCGCGAACTCAAGACTTCACCGCTATCGATCCGATTACGAAAAGCCCTGGCATCTATTTCAACCCTTCTGGATCTATAAAGCTAATTAATGATCACCTACACATTATTATACCTGTAGAAATAGAATACATTAAACCGCACATTGATAATATTAAAAGCGTGTTGCATTCAGCTCAGTATATCTGCGCCAAAAGTGACGCAATCGATGACTTAGAGTGTCAAAATTCCTTTCAACCTCTTGTTTCAACTTACGATGATATTTCAAGAGACTACTATGCTATTTCTCATCTATTAAACAGTAAGTCGAAAAGATCTCCTTGGATCTCTGGGATTGGTACAATCTTTAAACAAATTTTCGGAACCATGGATGAAGATGATGCCATTAAATATGGAAATGCCATCCAATCACTGAAAGAAAATAATCGAAAATTATTAGATTTGGTTCAAGAAAATATTTTAATTTCAAGATCTGCAATTAACGAATCATTAATAGAAATTAACAAAAATGAAATCCGATTAAATTCGATGATTGAGAACTTATCTTCCTATGCAAATAATATGACCATAGTTATGAATTCATTATTGTTTAAATCAACCATTCACGATATGTTCAGTGTACTTCAGTCTTGTATGTTGAGTATTTCATATAAATTAGAAGATCTTGTAAACTCAATTTTATTTGCCAAAACTAATACCTTGCACCCATCCATCATAACACCGAAAGACTTGTATATCGACTTAGTTAATAATGTAAAACATTTACCTAAGTATGTGGAATTCCCTGTAAGCTTAGAATTAGACAATGTTCACACATTGATTAGCGTTACGGAAATAGTTTCGTATATGTTAGATAATAAGTTAGTTTTTACTCTTAAGACTCCTTTAGTATCGATAAGCAAATTCAACCTGTACAAAAATATTCCAATACCGGTTCCTCACAATGTAACTACTTATAAATCGTATGCGTTGATACTCCCTACAACATCATATGTGGCTCTGAATCAAGATAAATCTAAATATATAACACTAAATGATTTTGACGATTGTAAAATTCTTGACAATGATTTTTATTTGTGCAAACAATTAGATGAATTTAGTGTTCAAAATTATCCCATTTGTGAAACCGAAATAATGACTAAAATTCTGACTTCCCTTCCAAAACAATGTAAAACAAATTTCTTATATGGCCATGTCAATGTTTGGCAATCTTTGGGAAACAACAGATGGATTTTTACACAATCAGAGCCAACAAAATTAAATATTGAATGTAACAGCGAAATTTCAGAACATACTATTTTAGGAACCAGTATTTTAACCTTAAGGCCAAATTGTACCGGATTTTGTAAGAATGTGAAGTTAATAGGAGTAAGAAATCCAAGATATCAGTTTAGCCATATACATTCAGACTTTAATTTAATAAACGATTCATGTTGTGATTTAACAAAATTTAAGAAATTCAATTTCACTGAAACCTCAATTCAAATTTCAAAATTGGACACTAATAACTTAAATGAAATAAATGATAAATTTGATAACACGTTACAAATTATTGAAAAACTTAAAAATGAAAATGAATCTATTCCACAGTTAACATCACATTCCTTAGTTTCTTATGTATTTGTAATTTTGTTTATAATCTTTGTTTTATATTACTTTTATAATGGGAAATGCTTGACCTTTTATCGTAAATTCAGACCTACACCACCCTTAAATATAGAAAATCCTGATGAAGAAAACATTCAATTAGACCTTCAACCGCGTATCAGAATTAATTAAAAACTCCGCTATTACCGTAAGTTTTTACCTAAGCGGGGGGTTGTTATAACCCTGTTTTGTACTTAAAAAATAAAAGTAATCAGCTAAAAATGCTATATCGCATTTCTAGCTGGGAGTAAGGCTCAGTCGCGATCTGCCTTCGAAAGAGGTTAAACACGTCCCAAATTCTTTTCTATTTTCATATCCATTTTCCTATTTCAATTAAAAGATTTAATTTAGAACTTTCGATTTTTTTTAAAAAGGGTTTCCCAAAATCCCTCATAACAGTACCAATTTTTTTTTTTTTTTTTATTAGTTAGCTGCTACGTCGTGATTGCTTTACAAAAAACACGCGTTTATAATATCGGTAGGATTATCTCACAGGATCATCAAAGGATACCCGGACTTGTTGATAAAATTCGTTGGCATAAGATTGTCCTGTTTGCTAGCTTATTATAGAATGTGTTATTACTGGAAGAAAGCGTTAGCTGAGTCCGTCGTGGGAAGCAATGGCGGCGATGAGCTCACCACTTGTCACGTCTATATTCCACGATGGTGCAACCCACAGTGAAAAGAGGCCCATTGAGGCCCATTGTGTCTATATATGTATGTATGTATCATCAATTTTCCAATAAAAACGAAGATTTTAGAATGCCACTAAACACATTAAGGCTCGCCGAGAACATCAGTGAACCGATGCCTTCGTGGATAGTCTAAATAGAAGTAGTGCACTTTATAGGGAGGGCCTTTATTCAGCTGCCTACCTTGTCTCCAGTGCCCACGAAGTAGACCACGAGTCCCAGAGCCAGGATGCCGAGTCCTGCGTACAGCAGCCGCGCCACGCCCCACGGCTCGCCATTGATACCCTCCGCCTCGCCGTCTGAGTCTGATGATGAGCCGTACGACGCATCCCGCACCTGGAACCACGACAAGATATAGTCAGAGATATAAAACATTGATTAATGATTCAACCATGTGGTACTTTGGAAGTCATTGGTGAAAGACCACTTTTCTGTGTTGAAACAGAATTATAACTATGAATGGGGTTTTGACATTGTTAATTCCAGTGATGAAAACAATTGCGGTGAAGTATTTTGTCTAAAGCTCGTTCACCGTAAGATGGCACTTGTAAATACTCCATGGCAGGTGCCAACTTACGGTGAGCGGTTCAGCTCGTTCACCGTAAGATGGCGCCTGTAAATACTCCATGGCAGGTGCCAACATACGGTGAACGGTCTGTAAATGAACTAACATGTTGTGTTTGTTGAGCTAATCGCAACAATCCTTGCCTATTGCTGATTATATAATGCTGATTGATGTAATCTAATGCTGTGAATTAAATGTTTCTAAAATGTTATCTACCTGTGTGTTGTGAGTTATCGATGTTAAAAAGTGGGAGTCGTACTAATTCATTCAATTAACTTTCTAAAACTACATTCTTACAATCCAGGTATTTTTCAGAAGTGTAGGTACTTTACCTGACTGAATCACATTCAGTTATTCATCGATAGTCTCCATTTTATATTCGGTTCTAAGCTTCGACCAAAGTAATTTCGTCGAAGGTTCTAAGTGATAAACTAGATGTAGAGTTTGGCAACTAGATTAGTTGGACCACCTTGTGCCCCCAAATGGGTTGATTCATCATCACTTACAACTAAAAAGCATCATGCCATGCCGTGCAACACAATATTGACACGATAAGCTCACTAGAATACGGCAAATGATTAAGCATGTCATGATTGCCGATACAAAGGGCAGGCCAAGTCAGATAACATCAAATTTGAAGGGTTCTAGATCAATCGTGACTCTTACAATCTCACTTGGATATTGCGCACAAGAGTTGTACAGCAATTTTGATGTTGAAATATCAATGTTAACTGACTCTGACTGAAGAAACTTATAGATTGTCGAAAGGATTCATAAGGTTCTTGGAGCCGATTGCCCACCCAGCATACCCTGTTGTTCCGGTGCCACTTCCCTCCTCTCCTGGCCCCGGGATGGTCGCCGACCACGGAGCAGCGCCGAGCAGCACCGCCCGCTCCGGCGCCGCCGCCGCCAACGGACAGCGCTGCCGCTTCTTGCCATGCTGCGCGCCCGGCTGCGCACTGCACATTGCATGTCACATAAGGCCCTTACCCAGGATTAGTGTTCAGTCAGGAATGTCCAGATAATAATGGCCGGCATTCAAATCCAGCGCTGTATTGCGGTATTGCGCTGTAGAGTCTGTTCAAAAAGAGAAGCGACTCTACAGGAATATTCTAAGCCGGCAATGTAATTCACTGGAATCACTTTATAAGCAAAAGCACGAGCACACTGAATTGTATACTACCTAACACAATTTTACCATACTTTAGTGAATAAAGATATTTGTTTTGATGTTTTTTGTTTTTGATTTTTTGGAACCAGTGAGAGATGCAGTCCTGTAACTGGACTGGTGTGGGGTTTTATTCCAGTGCGCCCATTCCAACATAACTGGAATGAAAAGGCCAATTAATGCTGCTTTTTTCATGAAATAATTGTCAGTACACTGCTTAGGTACAATAAAACAGTATTTAGATAACTGGAATAGTTAGAATCGTCCAGTCCAGTCCAGCGCTGGATTGATTAACTGCATTGGACTGGAATAATGTAAACCGTGCACAGTCGGACGTGCGCGGTGTAGCAGGAATTTTCGTTTCCTGCTAGTCACGCGCCTAACTGGACACTGCACATTGCATGCTATGTTATTATGTAATCTACAGTCTAGATCTCAGAACAAGAAATATAAATAGAAAAACGCTCAACAGTCTGAATTGGCAAGTAGATATGTTTTCTGTTTGTCACTTTCCAGGGGCAAACATACACAGAATAGGGCAAGGCAAGATATACTAGTTGGATACTAAATACACTTATAAAAAGTCTCACATGGGCATTCGATTATAAATAATTAGAGTAGGCTTTCGTAGCATTTAACGCGTTGATGTCTGTTGGGATAACGTTATCATGATACTTTTGATAATATATATTTTAGGTACCTACACAATACCAGTCAGCACTGAGCAATAAAGCTAAAATAAACCTTAGTTTTAAAACACTAATGTTTAAAAAGCATGCAGTGTGGATTTTTCAACCAATATTTTTCATTTGCTTATTAGTAGCGGAGCCCAACAGAGGATTTTTTCGATTCACTCGACCGCGTCAGGTTAAGGTTAGGTGGCTTAATTACATGCTGAAAAGTGTGCATTTCCTTAAACTGTTGATTTAACTAGGACATCAAGCTGAATCACCAGTATAATAATCTGACGCGCTCGAGTATTTCTAGACGACTTTTTTTTGAACGTCTTTAGACGCTTCCCCCTTCGTTGAAAGGGTAGTACACTAATAACCTATTTTCTTTCTACCAACTAAACCTCAAATCCAATAGGTCGTAGGCGCCGCACGAGTAAATCCCTATTTAGCCTACAGGCCTCCCCTACTATTATACCTACCCCTTCACTATTGGCTAGATCAGATAGTAAAGCATCAAAAAAATTACAAAAAGCCTACCAGACAATTTATATCTATCGATGATGGAAGAATGATTACAGGATTATTTTTCTCAACCGAACAATTCCGTACGCATAAATTCAATTGATATCAAAACACCCTGTCGGCCTCAGTGTAAACATAACCAGGGAAATCCTACATAATTTATGTGCCATAAATTACCAATAAACAGCATTGTCTCTGCTATAGATCACAAACATTGTCGATACAAGTCACGATTTCGATACACAGAAAGGGAACACATTAGGCAGTGGATTGAGGGCGGTTTACACCGCGTATTGGTCCGTCGGCAATCGAGTAGGTACCTATTTAGTTATAAAGATGTATCGTAGTCGGAGAAGCTTTGTTTATGGTATGGTATTAGATCAACGTACTAATTGTACTTAGTTTAGGTTAGTTAGTTTAGTGAGGCCGCAAAGTGAAATATAGTAGATTTTATTTTAAACTAAGTAAATCAAGTACAATATTCATATAAAACATATGCACTGATACTGCATTAAAATTCCGAAGGATCACTGTATCAAAAACACGATTAATTTATATAGATTTAACCTGTAACTTTTGGCTAGATTCGATTATTTCTCAATATGGTAGGTACAGATTATTGGATCAAAAATTATATTAAATCAAATCAATACAATAATAAAATAATAATTGCTATAAAACAGAAGACTAACTGTAAGGGTTTATATTCAGGGATATTCAGCTACGGGTTTTTTGAGCGGTGCTATGCGTTTTTAGGGTTCCGTAACAAAAATTACGGAACCCTTATGAATTCGTCATGTCTGTCTGTCTGTCTGTCTGTCCGTGTATGTCACAGCCACTTTTTTCCGAAACTATAAGAGCTATGCTGTTGAAACTTGGTAAGTAGATGTATTCTGTGAACGGCAATAAGATTTTCATACAAAAATAGAAAAAAAACAATAAATTTTTGGGGTTCCCCGTTTACTTAGAACTGAAACATTCGAAATCGAAGTGGAGAGTATGTTCATAGTAGCACAGATAACATAATACTATATAGTAGGTACCTAATGCTGTTAGAAATATAGGTATATCTATCTAGGCTAAACGTTAGAAAATTAAGTCGTAAAATATATGTATAATATTATAAATGCATAAGTTTCGAGTTTGTGATGTGTAGGTATGTTTGTTACTTATTCACGTAAAAGTCTGGAATTACACATAGGCTCATTTTAATCCCGATATTCACACAGGATCTATACTTATTCTAATAGTAGTCTAAGCATTCATTTGAGTGGCATAAAGTCAAAATTATACTGTTATTCCAAGATTGTTTTACCTACGGCAGAAAAATCGACGGAATATCCAGGAATGGTATTTTATCCGGACAGAGGTCGAAAAGGCCGGTCAATCGGACAACTCTAGCTGTATATCATGTCCGATGGGAAACAGTGCAATAAAAAGCCTCTAAAATGCCCATAAACAGCTGGCGTACAAACAAGTGACGGAAACTGCGTAGTGGTTATCGATATACTTACTGTTATTTATTTGATAGATAGATGGATAACACTTTACTGCACACTACATTAAACAATAATACATTAAAAAGAATCAAAATACAAGTATAAAAGTACAATGGGCGGACTTATCGCTGAGAGCGATCTCTCTATCTGTATTGTGATATGAGAAGATCCTTAAAACTTGAACTGGTCTGTGGTGTGGTAGGTCAAGAGATCAAGGAAAACGTTACAGTTATAGGATCAACTTGTTGTCCATCTATCTGTTTGTAAAGATCCTTTTGCAGTGGCTGAAGGCATGAAGTTGAAATATATATGTACTACTTGTTCCGTAATCTAAAGTTGTATTAAAAAATAACACATTTAACCTATAAATCCAGTATCCCCAACCTAAGCATGCTAGGAGCTGTGACGCAAAGAACGGGATGAGTTTTAAATTGAGGAATTTTTAAAGGTGAAGTTTGTATGAAAACTTCTGTTCTCAAATGTTTTTTTGAGAATGCTAAAATTCGACATAGTAGAACCAGCTAGGCCAAAATTATGGTATGGAAGTGTCCGCACGTTGTCTACCTTGCACTTGTCCGTTGCATCAGGTTCTTTATCAGATTCAGATTGAGTAGTAGAGCTTTTTTGTGAAAGAGTTCATCGGGGAAAGTACTACCACCATACCTATTTCTGCCGCAGAGCAGTAGTGCTCGCTTGCTGTGTTCCGGTTTGAAGGGAATGAGTGCCAGTGAAATTACAGGCACATGAGAATTTTCATCTTTATGTCTCAGGGTGATGGGTGCAGTGCAATGCCACATATGGTGCGTCCTAGTCCCACGTGACCTATGAGGTAATGCATTGTTAAAGGCTGAATTTACCGCTTAACCATATGGTAGTTTCGTCATTATCACAGTGAAAAAAAAATATTTTACACCTGTACGTGATGCAAAGACACTTTATTCAGTGGTTATATAATCAGTAGCGGTTCAAAATTCATTCGACGTTAAAAATATTCAAGTGTTTAGAGAAACGGACCACGTTATCACCACATTTCCTGCCGTAAAGTTGGCGTAAAACATATATGAGTTATGAACGTGGTAGGTAATAATTTTCATGTTTACGCTGGGGAGTATAGACCTCGTGTAGGTATCACAGGTACACATACTGCTATCTAGCAAACTATAAAACGAGCCTATGAAATAATTAATCTTAACGTATTGGTATTTTTACTCTAAACCATCTAAACCAAGACATAACCCAACGTAACATAACATAACGTACGGGAGCCCAAGAGGGGATTTTGAGATTCATTTTTTTTATCCCTTTTTCAACTCTTCCGTACAGCCCCCACCATGAAAACCGGCGGATTAACATACCTCCGATATCAGAGACACGTGGGGCATATACACTAGCAATATCTGAAGCACTCGAGTATTGCCATGACACTTTTTTTTAAACATTTTTGAACATATGTTTTCGCTTCCCCCACCAGTGAAAGGATGTACACTAATAACCTTTTTTTGTTTCTACCATCTAATCTTCAAAATCCAATAGGTTTCTACGACGCTCGAGTAAATCCCCATTTAGCCTTTTAGGCCTCCCCTACTACTACGCTATGGATACGACACTTTTATGTCAATTTGATTGAGAAGAAGAGAATAAGTTTTTTGTATTAAATATATTTTCCAAACAAACTTATGCTGATTGAAATGAACCTTAACACGACCAGTCTACTATTATCCCACGAGGAGTTCCGTTGTCCATCTTCTGTCTCCATCATCAGATCAGCTCGCTGTCACCATAATATTTCATTGGCATCGGAACTTGATAGGTATGCAAAATATAATCTCAATCGGTTGAAGATAACTTTAAAAGTCAGTTGCAAGATTTCACCCGGATAAACATACATACATTGCAAGTTAAATAAAAGCTTGTAATTTATAAAATTAGTGATCTTAACCGTATGCAGATCAAAATGGGCCTAAACACGGACAGTCTACTATTATCCATCGAGGAGTTCCGTTGTCCACCTTCAGTGTCCATTATCAGATCAGCTTGCTGTCACCATAATATTGTTTTGTCATCGGAACTTGACAGGTATTCAAAATTTCATCACAATCGGTTGAGGATAAATTGCTTTAAAATTCAGCTGCAAGATTTGACCCGAACACACAAACATTGCAAGTTAAATAAAGCTTAAAAAATTGCTAAAAACCCCCTTGATTGAGTCGTTGTTCTATTTGTTTTCATAAAGTTTAGGTACCTAATGTAAATACCTATATTTTGTTCACAAAACTTCATAGAAATTCAACTATAAAAATGATTTTTTTTTGACTGCTTAAATGACGGAATAAGCAAATGGCCCACCTGATGTTAAGCGGTAACTTCTGCCTATGAACAGTGCATTACCTCATAGGTCACGTCCACCTAGGACGCACCTAATGATTGTTTTTTTTATACTACTTGGAATGACGGTTCGAGCAGGTGGACGCGGTAATCTCTGCCTTTAACAACGCATTACCTCATAGGTCACGTCCACCTAAAACGCACTCTATGTATCATTCCACCGCGCCCTCCACCCTGAGACATAAAGATGAAAAGTGTCATATGCCTGTAATTTCACCGGCTTCACACAGCAGTGCAAGCAGTAGTGCTTTGCGGCAGAAATAGGTATGGTGGTAGTACTTTCCCGGACGAACTCTTTCACAAAAAAGCTCTACTACTACTTACTGCGTGTATACTACTATAGTGAAGTAACAACTGAAATCTAAGAAGCCTCCGAACGAAATACAAGTCCATGTTGGTAGTTTATGAGGTACCTTCGGAACCCTACAAATAGAATAAAAGACTTCTTGATTACCAAAATCACCGTAGCACAGAATAATTAATAGCACAAGTTAAATTTGGCTGTAGAAATCATTAAACATTTCTCGCTGTCCTACTTTTTTGTCTGTTTCGATCGCATAACTTCCGCTTGTGTTTGAAGAAGAAAGAAAGAAAGAAGAAGAAAGAAAGAATATATATTTATTTGTATACAAGAGCTACACAGAAACACAGAACACACTAAGAAGAAACAGATATGGAGGTACTAGGTGTAACTCAAGTAACAAAATGGTTCTGCCTCAGCATGAGTTGGTTGACAGCAAACTAGTAACCAACGCTGGTCTTCCGGCAGAACTAAGAACTAACCATGACTTTAATTTGCGCTATCTATCTTATTATTGTGTCTGATATACATGCTAATTTGAACTTCTTTAAGCAAATTATAACAACTTGATTTATAGAAGCGAAAGAACCTAGTGACGAGCCGGGCGCGCCCTCACGCCACTCCGTCATGCGATTCTCGGGGTGAACAATTCAAAAATTACACGGATGATGAATTTTTGAACTCCGTTTGTTTAGGTATAATGTCTCTGTTTTGCTTCAAGTACGGTTTAAAATCGGTAATCACACGCGACTTATAAAAACGCATTTGGTTTCCAAGACCAAGAAAAAAAAACCGTACGTAGAACACAGATTCTTCAAAAGGGTAAAGAGATTCATATATCATTCATTCATACTCTAATTTCAAATCTTCTGTAAGAATACAATTAATAGATAAGACGTATTATAAAATTGATGAAGCTTTTGCGAATAATGAAATGTTTACATTTAAATCTAATATTAATGAATGAGCATTATTTATTTATTGATTGTATTTTTTAATTTTAATTTTGATTGATGAGTACCTAGTCTTTAAAGCTCTTGACTTTTCATTATTTGTTATTTTAAATTTTTAATAATTTGATTATTATTATTATACACGATTCGACGATGCTTTTGCTGAAATATGTTGAGAATCATTACAGTTATAAAATGTGATTTAGACTTTAGGACATGTATACTCTATATAATTTATTTGTTTTGATGACTTATCGAAGTACATGTGACTATGTCTATGGATGAATAAATAAATACAATACAAATACAATATGTACATACATATATGAATATGTACTACGATAAGTAAGCTACGAATGCTAGACCGAGTCCAATTTGAATGGTTTTGTCTAATTTGTGAAACGAAACCCATCCCATGAATTCAAATTATATTATCGATTATAAATAAAAATACTGAACCACGCAACGTTGGGTGTTACAAGGCTGATGGGTGACTTGGAAAGTAAAAACTTGACGAATAATTTGGGATATAGTAACCGCATATCTGGAATACCGGTGAAATGGGAGCGACAGTTAATGCAATGTAGGTACCTACCTACCAGGCGAGCAGCAGAATGCAGGTGTAATTTTTTTATTTTTTTTATTTTTTATTATTTATTATTATTATTTTTATTTCATTTTTTTAATTTTTTTTAATAGAGTAATTTTTATGAAGTTATCGATGTATATTTAATAATGATTGTTATACTCGTAATCATGCTTAGTACCTACAAAGGAACCTTTAAGAATCTCTAGATACTAATTTTTATTTTTATTTTTCTGCGTGAATTGCGGAACTTGCAGGTGGCTCACCTGATGTTAAGTGGTAACCTCTGGCTTTAACAATGCATAACCTCATAGGTCAACTCCACCTAGGACGCACCCTATGTGGTATTGCTTAGCACCCGCCACCCTGAGACATAAAGATGAAAAGTCTCATGTGCCTATAATTTCACCGACACCCATCAAACCGGAACACAGCAATGCGAGCACTACTGTTTAGCTGCAGAAATAGTTATGGAAGTAGTACTTTCCCGGACGAACTGTTTCACAAAAAGGCTCTACTACTTCTAACTGATGGTTTGATTTAATTTTATTAACGTGTAACAAAAAGTATATGCTATTCTATTTTTAACCCCCGACGCAAAAACGACGGGGTGTTATAAGTTTGACGTGTCTGTGTGTGTGTGTGTGTCTGTCTGTAGCATCGTAGCTCCCGGACGGATGAACCGGTGGGGGTTTTTTTTTAAAGTTGACATTGACGGGAGTGTTCGTAGCTATGTTTGATTAAAATCGGTTCAGACGTTTCATTGCGTTTTTTTGTATTTTTTATTTTTTACAAAATTAATTACTTGTATTCTAAAGGCCCAACTAAACCTTTTCAGTGAATCACGATCGCACGCAATAACTTGATACTCTACTGTAGCTGTACCATGCTATACGTTCAATCATTCTGCCTCTCGCTATCAACCTTCACAAACACTTCATCGGCCCCTTACATTTTACCCCACGATAAGGGCCATCAGACCACTTCTCTTTGAAACCAACTCGATACACTCACGGCTACAAAAATTCAACAGCAATCTACGGAAAGAGGGAAATATGCATTAATTTAAGGCCAGCTATGTGGGTCACAGAGGTTAGTTACGGGTGGAATAAACCTCTCACGAACCCATACAACCTGTTATTTGAACATATTATATCATATTTGACACGAGGCACATTATAATATTGTTATCGTGGTAGTGTGCAATAAGGCACTGTCGAGTACACGGAATGTCGGTATTCTACAAAATATTCATGGAATTTTCACAAACGCTATGTATCAAAATCCAAATTCATTCAAAATTTCCGACAATGAAAATACGTAATTTACGTAATTAAAATTTTCATAACTTTAATAAACTATTTTCAGCATTTCAGTTGGTTTAGAATTTATAGTTGTAATAAAGATGAACGTATATTGCCAACGTTTATTGCAAATATTAGCAATTGAAAGAGTTCTAAAGTTCTAGTTTTTAAACTCGTTATCTTTCTACGATTTTCGTAGCAAAACTACAAATCTTCGTTTTTACGATAAATGCCAGGTCGAAGCTCTCAAACGCAGGAAATAGAGAACGCCGGAAGCTGACTGAGTTGATATGAGGTTCTAAAATTAAAAAGTGTAAGCTGGTGATGGAAATGGCTTCTTGTCCGTAAATTTCCAGAACATACATCACTATACTGTATTATTACAAGGGAAATAAAACAAAAAAGCGGCTAAGTGCGAGTCGGACTCGCCCATGAAGGGTTCCGTAGCAGCAAGTAACATAATATAAAAGTTCTTAAATGGTTTACGATTTATGACGAATTAAAACAAAACTACTTACTAAATCTCGTTCAAACCATTTTTTGGTGGAAGTTTACATGGTATAATGTACATCATATATTTTTTTAGTTTTATCATGCTCTTATTTTAGAAGTTGGTAGTGTCTCGCGCGCAAACTATTCAGCTTAGAAAAAATATATATTAGAAACTTGAATATCATTTTTGAAGACCTATCCATACGTATGGGTTTGATGAACAAAAATTTTTTTCAATTCTAGTTATGGGAAACCCCAAAAGTTTATTGTTTTTTTCTATTTTTGTGTGAAAATCTTAATGCGGTTCACAGAATACATCTACTTACCAAGTTTCAATAGCATAGCTCTTTTAGATTCGGAAAAAAGTGGCTGTGACATACGAACGGACACACAGACAGACATACATGACGAATCCATAAGGGTTCCGTTTTTTGCCATTTGGCTACGGAACCCTAAAAACCGTCATAATTTCGATGGCGTAAAATTGTTCCGTGTATTGCTGACCAGCCCGGTACGGCCATTTATCGATAACGCGTGGGTGGTCGACCGCAACTTTTGTGAAATTGCTGAAAATCCCACAGTATGCGTGTGCCCGTTAAACACTTCCACCGGAAACCGTAATACTTGAGTCTTTCCATGTGAGAATATTTGCTGCGTTGCAGTTGGCAACTCCTGTAGCAAACCAGATTGCCGTTACCCTATATGAGAAGATCCTTACAGTTTTTTTATGGAAGTTATTAGTACTTTCGCACTGCTACTACGCATGGGAAATTTTTCAGAAGTATTCGTAGACCATCTACGAAGCTCTACGAATTTCGTAGCAATACTGTATGTGTGATTTTCACCTTTCTAGATAGAAAGGTGAAAGTCACATAAACAGTATTACTCAAGACTACTCAATAATATATTTTCTACTAAAAATAAAAGCATCCCCATCAAATGCTGGAAATAAAGGCACGCCGGGAGCCGCACTGAGCCCGGCAACTGAGGTTTATTAAAAAAAGTTAACTGGAGAGCGGGAGCTATTTGCCGTAATTGCTATGATTCCTGAATGGTTAATGTTTTTAATGTACTTTAAATCTTTTATAAAATGTTGTAGTATTCAACAACAAGAAAAATAATCAGTAAAGTTGTAGTTTTTTTTATTTTTCTCTTAATTAAATGGGTGAACAGAAATGTTAAAATGTTAACAAAATCTACCCAATTTCTGTTTTATTTGTTACTATCGACTTGCCCCGGCTTCGCACGTGAAAAACAGCCCCCCCTCGATATTTTATTACTTATTCTGCTATTCGGAGCGGAGAAGAATCCACCAAAAAAGAGATAGCTAACATCGGTCCAGCCGATCTTGAGTTATAAGTGGTGTAACTAACACGACTTTGTTTTATATATAGATCAAAACATTAACTATATGTTTTACAAACTGCAAGTGACTCAATGTAATTGACCGAGCGAGGTGAGGTTATCCATACATATTTAGGTTAGGTTAACCATGCATATTTTTAATTTAAATTTTGTACTTGATTTTCTGTTAAATATCAAATCTAACATTAGGAATTTTACGGCATACCCCAACTTAAATCTAATTGCAGGATAACGGCGGGTCTGAGTGTGTATATGTGTGTGTGTATGACTATCTGAAGATAACTGCAGAACCGGTGATCCAATCTTGATGAAACTTGGTAGATAGATAGAATATTATTTATTGCACAAAACAAACAATGTACATAGGCGAACTTAATGCTAAGAAGCATTATCTAACAGCTAACCTTTGTGTATTGTGGATACATTTATGTAGGTAGTGCACAAAAAAACGTAATAAAGAGAAGAAAAAAAAGACCTTTGTAGTCTAACAATACAAGATATGTAAGTAACATAATATTATATTATAAAAATAAATAATAATGTATAATATAAATATATAATATAATTACACAGTACTAAAATAAATAATAGTAAGTATAGGTAATATGCATAAACGTAAAGCTACGTTACTTGGATATAGGTAGATTATATGAATATAATTTGTAAGTTCCAACATGAGCTTGATTGGTACATGGATTTTTGAGCTACGGGGGTCCATCCGAGTACACGGTAGGGGCGAACTCCTATTAGTATAAGACAATATTTTTTGAACCTCTATAGGCTCTTGTAACTTATTTTTTTATCATTAGCGAAAATTCTATGTCTCTATGGTTTTTATAGTGGAAGTATTGTTAGAAACCGCGCAATTTAAGTAATTTAGTATTGAAAGGTTAGGCTAGCACCCCTGGCATTTCTCGGTCCACTGGCGCTGTGTGTTGCCATAACGTGATGCAAGTGTAAGGAGCATCTGATAGTTTAGCAAAGTCGCTATGTGAATGCCAACAGTTCATGTTTTTATAAAGAATAGTAGTATTCCGGTTTTAAGGTGCCGGTGAAATTACAGGCACATGAGACCTTTCATCTTTCTAACTCAAGGTGGCGGGCGCAGTGCCATGCCGCATAGGGCTCGTCCTAGATGGACGTGACCTGTGAGGGGCTATTGTTATAGGCAGAGGATGGGCCATCAGAAATTCCATCATTCACAAAAATTAATTTAAAAAAACTGTTCAACTATAAAACTATTTTGTTAGTTAAGTATTTGGCTATATAATTATATAAATCAGCTTATACAGCATCGTAATTTTCACTAGAAACGGGATATTTACCATGATTTTTGAGTTTTAAATCTTCCCGATATTTCGGCACAGTTGCATGCGCCATGATCACGGGAGCACTAACTAAAGTCTTTGCGAGCGAAATATCGGGAAGATTTAAAACTCAAAAATCATGTTAAATATCCCGTTTCTAATGAAAATTATGTACATAACCATGATAGTTTCAAAAGTTATATACAGCATCGGTTTTTATATAAGTTCATAAGACATTATTTTAATTAAAAAGTGTATACCTTTACAGACATTTCAATTCCAAAATGGTCACATAATATAAAAATGTCTTTTGTCGCACCGTTATACTGAATCTTGATAGTAACACAAAGCACTACATTTTCATATGATTGGATGATTAAAACTAAAGCATGAACCAACTGAGTTATTTGAAAAATATCAAGAGTTGGACCAAATATGTTAGTCATTAAAATACTTTGTTACCAAGACTTCAGTCGCATAATTAATTAGGATTTATTTATAACAGAAATAACTAAAGTAGTCATCTACAAATGGTAGAATTGACTGATTGCTTTCATACATAGGTACATACATATAGACACACGCCTTTTTCCTCAAAAGGGTAGGCAGAGCCTCAATGGGCCCCTTTTTAGCGTGGGATGCATCTAGAGATTATTGATGTGACAAGTGGTGAGCTTATTGCCACCATTGCTTCCCACGACCGAGGCGGCTAACGCTTTTTTCCAGTAACAATATCATTCTTAACAAGCTGGCAGCCAGGACAAATTTTATACCAACGAAACTTGACGAAACGAGATTGTAATTACAAGCTTTTATTTATTATATTTACAGTTTTAATTTCAAATTGCAATTAAACGGATATTAAATTAAATGTATTTCAATACCGTGATATGTCCGGCCTAAAAAAATACCCCTACGTCTCCTCCCGTGGATATCCCAAAAGCCGACTAAGTTGTTACCCGGACTTGTTAGTTACAAGTCCGGGTAACAACTTAGTCGGCTTTAACTGTATTTATACCTTAGTCATTAAGTAAGTTAAACATTAGTCATTAGGTAAGTATTAAAAAAACACTATTTTTGGTTTGATTGTTGTGTTAGAGAACCATTTGCAAGATATAGGTTCTCCAGTTTAAAAAAATAGAGGCTCACATTTTTCCCAATATCAGGTGCGACCGAGCATGTTTATATAATAGTAAAATAAGTTTTTTGTGAAAAACATATTTTTCAATACAAGCTTTTATAAAATTAGTGATCGTAACCGTGTGCAGATCAAAATGAGCCTAAGCACGGCCAGTCTACAATTATTCATTGAGGAGTTCCGTTGTCCACCTTCCGTCTCCATCATCAGATCAGCTCGCTGTCAGCATTATATTGCATTGTCATCGGAATTTGACAGGTATGCCAAATTTCAGCTCAATCGGTTGAGGTTAACTGCTTTAAAATTCAGTTGCAAGATTCCATCCGGTTTCCACCCAGACAAACACATTGCAAGTTAAATAAAAGCTTGTAATAACAATCTCTTAGAATTCATATTACTTTTATCATTTCCTATTCTACATTCAGTCCTTACCTCAGACAAAATTATAATCTGAGTCGTGTGTAAGCGTTCTTCCTTACAAGTTAAGTTTATTCTACCTTACAACTTTATAAGTTATCATTAAAAAGCAATTTCCCCGAACTCAGCCTTCATACACGTCGCGATCTCATAAAATGTAACGATTACATCCCAGCGTTCGTCATAAACGTGTATCTGTACGTATCTACCTACTATAACAGAAGTGTGTTTGTCTCTAATTCGTTTACAAAACAGTTTGTAAACTGGTTTTATATATTATTTGTAAAATTTCAGGGGAGTACCTACCTAGCCTAATAGAGCATTAGTTCTCTATGGCTTTGCTGAATAAATCAAGTCCAATATTCAAATTAAAAATAAACATGGATAGGTACTACATTATAATTGCAAGGGATCGCTGTACCAGAAACACGATGGGGTAATATTTTCTCGATAGAAAAAAAAAACAAAGTTACTTCTAACTTTCGGCTAGATTCAATTATTTATTAAAATGGTGCATACTATTGTGTAAAAAAATAGATAAATAAATCAATATAACAAAGCTGAGGGTTTACTGTAAGGGTTTTATAAAATGATCTATATTTTACGAGATATTCCGTAAAAACGGCTTTTTCGAACGGCGCGGAGCGTTTTTTTTTGGTATGAAGATTTCTGCCTGGCGTTGGCGCAGTCTTAATCCATAAAAGATCTGATGGCTGTCAGCAAGACGTCAGCACACATAGTACATATTCCATAGTTCTGAAGAATTACTTTAACTTCGTGACCTCTACAAAGGACTTTGACCCTCATTAGTCCGGCATGATTGTTACAAAGGTCAAACAATATTAGGATAAAGCGCTATAGGTTCAAAGAAAATTTTTGTATGAGGCGAAGAAGGCGAGCTCACGCTCTGCTACCGTGTTTTTGCGTACAAAATATAATATAAAAATGTACTTTAAAGTTTTGTTAAATTTTGTATTGTTAAACTCAATTAATAATTAATAAGTTACTAAATGTTTCAAAAATTAAGACCTATAAGAAAAAAGGCTGAAATTGGATATCAATTTTAAAAAGATTGTATCTTTGTTTTTTTTATAATCGATTGAGATAATTAAAATAGTTTATTAAAATTAAGATTTCACTAGATAATAAACTTAAAAATACCATTTATTTTTTCTTCTTGGAAACTTTAACAAGTCTTAGCAAAAACTTAAAATAACTCATAAACTTGTCACAATAATTTAGAATGCGTTTAGGTTTGTTTATATTTTGTCTACATCGAGTTTGACTAGAGTATGAAAAAAATAATGAAAATGAAAAAATATTTATTACAGCAAAAACAAAGTATCAGGTTGTAAATGGAACTTAATACATCCTCAGTTAATTATAAGGATAATACATTTATTTACAGAAAGAATAATACAAGGTTATGTATAAAATACATATGAAACAGTTATGCTACCTCAAGACCGCTGCAAGCGATCTAAAGGTAGCTCAACTGATCCAAATCACTACCAGACGGAAGCGTCCCTAAGATGCTGGCTGCATTGCCACGCTGAATGGCAATACTAATGCAATGAGCCAGATAAGAGCCAGCTCTCGGGTCACGCGTCGCTTCGAACAGATGCCCTGAAAGAATTTTGAAAACGCGAAGGGCCCCGGTACCCCACGGACCCAGAGTCTCGACCTCGAAATGCTCAAATAAGTAAGCTCTGTCGAGACTTGCATATTTGCGTCTTTTGAGGTCCTCTGCGGATTATAAGGATACACATTGTTATACTGAAAACTTAATAAAAGAGTTATTGATGGCTTCCTCACTAGGCCAAGCCTGTATCGAGGGAGCCTGATTACGAAAGAAAGAAAAATTACATTTTGTGTATAATATCTCTATTTGCAATGCCCCATTTATTCTACCTCTAAGACAGTAGTATCATGTGCAGTTTATAGGGTAGTAGCATAGACGTAGAATTTTTTCGCTACGCTAAATAGACAAACGAAGCGTGGGAGAGAGAAGTCATTTTTAAATGTACCCCGTGCAAGAAGAAAAGTGACAGCAACAATTTATTGAATGTGACATGTTTTGCTTGAGTACATGCGCATACCGGACGGTCTCTTGTGCAGTTTAACTAATTTTGTTATTATTTTAGTAATCTTACTATTAAATAACAAATATTACTTTGTATGACAATGGTGTCGTGTTCAGTTTGTGACTGTGAAGATACAAGACGTAATTATCCGGGAAAATACACGTTTCACAGGTAAATAAGAGATTATTGGTAGTTCGATTGTATTGCTTATTTTATCAATTCTGCTTTAGTAAATGGCCTAAAAACCAGTTTCATTCGTAGATTAGGACTTTCCCTTATATTTTTTAATAATATTTCGTTGCTGCACCTAGAAATAAACAATATTTTATGTAAAATATAAAAATGTTTGATTACGATAGGGCTTGACCAAGTGATGACGTCAGAAATATCGATAGTCCTGTTGCAGTCTATATCGTTGTATAATGCGCATCATGTAAAAAGAACGCTGGCGGTCAAGCTTCTTCAGGCGTTCCAGCGTTCTTTTTAAGAGATTACTTACTTTTCTACTTATTTGAGAGATGTATAACTATGCATTGAATGAGTGCCTATCTAGTTTACTACAAATAATGTACAATTATAGTACGCGTCATGTAAAAAGAACGCTGGAACGCCTGTAGAAGCTTATTTATTTATTTATTTAAAAACTTTCACACATGACAATAGTGCAAGGAGGACTTAATGCTAACAGCATTATCTGCCAGTCATCCTGGACGTGCAGAAAGATGGTGAGGCGTGCCTTACAAACAAGTACCACAGAAAATAATAATAACAATACAAGTTAAAATAAGCTTGACCACCAGCGTTCTTTTTACATGACGCGCACTATACCTACCTATAAATTAAATTTTTGTCCATCCTAGAATGGAGGTTTACTTTGTTTGGAGTAAATTTGTATGCTCTGTTAACATTTTACCGTTTTTTTAAAATCTTTAATAATTAGGTGGACATTGAGGTGTGTGTTTTTGTATTGACTATTGAAAAGGTAACTTTAAAGCACCACGGGTGTTTTTATTGCAGTTTGTGTAGTAGATATTTTGGAGTAAATATTTACGTTGTTGATTATTACACACGCCTTTTTCCCCGAAAGGGTATATTTATTTTTTATTTTCTATAAATAAATATTATTTATTTCTGCTTAATAAAATAATAGGTAAGAAATTAAATTTAAATATACCCCAAAAATTCCGTTCCAGCGGGACTCGAACCTGCACCCTCGCCTGTGATCAGCGATGCCTTTACTTTCGAACTTTGAATAGAAGGTTTCCAATGAAACACCTGTAGATACAGCACTATCAACTTGGCGCTATAGCCGAGTTGATAGTGCCCACAAATTTCGTCTCCAGCGTCATAGCTCGATCTATGGCTAAATTGTTTAAGGCATCGCCGATGACAGGCGAGGGTGCGGGTTCGAGTCCCGCTAGAACGGAATTTTTGGGTTACATTTAAATTTAATGTTATCCATAAAGCGTGGTTTACACTTGAAAAATAATAAACTTTGGGGTAACAAATTGTCTATAGATAAAGTAACAGAGTGAAAAATTATATGGGCGTAGCACGGCTGATATAAAATGTTTTTGTGCTTTCAGATTTCCAAGTAATCCTTTGCTACGAGAAAAATGGTTATCGGTTATAAGAAGAGTGGGATGGACTCAAATAAGAACTCCACTAGGTATATGCAGCAAACATTTTAAGTTTAAATTTAAAAGGGAAACTCTAAGATCCCACCTATAAATAAAACCGTAATATTTAGGGGTCAATAAATAATAAAGGTTTATTTATTAACTGTATTCAAAATTGGAATAAGAACCTTATTCTCTTTATGACGTCAAACCTGCTAAACTGTGTTCTTCATGAAAGACTTAATCTGCATTAAGATGTATTTATCTACCATACACATCACGGACGGATGATGAATTCTATCGACAATGTAAAAGTGTTGGTCGAGGACAACACTATTTTTAACTCAGACATAGACTTTCACCAACACGTGCACATATTTTTTTTGGTTCCATCTTCGATCTCTGATTGTAGATCTAGTACATATACTAAATCTATGGGTAGTAGTTATAGGGTGGCAGCCCTGATCTGACACTAGATTGACGTACGGAACCCTGGGGGGATATTGCATAGAAATTGATAATTGGGAAAATTGAAGCCCCATTTAATGATTATTTAATTGACGGCCTTAATTAATTTGCGTGAAATTATCATTCATTAGTAATGAATATTGTTTCGAGTGAATATTTAGGGTCGAACAACGAAATTAACTCTCGTTGTTTTCTCGTTGGTATACGAGTAGAAAAGCTTTTTACCTAATTATTGAATTGTGCCTTAGTAAACTCTAAAAAAATATTTACTAGGAACAATAAAACGATCAATAAGTTTGTCTAACTTAAAAATACAGTAAGTAGTTTAAAGTAGTAGTTAGTAGTTTAGTTATAAGCATTATAAAAATACCCTTATAAATTATAAGGCTATTTTTATAATGCTTGGGTTTGAATTCACCTGGTAGGTGAACCATCACATACATTAAAATATTCATTACAACCTCAGTGGCGCGGAGGGCGAAGGTTTACCTGCGACGCAGGAGGTTGCGGGTTAGATTCCCGCTTCTGAACAAATATTTGTGCGATCGTAGATATTTTTTCAGGGTATTCTGGGTATTTTCTATGTGTGATAAAAAATATCTTTCTATGTATTATATTGTATTAAGTATAAATCAGTTATCTAGTACCCATAACACAAGCTCTGCTAATCTTGGGGCTAGATAATGTTGTGTGAACTGTCCAGCATTATTTATTTATTTATTTATTAACGACAAACAATTAAAGTGAAATATACCATATTATTAAACTGGTTTTTTAAACCCTAATGTGGATTTGGGATCTTGGTATCCCGACCATAATAATGTTAACCAAATAAGATATGTATGATGATGATATTTATGTATACTTACCAAGTGCCAAATGTTACTAATACTATACTATACTACTACTATACTATACTATACTAGTTACTAATAGATCCCTTGGCATTACTAATTAATTAATTAGTTACTAATATATCCATTGTAGGTACTGATAGATCTCGTATACCTATAATTTTGTTACTAATAAAACCTATACCTAGGATTTTTTCACAGAAGTTAAGTATAGTCAAGGAACAAATATCTACCTGTACACATATTAATTTAAAATCATTAAAAAAACTTAAAACTCGTCGTCGACATTCTTTATTACGTGTAGTACAATCAGCTGGCTTATGATATAACCACGCGAATATTAAGGGTCTATTCACACGTACCGCAACCACACCACAACTACACCACAACCACAACCATAACCACAACACGTGGGCGAGCGTTGATTTGTGTGAAAATGAATAGTTTAATTCACACGGACCACATTTTCAGCCGTGTGATCTATACCGACCACATCAAAACCACAACGCGACCACCAGCGACACCGCGCACTAGCCGCGCCACCCACATTACCACAACGCAACTGCAAGAAGCTGCTTCGGCACTATTCACACGTATCCACAGCTTCACCACTTTTTTTCGCTACGCTGTGGTGTGGTTGTGGTACGTGTAAAAGCACGCTTATGAAAGATATCTAAAATAATCTAAAATAAATGTATCAATAATCTGACTATATATCTATAATAGATTATATATAATATATATAATCTGAAATAAAGTATATAAAAATATATAAATACCGACTGCCGATTAACATAATTAGTTAACCAAGGCAAATATTGAGCAAAGCATCAATTATAGGTTCGAGTGGGTATCATCATCTAAATGATCAATCAGCACATGAGATCTACCCACATTGTGCTCTCATTAACCGCACATCATGGCGTCATTAATCATCTCACGAGTAAGCGTCAATCTGACGTCAAGTGCGTTCTGGCGGTTATTTCAATTTTACAAGTTTTTGAGGTCTGTTCGGATTGAATCTGCCATTTTTGAATGAAACGTCGTAATTTTTATTTAATTACCTACTTTAAGATGAGCATTATTTCGTGAAATTTTGGTGGCATTTTAACCGGTGTAAGTTAGATAAATAGCACATATGTGGTGTAGTTAAATAGAAAAGTATTCGAAATGGAGGTTTTTTTAATGAAAATACATTATTTTTCTGCCACCATTTAAACTGCGTTATGACTACAGTAGTACAGGCAAATTAGCAAAAAGTGTGGCCCTAAGTCGAGTAGTCGTGGATTCTTATGGAATCGATAGATGACACGAATAGAAACTTATCCCAGGTTTGCACCGTTTCTGGCGCATACGGAAGGCTTTTAAATATTAGGTACAAACTTTGAAAAATTTTAACTTTTGAAAAAACAAAAAAGTGTTACTGGCAAGTTAGTGTTAGGCTGCGTTTCCATTGACGCGGAGTTGGGCGGAGCGGTGCTTAGCGGTGCATGAATTGACCAATCACTATGCTCGAAATCTCTGCTCCGCTTCAATGGAAACAGCACGAGCGGAGCGGGGCAGAGCTGAACGGATATTCATATAAAATAAGCGAGGTGATGCGGAGCGGAGGACAGCGGGGCGGTGCGTTGCGGAGGGTAGCTAGGAGAGCTAAAAGAAAGATATAAAAGGATTGCTTTTTTCTTTTTAAGCGACAACATGACATATGCTCTTTCTGAAAGATGGAGACAAACTGAGCTCAAAATTGTGCAATTCCAAAGTTAGCTCCACTCCGCTCCGCTCCTCTCCTCTCTGCTTCAGTGGAAACACTTACCACTTTTCACCGCTATTCTCCGCTCATCTCCGCACAGCTCCGCGTCTATGGAAACGCAGCCTTAGCAGTGTAGCGCCACAGTATATATATTAGTTACTTAGCACCGCACCGAACTTACATATATAATACTTAAAAAATGCATGTTCCGTATAAATTCCAGTATTTAATGGCCGGCGTATGTAGTACTAATCAAATGAATAAGTTTAAGTGAAATTTCAGAATTGCCTGAAATTTCCCCGAAGTAGAGCGACAATAAAATTTGGAAAAAGTGACTTCCGTGTGAGGTACCCAGGTGCAAACCTGGTAATTTATTTGGCCCATTTTTCTGGTAATTCTGTCAATTTGCACCGACTACTTCAATTTCCCCCGAGCCGCAGAACACAAAAAAAGATTTTTTTAGAAATGTTTTTTTTTCGTATGTTCCGTAAGTCGGATTAAAAAAATACTTGGTGCAAATGTAGGTCATAACGGTCTTAAGTGTATGCCAAATTGCACCGACTACATCTATTTTCCCCATTAAGTTACGGGTATTATAAGGTTTTCACCCTGTTCCGGGGGGGTGAATTTGCTGAAAGTTATATTAGAGGTGATTTTCAAGCCAAAAAAAACAATTAGAAAAGGTTTTGTGACTACATCTAATCACTTCCACACTTTTGCTAAAAATCACCTAATTTGCCTGTACTATAGACGGAGACTCTTGTTAACTTGACTAATTTTATTTCAATTAACATCACTTGACATTTGGCAAAATTATTTGGAGCACTCCTCAGAAGCCATTATATGAAGGAGAAGAAGAAGAGTTTATCTTCGACTATTGGAATGCCCATGACTTCGTCTTTAGAGTGAAGTAGAGTAAGTATTACTATAGTCTCTACAACAACAAATTGAAAATGAATGGAGGTCTTAATACTAATAAATGTACTAAGTGTTAAATCTTGTACGATGGTACGGAACACTTCGCGTGTGAATCAGACTCACACTTGGTTGGTTTTAATTATTTGTTATTGTAATCATGTCTTTTTTTATAAGTAGGGAAATCCATCTTGGATACCCTTCCGCCACGGGGGTGACAGGAGGCTAATGCCGGACTCTTACAGGCTAAAACCACCATAGGATACTCCGCGCCTATTAGCGCTGTATAACTTTAGACAGAGTTTCGTGGCTCTTAAATCAACCTGTGATATTCATGAATCGAGGCCATATTACGCTAATTTGACTCTACGTCAAATTACGCAGTGACATGCTCCCCTGACCCGAGTATTCTATGCGAGTGCCAGGCAGAGCGCGTTCGCTCTGGCTAGCTCGTGCATATAACGAGCTTCGAACAACGAATTATTTATTGTCTGGTGGTAAAGAGACCCCTTCCGTCCATTTTTTTACAAGCTTTATATTAACTTGCAATGTATGTTCGAGTGGCATATGTTTGTCTGGGTAGAATATGTATGTCCGGGTGGAATCTTACAACTGAAATTTAAAGCAGTTATCCTCAACCGATTGAGCTGAAATTTGGCATACCTGTTAATTTCCGACGACAATACAATATGATGGTGACAGCGAGCTGATCTGATGATGGAGACGGAAGGAGGACAACGAAACTCCTCGATGGATAATAGGACACTGGCCGTGTTTAGGCTCATTTTGATCAGCACACGGTTACGAACACAAATGTTATAAACATTGTGTAGAAAAAAATATTTTTCACAAAAATGTAGATGTAAATGTAATTTATGTTAGAACATAAAAACAAGTATCTAGTACAGTGATTTGTCAGTTTCTTAATAATTATCAAGATAATTATCTTATTAGGATATACTAGATATAAGTGCATACTCGCTGTTTGGCGACCTCTGTGGCGCGGCGGGCGAAGGTTCGCCTGCGACCCAGGAGGTTGTGGGTTCAATTCCCGCCTCAGAACAAATATTTGTACGATCTGCAGATATGTGTTCAGGGTATTCTAAGTATTTTTTAGTTTTAGTAAAAAAAAAACTATGTAATGTATTGTATTAGGTATATCAGTTATCTAGTACCCATAACACAAGCTCTGCTTAGCTTGGGGCTATATAATTTTGTGTGAACTGTCCAGCATTAATTACTTTATTTATTTATTTATCATTAATAAGAGCAAACTTCGTTTGTATGCAAAAGGCTCAATCAAGACTGCGCCACCGCCAGGCAGAAATCTTCATACAAAAAAACGCCACACGCCGCTCGAAAAAGCGGTTTTTATTGAATATCTCGTGAAATATAGATAATTTTAAAAACCCCGGGGGTGATCCCTTCGTTTTATTGTATTGATATTATTTATCCAATATTTTACCCAAACAAAATAATGTTTTTTGTTTTATGTTTTATCTGTACTATATTGACAAACAATCGAATCTAGCCAAAAGTTAGAGGTAATTTTGTGTTTTTTTTTATCGAGAAAATTTTATCCTTTCGTGTTTCTATCAGGGTGATCCCTCGGTATTATAATGTAGTATCCATGCATATTTTTTATTTGAATATTGTACTTGATTTAGTCAGTTAAAAATCTAATCTAACATTGGTAATTTTGCGTTATACCCCACCTTAACGCATCATCATAAAATGCAGCGTTTGACGGACAGAAAAGCCGTAGAGAACTAATGGAGCCTTAAGCGTCATAGCGATATACTCCGCAGACTCCGATATACTCTTCTAGTCAGTTAATAGTGCGAGTCAAGCGAATGTGAGTAACCATCACAAACCTACCTTGGTTTACGCGGTTACAACATAATAATGAACTATGTAATGAACCTTTTTTATTAATAAACGTATCTATCTATCTATCTATCTATCCTCTTAACTGCAGCACATTTGCGTCAAACTAAACAGTACGAACGTATAAAATGAGTATGGCTACTTATCGATTGCATTCAGCGCAATCATTGTTGTCGTACATACTCGTAGATATAATGTTGCTTGTTCAATTCCCATTAACTAATCGATAGGTAATAGCAGAAATAGTTATAATATGAACTTTTATATAGCTGACGGATAGTTCATAAAAATATATAAATACGTACATACATACATAGACACACGCCTTTTTCACCGAAGGGTTATGCAGAGCCTCAATGGGCCTCTTTTCACAGTGGGTTGCACCATCGTGGAATATAGACGTGACAAATGGTGAGCTCATCGCCACCATTGCTTCCCACAAATGACTCGGCTAACACTTTCTTCCAGTAATAACACATTTCATATTAAGCTAGCAGCCAGGACAAATCATATACCAACGAATCTTATCAACAAGTCTGGGTAATCGCTTAGTCGGCTTTTACGACATCCACGGGTGGAGATGGTGGGTTCTATTCTTAGACCGGGCACATTTTTTTTTTTTTTTTTTTACTATTTGAATGACGGATCAAGCTGATGGCCCACCTGATGTTAAGCGGTAAGCTCTGCCTATGAACAGTGCATTACCTCATAGGTCACGTCCACCTAGGACGCGCCCTATGTGGCATTGCACTGCGCCCGCCACCATGAGACATAAAGATGAAAAGTCTCATGTGCCTGTAATTTCACCGGCACCCTTCAAACCGGAACACAGCAATGCGAGCACTACTGCTTTGCGGCAGAAATAGGTATGGTGGTAGTACTTCCCGAACGAACTCTTTCACAAAAAAGCTCTACTACTACTAATACGTGAAATACAAGAAATACATAAAGTAGGTAGTTGTAACATACTAATACAGGAGTATTAGTTTAGAGAAAACCACTAAATATAGACTGATTTTGTTATAAGCATTCAGCTAGGTTATTAGTTAACTTTAAGGAATGAATCTCTCCATGCTTCAAAACAATATAACCTGGGTGTTATTTCAATCCATCATTTAAGTTTGAAACCAATCAAATCACAATAATTTATTGCGTAATATGGGTTTGTTACAGAATGGTTATTGCAACAGTTTATGTACAGCCATAATCAGCGTTTCTCGCATGCGATATTTAGAATTGTGACATTATGTCAATCTATTTTTTTTTTTTATATACTACTTGGATGACGGATCTAGCAAGAGGCCCACCTGATGTGCCTGCCTAATATGTTATAATAAAGATATAACATAATATTAGGTACCTATATCAGGAAATTACGGATGCATTATAAATTCGAAACATGTTAACGCATTTTTTTAATTTGAAATGTCACCTTTACGTTAGTTTGTTGTTATTATTATTATGATGTCAAAGAGTTTAAATAATAAGTATTACCGTTGCTTTTAATAAACGCTGAATATCGTTCAAATAGTTACACCATCTTCGAATTTGAAACTGCTTTGTAAGGTCGGGTATGCCGCAAAATTCCTAGTCTTAGATTAGATTTTTAATCAAGTACAATATTCAAATAAAAAATATGTATGGATACTACATTATAATTTCGAGAGATCACTGTACCAGAAACACGAAAGGACAATATATTCTCGAAATAAAAAAACCCAAATTCTGTATATTTTTTGGCTAGATTCGATTGTTTATTAAAATGGTGCATAATATTATTAATTTACATGTTTGTAGTTAGGTAAAGTTTTTGTCACGACTACCGAGATATACCCATGTCACAGAATAAACCCATGAGAACAAGCCCATGTGACAGATTACGGACAGACGGACGGCATAGGCTATATGAAAAGGTCGCGTGGACATAACACTATAAATATCAATCGAATTGAATCCCACTAATCGATGTTTGTATGTTTGTTACTAAATTACGCCGAAACGGCTGAACCGATTTCAATAAAATTTCGTACACGTATAGATTATGACCTGGGGGCTTAGTACGAGAATTTGATAGTATTCGAAACTATATGAAGTTTTGTTTCTTTCAATACATTTACTGACAGCGTCCTCAGTTTTCTCCTCGTTTTCACAAGGAGCGCTGCAATTAAATGTATGAAAGGAAACGAAACTTCATATAGGTTTGGAAACTATCAAAACTCGTACGAAAATAGCTCAATAGCTAATAGGCTACTTTTAACCCTGGTAAAACGCAAGCGAAGCCGCGGGCGGGCACTAGTTTGAAAATAAATAGGAAATCATTTAACTAGAACATGAACATAAACGAAAAAAAAACTGTAAACACAGACTTTATTAAACACTTCTATCTGAAGTCCATGTAATGAACAACTAAGGGCCTTCTCCCATTCGATACGCACAGGCGATTCAAGTATCCTGCAAGTCTAAGTGTCTCACATACATTTGAATGCAGGCTCGCACACTAGCCTGCATTCAAATGTATGTGTGATACTTGGCGGCGACTAGTCTCCGAGACTTGCAGGATACTTGAATCGCTTATGCGTATCGTAATGGGAGAATTGACTAACAGCTGTAAAGACACTGTCAAACAATTACAAGAAAATAGTTTATCCGAAACTGCGAAATGATTAGTATTTAATATAGTATTACAACTAAAACGGATATTTTTAGCGTTGTTAGGCCAATTTTATGGGTGAAATGACCTTTCACGGCTCCTAGGTCAAGAGGACAAGCGCGTAGAGTAGCAGAAATGCCGAATACTTTCTTGTAAAGTTCATGCACTAGTAGGTAAAAAACATGTAATTTGACCTGTGTGTGTAGGTGTGTGTATAAATATAATGGTAGCGATGATGGTGATGATGGCTTTGAGAAGTATGTGTGGTTTGACTTTGAGGGATAGAATGAGGAATAGTGTGATAAGTGTGATAGTGTTTAAGAGAGCGTTGTGAAATTAAAGAAGACGTAGTGACTAGGATTGAGAAAGGTATGCTTAGATGGTTTGGGCATTTAGAAAGGATGGACGATAGTAGATTGACGAAACGGGTTCATAAGACGAGCGTGAATGGGATAGTGGGAAGGGGAAGACCTCGGCGAACGTATTCAGACCAGATCGGAGACGTTCTGGAAAAAGGCCAGGTCAAGAGTACCCTTAACCGACGAGCATGTATGAAGAATGTGATGAGAGTGAATGAAGCAAAAGAGGTGTGTCAGGATCGTAGCAAGTGGAAATCCGTGGTCTCTGCCTACCCCTCCGGGAAACAGGCGTGAGTTTATGTATGTGTATGTATGTATGTATGTATGATGGTGGTGATTATTTATTTATTTATTTTAAGTCTATTAGAAAGGGCGCGCGACAATTTTAATGCGGTTTAGTGCTGTACAGAATCGCATAGAATCGGGGTCAATATTTACATATATCTGTGGCATTGTACGTAGTACGACGAACCGATTTTGATAAAGTTTTTTATTTAAAAGGTGACTTAATCGGGAGTGTTCTTACAACTCGGTGATAATTAGATGTTTGGTAAAAATTGGTGCAGCCGTGTCCAGGATAATCAGCTCGCAATTTTCTTATAAACATTATAACTTTAATAAACACACATACACAGACCACGCCTTTTCCCCAAAAGGGTAGGCAGTGCATCAAATGGGCCCCTTCTCACTATGAGATTCATGTGGATGTATTCATCGTGGGAAATAGACGTGACAAGTGGTGGGTCATCGCCGCCATTGCTTCCCACGACTGACTCTGCTAACGCTTTCTTCCAATGAAATTATGTGAAATTAGATAAAAATTAAGAAGTTTCCTTCAAAAATGTCGGATTGAAGTCCGTATTAATATGTATTTGCATGGCCTTTCAATAGAACGTGTCAATAATAAATGAGCTAAAGTCATCGCACCACGTGACTTGTCAATCGTTATCGATATCTGCATAGCGGGGCCTTGACACGCCGTGTCACTACGCTAGGGCCGTAACAATACACCACTTTAGGGCCGCAACACTGTCATTACATGCCAGTTCCACTGTAACTGGTTGTAGTTGAACATAACAGGAGCGTACACGGGGTCAACGCTCGGTATTTGTATTGCACTGTAGGTACAATGTGTTTTTTGGGTTACGTACCCAAAGGGCTAATATGGGATTAACTTGGGATATTACTAGGCCTCCGCTGTCCGTCCGTCTGTCACCAGGCTGTATCTCATGAACCGTAATAGTTAGACAGTTGAAATTTTCACACATGATGTATTTCTGTTGCCGCTATAACAACAAATACTAAAAAACAATTAAAAAAACTTAACTTTTTTTAAATTCAACTTTTTTTTCTCATTAAAAACACGTATTTTTTTATTTTTTTATTGCAGTTGATTTAATTTTCATATAATGCATAAAGGTTGCCTGGAAAAAATCGCTTTCAGCGATAATACCGCCCATTGTACTGTATTTTTCTATTTATTCCTATTATGTTTAATTTTTGTTGTAAAATAAAGTGTATCTAATCTATCTAAGGTACGCAAATATGTAGATGGTGTGGGAAATCTTAAAATATGTAGATGTGGTGGGAAATCGAAAAATATGTAGATGTGGTGGGAAATCGTAAAATATGTAGATGTGGTGGGAAATCGTAAAATATGTAAATGTGGTGGGAAATCGTAAAATATGTAGATGAGGTGGGAAATCGTAAAATTATGTAGATGGGGTGGGAAATGTTCAAATATGTAGTAATAGTAGTAGTACAGCTTTTTTGAGAAAGAGTTCATCCGGGGAAGTACTACTACCACCATACCTATTTCTGCCGCAAAGCAGTAGTGCTCGCATTGCTGTGTTCCGGTTTGAAGGGTAAGAGTGCCGGTGAAATTACAGGCACATGAGACTTTTCATCTATGTCTCAGGGTGGCGGGCGCAGTGCAATGCCACATAGGGTGCGCCCTAGGTGGACGTGACCTATGAGGTAATGCACTATTCATAGGCAGAGGTTACCGCTTAACATCAGGTGGGCCATCTGCTTGTTCCGTCATTCAAGTAGTATAAAAATATAAAAAATAAATGTAGATGTGGTGGGAAATCGTAAAATCGAGTGTTAACAAAAAGGGAAGACCGTTATGATTTCCCTCCGCGCAACATATTCGCGCATCTTATACAGTACCGGACTGGAGCAAACTCCAGTCGCGCGTCGGAGCTGCCACACATATTTTTAGATTTATTTAACTTAAAGTGAAGGAACAAGCAGATGGCCCACCTGATGTTAGCGGTACCCTCTGCCTATGAACAGTGCATTATATCATAGGTCACGTCCGCCTAGGACGCACCCTATGTGGCATTGCACTGCGCCTGACGCTCTGAGAAATAAAGATGAAAAGTCTCATGTGTCTGTAATTTCACCGGCACCAAACCAGAAAACAGCAATACGAGCACCACTGCTTTGCGGCAGAAATAGGTATGGCGATAGTATTTTCCCCGACGAACTCAAAAAACCTCTACTAGGTAGGTACTACACTTGGTTACTAGTTACCAGTGACCGTTTTACCAAAACTTTGGTAGACAATTTCCACCAATATAAAAGGTCACGCAATACACTTCCATTTTATTTCACTACACTTGTGCTCTATAGACGAGCTACATTGGTTAAAATGCCACCAAAATAAAACAAAACAAAAAAGTAGTTATATAGTGAAATAAATGGCTATAGGTAAATAAATATGCAACATAATATTTCCCGTAGGTAAATATCCCGTTTCTAGAGAAAAGTATGTATATAAAATAACTAAAAAAAACACTAGGAATGAAATAAAATAAAAGTAGATGACGTCTCTTTTCAAAAATGGCGGGAAGAGTCTCTAAGGTTGCAATGTGAATGTGTACCTACCTACTTTGAACAAGAGAACAAACAACATGATAGCACAAAACACCTTGGAACCGTCGAAGGTCCAAAATATGTAGCGGAAAGTTACAGTTTGTTAATTTTGAAAATTTGATCCAAATCTAATGAATAGCGGAATGGACTGACCTGTCTTTCCGCTTGTCGGCACCTCTTGGTAACAGGGGGCGCCCCACTGGATGTAATACAACACTGGTAGAAAATTGGGTGGTTTGTGCTTGCTTTGAAAATATTTCAGTTGAATGCTGAATCTTTCGTTAATGTGATAAACTCCATCTTGGTTTATGGATGCGTCGGTAAAGCAGACAGCCTTATGATTGGTCGGCGCGCGTTCGAGTTCCAAACCGAGCTTCCGATTGGATGCAAGTTTAGCTAATGAGAGATGAAACTGTTTTGTGCAATCTAGCGGTAAATTCAAACTTAAGAATACGGAACATTAGTCGCAATGTAGTAGAGGCACTAATATTTATTCTGTGGTTGTGGCTCATAAAGCATGGAAGTAAGGCTAAAAACAAACTGGTATCGATTATACCAGTCTCATTCTTTTTTATGAATGTATTCATGTGTTGGAATGAGACAAGCATATATCTATCTGTTTTTATTTGTGTAACTGGTACCAGGCCAAATGTCAAACTAGGTACCAATTACTACTACATTCATGGTACCGATATAGGGAGATGTACATTCATGTTACCAATATTCAGGGTACGGAACGGAAAAACGACTGTTGTGTGACAATATATTTGTTTCTCTCTAACATAGAATAGCAAGCTATCTTCTAGGATAGGAGTAAGAAGAAACACTCTATGCTATTTTAGCACTTAATCCATACTATTATACATCCATGGGTTGTGGTTTCATAAGATTGATAACGTTCACGCGTTGCGTTGTGGATGAAAAGATGGAAATCAAAATGTAGTCCATGTGAATAAGTGTTAATAGCTAGGTGTGGTTCAAAAGTGATGTGTCTAAATTTGCCTTTCTCTTGTTGGGGCTTGTTGGATGTGACGTTCTTTTTAGGGTTCAGTATCCCAAGTGGGCATCGAGACCTTATTGCTCTCTTTTATAGTTGTATGTCCGGTTATAACGTCACCGGTCTGCTCCTTATGGCCTAAGTTATGAGTGATATTTATTTGAAAATTGCACAGAAAATGCAAAATACAAAGCACAAGCTAGATCCGTATTGGAGACCAGCCCACATCACGTTTTTGAAATTATTTCAGGGCGTGTTGTCGAAGCGACGCTTGACCCGAAAGCTGGCTCTTATCTGGCTCAAAGCATTAGTATTACCATTCAGCGTGGCAATGTAGCCAGCATCTTAGGGACACTTCCGTCTGGTAGTGAATTGGATCAGTTGAGCTTCCTTTAGATCGTCAGCAGCGGTCTTCAGGTAGCACAACTGTAAAATTAGTATTTTTAAAAATTTTGTACACACCTACTTGTATTTCTTGTATTATACTTTCTGTAAATAAAAGATTTACTTAGCTAGAGCCGTATATAATACATTTTACGTATATATTAAATTTTCCAATTTAGGAAAATACTAGTACCTATATATATTATGTTTTTTTTAGTGTATTTCCTATAAAAAGTTTGCAACTTAAATAGGCATATGATATACCTATTAAAATGTACGTATTGGGTAGAATGAAATGTTTTTTTTTTAAATCTACTCATAATAAAAGAAAATATTCAAAAATTGTCTGTCACTTCTTTCTTCCAATGTGTGTATGAATAATACCGATCAATAATACTCGTAATAATACAATAATACCTATTACTAATACTCGTTTAGACGAATATAATTTCAAAAAGTCCCATTTAAGTGCCTTGAATTTCGTTGTGCCATCATTTAAATTAGGTAGTAAATGCTCGAGTTAATTTAGCCGTGAATTGAATAAAAGTTTTCAAACAAAATTAAAGGTACAACTACCAAATTAGACGAACTTTTTAAATGGTCCATTAACCAACAAATATACATTATGAGCCGGATCCCTACCCTCTGTGTGCGAGTCTTGCACTTGCCGAATCGATGTTAAGTTTTGTAGCCATGAACTACTTCGTCGAAGTTTTTGTAAGCCGTTTGTTGTGGAAAGGACTCAAAGGAGTTTCGGAAAGTTTAATCTTTTTTGTGAAAAGTACAAATGAGGATGTAACTTTGATGTTGATGATTTGGGTTGCTAGGCAAATCAGCATTTTTTTTTTCGACACACTTGCTTATAATGTGGCTTTAATTTCACCGCAATTAAACACATAATGATACCTGTACTCAAACTGTGACTTTTTCATTGCTATTATTTACTAGTGAGTTATAGAGACAGTTGAACTTTTACACAGAGTGTGTATTTCTGTTTTATTATTATTTTCTTCACAAGTGTGTAGAAAAACTTCGTATGATACCCGTGTGTATTGATGATTACCGTCCTCGGCCCTCTTAAGACCCTCACCTGACGGCTCAGGTATCAATGGCACCTCAGCGGTAATCACCAACATTACACACTTGTACCATAATATACTAACATTGAAATATACTTTTAGAAAACAAGCTTATATGAAACTGATCAAAATGAGCCCAAACACTGCCACAAATAAAGACTAATATAAAAGCAAACAACAGTCGTTTCAGTGTAAAATAAAATTATACTGTCTTCGCCCATACCTAGATGGAAAAATACATTAGTATGAAAAAGCAACCACTTTAAGGTGGATGCTCATGCTTGTAGCGCGAAATTCAATTTTTTTGCTGTTTTTTGCCTATTGCAGCTCATCCATGCACACTTCTTCAGATAGCGAAAGTTTATTTCGCGAGAACTAGGACACTTAACACACATGTTTTAATTGATAGTATCTTATAAATATAGTTTAGCTACGATCCCCCTAAACACATTTATACAGTGTTTTTTTTGTTTAGTGGTATCGTAGCCAAACTTAAGTAGGTATCTGATATTTAGAGGCTATATTTGTGCATTAAGAAAGGACTCAAATGCAACCCCATGTTGTGACGGATTATTGCATTTTGTATTCGTTCGTTCGTTTTCGTATGAGGTAGTGCTGGCCTTTGGTGTCGGAGTTTGTCAAGCCGCCCGAGGGCCTCTGACATGGCTTATCGACTGCTATTAATCAATAACTGCCGGGACCAACAGCTTAACGTGCCCTCCGAAGCACAGAGTGATGGAAATCCGCACATAACTTAGAAAAGTCATTGGTGCGGAGCCTAGGATCGAACCCGGTATCGTTTGATTCTGAGTTGCACTATTGAACCGTTAGGCTACCATCGCTTATTGCATTTTGTATTAAAAAAACTTAAGCGGGCGAAGCGAAATTTATTTTGCATGAATTCTTGCCAAAGTCTATATATCCGACTCTAATAATTTACTGGTTGCATCTTATAATTTATCACGCATTACAAACTCTTCGATCTAGTCCGTCTTCCATTTTCATCGTGTCGATAAATTACAACAGATTGAGTCGATTCCCATAAAAAATAAGTACAAGCTAGGAAAGTGAAACTTTTGCCGTATCACTATCGCCTGACAGCCTACTTCATTATTGGGCTCACCTAAACTGTATCCACTGGATTTTGAATCTTGCATCTTATAAAATAAGGTTGATTGGTGATGTCTTGAGGCTTTCGCGGGGTTAGCAGGCGGTAATAGCTTCCGTACTATATCTGAATGGGTGCTGACAGGGAGGTTTACAAACTGCTTTGTAAACTGGACTATTTTCCTTGCTTACTCAGTCATTGTCGAATTAAAAGAGGGTAAGGAAAAATGGGTTATCACTTTATAGATTGTTGTTTATTATCATTGTTGAATAATTAAACAAATTCATACTCACAATATACTACAAGTTTGATTGCTTAATGGAGGTTAAGATTACGTCTTGATTGTGATGTGACCATGATGTGACCACATACTAGAGCCGTCAGTTTGACACATTTGAAATATGTGTGAGAATTGATTTCGGAACACAAAACGTCTGCTTTTGTATTAAAGTCGTATATACCAAACAGACGTATTTAAGCCTAGAAAGGTAGGTTTTGGTGGTCCCTTTCTCGAAGCTTACATGATATAAATTAATAGTGTTTTTTTTTTCTGATAGACCTTTGTTTGACCAGTGTTGCTGAAACTTGTTATTTTTAAGGAAAATCACGCGTAACCATGGCTACGGCTATAGAAGAAGCCTCACGACTCTTCCCACCATTTTCGAAAAGCGACCTCGTTGACTTTTATTTTATTTCTTTTCCTAGTCTTTTTTTGAGTTATTTTGGTGGCATTTAATGTAGTTTGATTATAAAGCACCAGTGTAGTGAAATTAAATGGAAGTGTATTGCGTGAATTTTCAAATTGGTGGAAATTATCTACCAAAGTTTTTGTAAAACGGCCACCACTTTACTAAAACATGACTTGACTGTGACTTTGACGACTTGGAAGGATTGTAACGTTGCAAATTATATTGAAAATACAATAATTATACTTGAAAATGGCAAATGCAAAAGGCATGCGACGCCATCAATTCTAAAGAAAAAAAAACCTTGGCTACTTACTCGTATTTAATAAAAAATAGGTCCAAATACAGATTGATAAATGAGACCGAATGAGTATCTCGATATTTTCGTTCTTTTAGTTTGGAGTTTTAATAAAAATTAGGTGTAGATAGATAGATAGATAGAAAATTCTTTATTGCACAAGACAAAAAGCAGTACAAAGGCGAACTTAATGCTAATTAGCATTTTATTCCAGCTAACCTTTGTGTAATGTAGAGTGGGTGGTAGTGCTGTTAAAATTAATTATAGGTTGAGATTAAATGATAAACATAATTAAATACCTACTCTAAATAACTAGCTATATAAATACCTAGGCAAGTATAACTGTTTTAGTATGGAGACAGTCCTATAGTCTATCCTCGGATGAAGGTAGTTCATCTTTCTAGAATCTATCCGAGTGATTCTCAAAAGTCACCGCTAGCGACCATTTTAAACGCTAATTTTAAAAACAGAAGCAATAGCCAGTTGTCTGATTTTACTGTCAAAGGCCCGTATTCTATGTAGAACTATGCTCATAATCTCACACCGACTGTACAAAACCTGAGAAAATTTTATTAGTGACGAGCTTACCGTCGTTGTACGGAAGTCAAAAGTAGCACACAAAATGAAGCGTGAATCGAGACTCAAGCATAGATTTGGTGACAGTTCTTCATCGATATATGTCAACAAAATAATATGCTTGAGTCTTGATTCAGTTTGAGTTTTCTACTAGAATACGGGCCAAAAAGTTATAGAAATTGGAAGTAAGGAGAATACCAGCCTGCCAGCAAGTACCTAGTTGCCAGCGTTTTAGTATATGATACTCTTTCAGTCGCGGTCTATGTGTTTATTGTCAAGTATTTACGACGTTAAAATTATAGCAAACGCAGAATTTTATGATCAAATATCAAAGATACGTGTTGACTTTTAAATACTTCCTTTATTTAACGACTTACTTTATTTTTATATAAATCTGGTTTTTTATTTACTCTAAAACTAATAAATAAATAAAAAACCAGATTTATATAAAAATAAAGACTCTACTCGAGCACACCCCTAGCCCTGCATACAACCGCGTTGATAAGCAGTGCTCTAATAGAAACTCCTACATAAACTATGTGCGACCAAAACGAGAACCAACTAGCCTGGTATCATAGTGACTACGACCACGTAAAAATGCTGTAGCCATGGCTTCAGCACGCACTGATTATAGGTAGTACTGATTACTGCACCCCACTCCCGCTGGACTCCCGAATTGCGGGGGTGGGGTGCGGGGACGCAGATTGCGCGGGCGTAGAGTGGCTATTGTATTTCATGTTTTTTTCCGCAAATAGGTACAAAATAATTAAATACATCTACTTGCGTCAGATAGCTACAAGATTGAAGATGTCAATATAATAAAAATACAACATCAGATAAAATTATAAGTAATACCTAGTCATAATATTATCGTCAAAACAGAAAATGACAAATTAAATTAGATACTTAATGCACCCACTACATAACTTACCAAAAAATCATAATCATGAGGGTTTATCATTACAAAATTCATGCACTGAGTAGTAGCACCTTTTCTAAAAGAAATCCTTCAGATTATTATTAAACTTACGTTTGCTGTAAATGGATTTGAAGCGAATAGGCAAGTCATTACTGAACACTTAGTGTTGCTATGCTAAGTTTCGGAATAAAGTCACTTAGTATGTCAGTACTATTACAATATTCTGTGTTTCGAGTTCATTCTCCTGAACTTCATCAAGAAGCAAACACCATCGTATATTTGCTGAAAATATAGCTGTCCTTTTCTAATAGACTGAAATAAAGGGGACCTGAAGCATTTTTACATTTAATGGATGCTACAATGAACCTGCCTGAACTACCAACTACTACTAAGTACCTAGGTATGTGTTTAAGTGCATTTATGCATATTTTTATTTGACACGAATTAAACATTCGTTATTTTGAACTACTCTTGCTAATTACCCTAGCTCCTAGTCATAGAATACTTCATCAAGAAGCAAACGCCATCGTATATTTGCTGAAAATGTAGCTGTCCTTTTCTGATAGACTAAAATAAAGGGAACCTGAAACATTTTTAAGTTTAATGGATGCTACGCAAAACCTGCCTGAACTACCAACTACTAAGTATTAAGTAACTATTAAGTAGCTAGTATATGTTTAAGTGCGTTTATGCATATATTTTAATTTGTCACGAGTTAAACTTTCGTTATTTTGAACTACTCTTGCTAATTACCCTAGCTCCTAGTCATATAATATGCCTCGCGTTCTTCCTTTATGCTTCACCATGTCATACAGAACTACGAGTAATATACGGTATGTTTTTTTTCTTTTTATGAAACCAGTAGACAAACTAGCTTACCTGATGTAAACTGGTCACCGTCGCTTATAGACATCGGCAACATCGGGGGTATTGTCGATGCGCTGCCTACCCTAAAGGAATTTATTAACATTGTTCTTGAAGCGGCACATGTCGTAACCAAGCGGTAAAACCTCAGATGGAAGTTCATTCCATAATTTGTAGTTATGGTGAAAAAATAATCTCGAGAAACGAGTCGTTCCAGAAACCCAGGGTTCTATGATGGTTGTTATTTCCCATACAAACAGACAAGTTTAGGTCATATATATTATGGATCATATAACATAAACAGCAACAGCTTATGCCAATAGATACTACTTTTTACACCCACATAAACAATTTTAAGGGCCATATTTCGATGTACTGATGGATTCGTACTAATTTGGCAGTGAAATAGTAGTCTTCTCTTTATTTATTGACGACCTCTGTGGCGCGACGGGCGAAGGTTCACCTGCGACGCAGGAGGTAGTGAGTTCGATTCCCGCCTCGGAACAAATATTTGTACGATCTGCAGATATATGTTCAGGGTGTTCTTGGTATTTTCTACGCATAATAAAAATATCTATCTATGTAATGTATTGTATTAAGTATATCAGTTATCTAGTACCCATAACACAAGCTCGTGCTTAGCTTGGGGCTAGATAATGTTGTGGTAACTGTCCAGCATTATTTATTTATTTATACTGGTTTAAATACCTATGTCAGGGAGAGAAGAGAGCGATATTTATGAAGGAAGTTGGAGGGAAACCATAGTTAAGCGTCGTTCTTAGAAATCACTACTAGGATGGGTTACCGTACCGGGCTCGAACCCGGTACTTTGGTTCCTCTATAAGTATTAGAGTTCAGTAGTTCAATACTATATATAAAAACATTGCGTGACTGGCTGACTCACTAACTCACTGACTAAACCGACTAAACACAGAGCCTAAACCGTAAGTGGACTAGACCGTAACGTAACTAGAGACCTGAAATTTGTAGCGTAGATTCCTTTTGTGGTCTAGGGTTTTAATGGGTGCAGCGGGGAATTGAAGTTTGTTTCTGAAAAAACCACGGAAAAAGTCGCGGGCGTTTCACTAGTTTTAAATAAGAGACAAGAGACTGCTCTATCATCGTTTGATCAACAAGTGATTTCATATATAAGTTATGCTTCTTCCAATTCTCTCCTTCAATTTTGCCAATGTCAAGAATCAAAAGAAAATGAAGAAGGTCAAATCGTTAACTAGTAAGTCGGTGGCAGCAATACTAAGATTTGGAGGACTAAATCCATCCATTTGAGAAGACACGCAATGCACTTAATACTAACTTCATCACCTATGTGATCTTTAACTAAGTTACACAAGTTAAAATGCCACCAAAACTACATGATATAAGTTAAAAATAGGGTTGAACGTTAATTGAATGTCAGATATTCAATTAACTTGTAAATTAACATTTCAGTGCATGTGACAAACTCATGTTCACCAATTTCGTTACCACTAGCCCCAAAAACAGGTCAAAGTAAATTGAACTTTGCTAAACAACTCTTGTGACAGTTAATTCTGTAAAACACATGTATGTCTAGTCACAAAATATTTGTTAAAAGGTTTTTTTACAAGTGGAGAGACTATGTCTAGCATGCATTCGTTTTCAACGTTACTGAAATGGTTATTGTAAAACCACTAGCTATCAATCAAAATGGATAAAAATGGTTTCACAATTATGGCATGCATTTGTTTTTACTAGTAAAAAACTAGTTTTTGAAACAGCAGAACTGAGCAGAATAAGATTTTTAAAGAATGTCATTATCTACCTTCATTATGTTAATGTCAAACAATTTAGCGGCGACCCTTCTTTCTGAACCATATTTCCTGGATTCGGAGAAGTTATGAAAGAAGCGACATAACTCCAACTCTTTACTTTTAGTCCAAAAATGTTCTAAGAGTCCAAATAAGTCAAATAACTACCAAAAAGCGTACGTACCCATGAAGTAGGCGGGTATCTCGGGAACGGTGCGATCTGCCTGGTGGCGATATTGCTGGGCAGGTCGTGCTTGTGCCCTCTTTTAAGGCGTGCTTTTCTTCTCTCCCGCGATTTGGATCTCAGCATAAGAGCTGCCTGCATACTTGCCAGGTTTGTGGTGGCCGTGAGTGAGCCTTCAAAGAACTCAGCCACTCACCTTGAGCGCGCGCAAAGTCCACGAAAACGGTTACGTTTTAACGTCCGAGGTAGCAGTTATCACTTGTTATTTTACGTGATTTTAAAACTAGTTCTAGCGCACTATACCGTACTACCGAATTTTATTTTGAATTAATCTACATAGACTTTATTTACACATTAAACGCCGAACACTATAATAGTGCCATCACAGAATTGATTACTTTCGACCATTAATCTCACTTGGATGCTTTAGAATTAAATAAGATAGGCACAAGAAAGGCATAAAACTATGCTAATTTAATAGCTATTTGAATTTTATTATTAAATTTAGTGGTCGTTATCTTAAAATACGATATGTTTTACGTGAATGAGAATACTTTATGGAAGCAAGCGCAATTTGGCGTTAATTTCAATAATTGAATATTAGGGTTTTTCACTATTATTTTTGATTGACGTTTAACTTTTCACTCAAGTTTCATTCCGCACATCAAGCTGTAGTCTCTGGTTCTTTGACGCCTGCCATCGGACGCTGCGCTCCTTTAGGTGTCGTAGTTTCATGGCCGGCCCACTTTTATCACTTCACTCGATAACACTGCTCCGTTATACATGATACTGCTTTAATCTCAAACGAGGCACACTTTTAAAGCAAATAATTATAATGGCGGACAAATCAGGAGTAACGTCAAAAAAGGTGGCGTACGTTGCATTGTCTCATGTACACTCACATGCTTACATCGACTAGCATTACAGAACATTTAATACGTACCAAAATCCTAAAGCTCTACTTCATCACGAACAATAACAATAAAGACTTAGATCTATCCGGTACCATGCTTAAACTAAGTACATAGACACACCGAGTTACAACATCACAGGCAGGGTATACCTCGACGACTTCGCATGGCGAGTGGGGCTCGGAGACGGGGTGAGGGGGCGGCGGGGTGGCGTAGAGGAGTGACTCCCAATGCTGGCAGGAATATGCGCGTACGCCGGGCACGGGGTGGAGCGGGTCCTCCGGGTGTGGGCTCGGCGGCGCGGGCTGGCGGCCGTGCTGGCGCGCCTGCGGAGTTCATAAACAATATGTCAAGCATTATAGATCAACGTTTCAGACTTTCGTAAACAGAAAGGTGATTAGAAGGTAGCTTGTTTTAAAGCCCTATATAGAGGTAGATATTTATATAAAAAGAGATGAGAGAGCAAGAGAGCGAGAGAGATCTCATAGACATAAAACACAAGTAGTACATAGCAATTATAAATATTACGAGTACCAACTGCAAACAATTATTTATTTTGTACCGTTTAAAGTTGCCGTAAAACAATCATCATTGACCCACATCTGGGACACCAGGTGCTTGCAAAGGTGGCGTACAATATTTTTGATGGTTAATATCTAATGTCATCCAGGATGCAGTAGGTATTACTTAACCATATTAATTTCAGGATATGTCAAGCACATCCTCACATAACAACAGCTTAGTATAAATTGTGTATACGTAACAACAGCTTAGTATAAATTGTGTATACGTAGCACCAGCTTAGTATAAATTGTGTATAGTTACCTTACGGCCCGCGAGCGACGCGCCGCCCGCTGCCGCGTACATGCACCGCCGCCGCGCTCCGCTCGCTAGCGCGGCATGCCCGCTCCCGGTGTGCGCCCGGCCTTACAGGCGCGCGCCGGCGCTGACCCACTCCACCGCATCCGTGCCTCTAATGACGAACACCTATAATATTATAACTGCTGTCAACTAAACAACTGGTTTTGATAACTAGTTTTTATTGGGCTTATACATATAACGGTGAGTTGTAGGAAAAAGAAAGCATGTGTATTACATAATTAATTTTTTGGTGTTGTGGTTATTTCCATCATAATTAGTACAATCATAATTCATATTTAGCTACTAAATTATCTGCACCTTGGCTTAATTTTGCTTGATCGTAATACGATGCACAACAGCTATAACGTTTGGTGTCAACTAAATAACTGGTTATGATAACGTTGGGTTGAGTGATATGGATGATACATTATGTTGGTTTACATAAATTGTTTTTTGCTTGGATAAGGAAAATTCTGGCTACGCTTTTCAAAGAATCAATTTTATAAAATCATAATAGTAGGTAAAACATTTATTATACAATATGTATCTGTGATTACTACAGAATGCTTCCACGGAAACCATTCATAACAATTTTGTCTCAAATCGCTATTTTATTAAACAATTTAATCGAAATTTTATAATGAAATCCATTGCATAAATTCGTTGAGAAGTCCGCACGCGATTTAAATAAATTAATAGCTTAGAATCCCATTACATATTCATTAATTTAAACCAGCTGTGATAGACATTATTTGAAACAAATGTTTCAAATATTAATTAAACACATTTTGATCTGTAATTGAGTTCAGAATTGGAACAACCTTTTATTTGATTGAAGAGTGTGCAACAGTTAGTGCAAAATATAGATGCCTACAAAAATATAGGAACACAGATTTCTTCAGAAATCATCAGATCATTATTGTTTCACAATAATAAATAATGCTCGACAGTTCACACAACATTATCTAGCCCCAAGCTAAGCAGAGCTTGTGTTATAGGTACTAGATAACTGATATACTTAATACATTATATTACATAGATAGATATTTTTTATTATACATAGAAAATACCCAGAACACCCTGAACAAATATCTGCGATCGCACAAATATTTGTTCCGAGGCGGGAATCGAACCCGCAACCTCCTGCGTCGCAGGCCAACTATCGCCCGCCGCGCCACAGTGGTCGTCAAAGACAACCAGAGGACAATAAGAGTTATAATTTTGAACAATGTACCTATATGCTACTGTGTGAACTAGAATTCAGCAATTGAAGAAGCTGAAAACCATCTCCTTAGATCTATCCGATACCATGCATAAACTAAGTACATAGACACACCCAGTTATAAAATCACAAGCCCCGAATTAAAGTTGATGCCCACAATATTATAGTGCCGTACAAGATAGGACTACAATTCAGTCAACAATTTTATCTAATTAAATGTCGTCCAGTAGCGAGATGGGCAGACGATATCACATGCGTCGCGGGCAGAAACTTGTCGAGACTGGCACGGGACCGTGAGGAATGGCACAGGCAAAGAGAGGCCTATACTCAGCAGTGGGTGAAGTCAGGCTGTGGATGATGATGATGATGAAATGTTTCGGTACTCGGTGCAGGTATTTATAATTAAACTGGTTCTTAAACCGCTAACAAGCCTGCGCCATTCGAATATTGAGATCTAAATTGCGTTAACGATATAACTTTAATAGAATAAGCTATTGATGTCAACTCCAGGCTCAATCTAAATTAATGCTGCTTAGCCGTTCCAGTGCTGTGAACAAGTCCCTTAGGAAATGTTCGAGGCATTTTCATACAGTACCTATCTAGTTTACTAGAACATATTACATGCTGGGGTGGAGGTTTATGTCTTTATTAGCATAGGTGCCTAAACATGTGTGTGGACCTCTGCGCACAAGCGCCGTGTATGACATAATATGGGTGTGTATGGGTTGTTTGCATCTTCGCTCTTGTAAAACTCACCTTATGCGTATTAGTGCACTAATTATTGTATTACAAGGAATTAATTTTGTAAAAATTAAAAAAACTTCCCACGCAATGAAACGGCTGAACCGGTTTTGATCAAACATAGCTAAGAACACTCCCGACTAATTCACCTTTCAAACAAAAAAAACAAAATCGAAATCGGTTAATCCGTTCGCGAGCTAAGATGCCACAGACAGACACACACACAGACACGACAAACTTATAACACCCCGTCGGTTTTGCGTCGGGGGTTAAAAATACCGTTGTCAATACGTGCAAAACAAAGCCATACGGAGTTCAAGTATGCCCTCAACTACTTGCTGATTGAAAAGGCATACTACTCTGTTGACGAATTTTGAAGGATATATTTTTATGACATATTATTTAATTTTAAGTGATAAGTAGATAATGTTTTAAATTCGTAATGATTTTAACTTCTATTTTTAATTTAATGTTAATATTAATGTTTTGTATGTTTTGTTTTTTATGTTTTTTTGTGTGGTTCGTACCACACAAAAAAAACACTAGAGGGCTCTAAGCATGACTCTAGAACACCATTTTATACCTAGTTTCACACTTTTCTAAATAAGACAGCAGCCAGAACAAATCTTATAGCAACAAAAAACTGCGTGAAGAGATAACTAAATAACAAATTACATAATATAACAGTCACATTCGCGATCCCGTGTCGTGCTAGCATTGCTGTGTTCCGGTTTGAAGGGCTACCAGTCAAATTACAGGTACATGAGACTTTAAGTTTTTATGTCCGTGGGCGGGCGCATTGCAATGCCATATAGGGACTAGGGTGCGTTCCAGGTGGACGTGAACTATGAGGTAATGCATTGTTAAAGGCAGAGGTTACCGCTTACCATCATTTCGCTATCTTTCTTTTCCGGAGCATACAAAACGCTAGATTGGATTATAGGTTGGAGATCTGACGATCGAGTGACCTCACTTTGGTTGATAAAGTCTATTACGTCTAGACGTGCTTTTTCCCTGAGTTATGACTACTAAGACTGATTCGGAAACCAGTTTTTTTTAAGACTGGCATCTGGTTTTTGTTTCATAGCCAATCGTTTGAATCATTGTCTTAGCAAATATAAAGTGATGATCGAAAATTTAGCGCAATAGTCTAGAAGCTACACAAGAATTTATCTACTTATACTATTTAATAAATAGATCTATCAAGAGCAAGTAGTTTTAAGGGTTCCGCACCCAAAGGGTAAAACGAGACCCTATTACTAAGACTCCGCTGTCCTTCTGTCCGTCTGTCACCAGGCTGTATCTCATGAACCGTGATAATTAGACAGTTGAAATTTTCACAGATGATGTAGGTATTTCTGTTGCCGCTGTAACAACACAAACTAAAAAACAGAAAAATACATATTTAAGGGGCTCCCATACAACAAACATGATTGTTTTACCGTTTTTCTATATAATGGTACGGAACCCTTCATACGCGAGTCCGACTTGTACTTGGCCGGTTTTTTTCTCTATTGCTCTTGCACTGTCTGGGCGGCCACATTCATGTGTCTTTGCTGCATCTGCTCTGCTCGTTGTTCATATCATCATATTCACCTAAAACGCTATGTAGCTTGCTATGTTTTACTCTGAGATTGAAGCCATAAGAATGAGATTGACCGATAAGCGATATCGTGCCAGCACAAAGTAAGGAAAAAATAAAAATGTTTGATTAATAACCATTACTTATTAACTTATACATATAGGTAACTACTGAATGCCGTGGTTTATGTGACACAGTGAGTGAATTACTTGACATGGTATAAACTTTAATAACCCCAGTAATTTTCTATGAAAAACATAATAAGCTTTTCATTTTTATTCTATGAAATCTACTAAAGCGGCCGGAACGTAGTCGCAAGTCACAGCGTAGCAACCGTAGCACTTGCTACGCAATGCGTAGAGCATTCAAATTGTCGTAGATATTTATTATCCTTGTAGTTATTTCGTTTGTGTTTAAAAAATCTAATGTTTGACATATTTTGAGTATTTCCTTATTTCCGTATTAAAAAAAGGCAATAATAACACAAAAAACCAATTTTTTGAATTTATATTTGACTAAATACTTTTTTTTTTAGTTTGTGTTAGATCGTTTGCAACGGTCTTTAGGGTAGCACAACAGTTTCAATTGTATTTTTTAAATTTTATACATACCTACTTGTATTAGTTATAAATATTAACTGTTGGGTAACAACTTAGAGCATTGCAGGCCTCAGTAACAACGATTATGATTTATATATTTTTTTTCTGTTATTTACCAGTTACTTCTTAGATCTTTTATTTACAGAAAGAATAACTAATAAGAGTAGGTACGTACAATTTTTTCTAAATACAAATGAAACCAGTTGTACCAGTTTATGAAAATAAAGATAATATTGTAATGCAGATACGGGCGAAAGTTGCTGTCGTGTCGAGCAAGGAGCTGAAAGAACACCTCTGTTGAGGTGGCAGCATGTTTCGTTTTCTCGTAAAATAAACTGACGGTCAGTTAGATGTCTTTTAGTTGTGTTTATTTTCATTGAACATGTATCAAATAAAGTGCTACATGGATCATTTGGCACGTCTTGTGACCGCCGTTGTGGGGCTTTTAATATTAGATTACAAGATGGCGGTGTTAGTTCTAATTTCGGCCACGTGCCACATGATCCTTGTAGCACTGTACTTGAAAGGCAGGCACAACAAGGCTGACTAGGGATGGGCTACCGGTGTATGCGTGACCGCAGAAATAGGTTACGTATGATGACGTCATCTGATAACTACGCGACGCCCTTTGATAGATGTCAAACTGTTGACAGACGTCTGAATAGTAGCATTGGCGCGTCGTAAAACCGATGTGCCAATATTTTTGCATAAAAAGGGAACTTAGTACGCTATGTTAAATTTTTTGGAGTCGTTGCGTTGCATGCTTACTCACTTACAGTAAAGGTTACAAAGTTGATGTTAATACAATAACTACTAAATAAATCATAGACGATTAGTGAAACTTTTCTCGATAGCTTTATTTTTGAAATTGGCCCTCCTAAATCCCGTTTTAGGTCCCTCCTTTGACAAGAGAAAATGTTAAGCATATTTTTTTATACTATTCAGTAGGTAATCACACTACTTAGATTAATTATTACTTGAACGACGACCTCCGTGGCGCGGCGGGCGAAGCTTGGCCTGCGACGCAGAAGGTTGCGGGTTCGATTCCCGTCTTGGAACATATATTTGTGTGATCGCAGATATTTGTTCAGGGTGTTCTGGGTATTTTCTATGCATAATAAAAAATATCTATCTATGTAATATATTGTATTAAGTATATCAGTTATCTAGTACACATAACACAAGCTCTGCTTAGCTTGGGGCTAGATAATGTTGTGTGAACTGTCCAACATTATTTATTTATTATTATTTATTTATTTAATTATAGTTGATTTGTTTTTATATTTGTTACTTTAGAAGAAAAACTAAGTTTTATCATTTGTCGTTTACGTCAGTTACTTCGATCGGCAGAAATCTATACCTCACCTCTTCCCGAGTTCATGTGAGCAATAGCGCTGTCTCTGTCTTGCAGCTATTGTTTTCTTGCAAGACTTCGCCCATTCGGTATTTTGGAATATCGCCTTAACATTTCCTATTTCAGAAATCATCATTAGCATTGGATGAGGATTCCCTTATGAAATATAATGAAATAGGGGATTATCACCAAGCTTGGCAGGTGTATTGGTGATCGTAGTATTATGCCACTGTGAACTACTTTGTAAGATACCTGTAACAGTATGTAACAATAAAGGGTTATCTATCGATTGGTATTGAGTACTCAGGTGGATGCATTCCTTGTGTCAGCGTTTATAACATAAACGGGAGGAGACGGAGGGGTATTTTCTTAGACCGAACACACCACGGCAATAATATTATTAAGTTAGTACAAATTTGAGAAATACTTATATTTCATAAGTTTTATGGTAAAATCTCGCAAAATTTGGACCTAATTTCTGATGTGTAAATTTTTGCATGAATCCAATGACGTCACTGGTCAATGGTGATGGCCACGGCAGGTGAGCAACGTGTCTATAAACAAAAAAAAACACCACGCTTGGCAGTTGGAAAGAACTCAAATGCATGCTGCTGCCCATCCCCATCCTCTTACGATATCCAAGCACATTTTAATCAGCTCACGGTTCTGATTACTTGTTTATTAACTATCTCAAAATGTCATAAAAGTTCACAAAATGAAATGAAAAATGTCGTGTGTATAGAATTTTACATGTAAAGTAGATTTTTGAGAGAACGTTAACATAAACTATTTGCGCGCCGGCAGCGGCCAAACGTATTGTGTCACACACCCATTTATAACCCCCAACGCAAAAACGACGTGGTGTTAAAAGTTTGACGTATCTGTGTGTGTCTGTGTGTGTGTATGTGTGTGTGTCTGTCTATGGCATCGTAGCTCCCGAACGGATGAACCGTTTTTTTGTTTTGAAAGGAGAATTAGTCGGGAGTGTTCTTAGCTATGTTTCATCAAAATCGGTTCAGCCGTTTCATTGCGTTAAGGGTTTTTTAATTTTACAAAATTAATTACTTGTAGCATCTATTTTTTTACATATGTTTGAGCAAATAAATTAACTTTATCTTTATCTACTACTACTATGACTACAGTTTTACAAAACTCAGTCAATACTTTCTAAAGAGAATGTATGTACCTATTCTAAATTGTAAACCTCCTACAAACTAACTTTCCCCCCTAATCTTACAAAGGCGTTTCATTAAATGTTAAGGTTAGAAACAGTAGTTCCATTATACTCAATTCTGAGTCTTGATAACCGGAGGATAGGGTTGAGTATTGTCTGTATTGCAAATTGGAATTGTGCAATAAGCTTAGATTTCCTTCGGCCGTCCACGGTATTGTGTCCAGTATAATATGGAATTGCTTCTCGGTACATTGCCCGGTCTTTGGCCGTGTATTGAATTTAAAATAGGTTCTAGTCGTAAATGTATTGTTTTATCTTATTTTAACACATTTAAACTATTAAAATTTGGTGAGGATCTTTTTTATATTGTTTACATCCTCCGAAAATGGGAGATGTTTGCTGCGGCATTTATTGGACTATTTTGATAATATTTGACAGAAATATTTGGTAAGAATTTTGACTATGACCAATATCTTTCCAGGGATTGACAGGAAAAAGATTACGGATCGACATGATGCATATATATACCGTTCACCGTACGGTGCAGTTTGTGCTCGCGACGTTTTTGACGTATATATAATTTATTTGGCAATAGTGTCCGCCCGTGGCTTCTCTCGCTTTTTACTTGGGTAAAAAGTAGCCTAAAGCTCAATCCAGGTCATAATTTATATGTATACCAAATTTCACAGAAATCTGTTTAGCTGTTTCGGTGTGATTAGTAACAAACATCCAAACATCGTAACTTTGACATTTGTGATATTAATGGGATTTATAAATACAATATTGTAATTCTCCAATAGACATAGATAATTTAAATTGTACACCAGTCTTGGTACGGACTTGTATTGATTTTATTTATCTAGTTTCTTACTTATTTATTATTATTTACATTTAAAATATCTTTACGCTAAGACAGTAAACCAAAACTAAAATAAAAACCTACCTATTAGATCAGCAAGCCGTCACCCGACGGCCTGTGTGCCCAGAATGCTGGCTGCATTGCCACGCTGAATGGCAATGCTTATTTGCTGAACAAAATAAAAGCCAGCATTCCGGTCACGCGTGGACACAAAAAGACGCTCCGCAAGTTCCTTGAAAATTGTATGTGCCCCTGGTCCCCACGGGCCTAGAGTTTCCACGCCTGTGTGGACTTGTTTATTTTTTTATTTTAGCTATTCGGTTTTATATATGTTTCACAATAAATTATATTTCATTTGAAAATAACTATTGTGTTGTTATCAATATGAGGTAATTAATATGAGAGGTTTATCTATATATTGACGCATAGTAGTAACGTTATGTATGAGCATAACATCGTTCATAAAACAGAAGAAATGGGTCAAATAAATCTTTCTCCTAAATCCTGTTCGAATTCACGCCCATGGATTTTAACACCATGGCAGCTCGTATGAACCTAGACTATTAATTTGGAGTCAAAGCCTTTCGGAATAAGGTTGGAATTGGGTAAATTTGAATGTCAAAACAAAAACAGTAATGTACTTTTAATAATCAGTTCGACACATCCATCAAGAAACGGACACATTCGAATTACAATAAAAATACAGGCTGTTCGCCTTTTTTCTGGTCTTTTCAGGCATCAAAAATAGACTGTAGAGTATATTTTCACGTTGACGCCGTGAACTGCGAAATATTAGCGAAATATCAGATAGAGCAAGATGCAGCCATACGCGATACGTAAAGGACAGAGTTACCGGAGAGTCGCTACCGCAGTTCGCGGCGTCGCCGGTGTGAAAACAGCGTACGGTGCAATGTTTGACAACTGACGCCCAATTATTATTTTGTATGTTTTCCGCTGATCAAAACTTTTTAAGATAGCGATGATTTTACGAAAACTAGGAGACATATATTTTGATTTATTAAATATCATTAGTTTAGCTACGAATGTCCTTTAATGGTTTTAACAGTATTTATTTTTATTTATTGACATTCATAGCTAAATAAATAATATTTATGAGTCAATCAAAATATGTAGATATGTTAGATCTCTTAGTTTCCACAAAATCAGTTATCACTATCTCAAAAGTGTTGAGTGAGGAACAAAAACACAATCAAATTTTAAATTTGGTGTCTTTGCAAATGTTGCTCCACTAGTTGAAAACTCTACTATATATTTTTTGAGCTGAAAATATTTTTTATTTAAATTAGAAACGAGTACATTATGTATTTACTAAGGGTTCCGTAGTCAGCAAGACAAGGAACCCTTATAGTTTTGCCATGTCCGTCCGTCTGTCTGTCATTCTGTCCACGGCTTAGCTCACAGATACACTTAGTTAGTGTCTCTAGTGAAAGCTGTAATTTGGCATGAAAAAGTGGTAAAATAAACAGAACACAGTGTAACTATTTTAAGGTTATTCAGCGTTTATTAGTCGCACGGTTGAAGTTTCATAAACCAAGTTTATTTGACATGTTAATTACTTAACAGTTAGCCTATAGAGGAACAGACAACCGACTGCATAATAACCAATTATAGTATACAACTGTTTTCATTGACCTTTTGCATATTGCGAATACAACTGCGAGTAGAAATGGTTGTAGTAGGAAACGTGGATCGAAAAAGACCGCGCGGCCGATCACCTAGTCGCTGGTCTGATAAGTCAAGGCACTCACTGGCCTCCCTATCACCGCTGCCCTGAGACAAACCGAGGATAGAACAGCGTGGAAGAAGCTCGTATGCATTTCTACTAAATCCTTTCCTTCAGACCTTCAGTAATGAAGAATACGACGAAGAAAAGATATTGCGAATAAAATTACACAGACGAATAAATAAGTAACTACTTACGTTTTATTTAGTACAGTCTTTTGTCGTCTGGTTCAATTAAACAATGTCATAAAACTTATAGAACACTCTGTATATTATATTTGTTTGAGTATGAACAAATAACTACACACACAGCTTACATAAGAATAAACAAAGTAATGATTTATTCAAGTTTTCAACAGAAATCGATCTAAGCGTCCCATTTGGAATTAACACCTAATTTCAAAGCATCGAGTATAAGTCACAAAGTTCGTAAATGCTTGATCTAATCTACTGGTAATCGAATTACTATATTTTATACGGGTTAATGCCAATTACATCAGATAACAGGTTAAGGGTAAGCTCCATTTTTATTTGACTTGAAATTGGTCGGGCAGATACTGCCCGGGACTTAATTATGAATAAATCTAGGACGTTTCAGTCCTTGCTCAGTATCTCTACCACATGTATTAGGTATGTTTCTCTATTCTGACATTATCAGAAAAGTCTGCGACATATATAAACGGAAATATTTTACGCTAGCGGTAATATATTATGCTATCTTAATACATACGAAGCGTTTACTGCTCAAGGCAATGTTCTGTCCAATTTTGTTTATTTTGTTTTTCTCTTATGTATACGAGCATGTATGCCAATAAATTGTTAATCTAAGTGGATGTCAGTAGGTACTTATCAAAGATAAGCCAGTTAAGTCGCTTATGCTACATAATTAGATCGCAACTGCTACCGAACTAGATGCTTGTGTTGGACTTCATTATCTAAGTGGAACAGGCGGAACTTTACCCTAGTTGCACAGGGAACTCTTAAATAATACAAGTTTTAAGTAGGTAATAGGTAATAACAACAAAAGTTATTTATAGCTAAACCTCAGAAACTATTATTTACTTTATAGGCATTGTCTAAGACTCCGATATTGCTTACTAATCAATATAAGCTGAAGGTCGTAACTACAGGTAATACTTTGAGTTAAACGTTTGGAAACATGAGACAATGCAACTTTTACACTTTTTTTTCACACTGTCGCTAAATTGCGAGTACACAAAATCGACCGCTGAGTGACGTCACCTTTAATGAAGAATGAAACGAGCACGAATTTATGTGGTCGGGCGACAAACTGACCCAGGTTCGGGACGGTCGTCGCCGAACCCATAATCCCCTAATTAGCCCACCAAGTACACAAAAATTGGACACTAAATTAAAAAACTTAATAGCACTGGCTGAAATTTTATATCCGATTGGCGGGATCACATTTGAACTTTTAGGCAGAAGTTTTGAATGTAGGCGCGGGTCGCGTGGTGCTGACTACGGGTGTCTCGTGCAGGTGTGGGCGCGCGCGGGCGCTGTGTGCGCGGTGTTCGCGCCGCGCCGCCTCAGCCTCGACTGCCGGCATGGAAATTCGATTTTTCTGACGTTTCCTCCGCGCCTTGCCACGATCGAACTGCACGCTACATGAGTAGTTACCCACCGCTGATTTTGCACGTCCATACCGCCGCAATAACTCCACTTATTTTATGTCAGTTTGGGTAACGTCGTCGGTATGAATGTCGTACGGGGCCCGAACACGCGAATTTCGATCTTTTCGCGATACGTACTTACGTTCTGACCTTGATGTGTTTCGTGCGGGCTCATTATTAGCTCAACGCATTTAAAAAGTAGAATGAAGACGACCGTTCATAAATCTAAGAAATTACTCTTAGGACAAACTTTTTTGCATAAATAGAACTTAATATTTACATTCAGAGTAACACACAGCTTATCCAGCCACAGGCTGATAAAAAAATATAATAGGTCAGTCAGGTGTTTCCATTTAAACTTTTAATTCATTCGTTTTATTCAAGTTCACGGAGGGTTAAATATAAGTCGAATATTTAAAAGTTCAAGTGCTTAAGAAGCATGTTGCTCACGCGTTAGGAATGTTAATTTTAGGCTTTCTCATGCTTTTGCTTTCGTAAAAATGCTGGCAGAGTGTGGTAAATGTATAATCGTGTCGGTCATTACGGCAATACCACGGAAACACGAGTCATTTGCCCCACGAAAGCCTATTTCGCGAACATGAAGTATTTTTTTATTAATAAGATAATTATTATGTGGTTGTAATAAAGCTATATTTATGCATCACTGCATTGTAACAGTTGGTTCCATATAATTTTATATATAATGTGTTAAATACGAGGTAATTAGGGGATGGATGCTCACCTACAAATTTCCGCTTGACATCATTTCCTGGGACACTGAACACAAATACATAAATACATAGACACATGCCTTTTTCCCCGAAGGGGTAGGTAGAGCCTCAATGAGCCTCTTTTCACAGTGGGTGGTAAAATATTGTGAAACCAAACTATTTTTTTGGTTTCACTGAACACAAAAGTCTGAAATTTTCGTGTAATTTTTTATAGATTGGTTTACCAGCAAAGATTTTCTCGAAGCGGTTCTATGTTGTCGGTACGTATAGTATTATTTTATATGTCTCGATTTAAAAATATATCTGAATGTACCTTTTCATTCTGTTTCTTATTGATCTTTTATTTAGTTTCTGCATAGTATTTAGATGGTTATAGGTAGGAGCTTAGTGAGGAATCTGTACACAGGCATTAGGATTTTCAGTTTTACGCCTTTAACTTATTTTTAGGGTGATTTGTTTTTATTAGTGCATATCAAATTTGAGTAACCATGTAAATATTTATGACTAAAAATCGCGTTGTAGATTACGATTTAAAATGCAATACAAAAAGTGCATTTTAAGCAAGAACTAGAATAGTGGACTACGGTCACGCCAAAAATATTGAACAAATACAGCTAAATTTAAAAATAGATAAATTAGAGGTTATGAGTCTAAGATTGTAGAACTTGTTTTAGGCATTATTTTGTATGAGAACTGAACAGAGTTAGGTGGACACTGAAGACACGTCAACGTAATAACGTCGTCGTAAGATGTAAGACTTAAGAGAAGCGTACCCTAAATTCTAATAAAAACTAATAGGCTATCATAAGATTGTTTTATTTTTCAACTTTGATATAACATATTTTGACCACGATCTCACCTGTTGGTAAGTGACGATGTGGCCGAAGATGGAACATAAAGGTCTAGAAGGCACCTATTCACTCTAGCCTTGAAGAGACCCAGATTATAGTTTTCAGTAAAGACACACGACAGTAGTGTATTCCACTCCTTAGCAGTTCGCATTATAAAGGTAGAACTGAAACGTTTAGTACTCGATGGTCCAGTGAGTGGGACCCCGATTTCCGATCCTAAGAAAGTGCACAAGTGGATAATTCCACTCTAAAAATGGATGTGCGCAATATTCGTGCTAAACCGTGTAAGAAAACGTCGTGAAGAGAAAAGAGCCAATGCGAGATGCGTTGAATCCTTTCCATTGGCCACTAGGACCTTTTTGGGGCCGCCATAACCTCAAGCTGCTCTCTAATCTAACGTATGGTGACCAAGAAAGAACCAATGATACGAAGAAGCAATCAACCCGCCACCCGGGTACATAAAGATGAATAGTCATATGAACTTGTAATTTCACCGGCATAGAATATCCTACCGTCAGCCTCGCGGTGTCCCGTTCTTCTATTATAAGTATCATTTCCACTTCCAAATCGCGTTTAAAATCTCATTCGGTCCCGCTCGCCAAGAAACTAATATAATGATACATGTAGTATAAAACTGCTTAAGAGGACTATCTAGCACGCTCCATACAAATCTAAATTGTATCCTAATTTGGGTTAAATTTCAATTTGTCGACAAAATTAACTGTCAATTTAAGCTTTTTTTTTATTTAACTGCTGTGATGACGAATCGAGCAGATGACCCACCTGATGTAAAGCGGTAACCTCTGCCTTTAAGAATGCATTACCTGATAGGTCACGTCCACCTAGGACGCGCCCTATGTGATATTGCACTGCGCCTGCCACAACTCTATCACAAAAAAGCTCTACTACTACTAAAACTGATACTACTTCTATTAATTTGTTTGTTTTTCATGAAATTGGCAGTTTATAAGATTTCTATACTAATCTTTGAGCTGGTGTGATTTGGAAAAACTATGTTATTTAATGAAATGTGAAAGTGACAAATTATAGGACTAGATATTATTATATATATTATTTGTTGGAGTTTTGATAACTAACTGTTTAAGCTTTTCGGGGTCGAGACCTCGAAAGGCTTAAAAGCCTAGAGAGCCCAGCACTGTTCGACTCTGGATACGTAGGGTAACGGGCCCTCGCGTTTATAAATTTATTTCAGGGCATCTAGTCGAAGCAGCACGTGACCCGCGAGCTGGCTCTTATCTGGCTCAACGCATTATTTCCTTTCAGCATGAAAATTCAGCCAGCATCGTAAGTACACTTCCGACTGGTAGTGATCGTTAGCAACGGTGTTAAGTTATCTCAACAGTTTTATTTGTATTTTTAAAATTTTGTATAACCTACCTGTATTAGTTGAATAATATCCAAATTTCGTTTGTATGGAGATGGCTCAAACGTACTAATGGTACACTCCTCTTAAAGCAGAATTTAAAGCGAGGTCGATACCAAAGCTGCGTGATAACTGGTGTTAACATTGAGAGGGTGTGTTGGCGCGATGAAGCGGCCATGTTTAGTTTAGCAGATAGAGATCATTTTCTTACGACATAATGCTGTATTAAGGTGGTTGCTTTCGCTTGTGGCACGTTTTTTTTTTTTTCGTGGTTATAGCTAATCGCAGCTCATCAACACTTCTTTAGATAGCTCATATTATTAGTTAGGTCATATAATTACTGGCAAATTAGTTTTCACTTTCTGAAGAAGTGTTGATGAGCAAAAAACACGGAAAAATTTAAATTTCGCGCTCCAATCGAAAGCAACCACCGTTTCAGACCCTGACAGGCAATAGAACATAACTAAATTCTGAACACCTAATAGAGTGAATTTTAGCTTCAGCCTCCTGAATAACTTATTATCTATGTTTAGTTTTTGACGTTTTAAACGTCTGTAATTTATAGTTAATTTTTTTATCAGCATGGGCTGAGAAGATGAAGTCAAACGTGTTCTCAAACTGAAACCCTCAAATGCAAGCACTTTAGACCCAACCAACCAGATTATGGGCTCGGTATCTACAACGTGCCATCTAAAACGGTGCTTCAGCGCTATGAGGTACGAAAATCAGCGCTGTCTTCCAGGCTACTAGTTTTATTGTGAAGTACCTACTATCGCCGGTGATCATGTTGGCAGTTTACTTTTATTTGAAGCACTAGTAGACGCCTATGGTTTCGTTCGTGTACCAACACGCCGTAACAGCTGAACCGATTTAGATTAAATTCGACAAAAAAAACCCGCAAGTCGCACTAAGCGTTTCGGTTCCACTTTTGAATTGCGAACTGCTAAGGAATGTAACAAGTTGCCGTCGTCTGTCTTTCCTGAAAACTATAAAATGGGTCTCTTTAAGGCAAGAGTGAATAGGTGTCTTCAATACCTTTGTGCTCCAACGTCGGCCGCATTGGCACTAACAGGTGAGATCGCGGTCAATCGAGGGACAATCAAAGTTTTTTTAGTTTTTTTTTTAACATTGATATACCTTTGTTTGACCACGATCTCACCTGTTGGTAAGTGATGATGTGGCCGAAGATGGAGCACAAAGGTCCAGAAGGCACCTTTCACTCTAGCCTTGAAGAGACCCAGATTATAGTTTCCAGGAAAGACAGACGACGGTAGTGTATTCCACTCCTTAGCAGTTTGCATTATAAAGGTAGAACTGAAACGTTTTGTGCGTATAGAAGGTATACTAATGTGGTAAGGATGGTACTGAGCCGTACGCCTGCTCGTCCTATGATGAAAAGGAGATGGTGGGATCAGAACGTGCAGTTCCTGGGAGCATTCCCTGAAATGTAACCTATAGAAGATCGAAAGGCATGCAACCTACGGCGGTGCTCGTCGTCGGTGTTTACCGTCATCCATATAATGACGAGGAGGTCTGCTTTAACGCATGATTGAGTAGCAAACAAACATCCAAACTTGCACATTCATTTATATTATAGCAGAATACTCTATTCTAGAATATAGCTCAGCAAGTGTCAACTTCTAGGGTCAAGGAGGCTTTCATCAAGGTGAAACGAAGGAAGAGGAAGCCCACTTGCTGTAATCAGTGCGGGACTGCCGTATTGTCTGAGCTGAACCAGCCGTGCTTGCTGCGTGTGGAGGTACCCACAACTCCACTGTATACGTGTACCGGGTTCACTACGCCGTGAAGCCCGAAGCGGTGGTGGAGTACCTCAAGCAGAAAACAGGGCTAACTTTAAGGGTCGAGCAGTTGTAGTCTCGCCATGACGTCAATTTTATTTCCTTTATGGTGAGGGTGCCGACTGACCGTCTATCGACCTTCATGAATGGAGAGTTCTGGCCGAAAGGGACACCTCCGTCTCAGTCGTCCGAAGAACCTCCTGAACTTGACAAAGTTCAGGAGGTTCTTCGGACGACTGACACGAGACACCACGCAGTTGCGTCTTACGTCGCCGTCTACACGTGCGCATTAAAATAAAGTGCTTTTTATATTGGATGTTAGTTTTTAAGCTATTTATGTTGCTATAGGCTGGAGTTATTGTTTAGTTTTAGTACATTTCTCATTAAACCTGAATAAAGAAATTACTTACTTATATAATAGGTAAGCTAGTAGCCAGGATTACTAACAAGTCCGGGTAATCCCATAGTCGGCTTTTACGACATCCATGGGAGGAGACGGAGGGGTATACATAGGCCGGACAAATCACAGCATTGCAATTTATTTTGATAGAATCTCGAATCAAAACAAAAAGATGATTTATTTTGTGTAAAAAAAAGATTTTTTGTAGAATAAGTGCATTCACGGTAACTATTATCGTAAAAGTTGCCGTGAATGCATACCTATCTAAACACGGGCCACTCAAACACGCGGGCGCTGGCAGCTCTCCAAGCGGCTATCGTGTACTACAACAAACCATTACGATCACATTTTATTTTTTTTGAGCATAAAAATGTTTCGGCTCCCAAAATCCAGCGAAATTAAATTGCCTGCAAAACGAAGTTTTTGCCTAAAACAAAAACTTTGCATATTAACTTTCAAATTAAATTTCCTGTTTTATATGACAAGCTTTTTACAAGTAGGGCGAGGACTGTATGGTTTTTTACACGACATGAACCAACTTTTTTTTACGGCGTGAATTGCGGAACAAGCATATGGCCCAGCTGATGCCTTTAACAATGCACTGTTATAACACTGTTTATAACAGTCTTCCACCGGCGATCATCAGTGCTTCTTCAATGCAATCCTTCAAAAGCAAACTAAAGTTCTGGCTTATTGATCAATGTTATTATGAATTTTAAGAATTATATGTTTGAATTTTATTGCCGATCACAGGCGAGGTTGCGGGTTCGAGTCCCGCTGGAACGGAATTTTTGGGTTACATTTAAATTTAATGTTATCCATAAAGTGTGGTTTACACTTGAAAAATAATATACTATGATGATATAGCAGTGGTGTCATCTCTTGTCAATGTTTCGAACTAATTTCGGACTTTGAACAGAAGGTTTCTAATGAAACACCTGTAGATGGCTCCCATCGGCGCTATAGCCGAGTTGATAGTGCCAACAAATTTTGTCTTCAGCGTCATAGTGTTCTATGGTCGAACTGGTAAAGGCATTGCCGATCACAGGCAAGGTTGCGGGTTCGAGTCCCGCTGGAACGAATTTTTTGGGTTACATTTAAATTTAATGTTATCCATAAAGTGTGGTTTACACTTGAAAAATAATATACAATGACTGTATTGTTATTTTCTAAATCAATTTATAATAATAACTATTAGGTATTTTATTTTGCAATGCCCATTTATTAATGTATACAATTAATTGTAAATTATATTACCTCCTATGTAACATTATGTGGTAATGTTACATAGGAGGTAGGAAACTGTAAAAAATACGGATTGACGGTGATATCAGAAGAGTATAAAAAATGTCTGAATGAGTTTTTGTTCTGTTTTTGGACGATCTGTTTATTTTGTGAAATAAATCTTATTTTCAGTAAAACTACGAACACGCGTAATTTTATTTTACAACATTACACTCATTCCAAGTCATCAAAGTCTCTATCAGACCATGTTTTAAAAAAGTGGTGGCAGATTTACTTTAACTTTGATGGACAATCCCCACTAAATTGAAAAGTCACGCCACTATTATTTTATTATTATTTAGCCTTTATTTCCATAACTTAATACTCATTTTTAGGGTTCCGTAACAAAAATTACGGAACCCTTATAGATTCGTCATGTCTGTCTGTCTGTCTGTCTGTCTATAAGAGCTATGCTGTTGAAACTTGGTAAGTAGATGTTTTTTGTGAACCGCAATAAGATTTTCAAACAAAAATAGAAAAAAAACAATAAATTTTTACTTAGAACTAAAACTCAAAATTCTTTTTTTCATCATACGTGTGGGTGGGTATCTATGAATAGGTCTTCAAAAATGATATTGAGGTTTCTAATATCATTTTTTTCTAAACTGAATATTATGCGCGAGAGACACTTCCAAAGTGGTAAAAAGGGGTGTCCCCCCCCCCCCCCCCCCTAACCTTTAAAATAAGAGAATGATAAAACTAAAAAAAAATATAATGTACATTACCATGTAAACTTTCAAAGAAAATTGGTTTGAATGAGATCTAGTAAGTAGTTTTTTTTTAATACGTTATAAATCGTAATCCATCCAAGAACTTTTATATTATGTTACTTGCTGCTACGGAACCCTTCATGAGCGAGTCCAACTCGCACTTGGCCGCTTTTTTTATACATAATTAAAACACACAAATTAGGTACACTAAAAGTCAGGCCCCATTTTGGCTATAGGCCTCCTCTAACTGTCTCCACTTGTCCCTTTGTTGAGCGCTTTCTATCAGTTTCTCATCAGTCCACCTTTCTTTGGGTCTACCTCACATACGCCACTATACTTGTGTTAAATAAGCTGCACTTGTTAAAATGACACCAAAGTTATAACATAACTAAAGTTATAACATAACTAAAGTTATAACATAACTAAAGTTATAACATAACTAAAGAGCGATGGTAGCCTAACGGTTCAATAGTGCAACTCAGAATCCAACGAGACCGGGTTCGATCCTAGGCTCCGCACCAATGACTTTTCTAAGTTATGTGCGGATTTCCATCGCTCTGTGCTTCGGAGGGCACGTTAAACTGTCGGTCCCGGCTGTTATTGATTAATAGCAGTCGATAAGCCATGTCAGAGGCCCTCGGGCGGCTTGACAAACTCTGACACCAGAGGCCAGCACTACCTCATACGAAACGACGACGACTAAAGTTATAACATAACTAAAGTTATAACATAACTAAAGTTATAATATAACTAAAGTTATAACATAACTAAAGTTATAGAATTGAAACTATCGTGGTTGAAGAGGCTTCTGAACTCAGTCTCGAAACGTCAGCAAAGTGACGAATAATAGTGGTAATTAGCCGTTTATATTTTAATATAACTAAAGTTATAACATAACTAAAGAAAACGCTAGAAAATTCAATTTAATAAAAGCAGACGGCGTCTCTCATCGAAAATAGCGGGAAGAGTCCATTGGGTAAGTAGGTACTTATCTGAAATACCATTCTATGCCAAATGTGTAAAATCAGGCAGAGTTCGATAATAGTGGATACCGGATATCCGGATCCTTTTAACGGATCGGACACCTACACCGGCACATTAACGTAGTTTCAATTAGAGTGGATAAACGTGTGCAACCATTGATCTAATCCAATCAATTTACGTGTTCGTAGTCGAACCGTAAACAAACGTAACAGCTAAACTGGTTAGCTCGCACCGTCAGTCCGCTGTCGAGTTTGCTTGCCGTAGGGAGTTTTAGGTATTACGGTCTCGTTGAATGCAGACGACGTGAAAACTGTTTTCCGTTAGGCTTTCAAAATATAATAGAAGTATAAACATTGGCTGTCTCAGCGCCTACAGATTTTTATTTGTTAGGATTCCGTACCTGTACAGGAAAAAACGGAACCTTATAGGATGACTTCGATGATGATTTTACTTAGCAACCTTGAGTATGCTAACTGTTTGACAAACGATTTCAAAAGTGGCTGTCCAGGGCTCGAATCTCGCTCGCACTTGTCCTTGAATTAAGGATCTAATTTAGGCATGAGGAATATTTTCGCATCTTAGACAAGCCTCTAAGGTTTTTTAGAAGTTTAAGTTATTACCCGGACTTGTTTGTAAGATTCGTTGGTATAAGATTTGTCCTGGTTGCTGGCTTATTGTAGAATGTGTTATTACTGGAAGAAAGTGTTAGGTGAGTCAGTCGTGGGAAGCAATGGCGGCGATGAGCTCACCACTCATCACGTCTATATTCCACGATGGTGCAACCCACTGTGAAAAGAGGCCCATTGAGGCTCTGCCTACCCCTTCGAGGAAAGAGGCGTGTGTCTGTGTATGTGTGTATGTACTGCTCTAAACTATATATGAATTAACATGATTTTATTAACCAAAATGTCAAATCCTTAATCAAATAAATCAATAATATATAATATAGTCGGTGCTGAAGCAGAAGGACCTCGAAATAGTCAATTAAACATCAGCAGGAAAATATATTGAAGTACGTGGTGTATAGTCGTAATTTTTCTAAAATGTGACCAAGCCACCGTAATTTCCATTCTGTAATATACTAGCGACTCGCCCCGGCTTCGCACGGGTAGCCCCCGGTGACCCCCCCCCCCCCCCCCCCCCCCCCCCCCCTCCTTATTACTTATTCTGCTATTCGGAGCGGAGAAGAATCCACCAAAAAAGAGATAGGTAACTAACATCGGTCTAGGCCGATCTTGAGTTATAAGTGGTGTAACCAACACGACTTTGTTTTATATATATAGATAGAGATAGATAAATGATGAAAGTACGTATGAAAGTACGTCACAGTACGTAAGTTTAAAGCGCAGATAAAAAATCTACATAATATATATTATGTTGAAAGCATAGATAAATGGGGACTGAGTACTAAAGCCATTTAGTTGTCGCTATCTAGTTTGCTTGTGCATACGAGTATAACAGTTTTGTATAGAAATGTAAACAGAATTTGCAGCAAATAATTCCAGAAACTCAACTTCTCCATAAGCTATACTACAAACGAATAGAATGGTGTGTTGCTTCGGAAACTGGTAACAATGTGTGCTGTGTTTAGTTAATTAAACTCTAATTTTATGAAACTGCTTTATAAATTTATAAAAACCCCGACTCTTGACTAAACAGATTTGTATCATACTTTTCACTAGAAAAGATATTTTATCAGTAGTAGTAGAGCTTTTTTGTGAAAGAGTTCGTCCGGGGAAGTACTACCACCATACCTATTTCTGCCACAAATCAGTAGTGCTCGCATTGCTGTGTTCCGGTTTGAAGGGTAAGGGTGCCGGTGAAATTTCAGGCACATGAGACTTTTCATCTTTATGTCTCAGGGTGGCGGGCGCAGGGCAATGCCACATAGGGTGCGTCCTAGGTGGACGTGACCTATGAGGTAATGCACTGTTCATAGGCAGAGGTTACCGTTTAACATCAGGAGGGCCCCATCTGCTTGTTCCGTCATTCAGAAGTATAAAAAAAAAAAAAAAAATTTTGAGTTTTGATTGTTCCTCAAAACAACAACCAAAACAATTGGGAACAATCAAAACTCAAAAATCAAGGTTTATCCTGTTTCTAGAGAAAAGATTCGTATCTTATGATTTCACAGCGTTTTTTAATTGAAGTATCCGTTGATGAGATTTAATGGCAAAGAAAAGCATAACACAGCGTCGCCATAATGATCGTCTATTTCGTAAGCTATTGATAGATGGTATTTGCTGACTCTTAGGATACAGAATAATACGATTCATAAAGGAAAAACTTGAACAAGACATTGCAGGAAGAAACAGCTTATGTATAAATCAGTAGAAAAATTACTATATTTTCCTTCATTTCCCCAATCGTACACGCACTGAGGTTCTACCATCGCACTTTTCGACACCGTAAGAGATTCATCGTATAGCCCGCTTTACGAGATCTTATCACTACAATCAAAAAAAAAAATTTTTTTTTTTTTTTTTCAGTTTATGGTGAATAGGTGCCTTCTAGACCTTTGTGCTTTATCTTCGACCACATCGACACATACTAACAGGTGAGATCGTGGTCAAACAAAGTTCTATAAAAATAAATAAATACTTGCAAGTTGTGGAAGATCCAAGGTTATAAAGAAAAATTACAAACTAACTGCTAAAAAAAAACATGAGTTATTCAGGGTAGAAACACATCGGCAATACATACATAACATAATAGGTACCCAACAGTTAGGCACATAGTATCCTAACCCCACACTAGGATCCCCTGTGTCATGGGTATCAGGAACTACGAGTACCAATAAATTCTCGCACTATTCATAGTTCCGACTTGTCAAAAAGACGGAACTTGTATGAGAGTACATCACAATCGAGATGACGAACTTCTATCCTCCAGCAAGCAATCAACTGTCAATTTGTAGAGCATTGTTAAACTACAGCACGTTCCGTAAGTTGGCATCTGCCTTGGTTGCACGCCAACCAAGGCAGGTGCCATCTTACGGTGAACAAGCTATAGGCGGCTGCCTGCTTTGAGAAAACCCAGAAATAGTTGAGGCATTGACATTTTTCACATAAAATCGAGCTCAATGAAATCTTGCTCGAGAGATGACTTCGGAAAATAAACTATTTGCTTTTGTGTTAAAGTTGTACATCCTATTATCCTGCGATTATCCTATTATTATTATAATATTATAATCGCGAAAGTTTGTAAGGATGTATCTTTGTTACTCTTTCAAGTAAAAACTACTTGATGGATTTGGATGAAATTTGGAATGGAGATAACTGGACTCCCGGAACAACACATAGGCACATTTTTATCTCGATATTCTTACGGGATCGCGACTTACGCGGGTGAAACCGCGGGGCACTGCTTGTTACATTATACGTTATATTATAATTAATACCGTGACAAACCTAGACTACGTAGTTCCGGTTTAAACCAGGACTAATTTAGATTTTTGTAATATGGCCGTAAATGGTTTCATTACAGGATATCTTTATTATTTGAAAGGTAAACTGCGTAAATTGAATAATCGCAAGAGCGCCCTTTCGGATAGAAACAGCATTGAAACTGGTTGAAACCGATAGCAATCGAAATACGTAATCCGCTAGCAGGTTACGTCGTACGGCCGAAAATACCCCTGTGCTAGAATAGAGACTGATGGCGTAGGCTTAGTAATAGGGCCCCGTTTGGTCCCTTTGGTTACGGAACCCTATTAACTATAAAACGATACAAACAATTTGCAATACTCTCTGAGTAGCGCTCCTATCCCGGCGGTCATTCCACTCGACCGGGCGTAGTAACAAGCTTATCTTATTCCTCATCTTAATAGGACATTTATTTTTTATCCGCAACTTCCTGTTCGAACCTAAATTGAGAAAATTACTAAGATTTGTTTCTTTGGTACCTTTTGATGAAAGAGATTTGTATCAATATAGGGTAACTACTAGAGAAGCGAGAGCTTTGGAACAACACATATAGTTTTAGGTCATAAACTAAAGAATAATAAAGGTTTATTTTGTAGCACACTCACGTAAAACGAACAATATAATTTAAAAAAATAGTATAAAACACAAGACAACCTTAAAATAGATTTTAAAATTAAACATAGTGTGTTTGCCCGTCAGTCTGTTGTCTGTGGTCTTATAGCTCCAGAACGGCTGTTTTGATTTGAATACGGTTTTATTTGTATGAAAACTGGTGCTGGAATACTGAAAATAGGCGAGATTTTTATCATAAAATTTTCTTGTTAGTATTATCATTCTTTCTATAATTACCTACCGTTTGTAAGAAGATTTAAAATCAACCATATGATTTATATGAATCCTAATTACAGAATAGCAATGAAAATAAATAAATAAATAATGCTGGACAGTTCACACAACATTATCTAGCCCCAAGCTAAGCAGAGCTTGTGTTATGGGTACTAGATAACTGATATACTTAATACAATATATTACATAGATAGATATTTTTATTATACATAGAAAATACCGAGAACACCCTGAACAAATATCTGCGAACGCACAAATATTTGTTCCGAGGCGGGAATCGAACTCGCAACCTCCTGCGTCGCAGACCAACCTTCGCCCGCCGCGCCACAGAGGTCGTCAAATGTATTTATACAGAGTTTTCAAAATGGAAATGTAACAGTCATTCTATACGAAATGTCCGTCACAAACGATTTAAATCACTACCCGACGACGGAAGCGTATTTATGATGCTGGCTGCATTGCCACGCTGAATGGCAATACCATACCAATGCGATGAGGAAGATAAGAGCAAGCTCTCGGGTCACGCGTCGCTTTGACCAGAAGCCCTGACAGTATTTTGAAAACGCGCTGAACTCCAGTACCCCACGGACCCAGAGTCTTGACCCCAAATTCTTTGATAAAAGTCCTGTATATTTTATCGAAGCCCAAATTGAATTATCCAAAGTGTATTTGTATATAGTGTATGTGCCTATAAATGTGAGTCTGGCGGTATGCAAGCCGCTGTTCCTATTTCCATGTAGACGGTAGAAATTACAAGAGACATTAGTCTATTGGAGGCAGTCGGTGATGGCTGCCGCGCCAACACAATGGTCTGTGTTCGAGGTGAGATGAAGGATCTACCGCGGGACCGCTACTAAGGAACCAGGAATACATTATTTTTTTAAATTCGTGTATGACGGAAAATTCTGTTGGCCTACCTGATGTTAAGCGGTACCTAACCTCTGCCTTTAAAAAAGCATTACCTCATAGGTCACGTCCACCTAGTACGCACTCTAAGTTGGAATGAAGGTTCAAGCAAATAGCCCACCTGATATTAACGGTACCCTCTGCCTATGAATAGCGCACCCATAGGTCACGTCCACCTAGTACGCACTCTATGTGGAATTGCACTCGCCCGCCACCCTGAGACATAAAGATGAAAAGGCTCATGTGCCTGTAATTCCACCGGCACCCATACTCTTCAAACCGGAACTGGGCAATGCGAGCAATATTGCTTTGCGGCAGAAGTAGGTATGGTGGTAGTACTTCCCCGGACGGACTCTCTCACAAAAAAGCTCTACTACTACTAAAATTAGATGATTAGAATCAACTTACATTGTAGGGAACCAGACGAAGACTTTTAGCAAACATAGGCCGTTTGTCTACCACCGCCGTCACAGTCACGTCACCGAGAACGAGATGACGGCGCCGAAGTAGCGATACATACATTTACTATAGCCGCGTGTCCACCGCACGTCCGTCACCGTTACGGCAGTGGTGGACAAACGGCCATAGGATGTGTTTTTTAAAAGATTTTAGCAATAATCGTTTATCACAAACACTTTAGAAATATACAACATTATTTCCAAGACTTGCTTCGATTTCAGAATATGGGAGCCTATCTGATAAACAACTACCAAAGTTATTGTTTGTCCATAAGTTATAGACGGTTATTTATTGTTTTTGGAAGATAGATTCAGCTTATCTTCCGTTCTTCTAGTTTGTTGTATATTTCCGACCAACCCTTACATTATTAACCCATATTTTATTGTAGGATACGGTCCTCTAGTTTACAAGCTTTTATTTAACTTGCAATGTATGTATGTTTGTCCGGGTGGAAGCTTGCAACTGAATTTCAAAGCAGCTATCCTCAACCGATTGAGCTGACAATACAATATGATGACAATACAATATGATGGTGACAGCAAGCTGATCTGATGATGGACATGGCAGGTGGTGAACGGCACTCCTCGAGGGATAATAGTAGACTGACCGTGTTTAGGCTAATTTTGAGCAGCACACGGTTACGATCACTAATTTTATAAAAGCTTGTATTGAAAAAATAATTTTCAGTAAAAACTTATTAACTTTTATTTGGCATAGATCGCGTTATCCGTCACTCCAAGTTATACAAAAAGAAATATAACTTTTTTAATTAGAACTATTAATTAGTGCACGCCTGGGATTTGATCCCACGTCCTTTGGATCAGATACAGTTGTTCTACTTCACGAAGTTCTCTCTTTTTTGTCTTATATTTGTGCTTAGTTGCCGTTCTGACTGTACTCGCTATCAAAATCTGACGTAAACTCAATAAGCACCAGTGACCCAGACTGCGTCACGGTCTAGACTAATTGCTCCTGAGCTTACGCACACTGAAACTATAATAATGCTGCTGGACACAGTTCACACAACATTATCTAGCCCCAAGCTAAGCAGAGCTTGTGTTATGGGTACTAGATAACTGATATACTTAATACAATATAATACCAAGATAGATATTTTTTATTATACATAGAAAATACCCAGAACACCCTGAACAAATATCTACGATCGCACAAATATTTGTTCCGAGACGAGAATCGAACCCGCAACCTCCTGCTTTGCAGGCCAGCCTTCGCCCGCCGCGCCACAGAGGTCGTCTATGTGCATAATATGCATGCACTATGACAAACATAGGCCAAAAGGCCTTCGTGAAATAGAATATCTCTATAACGTTTAAATGAAGTTTTTTTTCCGGGGAATCTTTTTGGTCCTCTCCATTAGGCAACGGTCCACTTTTACATATTTGTCGCCATAAGAGTCTCAGATATAATTTTGAACGTGACGCAAAGGTATTTTTAACCCCCGACGCAAAAACAACGAGGTGTTATAAATTTATATGTAACCCATAAATTCCGTTCCAGCGGGACTCGAACCCGCAACCTCACCTGTGATCGGCGATGCCTTTACCAGTCCCGCTGGAACTGAATTTTTGGGTTACATTTAAATTTAATGTTATCCATAAAGTGTGGTTTACACTTGAAAAAAATATAAACTGGGGTGTTATAAGTTTGACGTGTCTGTGTGTGTGTCTGTCTGTGGCATCGTAGCTCCCGCACGGATGAACCAATTTTGATTTTGTTTTTTTGTTTGAAAGGTGAATTAGTCGGGAGTGTTCTTAGCTATGTTTGATCAAAATCGGTTCAGCAGTAACTTTGCGTTGAGGTTTTTTTAATTTTTTTAATTTATTTCTTGTTAATACATGCATTGTTTACATACATAGAGACACGCCTTTTTCCCCGAAAGGGTAGGCAATGCCTCAATGGGCCTCTTTTCACCGTGGGTTGCACCATCGTGGGAATATAGATGTGACAAGTGGTGAGCTCATCGCCGCCAGTGTTACCTACGAAACCTAAATCCCCGACTAAAAAGAGGGGTGTTGTAAGTTTGACTGCTATGCGTGTCTGTGCGTCTATGTGTCTGTCTCTGGCAACATCAATCAATCAATCAATATATTTATTTCAGGCTTATTGGAAAATGTACAAAAACCTTAACCACAGCAAGACCTTAAAAAACTAACATAAAAACACTTTTAGACTTAAAAACGTAGCTCGTAAACTGGTAAACCATGCGTATTTTTTAATTTGAAAGCAGGTTTTTAAGCGAAAGTCCTTAGATATGTTTTATCAAAATCAGTTCATCCGTTTTATTGAGTTAGGGGCTTTTATATTTTTAAATTTCTTCTGGTTTGTTAATAAATGTACTAGTATAACGAGAAATAAACCCTAAATAAACCATTAAAATCAAACGAAGGGCTATTATTTAACCTCTGATACGAATTCGACCGTGTTTAAATATTAACCCCTTATTATTACGATATCAACCTGTTGGTTGGTTCGTATTGGGCGGGTCATTTGGGGAACGCTCATACTCGACACGTGGGGACTGCCCTCACGTCACTCCGGGTGAATTCATTAACCACTGATTCGTTTTTATGGGTTCTTTACATAATTAAGAAGAACGGGATGAATGGTTATGTGGGTAGCTTAACGTGGTGAAACAAACTTTGTTAATATTTGATTCTTCAATTGACAAACTGACAGGCACCCTCAGAAAAAATAAGAAGTTATTGGATCTCCCTTTGAACCGTACCTTTATCTTTCCTCAAACTCCCAGCACTTTTTTGGTTTTATATCAAGTTAATCACCTGTCATTGGCAAACTCTTGTGACAACACTACCGGTCCGCTGAACACGCCAAAAAAAAAGAAGAAGAAGAAGAAGTTATTGGAAGCATGATACAAGGGCGATATTGTTTGGAGCACTCCTCAGAAGAAGAAGAAGAAGAAGCGATAAGTAAAGCCGATAATAACGCACTAGGTCAGCCCTATGGTGGTATGCTTGGGTGGGACTGACGATACCAGCAGGGGTCATCATCATCATGGGCCTTATAACATCTACGAAAGATGATTTAAGCAGCGTCAGTTAGGCATTTGCGTTCGTGACTAAATAGGCCTATCCGGGAGCGGCAGCCACGGCCGCACTTTTGACACATGAATGGAGTCCCTGTAGGTATTTTAGGGTTAGCGGCGCGTTCATGTCTTACCGTCCGCTGGTGAGCTAGCAGGTCAAACCAGGCCTTATCGAGGGCGATTACTCCGTCAGCTACGGTTTTTCGCCACGAGTTGCGATCTTCTGCCTGACTCTCCCAGCTAGCCTGGTCTATAGGGGTTGTCCAGTGGTATGGTGGGTCTGCAGGGCAAATGATGAAAAAAACCCTCAACGCAATGAAACGGCTGTTGCCGAAACCTATTTTGATGAAACATAGCTAAGAACACTCCAGACTAATTCACCTTTCAAATAATAAAAAATCCAATTTGGTTCATCCGTTCGAGAGCTACGATGCAACAGACAGACAACACGTTAAACTTATAATACCCCGTCGTTTTTGCATCGGGGGTTAAAAAGCGTTTAAACGTATTGGGCCACGCACATTGTATGGTGCCATAGTTGGCCGTCACAATATGCGAACTTAGTAGGGGGCTTTTTTGTTTTACACAACGAAAAACACAATTTTCAATGGAATTCTTGTATTTTTTTATAAAATATAAATATTTTTATATCGTAAGTATCTAAGAGCTATTTATTTTCTATCTAGACTATTTTCTTTCTAGAGCAGTGATAACGTGTGAATATTTAAAATCGATCCATCATCGCAGTCTTGCACACGAGACACTCTTGCATAATACACGGCGTTCACCTGCAGCTACAGTGCACTATCAACGCGAAGCAAGCGATCAATCAAGCAGGATGTGTGTCCACTACCCTTTATATGCAATCGAGCTTTCCACATAACGGCGTTGACGTCAAGATTAGGCATAAAACAGCCAGAATTCTTCCTACAAAAAAACGCCTCGCGCCGCACGAAAAAGCAGTTTTTATTGAATATCTCGTAAAATATAGATAATTTTACAAAACCCTTATTACAGTAACCCTCGGCTTTGTTGTATTGATTTTATTTATCAAATTGTTTACCCAATAATATGCTCCATTTGAATAAACAATCGAATCTAGCCAAAAGTTAGAGGTAAATTTGTTTTTTTTTCTATCGAGAACATTGTCTTATCCTGTTTGTGGTACAGTAATCTCTCGGAATTGCAAAGTAATATCAACGCATATTTATAATTTGAATATTGTAGTACCTACTTGATTTAGTCAGACAAAAATTCGTAAAAATTAAAAAAACCCCCAACGCTGAACGGCTTAACCGATCAAACAAAGCTAAGAACACTCCCGACAAATACACCTTTCAAACAAACAAAAAAACACGAAATCGGTTCATCCGTTCGAGAGCTACGATGGGACAGACAAATACACACACACACACATACAGACACGTCAAACTTATAACACCCCTTCGTTTTTCGTCGGGGGTTAAAAATCAAATCTAAGATTAGTAATTTTGCGTTATACCCCACCTTAACTCGCATACAACAGGCAAATTCCGTCAGTTTCTTACTCATTAACGTTCAGGTAAGTTAGAAAGTGACAAAATAGCGCTCGCGGAATGAAAAGTGAGTGAAAATCACGAAAAACAATTATGTGCCACGTGAAAAACCGTCGAATCACAGACTCATAGGTTCAACTTGAAGATAAAGTCTTTGCCAACATTAGGTGAAAAAAAAAGTACAAATCTAAGTCGTTTAGAAGTTGAATCTTGAATTTTCATTCGAAAACAGCTGCACTTTGTTCTTTTTTTTCACATGGTTAATGAACAGGTAGAACATTTTTGTACGTTAACTTTACAGCATACTTAGCACAAGTTTCTGACGTTGTCGAATCGCTAGCGAAACGATAGTCAGTGTAAAATATTGGCCAATGACATCGGGGTGAATAGAAATCTTTATAACTTGATTGGTTAATATTTGACATTGACTATCATCTCACTAGCGATTCGATAACGTCAGAAACTTGTGGTAAGGTCAATGAATGACATATTTTTTTTCAGCATTTACCCCTCTATGAGGGAAAAGCCTCTAAATATGACCAATCAGATGCTGTAGGTTTTATTTTTATTTTTTTATTCAACTTGTAATGACGGATTAAACAGATGGCCCACCTGACGTTAAGCGGTACCCTCTGCATATGAAAAGTCCATTATCACACAGGTCACGTGTACCTAGGACGCACCCTATGTGGCAAAGCCATCGCGCCCGCCATCCTGAGACATAAAGACAATATGTGGTGGATGGTGGACAATATGTGGCGTCTTTGGCCAATTATGTTCCAACGCGACCAACCCTACAGAAATCAGGCAACAAACAAGGCTTGGCTTTATTTGATGATGTTACTTACTACTTACTCGGTGGAAAGCGTCTGTGTGGTGCCTCGAGAACAAGGAGAAGCTGATTCAAACAAAAAACTATAGCCAACTTAAAAGTCTTAGGTAGGCAGCCAGAAATAAGATGTATAGAATCCGCAAAAGTTCATACGATAGTACGCACTGCGCTTGATATACTCATAAATAACAAATCAATAGTAAATTATATGGAGGCACAGTCATTGCAAATTGACATACTTATTAGCGAACGTTTGCCTGCGACACAGGAGGTTGCGGGTTCGATTCCCGCCTCGGAACAAATATTTGCTCGATCTGCAGATATTTGTTCAGGGTGTTCTGGGTATTTTCTATGTATAATAAAAAATATCTATCTATGTAATGTATTGTATTAAGTATATCAGTTATCTAGTACCCATAACACAAGCTCTGCTTAGCTTGGGGCTAGATAATGTTGTGTGGACTGTCCAGCATAATTTGTTTTATTTGAATATCACTGGCATACCATACCTTTCAAACCAGAATACAGTAATGCGAGCACTACCAACAAAAACTACTACACAACTCACCATTCGTTTAATTAGCACTATACTAAATAAACTTAGAGGAACTCTTTCAGAAAAAAGCTCTACTACTACTCAAACTTAATCTGCGAAGGTATACGTAGACCTACCTACCTGATTAATTCCACGTCAGTGTTATTGCACAATAAGAGAAGGGAAAACTGATGACGTCAGGAGCCTTGGAAGGGGAATACCTAGTGTTGAGGTTTTATTTCACTTACAGTCGACTGATCGCCTCAGATTCCTCAGTAGATACAAGTGATTGATGGGGTGCTGGGTTGACGGGCGCGCAACTAGTGATTCTTGACGCTGCGTGGTTGCGAATTGATTCCACTTTAGTGGAAAAATAGTAAATAAAAGTATCTCACAAGGCTTCTTAACGCCAGATGCAAAAATATTGATTTCTGTGGTTTTTGTCGAAAAGTCGTAATGGGCGATTTTGGAAGCGCGTTTTCGTTGATTTGACGGAACAATGCTTGCATTCATCTAGTCCTGGGGGGTTAGTTCGAGTTTTGATAGTTTTCTAAACTATATGAAGTTTATATTTTTCACTAGAAACGGGATATTTACCATGATTCTTGAGTTTTATTTGTTCCCGATATTTCGGCACAGTTGCATGCGCCATAAATGCATGGTAAATATCCCGTTTCTATTGAAAAATATGTACATAACCATGATAGTTTCAAAAGTTATATATGAAGTTTCATCCATACATTTTTTGACAGCGCCCCTCAGTTCCTAGACGTTTTCGCTAGGAGCGCTACAAGTAAATGTATGGAAGGAAACGAAACTATCCAAACTCGTACTAAAGGTTTGTTTTCCATTATTTTTAAATAACAACAATGGTTAAGATTGCGATAATCTAACTATAAGCACGGAGCCATCCCCGATGTCAGAGGATTTCTTATCTTTATCGATTCAGCCCGCACCATCACGTTAAGAGGGCCCTTCCCGGTTTGAACTGAAATCTTGTTGGTGCGTCCAATTAAATGTTTGAAAGAGAATTGTTAAAAGAATCTAAGCCAGAGCCATTAGTTGGAATTCGGATAATACCGCTGTTTTTTTTTATACTAAGAATGAAGGAACAAGCAGATGGCCCCCCTGATGATAAGCGGTAACCTCTGCCTATGAACAGTGCATTATCACATAGGTCACGTTCACCTAGGACGCGCCCTATGTGGCATTGCACTGCGCCCGCCACCCTGAGACTTCAAGACGAAAAGTCTCATGTGCCTGTAATTTCACCGGCAACCATACCCTTCCAACCAGAACACAGCAATGCGAGCAATACTGCTTTGCGGCAGAAATAGGTATGGTGGTAGTACTTTCCCGGACGAAACCTTTCACGAAAAAGCTCTTCTACTACTAAACTACTTCTACTGTTTAATTGCGAAATGCTAATAAATGCGCAAAAACTTCAGAAATCTTGTTCCAGGACGTATGCGATTTTAATAAAGCCTTTTTAGTTTAACTTTTTAGTTAAAAACGTTTGTCATTTAGAATCTACATAATATGGGCGAGGTATCAAGATCAAAGTTTTCTTTACTTTTATAATTTATGAGTACATTATGAACAGCCAAAGTTAAAGTAAAAATTATGCAAAAAAACTGTTTTTTAAGGCTTTTACTGAATTAGGTTTTCCAAATCAAAAATTTATCTTTATTTATAAACCTATACCAATACCTATACCTGTCCTCAAGATACATCATTGCATAAAACATCTAAAGAAATAGTAGATTGTTCACAGAGGGTCGAAAGAATCAATTCCCGATGCGCTCGGGCGGCTATAGTCTGAGTAGGAATTGATTCTTTTACCCGTGTTAAACACTCTACTTTTCATTTCGAATATGAGGAAAATAAAACTAGTTGTTTAACTTATATATTAACTATTTATTGATAATATATAATAATATTAGTAGTATCTATTTAAAATTAATCTATGGAGGGTACTCTTGAGCATTGAATATCGGCTCCATAGCGTAGAAGGCTGTAGTTTGCTACACAGTCCATTAAAATATGTAAGAAATACACTTTCGGAAAACGATTTTATATCCTTCTCTGCTCGCCACTTCATAAAATCATTGTATGTGTTTATATCTCTTTCTTTTGAGATTTCTGGCAATAGTAGATTACATTCGTGTTCGGAATGGCTTATTTTTACGAACCAAGAGGTTTACGGCCCGAACCGAAGGCGAGGGACGTAACGAGGTTTGTAAAGAAGCCTTTCCGAACGAGTTTTGTATACTATTTTTCCGCCTGAGAACCCGAAATCAAGCGGCGAAGGTGCTATTTTGAGGTTAGAAGGCGGAAAAAGATTTTCAATAACACAATTTGCCTCGTCTTTAATTGAATCTGGTGTCAACATTTCAGAATCGCTTGAACTCATATTTAATATTCAAATCTTAGCATAAAATATTATTACCTATTTTTTTTTATTATTACAGATTAGTATCCCGCCAATTTTTTTTTAGTAGTAGTAGAGCTTTTTTGTGAAAGAGTTCGTCCGGGGAAGTACTACCACCATACCTATTTCTGCCGCAAAGCAGTAGCGCTCGCATTGCTGTGTTCCGGTTTGAAGGGTAAGGGTGCCGGTGAAATTACAGGCACATGAGGCTTTTCATCTTTATGTCTCAGGGTGACGGACGAAGTGCAATGCCACATAGGGTGTGTCCTAGGTGGACGTGTCGTATGAGGTAATGCACTGTTCATAGGCAGAGGTTACCGCTTAACATCAGGTGGGCCATCTGCTTGTTCCGTCATTCAGTAGTATAAAAAAAAAAAAAAATGTCGACTTTTTAAATTTTAAATATGGAACTCACCGCGTAATTGTTGCGGCTTATTCCGCTCAAAGAAGTTTGCGCTAAGTTCACCCTGGCTGTTTAGAAAGTCACATGGCCGCAGCATTTTTTTTAATTATTTTTTTTTTACATAAAACTCTTCACAGCTGACAGCAGTCCTTTTTTTAAAGTTCATTCCGGCCGTTAGGTGGGAAGTAATTTGTATGAGTTTTTCGCTCTCTGTGGAGGGAAGCAGCGTTTTCCACCCAATAATCAGATCAAAACAACACTACTTTCCGAGTATGAGAAATGAAAAAAAAATTACAACGCCATAATCATGCACGAATGTTTGACGACCTCTGTGGCGCGGCGGGCGAAGGTTCGCCTGCGATGCAGGAGGTTGCGGGTTCAATTCCCGCCTCGGAATAAATATTTGTACGATCTACAGGTATTTTTTCAGAGTGTTCTGGGTATTTTCTATGTATAATAAAAAATATCTATCTATGTAATGTATTGTATTAAGTAGGTATATCAGTTATCTAGTACCCATAACACAAGCTCTTAGCTTGAACCTAGATAATGTTGTTGTGAACTGTCCAGCATTATTTATTTATTTATTTATTTATTTATTTATTTATTTATTTATTTATTTATTTATTTATTTATTTATTTATTTATTTATTTATTTATTTATTTATTTATTTATTTATTTATTTATTTATTTATTTATTTATTTATTTATTTATTTATTTATTTATTTATTTGTATGGAAGGTATGACCGGGTTGGCCGGTCTTAAGGGGGATTTACATTGTAAGTGTGAGTGTTGTTGAAATCGGATACATACCACGGAGCCCGCTACACACTTTTGTATACCGCTACCGTAAAAATGTACATTTATACCAATGCACAAATAACATAATAGTAATACTAGTAACCAATGTATCAAGCATTTATATGACAGCAACCACACTTTCCATTTTAAAATGATAGCTACAGCGTTTACGTGAGGTTCAAAATATAGTTGAAATTTTAACGGTCACCTAACATTTATTGTTTAAAAAAAAAAAAAAAAAAAAAAAAAAAAATGATAGCTGTAGCGTTTGCCGAAGGTTCAAAATAATGAAGCATTATTTTTGTTGTGGGTTATAATTTTCCCGATGGCGGGTACATTATTGTTAACACAGCGACCCTGATTGATGATCCGACTTGTTTACGGAGCGGCTATTAAACGAGAGCCAACAATCTGAACTGGAAAATTCAGCTTTTGGTTTAATAGCTTTTCGAGTTTTTTTTTATTACATATTGTTGAAACAAACAATTGATACACAAGTTAATTTTTATAAAAAAACCCTGTTACTGTTCCATTAAAATTAGAAAAAGGAACACCATAGATAAATTTGACGACCTCTGTGGCGCGGCGGGCGAAGCTCGGCCTGCGACGCAGGAGGTTGCGGGTTCGATTCCCGCACTCTGAACAAATATTTGTGCGATCGCAGATATTTGTTTAGGGTGTTCTGGGTATTTTCTATTTATAATAAAAAATATCTATCTATGTAATATATTGTATTAAGTATATCAGTTATCTAGTACCCATAACACAAGCTCTGCTTAGCTTGGGGCTAGATAATGTTGTGTGAACTGTCCAGCATTATTTATTTATTTATTTTTATTTATTTATTAAATATTTATTAATAAAATACAAATTTTACAAGTCCAAACATTTTAAATATCAAGTTTAAACATTATCTCTTATTAATTAATTAAAGCTGTGGTGTACCGGCTCAAGAATATACCCCTTCGTCTCCTCCCGTGGATGTAGTAAAAGCCGACTAAGGGATTACACGGACTTGTTGATAAGATTCGTCGGTATAAGATTTGTCCTGGCTGCTAGCTTATTATGGAATGTGTTATTACTGGAAGAAAGGGTTAGCCGAGTCAGTCATGGGAAGCAATGGCAGCGATGAGCTCACCACTTGTTACGTCTATATTTTCCGATGGTGCAACCCACTGTGAAAGGAGGCCCATTGAGGCTCTGCCGTCTCCTTTGGGAAAAAAGGCGTGTGTCTATGTATGTATGTACGTATGTAAGGACGCACATCAGTGTCTAGCACGCATAATGTAGAGCCTCGAAGCTAATTACTCTATTCACGCCTAGATGTTGCCACAGAAAAAAATAGAACACGCTATCTGCTGTCATTCCTTGCAATAATTGTCTTCCAAAATCATTTTTGCGAGATGATGATCCTGGAATGGAAAGAAGAAAATTGGAAATTGGTGCTTCCACCAAATTTAGCTAAGCCCATCTCACAAATACTATCATTCATAGAAATAAATCGGTGAAATCGCAGTATTGCTGTTGAGTACTCAGGTATCATCTACCTAGTAAAACGGTGGCTGTTTTAGTAAAACTTTGGTTTTGGTAGACAACCACGCAATTCAGTTTGCTTGCGACGTTCTATGTTCTCCGAACCTACTAGGTAACTTCGCTGAAGCCCGATAGATGGCGTAGCGCAGTGGTTTTCAGTTTGTTGTTTTCATGAGCTTCTTCACTTCTTTTAATGGCTTCTGACGACATTTTTGCCAATAAGTAGGTATACTTAAAGGACGACTACAATCCGCCATTTTTAAAAGAAACTTCTTAATTTATATCTAATATCACTTTATTGTGTTTATTCGAGTTATTTAGTGGCTTTTTAACCGGTGTAACATATTTATAGAACACATTTGTGGTGTAAAAAGATATAAAAGTATGGTGGTGAATGGTAAAGTTTTCGGAATGGTGGGTTTTGTCACAGATAACATAATACTATACGTTTTGTCCTTCAAAACCTTCGTTTCTTTGCCACCATTTTAATATGTTGTGATGTCTTGACTCTTAACGACTTGACTGAGTTATATCACTTGAATTGAATTATTAGTAGTAAAGCTTTTTGTAAAATAGTTCGTCCTGGAAAGTAGGTACCACCATAACTATTTCTGCCACAAAACAGTAGTGCTCGCGTTGCTGTGTTTAGCTTTGAAAGGTTTGGGTTCCGGTGAAATAACAAGCACATAAGATCGTTATGTCTTAGGGTTGCGAATTCTACGTAAAGCAAATCCAAGGTGGACATTAACTGTGAGGTACATTGTTATAGGCTGAAGTTACCGCTTAACATCAGGTGGGCCACCAGCTAGTCCCGTCATACCAACTTTCAAATAAAAAAAAATGAATGAAAACAGTTTTTTTTAACTGCTAGAATGACTTTTCAAGCAGATGCCCTACCTGATGTTAAGCGGTAACCTCTGCCTTCAACAGTGCATACCTCATAAGTCACGTCCGCCTAGGACGCACCCTTTGTGGCATTGCACCCGCCTGAGACATAAATATGAAAAGACTCATGTGTCTGTAATTTCACTGGTACCCATACCCTTCAAACCGAAACACAACAATGCGAGCACTACAGCTTTGCGGCAGAAATAGGTATGGTGGTAGTACTTCCACGGACGAACTCTTTCACAAAAAAGCTCTACTATTACTAATATGTACACTCGACTACTTTATGTGATCGCTATATTACTTAATTCAATGTTTGGTCACGCACTCGATGAACATTATTTTTGACCCTAGACGCAAAAAGAGGGGTGTTATAAGTTTGATTGCTTTGTATGTGTGTCTGTGTGTCTGTATGTCTGTAGCACCATAGCTCTTAAACAGGTGAACCGATTTTAATGTGGTTTTTTAAAGCAGTTTTTGTAGTGTCTGTTCTTAGACATGTTTTATCAAAATCGGTTCAGCCTTTTCATTGCATTGGGGGATTTTAAATTTTTACAAAAATAAATATTTGTGTGCCACACTTAATGTAAATTTCATTTCAGAGAACAGCAAATAGCACAAATGTTATCCAACGTGTGAACTGCTAACCTCTGAATACCTACAGTCTACATACCAATTTGGCATGCGAGCTAAAGGCATGCAGGTACGTAGTACTACGTAGAAGCGAAACTCCTTTTTACAAGCAACTAAAAAGGTGTCTGGGTGTTTTCTATGTATAATAAAAAATATCTATCTATGTATTGTATTATATTAAGTATATCAGTTATCTAGTACCCATAACACAAGCTCTGGCTTAGCTTGGGGCTAAATAATGTTGTGTAAACTTGTCCAGCATTAAAAAAAAAATGCATGTTTCTCTCTTTCTTAACTTACAGTTTTACCCAAAATATAAGTCGCCCCGATGTACCTGCGCCGTAGACCAATTTCTATAGCGCGGTACCTTCTTTCTACCAATAGCAATCATGCGCTAGAATCTTGCGCTGTTATTGGTTAATCGATTTCGCGGCAAAATCGCGAGAGATTGGGGTTGTTCCGGACTCTAAGATGTGAGCGTGACAGAGCTATATAGCGGGTCAGAGCTATACTATACGTTCGGCTACTGTCGGATATCAGTCTGTGCTTTTCTGCGCAAACGAAAACAGTCGATCGGACTTATATTTTGGGTAAAACTGTAACTTATTTAACTAGCAATGTATGTATGTTCGGGTCAAATCTTGCAAGCTGAATAAGACTTTTTGACATTCGATTGAGCTGAAATGTTGCATACCTGTCAAGTTCCGATGACAATACAATGTTATGATGACAGCAAGCTGATCTGATAATGGAGATGGAAGTCCTCAACTGAACTGCTCGATAGATAATATTATAGTAGACTGACCGTGTTTAGGTTCATTTTGATCAGCTCATGGTTTCGCTTAATAATTTCACCACCATCATCAGACGAATGTAAGCTTGTTTTGAAAAATACATTTTTCAACATAAAACTTACTAATACCAATTCGAAACTATTAGTTTCTTTCTGTCACTGTGAAACATCGGAAAAAAGCTCTACTACTAACAAAATCACAAAAATTTACGTAAAACGCTCACGAGTTGCACTAGAAACTCATACTAAAACCTAGGTAAGTAGGAGGCATTATTAAATCGGGACGAGGTTTTCACAAGGGAGTTGCAATTCTATACGCTTAACCTTTAACCTATTTTATACTATAGACTTGCAAATAACCCACTTCCGGTCACGAATAATTACAGTTTAAAGTAATGACCGTATCGCTTGGTTCTACTTTCGCATATAATGTGATAGGTTATTTAAATAATGGTAGATCTACAAGTTTTTGAATGTAGCATTATTCTTATAGCACTTTATAATTGTAACAAAGTTTTTGAAAGAAACATACATACATACATAGACACACTCCTATTTCCCCGGAAGGGTAGGCAGAGCCTCAATGGGCCTCCCTTCACAGTGGGTTGCAACATCGTGGAATATTAGTTTATATATCGTGGAAAGTTACTGAGAAATAGGTTTTTTGTTGGAAACATATCGTTAACAAAAGCATTTTTTTTAAATAGTGGTTAAAACCCGTCAACTGATTAAAATAAACCCAAACACTGCCAGGCTGCTAATTAATCATCAATAAATCAATCATTTATTTCGAATCATTGAGGTGTTTCATTGTCTTCATCATCAGATCAGCTCGCTGTCACTATAATCATAGTGTGTAAAATTATACTCTGTTCGCCCATATTTGTGCAAATACGTTTGTATGAAAAAGCAACCACCTTAAATGAATGCTTGTGAAAATGAACAGAGGCCCCAATTCTTACGCTGCCAACCGTAAGGATCAAAAATCAAACGTGAAAAATCAGAGGCGATTTATTTTCAACACGTCAGTAAGCGAGTGGGCCGTCCATCTGGCCAGGGCCTAATAAAGCCAGCCCTACACCCGGCTATTACTGGCAATTACACGCTCCGTACGGTTGGCACCCCTGCAGTCGTTGGGCCAAGGCCAGAGAACTAAGCGGTAGCGGGTAGCAGAGCGGAAGTTTCCCAAAATTAAAAACTACCTACCTAAATTGTATTGTGATTGATATCTTCGACAACCTCTATGGCGCGGCGAGCGAGTAGCCGGCTGAGATGCTAGATGCGAGTTCAATTCCCGCTGCGGGACAAATGTCTGTATGATTTGCGAATATTTGTTCCAGGTCTGGGTGTTGTGGTACCATGGTACTCGTAGTTCCTGATACCGACGACACGGGATCCTAGCGCGGGATCAGCCGGCCTAGCTAAGCGGCATTCGTTTCAAAGCGGTTCTATTTCTACAGTCGTAATATAATAGACCACATGATATTTCGACAGTTTATGTCAATCTCATACATTGTTGGTTTTTCTACTAGCGACATCGCTATTAGAATGTTACTTAGTCAACAGCCTCAGGGCTATGTATGTGACTGTTGGGTGTTTTGTTATTAACAAAAAATCTGCAGGAATATCGGTGGATCTATGAAATAAATGTTTCACCCAGAAAATGGAATAGTACCTAAAAATTTACTTTCAATGTATCACCAGAAAATGTACAAAATCCTACATAGCTTGTATAAAATATAGTTCAGTAATATAAGTTTTGAAACTATCATGGTTATGTTCATACTTTTCACTAGAAACGGGAAATTTACCATGATTCTTGAGTTTAATTTGTATAGTTCAATAACCTCAGGGTATGATGACTCGATGAGAAGTATCTTACTACTCTGAACTAGGGCGGGAAGTATCACGCGAACCGTATGAGATGTTTAACGAAGCCAGTGACTGTCCCGCTCACTTAATGCTCCGGTGCACGCTTGTATTCAATGTGCTACCAGTAACAACAGTACTGTGGAGCTGGCTTTATTGTATTGTGCTTCCCGGTTTTCAAATTGTGTGTAGCATTTTGCGGGCTGCTCGACATAGGATCTTCTTGGATGGAACACTGACGTATCTAAGTAGTCTGTGGAACTTTTTGGGCAAGCAAGAAGGAAGATACATCAAGCTTTGAGATAAGGAGTGGAGATAGCTGGGAAATTTCTATATACTCACTTAATCATTAAAGGTAATTATGGACCCTATATACATGAACTTAATATAACCCCTATATAGAGCGCTTCGCTTATGGCGCGAAATTCAAATAGTATTGTGTTTTTTGCTCATCACAGCCTATCAACACATTTTGCGCATATTTTGATTAAAAGTGTCTCATAATTATCATTAGTTTAGCTACGAATGTCATTAATTGATTTTTACAGTGATTTTTTTGTTCACATTCGAAGCTAAACTAATGATAATTATGAGACACTTTCAATCAAAATATGCGTGTTATGTCTCCTAGTTTCCACAAAATCAGGTCTCGCTTTCTCAAAATGTGTTGATGAGCTGAGATGAACTATAAACACAATAAAAATTGAATTTCGCGCCTCAAGCGAAACGTTCCACTTTAATAAACTGAATCCGCTATTTTTGAAAAGCGAAAGTCATTATGTTTGTTGAATTTCTTTTTATTGTGTTTTTCGAGTAATATAGTATACATTTGTGCGTGTTTTTTCTAATGTGTGGATTATATCCTCCAAAAACTATTAATTATTTCATCCTGCGTTTTTTACTTAGGTTATGACTTGACCTACAGACCCCGGATGCACTATTCCCAAGGCAGGGGACATCTTACCGTGAACAGTCTGTAATTCTACCACAAGAATAAACTTGATAATGGTGAAATTGAAGAAGACATTCGTCAGATGAAAACATCCCTAGAGCGGGAGGCGCGGTAGACCTCACCTGGGAAGAGTAGTATATTCCCTATAGTGTTACGTTAGATGCAACGTACCTACCCCGCTACCGTGATTCGATGCACTATTGGCAAGGAATTCAATCTTGTTTACTATGTACTTCTCACCAGGGAATCCGTTATCTATTCGGTTTGTAGTGATACTGTGAACGAGATTAGCATGAATGTTTGTATACCTAGCAATAGGTAAGTTTTTTAGATCTATGAATTCTCGTAATGTATAAGAGTGTAATTTAAAAAATGCAAAACTTTTAGTGTAATTTTATAGTAATTTTAGAAAAAGAAAAAGAAAGAAAAGAAAGAAAGATGAAAAGAAAGATGAAAGAAAGATGAAAGAAAGATGAAAGAAAGAAAAAGAAAGTAAGAAAAGAAAAAGAAATAAAAGAAAGAAAAAAAAGAAAAGAAAAAAAGAAAAAGAAAAAAAAGATGAAAAAAAAGAAAGAAAGATGAATAAAAAAAAATAAAAAATAAAAAAAAGATCTTGTGAAAGATTTTGTCCACCAAGTTATTAGAACCATACCAAGCCGTAATAATCGCATTGCTGTGTTCCGGTTTGAAGGGCACTGGTGAAGTTTACTCGTGGTCACACTATGTGGTGTGATCAATAGTAAGTCAAAGTGTGGTGGTAGGCTTCGGCCGTGGCTTGTCACCACCCACTGGACAAAGCCAGTCCGTGAAGCGACATTGTCGTGTTTCGGACTGATGTCCAGTGTAGCCATCGTGGAAGTGACGGGTTTGAGCAGTTCGTGCGCTGGATTCAGCATGTGCGTTCTAGAGACTGCAGCTGTGCAAGTGTGCCGGGTGGCTAGACTTGGAGGGTAGCGGGATCCGAAGCACGGTTCTCCGCTGGCCGACCGCAGGTTGTAGGGGGCCCAACTAGTGAGTTAGCCACTCATGAAAGGCTGCCCCGCCGCCTCGCGAAAAATCCCAGAATGCTCCATCGTGCCGGTTGGCGACCGGATGAGAGGACCCGATGGCCATTCCTGGGGGGGTTCGGGCGTCCCCGCAGTCTCCAGTCTAGTCTCCCACTGGCGCAGGAGCCTGCTGTTTTATCTCTAGGTTTTCGCTGACCAGTGCCTCGCTCAACAGCCGTTTTTCCCACAAACCTATCACTCTTAAAACCATCATGAAAAAGTCCAAAAATAATAAGTCGTTTCTACAGCGGAAGCACTTCCTCTCGCTTCAAGTGCACCTCTCTAACATTCGAGGACTGCACTCCAATCTCGATCCGGTCCACCACCACCTAGAGACCGCCAAGCCACACTTATTATTCCTCACGGAGACACAGATTCAATGTCCTCCCGATACAGCATACCTCACATACCCAGGCTATGCTCTGGAGCACAACTTTAAATCCAAAGCTGGTATCTGTTTATTTGTCCGGGAGGACATTTGTTGTCTGCGTCTTCGTGACCTTGAAGAACCCGATTTCTCCGTTCTATGGACTTTGGTGGACTCCGGCATGGATAAAATCATCTATGCTGGTTTATATAGATCGCACTCCGGAGACCACGAGACAACCAGGTTGTTCAATTACATCTGTGAAGCGGCGGATGTGGCCCAACAACGTTATCCTGATGCCCAACTGGTGATTCTAGGGGACTTTAACGCCCACCACCAACAGTGGCTGTTCCCTTACCAGTTGTCTGACCATGCTGGGAGAGAGGCGTGCAAACTTGCACTCACGCTAAATCTCACTCAGCTGGTCAATGAGGCAACCAGAATTCCGGACGTTGAGGACCACACAGCCAACTGCCTGGACCTTCTGCTGACAAACGAGCCGGATCGCCACTCGGTATCAGTGATGCCCCCTTTGGGTTCATCTGATCACTGTGTGGTGAGGTCTGTATCTTCATACTCGCCACCCGATCCCTCACCCAGAGGTAGTAGGCGAGTGTGGCGTTACAAGTCGGCAGATTGGGATGAGATGCGACACTTCTTCGCTTCTTATCCTTGGCGGCAAACCTGCTTTTCTTCTTGTGACCCGACGGTCTGTGCGAATGCCGTTACGGAGGTGATCAAAAAAGCAATGGAGTATTTTATTCCATTCTCTGATGCTTCACCTTCAAGCAATGCTCGCCCATGGTTCAGTCCTGCGTGTGCTAGCGCGGAAGCGCAAAAACGTGCGGCATACCTAGCCTGGGTTGACGCAAGAAACGGTAAAACCTCGGATGCTCGGATTAAGAAGAAAGCCTTTAACAAAGCCGCCAAGTCCTGCAAGAAGGTGATACGGAAGGCTCGCTTCAATCGGATTGGCCGTCTGGGGGCTAAGCTTGCCGCATACCCTGCGGGAAGTAAAGCTTTCTGGTCTCTGGCTAAGTCGGTGGAAGCGAACTTCTGCCGCCCTTCACTCCCCCCACTACTGAAACCAGACGGGTCCCTAGCTCACGCTGCGGTTGAGAAAGCAAATTTATTTGCCAATCAATTTGCGGAGGCTTCGCGTCTTGACACCTCTGGCGAAATTCCACCCAGCCTTCCTCGGTGCGGGGCTTCTATGCAAGAAATTCGCATCCAGCAAAAGGAAGTGCTCAAAACGCTACGTAGTCTCGACGTGAATAAAGCTAGCGGTCCGGATGGTATCTCGGCCATAGTGTTAAAAACCTGTGCCCCTGAGTTGTCTCCAATATGAACGCGACTTTTCCGCCTCTCTTTGAAAACTGGTGATGTTCCCAAGTCTTGGAAGCTCGCTAACGTGCAGCCAGTGCCCAAGAAAGGCAGTCGTGCTGACCCTTCGAACTACTGCCCTATCTCGGTCACCTCCCTGCTATGTAAATGTATGGAGCGTGTGCTGAATAGGAAACTCCTTGCATACCTCGAAGGTAACGACCTCCTCAGTGATCGCCAATACGGATTTCGCCGAAATCGGTCTACTGGGGACCTTCTTGTGTATGCCACGCACATTTGGAGTGAGGCCATCGAGAAGCATGGTGAAGCACTGGCTGTTTCACTTGACGTCTCGAAGGCCTTTGACAGGGTTTGGCATGCTAGCCTTATTGGCAAGCTTCCTGCTTACGGACTGCCAGTTCAATTCTGCTCCTGGCTCGCAGACTTTCTGAGGGAAAGATCCATTCGAGTAGTTGTTGACGGCTGCTCGTCGGATCAAATGGCTATAAATGCCGGGGTACCTCAGGGGTCAGTGCTATCTGCCACACTGTTTCTGCTGCATATTAATGATCTGCTAATGCCCAGTATCATTGGGTATGCAGACGACAGCACAGTTGTGGAGAGATACGTTTCCACTGCGCGTGCTAGGCAGAATGAAATTCTGGAGTTAAGAGATGAGATGCTGCAGCGTCTGAATTTGACTCTCAAGGCTGTATCCGATTGGGGCGATGCCAATCTAGTCAAGTTCAACGCCTCTAAAACGTAGGCTTGTCTCTTCTCGGTGAAAAAAAGTCCGTTTCTCCAAGTTCCTGTCTTCCGAGATGTACCTGTAGCTATAGGTGATCACCTCGAGCTCTTAGGCGTTTCACTCACGCCTACTCTCAACTTTGGCTCCTACATCGAGTCTAAGGCAAAAACTGCTTCCATGAAGCTGGGTGTCCTGAATAAGGTAAAGCGTTACTTCACACCAGGACAGCTTCTAAGTCTGTACAAAGCACAAGTCCGGGCTGGTATGGAGTATTGCTGCCACGTTTGGGATGGCTCGGCCAAACACCAGCTTGCTGCCTTGGACTCGATTGAACGCAGAGCTTTTAGGCTAATAGGTGAGCAACATATGGCGGAGACTAAGGTCCAGAGTCTCGAGCACCGCCGTAAGGTCGCATGCCTTTCGATCTTCTATAGGTTACATTTCGGGGAATGCTCCCAGGAACTTCATGATCTGATCCCACCATCTCCTTTTCATCATAGGACGAGCAGGCGCACGGCTCGGTACCACCCTTACCTGATTAGTATACCCGCTATTCGTACTAAACGTTTCAGTTCCACCTTTATAATGCGAACTGCTAAGGAGTGGAATACACTACCGTCGTCTGTCTTTCCTGAAAACTATAATCTGGGTCTCTTCAAGGCTAGAGTGAATAGGTGCCTTCTAGACCTTTGTGCTCCATCTTCGGCCACATCGTCACTTTCCAACAGGTGAGATCGTGGTCAAACAAAGGTCTATCAAAGTTAAAAAAAAAAAAAAAAAAAAAAAAAAAGTGAAAGTCAAAAAGTATTTTATTCATTGAAATCACAAGGATCATTTGGAAACATCTTAAAAAATAAATTTACATTTACTCCTGTTCCAACGCAACCAGACCTAGAAGAATCAGGCAACAAACACGGTCTGATTTTTTTGATGGTCCTTTTTACTACTAGGTGGGGACCGCCTGTGTGGTGCCTCGAGAACAAGTGGAAGCTGATCCAAAGAAAAAAGGAAAATCAACTTAATTACAACATTTTAGTACACACACGTAAGTGACGTAACAATTTGCTCAGTTCATCACTTACCTAAGTTAAAAAAGTGCTATAATATGTGGCCGCTCTGCTCGTCGCTTCACTCGCTAATAACACCTTACCAGAACACACCCAGGTCTAGGTCCGGGGTCAAACCGCGCGGCATGCGGAACACGAGCAGAATTTGGGCCATGGGTGCAACACCCCTGGCTCGGTGAAGGACACGTGGTTCGACCGCATAGCTCAATCCATTGGATAATGGGAAAATTAACCAGTAAGTTGATCATACGGACAATGGGAACATTTTTCTCCCAGTTGCTTGATCCATGGGACTTATGTCAACCTTTTTTAGGGTTCCCTACACAAAGGGTAAAACGGGACCCTATTACTAAGGCTCCGCTGTGCGTCTCTCCACCTGTCACCAGGCTGTATCTCAAGAACCGTGATAGTTGACAATTGAAATTTTCATAGATGATATATTTCTGTCGCCGCTATAATAAGAAATACTAAAAAACAGAATAAAATAAATATTTAAGGAGGCTTCCATACACCAAACGTGCTTTTTTTGCCGTTTTTATAGATAATGGTACGGAACCCTTCCTGCGCGAGTCCAACTCGCACTTGGCCAGTTTTTTCAGTTGGTTTAATAAGGGTGTTTCTCGCAGTTTCTGAATTTTGTCCCATTAATAAAAGGTCCATGGACTGAGGTCTCTGTCTACCCCTCCGGGAAACTGACTTAGATATCACATATTACTCATTATGCGTGTACGTGAAAGCGCCGAGTTTTCAATGTTTTTTAGTAACAGTAGTGCTCGCATTGTTGTGTTCCGGTTTAAAGGGTAAGGGTGCGGGTGAAATTACACGCAAATCAGACTTTTCATCTTTATGTCTCAGGGTGGCTGGCGGGCGCAGTGCAATGCCACATAGAGTGGGGTTAGGAATTTATCCCCAATACTAGATTTTATGATATTAGTAATCGGAACCGTGTGCTGATCACAATGAGCCTAAGCGCGGCCAGTATACTATTATAGAGTTCCGATGTCCACCTTCCGTCTCCATCATCAGATCAGCTCGCTGTCACCATCATATTGTATTGTCATCGGAACTTGACAGGTATGCCAAATTTCAGCTCAATCGAAAAGTCACCCTTATCGTCACTCGGCGTGAAATACTTATTATTGAGTATTTCCAATGGCCATCTCTGGTCTTCCTCATCAGTTCCACTTCACCAAATGGCACTTTATGAATGCACATGCTTGACTTGTGGCTGAAAATACCGAAATCGCTATATGTGTGCCTATAATATTTGATTCTAGGCGATCCTAATGGACCCTCGATTCGTAATGGATCACATCATTGGAACCAGATTTTGATGAAAATGGGACCAGTCTGAAAGTAAAATATATCGAACCAACTAATTTAAAAAATAATTAATAAAATTAAAAAAATAACCCAAGTCTGTTAATAAGTGACGGACATATGAGGTAACAAAAATGAAAAAAAAAACATGACTTGAGAACCTCTACTTTTTTTGAAGTAGGTTTAAAACACAGTTAACCCGTCAAGCGAAGATACCCCAAAAAAAAAAAGGCCCCCAAGCGACAGCACTTTTTCTAGCAATTCTTTTTTAGTTTATGTTATCGGAAAAAAATTATTTTCAAGTGTTTACGCATAATTATATGACAAGTGTTATACATCATTGTTATGGCATTGAATTTTCCTACCTAATAATAAATATTAATATATTTGAAAACTTACATGACCTCGTAGTAAATTATTATTTTCGAAGACACACACACATTGTGATTTCACACACATATTTTATCTCGTTGCACTCATTCACAATAGCTTTCACCAAAATTACACATGTAAGTATGTAGCATACATATTCACGTAATCATTTCACAAAACTTTATCACTTTGAAAATAAATAAAACACAAGAAAAAGATAATTTACAACTTTGAAAAAAAAAAGCACCGCCATTTTGGTACCATCCCGCGGCCGCGCCATACAATTTGCACCGAGCGACCACAAGACATGAAATTCCATGTCGTCAAAACTTAGTTCCATTTATCGCGTTGATTTATACCTCTTTTTGAAATAATACGAACACACACTAAATCTACAATGTTTTTCTGGTAAATTTATGCAAAAATATATCCAAAACAGTCACTGATTCCTCCAGAAAGACATTTTTCATGACCGGCCGGACCGGACCGGCTCTGTCGACACGCGCGAAATTACTGGTCACTCGCTCGCGAGTCACATCGGTGGCTTCAAATATTTTTTTCTGTATGTTTGCTTCGGTTTTCTACCAATCAAAAGGCACAAGTGAACTTCCACTGAATGAACAATATTGTGTACAGCCAATAGGAAAGCTCAAAGAATTCGAACATAGTCAAAAATATTGACCAATCACACAAATCTGTTATGAGCAAACCTTGCTCATAAGGCACGCAGTGTGAATTTTTCTTATGAGCATATGCCGCTCATAAGGCACTCAACGGGTTAAATGTTAAAGTTGTTATCAGCTTTGAACCCATCAGGAGGCAAAGATGGGTTCCTGTTCTGAATGAAAAGGCAGTAGTTAGATCCGTAGTATCCACTGAATGTTTCCTCGCTTGATCCGCTTAGCTAACTATCGCAACCCCACCCAAACACGCCCCGGTCTAGGTCCGAGGTCAACCTAGGCCACATTTAAGCAGAAAGCCGGTTGTTGGTGCCTGTTTACCGGCGCTCGTAATTGTAAGCGTCATGGGTTACTTACAGGCCATCCCGTATATACGGGAAAGGTACCGTATTAACGGTAACGGTGCCCCGTTGTCCCGTATCACCGGGTGTGCCCGTATTATCGAGGCGTCCCGTATTTGTAATTTTTTTTAATTGATTTGTTTTTTTCTTACCGTTTTCAAGATCGCCTAGTTATTCGGGGTACAAGTGAGGTGGTTAAGTGAAGTGAAGTGTCATCCATAGATAACGCTGTCGTCGAGACAGCCATGAGAGAGCATGAATTTTTGACACACTGAACTTTACCGCAGTCAAATATTATCTTACTGCGCAACGGGTGACTTCACCCCGTGACTCGCTTAGCGAGTTCACCGAGCCCCGAATACCACTGGGCCTGATTGGCCTTGATCTGAATGACACTGAATTTTTCAGTGATTAAAATATATCGTAACTAGCTGAATACCCGTCCTTCGCTAAGATGAAGCTCTAATACTTTGACACCCCTATTTACCCCATCTTAGGGTTATTTGATAAAAAACCTGATATATATGTTGTATTATTCTGTATTTTAATTAAACATACCAAGTATCGAGCAAAACGAGCCACGCATTCAATAGTTCCCATACTAACTTTAACACCCCATTGCACCTTATAATTTGAGTTGAAGCATACCTATACGTAGTTTCAAGATTGTACGTTCAAGGAATACGATTTTTCACTTAAGAAGAATACAACAAGAAGTTTTCCACAAACATGAAGTTTTTTTTTTAAATCACCTAAGCAATGAAACCGCTGAACCAATTTTGATAAAACTTATCTAAAAATTCTCGCTAAAAAACCAGCTTTCAAATAAAAAATACCGCATTCAAATCGGGTCATTCGTTTAAGAGCTCCGGTGCCACAGACAGACACACACAGCGGTCAAACTTATAACACCCATCTTTTCGCGTCGGGGTTTAAAATATAGGAGTAAACTTCATTTGCATTAACCCGTTTGTTTAAAAGGGCTCAAAAGCCCTAACGGTACCAATCCTGCTACCTGTATTAGAGGGAGATGGAGTTATATTTGAGTTTACCGCTAATATAAATAAATGCGCAGTAGCCTGTTTCCTGTGTGAATGAGCGAGGCACGAGGTGAGGCGAAGGCATGCGATGCCGCCGCCCCAGTGTCACTTTCACTTACAGTCGGAAGGCGGTATGTGCGCGGTTTAACCAAATGACTGGTTTGTTTTTCCGGTTTACCCTCATTGTTGTGGGAAATAGTTTACATGAATTTGCATGCTCGGCGTAAATACTGTCATCGTGTTGTAATATATGTTTTGTATGCTCCGGTACAGAGGCCGTATTGCTCTATGTTTGTATACATTTACCGTGCTACTATAAAATTCCTTCTCTAAATAGGCCCGGCCATTTAGTCACGAACGCAAATGCCTAACTGACGCCGCTTAAATCATCTTTCGTAGATGTTATAAGGTCCATGATGATGATGATGATGATGATAAAATTCGAATTTGGAATACTTACACAATAGTATATTATGCAATTAGTTAATAAAGGACGGATTTAAAGCGAGGGCCATAGATGAATCCTGAGCAACGCAAGTGATCATGCCCCTCGATATAAATCTGTTTTATTCAAGAGTTGCATACTATACTGGTATAAGTACACGAGAAGAGACTACGAGAAAAAGAAAGATTTAAGCCGAAATAGACATATACTTCATCAGTTGAATACATTTTCAATCGATTTATTATTAAGTACCACTAAACTTTGTGTTTGTACAACTCACAGTATTCAAAATAGCGCCAATTTACTAATCACAGCAAAGAACACAAAACAGTTTTTATTCTAATGCTAAACTCCTTGTCGAAAATCTCGACCAATCAAATCTCGAGGAGTTGTTTGCTCAAGAAGTTTGTATGTCGAGTTTTCTTTGCACATGGATTTTGTATCAAGTATTTTTTGCGCATGGAGGTTGTATAGGAGTTGTTATTGGAGGGTGTTGCATTGAGAAGGAGGCTTGAGTATATTGGTGTGTTCTTAATTCAAACACCAAAACAGTGATTAATATTCACTATTTTCAGTGAATAAAATAGGCTTTTTGTAGGGGGAATGGTAAAAATTTGTTTTTTGCATTGACTTGACAGTAAGTTTCAAATTCGACCGAACGAGATAAAACACGGTGTAACTCTGTCGACTTTTGAAAGTCAGCGAGTGACTAGAAGTCAGCAAAATGACTATTAGTCACCGATTTCCAAAAGTTCGTACTTTTGGAAATCACCGCTGACTAAAATTGTCATACTATGATATCAATACGAGTGGCTCTTCCCACTCGATTTGAAATCACTCCGTGACTGTTTTGGCACTGTAATTTATGAATAGTATTTACTCAATTTTACTCTTTATCTTGTGGCTTTCCTATTCCACCCACACATAATTATTATCTATGATCCGAACGTAGTACACTGTTTTGTCTGTTGTGAGTGGAACCATGGACTTAGTATAGTGGAACAGACAAACTAATAATGGACAGATACGTCGTATGTCAAAGACAACGACTGTGAAATATTTGCAAGTTGGTAGACAAGGTATGACTTTCAAAAATACGACATTTGGTAAAAAGTGATTTCAAAGTCATCGATGACGTTTTGTCATTCGTGACTTCTAGTCTCTTAGTGATTTTCAAAAATCGATCCCCAGGTCGCAGTTTGCGGGTTCGATTCCCGCCTCGGAACAAATATTTGTACGATCTGCAAATATTTGTTCAGGGTGTTGTGGGTATTTTCTATGTATAATAAAAATTATATATAAAATAATAGCGTTAGTCGTGGGAAAGCCGCCAGTGATGTTCCACGATTGAACGATGAGTTCACCAGTGGTCATATCTACTATTTTCCCACGATTGTGCGACCTACAGTAAAATTTTCTACATTGGGTATTACAGTTATAAGAGGCGATGGGCTTGCCACGTACGATAAGGGAGTACGGCCAGTTTTTTTTTAGTTTTTTTATGTTACTTGAATGACGGAACAAGCAGATGTTAAGCGGTAACCTCTGCATATGTACAGTGCATTACCTCATAGGTCACGTCCACCTAGGACGCGCCCTATATGGCATTGCACTGCGCCCGCCACCCTGAGACATAAAGGTGAAAAGTCTCATGTGCCTGTAATTTCACCGGCAACTAAACCCTTCAAACAGGAACACAGCAATGCGAGCACTATTGCTTTGCGGCAGAAATAGGTATGGTGGTAGTACTTCCCCGGACGAACTCTTAGAAAAAAAAAGCTCTACTACTACTATATAATGTGTGGATTTGCCTCTAAGTACCCCTAGGAAGGTGTCCTACTGGATTTACCTAGTGAGTATAGATCTGTCGTGATCCTATATTTATTTATTTACGCTCAAAGTGTATCAAATAATGCGGGATGAAACTTGGATGAGACTCATTTTGACCAACAATACAACATAGGCATAATATGGCTTCTGATTCAGTCTGATTTCAATTGTTTCTCATGATTTTTGTTTCAGTATTGTTTTATTTTATTTTATTTCATATATGTATTTTATTTTAGTTAAATTTTTATTTAGATGTGTTTCAGAACCCGGACTTGTTTGTAAGATTCGTTGGTATAAGATTTGTCCTGGCTGCTAGCTCATTAATGAAATGTGTTACTGGAAGAAAGCGTTAGCTGAGTCAGTCGTGGGATGCAATGGCGGCGATGAGCTCACCACTCGTCACGTCTATATTCCACGATGGTGCAACCCACTGTGAAAAGAGGCCCATTGAGGCTCTGCCTACCCCTTCGGGGAAAAAGGCGTGTGTCTATGTATGTATGTATGTATGTCGCTGAATCGCACTGAAACAGCTGAAACAATTTCGATAAATTATGTATTATTTATGAGCTTGCCCTAATTCTCGTAATAGACAAAATACAACGTCGATACTTTAAATCAAGATCTGGTATTGTTCTGCCGATATAATAAATTGTAACCTCCTTCTTTTGACGACCTCTATAGCGAGGTGGGCGTGTAGTCAGCTGAGACGCGAGAGGTTGCTGGTTCGATTCCTGCTGCAATATAAATTTTGCAAATATTTGTTCCTGGTCTGGGTGTTGTGGTACCATGTTACTCGTAGTTCACGATACCCACGACACAGGGAATCCTAGCGTGGGATCAGGACTATGTACCTTTGTGGCATGGCTGTTATGTTATATTATTAGCGAGAGAATATCACCTGGATTGACACATAAGCTAGGTACTTTGTCCTCATTGAGGAGCCACGAGGGTGAAGCCACGTGTGGTTCTAGTATTTTGATATTTGTGTATTTATGTGGCTCAATTACTTACTTCAATTAAACGTAAGGGCTTCTGAATTGTAAGGAATATGACGTCATTGGATAACATTAAAATGAGTCACCGTTGACAGTGCACACTCGTTCGTTAGGGTGATGATGTGACACAGTGTAATAATAAACAGAAGAAGGACTCTGTTTGGAGTTTTTTTTTTCTTTTCTTTGGAGTTAAATAGGAACATTCGTTTGCACACACAAACACTCAACCTCTACGCATACAACTTCTCCGTTTCGTTGAAAGTTATAATTCATAATAATTCATAATTCATAATCTTTATTGCAACAATGAAGGTGCATAGTAGGTCTTATTGTAATTATACTAGAATAGGTGTCACACATTGAATCCATTTTGGACATGCAATAGTATTTAAATATTCAAAAAGATGTCAACAGTCAAAAAGATGTCAACAGTCAATAATTATGTTTGTGTTTTAAATTTTAAATATTCATTAATATTATAAAAAACTTTTTCGATTAGCCAAATTAACTTTCAATTATAAAACATATTTTAAATTATATGCGCTGTAAAGAGGCGTTATTGAATTACCAGTACAAAATAAACATAGATAATAATTATAAATTCAAGACAAGTATTCAATTATTTACCATCAATTTCGTATCATATTTTAAATATGTTACCGTTACCATATGCTAAAATAACTATTTAGAAACGGCAAACTTTGTGAAACTCTATTTAAAAAGTATACCTTCTGTCTGATACGCCTGCACAGTGGCAAGATATGCCGCCATCGAAACCCGTGAATGCTCACCAATTAGTGCATCGTGGAAGTGGATTCGCACCTTCCACTTTCAAGAGTGCTTAATTTTCCTTTCATGCGTTTATTTCACTTTCTAATGAACGTTTTAATTTGAAAAAGGCTTTTCAAAGTTTGACGCAACGGACCGTTTTTATAAGGCTGAGATCTAACGAATGCATTTTTGCTAGTTGTGAATCTGCCTTTTTTGACTTTCACGGGAGGAGTCACAGGGGTCTAGTCTTAGGCCGGACCATTAAGTCCATGGGCCGGACACGCCGCGACAATGAAACGAAAAGACAATACGCGGAAATAAAACTACATGCGTTTTAAACGTCAAAAAAACATTATCTGTCTTACTTAATATGCACAATCTGCCCTGCTGAGGTTTTCCCGAGCGACTACAGTATGGGGTTCTTCAAAAGGGGTGTTTGGAAATTTTTAAAGGGTCGGCAACGCGCATGTTATGCCTCTGGTATTGCAGGCGTTCATAGGCTACGGTAACCGCTTACCAACAGGTGGGCCGTAAGCTTGTTTGCTACCTTGGTAGTATAAAAAAAAAAAAAAAAAAAAACAATCAAATAAGGGTTTCGAATTATAGAATTTTAGTTAAGAATTTATCTCAGAACCTTTTCTTATTGTTCTGAGGAATTTATTCTACATCACAGATACATAACAAAGTTCTGGATACTCCAGTACTCAAATAATGTAATTACATAACCTTTTCGCATTCCATCTGTTATTCATTAACGCCTCGTGCATACCGCTTTTGCTCACAGAAGTCTAATTAACGTTTTAATTTGAAAAGCTTTTTTTGTACGTGGAGCTTTCAACGGTATTCTTTGATGTTTTTTGCCATAGTAGCTTCTTTTATGAAGAAGCTTTTACGTAGCGAAGCTTGATGGTGCAAAATTGAAAATCGGTCTCGATTTTGTACAACGTGCAAATTGAGAGTGACACCGTTTCACTTTCATCAGTGCTTAATCTGATTCCCGTAACGTTGAGTTTCCGCTACGACGCGTTTCTGAAGTGGTGCGCTTTCTGTCAAGGGTTCCCACGCCTCAACTTCTCTTTCGGTGAGTTGTTTTCAATTATATTGTCCTACAAACAAGGTTTAGATTTAAGCAAAGGCTTTGTTGCCTCAAGCTACGACATCTTCACTTTATGCTCCCAGGTTACTTTATAACAGAAAGCGACCCTTCAATCATTTTTTCGAGGATCTCAAAAGGCGTGAAAATGCAAGTATCTACTGAGCTTACGTATTTGAGCCTTTCAGGGTCGAGACATGCCTATTGTTTTCTACGAGAAAGTATTCGATTCAGTTGAGTCTTGGGCAGAATTACACTATACAACGGTACCAGATTGACCACCGTATATCGAACTGCTGAAATATTTGTACAGCAAGGTCACTACGTCTATCAGTCTTCAGGATCTGACCACAGATCTTAACCAATTACAGAAGGGTCTGAGACAGGGATATGTATTTCTCTGAAACCTTTGCATTGGAGGATGTTTTCTTGCTTTTGAACTGGATATGGCTCAACATCGATGGCGAATACATCACTCACCATTGATTTGCCGATGGTATAGTCATCATAGCACGATCACTGGATGACCTTGGTACAATGTTCAGGGTACCTACATACCGTCTCCCAACAGGTGGATCTTAAAATTACCATTTATTTATTCGTATGGCCTTGTACAATCGCACAGAGACTATAATTCTATTTTTAATTTCTGTATCCATTGGATAGCGTCGTTTTCAAGGGCGAACAAGTCTGCTGGGTTGCCGACATATTTGGTGAGTGGACAGTCCATGATGATGTGAGCGACGTCCTGCACTGAGGCTCCACAATCCCAAGCTGGTGACTCTCTGAAGCAACATTTATGCATGAAAGCTCGGCTGTGACCGCAGCCAGTTCTTAATCTGTTGAGTTGGCACCATTCTCTTCTCGGCAATGAGAAGCTAGGAGGTTTCGCAGTGGGGTTGATGGTAGCTTCCATGCAATATGGTTGTTTGGCTTTCCATGCCTGCTTCAAAATAACCATAGGCAGGACGAACATCATGTCAAATGCCTATGTCATGCCTATGTCACAACTATACCTACAGAGTTTTTTAATGCTAAGAAATATTTATAGATTTTTTCCTTAACCTTTGGCTCTGTATTCGTAAACAGCGATCGTTCGATAAATCAAATAATAAATTCACGATGACAAACTCGTAAGAAAGGAAAATTACAGAAACGAGGCTGCATTCTCTTCAATCCTATTGCCACAACGGCACAATCATAAGATAAAAAAGATGTAGATATGACAACGACTGATGTGCTGAATGAGCAATCCATGATAAGATCGACGGAAGTAACCAAACAAGTTACACAATTAACAGCTCGGTTTAGAGTGGATCATGCTTATGCTATCAACTAATATGTAAAAAGGAACACTAGTGCCTAATTTTAAATAAATATGCAAGTAGTTACGTTATTTTTTTATTTTTTTACTTGTTCGTCGTTATGTACTTATCTACTTATTACTAGATGTTTTTTAAGTGGTATGTGTACATAATAAATAAATGTTAGAGTAGGTAATAAGCACGGTCAAGTGACCACCCTCTGTACCTACTATTTCGCACTGTATGACGCAGGGCGCTTCATCATGCTTCGGTGTACCGGTTTGTTTTTCTTTGTACCAACTAATGCAGCATATCTATTAACGGAAGCTTGTGTACTATAAATGTATTAGTTTTTTTTATCTCATTATTATGAACTGTTTGTACCTTTTAGGATTATTACGACTTACACAACTTACTTTGATATCAAGCCACGGTAATTTCAATTCTATGTTCGTACCTTATTAAAACAGTTAATTGATACAAGTGTGACTTTGCGTAAATCCATTCTAAAATATATAGATGAATAAATATTGAGTAACAATTTCGCCTCTCTTAACCAAAAACCCTCCACGAAACATCCTCAGGAAAACTAAAATAAAATGACTAAATAATCAAGAAAGACGTAGATCTCAATATGCGCCGTGTGTGTTCACACTGCGCACGTATTCTATTCGTCTTAGCATCTCTGAATAAGGGGAATTTAGTGCGGTTTTGAGTGTGATACGAGTACCAGCACCAGTGTCACTTCTATTCATATAGTATGTTTTATTGTTGTCACTGTATGAACAAGCTGAAGCTTGGAGCGAGTTAATGCTATCCCGAGTCGTAAATCCAGGTCATTAGGGCTCTGTGGATGGGCGCCTGTGCCGCTATGGAGTTAACAGAAATCCAGCTTTAGCCGACTATATCCAGGTCACAAAATTATTTCTTAGCTACAAAGTAATAATACATAGTATTGTTTTCATTACACAAGCTTTTGGGTGTGGTTCTGTATTGAGAAGAAAACTATTCTATTAATACTACTCTACCTACTTTTGTTACCTATTACTTTAGAAAGTATTATTAAGGTTTTCTTATCATTCAGATATTAATTTACTCGTATTTAACCATTTTGTTATATTTCATAACATTGGCATGTCCAAAATAAGGTAGGTGCATAGTAAACACAGGTAATCACACACAGTAGATATAGTAGATACTTTTACCTACCTACCTACTGCGCATGCAAATTGGAAAATGAACACCCTGTGTACCCGTAAGTATGATAAAATGGATGACATTCAAGGAATATTTTTACCTTCTGCTTGAATTCGTTTAGAGGAAGTCGTGTTATTTCTAAAGGCAACTTATTATACATATCTAGTTGGTTGTCATAGAGGTACACGGCATTTTAGAGAGCCTCTAACAATATAAATAGCATATTTGCAACAGCAAAATTATATTGAAATGCGGATAGTATTAGTCGATGTAGCCCTGTACCGTTTTACCCCGAGTATAACGTTATCTAAGCGTTAAAACATTACACGTTAAATCCATGTAGGTTGAACCCTTTTTTCCATATTTATTTACGCGCTCAAAGCGCTTCTGAAGCACATGGTTAAATTCAACGTATGCTGTATAGCTGTGTATGCTGTTGAACGTCTATATTACACCCAAAAAAGATAACCATAGTAGTATGGTTATCTTTTTTGGGTGTAATATAGACGCCAATGTGCTCAAATATAATATCTTATGTATCTGTTAAATTAAATGTGCGTACCTTGCAACATATCACTAAAATTTGCAAAAACATGGATAAGGTAATCCAAAAAAAAAAAAAAAAACTTGGAGCGTGCTGAGCGCTTAGAATTGTTGTTGATAAATAAATAAAAAATAAAAATAAATAATGCTGGACAGTTCACACAACATTGTCTAGCCCCAAGCTAAGTAGAGCTTGTGTTATGGGTACTAGACAACTGATATACTTAATACAATATATTACATAGATTGATCAAGCTAACCAATAATACCTTCCCATTAAAAGTTCGCATAATTTTAACTAGCTGTTTTCGTAGTCATGGTTTTATCCCAGCATCTGATTCTGGACAAAACCCTCTTATGTAATAAGTACGAGAAGACGAACACTGCCCCCCGAGATACAGTTCACACTTAGTTCGGGGGGACGGTGAATGTCTAACGCATACACCAAGCACTGTGGTCAAAAGCATAGCTTTTGTCTTGCCTTAGGATAGTCAGGTCGTCTGGAAGATATCGTTTCATCTAAAAGACCACCCATTGTAACATAATATATTCGTTTCGTTTCGTTTCGTATGAGGTAGTGCTGGCCTCTGGTGTCAGAGTTTGTCAAGCCGCCCGAGGGCCTCTGATATGGCTTATCGACTGCTATTAATCAATAACAGCCGGGACCGACAGCTTAACGTGCCCTCCGAAGCACAGAGCGATGGAAATCCGCACATAACTAAGCAAAGTCATTGGTGCGGAGCCTAGGATCGAACCCGGTATCGTTGGATTCTGAATTGCACTATTGAACCGTTAGGCTACCATCTCACACATAATATATTGTAATTGTTTTTACATTGTGTTGCAATAAAGTACTTTGAATTGAATTGAGTATTAGGTGAACGTTTTACTTGTGTAACAAGAGTGATTCATTGTACTGTTTTATTATTTAGAAGGAACTCTTGCAAATACCACACTTTATAACAAAAAATGGGATGAAAAAATTACACGCATACTATTTCACGAAAAAACCCTAAACTACCCCAATATTACTAGTCACCTTGGAATCAAACTTTCGGGTCGGAAAACACCCTTCCGACTGAATAATGGTTATATTACCATAAACAGTTTAGCTTTACGGAATCCATAACTTGTTCATGATATATGCAGCGTGGTGTCATGAATCCATAACTTGTTCATGATATCTGCAGCGTGGTGTCATGAATCCATAACTTGTTCATGATATCTGCAGCGTGGTGTCATGAATCCATAACTTGTTCATGATATCTGCAGTGTGGTGTCATGAATCCATAACTTGTTCATGATATCTGCAGCGTGGTGTCATGAATCCATAACTTTTTCATGATATCTGCAGCGTGGTGTCATGAATCCATAACTTGTTCATGAAATCTGCAGCGTGGTGTCATGAATCTCTTTCGTGATTATATTCGCAGAAGACACTTTGACCTAATAGTCAAAGAATGCATCGCATTTTGGTTGCCTGATCTTTGAAATAACCCCTCCGTACCACAAGGTCCTAAAAGGTCCTATAAAAACATATTATCAAAACTAACTATGAGCAGTAGAAATACCTGTGTATATATTGTAGTTTTTGACCTATGTCCTTCTTATCTTAGGTAATGGCTTCTGTGCGTTATTTGCAATAATTGTGCCAATGTCAAGTGATATAATAATATATTTTTGTAGTCAAGTCGTCAAGAGTCTCCGTCAATGTCCCATTAGAAAAATGACATATGAGCGAGTTGGCATAAAAAAAACTCTATGGTTGGCATGGTTACTACAATTTTTTTTTTCTTTCTGTAATTAATATATATCGGATTAAAAATATCACCAAAATCAAAGCCGGTGCCACAGATAAAATAATACTATACTAGGCCCATGAATGTAGTAGTACATGGATTGAGTGCTAAAATAGCATAGAGTGTTCCTTCTTACTCCTATCCTAGAAGATAGCTTGCTATCCTATGTTAGAGAGAAACAAATATATTGTCACACGACAGTCGTTTTTCCGTTCCGTACCCTGAATTTTGGTATCATGCATATACATCTCCCTAGATTGTTACCATGAATGTACTAGTAATTTGACATTTGGCCTGGTACGACTTACACAAATAAGAACAGATAGATTTATTCTTGTCTCATTCCAACACATGAATACATTCATATAAAAGAATGAGACTGGTATAATCGATACCGTTTCGTTTTTAGCCTTAGTTCCATGCTTTAGTTCTTATTCCGAGACTAGGCCTTACTATGCTTTTTTTGATGCCATCCGCAGCGCGTATACAGCTGTCAGGCACACGTCTATTTGACAGTCGTCATGTTTTATGTGGACTGGTTGTAGCGCGACACTGTAAATACCTACAAGTTAACTTTATAGCCTATTGTTCCAACACTATTTGTTTTGTTATTGTTTTCTTAAAAATAAAACTTCATTGAAATCAGCGTACCTATTGCACCCTAGGTCTTATTCATCTTGTGCTGGTCATCATCAGACCCTGGAGCCTGATGTCCTCGAAGCCCATAGTGAAGGTGCTAGCTGCAACAATGCATAACCTCCCTTCAAACAAATTATTGCGAGCTGATGATCCCATAAACAGCTGTACCGGTTTTTTCCAAACTTGGCTACGTGCCATTTTGCAAACACGGCTTATTCATACAAAAAAACTGCATTGATAGATGAACACATTCTTATTTATGGATATTATCTCGGGTATTTATCGCGTACTAGCGACTCGCCCTGGTGACCCCCCCTCCCGTCCTACCCCTCCCACTATGTCCTATCTCCTGGTTCTAAGCTACCTCTCTACCAATTTTCAGCCAAATCGGTTCACCCATTCTTGAGTTATAAGTGGTGTAAATAACACGACTTGAAAAAAAAAAAACTTATAAACCTCACGGAGCCCGAGACCTTTCCAACGAATGCAAAACCGTGGAAATCGGTTCGTGCGTTCTGGAGTTATAGCGTCAGGAAGGAAAACCCGACTTATTTTTATATAATAGATTACCTTATTATTTATTTTCCCCGACGTTCCGACATATTCTTGTTATCAACGAAAATATAACAAAATAAACTTAAACAGTTTTTAATTTAATGTACAATGGGCGGCCTTATTGCTGAGCGCTATTTTTCCCAGGCAAACTTTGCAATCTGCAATTATTTTTCTGCGTTGAAGTCAGAGCCGTTCTGGAGCTATGAGGCCACAGACAAACAGACACATAAACACTATAATGGCCAATGATGGCCTCAAACTTATAACATACTCTCTCTCTCTCTCTCTCTCTCTCTTTTAAGTCGGAAGTTATAAATATATTGGATTATTCAACTTGATTTTAGCATTTCGTTTGACCCGTTTTTTGTCGATCAGCATAATTAAACAACAAGTAAACTCTATACAAATCGTATAACAACATCTATCTAACAACTCAAACTAAGCCGTAAACAGACATTTAAGACAGGCTTTACACAAAAACATATAACACTGCACCCTATCTCGTAGCAATAACGGCTGTTTTCGGCTGAATTTGAATGAGCCTCAAGGCTTCGTTTTTGCCATTTGGTCTGTCTCCTAGGTCAAGGACTTTCTCTTCGATAAAACATGACTGCGTGGCGGATTTGGGGACGTTTAATTTCGCGTTTTGTGAAACATTACAAAATCATCCAAATGTGAAATTGTTTTTTTTTATGAAACCAATATACAAGCTTACTTACGGCCCACGATGTAAAGTAGTCATTATAGAAACCGGCAACACCGGGGACATTGTCGATGCGCTGACTTGATAATTCTTCTTGGAATTCTTCGAACTAGTATTGAATGCTCCCAATTCCTTTGTTTTTCTGTGAGTTAAGACTGCGCCAACACCAGGCAGAAATCTGGATAAAAAAACGCCTAAAAAGCGAGTTCTCTGCGAAATTTTACTGAATATATCGTAAAACATACATAATTTTAAAAACCCTTACAGTTATCCCTCGCCTCTGTTGTATTGATTTTGTTTATCTCATTTTTTACCCAATAAATTATACAACATTTTAATAAACAATCGAATCTAAGCAAAAAAATAGGCTTAACTTTGTATTTTTTTTCTATCGCGAAAATATTGTCCTGTCTTGTTTCTGGTGCAGTGATCCCTTTGAATTATAATGTAGTATCCATGTATGTTTTTAATTTTAATATTGTACTTGAATTAGTCTGTTACAAATCTAATGTAAGATTAGGAATTTTGCGGCATACCTTAACTGTAGTAATGTTCAATAAAGATCTATATAATCTATCCATAATTTATACAAAATCGTTTCGTGACTAACACACTGACTTGCTGACTATCAATGCAAAGCATAAGCCGTAATGCCTTGAATGGTCCTTTTGTAGTCTAGGGACAAAGAAAGGATGAAATTCGGACAAAAAGAATGCAGCAAGGTTGCTGAAATTTGTACAAAAAAACAACACATAGACGAATTCTGGGGCGTTCTACCAGTCTATCTATGTATACTTATATCTGGTATTATATTATCACTAGATATTAATTCGTCTAGAGAGCACACAACTGCAAAAAGCTTCCCATTTTAAATTTTTAAACCTTGGAATTGAATTTCTTTACATTTTCTATTTTTGGGAATCGTTATACAACCTCGCTAAACCGAATGCGGCAAAATAAAGAGGTTGCAACTCCCGCCGGATCCGCGAAGCCGCTGCAACGTAATCATATGGCAGCTTCCAGGCCTGTGTCACTCCGAATCGGGTTTCAATGTAATATGTGCTTTGCCACACTGGCTTTACAGTCAATATGGCTCAGACGCTAACCATCATATCGGCAGATGAAGTTTCTGTTGTAACATATGCTTTATCGCGTTGACTTTACAATCAAAATGGCTTGAACGTTAACCATCCTACTGGCTGAAACATTTGAGGGCCCGCTGGCGCTGATGGTCTAGAGCCCACTAATCTCATTTATTTTTAGGATTCCGTACCCAAAGGGTAAAACGGGACCCTATTACTAATACTCCGCTGTCCGTCCGTCTGTCTGTCTGTCAGTCTGTCACCAGGCTGTATCTCATGAACCGTGATAGTTAGACAGTTGAAATTTTCACAGATGATGTATTTCTGATGCGGATATAATAACAAATACTAAAAAACTGAATAAAATTAATATTTTAGGGGGCTCCCACACAACAAACGTGATTTTTTAGCTCGTTTTTGGTCGATATTTATAACGGCAACAGGTAGAAGCTTGAAATGTTCACAGAATATTTTGATATATATTCACTTTAAAAATAAATAAAATAAAATAAAACAAATATTAAAGGGGGGCTCCCATACAACAAACGTGTTTTTATATATAATGGTACGGACCCCTTCGTGCGCGAGTCGGACTCGCACTAGGCCGGTTTTTTTTTAATTACAGGCCCATGTGACAACTTTATGTCTCAGGGTGACGAGTGTAGTACTGAGCCAGCTAGATGGCTGTGATATTACATTTGCAAGTTCTGACAACCACTCAAATAAAATAAAACACCATTCCACGTATTATATAATACAGTAAACTTTGTGTTTCGTGGAATAAAAAACTAAAGGCAGAAATGCAAATGCATTGTACACCTTCGCCCCGGGGAAATTTCAGTTCGAATTTCTCACAATCTACTGACAATGTGAATAAAAAAGGTGGCTGAATACAAAGTATTAAAAAAAACTGGTAGTGTAAGCCGTATAGTGCGAGTCCATGTCACTCGAACCATTAATAGATATATAGAAAATTCTTTATTGCACTAGACAAAAAGCAGTACATAGGCGAACTTAATAATAATTAGCATTTTCTTCCAGCTAACCTTTGTGTAATGTAGAGTGGGTTGTAGTGCTATTGTGAATATAGGTCGAGATTAAATGATTAACGTAATAACGAATCTTTCGATACCACATTCATCAACACGACTGAGTAGTTCGACTACTACTACGGTGGAATATACGTAAATACAAACATACATACATACATACAAAGACTGCTAAAAAGTTAACCCTTCCTTTTGGCTAAGCCGTAGTCGAGTAAAAATCAATTCCGAGATGTTTGTCACATAACCAACCGGCCATTTCCAATAAAATAATCTTTGACTCACCATTAACAAATACAGGCAGAAAATCCAATTTATCCGATCCCGCAGATTCGATTTCAACATTGTCGTACTAAGAGTACTATGTATTTAACACGGATAACTGTGTTGTGGTGCGTTTAACGCCGTTAATACCTTAAGATTAGTTTAGTTCCATGTGCATGTGCGAACGCGGAAGACCAGCGCTCTGGCACTAACTCTGCCATAGCACATGCTGAGTGGTGGCCTTTTTTGTAACCAATTTTTACGCCTTAAATATTCGAATTTGTTCTGTTTATGTAGTTACAAAATAAATATATTTTTATCTTATCTTTAACAGTTTAAAATTTCACAAAACTCTAAATTATACTACCATAGATTTTGTTATAAATTGAAACCACCGCTGACACGACACTTCGTTGTCGTATTTCTTCTTTGAGCAGGTCACACTCGGAGCCAACAGATACAATCTAGATGCAGCTCACACTTAACTTAGCCACTGAATAGAACAAATATTTAAAGAAATTACAATTACCAAAGATGTTCACTTTGTTAACATTTTTATCTTATTGTGCTGTGTAATATTTAAAAGCCGTCGTACATGACAGCTTACCGGGTACCACTGGATTATGGTACGAGTAGCAGTACCGCGCGTGGTGAGGATACTGGCATTGTTTATTCATTGTACTGTCACAACAAAGCCGAAATATGATGTTTGTACGGTACATTCGACGAGAAAATCGAGCGCTACGCCAGCGTAGCAGTTTCGTTGCACTTGTGTAGCAGTTACGTAGCACTTGCGTAGCGGTTAATGAGCACTTGCGTAGCAGTTACATAGCACTTGCGTAGCAGTTACATAGCATTTGCGTAGCAGTTACGTAGCTCTTTTATAATAATTAAAATGTTTTTTCTGTATCATTTTTCGTTACATTAAAAAGAGTGTACGCAAATTTCATCATACATAGAAACTATCAGAATTCGTAGAGCGTAGAGGCAGTTGTCATAGAAATAAATAGATAAAGTCGCGAGATGCATTCAAAAATTTAACATTTCTATACAGCCAATTTTATAATACAGATCAACCAAGTAAGCAAGTATTCAATTGTTTAATTACTGTGCATGTTGTGTTTGCCTGTAATTGGTTTCACATGTAGCATAAGACATTTATAGTTTACATTTTCATATATTTGTATTCATGGGTAAACTGTTGGTAAACCTAATAAATAAAAATAAAAAAATAAAATAAGCCATTTAGCAAGTTTTGAACAATGCGCCAACACCAGGCAGAAATCTTAATACAAAAAAAAAATGCCTCGCGCCGAACGAAAAAACAGTTTTTATTGAATATCTCGTAAAATATAAATAATTTTACAAAATCCTTACAACAAACCCTCGGCTTTGTTGTATTGTTTTTAGTTATCTCATGTTTTACCCTATAATATGCTGCATTTTAATAATCAATCGAATCTAGCCAAAAGTTAGAGGTAACTTTGGGTTTTTTTTCTATCGAGAAAATATTGTCCTATCGTGTTTCTGGTACAGTGATCGCTCGGAATTATACTTTAGTATCCATGTATATTTACAATTTAAATATTGTACTTGACTAAGTCTTTTAAAAATAAAATCTAAGATTGGTAATTTTGCGTTAAACAAAACCGCAAAACAGTCTAAAGTAAGTTTCCATTTAAAACCTTATCTGACTTTTCACTTTTAACTTTCCAACGTACGAGTACATGATGGTAAAGCGTTAGTTTACCCCCCGCCCCACAACGGGCACTAGGTCAGCTTATGGAAACAAACACAGTGCGACAGTAAAGGAGTTTATTGGCCTGTAGGGGAAAGTTATTACTTAAACGACCAGTAAAAATATAAAGGTAGATCAGTTTTTTTTGATAACTCAGTTTACAAGATTATGGCTGAATTTTCATGAGTTTTGATCTAGTTTTGCATCAAATTTAAACCCAATTTCATAATAAATGGGGTAATAAACAAACCTTTGTAGTAGGACGTTACAGTCTCTGCATAAAATAATAATGATAAGTAAACAGACTATTTCAGCACTATTTATCCTCTGCTGTGCGGTGGCGTGTGTGCCAGTCTCTATTTATCCTCTGCTGTGCGGTGGCGTGTGTGCCAGTCTCTATTTATCCTCTGCTGTGCGGTGGCGTGTGTGCCAGTCTCTATGGGATTATTTTCACCTTAGTGGGAAAACAAGGGATGCCTTCACTAGTTTTAATTTCAAGTACCTACACAGAAAATACGTGATATACCGTCAACGAATATAATTAAATACTTAATTAATAAATACATTTATTTACAGAAAGAATAATATGAGGTATGTACAAAATACATATGAAACAGTTGTGCCACCTGAAGACCGCTGCAAGCGGTAATTAATTAATTAATTAGTTAGTTACTGAATAAATTTTTAGATGTTTTTTTTTTCAATGTGTTTATTTTTTAGTCAATTATGCCACAAAAACTGAACTGATTTCAATGAAATTTGGTACGCCTGAATTGTTTTAAATCCTCTTTATCTTGGAATGACGGATCAAGCAGATGGCCTACCTGATGTTAAGCGGTACCCTCTGCCTATGAACAATGCATTACCTCATAGGTCACGTCCACCTAGAACGCGCCCAATGTGGCATTGCACTGCGCCTGCCACCCTGAGACATAAAGATGAAAAGTCTCATGTGCCTGTAATTCTACATGATTCTATGCTGATCTGTAACTTCATTTTTCGGTTCATTTCTTATTATCAATAGCAAAATGGTTCCACCAGTGACGCTGTCAACTGAACAGATAACTTGGTGGTACTATACTTGGATAAAATACTTTTAACCCTGGTATAATGCACCGGTGGCTACCGATGGACACTAACCTTGAAACCAAATACTATACATTGGTGGTCATGGCAGGCGATGACTTGTGGTGGACAAATGATTACCACCTACTAAATAAAGTCCCGTTCCTCGTCCGCCAAAAATCATCGACTGCGCTAATTGCCATACAAAATTTAACTCGGACTTTTTGTGTCAGGCTGTTAGTTTAATGCGTTGAATTAATTTTCAAATACTCATAATTTGCATCTAGGTAATTAATTTTATCATATTTTTCACTAGCACATCAAAACCTTATCTATATTATTATAAAAACATCAAAAATCATCTAGAAGATATGATCAAAACTCTGAAATAAAAAGAAAAGTGACGTAAGAATTCAAAATACAGCAAGTTCAATGCGAAATAGAAAAAAGTTCATGAAGAAAAATTTGCATTGAAGGCGCAGGATATTGGGTGCGATCGGTGTGGTCGTTTCTGAAAGCAAAGTTTATTCAAGCAATGTAGAATTTGAAAATTCTACAGAAAATACAAGATGTTATTTCTACAGACATTTTCCCTTTTTCACCAACTTATACTAATTTTGCGGGACACATATTTTTTTCTCATAAATAGGTTACGAAAAAAAACATTCAAACCAGCCAAGTGCGCGTCGGACTCGCTCACGAAGGGTTCCGTACCAAGATTTAACATAAAAATCACGTCTTTTTTTTTGTAATAGTGGCAATTGAAATACGCGTTGAAAACAACTGTCTACCTATTATGGTTCGAGGCCTGCAATGCTCTTCTAAGCGGTTCCGAGATACAGCCCGCTGACAGACGGACGGGCAGGCTGACAGCGGAGGCTTAGTTTTCCCTCCGGACCATCTTAGGGTCCCGTTAGCACCCTTTGGGTACGGTAACTCTAAAAAAGCTTCTCGTAAGTGTTAGGTGGCTCCCGTATCTAAGCGGGAAAAGTAAGCATAATAGTTTGTCAGAATATTCAAACAAATATAACAACACTGTGTTTTCAATCTAATTGCTTGTAATTTTGCCATAAGTATGTAATGTATTCTACATTTCCGTGGGTGTTCTGGGTATTTTCTATGTATAATAAAAAATATCTATCTATATAATGTATTTATATAGATAGATATGAATTTATGTAGATGTATTTTAGGATGAGTATTAGGATGGATGTATTTTATCTACTCTCCTTTTTAACATTTATGGAGAACACATCATGAGGAACGCTCTGGAGGAGTGGGAAGGAGGCATCGCAATTGGTGGTAACAAGATCAGTAACCTTAGATATACAGATGACACTGCACTTTTTGCATCGTCAGAGCGGAAACTCGATGAGCTTTGCAAGCGAATAGAGCAGGAGAGCGAGCTGCTTGGACTTTACATCAACAAATCCAAGACCAAGGTCATGGTCATAGACCGAGCTGGCAAACTTACGCGAACAGGAGAACTATCAGATCTGGAATTTTTGAGCGAATTTGTTTACTTGGGATCAATGATAACCGATCAAGGAATACCTCCTTGAGTCCTTGAATTCGGCGACGGACTCAGATAGCCAAATCTGCAAGGAGCAAACTTACAAAAATTTGGCAGAATGGGAAGGTCTCCAACGTAACCAAGAAGAGACTAGTACGTACCTTGGTTTTCTCCATTTTTCTTTACGGTTCAGAGTCCTGGATGATCCGTGCTGTGGACAGGAAAAAGATCGACGCATTCGAGATGTGGTGTTGGAGGAGAATGTTGCGTATACCTTGCACTGCAAAAAGAACTAACAAGTCCATTCTCGACCAACTGCAGATCAAAACCAGACTCTCCACTATTTGTTACCAACGAGTATTGAGCTATTTCGGTCACATCGCTCGGAGGCCACCGGACAACCTAGACAAACTGGTGGTGGTTGGAAAGATAGAGGGGAAAAGACCTCGTGGCCGGTCACCTAGCCGCTGGTCTGACTAAGTCAAGGCATTAACAGGCCTCCCTGTCACTACCGCCCTTAGACAAGCCGAAGACAGGCTGGCATGGAAGCAGCTCGTCAATTCCTCTACCAGAGCATTTCAAGATGGGCACGACCTTCAGTAATGAAGAAAACGACTAAGAAGAAGAAGAAGAAGAATATAATGTATTGTATTAAGTATATCAGTTATCTAGTACCCATTACACAAGCTCAGCTTAGCTTGGGGCTAGTTAATGTTGTGTGAACTGTCCAGCATTATTTATTTACTTATTTATTTATTTGTTGCCTCTGCACAGAACTACGTACTATTAAATTTTAAAAGTACTAAGTACTTTCATAAGTACTTAAGCGTTATGAAATCTAAGAAGCCACGGGCAATTCCCGGTAAACCTTCGTCAAGCCATATCTGTACCTACCCTAATGCCTACCTGACCTTGTATCACGTTTACTCTGACACAGCGATATATGTTACACTAGTATCTGTTCACGGCTTCACTCGCATTTTACCAGGACAAAAGTAACCTATAGCTCAATCTAGTTCATAATCTATGTGTTTATCAACTTTCACCGAAATCGGACCCGCCATTTGTTGAGTAATAAATATACAAACAACCAAATATCCTAATTTTGAAATTAATGACGTTAGTTCATGACAAAAATCTCCATGTTTTTTTGCTAGTTCACAGATAACGATGACAGAAAGACAGTTTTTTATTTTTTATTTTACCCCAATTATACTCAAAAGTAAAAACTTTTAATTAGACAAGATTTAGACTTATTACATATTTAAGTAAGGAAAAGATGAAAAATCAATCATGTAACTAATAAGTACTATGTAGGCATCATCTCGTCACAAGTATTTTCTATTTCCCATAGGAATTTAAAGTCTAGGTAGAGAGAGATAGAGAGAGAGAGAGATATTTAGTTTAGTTTTTCCTATAAAGACCAAGTAAGACCCTATATTTCGTATATCCCACTTCCCACTTATATCATAATTGACAAAGTTATGATGTTTGGATGGATTTCGAAGAAATTTGGTACGCAGCTAAATTATTACCCGGATTATGTACAATATGCATGTATGCATGCCGGTGAAATTACAGGCACAGACTTTCAACTATCATCTTTATGTCTCAGAGTAGCGGGCGCAGTGCAATGCCACATAGAGTGCGTCCTAGGTGGTTGTTACCTATGAGGTAATGCACTGTTAAAGGCAGAGGTTACCGCTTAACATCAGGTAGGCCATCTGCTTGTTCCGTCATTCAAACAGATAAATAAAAATTTAAAATAAGCATCTTCTTCTTCTTCTTCTGTCGTGTCGATGTCTCACTCAAAGCCATTTTGACCAGTAGGCTGCCACACCCACGGCATTATCGGAGCTTAAATCATCCATCGTGCAGGAGTCAGGGCAGGATGGGCATACAAGAGCGTGTGGCATGGTTTGGGACTGGTCACCACAGTCGCATTGCGACGCGGAGGCTGCGATCATACCCCACTTGCTGAGATTGCACCTGCAGCGCAGCGGCCGACTTGATTGCGCAGTCTGTTATGGGTCTTCCACACTGGCTAGGGTAGTTGGTGACCAGGGGTTAATTCTTCTGCAGGTGTAATATAGCCAGGTGGGGGGCCTTTTTTTAACGTCCATTGGGGTGGCTGAAGTGGAGCGTAAAAAACCTTTACGGCTTATTAAGCGCTTTTTTGGTGGAACAGTGCCATACAGGGAGTGTCTGACATCAGATTCTTGTTTTGAAAATAAGCGTAAATTTGTTTATATCGTAGATACAAATAAAATCAAGAAAAAAACTCAGGGTATGCAACGCATCAACAATGCTCCCGGTGTTGCTGGTAAGCGACGGGGACCAGCTTGCATCAGGTGGGGCCGCAAGCTAATTTGCCTACAAAAACATAAATATAACGTAGTTTATGCCTACCCTTATGACAAATAAGCGTGAATTTAGTAGTAGTAGAGCTTTTTTGTGAAAGAGTTCGTCCGGGGAAGTACTACCACCATACCTATTTCTGCCGCAAAGCAGTAGTGCTCCGTTTGAAGTTCCGGTTTGAAGGGTAAGGGTGCCGGTGAAATTACAGTCACATGAGACTTTTCACCTTTATGTCCCAGGGTGGCGGGCGCAGTGCAATGCCACATAGGTTGCGTCCTAGGTGGACGTGATCTATGAGGTTATGCACTGTTCATAGGCAGAGGTTACCGCTTAACATCAGGTGGGCCTCTTGCTTGATCCGTCATCCAAGTAGTATAAAAAAAAAAAAAAAAATGTTTATATCACAGTTAAAAGAATACTATACTAGTTTATATACACAAATACAATCTTCCAATTACGACACGCTCGCAAACAGCTCCTTACTAATTTAGTGTGAGCTGGGGCACGAACGTGGAATAGTTCTGTTTACCTCCTCCCATGTATATCTATATATCTCCTCTACCTTCGTCACGCCACTCTGATAAATAACTAACAGAGATAAAGCTCCATAGTAGAGTCGAATGAAAGAACAAAATATATTGGCAGGTACTACCTGAATATCAGATACTCGTAAGAGTTTTATATATTCTTTATCATCACCCGTTGGATGGTGCAATGGGGGATTTGCCTTAACCACCATGATTAGCATTAGAGCCCAAGTCCGAGTTTTGCGGCAACCTTAATATGTGCCAGAAACGGCACAGATTAATGGCTAGTTACCATGCAATACACGCACGATTGTCGTTACGATGGTGTTTGCAAAACTCGGACTTGGGGTACAGGCGGATTGGTGATCGTAGTTATAGTATTAGTGTTGTGTACTCAGGTAGATTCTGCTATCCCCTGGTGAAATCCGTCGGCTTTAACATCATCCATGTGAGTACGTAGCCCTATATTCTATTTAGACACCACAGCACGTTATTATCAAACTATATACCTATTAAAAGAGTTTTTTTTGTTATTTACCCAAAATAGTTAGATAGATAGATAGATAGATTAATACTTTATTGATTACCACACAGAAACAATACAAAAATTCCAATATTTTTTTTTTTTTTAAAAAGGCAAAACAATGGGCGGCCTTATCGCTGAGAGCGATCTCTTCCAGGCAACCTTTGGATGGAACGAACTGAGCATAATGGACGGCGGTGTACCTACAAAGCTACAGCAGTTAGCTGCAGGGAATACAAATTATATCTGATTTGTATGTATCTACGTATTTATTTGTTTATTTGGGTCAAAATTGAAGTACGTGCAAAAATATAAACCCCAAAATCACTACATTTAAGTAGTAAATTTGATTGTAATTTGCACTTCTAAGTTCTAATATTGTCGAAAAACTCACGCATTTCAAAGCAAACCGTTAGACATGTGTTCAGCGTGAGCGAAAAATAGGGAAAGCTTTGTGGGAAAAATAAAATATCGCGCTGCTGTCATTACCTTAGACCAAAATAAAAAAGTAGTCATTACCATAGTAATTATGCTAGCTGCTTTTCGGTACGTAAGCACACGCATGATCACGAGTAGGTAATTGACCTGTTTTACAGCAGCGTATCAGAGAAAAATTAACTCTCATTGTATGAACTGTGTCCTCTGTTTGATATTTACTCATGTGTTGTCTAACTACTTGTTATAATATTTCCCCCCTACCGACTAATGAAACGATACGATGAGATTGGAGGCTCATATTTATAGGCGGCTCGTAAGTACACTTATTTCAAAGTTTTTCTAAGCGTAATATATTAGCTTAGAACTCTTGTGTAAGCAGGTAGGTATCATAATTAGTGCCTAGTCTATATCTATCTATACTAATTAAAAAGAGAAAAGATTTGATTATTTGTTTGCATTGAATAGGGTAGGCTATGAAACTACAGAACCGATTTGAAAAATTATTTCACTGTTTGGAAGCTACACCATCCACGGGTATTTTTTTTTTTTTAAATAGGGATCCTTACTAAAGCTACAATAATGTAACACAAGGTGTAAAAAAAATACCTAAAATATTATTTACATCGCGTGTGGATAGATGGGGAGTTGGGATGGGGGGGAGTTAGGGGGGGCGGGAGGGAGGGGGGATCCCGACACTACCTGAGCGAAGCCGGGGCGAGTTTCTAGTAATAAATATATCACCGACATAGCTCTGAGAACCAGTAAGTTAAAGTGGCAATGGACAGGCCATTTAGCTCGCAAAACAGGCAATTGCTGGGCAATATAGGATATCGAGTAGTGACCACGAACAGGCCAGCACAGTGTAGGGTGGCTCTCGATCATAGAAATCTGAAGTAATGAGAAGTGTTATCAGCTAGCGGGTTACTTAACTCTGTCAGCTATCAGTTTCAATGATGTTTCTATCCGAAAGGACGCTCTCACGATTACCCAATTTACGCAGCTACATGCAAAGGTTGATTGCAACTAGACTGCATAAATTAGGTAATCGCAAGAACCTAATTTCAATTAGAAACAACCTTAAAAATGCGCGCTATTCATAGTGCTCATATATGTAAGTAATGGTTTACTACCTTCCCTTATATGTTATTTGCATAAACGAAATGTAGGTCAGTCGTGGATTTATCAAGTGCTATATTTACTAAACAGTAATTTTGTTAAAAAGCTTATATGGTTGCCTTAGCCTGCTTTTTAATTTCAAGCTTTATTTTACTAAACTGTGTTTAGTTCTAATAATTGGAATATGGAATTGAAGTAATAAAGACCTTTAAACAAACAGCATTGAAATCGATTGAAACCGATAGCAACAGAACGTAATCGCGCCTCTGGGCTGTTTTCTATTGCTACCGATGACGCCGTGTTTTGTCCTATTACTTTTAACACTAACAAACTGAAATAGTAGTAGCAATGGTAATGGTGGTGTTTAATGGTAGTAGTTTAGTAGTAGTAGAGCTTTTTTGTGAAAGAGTTCGTCCGGGGAAGTACTACCACCATACCTATTTCTGCCGCAAAGCAGTAGTGCTCGCATTGCTGTGTTCCGGTTTGAAGGGTAAGGGTGCCGGTGAAATTACAGGCACATGAGACTATTCATCTTTATGTCTCAGGATGGCGGGCGCAGTGCAATGCCACATAGGGCGCGTCCTAGGTGGACGTGACCAGTGAGGTAATGCACTGTTCATAGGCAGAGGTTACCGCTTGACATCAGGTGGGCCATCAGCTTGTTCCGTAATTCAAGTAGTATTAAAAAAAAAAAAAATACTTGCGTTATTTTACTAACATGCATGTGTTATGTTTTTTTCAGTTATTTACTCTACCATATAAAAATGTTTTACATTATATTTTCTTATAATATAGCACCTAAAAACTGCTAAGGTTTGTGATTTGTATATCGAGTCTGTTCATCGTTTAGTTACGAATATAAATATTATTTCAAAAACATTGATACGCAGCATTTCAAAAGAAAATTGTAATTTGGGCGGTCCAAATAAAATTATAAACAATTATAGGCAAATTATAGACCCCTCTCAATTGAAAATCTGTGAAATTCAGAATTTAATCTAAAAGAGCTTTTGTTTTTTTATAGCATAAATCATCAATTATTGAAAATAGAATATTAAAACAATGCTTAAATATTTAACAGGCACGTATATTATTTCCGCGTTCGAGTGAATCTATTAATCCGATGGATCCATAACGACCTTCGTGATGGATGGCATCAAAGTTAGGTAAAGCTCACGTGGGTTTCCAGCCGACTGGCTGCGAGCCCTGAGAGATGAGCGATGATGTGCACTTTTATAATCGCAGTGGCTCTTATAAATTGGAAATAGGCAGATCTACCTTCTTATATTGTCTATTGATTGAAACTTGAACCTTATAGTACCTATTAATAACTCACAACACAATATAACTCTTGAAACTATCATGATTATGTAAAAATACTAGAAACGGAACCAAACGGGATATTTACCATTAAATATCGGGAACAAACAAAACTCAAAAATCATGGCAAATATCCCGTTTCAAGTAATAAGTCTTTTTTATATTACTTGAATGACGGAGCAATCAGATGGCCCACCTGATGTTAAGCGGTAACCTCTGCCTATGAACGGTGTATTACCTCATAGATCACGTCCACCTAGGACGCGCCCTATGTGGCATTGCACTGCGCCCGCTACCCTGAGACATAAACATGAAAAGTCTCATGTGCCCGTAATTTCACCGGCACCCTTCAAACCGGAACACAGCAATGCAAGCACCTGCTTTGCGGCAGAAATAGGTATGGTATTACATCCCTGGACGAACTCTTTCTCAAAAAAGCTCTACTATTATTAAAAGTAAAACAAAAAATAATAAAAAAATTTTTTAAAAAGTAATTAAATTTACTAAAAGTAAAGCACTATATAGTACGTAACGACACTTTCTTTGCAGAACATACATAAATCCACAAAATGCCGGCCTAGTATCATTTTTCAGCCAACTAGTAGACCGCATTCCTTTCAATCGAAGTAATTTATAAAAATAAATAGCTTGAAACCACTAAAACAACAACAAAACAGCGAAGTACCAACGTAGAGCTTTAACAAAAAGTTGAAACTACAGGAGACAAAGCGCATTCAACTTCAGCCTCTCGAAAACAAGAGCGCGAAGTGTACACTCAACAGCCGTGACTTTAGTTAGACAAAAATGCTTTTACGGCTGAAGTTTAGTAGGTATACAACATGAGAACTGGCAGGTGGACCAGCCCTGCCCGTTACAAGTTACAACGTCACATCCACCTAGATCATGGCATCACCACCTACAACACAGTGTTTTTCTTACTACAAGCTCATTACACTTAATAACTATAGTAGTTCGCCCCGAACGTGATCCCGCGATGTATCGTTTATAAATTGGTATGAATTGAGTTAGGTATTTTTTGAGGGACTTTTTGGTACTCAAAAACCTCCTCATGTTCGAACTCAAAATTTATTAACACATAACCTACCTAACCAGACTTTCCTCTATATGTCTCCGCAGGGTCCTCGTGTTTTTCTGCCACATTGCCAGGAAGAACGGTGGCAATCTTGAAAAGCTGGTGGTCACTGGTAAAGGGGAAGGAAAGAGACGGCGGGGACGGAGCCCCATGCACTGGAGCGATCAAGCTCGCTCTGCGCGACGGCATCCGCAACGCTGAGGATAGAACCCAGTGGAGACACATCATCAAAACCAAGATCCTACATAAAGATCACGACCCTCAGTAGTGAGGTTACCGACGTAAGGAGGAGGGGACCTACCTAACAAGTTTCATCAATATTGGGTCAACGTTTCTGCAGTTATCGTCAAACAAACACACATACCTACAAACATACATACAAACAAACGCCGCATCCTGTAATTAGACGCTGAGCCTCACATAGCTCGGTCAAACAATCATTTTTTGAAATTTTGCAAGTCTAGAAAATAGTAGTAGAGCTTTTTTGTAAAAGATTTCGTCCGCGGCAGTACTACCTCCATAGCTATTTCTGCTGCAAAGCAGTAGTGCTCGCATTGCTGTGTTCGGGTTTGAAGGGTATCAGTGAAATTACAGGCACATGTGACTTTTCATCATTATGTCTCAGGGTGGCGGGCGCAGTGCAATGCCACATAGGATGCGTCCTAGGTGAACGTGACCTATGAGGTACTGCATTGTTAAGGGCAGAGGTTACCGCTTAACATCAGGTTGGCCTTGTACTTGTTCCATCATTAACAAAGTTATAAAAAAAACGTTATAACCGAAGAATAACAATAATGACTAGCAATAAAGAAAAAAAACTAAATTGGTATTTTGAAACTACTCATAAATTCATTTTATAAAAATGGGAATTTCTGATATTACCTATATATCGATGTATATGCACCGGCAGTTTCTGATATTACCTATATATCGATGTATATGCACCGGCAGTTTCTGATATTACCTATATATCGATGTATATGCACCGGCAGTTTCTGATATTACCTATATATCGATGTATATGCACCGGCAGTTTCGACTCAGATAAGTACATGTTTTACAATTATAGTATAGATCCACCAACTTGTCTGTAGAACCATTTACCTACATTTTTCTATCATCCACATACATTTCATTCAACAGATAAGTTGGTGGATCTCTAGACTCGATTTCGGAGAGTCTACTATAAATAATTGTATTCTATGACAGACTGTTTAGTTTTGCTGACACAGAGCTGATAAACCGTGACGCCACTCCGCGTGAATAGAGTGTTGTGTCGACGCCAAACTACTGTCGAACTTGTGTTCGTAAGTATCTGGTGCTGGAATGCCCGGGCTTCCGACTCTTTCATATTGATTCGTGTAAGCACCTAGATAAAAAAAACATGGGCTTATTTATATGTTTTGCAGTGAAACAAAAACCAACCTTAAAATATACCAAGTTGTAAAACTATCCATGGCATTGACCAAACCGATTGTTCACATAACAAAATAAAAAAAAATAAAAAAAAATGGGCAGTTCACACAACATTATCTAGCCTGAAACTAAGCAGAGCTTGTGTTATGGGTACTAGACAGCTGATACACTTAATACAATATACACATACCACACTACATAGATAAAATACACATATCATAACATAACATATAGATCTGTTGTAATAGTTTTTTTTTTTATTAACATAGAAAATACCCAGAACACCCTGAACAAATATCTGCAGATCGCACAAATATTTGTTCCGAGGCGGGAATCGAACCCGCAACCTCCTATGCCGCAGGTTCGAACGTTCGCCAGCCACGCCACAGAGGTCGTCAAGGTAACATAGTACCAACCATGCATAACAAACAAAAACTTAGATAATTAATTTAAATACCTACTCTAAATAATAACTAGCTATATAAAAACCTTACATATTATAATATATAAAAATAATTCAATAAATAACATAAGCGCTCAATTTTGTTTGACATTTCACAATTACAAAAAGTATTGGTACAGTTTGCACTTGAAGACTCCCATGGAAGCGGCTTTTCTGATTTCTACTGGAAGAGAGTTCACAAGCGGATCGAAGTGACCGTAAAAGAAATATATTCGAAAAGTGTTCGTGAATTCGAACATAATTTTACGATAGGTATTTTTTCCTTTGTATAATCAAACCCAATGGAATAAGTGAATCATCTATTTGCATCCAAAATACATGTTTTAGTGGAACAAAGTCCGACAAATAAGATTAGCATGGTCTTAGAATTTGCATGTCTTAGCCCTGTGTGAGACAAACGCCTTCTCGTATCGGCCACAGCATTTAGGTACCTAGGTATAGTATTTAGGTCACGGCGTGTCCATATTCTGCGATACATGAACCTGGGGGTACGCAAGAAGCAAAGTATAGTACGTTATATTTTCTACATCACCTACTAAGGAGGTAGCAAACTCCAATATGATAAGGACTCCTTTATTACTGAATAAGCGCGAACATTTTGTAGCCTAGGTACACATTACACATTGTTTTGAAACTCGTTCTGCTTGCTATCGACGGGTTATGGCTGAAAATCAGTGTTTTTTTTTTGTTTTTTTTTTTTTATCTTTGATAGACCTTTGTTTGACCATGATCTCACTTCAGTTTTTGCTTCTTGCGCAAAATATCTCGCTGAGCCATTGCCTTTTTGACGTACTGCAGCACACACAGACATTTTACTTGGATTTTGTATATATTTTTGTTTGATTTTAGTAGTATAGTGTATTTTATTGTTTATTTTTACTTGTGCACTGTACTATTTGTTGTAATTTGTATGTGTGTGTCTGAAGTTGCAAATAAAGACTTTATTCCTCTTCCTTCTTCCTTTATTCCCTTCCTATTTTAGGCATTGTAAAACTTTACCCGTTCACATACAATTCAAATATATGTTATTAAAAGAACACTTTTTTAATGAAACATTTAAGAAAGTGGTCGAACAGCCTGTATACACGAGGGCAGTTGCTCAAAACCGGTTGTGCACGTCGCGCGCTAAGAATGCGTACGGTGAAAGAACAGCTGGCTACATGATTCCACGGCTCATTAATGAACTACCTACTGACTTACGCGATAGCATTACGCAAAAAAACATTAAGCATAAATTAAAATCCTTTTTTCTAGCTAACATGGAAAGCTACTAACAATAAAAATATTGCATCTACCAGTTCCAGAAGTAAGATGTATTTAATGTATATTATATATATTTGTACCTATTTACTAAAATAATTGTTTCTATTAATCTAAACGTACCTACGTACGTACGTTGTTTACTTTACTCGTTTTATTGTATCGGTTCAGTAAGACTCGCTTATAGCATTATTTGTTTGCAAACCTTTGTGGTTTTTAAAGTGCTATATCTATGTTATATGTTGTAATAGTAAGTTTAAATGATAAATAAATAAAAAAAAAAAAAAAACTATCTATCTATTTATCTATCTAAATTATATAAGAATAAATAAAAAAATGACAAAATATTAAGTCAATTCATACGTGGTTGTAAAATAATAAGGTTTTTATAACATTGAATATAAAGTTATTCTATATGTGAAATAAGAAGTTTTTTTTTACTGCTTGAATTACGCGGAATAAGTGGCCCACCTGATGTTAACAGCGGTAACCTCTGCCTTAAACAATGTTTTACCACATACGTCACTTTCACCTAGGCCGAACCCTATGTGGCATTACACTGCGCCCGCCACCCTGAGACATAAGATGAAAAGTCTCATTTACCTGCAATTTTACGGGCACCCATACCCTTAAAACCGGAACAATGCGCAATGCGAACACTACTGCTTTGCGGCGGCAGAAATAGGTATCACTATACCTAATTCTAGTAGTACTTCCCCGGACAAACTCTTTCACAAAAAAGCTCTACTACACTAAACTGCTGGTAGGTGTGCGGTGTAGTTAGAAAACACATGTAACCACCGATTAAGAACATATTAAATCGATCGGGACGAAAAACACAAAACAACATGTAAAACAAAACCGTGACCTATTTTAGAGGAGCAAGCAAGAAACTCGAGGCAGATCCTTTTAAAAGAGGAATTAAAACATTCTCTTTGTCACAAGAGAGATTGAAAATGTCGCGTCCGGCTGTAAACCGCTTTCTTTGAACAACTACATACATTTTAATGATAAAGAAATGATACTTTCATGTCGGTTCAACTTTCTTTAGTTGCTCTAGGCTTGTAGTTACTATTATTTATTCTGTGCTCTAGGACAAATCATTTTCTTACGATACTTTTGTATCACTCGCATTGCTGTGTTCCAGATTGAAGGGTATGGCTGCCGGTGAAATTACAGGCACATGAGATTTTTCATATTTATGTCTCAGGGTGGCGGGCGCAATGCCACATTGGGTGCGTCCTAGGTGGGCGTGACCCATGAGGTAATGCACTGTTCTTAGGCAGAGGGTACTGCTTAACATCAGGTGGGCCATATGCTAGATCCGACATTCCAAGTTGTATAAATAAAAAAAACACTTGACACTGATACAAACATTCGTTCAGCTTTGTGAACTGAGTGGCTTTTTCGATTACTTTTTTCTTTTTTTTTATATTGATGTTTATCTTTGTTTGACCACGATCTCACCTGTTGGTAAGTGGCGATGTGGTCAACGATAGAGCATAAAGGTCTAGAAGGCACCTATTCACTATAGCCTTGAAGAGACCCAGAATATAGTTTACAGTTAAACTAAACACAAAATTAAGTTTGAATAGTGCCTTATGTATAATCCTCGTGGCATTATTAGTTCAAGGTCACCAGGTCACCAGTCACTGTATTTTCACTTACAGATATATACAGCTTAACCAAAATATAATGATAGTGTCCGTTTCAAGGCACCTATAAAATTACTTTCTGTTGGTTGAAATTGTACTCAATCTGTTTTCCGCGATTTTCTGAAGTTTTGAAGTAATTATATATAAGTGATTTTCTTGGGGTCAACATTTTAATGATGAAGCCTGCGAACTATATTAATGATACTCAGAGGTTATATATCCAATTAAACAAGGAAGTCAATAAAAAGTAACAATGGTTTTTTTCTTAATTTTTATTGCGCATTGCGGAATCTTAATAGAAGCGCCATCGCAAATTTTGTCGATGATGCTATACTAAGATTTTTTCTTTTTTTTACCGTCGTGAAATTGATTGTACTTTATGGTTAGAAAACCCAAAGAATGACTCCTAAGGTCTAAGTCGGAGTTTTGCAAATATCATCGTAACGATGATCGTAACTACGATCGTGCGTGTATTGTGTAGTAACTAGCCATTAATCTGTGACGTTTCTGGAACAGATTAATAGCTAGCCATTACGTTACGTGCTAAAGTTGTCGATAAACAAATTTAAAACCTTTCCAAAAAGGCGTACAAAATCTCAGATTATTTAGATGATAATAAAGCTTGGGACTGAACTTGCTCCAACTCAGCCAAAACAAATGTATATCTAATAATAAGATTGCAAACTATAATTATTTTATAAAAAAAAAGAAGTGTCATACAGTTTTTAAATGAATAAATGAAGTTTGAATTTTGAATTTTGTTATATACGGACAATCGTCGTTACGATCATCGTTACGATGGTGTTTGCGAAACTCCGACTTGCGCCTCTGTTGATGAAATTTGGTACATAGATAAATTATGACCTGGACTTAGCCTGGACTGACTACCTTTATTCTGGTAACACGCCAGTAAAGCCGCGGGCAGACTCTAGTGGTTTATAAAGTGACAAATAAACCGATCTGCATTATTCGATTTGTATTATAACACGTTCGCAACACTTTGCCAAAAGCTGCTGGGCTGCTATTTCGAGCTCAGCAACATACATTATGCTTGTCAACTCTCCCACGAAATAAATTACCTAACACTTCTCCGGCACAAAACACGCCCTGTAAAACGGAACATGGCGATATTGAGCAACTGAAAACGGCAACTAAGCTGGGGCCCAATTCTTCTAAACCAATTGTATTAAAATTGATATTGAATCGTCTCATACTTGTCACTTTTAACACTTTTGGTATTCTACTAATATTAATGGTTTTTCAATTGCATTGTAATTGTGACAATTTAGAAACAATCGTAAAATCTTTCTACGTAAATATTCATGTTATAAATTTAGCAGACTACCATTTTTAATGACAATTGTAAAT